>CM022949.1:37801770-39042897 GCA_012931725.1 Litsea cubeba
GCCTTCGAAATAGGTGCTGTCCCCTGGCTGCAATTCAATCGTGAAATCCAACTCACGAACAGGTGGCAAAACAGGAATCTCATCCGGAAATACATCCGGGAATTCTCGCACCACTGAAATCTCATCAACAGACTTGGACTCCTTATCTTCCGCAATAAATGCGATAAAACCTTCACAACCGCTCCTCATCAATCGCTCTGCCTTCAATGCAGAAATCATCCGAGTGGAGATGGGCTTTTCAGTTCCAATAAACTCGACACTACGGTTTTGCACTCTGCAACTTCACGGTCTTGTTAAAACAATCTAACACCGCTCGTTCGCTGTTAACCAGGTCCATACCGAGTACCACATCAAACTCCGCCATCGGTAAAATGACCAAACTGACGGTCAACTTAACTTCTCCAATCTGAATACTACAACTAGGGTATATGACATTACTGCAAAATATTCAAGGTTAGTTCCTATGTGCCCCAAGCTAACATCACAATGCTAGAAAAATAAAACTAAGAAATCAACCTACTAACTAACGAAATCCTCACACGCGTCCTATGGTTTCTACAATTTTTACCCCGAGAAACCAACCACTGCTCTGATACCAATCTGTCACGTCCCCCGAACCCGATTAAAGAAATAACCGGATCTGGAGAGTGAATTTTAGGACAAATTAAAAATTTTGTCCTTTGGGCCCACGGATCATAGTCCGCGGTGAGGATTTAATATTTCCAACCTCATGTGTCACCAGAAATATAGAGTTAATACAACTCTAGGCATATAGGATCTCAAGCAATGATTAATAAACTCTCATTAAATTAAAGTTGCAAGAAAGAGTAACAAAAACTAAGGATTAAGTTATTTATTACATTGGCCATCCCAAGATACAAGGCCAATAAAAATATGGAAGTCAATAATAAAAGAAAGGTCAAACGAGAGAAATAATGAATAAAGAATAATCTAAAAGAATCCCCATGTATCTCTCTCATGCCGGGAGTGATGACGCTACTCTACGTCATCGGCACGCCACTCTCGTGCCTCCTCTGCTGGTTGGAGATCCTCTGGGATCTCCTCACCTGCCTGCTCCTCGTAGAAGAACTCACCTGATGTGTCTGTACATCAAGGAACAAAGTCAACGACATGTTGAGCAATAGATATACAAAACATAATAAACACGACATGCATCAAGTGTAGAGTAATGACAGGTATAAGATCATATGAATACAAGAATATACAACTAGGCATAAAGCGAGATTAATAAGCAGAAACAATAACAGGAATCCTAGCAATCATCTAACTATAACCACTATCCATGCAAATGCAAGCAAGACAAGCAAGAGGGAGACTCCGAGGATGTCCTATGCCACCTCCCGGGGTACCAGTAACAATCCCCTTGGACTACTGATACCATAGTCCGGCTCCAGTGGGATCCTAGCTCCCTGTCCTGGGAATAGCAGCACGGTCCTAGCCCGCTCCCAGCTATTCAACGCCATGGACGCCGTCCTACGCCGACTGCCCACCCCGACAACCGGAGTAACCGATTCGTCATTAAATCCCAAACTGCAGATGGCCATGATATGCAAACAATAATAAAGTGGTTCTGACACAAGAATATCAAGACAAGCAAGTCTGGCTAGTTCCATGTACAAGACAAGATCCTAGGGATTATCTTATTCAAGACGATACAAGACAAGCAAGCCACGTGATAATCCCCTTCCATTACTAGCCAGTCATGTTCATCAAACAAGACACGGTTTCCTAAGGTACACTCTAAGTCAGGTCCAAGTCCTATATTCTATAAGAATTTATGTTTCATAATTGATTACGTGTTTTATGTCAAGAGTGTACAAGGAAACATAAGCAACGAATACAAGTCAAAAGTCAAGGAGATATTACAATCCAATCCTAGGCAAGTGGTGTCATCCCTGTATTTCACGTGTTCTAACGGAGTACATGTGGAAATTGGATCAATGATGCTTTTAGGAAAATCCCTTGGTGTACAATCATGTTAAGCATCTATTGGTTCAGTTCCATATGCATTCGGTTATACCATATGTAATACACGAATACCTAGACAACCCTACGAATTCACACCAAGCCACGTGTTTCGATTTCAATCCCCATTAATGGTCAAGTGAGAGTAAGTTTATGGTTTCCAACATCTAAGGCCCAAACCTAGGTTACCGGTCTCTTTTCCAATAAAACATAAGCTGGATTAATAATCTAAGTATTTACATCACTTCTCGAACTCCGATCGTGATGAAACTAGAACCATTGGATTCTACATTCTAAGAGCTTTCCAACGGTATATAGCTCGTGAAATTCCGACGAACGGATCAAAAGTTATGACCGTTGGAAAATCTGCCTAAAATCGGTCAATTGCCAGGAGTTCGAACGTTCGAAGAAGTGTTCGAACGTTCGTCCCAGGCCAATTTCCCGAGAGCTCAAGTGTTCGAACGTTCAGGAAAAGTGTTCGAACGTTCGTGTGCAGAAAGTGCTGTTTGCTGAATTTTTTTGTTCTAGTTGTTCCAGATCATCTCCATTCTGTTCTAAACCTTTCCCAATGGCTATATCCTGCACAAAATTGAGCCTCCTGCTCTCCCAACAATTCATTCCATCCACATTCCATTCTATTCCATTAAGAAATTCTAAAACAACCTATTATCATCAATTATCCATTTTCCAAAAATCTTACCTAACATATAATTTCCAATTAAAATCACAACAGGCTTGGAATTAAAGGGAAATCTACAGAAAACATAGCCAATCAAATGAAAACAAACATACATGCTTATATATGAATTGCAGATCTACTTGCCTCAACCCAAAGTGAAGATTGGAATTGGGTGAAATTCGAGGAGAAGCCTTTCTACTCCGAAATCCCCGATCTAACCCGATACAACGCAAACTAAGAAGCCAAGAAGAAGATAGGAAGGAAAAGAATTAAGATCGGACTTAATCTAACCAAAGAAATGATAAAGTGAAAATAAGAGATTGTGAGGAGTCTTACCAAAATGATACCGGAAGCAAGAGGGAATCGAGGGGAAGACGATTAACGGATCGGATCTCCGAATGGGGTCTTCTAGGGCTGAGATCTGGCTTGACAAAGGAAGAAGAAGAAAAGAGAGGCTGCTGGTTTACTTTGTTGCAGAGAACGAATGAAAAGTTAGGGTTAGCTTTCGTTTATGAAGATGATTAAGGAAAAAGAAGACCAAATTGCCCTTTTTAGTGGGTCCGGTGAAGGATGGACCACTTGAAGGGTTTCTGATCGTCGGATCGCGACGAGTCAAGAGACAAAATGATCAGAACGACGAGACCTTTCCAATGAACCCAAAAATCACGGCGTTTGAAATATTTCGGAAAAACACTCAATTTTCCTTAAATTACAAACTACACCCCTGCTATGATCAAACGAACTCGGAATCGAACGAAACTTCGTAGATACTATTCTAATGCTAAAAGAAACTCGCTCATGATCTAAACCCACTTAAATATCTAAAAATACAATTAATTATAATAATAATAAATTAAATGGGTCAACGGGCCGAGTTTTGGGCCCAACTGACCCAGTAAGGTCACGGACCTTACAGATCTACTTGTAATGATTTAATAGAAAGATTTGCTAATCTTATGAAATCCGAATTTGAGATGAGCATGGTTGGCGAACTTAATTTCTTTTTAGGATTACAAATAAAACAACTGACTGATAGAATGTTTATTTCCCAGACCAACTATGCTAAAGAATTGGTCAAAATGTTTGGATTAGATTCAGCCAAGCACATGAACACACCCATGAGCACAACTCTAAAATTATCTAAGGATATAAGTGGAGCTTGTGCCAGATATCAATCTGATCCCAAAGAAGCTCATTTGAATGCTGTTAAGAAAATCATTAGATATGTTTTAGGGACTTCAAGATATGGCTTATGGTATCCATATAATTCATCTACTTATATTGCTGGATACTCAGATGCCGATTGGGCTGGAAATGTGGATGATAGAAAATCGACTAGCGGTGGTTGCTTCTACCTAGGAAACTGTCTAGTTACTTGGCACAGCAAGAAACAGTCATCCATTTCCCTATCCACAGCTGAAGCAGAATATATAGCAGCTGGAAGTGGTTGTACTCAAATGTTATGGATGAAACAAATGCTGAAAGACTATGGTATTGAACAAGGTAGCATGAATTTGTATTGTGATAACACCAGTGCTATCAAAATTTCTAAAAATCCTGTCCAACACTCTAGAACTAAGTATATTGATATTAGACATCATTTCATTAGAGAATTGGTTGAAGAGGGAGTCATAGTTTTGGACCATATTTCTACTGAGAAACAACTTGCAGATATTCTGACAAAACCATTGGATGTTTCAAAATTTGAAAACATGAGAAAATCCCTTGGTATTTGTGCTGTTAAATAATTTCTTATTGTTTATTAGTTAGTTTCATTTATTTTATTTTTTTTGTGTTTAATTAAAAAAAAATTAGAACATATCATTTCTTAACTCATGAACTTATTTCATTATTTCGTAAAAAGCAAAATTCTGTTGCACTATCTACTGCTGAGGCAGAGTATGTTGTTGAAGGTAGTTATTGTGCTCAAGCTCTTTTAATGAAGCAACAACTTAAGGATTTTAAACTTGTGTACTATAAATTTTTCATAGAACCCAATACACCATTCTAGGACTAAGCATATTGAAATTAGATATCATTTTCTTAGAGATCATGTGCAGAAGGGTAATATTGTACTAGAACTCACAAGCACACACGATCAATTGGCAGACTTTTTTTTTACAAAACCCCTGCCAGAAAATAGACTATGCATGATTAGAAGAGAAATCGAAATGCTGCATGCCATGAATATTTATTGAAAATTTTTCTTAATGTCTTACAAAAACTTGAGACTTCTAGCCTCATCATTCAAATGCTTTTGCTTTTCATAGATCATCATGCAATCCTTGTCTAAAGGATTAGGCAATCGAATTGAAAAGGTAAGCAAGGATCTTAAATCCTTATTCTGTTGCTTCAACTCTACTATTTTTCTATTAGACTCGAGAAGAAGCCGTTGCAGTACATCGATCTCCTCAATAAACTTTTCTGTCTTGCGAGTTTTGGACCGCAACTGATCGAAAAATGAGACAATGGATGATGAGTACTGAGTTTAGAGACTCACAAGCTCATAAATGGCATCTTCATCCGATTTATTAGCCAAAACTCTTTCTTGTCGCCTTGGTATCATGGAACCTAAAACAGATGCAGAAAAAGTTTGGGATTGAGGTAAAGAATACCTCATCTCCTGATCAGAAGAAGTACTAAAAGGAAATTGTTGAGCCATTGAAACTTTGAGGAATAAGAATGCAGATGACAAGAAGAAGTGTTGATACAAATTAGATAGAGCTAAGACTGTTCTTATAGAGATGGATTTTGAACAAGACAAACCCTCATCTCTTCAAATCTTGCTTTTCCAGATTGAAAATCTGTTGGATGTAGATTTTCAAAAACTACTTAGCTAAGCCATTGAAATTAAATGCGGGATGTCCCTATTTTTCTTGTTTGTCAAAAACATCCAGCGAATTTGTCAATAATCTTCTGCATCCAGTTGATAAATCTAGGCCTCTAGCCTTTGCAGGTTCTGTCCGACATGGGTGGTTCCAGAGTACATCTCTTTGCGGGCTTGGATTGGGTGGGCTTGGGCTTTCGTGATGTGCATGAATTTGGGTTGCACTCACTTAGGACCAGTAAAAATTGTGGGGGATGAACTTGAATGCCCTCAGCCCTGTCTAATCGAGGCCCATCTATTATTAATGCTTGCATGAATTATCTACCTTCTGTTCTCTAATTTCTGTAATTAGCTTCCAAAGTTTCTCTCAGTTTATACATCTCTTTGTCAATTTCTGACAAAAAGAAGAGAATGATGTTAAGGGGGAGTAGACATCTTTAAGATGATCAAATGAGAATTCATATTTGAGGATCATGGAGACACATATATGAATATGATGAATATTTATATTTAATTTTTTTTAAAAACAAAATAATTTTTAATTGAGAATGCATTAACTTTTATAGGTACATCTTTATGTATTTCTCATATTGCCACATCCATGAGTTTTTAGTTCTGGTATTTTTCTAAGATATGGATGTTTTTATCTTTGATCATCACTATACTCTGTATTGTGTTTTTCTTTTGTGTGATGATTTTGCAAGTCATATGCTCCTCTATTTATAAATTTCCTATCTTGATGACTTGTTTGGAATGCAATGTACTCAATTCATCATTTTAGATTATAATCGCTTATTTTGATGTTTGAATTCATTTGGTGATTGCATTCATCATCATAACATTCATTATGCCTTTGTAAGTTAAATTTTTCTAAAGATTGAATGTTATGGTTTTGGATTTTCTTTTCTTTGGTATCATAATGCATGTTCCTATCTAATGTTTTTAAATGGATTGATTTTCTTTTGGAACCTCATGCGTTCCTCATAATCATTGTATGTGCTTCATAGTTATATCAGTATGATTATGCAGGTTCATCACTACGGTTAAGTGGTGAAAAAGGTCAATGAAATGAAATTTCATATGATCTTTATTGAGTCCTTACTCTTCAATCGGTTTGTATCATTTGACGGACTTAGAGAACCCTTAAATGGATTCATGAAATTGATATGGACTTTCTTAGTTGATTTATGTAGTTCAATTCCATCTTAGCATGATTACATCTCTTTATAGTCAAATCTTTTGATACCATGCTTGTTAACCCCTCTATGCTTATAGGTGAATCTTTTTATGTCCTTGATATCATAATATTCTAAATATTGATATCTCTCACTTCTCCATATCTCTCTATAGTACTCCATATGCTTCATCGGGACATCTCTTTGTCAATTTGTGACAAAAAATGGGGAGAATAAATGGATTGAATCCTGAAAATGGAGGGATTAAATAAAGGGGGAGAGTGTAGAACAAAGGGTGAAAACACACTCTATCTATGATATTTTGCGACTAACAATTAAGGGGGAGTAGCAATCCCACCATAGAATGTGTATGTCAATGTCTTATGCAGGTATATCTTTAAGAGACAAAGCACATTCTCAGAGGGAGTATTTAGAGTCATGAGTCTTTGAGTTGTAATTGTTGTATCTTTTGTAAAGATTATATACTCTTGTAATTTTGGTTGTATTTGAGTCCATTTGTTGTATTTCAACCAAGAATAGGTGTTTTGCCACGAAATTGACAAAGGGGGAGATTGTTAGTGCCACATTCCTATGAGCACTTATTTTTGTATTGTCAATTCCATGTCGAAGAATCCAAGACCTTGCCTCTCAGAATTTCTCAAGGAAGATCAAGTTTGAAGGTAGAAGATCAAGTCTTGGAAGGCCCGGATTCATAAAGGAAGACGTCCATATTGTGCCAACCCATTCAGGCAAATGGGACTCCAAACCAACCAAGACATGGCCCTAAAAACCCTTAATTTAATGGCTTATTTAATAGGGTTTTAAAGATTGTTTTTCAGCTTTTTCAAAACTCAAAACAAGCCTCAGAAGTTGGCTAACCGCCATGGTTTTCGGTCACCTCGCGGTTACTTTTCCAGAGAGCAAAAACTCTCTTAAAATGGATTTTCTGTTACCTCGCGGCTAGCCGCTATGAACAGTAACATCACTATTCACTGTTCACTGTTCACTAGCCGTTTTGAACAGTAACTTCACTATTCACTATTTACTCTTCACTGTTTACTATTCACTGTTCACTGTTCATTAGCCGTTTGAACAGAAACACTGTTCACTATTCACTAGCCGTTTTGAACAGTAACACTATTCACTATTCACTATTCACTGTTCACTAGCTGTTTTATGACCGTTTGAACTTTTCTATAAATACCTGAAGCCCATTTTCAATATTAATGAATCCAATTTTTGAAGAGCCTTTGTTCTAAATTCTTGTAAACATTTCTCAAGCTCTCAAAGCTTCTTCCAAACGCACTTAGATTCTATCTTGAAAAATCCAAGGGCTTACTTAGATCTAAGGAGTGTGCTTTGATAAGCCAAATCTAGGGTATCCTAATCCATAAAGCTATCTCTTATTTCTACCCTAGAAATCAAACCTTTACAACTTGGTTGTGCATCTCAATGGAGTTTCATCATCAACACCAAGCTAGCTGCAAGAGGTAAAAAGCTTCGATCACGGTCAAAAGCTTCCTTGAACACTTTCGATCTTCATCAAAGGCAATTTGTGATAGTGGATTGAATCTGTGTGTGTCAACCACTCTAAAAATTATGTGTGGGGATTAGATCTGTGTGATCGAACCTCAGTAACAAAATTGAGTTAGAATCAGTACTTGTGTAGTTTGATTCTTTATAGTGGAATCAAGGGACTGTGTGACCCTTGAGAGTGGATATAGGTCTGTGTGACTGAACCACTATAAATCTCTTGTGCCATTTTATCTTTTGTGCTTACTATCTTATTTCAAATTAGAGTGTCTCTGATTATTTAAGCACAGACATTAAACTTATAATTCAAACAAGTTATTTTGTTATGTGTGATTATTATTCCAAGTTGAGATTAAAATTGGGCAAATAAATTTAAAATTGGCATTAGAATTCCTTTTGTCCTATTCACACCCCCCCCCCCCTCTAGGACTTATTCATTGAACCTAGTTGCACTTTCATTCTACACCTTGTAATTTCAATCTAGAGTCTAATGCAGTAGTTATACAAAATGTTAAATGAGCTATTCTCCAATATGATGAAAACTTTTCATCCATTTGTACACACATAAGTTGAAAAATTGGAAAATCTCTATACTTTTTAAAAGTAAGACTTATTTCATAAAAATGGGCTAAAGCTTGATTTGATGTAGGGGTGCACATCGGGTCGGGTTCTGGGTTATCGAACCGGGTCTGACCCGATCCGGTATTTCTTAAGACCTCTAGACCCGGTCCGTAACCCTATTAAGTAAAACCGGGTTATCGGGTTACCAGGTCATCGGGTTTCCGGGTTCGGGTTTCGGGTAACCCGGTAATCCGAGAAGAAATGTCGGAAAAAAGGATCAAATCGAAGAGTCGCTTGAAGCACTACAACTGCCTTTGGGATCTCCATGCCAGGGTGATGAGTGTTAAATATTGCATATTTTACCCCTCATTAGTTTGGATTTTATTAGCATCTCATATGCATATCATTTGCTTTACACAGAGATTTTATCATTCTATCACATTAAACGAATTATCGAATTATCATGCATAAATTTGATTATTTATAGCGCATTTTTATGTAATTTCTCTTGTGTAGGTGGACCCCACGACCACCCCAACCTTCCGGCTAATATCCCAAGGCATCAGTAGTGTTGAAGAATTCCAAAATAAGATGAGAAGAAGTCATTTTCCAACACAAAGGAGTGGTTGGTGTATTGGTTAGAGCTTTGGTTGGTATGAAATAGGTTATGGGTTCCAATTCCAACAATTACATTCTTTTTTTGCCTCCAAAATGAAGGACCACAAAAAGCACATATGCTTTTAAAAGGAAAGTTTGTTGCAACCAATCAAATTGAAGCAATCCATGTGAAAGCAAAAGAGCCAATCAAAATCCTTCAAGTTGCAACCAATCAAATGGAAGCAATCCTTGTGAATGAAAATGAGCCAATCAAATGTATTCAAAGTTTCTATAAATTGGAATGTTTTTGTAGAGATGACGAGATCTTTTGGCAAGTTAGTCTTTTAGCATTTTTATTTTACCTTCTCTATACTTATAATTATAATTATGAGCTTTTTTGTAACTAAACTCGAGAGAGTGTGTAATTGAAGATCATTAATGAAGATTTGGCGCACTTTCTTGATGTTTAGTGGCTAAAGCTCTTGGATTAGGCTCTCCTTTTGAAGCTAAGTAATGTGATTAGTTCAATTCCATGTATGTTTTAGTTTAAATTTCCTACTTCTGCCTTAATTAATTAGTAGATTTTAGATCTAGTTGTGCTAATCTCTCTCATTTCTCATTCTCTATCTCTACACTTGATGCTCGAATAATCTCAATTGATACTTTGAGTTTGATTAAGTTCTCTCACATAGCATGCTTTAGAGCCCTTATCTTTAATCTTTTGTAGCTTGATTTTGATTATTTATTGTTAGGGTAGCTAGATAATGATCTAGGATCTTGGCCTTTGATTTTCTTTTACTTTGATCTTCATTGTTATATCATCCAATCCAATTAGGCAAGAGATTGCTAATTGGATTGTAGATTTGGGAGTTGAATTAGAACATGCATTGTTTGAATTAATTACATACTTAATGGATTTTGGATTGCCTAATCTCTTATCTTGATTGTTGTTAATTTTAATCTTTATTTTCAATTCTAGATTGTTAGATCTACTCTCACATAACTTGTTTTAAATCCTACATATTTCACACCATATCTTCACCTTAAATCTTCCATTTCCACCACCATTCACACAATAGTTTAGTGTAGCTTGTTAGATTAACTTCGATATAATTAACTTCATATTTTCATATTGTTGATTAATTACTTACATTGCATAGTTAAGTAGTTTTACTTGTTCACTTCAATTATCTATATTAGCTATATCTTAGTTCAATTCTACTCAAATTGGATTCATTGCTTGTTCCATCCTCTCTTCGTGGGATCGATAATCCGGACTCTTGAGTCCTTTACTACTTGACGACACCGTAGTCTTGCGGTTAAGCGTTGTACATTTAAGTGTCGATCACAGGGCTAAAAAAAAAAAGCTCAAAACCAACAATCTCTCCAAAAACAAACATAAAATCTCCAAACCAGGCTCCAAATGCATTCAACCCAGACATCCAATCTCTCAATCAAAAACCCCTGACTGCAAAAGCCATTTTCGGAATCCACCCTCCACATCCCAAACCCAGGTCCTGTCTCCCAAAATCCACGAGTCCAACGACCACAAACCAACTGCAAGAGACAAAACTAGTCTCCTACCATGACGAAGAAAATCCATATAAGAGGGAGATGATAGTAGATGCAATGAATCAAAATAAAAAGGAACAAAAAAAAAATAGAGAAGGTGGAGGAGAGAAGATTAGAAAATCTGCTCCATTTTAAGCACCGATTACTCCACTGTTGGAAAAATCCGCTCCAATATTGTAAGCATTCTCATCCCCTTTTCTCCTCTTCCTTATCCCAGATCAGAAATAGATCATTGTCTGTCTTTTTCCGTTAAATTGATAATCTCAAAACTAACCAAATCTTTTCCAGCAGTGGAGTAATCGGCGATGCTTCCATTGGAGACGATGGAATCAGGGAGAGATTTCATCGCTTACCAGTATTTGAGATTTCATCGTTTCCTGCTATGGGTCCTCTTTCGCCGTTAGAGATTGATGCACAGGAAATGCAGGAGTAGAATGGAGAGAGAGAGAGAGAGAGAGAGAGAGAGAGAGAGAGAGAGAGGATCTGAAGTAGTGAAGTTCAATCTTATTCGATGGAGAACGAAAAGGGTTTTGGAATTGGGGTGATCGATGGAGAACGAAAAGGGTTTTGGAATAGGGGAAGGATCAACTGGCTGGATCTTTATCTCGAAAATGAAGTCGAAACTCAAAAGCGAGGAAATCCCTCTGACTTTCATCGAGATCAAAAGAGAAATCACTAATCACCGAGTTTTGCTGACATTTGTTATTGGGTTATCGGGTCTTATAAATTACAAACCCGGAACTCGGACCTGTTAAGTAAGGTCCGGGTCGGGTTTGACCCTGTCCGATAAATTCTTTATCGGGTCAGACCGATAAGGTCCGGGTCGGACCGGGTCTCCGGGTCGGACCAGGTTTCAAGACCCGGTGTGCACCCCTAATTTGATGTGGGATAATATACCCCGGAAAAAAATAATGTTGCATCATGAAAAACTTATAAAAAAATCTCTCATTATCTCAAGAAGGGTCCATTTACCATCACTTATAAAAATACTTTCACGCTCTAAACAAAGTTGACAATATTGATTTAATGCCATTTTATAGGCACATGATTCATTTAACATTTTATAGGTAAAATTTCATCTATGCGTGGTCTTATATTTAAATTTACATATATGTCCCTCCACCATTGTTTTCGCGAGGGAGAACAAAAAATGTATCCTACAATCCATTTAACAATCTCTAAATCATCTCTAATTAATTTCACCCCTACTGGTACGATAAGATTTATGATGTGGCATGCACACCTATTGTGAAATAGATCTCCATTTAAATCAAGTTGAATCGCATGTTTTAGTAAATCTGCTGCGACATTGTTAGTGCTTGTATTATCTAAAGCTATAGAAATTATTTTATTTTTAATTTTATATTCTCTAAGTTTTTCAAGGATGGTGGACCCTATCCTAGCACCGGTGTGTGAGAATTTTAGCATAGAAAATGTTATCATTCTTTTCTGCATCACCCAATTACTATCAATATAATGTGATGTGATTGCAATGTACCACAAATTTTATTTAGAGGTCCATAAATCTAAAGTTAAAGCCACTTTTTTCAGGTATATTTGCAAAAATATTTTATAAATTCTCTTTTTCTTTCAAAAAAGTCTTTATTGCATCATTTCTAGCAGTAACTCTAGGTATTTCTGCCATGAAGGAATAAAGGCAAACCTCAAAAATCTTTCAAAACATCGGTCTTTGGCAAGTATAAATGGTGCCTGGCGACTGATTATAAACTTAATAAGTTGATATCTAGCATTAGTATGGTCATAGTTGAAAACTTCTAAACCACCAGATGAATCTATTTGAGAAAGATGTCTTTGAATTATCCCACCTCTTGCCCCATCGTTAGCAGTATTTGTGTGTTTGCGCAAACACATTTTCATGTGTCTACTAAGGCGGCCAGTGCCGTTTGATGATTTGCCACTGAGGAGATCTTTGCAATATTTACATTGTGCCTTCTCCTCTATTCCTCGTCTGGGATAGGGGACAGTAACTTTAGCAAAATGAGACCATACAGGAGAAGTCAATCTTGTTTTTATCTTCTTTTTTGTTGTAGAAACCGAACATGCAGGATCTTGTTGATTATTACTATCTACTTCTATGCCCTGACTTTGATCTAAATGAATAAATCCAGGATCTTCCTTATTTAAAGAGAAGTCAAGGTTGAAAGGTTGTGATGGTCCAACTAATTTTCTAAATAAAAGATTTTAAAAAATTAAATAAATAATTATATATAATGTGTTTTTTGTGATAATTTATATAAGAAAGGAGAGAAGATAAGACTTAATATATAATATTACCATGTATATTATTACTAAATAAAACTCAAAATTAAAGATAATAAATACCTTTATAAGAGAGGAGAGAGCTAATGAAGAAGTCATTCTTAGTTGAATCCTCCACTTTAGAGAAGTCACCCTCACTCTTCACTTCTTAGAAAACTTTGTAGAGAGAGCTTATACTTTAAAATGAGACTTAAGAGAGCTTAGAGCCTTAGAACTTTAGAGGGAGTGTGAGAAATGAGAGAGTAGATATGTGTAGAGAAATGAGAGGAATGGAGGCTATTTATAGAATTCCTAAGTGATAAATGACATAAAATACCCCCTCATATAATCATTTTATAGCAGTTGGGGGGGGGGGTATAATGGTAAAAAATGATCAAAAGATACTAATACCCCCATTTGACTGTTTATAGTTGTTGGGGGTTAAAAATGTAAAAAAATAAACCCATTATGACCGTTTTTTTAGGGGGGCATTTTTCAAAAATATGACCGTTGGGGCCAGGCTGGGCCGTGCCACTCGCTGGCTCGGGGGCGTGCCTCGGGCCTGGCAGGCTGGGCCCAGCACGGCTCAGCCCGTTGACTTGGCACGACCGTGGCATGGTTTTTTTGTGCAGGGCCCGTGCTGGGCTTGGGCCACCGGCCCAAATTTGCACCACTACTCCCGTGTCCATCGTGATACTGGGTCTTGATAGGCCATGGGGTTCTACCAGGATTTTTTCAGTAATTTCCTCATTTATATTCCTCTTAGTAAAGGAAATTCTAATATAGGTACAACGTCTTAGTGAAAAAGGTCTCTTTAATGGGAAATTCTATATGCACCCTCCCTTATTGCTAAGCACACCCACATCCCTCTATGAACAGTGATTTTAAAACCACTGTTCATAGAGGGATGTGGGTGTGCTCAGCACCCCACTGTTCATAGAGGAATGTGGGTGTGCTCAGCATTTTTAGGGGTGCATATAGAATTTCCCCTCTTTTAATCTCCCCGTATTAATTTATCTGGCCGTCTTAGGACTATTAGGAGTCACGGCTGAACTATGAAGTGTACAACAAGAAACTTATAAATAAAATCAGCTTCTCCAATCGGCATTCACAACATTACTCCCCACGAAATCATCGCTCTCTTTTGGCCTCTCTCCAACTCCCATCCACAAAGATCCAAGAAAATCTCCTCTCTCTCTCTCTCTCCTAGAAAAAAAAAAAAGAAGAAGAGCTACAAGCTCAAAAGAAGCAGAGAACGCAGCATTTTCTCTCCTTAGAGGCAGGAAAAAAGAAGAGGGGTCACAAGCTCAAGATCAAACAAGAAAAAAAAGAAAAAAAGAGAGAGAATAAGGGAGATGGGTGCTCAAAGGAAGACCCCAAAAGCGGCTCTAAGGAAAAGATCCACCACCCTTCAACACCTCTTCGACATAGATTCCAACAACAGCCACTCCCCCCACGACTCCGAAACGGAGGAGCTCCTCTCAATCATCTCCCACTGCACCATCATCTTCACCTTCACAGACTCCACAGAGTCCCCATCCCAACAAGACCTCAAGCGCCTCAGGCTCATGCAACTCCTCTCAATCATCAAGTCCTCGAACGAGCCCTTCAATGATGATCGAATCCTATCTCCTCTCTTCCTTATGATCTCCTCCAACCTCTTCCGCCCCCTCCCACCTCCCTCCAATCTTGGCATCCCCCCGGAAGACGATGAAGAACCTTTCTCCGCCCCTGCCTCCGCCTGGCCTCACCTCCATATTGTTTACGACATCCTCCTCAAACTAGTCCTAACCTCCGACCCCAAGTCCCTCCGCAACTACATCAACCACTCATTCCTCCTCAACCTCCTCTCTCTATTCCAATCCGAGGACCGAAGGGAGAGAGAGAGCTTGAAGAACGTCTACCACCGCATATACTCGAAATTCACCTTCTACCGCTCGTTCATGCGCAAGGCGATGAGGGATGTGTTCCTGCACTTTGTGTTTGAGATGGAGAGGCACTGCGGGGTAGGGGAGCTGCTGGAGATATGGGGGAGCATCATCAATGGGTTTGGTGTTCCTCTCAAAGAGGAGCACAAGCAGTTTTTGGTGAGGGTGCTTGTGCCACTACACAAGCCAAAGGGGATGCAAGCTTATCATAGGCAGCTGACCTACTGTGTTTCACAGTTTGTGCAGAAGGAGCCCATGCTTGGTGGGGTGGTGGTGAGGGGAGTTTTGCGGTATTGGCCTCTCACAAACTGTCAGAAGGAGCTTTTGGTTATTGGGGAGATGGAGGAGCTTGTGGAGTACACTGACCCTTTGCAATTTAGGAAGTTGGCTCTTCCTTTGTGTACTCAGATTGCAAGGTGCTCGACCAGTTGGAATTCACAGGTAATAAACAGGAACAAAACATCTGAACATTGTTTGATTGTTTCTTTGCCTCTTTCCTTTTTTTAACATTTGTGATATGAGAGAATTCACTGCCGAAAGAAAAATTATTCTGATTTTTTGGGACAACTTCTTGTGCAGAAAAGAAAAAAACATGAATTGATATTCATTAATAGAGGGTTACGAATGCAAGATTTCTCTTCCTCTCTCCTGTAGAAATGGGATTCTCTCGTCACACAAACACACTCTTAAAAAAATTTTATATGTTGGCTTTTTGACTAATGTGTAAGTAATAGTATTGGATTATGTTTTTTCAATCCAATGTTTTATCTTACTTTTTTTTATGGTCTTTATTTTGTTATGTATGTGATCAATTTTGATCTTTTTTATTTCATGTAGTTGATCAAACTAAATTTAGGCCTTGAATTTCGAGTTCTCTTCCATCAATAAATAATCAGGTGTGAAGCAGTTGAATTTGGTGTACGAACTGTGGCCTATGTGGGTCCAATATCTCATTGGATCAAAATCAGCCAAATGATGACATTAACATGCAACAAACTTCCAGTGTGCATGTTTCACGCCCTGGACCCATTTCATCAGTCCCTTTCCACCTAGAATGTCGTGTTATGCACTAGATAGCTCTACTACTTCACAATTTTACAGGAGGAAATATGCATAGGAAGTATGGTGAAGGTATCAAGTGGGACCAAAATGGGGCCAGGTTTTAGCAGCACTTGGATAAGTAGGGCCCAGGACATATAGCAAACACATATCTTAGGATTCCATAAGAACCCAAGTCAATTAGTCTCTCGATAATTTTCTCCAGTTCTATGGGGCCCACTTGGACCTACCTTTGATTAATGCAAACACATGACCAGTTTTATGCTCAACAAAACTTTACTGTCCATTGGGTTGAGTCTAAAATATATATATAAATAAATAAATAAATCTATGATTAAAAGACCATTGCGGTTTTGGTTGTTAAATTGAGGATTAGGATAATCTAAAAAGGCTGATTTTTTGGATGATCCTTATCCATATAGAGACTTTTCATCCATCCCGCCGCTTGATAGAAAACATCCAAGTGGCCCCCATGAGCTGGACCGAAGAAGCACATCTGCAATCTGCTCATTGATGGAATCCTCCTAGTCTTATTCTCCTTGAATTGATCTTTCTACAAGTTCTTTTAATTCTCATAAATCTACAAATGAATCCCATATCATCTATGTTTTTAATCCCTATATTGTTAACAAATTCTAATGAGATCAATTCCTTTTATGGATTCCTTAGGTTGCAGAAAGAGCTCTCTACTTGTGGAACAATGAACATTTTGTGAAGATGGCATCAGAGTCAATGGAACAGGTGCTCCCTTCATTGGTGGAAGGCATTGAGAAGAACATCAACTGGCATTGGAGCAACACCATACGGCAGCTAAGTGCCAATGTCAAGACAATGCTGGAAGAGATGGAGCCCGAGCTCTACTCCAAGTCCCTACGAGAGATGGACTACCGAGAATCCACGGTTGATCAAGAAGCGAAGAAGAGGAATGAGAGGTGGGAGAGACTGGAAATGGCTGCAGCTAGGGGCGGAACCAGGATCCAAGCTATGGGGGGGCCATTGTGAAAAAAGAAATTCTTTTTTAGGGGGGGGCCATGTGTAAAAGCTACTTTAAAATTTTTGAAAAACTAAAGGACCTTGTTGTAATTTGGGAGGGGGTGCATGGCCCGTACTAGCCACCCCCTAGTTCTGCCCCTGGCTGCAGCCCAAAACCAGTTCCTCCAACAACATTGTATAGCTGTTTCCAATTGATGAGAATATGATAGTAACCAAAATCTGCTGTTTCCAAGGGAAGCCATAAGTTGGTGAGTTTCTCATATAAAAGTGTTATGAGAATCCCATGCAGTGAAGAAAATTTTAATAGAGTAGCTTGATGAAGTGATGATGTGAATATAGTACAAGTTTTGTTATAACAATAAAAGAATGAGTTGGGTGTTTAGAATATTTTATGATTTAGTTTTATATTACCAACCACCAAACATTTTTAGTTGGAGCATCGTATATCACATGCATAAGATCTTTTTCCCATTTTTTCATTAATGTAGCCGCGCGCGAGCATTTAAAGCCACTGATAATTGACAAAAAACTGAAAAAAATTGATACATCCTATTATGATTACTAGCATTAGGTGGTCCCATGGAAATGTTTGAGCTAGATGATTTCTATGAAAATTACCCTTATTAAATCGAGTCAATTAGCGAAAGGTCTCTAAAGTGGAATGTATCCAGCCTCCGGTCTGGGCAAATTCTGTTTAAGGCCTCTGATCCACTCAGCTAGACTATTTGCAGCCAAATGTCCTTGCGTCCGCACGATCACATTTTTCATGGCTAATTCGCCCTTTCAACCATTTTAGGTATAAAATTTTAAAATTTAAAATATCAAATCTTGTATTCTCCCTCGTTCTTAACTTCTCTGCTACCCAAAAGAACCCTTGCCGGTGACGATTGGAGAAGAGGAAGAAAGAAGAAGGCCAGCAGGGATTCTAATTGTGCGCGTAGGCAAACCCACCATGCCTCGTCAAATCCATGCTTGCCATCTCATCCTGTTCGGAGATCCTGAGGAGACTCATGCGGTGGAGGAAGTAAAAGAGGGACCCCATGACATCGCCGACCCACCCCGTGATGACGAGGATCTGGAAATCAACTCTCCAATTCCAAATCGAAATCCCGATCTCTCGCTCGTCCATAGATAAAAAGATTCAAGATCTATCTAATGGGGACGAGATCCTACGATTCTTTGGATTTCGCAAACAAAACAACGTCAACAACAACATATGTAGTGGAAGAATTACCAGACGACGATGCCGCAGCATACATGTTTTTTTAGAATAACAAACGATGCTGCTTCTAGATTCCAACCTTCAGATCCGCACCCATCGGATCAGGATCCGAATCATCTGGACGGTGGCAACGGATACAGACGGCTAAGATGGGAGATGGATTGTGGGCTAGGGGCCTAAGCGCATTTCGGAGGGTGAAGGAGTGGTCGGAGGTCGTGGCGGGCCAGATGGAACTTATCTGAGTTTTTATCAAATTTAGTTGAGTTTTTGTCAAATTTATCTGAGTTCTAGACAAATCTATTTGAGTTTTGGCTATTTATCTGAGTTTTGGAACAAATTTATCTGAATTCTGAATAAATCTATATGATTTTTTGGCAAATTTATTTGAATTTTTGAAAAATATAGCCAAATTTCTATCAAATTTATCTCCATTTTAAAAATTTTAACTGAGTTTTTGAACGAATATTTCTGTGTTTTTGCAAATTTATTTGTATTTTCTTAGATCACTTTGTGTTTTTGAATTTTATTTGTGTCTTTTAAAATTTATTTGTATTTTTTTAAATAAATCTAACTGAGTTTTGACAAAAAAAAAACTTGAGTTTTTGGCAAATTATTCTGAAATTTGGAAAATTGGTTTATCTTGGTTTTGGCAAATGTATTTGTATTTTTTTAAATTTATATTTTTTAATTTTATTTATGTCTTTTGAATTTTATTTGCATCTTTTGAAATTTATTTGCATTTTTTTTAATTTTCTTTGGATCTTTTGAGGTTTATTTGAGTCTTTTGAAATTTATTTACATTTTCTGAAATTTATTTGGTTCTTTTGAAAATTATTTGCATCTTTTTAAATTTATCTGCATTCGTTTGGAATTTATTGCTTTTTTTTAGAATTTATTGCATTTTTTGAAATTATTTCAATTTTAGAAATTTATTTGCGTTATTTTAAAATTTATTTTTGTGTTTTTAGAATTTATTTGAAAATCTCATTAATGGGATTCCATTAATCGCGGCAAATTAAATGGTAGTTGACTATTATTAATGGGATTTCCCACCAATCATTGGATGATTTAAAGAAATGGTAAATTAGATATCTTAGGTTTGAGAAAGTGTGACAGGGACCTTTGACTGCATCACTTTTTTTTTTTTTTGGACTGTTTGTAACAAAGTCATGCTTTGAGGGACCTCCGACCAAAGCCCCCTAATAAATCACTCCAGTATGGGATTACTATTTAATGGGTCCACGTTGGGTTATCATTTCTCTTTCTGTCTCCATTTCTTATTTTTGCATATCATCTACTGAAATTTTTATAAATATCCAAATACTTCATTTAATAGTATACTAGCATAATAACCCGCACTAAGCACATGCATATTTAACAATTAAAAGTTGCAGCAATATACATAAAAGTCAATTTAAAAGAAATTCAAATAATATAAAATCATCCTCGAACACTTGTTGACAAAAAAAAAAACAACATAAATTAAAAGAGGATGATGACAATACCTCTCTTTCTTTTTAAAATCCAAGAGTATGTAGTGTCAAATTGGAGTAAGGGAAGTTGGGTAGAAATAAAAAAAGGAGTATACGTAGAGTAAGTATTTATGAGATTTGGGATGGAAATGAAGTAGTTGAAAATAAAAGAAGAAGTAGAGTGGTTGCATGTGGAAGTAGGAGGTAGGTTAATTATGGAAAATGAATATAAGTACTCCTGGTCAAAATCAGTAGTTACAATCAAAATTAGCTTTAAAACACTTGGCTTGAATATATTATAATTGAGCGTGACATACTATTATAATATGTATAATTTTATTTTACCCCACCTCGGCCTAAGTTTGCATAAATATATAAGTTGTGTTTAATGTATTTAATGAGAGATGCTCCTATGAGAGGTATCTCTCACCTTAAATGAGAGATTGGGTGGGGCTCTCACATCCATATCTAATGTCAACAACTTAAATGTGAGGGCTCTCACTCCTATCTCTTATATAAGGTGAGAGATATCTCTCATAGGAGCATCTCCCGTATTTAATTTATAGTTTGTCTTCATCTAAAGCGGAGTTAATTATCCATGCTGGATCTAGTATGCCAAGATTTTCAATAGACTTGAGAACAACCTCAATCGAACACAGGCCTTAAATTAATGGGTTGTGCCCAATCACACTGTTATGGTTAGGGTTTAAGCCGGCCTCATGCAAGACAATCAAACTACATTGCCATTTTGCAAGTCTAATTTCTTAAAATTGATTTTTTTTCCTAAAAATAGTTTCTTAAAATTGATTCAAACTAAAGTTTGAGTGCTTTTGACAAATATGATTGAAAGTAATGTTTGAGTACTTTAAACTAATTGACTATTTGAGAAAATATATATGAATTTATGATTAAATAAGCTTTAAGATCTTTCACCTCTTTCCAAAAAGTAGTAAGAGGGTCACTCTGTTAATAACAATATCAATGTTTCAAGCAATTAAATAGCTTTTAATTTATATTTTTAAATAAAATTCATGCATGCAATTGTTCCGACAAAAGTTTGCATGTATTACTTTTACTACATGACAATTGCCCATACAGCTTTTACTATATCTATGACAAGTTTGCTTTATATATATAATTGAATCAAACATACCAATTCCTTTTTATTATTATTTAGAATTGATCTATTTGAAACAAAATTGGTATTATTATTTAGAATTGATCTATTTGAAACAACCTTATCTCATATACATCTAAAATTGAATCATTTTATTTCAAATGTATAAGAGTTTGTAAACAAGGCTAGAGCACATTTGGAAACTCTAGACTAATCCAATAATTAGCTAGTTATATTAGGTGTAGAACAAATAGATTTAATTTTGAGGTTTACCAAACAACCCCTAGCCTTCAATCTAACTCTACCAATATTCTAGTATTTTCACGAAAGTATTATCTTGACGAAGGCACAACTTTGAGACCATACAAAAATTTTAGCCCTTTTCTTTTGGTAAAAGTCATTGAACTTGCGATGATTCTTAACTAGGATCACTTGCAACTCGGATCATAGTCCAGTTTTATCATTTATTACTAAAGTAAAAGTGATGTAAAATGTCAAATCAAGAATAAATAAAATATAAGGGGATTATGATAGTATTTTGTCTTTGATGGATTGGTAGGAAATCTTTTTGACATTGTGTGTAAAAAGTGAGTGTTTTTTGTCATTTAGTAGATAAAGGAGATTGTTTTTTTTTTTTTTCTCTTTTTGAAAAAAAGGGAGGGAGTTTTGAAGATGTCACTACTAGAAATTAACCTTTCGGCGGAGGACAAAGCAGGCGGCCGCTTTTGGCCGTCGCAAAAGGCTCATTAGCGACCGCCACTAAAGCCCTTTAACCCCCCCGCCCCGCCCCGCCCTGCCCCGCCCCGAAACCCATTTTTTCTTTATTTTTTCCTTTCCACTTTTTTCCCCTGCTCCCCGCGCTCTGCCCTCCTGCCGCACCAGCCACGCCACTGTCGGACTATCTCTTGCGGCGGAGTCACCACCGGTTCTCTCCCTCCCTCCCTCTCCCTCTCCCCCTCCTCTCTCGCTCTATTTCTCTCTCTCTCTCCCTCCCTCCCTCTCCCCCTCCTCTCTCGCTCTTTTCTCTCTCTCTCCCTCCCTCTCCCTCTCGCTCTACATTGTGCAGCGCGCCGGAGCCGCCATCGGTTCTCTCTCCCTCTCCCTCCCAGCGCCGGAGCCCCCATCGGTTCTCTCTCTCTCCCTCTCCCTCTCCCTCTCTCTCTATTTCTCTCTCTCTTTCCGGACTTAAAGAATTTTTTTTTCCATTCTTTTGCTCTTGCTTTTCTCTTCAAATCTCATCTCCACCCCCCATTTCGTGGATTGCAGGGCAATAGAGCAGCTCGTCGGAATCGAGCAAGATTCCGGCAAGTTCACCCCATCTCACCACGCCCGCTTCTACGGGAGCAGCTCCGGCTCCACCGCCCGCACCCGCCGCTTCCGTACTCCAGACGTCTTCACCACCCCACTCATTGGCGTCTCCTACGTCACCACCCCTAGCTTCCACGACGACCAGGACGTCACCAGCAATGACTACTTCCTCCTGGCCAAGTCTTAGTTCGATTGCCGCAAGTATTGCCGCGCCGCCCACACCCTCCACGATCAAACCGGGAAGAAGGCGGTCTTCCTCCGCTGCTATGCCCTTTATCTGGTTCGACCCCAACTCATTACAAGTTTCATTTGCTTACTGTTCTTTGATTAACTGCATTCATATTTTAATTTCAAGTACCCACTGTGATTTTTAGGTGTAATGTCTATTGGGAATTGCTTTTGTGGGTGGGTTTTGAATTTGGGGTTGTTCTGCTTTTACTGCATTGGAAGTGTTTGTTGATTTGCCATTGCACACTTGGATGTATTAATTGGTTTGATTGTACTGCTACATGAGTTCTCACAACCTTGTTCAGACTAAACGGTATTAATATCTCTAACAATTATGCCCAACCAAATATAGAAAAATTAAAGAAGTCAACCGTTGGAATTACTTTTCCACAGCTTTCATTTTACTTCTTAAGAATCATGTCAAGTTTGACATGGTTTTTATTACATACTCCTTTGTATTTTAAAGAGTTATAAACATGTATAAAAAAAATTATTTTTATGAGAACCATTTCTATCTTACTTTTTAAAAATCTGTGCAAGAGTCCCACTTATGATAAACATATATTATTTTTTTATTAATTCAAAACTTACTTCAATTAGAGTGCACTCTATCATTGAATTAATCACTAATAAAAATAATGATTTTTAGATTGAATTAATCATATCTTTCAATTGTGATTGGTTTAATCATAATGTTCAGAGGAATTTTCCTTTTTTTTTCCCTACAAACGCATCCCACTCCTAAAAAAATTACACGATGAATTCTGTTGATTTAGTTTGATTTCTTTAAGGGTGTAAGATTTTAAAATTGTTCATAATTTGTGTATAGTAGTGCATGTACTACGCATTCTGCAACATGCATACACGATGAATATGTTAGTAGGTAAGTTGGATAACTAGGTTGATTTAGTGGAGAAAATTTTTTTTTTCTTGCGGATTGTAAGCCAATTTGACGAATAAGGCTTAGATGATAGTGATGGTGAAAAAAATTCCAGTTGAGTAATAACTAGTAACACATTTTTACTCTGCATGCATTTCCTCTTTATCATTTGTTTCTCTACGGCCACATACAAAATTGAATATTTTGAACAGATCTGACCTTCCAATTTGAAACCAGAAACAAAACACATTCATGCAATCTGAAACTTGAAAGGAACTTGGAATGGAGAGAAGTGAGAGATAATTCAAGTAACAGAGCCGAGGAAGGGAGGTGAGAGCAGCCGCCCTTTTTCTAGAAGAAAGCGACAAATAATTAAATGCATGGAACCATTTGAGTCTTATGTACTTGACACTCCCCTATTTGTACTTGACACTTTCCAAAAGGAGAGTGGCCCTCAACAAAATGGTGAGAAATGGATGCACTTAAATATTTTCCATATATATATATATTGGAAATTTCTTATTTAAAATTTGATAGCTTGTTCAAGTGAAAGGCCACTGTAAAAAGACTTTGTGGGTGCATGCCATTGATTGATTTGAGGGCAACTACTCCTTTGTGGAAATGATGATGGAAAGCTAAAGGTCTCAAGTTTAATATCCTTCCTATTCATATCCATTGTCCCTTTGCCCATTTGGTGTGCTATTTTGTAACTACTTGATTTATCTATTATTTGATTCATTGCTAATGTTAGATACATTTCTTTCTCCACTTCTCTTTGATGCCGTCCGATTTTCATTTACTTATAATTAAACATGGTTCCCTCCGGGACATAGAAATATCAAAGATAGCTCCGAGTAGCTACCAAGCTGAAGAATGTCATTTTTTGACCTAGCCATGAATTCGGGCCATTCAGGCCTTGGAAGGCCTAGATGCATATTCTAATTATTTGTGTTAAAGTTGGTGGGTAGTTCAATTCACAAGCCACTATAGATCAATGCATCTAGGCACCCGCCCCAAACTGAGCCCGCCCGGCACGGCCCGCCAGGGAAAACCCCTGGCACGGCAACCCGACCTGCGTAATTTGTATAGATTTTTAAAAATAAATGTGTTTGGGTGAACTCGATCTCACAACCACTAGACTACCTAGTTAGATGAGGATGTGAACCTAACCATGAATATTAAACTATTAGTTACATTAGGATGAGAACTTAACCACTTTAGATGATGATGAGAAGCTAACACCTTTTTTATCCAACTTTTTACTCTTTCATTCAAACAACCTGAAATATAAAAAAAAAACATATCATGTCCTTTTTTCTACTCATTTTCAGCCAAATTGAAATGCCATGGTTAAGGATATTTCAATTGAGATGGCAAACTCAATTTCTATTTTTTGGCTAAATTATCATACTTTAAACAAGAACTTAGCGCGGTTAAATATTTCTACTTTTATCAATAATCATCTCAAGTCTTCCAAATGACCCACCATGAAACCACAACCTTGGACTTCATTTTATTTAGATTTGCATCAAATTTTTTTATTTTTTAGTTATGGGTTTTTAGTCTTAGTCAATAATTATCATTATCTTTATCATGGTTACATATTTTTTACTTCTTTTTCCTAGTGTTCATATCAATGTAAATATATGGCTTCATGTGATGTGATCGAGAGTGGAGTTATAGGTACATGTGACGAGATTATATTAAACATAAATGACTGAATTATGAACATATTCTTGTGTTTAATCCTGAGCTTTCCAACCTATAAAGAATCTCAACTTCTCAAATGCTCAGGGGTTCTTGAATATAGATGAATGCAGGTAGGGAATTTCATTTGAGATTCTCAAATATCTCTGAAGAAAATAAAATTATTGAAGGCAAGGGGCCGGGGCAAATTTAGTAAAGGTAAGTGTGTCACACCAAAACATTCCCCTTATTACTTCTCCCCAAAAACACATTGCCCCTGTTTATTAGTGTGACTAATTTACACTAAAGTCCTACCTTACCAAGTTATGTAAGTTTTTTTTTTATTAGAAAATGCCTAGGGTTGTTAGTTGGCTGGGAATTAGATTTTTATAAATTTAAAAAAATATATAAAAAAATAATTTTTTTTGGCGGGCCAGGCGGGCCGGGCCTGGCGGGCCAATCTTGGAGGGCCTGGCGGGCCACAGGGGCTGGCCCACTAGGCTGGGTTGCCTGGCGGGCCGTGCCTAACGGGCCAGCGGGCCTGCGCGGCTCGGCCCAGCACGGCCCGCGTCATGGGCCGTGCCCAGTGGGCCGTGCCGTTGACTGAGCCGTGCCGTGCCACAGCCCGTTGACTAGCCGGCCCGGCACGGCCCACTTGACATCTCTAAATGCATCCCTACTGCCTACTTCATATTTTGCTATCTACCCTTGACTTTGCCATGGTATCAAGACAAATTTCCCAAACTACCTGCTTCAATGGAGTCACCTCACCTTGAAGTGTAGGTGGGTTAAAAAAGAACGCAATAAAATAAAGAAAAAGAAAAAAAATAATATGGCTACTTGTTCAAGGCCACATGATAAGCTGTAGATAATCAAGTACTGAAGTCAGGAGCACTTGTTTATAAGTTTGGAGCCAGGTATTAATTGATCTAATCAACCCATATTATACACCTCACCTAGTATACGAACTGGCACAATTTTCACTGAAGATGGATTGATTTGCACCATTTGATTAAACTTAGGACTTAGGAGGCTTATTTATATATATTTCTAAACATCATGATGTATTCAACTGTATTGATTAATTTATTTGGAGTGAAATTTGGGCTTGTATCTATATTTCATTAGTTATGAACCTTCCACTGCAACTTTTATTCATTTGCATGCATTAGTGAAACTTAGACCCATTCGATAATTGTGTACGACATATGTTCGGTAATCCTTGACGCGACGGATTGGGTCTTTGACTAGATTCGTTGTTCTTGTGATGTACATTCGAACTTTGTCGTATGCGATTCTTGAATTGTTCAGTTCGGACAGTTTGGAAATGCAATTATCCATCTTATACTCCATAGCTCATGCTAGTCCGATGTTAGATAGAGTTTTGGTTGATGTCCCATTGTTCTCTGGGTACATATATAGGTACGACTGATGTTGTATCTGTGTTGTGTATTTGGAGAACCATGCGGACATGCTGCTGAAATTTTGTCTGACTAGGGGACGAAGCAAGTTGGATCGTGCATTCTCGAATGGGATAGGACCAACCACCCTGTAGTAAGGAGTTTGCAGTTTATGGATAGGTGACTTGCATGATGCACGGTACCTTGGGCTAATTGTACTTGCTCATTTTGGATTTCCACAGAAATAGTTACCGAGATGGACAAGAGTTGGATTGATTTACCGAATAAGATGTTTAGGGAATACATGGAGGGGATTAACCAGTTCATGGAATTTACCAATAGGTTTAACAATGAGTTCATCAGTTGTCCATGTAGAAAATGTGCGATTCGATATTATTACAGAAGAGAGTTTGTCTGAGAGCATCTGATTATGAACGGATTCTTGAAGCAGTACAAGAATTGGATAAGACATGGAAAAGAGTATATTTCATGTCGCATAGAAGAAAGAGATGAAATTGAGGTGGATGATATGTCAGAGACTGATCGATGATCGCGATGCTAAATGATATCGCGTGTGGGTTGGCACTCGAATACACAAGCTGTGAGACTGAGGGGACAGGTGGGAGTAATCCTCGCTCCGGTGCGAATGAAGAAGCCCAGAGATATTTTAAAATTCTAGACGATGCACAGACGGAATTGTATCCTGGATGCAAGGACTTCAGTAAATTATCCTTTACTGTTGAGTTGTTACATTTGAAGGCATTGAATCAGTGGTCTGACATGTCCTTCGATATGCTCCTCCAGTTGTTGCATCGAGTGCTCCCATCCGGTGCAAAACTTGCTGAGTCCTACTATCAGGCTCGCAAGTTAACTGAAAAGTTAGGCTTAACATATGAGACTTTGGATGCATGTCCAAACAATTATATGTTGTTTAGGAATGAGAATGCCCATCTTGATACGTGCATTGTGTGTCAGACTTCAAGATGGAAGGAGGACGGGGGTGATCGGACCCCAAGTGTAGGGTGCGATTGTAGTAATAATCCGATGAGACCAGGTCGATCCACAGGGAGCTAATGAGATAAGGTTTTCCACCTTATACCTGTCTTAAATGAAATCTAAAACTAGCCTAATTAAAAACTAATTAAAACCATTCCTACTTTAATTAAAAGAATTAATTACAACTCAATGAAAGAAAAAAAAGTCATCTAAAACTAAATTCCTAAATCTTAAAAGATCAAGTTGCTGCAAAATAGAAAACACATTAGAACATCCAATTAGAAACTATTCTAAAAATATCACTTACTAAAATTAAAACTAACAAACGAAATTGAAAAATAAAACAAGTTATGAAAAAAATCAATCCAAAATAAAATGTATCAAATCAAATCAATCTAAATTGGAAACAAATTATCCATCTAAAATCAAACTCCCTAAGATTAGAAACCTACACTAGATTAGAAACCAATTAATTTTCCTAAGTTAAGCACTAGATTAAGATAAGAATCTAAATGATACACTTTCTAAATGAATGCAAATCTGAGAATTAATTTTCCTAAATAAAATACAAGAATGATGAGGATGCATTCTTCTAAGAAATAATTATGGGACACAATGCATGGACGTGCATGAACTAGTGCAAAGTTTTTATTTTATTTTATTTTACTTCCTAATGCTTGTCACCTTCACTAGACCAAAACCTATCTGAACCATAGTTACTGCTGAAATTTATTTTTTTTAATATCCTAAGATGATGGAATTTCAAAAGAGAGCAACTGGATAAAAGTGCTAAATCTGAAATGCTATGTATGACAGCTAGTATGGGATGTTCATGACTAAGCACTACTACATGGTCTACATGAATTATGCAAAAGGTTCCAAAAAAATCAGTCTTGAAGCCATTGTCCCTGTGTAATAAATCTCAAAGGGTTATTTTCTAATCCAAACATTTTTAGCTCATGTGACTTTTAAAATCTGATTTCGTAAATTAACATAAACTACACCACTACACATGTTTTAAAATATAAAAATATGCATGAAAACTAATGCACTTTCAGCAGTAACGTAATCCTAACATATTGATGTAAAGATGGAAAGATAAAGTGCAGAAATGCAGAAAATAAAGATGGTGTGCATAAATCAAAGGTGGTGATTTGCTCTTTAAAATCTCTCAATCTTGGGTCCAAAAAAATTAGAAATGCAAACCTAGGGTCCCAATCTTCAACTTGGGTTGTCAATCCAGGTTGAGAATAATAAATCCTCACTTTTTAATAAATAAATTTCAAACTTGGATTATTAAACTTTTCTTGGTCAATCCTCTTCAACTTCACATTGTAATGCCTCCAAAAATACCATGTATCCGTAGAAAATAAGGTATATTGTGAGGATGCTAAGGTGAGTTATTCCAAGCCAATTAAGAATATTTAACCAAAAGTAAGAACTAACCCTATTGCATGGATTACAAATCTAATATCAAGATTCACAAGAAATCACTGCAGAAATTAAAAAGAAACAATTTTATTAATACTAGTATGCAATTGAGTACATAAGATTGAGAATTAAAAACAACAAAAATACATACTAAGATGATTGAGAATCCCTCTTTCTAGTCGAGAAAACAAGGGTGGTGGTGTGGCCTTTGAGAAGAACCCCCTTCATGGCTTGAGATGAGAGGCAAGAGATGAAGAGATGGAATGAAATTATGCTAGAGGGAGAGGTGGACGATTTCAACCATGAAGAATATGGTACACCCAAGCCTTGCTTATATAGATTTTTGGTGCAAAATTTCCCTGAGTTGGGTGCACTATTAATGGAAATTCATGTACATGATAGGACCACCATACCATGATGTCCGTACAACCAAAAGGAAGGGTGGATTTCAACGTTCCTATCCCTTATTTCCCTCCTTTTTATTCTCTTTGCAAAGCTAGTTTCTATGCTTGACATATCTTCCTTCTTCTTTTGGAACTTTTGAGATGACTTGAAGAGAGAGAATCTCTTGAAATTGGTTGCCATTATTTGGCTCAAATCCAGCTGAGGTGGGACGTCCTTGCATGAGGAAAATTTTTCATTGTTGCACTCTTTGGTCTCTTGTGAAAAATCTTCCCAATTTGACTTTCTTGAATTGTCACCTATGAGGATTCTTGGATTTTCTTGGAGATTTCCTCAAATCTTATTGAAATTATCTTTGAATAATTTTTGCAACGATGGTGGGCCCTCTTGGATGTCCCACATGTGTGACTTACACATGTGCATGTGTGGGACTTTTCTCATTTCCTACAAGCAAAAAAAAAGAGTTTTATGTGAAAAGAAAAATTCACCCATAATTCACGAATGCATGACTACGGACCCATCTCTCATGAAAAGATGAATGAATGCACATTAATTCATGAGAAAAACACATTTGAGAATTTTTTCCAAAAAAAATAAAATTAAGAAAATTGCAGGTTTCATGATTTGATGCAAAAAATGTTGGTTTTTGAGCAAATTATGCATGAATGCACTACGATGGATCAAAAATGCATAAATCATGATATGACACTAACTGAGACTCTCTGGGCTTGATAAGTCCTTAAACTTACCAAAAATAGCAATGAAAATGTGTATTTTTAAGGACTTATCAGTTGGTTACAATCGTCAAAATAGTTCCACAAGTGTTATCAATCGTGGCAAACTTGTGGCAGCAAAGCAAGTGAGATATTTCCCACTTAAGCCAAGGCTGAAGAGGCCTTTTATGTTATCAAATATTTCTAATCTGATGAGTTGGCATGCCGAGAATAGCAGGGACGATGGTAAGTTAACCCATCCAACAGATTTCCCAGCCTGGAAAGACTTCGATCGGAGGAATCCAGACTTTGCCTTGGATTGTCGCAATGTGCGGCTTGGTTTGGCTGTAGATGGTTTTAGTCCATTCAGATCCATGACTGGGGCAAATCACAGTTCGTGGCCAGTTGTTTTGGAACCTTATAATCTCCCGCCATGGATGTGTATGAAGTAACATTTTCTGATCCTATCCACACTTATTGATGGACCAAGAGGACCTGGGGACAAAATTGATGTATATATGCAACCTTTGATTGATAAATTGAATGAATTATGGGCTGATGTTCTGATGACATTTGATGCAGAAGGCAATGAAATGTTTAAACTCCGCGCCGCATTATTGTGGACAATCAACGACTTCCCAGCGTACGCTAACTTGTCGGGTTGGAGCACAAAGGGAGAGTTTGTATGTCCTTACTGCAATCAGGAGAAGAAGTCAACTTGATTGAAGCACAACAGAAAATGGGTATACACGGGTCATAGACATTTTCTACCTCCATTGCATAGGTTCAGGAGGGAGAAAGTGTCATTTGATGGCACTCGAGAATATGGTCCAGCATCTCGAACAATGACGGGAGTTGAATTGTTGTCACAGTTCGAGCATGAGCAAATACGTACTATGTATGATTTTCAAGATTTACCGGTCCCCCCGCTGCCTTCTATTCCCGGTGCAAATAAAAGGCGAAGTCATAATTAGAAGAAAAAAAAAGTATTTTCTACGATGTACCATACTAGAAAGATAATGTCACGTCCCTCGAACCCGAATAAAAAATAAATCGGATCCAGAGAGTGAATTTTAAGACTAATTAAAATTTTGTCCTTTGGCCTCACGGATCGTAAGTCTGCGGTGAGGATATAAAATTTTAAGCCTCATGTAGTGTACAACTCCAGGCATATGGAATATCAACAGTGAATAATACTTCTCATTAAATATTAAAGTTGCAAGAGTAATAAACAAAACTAAAGAGTTAAGTTAATTTATTACATTGGTCAACCCAATAAATAAGGCCAATAAAAGAAACTAAAGTCAATGAAGTAAAGGTTCAACAAGAGAAATAAATAAAAGAATATAACTAAATGAAGTCCATGTGAATCTCTCTCGTGCCATATGTGATGATGCTACTCTACGTCATCGGCATGCCACTCTCGTTCCTCCTTTGTTGGTTGGAGATCCTCTGGGATCTCCTCACCAGCCTGCTCCTCATAATAGTAGTACTCACCTGAGGAGTCTGCATACCAAGGAACAGAGTCAACGACATGTTGAACAATAGATAAGCAAAGCATAATAAACATGACTTGCATCAAATATAAAATAATGACAAGTACATGATCATATAAATACAAGGAATGTGAAGCTAGGCATAAAGCGAAAATAATAATCAATAGAAACAATAAAAGGAATCCTAGCGATCATCTAACAACAACCACTATCCATGCAATGCAAAACAAGAAACAAGAGGGAGACTCCGAGGATGTCCAAGCCACCTCCCGGGGTACCAGTAACAATCCAGACAAGACTACTGATACTAAAGTCCGGCTCCAGTGGGATCCTAGCTCCCGGTCCTGGGAATAGCAGCATGGTCCAAGCCCGCTCCCAGCTATTCAACGCCATGGATGCCGTCCAACGCCGACTGCCCACCCCGACGACCGAGTAATCGGCCCGTCAATAAAACCCCAAACTGCAGATGGCCATGATAAGCGAATAATAACGTAGTGGTCTTGACACAAGAATAGACATGACAAGTAAGTCTGGCTAGCTCAATGTACAAGACATGAATATATGGATTATCTCATTCAAGACAATACAAGACAAGTACAACACACGATAATCCCTTTCCATGCTAGCCAGTCATGTTTATCAAGACATAACACAGGTTCCTAAGGTACATTCTAAGTCAGGTCCAAGTCCTAAATCCTACAAGGATTTATGTTTCATAATTAATTAAGTATGTTATGCCAAGAGAATGTACAAGGAATATAAACGACGGATACAAGTTACAAGTCAAGGAGGAATTACAATCCAATCCTAGGAAAGTGGTGTCATCCATGTATTCCACAAGTCCTAACAAAGTACGTGTGGAATTTGGATCGACGTTACTCTTAGGAAAATCCATTGGTGTACAATCATGTCAAGTATCGGACGATTCAGTTCTATATGTATTCGGTTATCATATGTAATACACGAATACCTAGACATCCTATCGAATCCACACCAAGCCACGTGTTTCGATTTCAATCTCATTTATGGTCATGTGATAGTAGATTAGGGTTTTCCAATATCTAAGTCCAAAATCCTAGGTTAAGAGTATCAATCCTAAATAAACAAGGCAAAATGACAATTTTAGTTAAGCCTCGGTCAGCCCTCGGTTAACCGAACTCACCAATTCGGTAAACCGAACCTTGAATTTGGCTGACCGAATTCAAACAGCTGAAAAATCAGCTCTCTGATTTTCTGACCGAATTGGGGTTTCGGTTGACCGACACAGAATTCGGCTAACCGAACTCCTGTTTTGGCTAACCGACAGAGAGGGATCAGTGCAGTTTCAGGCCATTTCTGAAACTCTTCCGCCCCCAATCATTTTCCTCCCTTTTCCAGCTTTTCCAAAGGCTACCACCTGCATAAGATAGAGCCTCCTGCTCTCCCAACAATCCATTCCATTCATTCCATTCCATTCCATTGAACCAAATTAAAACAATTGATTTCCAATTAAGATTAACAATTCCCAAATTCCCAAAGCAATACCTAACATGATAATTTTCATTCAAACATAGGCTTGGAATTTAAGGTAATCTAACATGAATATATCATCAATCAATAAAAGGCAATACAGACATGTAAATTATAAATTGCATATCTACTTCAACCAAGAAGAAGATAGAAATTGGGTAAAATTCGAGGAGAAACCTTTCTATCATGAAATCCCAAATCTAACCCGACAAAATGCAATCTAGGAAGCCAAAAAGAAGAAAGGAAGGAAAAATATCAAGATAAGGCTATTTCTAATCTGAAAGGAATATGATGGAAAAGATGAAGTTTGTGGAAATCTTACCAAATTGGTATCAGAAGAAAGAGGGAATCGAAATGATGAAGTCTAGCAGTTTGGATTGCGAAGCTGATCTCTCCGGGCTAGAGTCCTGGGCTTGAGAAGAGAAGAGGAAGAAGAAAGGACGCTGCAGTTGCTTCTTCGTTATAGAGAACGAATGAAAATTAGGGTTAATCCCTATTTAAGAAGAAGGGATGGAGAAAATGACTAAGTTGCCAATTTAAGTGGGTTTAGTGAAAGAATAGACCACTTGAAGGGTTTATAATTGTCGGATCGCGACAAGTCAAGAGACAAAAATGATCAGCGCGAAGAAACCTTTCCAACGAATCCAAAATCACGGCATTTGAAATATTTCAAAAAACACTCAATTTTTTCTAAAAAAGCAAGCTACCCCCTGCTATGATCAAACGAACTCGGAATCGCACAAAACTTCACAGACATTATTCTAATTCTAAAAGAAACTCGCTCATGATCTAAACTCACTTAAATATCTAAATATAATTAATTATAATAATAACAAATTAAACGGGTCAGGGCTTGATATTGGGCCCAACTGACCCAATAAGGTCACGGAGCTTACAGATAACTTACTTAGGCACAACTTAGATGTTATGCACATCGAGAAGGATGTCTGTGATAATATATTGTGGACCATTCTCGGTGTTCAGGGGAAGTCGAAGGATGGTGTCAATGCACTCCGTGCCGTGACTTGGAAGAAATGGGCTTGAGAAAACCGTTGCACTTGCAGCAGAGAGAGTCCAAAAAGGCATCATGCCTCCTGTGTAGTACACGATGAGTAAAGATGAGAAAATGTCTTCCTCTCTGTTCTGAAGGGTTTCAAGGTTCCTAACGGGTAATATTAAGCTTGTGAACATGAAAGAAAGAACATTACAGGGTTTAAAGAGTCATGACAATCATATTCTCATTCAACAGTTATTGCCTATCTCCATGCAGAATTGTTTGTCTAAGAATGTTGTAGCGCCGTTGATTGAAGTTAGTAACTTCTTTAGACAACTGTGTTCAAGAGTTCATCGAATTGATGAGTTGAATGGTCTGCAAGAGAGGATTGTTGTGACATTATGTCATCTAAGAAAAAAAGTTTTCCACCTGCATTTTTCGATGTCATGGTTCACTTGACCATACACTTAACCAGTGAAGCCCTGGTTGGTGGTCCCGTCCAATTCAGATGGATGTATTCGATCGAGAGGTACATGAACACATTGAAGAGGTATGTTCGTAATAGAGCTCGTCCAGAGGCATCAATAGCTATGGGGTATTTGATGGATGAGTGCACCAATTTCTGCGTAACATATCTTAATGATAATATTGAAACAAAGTAACTAGGCCCTCGTGGATTAATGATGGTCCAGTTGGGGAGGGCACGCCATTTGATCTCAACAATATTGAGTGGATTCAAGCTCACCGGTGGGTGTTGTTCAACACCCCATCTGTTGTGGCTTTGACTCAGTAAGTTATCACTCATTCATAAGAGTAACTTGTCAATTCTTTGCATAAATTGTCATACTTGTCATTAACACGTGTTATGCATCGCAGGACACACATCGATAAGCTCAAATGGGACATGCTTCATGCTACAGAGAATCAAATTCATCAGTCCCATTATCGGTCATTTCACGAATGGTTCGAGAATCACGTTACGTATTCAATCATTAGGAGTAGTTTCACTGTTTCTGTCATATTACTTTCTTGTAGTGATATTCTAGTGATTACATGCATTGCATAGGTATGTAACTTATGAAGAACCAACAATCCTAATTTGACCAATGAAATGAAACCAGTTAGCTAATGGTCCAACGGCCCAACTTTACACAACTTGTGATGTCAACGGTTTTTTTATTTCGCATCAAGGATGTAGATGAGAAACGAGCGACGCAAATAGTGGGCTCGGTTTGTCCATTTGTCGATACTGGTTACTACCATCGCCAGTTGAAGGATATTGTTGAAGTTGTATACAATCACGGGTTAAATTTCTATTGTTTAAGTGTAATTGGATGGATCCCATTCGAGGGGTGAAAATAGATAATTACCAATTTACATTGGTAAATTTTAACAAGTTGTTACATCGTGATGATCGAATAAGTGCCGAACCCTACATACTATTCTCAAAGGCGGAGCAAGTTTACTATGTCAGAGATCCGGAAGATCCTAACTGGCAGTTTGCAATTAAATGTCAAGGAGGGGGAGTGTATCAGATTGAATGTGATGAGCCAGATATTGATGCATTCGCCCAACAAGTTCTTGACCAGAATGTAGTCATTCAACGTGATGAAGATGTTAATTGGGTTCGGGAAACCATTGAAGGAGATACAGTTGACTTACATGACCGGTGAACGGTTGAGAACTAATTCACCAATGTTAAAGTTAAGTGTAAATAATTTTAAATGTTAATTTCAATTATCTCGTTAAATTAACTTACCTTACAAACATTTGTACAGATATGTCAGGAAGAAAGAGGAGAGATCGTCCGCGGACGATGGACGAGCTGCTATGCCAGGCCCAGGCCAGTATGCCATCTGGGGACACTAGACCTACACCGGGTGCCGCCCAGCCTAGTTCGATGGCCCCACCGAGTAGGCCATCGACCTCTCATCCGAGTCCATCGACCTTCGGGCCGAGGCCATCGCCCTCCGGACAGAGTCCACCGACCCATTCACCGATCGTCGCCACACCGCCCCCCGATTGATTGACCATCGCCACCCACCCTAGTGGGGCCTTCGGCGTCGACTGATTCGGCTTCACCATCTCGGCTTGCATCAGCCGATACATAGACCGGTATAAGTTTATTTAATTAAAATATTTTAATTCTAGCAAATTATTTTATTTCAATTTAATTAGATTATCAGTAATTTGAACATATTCTATGAGCACGGGCCCATCTTCCAGCCGGGGGAGAGGCCCTGCTAGAGGGATCCAGACGTGGAATTCTGGTCATCCCATTCCCATGGAGTTTGATGAGACATACCATCCGGTGGGTCCGCATGCTCCCCAGCTCATCAGCCGTTTGGGACATATGGTCCGGGATCCATATGCATTCCCTTTGACTACACTTGATTGGGAGGCATTCCCGGTGAATACATTAGATCGTATCTGGAAGCATGTTAAGGTAATAATTTAACATTTCTCCGCAGGATGTGTCAATTTAAACCATAACTTAATGAAAAATTATTTGTCCTTTTCAGAATAATTTGAGGGTATGTCTTGAGCTCTTTCGACCAGTTTGCATGTCAAAGTGCAGGAAGATGTGGAAAGATCATAAAAATAAAATGAAAATGTAGCACTAGAAGCCACATTAGGATGCCCCTACGTACTTGAGCGAGTTCCGAAGGGAGTTCTCCCGGATCAGTGGACTCAGCTCGTCTGATACTAGACGATCGAGGAGGCAAAGGTGAGAAACTTGTAATTTTTTTATTTTCATTTTAACAAAATAAAAATTAACTGATAAATATTGAAAACAGAAAGAGGTAACTACGAATGCGCGGAACCGTGCAATGCAGGGTCCGCCACGAGGTAAAAAGTTAGATCGTACATGTAATTTATATTTTTGTCATTTTGTATGACATTATACTAATAAAATAACTCTCCACCAAACAGTTGCGTTCCGAGGGCGGTCCGGTCGACATGATGTCCGTCTGGATGCGTTTTCGAGATCCTCGCCACCCGGAGGTTGCCGCTATCTTCGTAAGTTTTTATGTTGAATCGTTTAAGTTATCTGTCTATTATTATGCCTTGTCATGATAATATATTAAATAAATCAACTATGCATGCCCAATTTCAGTCACGCCTGGAGGAGTTGCCCGACGAGGAGCGTAGTTTGCCATCGCGGAGGGATGAGATATTCCACTCCGTCGTTGGTCGGGACAAGCACGGATACACGCTCACATATGGGTCGCACATCGCGCGAGCGGAGTCATCCAATGCCAGCTCCTCTAGGGCTTGCGCTTCCGTACAGATGAGGAGGTCGAGGAGTTGCCGCAGTCCATGAAGGCAGCGATCAGAGAGAAGGTGACAAATGAGGTGAGGGCAGGGATGTGGGTCGAGTTGAGAGCGGAGTTGACAGAGCTGGAGGCTCGTCTATTACAGAGTCGCAGCCCGCTCGCTTCAGACCCACCACCCACTACTCAGGTTAGTAAGAAAAAAATACCTTGTACCTTTAATTGTCTACTATGTCATTGACGTGTCAATATTTATGGTTTTTTTTTATTTATTTTTAACTGTACAATAAATAATTACAGACACCTGACGCTGGCAGCGGCCACAGGGCGAGACATGACTCAGTTGGAGAGGGCAGACATGATCCAGCAGGCTCTTCTAATCTTGACCATGTATAATTATTTTTTTAATTCAAGATTTTAATTAGCCTCCGAGCGCTGAAACTAACGGCTCGAGATTCAAGCCCTGGTAAAGCCCACAGTCATTCCTGAGTTGCCGGAACTGACGACTCGAGGCTCGAGATCCCAACTCCCGGATTGCTCGTATAGTTGAAAATTAGGTTTAACTTAAAACGTTAACTTAAAATCTAGAAAATTAGCCTCCGAGCGCCCAAAACCGAGCAAACGGGCTCCGGTGCCCGTGAAACTAGACTTGCACGAGCCCAAAGTCATTTCTGACTTGCCAGAACTGACGGCTCGAGATTCCAACTCCCGGATTGCTCGTATAGTTGAAACGTAGGTTTAACTTAAAACGTTAACTTAAAACCTAGAAAGTTAGCCTCCGAGTGCCAAACCGAGTAAACGGGCTCCGATGCCTGTGAAACTGGACGGGCACGAGTCTATAGTCATTCCTGACTTGCTGGAACTGACGGCTTAAGATTCCGACTCCCGGATTGCTCGCATAGTTGAAATGTAGGTTTAACTTAAAACGTTAACTTAAAACTTAGAAAATTAGCTTTCGAGCGCCCAAACCAAGCAAACGAGCTCCGGTGCCCGTGAAATTGGACCAGCACGAGCCCATAGTCATTCCTAACTTACCAGAACCGACGGTTCGAGATTCCGACTCCCGGATTGCTCGTATAGTTGAGACGTAAGTTTAACTTAAAACGTAAAGAATTAGCCTCCGAGCGCCCAAACCGAGCAAACGGGCTTCGGTGCCCGTGAAACTGGACAGGAATGAGCCCATAGTCATTCCTGACTTGTGGGAACTGACGGCTCGAGATTCCGACTCCCGGATTGCTAGTATAGTTGAAACGTAGGTTTAACTTAAAACGTAGAAAATTAGCCTTCGAGCGCCTAAACCGAGCAAATGGGCTCCGGCACCCATGAAACTGGATGGGCACGAGCCCATAGTCATTCTTGACTTGCCGGAACAGATGGCTAGAGATTCCAACTCCTGGATTGCTCGTAAAGTTGAAATGTAAGTTTAACTTAAAACGTTAACTTAAAACTTAGAAAATTAGCCTCCGAGCACCCAAACCGAGCAAACGGGCTCCAGTGCCAGTGAAACTGGACGGGCATGAGCCCATAGTCATTCCTGAGTTGCAAGAACTGACGGCTTGATATTCCAACTCCCAGATTGCTCGTATAGTTGAAACGTAGGTTTAACTTAAAACCTAGAAAATTAGCTTCCGAGCGCCCAAACTGAGCAAACGAGCTCCGTTGCCCGTGAAACTGGATGGCACAAGCCCACAGTCATTCCTGACTTGCCGAAATTGACGGCTCGAGATTCCGATTCCCGGATTGCTCGTATAGTTGAAACGTAGGTTTAATTTAAAACGTAGAAAATTAACCTCCGAGCTCCCAAATCGAGCAAACGGGCTCCAGTGCCCGTGAAACTGGATGGGCACGAGTCCATAGTCATTCCTGACTTGCCGGGATTTAAGGCTCGAGATTCCAACTCCCGGATTGCTCGTAAAGTTGAAACGTAGGTTTAATTTAAAACGTTAACTTAAAACTTAAAAAAATAGCCTCCGAGCACCCAAACAGAGCAAACGGGCTCCGGTGCTCGTGAAACTGGACGGGCACGAGCCCATAGTCATTCCTGACTTACCGGAACTGACGGCTCGAGATTCCGACTCCCGGATTGCTCGTATAGTTGAAACGTAAGTTTAACTTAAAACGTAAAAAATTAGCCTCCGAGCGCCCAAACAGAGCAAACGGGCTCCGGTGCCCGTGAAACTGGACGGGCAGGAGCCCATAGTCATTCCTGACTTGCCGGAACTGACGGCTCGAGATTCCGACTCCCGGATTGCTCGTATAGTTGAAACGTATGTTTAACTTAAAACATAGAAAATTAGCCTCCGAGCACCCAAACCAAGTAAACGGGCTCCGGTGCCCGTGAAACTAGACGGGCACGAGCCCATAGTCATTCATGACTTGCCGGAACTGACGGCTCGAGATTCCAACTCCCGGATTGCTCGTATAGTTGAAACGTAAGTTTAACTTAAAACATAAAAAATTAGCCTCCGAGCGCCCAAACAGAGCAAACGGGCTCCGGTGCCCGTGAAACTGGACGGGCATGAGCTTATAGTCATTCCTGACTTGTCGGAACTGACGGCTCAAGATTCCAACTCCCGGATTGCTCGTATAGTTGAAACGTAGGTTTAACTTTCAAAATTTTAATTTTAATACTTAATTTTGTTTATATTTACTATATATTGCCAATTTTTATAATTAAATATTAATATTTATTTCCCTTTTTGTCTTTAGGTTTGAGAGCATCGGATAGATCACGGCACCCTGCTCAGACAATATATTTATTATTATTATTTTTTGTTGGAATTGTAATGAATATAATTTGTTGAAACTTTTGTAATGTTTTGAATGTCATTAATATAAGACTTTGTTTTGTTATCAGTGTTTTTAATAAATTGTACTAGTTGTATATAATATATTCAAGTACATGTATAAAAAGCATGAAAAAAAATTAGGAAATTAGCTAAAAATAAAAAAAAATTATAGGCTAATGGCGGGCGCAAAAGGTATTAAAAAATTTAAAAAACTATTAGCGACCGCTTTTTTAGTGTTAGGGGCCGCCATTGGCGGTCGCAAAAGGTATTAAAGAATTAAAAAAACAATATTAGCGACCGCCTTTTTTTATCTTTAGCGACGACATTGATGGCCTTTAAAAGTTTTGATCACCATTTTTTTGACCGTTGCTAAGCCGTCGCAAAAATATTTGCGACCGCCACTAATATCTTTTTGCGACGAATTTAATGCGTCTCTCTTTTGGCCGTCGCTAAAGAGTATTAGTGACCGTCTCGTCACTTTTAGCGACGGTTTTTTGGCGGCCGCCAATGTGTACTTTTAATGTGATCTATTGTCTTAAAAATGGATGTTTTAGAGTACTTTAATTAACCTAGTAAATTGCCAAACAGTCACCAAAGGTTCACAAAACTCAGGTAAAAAGGTGGAGCACCCAAACCACCATCTACTCACCTCATTTATTCATTTACTCAATTGAAAATGTTAGATTTACTCATTTGAAAATGGTGGCCTTGAAAAACATGATAATGTGCTCTACTTAGGCCTTGTTGGATATCTCTACTCTTTTTTGGTTAGACCCATCAAAATAGAGCCATTAAAAAAAGAGTAATAAAAAAGGAGTATTTGGTAATGGAAAGATATGTGTTAAATAGACTTTTTTTTATATCAATGGTTGAGATTTTTTCACAAATTTCTCGAGATCTACAATATATTAAGCCTTGAAAATTGACCACATGGGCGTGTTCAGCCTTCCCAAGAGATCTGACGGTTTGGATCTTGTGTTTGACTCCCAAGTAATCCAAAAAATATTATCAAATGACTCACTTTTTTGCTCATATCTCGAGATTGGTGATGATCCAACGACTGAAATCTGGTCCCATAGCTGGGCTTAATCTTAAGAACAATTTCAATGGTTTGGATCGTGAGTTACTATCGCAAAACTAATAATAATAGAAAAACGTTATTGCTCATGGACAAATCCAAAATTGAGCATAATACATCAATGGCTGATATTGTTTTGCAAATATCTCGAGATCCATAAGGTAATAAGCCTTAACAATTGACTGATAGTTATTTTCATCCTTACAAAGAGATCTAACGGTTTGGATCTTGTTGTTTGGGGCCCACGGATTTCTGAAAATTGCATCCAATGGCTCACGTTTTTTGCACATATCTCGAGTCTGGTGATGTTCCAACGATTGAAATTCGGTCTCATGGCCGTGTTTGATACATTTCCATTGGGTTGGATCTTGATTAACACTCTTAAATTTTGAAAAAAAAAACAAAAGATCTGATCTTGTTGGCCAGAATCACTGTTCACCAACCTCTATTTTTTTCCCTCTACTTTCTACATGCATCCAATGGTTGGCTATTGGAAATAGAGGTATTGCCTCTACTTCTCTACACCATTTAGAGGCTAAAACACGCTGTCAAACACCTCTATTATCAAAATCTCTACCCGCTTTATAAATTTAAAGAAATAAAAAGCAAAAAGTGGTGATGCCAAACAAGGGGCTGATACAACATTTACACACATAACATATACATATGTAAAACACATCTTCGGATCCTATATAAGGCAAATGATCCCCGTAATTCTACTATTGGAGGCAAGCACCACAAATGCTCACTTATTAAAAACCTAAACAATCAAAATAAATCATCTCATATTATATGAGCAATGTAAGAACTTACATAGAATTTAGACCCACAACCAACTTCATCACAATAAATTACATGAATTTTTTAAAGTCTTATCTTTTACCCTAACCAAGGGGCCGAGTCCCGTGAGAAAGTCCACCCACATGGGAATGGGAAGAGTTTATCCACACAAATGTGCAAATGGTAACATACCAAGCAATCCCCCTGTTCTCCTTTTTTAGATTTTAATTAAGCAATCAACTCAAAAATGACACCTCCTATTGAAGATAGGAATATTTTCAGAAAGGTATAAAACTGTTGCCTTATGTTAGAAAAAAGTTTAAATACTTCAAAAAAGTATCAAGCTTTTTTATATTTTTTTTCAATCAGGTACTCACAAAAAAAAGAGTTTGAAAAATGACAAAGACACCCCTTGTCATTTTTTCAAAATTCTCCTTTAATAAACCATTTAATAAAATTGATCAAGTCCAACCCAAATGCCCAACACAACCTACTTCAGCTACTTTTATGCATGGACTGTTAAAAAATGGGTTTATATGCATCCCAACCAACCAAAAACTAGCTTTATCAAATAGTTATGATCATAAAAATCAAAATAGTTGATCTTGAATAGGAAGAAGGCTAAAAGAAGACAAGAACTGTAGTAAAGGAAGGGCATTTTTGCTACTTTTTCTAAAAAAAATGTTATAGAGGACTTGATCGAAAGAATTGTGGCAAACTTCTATATTTTCTTGAAATATCGAAATACGCATGTACTTTTTTTTAAAGATGAACAAAAATACGATCTTTTTGCATATACCCCCTAAGATTTTTGAGGATTTGTAAATACCGCCCCTATTATTTTAGTATTTTTAAATAGATCCCTGCTTTTTCATTTTAATACCTTTCGTGTCCCCAAAATCAGTAGCCTTCCAACCACCAAAAGTTTTAGAGTAAAATGACATTTTTGCCCATCTCTTCATCCATTATGAAAAAATTCAAAAGCATTAACTTATTTTTCTCTAAAGCTTGTAACATTTATAATTACATTTAGTGGGAGAGAATAACCAAATATAAATCTATTTTTATCGATACAGGGCCTATTTCATTAAAAACCAAATCGATTATTATGACAATCAATGCATATACTTATAATTGATCAAATCGATGCACGACTCACCGTTATATTGATAAAAGTTTCAAAATACATGATTAGGCTTCATGTGCATTAAAGCATTATTGAGAGAGACCATTGGGGCTTGAGATAAAATAATGGTATTTTTTTTATAAATAATAATAATATACTAATTTTTATTTAATGGATGTAAGTGCAAAGCTGCCCTTTTTATAAAAGTTCAACGGTGGTTATCCATTCTCATTAGGAATAATGATCTTGAGGACATAAAAGGTATTGAAATGTAAAAGTAGGGGCTATTTACAAATACAAAAACCACAAGGGCTTATTTACAAATCATTAAAATCTTAGGGGTAAATATATATAACTCAGAAAAATTTGGTGTTGAGATTGCCATAGCTCCACTTGCTCGTTCCACATCCATTTTTTTTCAAAAGCATGGCACCCAGGGGCGGCCCTGAGTTTTCGGGGGCCCTAGGCGAGTTCCTAAAGTGTGGCCCTATTCGTATACCCACCGATAAATGATAAAAAAATAAAAGACAATTTTTTTTATTATTTGATCGAAAATTAAGTCTAAACTCCTTACCTACTCTTACCGAATCAGAATTGTGTTTCACATTAACTAATTAACACCAAAATTCAATTACAAAAACTAAGCACTACTGAAAAACTATTAGTCTTCTTGCATTTCTAGCTGCGAAATCACTAATTAAGTCTTCATAATCAAGCTTTTCTACCAAAGACTTTTCAATAGATAACATAGCCAATCCATTTAATCTTTCTTGGGACATGGTTGATCGAATGTAAGATTTGATCAACTTTAGCTTTGAAAAGCTTCTTTCTACAGATGCAACAGTAACTGGTATAGTCAGTAGAATTCTGTATACAACCCATGCATTTGGAAAACAATTATCCCGTGACTTCAAATGATTTAGCACATCGATTGCTTTCTTTGCGTTATCTGGTAAAAGATCTCTCATGATTCTTAACTCCGAAAATAAATCTGTTCCGTCAATATCAGAAACACCGTCATGTTTCAAAAATTCTTCAAGATTGTTGCAAGAAGCCTTTAAAGTATCTAGATTTGCAGACTTTAACTTCTCCAAATCAAACAAGAACCCAAAAATTTTTTCATACACTTCGAACTGCTCAAATCTACTCTTGAACGAAGAAAGAGCTTGGTCTACTATAAATAAGAAGTAGTTAACTCGAAAAGATTCTTCAGCTGATTGTGTCACCTCTTCACTAACATTCTCATCGAACTGTTTTTTTTCTACGAATGATCCGCCTTTCACGAAAAACAGGTTGAATTTCCATCGTAGTTGCAATATCCTTAGCTTCTGCCATGGCTTCTTCGAATCCAGATTCTCTATACTTTTCAAAATAAAAATAAGTCTTTTCAATTCATGTATGGCCATATCAATTTGCATGTCTTCAGTTTGAAAGTTTTTGCTAACAGAGTTAACAGCAAAAAGTAAATAATGCCAAATTACCATGGCAAGTAAAAACTCAAAACTTTCAATTTCATGTATCGCTAGTGACTCGGCTTCACTCTTTGTTTTAGGATCGTCACTATTTTCGGCCAAATAAACCAAAGCATCTCTTATTTTCGGAGCTTGATGTCTAACTGCACGAACACTGTCCACACGGCTCTCCCAACGTGTTGCTGACAATGACTTTAGCGAGAGACCTGACCTGGGCTTCACATCTTTGACATGATCTTTAAACACTTTCCACCTCTTTGTAGAAGACGAAAACAATGAATAGATCCGTTGTACCACTCCAAAAAAGGATGTAGCTCTTGAACAAGAGTTAGCCATATCACAAAGAGCAAGATTCAAACTATGACAACCACATGGGGTGTACAAGGCTCTAGGATTTATTTCAAGTAGTCTACTTTGAACTCCTTTGTGTTTTCCTTTCATATTAGATCCATTGTCATACCCCTGCCCTCTTATATCACCAATATCAAGCTCAAGGGTGTTCAAAATATTTTTAAGTGTGTCAAATAGGCCAAGTCCTGATGTGTCATCCACAATCAAAAATCCTAAAAAGAACTCTTCAATCTTTGGTGCACTTGATGTAACATCCACAAATTGAATCACAAGCGACATTTGCTCTTCATGACTAATATCTGGTTTACAGTCAAGTATTATTGAAAAATACTTGGCTTCTTTGATTTTCTGGACAATAGCCTTTTTCACCTCACTTGCTAACAACTCTATCAATTCATTTTGAATCTTGTGACCAAGATAATGATAATGAATTTCCTTACTTTGAATGCGACAAAGGTGCTCTTTCAATATTGGATCAAATTCAGCAATCATTTCAATTATACTTAAAAAAATTACATTCTTCTCATGATAAATCTTCTCATTTTTCCCACGAAAAGCCAAATTTCGTTTAGCAAGTGCTTTCACTACAGCAAGTATTCTTAGTAACACTTGTCGCCAATGTTCCCTCTCTCTGTTGATTTCTTCTTGCACTTTTCTATCAATTGTTTCATTCTTGTCAAATCTCTTCTTTAGTTCATACCAACTATTCCAATGAAGAAGGTGCTCTGGAGATGATTGATGCTCTTAAAGCCTTATACTTAGGTTATGCCAGTCGCAATATCCTTCACTGTCCAATTGAGAAGTATTCGCATGTTGCTTGAACAACTTACAACAAAAACAAAAGACCTTATCCAAAGAAACAGAATATATGAGCCATGTTTTATCATTTTCAGATCCATTTGGCATTTTGCGAGTGTAGTGCTTCGAAGAGAAATGTCTGCCAAGGTGATCTCTGGGAAAATCAATATTAGTAATTCTTATAGGACCCTTTTCAACAAGTAAATCTCTATAATTTTGACCAATCTTGTCCCAATTTGCTGGATCAAAGTAGTCTACAGCCAACACATTATCATTAACCAAAGGTTCAACGTTCTCGTTCACTAAAGGCTCAACATTTTCATTCACCAAAGCCTCAACATCTTCATTCACCAAAGGCTCAACGCTTTCATTCACCAAAGCTTCAACACTTTCATTCAATTCATGTTCTTCATTATCATCGTCATTCCTTTCTTCAACGTCAACCAAAGTTTCATAACTTTCATTTGAACTTTCTACTTGTCCCTTTTTACCAAAAAACTTCAGTATATCTCCTCTTTGAGATTGAACAACATCGTCTAATCTTTGTTTCTTTTTCCTTTTCTCAGACCCAGAAGGATATTTTCTAGTTGGGGGCATGATGTAAGTAAAAATTCTTTTTCCTTTTTTTTTTTAACTGCTAGTGGGCTGGATTCAGGTTGGGCTCGCACTGGAATCAGGTCGGAACCGCATGGGTCCAACTATCCAAGGAGATAAGTCTGTCACACTGATACACCTTAATACCACCGGTACACGTGTGGAGTGTGGACTGTGGTGGACTGTGGGAGAGAGAGCCCTTTTAGTTTTAGGCTTTAGTCTTTACCAAATATACAATCATGCCATCATGCCATCATGGGATGCGTGCAGAGTACATAAAGAAAGCAAAAGAAAGCTTTGTCTTTACCAAATACCCACTTCGGAATTGGGATCATGCCATCATGCCATCATGGGATTGGGATGCGTGCAGTCTTCATAAAGAAAGCAAATGAAAGAAAATCTTCTTACCTGATTTGACTTGGAAAAACAAGAAGCCAAAGGAGAAAACCTGAAAACGGAGAGGAGATGGCCAGATGGGGGTGGAAGGCACTGCCGTCTGGGCCGTCTGGAGATGGGGCTGATCGACGGTGCAGAGAGTGGAGCGGGTTGATGAGGATCTTGGATGATGAAGATTGAAGAGGCAGATGGCTGTTGGACCTTCTCCTTCTTCTGTCTTCTATTTCTTTTTTTGTTTCTCTGTTTTTTTTTTTTTTCTGCTGGGACCTGGGTGGGATTTGGACGAGGTTAAGGAAAGAATGGGTTTTTGCCAAAGGTTGGAGAGGAGGAAAAAATCTATTCAGACCGAATTTTCCGGCCTGACTGCTCGATCCCAGCATCATTCAGGCCGGAAAATCCGGACCGAATAGCATAACTCTTTTGGAAGGCAGGGATTTTGACGAGGCAGAGGTGGCCCAGGTGGGGATCGATTCGATTGGGCCAGGATTTTTTTTGGAAGGCAGGGATTTTTTTTCGATTGGGCCAGGGATTTTTTTTGGAAGGTAGGGATTTTTTTTTTTGTTGATTTGGGGGCCCCCATTTTGGGCCAGATTTTGGGGCCCCAGCCCACCGCCTGTGTGGGCTGTCCCCAGGGCCGCCCCTGATGGCACCCCTGTATGAAATCTCCAAACTACGTCTCTCCCTCCCTGCTCGCTGCCCTCCTCCACCCGCTCCCTCTTCCTCTCTTTCTCCCTTCTCTTTCTCTCTCCCTCTCTCTCCCTACTCGCCACCCACCTCTGCCCGCGCCCAACCCTCTCCCTCTCTCCATCTCCTTATCCATGTCTCTCTCCCTCTCTCCTTGCCGTTCCTATCTCTCCCCCCTTATTCTCCCTGCTCGCCGTCCCTCTCTCGTTCTCCCTTTCCCTTCTCGCCCCCACCTTCGTTCGCGCGCGACCCTCTCCCTCTCTTCCGAGTGAGAGAGGGAGAGGGCGCGGGCGGAGGTGGGCGGCAAACAAAGAGAGAGAGAGAGAGAGGGAGAGAGTTTGAGAATTTCTTACTGCGTTTGTTTGTGCCCATTTACGTATGTAATTAAATCACATGCGTTTCCGTTACGCATATATCACGTTTGTTATGTGTGAATCTAATTCACATGTGTAAAACTCAAATGTAAATGGTATGAAAATCAACTCAAAAAGTTTCCTTCATTTTCACATCTCAGTAGGTGTGAAAAGGATTCACATGGTACTGTTACTGTGCGGAGCTACAGTACCGCGGACGTCCATATCAGCAGCACCGTGTTTTTTAATTTTTTTCAATCTTGTGGGCCCCAAAACCATAATCTACACCGGTAATCATCTTCAGGAGGTCCAACACGGCTCACACATCAAAATTCAGCCGTTGGATCATCCTAGGTTGTAAGAAATTTGAGGAGAATTACATACCGTTAGATCTGCATTCTGGGTTTCTATGGGCCCCCTTTGAAAGATCCGAACCGTTGATTAGCTCTAAATGCCGAGAACAGCTAGACCCCCAAGTTTCAAATCATGATTCCTCATGATCTGTGAGAAACTTGGAAAAAACATTATAACCGTTGATGCCCATCAGATGTAATTTAAATTCACATGTGAAGGTTGGTGAAACCGTCAAACATTGGAATTTGAATCTCTTCCGAGACCATTGCACATGTAATTGATTCACATGTGAAGTGTGAAACATTTACTCACGTGAATCATTTTCACACAAAACAAACGACCCTTGAAAGTTTCAAAAAGTAAGGGATGTGGAATGAGCAACTGGAGCTGTGGCATTTAGAGCACCGAAAATAATTTATGCCTTTTGAAATCTTTCCTTGAAATTGAAAGTAGATTTCCCTTTCCGTTTTTGTACAAAATCTGACCAAAGACCACGGCCCACAGAAATAGCGCGCTGGTCTTCAATCCCAGTATCCCACTACCGTTTTCTTCTCCTCCTCCTCCTCCTCCTACAAATACGAAAAACCCCAATCTCATTCGATCGATCGATCGCTAGGGTTTCATTCTTCGGAGCTTCTTCTTCTGGAACTTCCATGGCGAAAGGCGGTCGAAACTACCGACTCTTCTCGATCAGACGAACCTCTTCTTTTTATCTCATCCTCACCACGCTACTCATGCTCACGCTCACGCTCGCCCTCCTCGCCCTAGGCATCTTCTCCATCCCGATCAGCCGCACCGATTCTTCCGATGCCATCGATCTCAATGCCTTCATGAAGCCGAGCGTCAAGAGGTTAGTAATTCTCAAATTAAGTGCTTTTCAAGACTCTGATCTGTGATCTGGTGAGTTGAAGTTTTTTTTTTTTTTTTTGGTATTTTGAAGTCGATCCGTTTGAGTTTGATTTTGGAAATGTTTCTGTTGCAGAGGGGAGGGATCGGGGGAAAGAGGTGAGCAGTGGACGGAAGTGCTTTCGTGGGAGCCACGAGCATTCATCTATCATAATTTCCTGGTTAGTTAGTGTCTGAATTTCTTGTTTTCACAATCTGTTTGTCCTCATTTTCCTTGATTTGGTTGATTTGATTCTTACTTACATCTTTAGAACAGTGGTTGTGGGCCTTGTGGCTTGTGAATGTGATTCCATTTTACCTGTACATAGTAGGGAAAAAGTGATCCCATTTACCTCTACATGCTAGGGAAAGTTCGTTTCTTGATCCTTATTTGGACCCACTGGAGCCGGTGGGTGGAGTTTCCATTAAGTACATTGGGGTGATTGTTGAGCCGCCATCTTTCTAAGGAAAAAAGAGAACAAAAATCTAGTTCCAAGAGAACACCAACAAAGAGCTAGGAATAAACCAAGAAATATTAAATTTCCTTGTATACATCTTGTCACTTGTTGGGCATAGGGGAAGGTGCTCATTATTGCAACCTTGAGGTTGTGGGTTCAAGTCACGTCATGTTACCAATAATAATATAAAAAAAACCCTTGTATTCTTTACTCAGTGCATGAATAATATTTTTATGTGTAACGCCCCAATTTTCGAATACCGAGAAAACCGTCAAGGTACCGAAGTAGGCGCGCTACTTCTCGGAAATTCTGAGATCTTCCAAGATCGTAGGTCCGCAAGTGAGGTCTAATTTAAAACTTTTTGAACAAACTTTTTGAACAATATAACATCAATGGTTAAATAGCGGAATCATAAAGAATAAAGCGGAAGCAATAACAGAGATAGCGGAAGCATAGTTATCATCATATATCAAATATGACAGGCTGGTCCCCACTCGTAGTCCCCAACTACGGGCGCCTCAGCAAGCGCGAGCTCCCCATCCTCAAACTCGGGGTCGAGACCTAAGCACCAAGAATGGATCAAAACTAAAGATCTGGTAAGTCACAGTATGCAAGTAATATATGATGTGTGCATCAAAAGAGTAAAGACGGTAATAATGTGAAAGAGAGTAACAATGATATAGATTCTAGACAGTGAAACAAGATAAACAAATGGAATCAAGATAAACATAATATTAAACCTACACAATATGGCACATTCACACGAGTTGGATACCGTGGAATATTATACCGCGACCGTCCCATACTGAACACAGTCGTGACAGGAAAACCTCACCAGTGCTGTGGATTATCTAGCCCCGTAAACAACATCCTCACCACACTCATCACTCAGAGACCGGACCCGGAATCACACCGTCCGTCTACAACAATGCTCATCATGATAGCTCACTCAACACTCTCAGTAGCTCCTACCACTGATGATCAATCCAAAGGCTGAACTTCAATCAATTGAGTGAATGTCTATGTCGACTCAGGAAACAATAAAGGTTTGTGTCTATCTAGGCTTTGCCTTGCGTGAATAAGATCCTAACAAAGTCCCTAAGAGGTCCAAGTACCCAACCAATCCATGGAACATAGTCCAAGTTCAATAATTGGATCCATACCTAGGCCCACCAAATATATGGCCTGGTCTACAATAGTCCAAATGAAGGGATAAGTCCATTTCCAATGATATATAGTCCATTTTATCCATAATGAGTTACAAGTCCATAAAAAATCCGATCTCTCTGGTCTAGAGTATTCCACATCCAAACTTAGGCCATAAAAGAGGCCCGCCTAGCCATAGACACGGGTCAGTATTCACCCCATCATACCACCAGGTCACCTCTAAGTAGTCCTAGGTTCAAGTCATCCATTTTCCATTTAATTAACAGTTGTAAGCAATAATAAGGACAATAGAGTGACAGTAGCATAAAAAAAGAGATTAATCTCAAATACAAGAATCAATGGGAATATCAACAGTCCAACCTAAGTAATAGGTCCACTTTCAGATCCAGGTCCATCTTAGGTAATTCGATCTCTAAATGAAATCTCAGATGCTAATGGATACTGTGTTTGGTGCTCCAGAAGTTACGAGCATCATTGATAACGTTTAAGGATCGAATCATCTTAGATTACACAATCTATACTTTAATTAGTGGGCCCCACGAGTCAAGGTTTGAGCCACACCATTGACTCGTGCTTGGCACAGTAATAGAGGTTCATTTGGATGGTCAATGGGCCCCACAATCCATCACAATAAATAGAAATCAAAATCTGGGAAAGTCACTGTACACAGTGTGTTCGGTCAACCTCCTAACCTGGGCGGTTGACTCGGTACACTGGGATCAGAGAAGTAAACACCCTACAGGCAATGCCTGATCTTTCCAGAAATTCTTGTGTGCTCGATTGACCTCCTGGCTTGGTCGGTCAAGCGCACACACTAGAGTTCCTGGTCGAAGGGAGTCCCAGGTTCCAGTTTCTTCCTAAAAATCATGTGTTCTCGGTTACCTAGCTCAGAGTTCAGTCAGGTACTGAGCTCGGTCAAGCACTGAGCTCGGTCAAGCACTGAGCTCGGTCAAGCACTTAGCTCGGCTAAAACATTGAGCTCGGCCAAACAAACTCGGCCAAACAAACACTGAGCTCGGCCAAAACACTGAGCTCGGCCAAACTAGGTCATTGATCTCGGGCTGTCTGCCTAGCTGAGCTCGGCCTGCCTAGCTGCCTAGCTGAGCTCAGTCTGCCTAGCTGCTTAGCTGAACTCGGCCTGCTTGCCTAGCTGAGCTCTATCTGCCTAGCTGAGCTCGGCCTATCTGTCTAGCTGAGCTCGGCCTGCCTAGCTGCCTAGCTGAGCTTGGCCAACCTGGGCAGAGCTCTGCTGCAACTTCCAGAATTCTGGATATCCTTCTTCTTCATTCCAATCTTCACCCAATCTCATCTAATCTCGTCCAAACACCACATATACATTCAGAAACATGAAAATCACTCCAATATACATCCAACCATCCAATCCATGGGCCATTGATCTTCCAAATGAGATCAACCCATCCATCCATGGCCAATCATCCATGAAAACATGCTCAAATGTAGATCTATCATTTCTAACATCAATTGAATAGAAAATTGCAGAATCAAAGACAGTAAGCATGTTGCACTTGCCTCAATTGATTGCAAGAAGGTAGAGAGAAAAAATAAAGATCCAAGCCAATAAAAGAAGGTCCCGGCTCCTATGGTCTTCTCAGTCACACAACCAGCCCCAAAAATCTCAGATCTAGAAGAGATCTCTACTCCTATACCCACATCCACAAGAGAATTGCTATAAGAAAGAAGATCTAGAGAGAGAAAGAGATATTCCTAATAGAAATGAACTAGAAGAGGGTTCATACCTCAATTTGAAGAGAAAGGAGAGATTGGCAAGGTAGAGATAAAGATCCTTAAGATAAGTTGCTGCTGGAGTTGTGGTAGATAGTCTTCTTCTTCTTCTTGGAGTTTCTAGAGAGAGAACGAGAGGGAGATGGGAGGTTTGGAGGGAAATAAGAGGAGAAGGGAAAAAGAGTAAATGAGTTGAGAGGAACAGTAGCGAACGTATGGCATGGGAGGGGTAGTGTTTTATAGGTTGGGATGGGTGGCTAGGTACTAAAATACCCTTTTAGTTTGGGTAGGATTAGGGTTAGGATTATGGGCATTTTGGTCTTTGAGTAAGGTCTAGAAGATTCTCAAGTAGATATCCGCTATAGTAATTGCTAATTCTAAGCTAGGGCCTCTAACAAACTAACTAACTCTAGAAATTATAAAAGACACCCTATTGACTCTACTAATTACACAACAAGGCTAAACAACTAAAAACCTAGGAAAATACCTATTTACCCTTAACTAAACCCCATAATTAGAATAATACATAGTCTTAGGCTATAATTTAGTAATCAAATTCAAATTGAGGGCCCACAAGGGGTGGGGCCTCACATTATGGCTTCATGAAATTCCTTTTACTGGCTTTAGCATTCATTACAGTTAATGGAGTACATGCAAAACTATAGGTTTCATTCTTAATATGCATGGTGTAGAATCTGTAGATAGTTTTATATACCTTCTACATCTTCTTATGGCTATTATATTTCAGAAGTTGCCTATATGATTATCCCCTGAGACAAGATTGGATTTTTGGGCAAGTTGTTTGGTATTGTTTTATAGAAATCATGTGGTATTAGTTATACTAATAAGTTCTGATTGTGGATATATTTTGTGTAGTCCAAAGATGAATGTGAATACTTGATTGAACTTGCCAAACCTCACATGCATAAGTCAACAGTTGTTGATAGCCAGACTGGTCAGAGTAAAGACAGCAGGTATGCAAATTTCTGCTTGTCTAGTTTTGCATTTTTTGGGATTGCAAGTAAAGAAAATGCTTTTCATTGAAGTTGTTTTGAATTCTTGATATAAATTCCTGTTGTGCAGGGTTCGAACAAGCTCAGGCATGTTTCTTAGGAGAGGGCAGGATAAAATTATCAGGAATATTGAGAAAAGAATTGCAGATTTTACCTTCATTCCTGTAGGTATGTGATCAGGAGAGCCCTCATTCTAGACCTTGGAAGTTTGGTGGATAGTGTATTGTTTTTTCCCTCAATGTTCTATTCGTTGAATGCAATGGCCCTGAATGGGTTTGATAACCATGAAAGGAATATAGAAATGGTTGTTGAGAAAGTAATTGACTGCAAAAGGAGGAAGCTTTATATACAAACATTTTGGTGAGGACCATTCTTCCCTTGTTGGGTAACCTCCTCATCAAGAAGGTACAGGTCCTCATGGTTGAAAGTTGAAACTATGTTGAGGGCATCAACACTTGCAACTGTTGCATCCAACACTGTCCGCAAGAAGTGAGTATAGTGGCATATTTTGTTGAGTTGCAGACTCTGGGTATGGGTGTAGCCAATGGTTTGGCAGAGTCCAATAGTTGCAATTTTGTTTTGAGTATGAATGAAAGAAGGGAGGTTTATCGAATGTTTAAACCCTTAGGCCATAGGTGATCTTGTTTGTGAGAAAAAAGTGTCGTATGATTAACTCTTTTGGACTTGCAGTGACTCACTCATTTGATCATTTTCAATGATGAGTATTATCAGTCAAGCAAAAAAAAAAAAAAACAAACAAACAAACATGGTATTGTTCCAAAACCTTTATGTTGGTAGTATCTGTACAGTTAATATTGCTATCTAAAATTAATTAATTAATTAAAAAGAAACTACACTAAACTTAAAGCGGGTCTCGTTGATTTTTGACTCGAGCTAATCCCCACAATCCCAATTTGTCTATCATATCAATGGTTTGTCTAAGAGAGATTTACTGGTGCCAGTTTTCAGTGGATGTGTTTTAGAATTTCCATGAGTTGAGCTTTAAAAGAGTCAACATTTTAACTTTTACATATGCGTGGTGCCAGTAGAAAATTTTTAATTCTCAAGAAAAGTTCTTATGGATCTCTTGTTTGTGAATGTTTGAACCTGTGGTCCATGGGAAGCTTAGATTTTCTTAATAGTCTGAGTTTGTTTGACCAGTTTGTTGTTTGCCTGAATAATTTAACTGGCATGAATTCTTAGAGGTCATCTGTTTGCACCTGTTTACATATGTAAATGTTACGCACACGCACATATGTTTGTGGTATAAATGAGGTGTGGAAAAAGTGTGTAAATGAGGCCATTTTCATATGAAAAGTCTCACAACTAAAAATGTGTGAAAGTGTTGCACACCTCTCTGGTTAAAATGGCGCCAGAAAACAGGTTGCAGCATCAAATTCCATGACCTCTTTTTTTTTTTTGCAACTCCTGTGGACCCCAAAGTTTTATTCCAAAATGTTCAACTTTTTTTATTGACCCATTACTTCCCAAAATGTATAGTTTCATGTCTTAGATATTCATAGATTTTGAGATATATGAAAATTTTATGTATGTAATCCAAACCTTTCAATTACTCATGTGACTATGGTGCTTCCAAACAAACATGGTAATGTATTTCACATATGTAAATTTTACATAATAAAATCCACCATGCAAATTTTCATATGTAAATCCCATTTTAAATATTGCGTGTAAATGACCAATGACCTCTTACGGATTCAGTAAGTAATAAAACACTATTTGTGATATAGCTGATGTGGGTTGGTTTAGATATTATGTTGATGGTTCATATGCATTCAATATACCTTCAAAACTGAAACTTCCATGCATGTATTTCCTTTGGATGGATTTGTTATAGCTCTGATGGATTTATTGCATACCGTGCCTTCTTTTTTTTTTTTTTTCCCCATCTAGTTGCATAATTTTAATATAAAGGTATTGTCTTAATTTACAGAGCACGGGGAGGGACTTCAGATTCTCCACTATGAAGTTGGACAGAGATATGAACCTCACTATGACTACTTTCTCGATCAATTTAATACTAAAAATGGTGGTCAACGGATTGCAACTGTTCTTATGTATCTGTATGAGTCACACTCCCGCTGCGAACTTCCTTGATGTACTCTTTTTTTTTTTTGAATGATCTTCCTTGATCTACTTTATTATACTACATTTGTCTAAATCATATCTAGTTTGTTTAATCCATTTTTCTTTCTTTTTGGGATTGATTCAGCTCAGATGTTGAAGAAGGCGGCGAGACAGTGTTTCCTTCTGCCAAAGCAAATTATAGTTCTGTTCCTTGGTGGAATGAATTATCTGAGTGTGCAAAAAAGGGCCTTTCTGTCAAACCTAAGATGGGGGATGCATTGCTCTTCTGGAGTATGAGACCTGATGCCTCATTAGATCCATCAAGTTTGCATGGTAAATTTACTTATGTTGCCAATAGAAACTTCTATTTCAGGGCTTAATTTGTTATTTCTACAGAAATTTCTGCATTCAATTATTTGTTGAATTCTTAAATGCATTTCTGATCTGGATGTAGTTGCATTGTGTGATCTGTAAATCTTGTTGGTGAAGTTTACTGTTTTCACCGAATGCTGTAGATTTTGAAGAATCTATTAAGTACTGACTGATAATTTTTATTTTATTCTGAGATTCTTCCAGGGGGTTGCCCTGTGATTAAAGGGAATAAGTGGTCATCTACAAAGTGGATGCATGTAGACGAGTATAAGTTTTAAAAAATTCACCAACTCAAGGTACTTCTTCTGCCCATAATCTTGCCACTGGTAAATTCTTAGGAAAAATTTCCTTGTCCTACTCGTCTCCTTTGTTAGTAGTTGTTATTTATTATTATCATTTAAATGAATATGTTAGTTGTTATAGATTTTTAATCTTTATATCATTCTTAAATGATTTGGCTGCTCGGAGAACGTTTCACTGTGACTGTGTTTTTTGCGGCGAAGCTTAAAATTTTACCATGCTGTGTCCGGTTGAATTTTTTAGTTGTATCATCAGTGATAAAGTATTTACCGGAAGAGAATTATTTTTGGATGTGTTAAACTCCAATAGATATTTTTTGTGCTCATAGAAGATGTACTCATTGAATTACTTGATTAAAGCAAGCTAGATAGGGAAGCAATCCACTTACAGGTTGCAACAAAAAAAGGTCCAATCTATGTAGGAGCCAAGATGCTGGGCAAAGATAGGAGTAACATTCATTAAGCAGAGAGATGAAGAAAGTAGTTTTTGTGGAAAAACTGGATGCCTGATGGTCCATCATTCCTCCATTTTTTATTCACTAAATGCCTTCATCAAGGCTGTAATGAAGATAATTACAATCTGTACAGTTGAAGTATCTATCTAAAAAGGGAAAGTAAATATTCTTACAACACATCATTTGACTATATCAATCCCATGTGGGTACTTATGGTGTTATGGGTCAAGACCCATTTAAAATACAATTGGGCCTTGGCCCAAAGCTTGTGTTAACATCCCCCCTCAAATTGATGCTGGTCAACCAGCAACAATTTGCGAACCAAGAAGTCATGACGTGGCCTGGGAAGACTTTTGGTGAAGATATCTGCAAGCTGTTGGTCAGTGGAGGCATGTGGAACGCTTATGACATTGTTATCATATTCATCCGAATGAAATGACAAGCCACATTGATATGCTTGGTGCGTTCATGAAAAATGGAATTTAGTGAGGCGAATAACACTGGTATTATTTGCATGAAGAGGAGTACCTGTGGTATGAGGAAAAAACAATATCTGACAGGAAACCACGGAGCCAAATTATCTCCGAACAAGCTGAAGACATAGCGTGGTACTCAGATTCCGTGGATGATTTAGAAACCTTATCTTGTTTTTTGCACTTCCAAGATATTAATGCTTCACCCAAGTAGACGCACCATCCTGTCGTGGATCTTCGAGTGTTTGGACACCCTGCCCAGTCGGCATCAGAATAAGCGGTAAGAGTGAGAGGTGTGCCAATTGGAAAAAAAATAAGCCGCATGTCGGAGATCCAAGAATATATCGAATAATGCATTTGACTGCGACCAAATGCTGATGCCTTGGTGTTGTCATGAATTGGCTAACCACATTAACCGCATAAGAGATATCTGGTCTAGTTATTGTCAAGTAGACAAGGCTCCCAACTAAGTGCCTGTAAACAGTGGGAGCAGCCAGAAGATCACTCTCATCTTTTCTAAGTTTAGCATTTACTTCTAAAGGTGTGTCCATAGGAGTCGAGTCTTGAAGACCAGCTAGGGTAATAAGATCGGTGACATACTTATGTTGATGAAGAAAAATTCCTTTCTTAGTTTGTTGAACTTTGAGGCCTATTGAGGTTGAGGATGCCTCCGACGTTCAGGAAGAGCATGGCCCTTGTGCTTGCAATAAGTACAATACTTTTGGTTGCATTGAGTAGAAACATGTCCGTATTTTTTGCAGCAATAGCATTGAACTTTACACATATCCCTGCCCTGCGGTTTATCTTTAGCAATATAGGCAACATCTATAGGGACCCCCAAGAGCAGTCTGCACAAGAGCAGCCTGTGTTGCTAAGCGTTGTTTTTCTCGTAAAAGTTCACTCAGACACTCAGTCATGTTTCTATGGAAGGTGAAGGCACTCGGCTCATCAAATTAGATCGGACAATTTCAAACTCTGGTCGTAATTTCTTTAAGAATTGATCCCTTTGACTAATCGCATGGATATCTTGTACCACAGTTAAGGAGTCTCCAGATAGACTAGAATAAATAATCTCGGTATAGTCAGTCCACAGACGAACAAACTGAGAATAATAATCCTGGATGGACAGACTCCCTTAAGCATATTGTGAAAGTTCATGTTCTAATTTGAATCTGCTTGCAGAGTTTCCTTGTTGATAATTTTTTTTCAAGTAATTCCACTTGTTTTTTGCTGTCTTATAAGCGCAAAGATTCAGAATAAGTTGAGGGTCGACAGATCCTAGAATCCAACTCATGATCTGAGCATCTTTTGTCTCCCATTTTGCCACAGCTTTTTGGTCATCTGTGGGTTTAGTATCAGACCCATCAACATTACCCCACAATTCTTTACCTTTAAGGTAAATCTCTAACTGGAATGCCCAGGATGTCTAATTCTGCCCATTATCAATTTCACAGAGTTCTGAATAGAACCAGTCAAACCAAAATGCAGCACTTGTTGTGTAAAAAATCCATGATGCACACTGAACAAATTTCAAGTCAAAACCAACAGATAGATGGTAAAGGATATCCTGTGCAGAGAAATTTTTTTTTAATAGAACACAAAAGATCCCCAAAATCAGGCTGGGCAAACAGTATGATAGCCACAAGAATGCTGATTAGTCACTGATGTGGTACTCGAATCTAGATCCAACTCTAAGGATAGCAGACTATTATATTAAGGCACCTTGGCACAGCATTTGACTCAAATCAGACCGTTAAACACGGAGATCCATATTCCATAGCAACAATCAAAATAGTCTCTAAAAAACTGACGACAGAGAATAAAACTCTGAACTGACCTTGAATTGCGCCAAAAACTCGGAATAAATTCCCAGAATACTTAGAAGAAATGGGCGACCTTGGCTGGAGTGTTTCTTGAAGATGACGTGATGATCAGTGGTGGGCCACTGTTGATGAAGATCCTTGGCTTTGCTGGAACCAGATTTATGAAGACAGATCCTTGATCTGGTTGCTGCACGAAAGAGAGAGATTTGATGGAGATCCTTGGCTGGAACCAGATTACTGGAAACAGATCCCTGATCTGTTTGCTGCACGAGAGAGAAGAATTTCTCTCTAATCGAGTCCTTGAGGTTTTTCAGAAAACGAACAACCGGTAGCCTTTACAAGAGAGGCTTTGATACCATAACATTCATTAAGCAGAGAAATGAAGAAAGTAGTTTTTGTGGAAAAACTGGATGCCTGATAGTCCATAATTCCTCCATTTTATATTCACTAAATGCCTTAATCAAGGATGTAATGAAGATAATTACAATCTGTACAGTTGAAATATCTATCTAAAAAGGGAAAGTAAATATTCTTACAACATATCATTTGACTATATCAATCCCACGTGGGTACTTATGGTATTATGGGTCAAGACCCATTTAAAATACAATTGGGCCTGGGCCCAATACAAAAGCGTGTGGTAACAAGGAGTTCAACCACTCTTCCATGGATAGGGTACGAAACGAACTCTTTGTTGGATGTGGCTGGACACTTAAAGAAAATTTGTAGAGTAATCTGTTGTTATTCCATTCATGACACCTTGCACCCTTATGTACACCTCTTAACAACCACACTAATAATGACTGCATTGGAAACAAAAGTAATTACTTTGGTCATCCTGGAAGACCCAAACATTAATTATATCCAATATAAAGGACTGAGCAATTAACTTCCGTATGTAACTATTCTAAACTTCTTACAAACTACTAGAAATCTCATGTCAAATCACAAATAGTTAATGACTCTTCAATTCTGAAGGTATTAACTCTTTGACTTTTGACACAAAAAATACAATCAAGCTATTCTCCTCCTTCTATTCTTCTTCTTGGAATGTTTAGTCAAACTTAATCTACATCAATGTCTCCTCCTTGGATAGAACTTGCCCTTTGCAATATGTGGCATCCACTGTCTACTTGATCAACTACCATGAAACATACCTCTGCATTCCCTTTTTTTTTTTGTTTTAAGTCAAAAGAGCTAGTGAAGCGGCTCTTCTACTCATTGAAGTTTCTTCTCTTGAAACTCAATCTTCTTTATCCAATTGTTAAGACTTAATGGGCAATCTATCAAATTCAGTGCCAGAGCTACAGTATATGATTTTTATGAAAAAAAGTGATTTTAAAAAAAATATATTTTTTAAGTGATTTGGGTCTTGTGTTAAAAAAAGAAAGGATATTTTGGTGAGAGAGAGAGAGAGTGGGCGAGTATGTGATCAGGAATGTTCGTCATTAGGGATGGCCCACCCCGACCCGCTCCTATTAGGGGCGGGTTTGGAAGTGTGTTGGTAGGGTTTGGGTCAGGTATGGTTTTCAACACACTAATCTGAGTCGGTTTTGGGTTTTGGGTGTGCCTAACCCGCCCGTATGTCTTCACTCTATGTATTACTAAGGTATTGAATATAAAATTTCTTTAGTTTAGGTGGTACTAAGGAGTGACATTTTCCTAGACGTCATGGGTTCAAATATTCCCTAATATATATTTTTCAAAAAATATTAAATCAACCACTAACAAGTCTGACCCGACCTGTGGCTATCATGGGGCTGTGTAAATACCAATTGGGTCGGGTTCGGGTTGGCCTTGACCCGAACCCCACCCCATTGCCATCCCTTTTCAGCATATGAGGTAAGCGACATATGTACCTTCATGGTTTGTCATCAAGAGAACAATTTCTTCACTTGTTTGGATTTTTTAAAAAATGAATAGTGTTTCAAAAAGATAGAGAATGTGGAAATTTCTTTCAAAATTATGTTCCAAAAGTTAACAACAAAGTTTGGATGTCTCCTTGTGTAATGGCGGAGTCAGGATTTTCTTATAAGAGGGAAAGCAATAATTGACTCATTAACTGCTTTCTCAGGCATTAACTTAAATCAAATTGCTAAAAATGTCTAGTGTCCTGGTTCTGGGTATTCCTTCAATCCATCCTATCTATGTATCTGACAAAGATAACAAACCCTGCCAATAAAACAGGTGAAAGTTTATCTCTCACATGAAAATTCATCTCTCACTTGCATAATTGCATGTGACCTGATAATGGTGGGCTCAACCTTGATTGAAATGAAATCTGGATCAATCAATACTCAAGAGTTCACTCCTAGTTCCAACTTATAAGTAACTAATGTGTGGGGCTTGAATTTGCGACTTCGCGTTAGGAACTAACTTATAATGATCTTGATGACCAAGGCACACAAGAACTTGGACTACCAATTACCTATTGTCCATCAATCCTCAGCTGCCCCCATGGCGACATCTGCTGCCATGGCATCATTCTCATGGGTGATATCACAGGAACCTCATCATCGAGGGTGTCAACAAAAAAGAGCAAGCTCTTTGAGAAAGTGCGAGCTTCTATGATGCCTGGATACGGCGTGGACACGTCAGGGATATGCCATGGACACGGCAAGGACATGGATTTTACACATAAGAAGTGAAGTATCGGATACAATGCGTTGCCCAATGTGAAGTATCCTTGCATCATAGGTGAGCCTTGCTGCTCAAATCAAGCCACGTCTTAGATGAGACTCGTGGTGCACGCTGGGCTATGAGATCGGGATTTTCTGGATTACAAAGGCATCATTTACTTGTGGCGGCAGAACTCGTAAGGGAGGGGCGATTGGTCCTTAGGCAAAAGGCTTTCACAGAAACAACCCTTCTAGTTGGATTCCATGGAAAGTTGACCTCTCATGCTCTGTATTTTTTAACATGAAATACATTATGAAAAACTGATGATACCAACACATCTATTGATCCCAATTGAAACAATATTTGGACTCTTATGGAGATCTTGGATCCTGTTAAGTGTCTCACTGTCGCAGTGTCGCTTCTTGTTTGTGGATGGACTAGAACTCCTCAATAGGGCCGACTTATTGAAAATCCAAACCTTTTAAGATGAACACACTCCCCTTTGCATGGGATTGTCCCAAAGTTTACTCCCAACAAGAGTTGGTCCCAATAGAAGATTGAGCATATGATTAATAATGTGTAAGACTAAGTTAATCATATTATTCATTGTGTGATCAATCTTACGATGGGACCAACTCGTATTGGATTGCAATTTGTAGACATCCATACAAGGGGAGGGTGTTCATTTTGAGTGGTTCAAATTTTGGATAGGTGGGCCCCATTGTCCCATTATAGAATTCCACTTCATTCACTCACCATAAACCTCGATTACGAGCTGGAGTCATTTATGAATCTGGCTGCGTGCACATACTGATGTGAACCTATAAATAGGCAGGTGGTTAGCATCATCGTCAGTGTTATGAGATTTGTTTTGATTCTGCCGAAATCTCCAAACAATTTTGGTTTGGCCAATAAAACAAACCAAACTACCCCCTGAGAAAAACTCGGCCCAGATTTCGGATCAGTTGGGACAAAATCTGGAATTTCGGGCAGAAATTTCAGAGGTTTAGGCCGAAATGTCCGGAATCTAGAGTTTCGGCTAGAAAAAAAAAAAAAATTTCCTTAAAACAGAGGACAGGAAGGGGCTGGCCGCTGGTTGCAGGGAAAAAAAAAAACAGAAAGTAAAAGAATGAGAAAGAGAAAAGAAGGAAGGAGGGAAGGGAGAGAGAGAGGAGGGGGAGAGTACCATGGCTTTATAGACGTTGCAGTTGCCAACTCCACTGCCACTCGCCAGCTACATCGCCTTCCTCCTCCTCCTCTCTCTCTCTCTTCCTTTTTTCTTCTTCCGTTCGTTCCTTTTTTCTGACAGAGATGGTTCGGCCATGTTAGAAGGCGTCCAACGGAGGCACCTGTTAAAAGGTGTGAAAGCATAGAGATTGCCAGGAGTAGGAGAGGGAGAGGGAGACCCAAGAGAAGTTGGAAAGAAACTATTAAACATGACCTTGCCTACATGTATCTAACAGAGGACATGGCCCTAAACAGATTTGATTGGCGTCGTCAAATCCATATAGCCGACCCCACCTAGTGGGAAAATGCTTGGTTTGGTTTGGTTCGTTTGCCCTAAACACTGTTTCGGGCGAAGTGCTGAAAAGGAACCTTCACCTTTTTAACTTGATGGGTTGAACTGCGGATCCTCGAAAGCCCACAAGCGGCACATGATAAATGGGCCACATCCTAGGTCTTCACATTTAATTATCACTCGTAGGGGAAAAAATGGGCCTAAAATATATATTGTATATATCCTTTTCTTAGTGCGCACACAGAGAGATAATGGGTCTGGCCATATTTTATAGGATAAATTAAATGTATTTATGGCTTACTGCAATGTTTGATGTTGTACTCAATAAATATGCCTACTTTATTACTAACTTGAAAATCATCATAGTAAAAGGCAAAATAAAGAGCAGGATATCAAGCATTGAAAGTTCTACAGTATTCAAAATTGATCAAAGTAATTGATGTTTACAGATACGGTGATCAATATCAAACTAGGAAATCTGAAAAAACTATGCAGAGATTTTGAAGAATAGTAAATGAATTGAAAACTTCCAAACATGCAATGAAGAATTTATGAAATGATCAATTGATATATCAAAAGGATTGAGAAATTGAAGTCTAAAAAAGGATTTTAAATTCAAAATAAAGTTTAAAAGTTGAATATTAAAGTTAAGTGGAAGTTATGTTGGAATTATGATTTTAATTTTTTCTTTTGCAGTCTAAGAGTCCCCTAAAGTCTGAGTCTGAGAATCATCTAGGGAATCTAAGTGTTATTTTGGGAACTTAATATCTACCTCGGAATGTGTATGGATGGTGAATCTAAAAATATCCTAGGATATCTTTTATATTAGTGTCTATCTTGTTGATTGTGAATTAGAGTGTGGTGATGTGTTCTGAAGGAGTGATCAATTGCTTGTTTGGAGAAAAAGCAGCATGTAATTTGAGGTGAAAGATTTATTTATTTATTTGTGTTTTCTAATTTGATACCATGTTGTGATGTGATATGGTAGAGAATGAAATCTGGTGATTGGTTGAGTCTGGACATGTGATGAGATATGCATGCGTTTGGGAAAAGATCTAACCACTCCACCGAGACAAGAACATGTCAAGTCGGGACATGGATAATGGGTGATTTGACCAAGTCAAAGTAGTGCACTTAAAACAGCAAACCCACCATTGAATGAGAGTTAATTCAATCTGAGAAGCCTCTCGTGTTAGAAGAAATACGACAGTCTCCCAATTTTTTCTACTGGAAATCTGAAAACATTCCAGTCGCCTCCGATACGCCATGCCTCGTCCCATCTTGCTCGAATGGAATCTCACTTCAAAAATCTCCTTGCTGACGTAGCGCTGATTAAATCCACACTTCTTCGTCTAATAAATCAGACATAGAGCTGATCTTTGATTCTTGGAGAGGCACAATTCCCACCTTAGATTTGTGGACAATTTCTCTAATCACTGCTCACTTCACACAGCCCCAAGGCCCTGCACATTCCACAATAGAACCTTCATTTGCAACATTTTTCAGTCCCCTTGATCCTCTTCTCATTCTTGCTGGAACCTAGACCCACTGGTTGTCGGCTTGTTCTTCTCTTGTAGTTGATAGAACAATTCAAACTCTAAAGCTCTCTGGATCTCTTCTGTTTTATTCTCTCTGCAGCAAAAGCTTCTAGGTTTTGTCTGTCCCTGTCGTGCGCAAATGCCAAAGGATCATTCCTGCCCTTCTTACAGCTGTCAACAGAAACTCCCATGGCCGCCCCACATTCACGAATCTTTTGAGACCACGAAGGATTGAAATTGATATCCACTGAATGGATAAGCCCCTCCTATTTGGCTTCAGACACCTTACTTACCTAGCTTTTCTTTATCCTTGCTGATTTCACCACCAAAACCTAACCACCACCGGGAGAAGGGGTAGGAGAGTAGTTGAGACAGTTATCATCCTTGATTTCACAAACGGGAACTCCCATACCCTTGCTTCTCTGGTGTGGCCATCCCCGTGTTATTCGGCCCTTTTTTTTATTTATCTTTTAATGTTTAACAAACAGCTGGATAAAGAAACACGATTGCTGTTATTTAACCTGTCATGTGTGTCCCTAGCTGCTTCTTTGATGTGGCTATTCCCTGTAGCTTTTCTTTATCCTTGCTGATTTCACCACCAAAACCTAACCACCACTGGGAGAAGGGGTAGGAGAGTAGTTGAGACAGTTATCATCCTTGATTTCACAAACGGGAACTCCCATACCCTTGCTTCTCTGGTGTGGCCATCCCCGTGTTATTCGGCCCTTTTTTTATTTATCTTTTAATGTTTAACAAACAGTTATCATTTCAAAAGGGGAAAATAAAAATAAAAATAAAGTCTAGTGAGATTACTGAGGTTGATGACTTATTAAAGGTGGTCTTTCTTGGGAATCTGCCATCTTGTGGTTCTGTATGCTCTTTTTTCTCCTCTCAAAAAAGTAAAAAACAGTGTTGATGCTTTTAGATAAGCTATTTTGGCTTCTAGGAACCAAATGGCTTCTAAAAGGCTAGGAGGGACACTTGGAACTTCCAATTTAGCTGGGCTATGGTCAGGAATATTTAAACATAATTTGACTTGTCTCTAAACAAGTCGATGACAAGATTTTCGGGCTTCCTTTTAACACTGTTGGGATTAATTGATTCCTCACAAAAGAATTAGGCTTATGTTAAGACTTCAATTCTTTGATGCATCCCTTTATTCCCTTGCATTTTGGATCTCATTTCTTCAACAACAGGTTCAAATGAGCATGGATGAATATGGTAATTCTGGATTATAAATTGGAAAGAATGGAACCAACAAAAGTGTGGAGAAGTGATTATATGGCTTCTTGTTTTTGCTTAGGAAGTGCTTCCATCGTGAAAGTTTGATAATGTATCACTGATAATACACCTTGCTCTGATATTCCATGAGTTGCTTAATTTGTAATTTTCATTTCTTTTCTGCAGGCTTTGCCAGAAATATAAAGATAAGCTTACCCATGTTGGATAAATGGTAGTGTATGTGACCCTGGTCTTGTAGCATTGTTATGAGAGCTTCCACCTCGAGAGCCCAAGAATTCATGTTGTATTCTTTACAATTCAGGTGCCTTCTTTCAAATCATCCAGTTTTGATAACCACATTTCTGCTAACTAGTATTGAGTTGCAATGTTCCTGAAAAGAATAAGACTGGAGTCTAGTGCCAGTGCAAGTATTTTTCTCTACTGAAAAAACAAAAGTGAAGTCTCAGACAACTGTAAACAAATAGCTAATGGGCTCAATAAAAATAATGTTAGATGAAAATCATGCCCTGCAGTCTTTTTCTTTTCCCTCTAGTAATCGAGTTTGATCACTGTTATACATGAAGGTCTTATTGATGATATTGCTACATATGTGGGTTCTCTTCTATACTAAAAACTGGCCATTGTTATCCATCCGAAGACTAATGTGCAGTTAAGTTGAACTTGAGGGGACTGACGTTTGCTGTCATGTTGATTTCTTTAACCCCCCAGGTCAGACCTGTGCTTATATTGGTCATATGCCTTTGTACCTTCATATTGTATCTGTTGTGGCACCAGATGGACCTGCATGGATTTTCAGGTCTGGATGTATTCTAAGTAGGATAACCTAATGAGCTGTATGGGTCATGTGCATTTGACTTGTTAGGAATTGTGTGGCAGTTACCCATGTAGTTCTGTCAGAAAGGCCTCTGTCCAAAGAAAAATTATCAAATCAATTCAAACAGGCTAGTGTTATAGTCCAATCCACCTTTGGGTTCCTCTACTTCAGCTATCAATATGCATTGTAGATGGTTGGATTAAAACGTTGTAATTCAGTGATTTTGAAACTCAGACTTGGTCCCCTGCAGGTCGGCTCGAGTTGGGTCAACTCGGATGAGTCGCATGTGACTCAGCCGAGTCAGGTCTAGTCTGATTTCGGGCCCAAATAAGGCCCCTAAAAGTCCAAAAAACGAATCTTTATAAATTATATTAGATTTCAAAATTGTCTAAACAACTCTCATTTCTATTAATCTCCCTCAATTATGCCAAGATGTTAAAGATTTTAAACTATTTTTGTCACCACTCCTCTCAATCTCGTTAATTTATCTGACCCCATTGATCTCTTTAAATTATGGATTTTACTCCATTCATGCAAATCATGCATCTCAATTTCATTGATCTCTCTCAATTATGCTGTATCACTCCGTTTGTGCCTATCACCTCTCAATCCCATCTTTCGCCATTAAGGGATTTTCACACCTTTTATGGTAATCACATACATTTTACTCTCGGTCCCTTGTCTACCGTCTCCTTATTCCCATTAATATCCCAACTCTTCCATCTTCTATTGTAGGTGAAAAGCACCATGAAAAGCTTCACTCATCTACATTCTACATACCTTGAAGCTGTTTATTAGTATATATCCAGACAGCATACCAAACCTCTTCTACAATGATGCTATTGCTTCTGATTACATGGAGGAATGGAGTCTACTATTATCATCTATCATGAATCACCAACCATACCCTCAGGTTAATTTAGGGGTAAAGAAATCAAAATTGTCATCCACACAGCATTTTTTATTTCTATTTCTCCTGTCCTGTTTCAGTTCATTCTCTTGTACCACCTTGGAACGCATCCTGTTCTTTATTTTAATGAAAATTTACATTTACAGCAAAAAAAAAAAAAAAAAAAAACATCCATGCAGGGTCGACTCGGCTGAGCCAAACTGATCTGAGACTTTAACTAATGGGGGGTTTTGTTGCTAAAATTGTGGAATTTGATGGGGTTTGATCTCAAATAAGAAGATGAAGAGACGAGGCTCAAAATGGAGTTATGAAGCCTTGTATACTTAACTGGGTCGCTTCACTGTGCTACTTGGTGGAGCTGCATAGTACTTGACTTGAAATTGGCCAAGTTTTAAAACAATGCTTTGTATAGACTGACTCCAGAAACTCAATTGTTTCCTTGGAGCATGACTATCTCATAAGGCCTCCAAACTTTGGGGTAGAACCTTGAACAAGCGATCTAACCTTTCACTCTGCATGGTCTTGATTAAATGGTAAAATGACAATACCAAATCAAATAGAAATGTATCTGTTATTAACCTTGGATCGTTTCCATCCAAATTCACCAAGCATATATTTGGATTCTGCAAGCCCCACAACGCAGGTAGAAATGCTGCTGTACTCCAACCCGTTGGACTCGATCATTTCACTTGTGCAGATGGTGGTATCATGATGCATGGAGAATAGTCCAGTTCCCATTGAAGGTTGTATTAATGGCCAGTTCCATCTAACATCATTCATATACTGCATTCTGTCTCAATTTAGGCGTGTCCTGTAGGATATGTGCTTTTTTTCTTTTTTCTTTATCAATGCACAACACCTGTGATTACTGGCCTCACAAATAGGTAGGTTTTAGATAACATACATTCAACATCCAGTACTTTCTTTTGAAGCTAAAACTGCCGGTTTTACACCATATATCACGGTCAAGGCAAATGCTCATCACATGATCAATTTGTTTTAGTTAAATTTGGACCACTGGGTATACATGTGGAAGCATGTATAGCTTTTAGCATTTTCAATGTAAATGAATTTATGTTACTCAAACAGCTGAGTTAAATCAGTAAGCCGAGGCTCTCCCAACCATTATGTCCAAGCAACCATCCAATTCATATTCATGTGAGGTTTACGAAGGGGGTCATTTATTTTCAAAGGTAAAGATCCTTACTAGGTAAACTTCTCACGTAAATGTCCCTAATTTATCATTTTAAGGGATCCGTATAAAGCTTTTTAACCCGATAATAGATTAGGGGCAGGGCAGGGCATCAAAAATGAGTAAATGGACACAATCAAATTTGCAGGCAAAAGCAGATTTTCTAAATTGAGCAGCTTACCTACAACAAACTTAGAATAAACAGATCAGAGATTTATCTTGCAGCATATACATGCAAGAGGAATCATTCTTAAATTAAAAAAAAAAAAAAAAAAATCAACTCCATTTGAAAGTTCCTAGCCATTTGATATGCAGAGGTATGAAATAGACAAAACTAAGTTATTCTCTTCATCTGCCAGCCCATCCATTTCATAACCTATACTAAGTTATTCTCTTCATCTGCCAGCCCATCCATTTCATAACCTATTATTGATTGCCATACTTCCCACGACGATTAACACCTAATCTGAAAAAATTCAACCGTTGGCCACAAACATGACAAAACCACCATTTTTTGCATTTACAGCAAAGGATCAGGTAAAACTACATCATCTCCAGCAGAAGCTGCCATTGCTTTAAAAGCACAGCAGCAGCCATCATTCCCCTTCTTAATTGGAATCTATTTCTGCAAACCCAAGACCAAACATGAAATGGCAAAAGACTCTTTCGTCAAATTCCTACAAATTTTAGCCAAGGCTTTTCAATTAAAAAGGGCTAAATGTGTAGGACCATTGAGGAAGACCTACAAGGAGACATCAAATAATCTCCCCTTCGGTGAAGAGATGATGATCACTCACCCTCATCCCACCCATCCACCTGTTATATATAAATCCTATGAAACTGATGATGGTCCCATTTACATCACCATAGACCCTTCTCACTCATCAAATCTAAAATACTCACCGGATAAACCCCCAGTTATGATGATTCAATACAAAGTAGGCATAGGTAAAAAGAGTGAAAACTGAAAAGAAGATAGGAGGGAATGCAATCACAGCTGTGTAAGTAGAGCCCAGTTGCAGTCAAAAGGAATAAGAAATGTATATTGTTGGGAGCTCATTACCATAAAAATACACTCCCAAAGCATCAATGACGCAGGAACAAAAGCACTATCCATCCACCAACTCTTTCCTTCAGCTCCCCTCTTATTCTTACACTCGCCCTTGTTGGCATGTTCCAAAACTGAAAATACAGACTGCAGGCCACAGGCACTGCAGCAAATCGTGATTTATTTGTACCCCGATGAAAAATGTCATGCAAATCACAGCGGATACGCTGTCCTCAGTGTTTACCAAAATCAGAGTGATCTAATGATCTGCATTGATCAGGTTCCTAATGACATATGGCAAAATGCCCCCATGGTCAAAATATGCCAGTTCAACCTGCAGCAAACAAATATATTATTCTTTTAATCAAGAAATGTCACTTGAATGCACCCAGAAAGGCAAAGCAATGTTGACGTTAGTTTTTTTCCTTTACCTCTGTGTCAAAGCGAGCTGTACACGTAAATGACTTGCCATTGTCAGTCACAACAGTGACATCCTGGCCAGGTTTTATCTCACTCACATTGCATGGGAGATCGATGCTGTAACGCTCATGACCAGTCAAACCAAGAGTCTCTGCATCTTCCCCAGGCTTATAGCAGAGTGGAATAATGCCCATGCCCACTAGATTGCTGCGATGAATCCGCTCAAAGCTCTTGGCAATCACTGCTTTCACACCCTGAGTCCAACCATTGCATAGAAGTTAAAATAAAAAATACAGCAGGAATGAGATGAAATATTTTGCGACCTAAATCCCAATTTCGGAGACTGCTGAGTCTGAGTGCACCCAGATTCTGTAAATTCACATATCTACCGGGCTGAGTTGCACCAAGTTGAATGCAAAATGGATGTATATTCACATACCAGTAACATCGGTCCCTTAGCAGCCCAGTCACGAGAGCTTCCGCTGCCATACTCAGCGCCAGCCAAGATAATGGTATCTTTCCCCTCACTCATGTACCTCTGTTTTTAGAGAGGAAAAAAAAAAAGAATAAGAACTTGCCAAGTTAAGACAATGAACACCATTAAAAAAAAGACAATGAACTCAAGGCACAAGAAAACAAGCCTGTATATATGGCCTTTTTTTTTTTCAGCTTCTATTGTTCTGCCACACCATTATTATCCAAAAATAAGTCACCTGTCCATTTTTTGTTCTACATCGTCCATGTACAAGGCTATTCAAAATAAAAATCTAGAGACCAATTTTCCACATACACAAACAACAGTGAAGTTCGGAGTACTAATAACATGTTGGGCTGGCCCCTACTCAGAAACAAAATGGATGTATTTAGCCTAAAGTAAAACGATAACTCCAAAAAAGAACCGGCAGGAAGAAAACTGATTGAAGATTAAACAAAAAAAAAAAAATCATATGCTGCAGTAAAGTCCACCAAATCATTTCTGTTAATTGAACATATAGACGTGGCTGTACCAATGAAGGAGAAGAGGAGAGAATAAAGGGAATGGAAGAAGAGGAAGGCGAAGATGATAATGAAGAAGAAGAAGATGATGATGATGATAATGAAGGGAGGGAGCACTGACTAAGAGGGGGAAAAACCAAAGCCATTACAGTCACCTTCTCTCCATTTTATTTTAAAGCTCTTTCGCAGAGGTCTTTATCTAAAAATCGTAGCAACAAATGAAAAAAATTCTATGCTCACGGGCTTCAGGATTTAAAATATTTAAAAAAAAAGGATGGAAGCTCTTTAAGGCACCCAAGAGAACCTAAGTGTACCAGGTGTGCGACTAAAACTGAAGCCTCCCTCAAGTAAGGCGCATGACCCTTCTGGTGATGCTAGGCGTGACTTTGACCAAATGGGCAAGCGAATCACTCAAGATTACAAAAGAAGCAAAACATATGCACAGTAATCAGTACTTGAAAAAAAAAAAAAGGAAAGGGGGGAACTAGGAAAGCCATTATATGTAAATTAATCTAGAAATAGCAATTTTTGTTCCAACATCAAACATCAGTAGTAGAGATGGGGCCAACCAGTAGTTTAAGTTGTCCATCTGATCGTGCAAATCACAAAGTTGTGCCATAAGATCTACATCAGATGATCCTAGCAATGCAATTGGTGGCTAACAAGTAGACAATTACTGATGAAGATCAACAAATGACAAAAAGATTTGACAGGATAATATCATCCAATAGAGGAAAATTAAATGATACATTAATTAAACAATGTATCAATCATATCACGGTTTGGATTTGGATCACCAATAAATGGGCCCTGCATGATGTATGTTATAGAAGGATAATTTGCTCGTTATAGTTCAATTACTCGTTATAGAACTTTATGTTAGCAGCCGATAATTTGCAAAAACCAGCAATGGGCTAAAGTTCAACAGACTTTACCATAGCAGCATCAAACACAGATAGTTTCTCCCCAGTGGGAACATGGATCGTCTTAGGCCCAACTTCTCCCTTCAAGAGTTTGTTTACAATGCGAATATTGGCAAAAGTGCCCCTAGCCATCACCTCGTCATTGCCACGACGACTTCCGTAAGAATTGAAGTCTTTTCTATCAACACCACGTTCCATGAGGTATTTGGCTGCAGGACTGTCCTTGTGGATGCTACCAGCAGGCGAGATGTGATCAGTGGTGATACTGTCCCCAAAGTTAAGTAAGCAGTATGCCTCCTTCACTCCATGTGGTCCAGGAGGGAACATTGTCATCTTCTTAAAATAAGGAGGCTCATGTATGTACGTTGAAGTTGGATCCCATGAGTAGAGAGTACCAGCAGGCACAGATAATTGATTCCACATGGGATTTCCTTGAGTAATTGACTTGTATGTTGCCTTAAACATGTCAGGTAGCACACTGGACTGTACAACCTGCGTAAATGCAAGATGGGATATAGATTTAAAAACAATGTTCCAAACTACAGTAAATCGTAATGAGAATAATTTCGTAAGGTTGACCACATCATGTCGTAAGTATGGTTGAATCCAATTTGTACATCGTGTGTACACTTTGTATGGATCCAAATCACTTAAAAGATGTGCCGAACTTTGTTTACCTATGTAAGGCCATGATTCACCACAGCAGTCACCGTTTGGTTTGGATGTTTTCCAAAACATTTGGGTAAATCACATCAATCATGTTTTCTTAATACGATCAAATTTTCTATACAATATTAACGCATAACATGGTTCCAAACCATCAATTTGATCCCTCCCTCAATGCATCAGCATACATTCCAAACTGCAAGTCAATCATAGTAAGATTGACCACTGGATCAGGATGGGACACGTGTGAAAAACATGGCTCAATTGTGCTGGTTGAATCCAACAGTGAAAGCAACTATGATCGGACCGAAGTATCACACAGTTATAGGGTAGGACCGTAGGACACCACATATAATGGACAACTTGGATCGTCAAAAGGTGGGCCCATTGTGCAAAAAAAAAAAAATAATAATAATGAATCATTATTAATTAGCTATGAGTTGATGCCCAAATACAACATGGATACAGCAGAGACACACGATGGACTTGGCAGGGGGAACGGATTTTACACATAAAAAGATAAGTGTCGTGTCAATATGTTGCCCATTTTGAAGTATCCATGCGTCATAGCTAACTAGTGCTTTACTCATGTATTACTACAATCCAATGGCTGATATCACTTTCTTTGGAAGACCTCAATCCTGCTATAGGTGATTAGGGTGAAGGCCCACAACTCAAAGTGTTCTAGATCTTGAAAGGTGGACTCCACATGTATAGGCTCGATTTTTTTTTGACCTAATCATGTGGTTGACCTTATGTAATCATTCCCTTAATAATAATAACAGCAACAGATAACAGAGAAATAACTCACATCTGCTATTTCTTCATTAGATGGCCAGATATCCCTGAAAAATATCTGCCTTCCATCCTTTCCAGTCCCTATTGGCTCTTTGTCAAAATCAATGTCAACCTGCAACATGCCAGCTGTGTGAGTAAGCAAACAGAGTGAAGCCAGGGAAAGAGAAGACATTTGAAAAGAAAAAAAAAGGAAGGAGAAATTTCTCTAAAAACTCTGGCATTTTTAGTTGTTCATTAATCAGACTAATGGTGATTTAAAGTTTTAACCAACCATAACTAGAAATGCACATATATATTTGCAGAAAGGTACCAATAAGAAAGGAAAGTACAACAAATCTAAAGATAACAAAAGACCAACTCATGGTTATCCATTGACAGGGACAGCCCTGATCCACATGCTCACAGCAAGGTTTGGGCTTGAGCTTTTTAGCTGCTGGGTCGGGCACCTGCCTGAGATTTTGAAGTGGTTACCAATCATAGTATGCTCATACCTGCCCTCTGAGGATTTGGGAAACCTGGATATCCTGATATTAAACCAAGTTAGTAGACTAGGCCCAAACTGGGCTATCTCCCCTCTCCCACCTAAACTGATTTCTCAGACTGGGTTTCGCTGACAAGTATGGACCACATCAGACTGGATTCAATCCTAGGTGTGTAATAGTCAGACTCTGTTTTGATACATCATCGCCTAGACTGACCGTGCAAATCCCTAGATCAATTGCAGAGAGCAAATTAAAAAAAAAAACTATAATCTAAATTTTCTATCTGAAAATCATGAACTTTTAGCTATTGATGGTATAAAATATACAGGCATCTCTCTTTCCACTTAGCACCATCTATAAGGGGCCATTTGTATGTTATACATGAGATGTGCAAATCAAATCCACACATGTAGATCAAGTTTTCTCAATGTGCGTAAGTATAACGATTTTACAACATCTATTGGCAAATATCATTTCCATGCATAACTTATTTTACAATGTTTGTTTTAAAATACGGATAAATGGACAAACTAACATTAATGTGTGAACCACAATTGGATGAATAATAATAATAATTTTACACAAAATATTTGAAACTGAAACATAAAAAGTATTCTGTACTCAATAAAACTGTTTGCTGAGTTGAATTTGAAATGCTCCGCACAACAGAACCTAGAGAAGCCTTTACCGGCTAAAAAAAAAAAAACTCAACGAAGTTGTCCATGGTATGTGCTTGTTTTTTTAAATGAAAATTGTAAAAGAAAAAATAGACTGTTGCTTGATTTACAACAGGAGCTGTAGCTCGGGCTTCACAGTACTTGAAAGGATTTTGGTTTTGTTAGATATGCCATGCCAGAAGAAACATGAGAAAGAATGAAAGGAATGGATAGAAAGATGAGGCAGTAGGATCCACCTATCTAAGACAAAACTGTTACATTAAATGGAAGTTAACAGGGAATTGTTGATCATTACAAGTTAAAAATATGTTAACATAGTAATTGAGTATTTGTTCTCTAAAGCTCAGACAACAGTACTTAAAATTCTGTCTGAACGATGAATTTTTACAAATTATCCATACATCTGAGTGGAAAGTATAGGATTTTGTTGTATCAGTACATACTACATATAGCCTTTATGCACCATTATGCATGTAGAAATCAATGCCTTTGCTAGTGCAACATATGTGGACTCGAGGCCCTAAGGGGGGTGTTTTGTGTCACAAACCAGCTGAGCTACAGCACGAGGCAGAAATTGCTACATTTATGGATTCTCTAATTTTAATCTTCTGACAGTTATAGGATCATCCACAGTATAAGAATCTTCTTCAACGAATCATCCTTTGCCTAGGCCTGTTCATTAGGGTTCAATTGGATATTTAAATAAAATAAATATATAAATAAATAAATATATAAATTTGAGGCGATAAAGGATATGTATGATAGAGTCGTGACATCTATAAGGACGACTGGCGGCGAAACTAAGGAGTTTCCTATCACGATTGGTCTACACCAAGGCTCAACGTTAAGCCCGTACTTGTTTGCCCTAGTTATGGATGAGATTACAAGACATATCCAGGATGCGGTGCCGTGGTGTATGCTATTTGCAGATGACATTGTTTTAGTGAATGAGACGAGATGAGTGAATGCTAAACTAGAATTGTGGCGGAAAACATTAGAGACAAAAGGGTTTACGTTAAGTCGATGCAAAACGGAATATATGGAATGCAAGTTTAGTCAAAGTAGGACACCTGGTAGCATAGAAGTAAGTTTGGGCACACAAAAGATTGTAGAGAAAGAAAACATTAGGTACCTTGGATCTATGGTGCAACAAGATGGAGAGATTGATACTGATGTAAGTCATAGGATTCAGGCCGGGTGGACCAAATGGAGGAGTGCTTCTAGGGTCTCGTGTGATCGGAAAGTCCCCCTCAATGTTAAAAGAAAGTATTATAAGGTGGCGGTACGACCATCATTGTTATATGGATCAGAGTGTTGGGCAGTAAAGCATAATCATGTCAAGAAGATGGAAGTTGCGGAGATGAGAATGTTAAGATGGATGTACGGGATCAAATGGAGAGATAGGATTATGAATGAGGAGATTAGGGGCAAAGTAGGAATAGCACCGATTGGAGATAAAATGAGAGAAAATCGACTGAGATGGTTCGGCCATGTTAGAAGGCGTCCAACGGAGGCACCTGTTAAAAGGTGTGAAAGCATGGAGATTGCTAGGAGTAGGAGAGGGAGACCCAAGAGAAGTTGGAAAGAAACTATTAAACATGACCTTGCCTACATGAATCTAACGGAGGACATGGCCCTAAACAGATTTGATTGGCGTCGTCAAATCCATATAGCCGACCCTACCTAGTGGGAAAAGGCTTACTTTGGTTTGGTTTATAAATCTTCTATATTGCTTTATCAATTTGTTTCTGCTGAAGCATGAAAAAAGATTTTCTTCTAAGTTTTATTATTTAGATTGTGTTAAGTAGAAAAAAAAATCTTTTTATTGAGTTTCTAGTGGCACTTTTGTGACAGAAGCCATCTTTTTCCTGTCATTTTGAAAGTTATATATAACTTTGTTTCGTTTCTCTATCTCAGCTCATCCCATACAAACAAAGAGATGCAGTAATGAAGAATGAGATGTAGCCGTAGCAAGACTGCTTTCATATTTCAGGCCATCCTTTCCATTTTCTAACGTGTTTATTTTGCAGGTGGAGAGTTTTGAACTCAGGCAAAATGACGGAAGTGCAACCTAGCATTGTAGTTCCTTTTTTGCATGAAATTGTTTCATGCCTTTTATGTATGCACTTTTTTGCATGAAATTGTTTCATGCCTTTTATGTATGCAACTCATCTTACTAGGGTGAGAGGTGTGAATATCTTTTGAGAGAAATTTCATGCCTTTTATGTATGCAACTCATCTTACTAGGGTGAGAGGTGTGAATATCTTTTGAGAGAAAAAATGGTCTTCTCATACCATTTCACATGCCTACTGCTTTAAACCGTAGGGAAGGGTTTGGATGGAAAGTGCTAAAGCATGGAAAACCATGTCTCAGAGACTCACAAGGAGGACAAACCTCAAAAGGGAAGATAAATCCACAAAGGAATTTTATTAAATTCAGAATCGTTTTCCACCTTCTGCAATGCTCATATAAATAAGAAAGCAAACACTATAATCTAAGACTATGAACCAAGCTAGGAAAATAAATAAAATTAGAAAGCTAATCCTAACCACAACTCATTACGGAATAAAATACCAAATTCCCACTGGAATTAGAAAGCCAATCGTAATTACAACTCACTAGAAAAAATTCTTAGACTTCCTTTGGTCATCTGTGGACCGTGAGTCTGGTTGCATTGATTCATTGGTTTTGCATCATTCTTCTCAGGTTGCAAAAGAGTTTGATCTCAAACTCAAGTTTATTTGAGTTGCCTCTCTATTCGTGGCATACTTGAAGCGCTTCTTCTGTGACACCGATTCATGATCCTTTCTTTGTTGGTGCCAGCTTCATAGGATGTAGTGTGACGGGTTCGCATTGTGAACAAACATGTATTGTCCTGCATCCATGGGTCTCATTCTATCATACATTTTCAATCATCCAAGCAAAATATCTTCACTATCCATTGGCACTACATGATACCACATCAAGTTCGTATAGTCGTCACCAACAGCAAAAATATATTGACATGTCTGTCGTACTTCCACCTCATCGGCTGTCCAAATAGGGATGACGGTTCTTGAGTAACTTTAGCTTTAGACGATCCACAAGAGCTTCTGATACGATGTTGTCAGAGCTTCACCCTCTCGATCACAACAATGCAAACTTCCTCATTTACAACACATGTTGAGCGAAAGATTTTACTCTCTGACCATTTTTTCTCAATAATTGCATGGGTTCCTGTGGTACTCTACTCATTGATTCAACAAGAATTGGAAACTTGCTCTCACTGGCACATCATGTTCTTCAAACTCTTACTCTTCTGTTACAAGTATGGAAGCTTCCGGAGGTTGTTGCAGGCATAGAAGTGATAAATGACCTCTTTCTCGGCAATGAAAAGTATAACACGGGCGATTTGTCCTCATCTTTCCTCAGTTCATTGTTAGATTTGGAACTTGATCCTGTATGTTAGCTTGATTTGACTGGGGTGCCTGTAGCCGGTGAACCCTAAGTGAGATGAACTTTCGATCTTGATGGTTAGCAATCTCTTTGGCTTTTATCGCGTGCTGCACCACCTCATCTCCATCTCCATCAGCATCCGCTCGGCCTTCCTCACTGTCATCATCTTTATCCTCACACCTCAAAGCCCCGAAAAGGGGAAAATCTTTTTGCAAGGATAGGAAGCAGACCTTGTTCCTCGCTGTTCTTTATTTCTAAGAGCAGGAGCGGCTGTGGTGACTATGCTGCTGAATCTACCACCTTTCAATCTCCTGCGATGACTGAAGGGTATTGAGCCCTATACTTTTACAGCCACCAATCTGCTTCTTTCTTCGTTTTTTTATAAGATCAAAGGGGATCCTTTTAAAAGAATCCATTGATAGCAAAGGAAATCCGAGTGATCTCAACTTGCTCTGATACCAAATTGATGTAAAGTGTAAACCCTAGGGGAAGGTTTTGAGATCGAAAGTGTGGAAGCACGGAAAACCATGACACAACGAGACTCACAAGGAGGACAAACCTCAAAGGGAAGACAAATCCACATAGGAAGTTTTATTAAACTCAGAACAGTTTTCTACCTAAAATGCGCATATCAAAAGAAAGCAAACCCTAAAATCTAAGACTCCTAATCCTGAGGTCGTCGTCATCTTTTTTCTCATCTTCTTTTTCTTTCTTCCTTTTTTTTTTGGGTGATAGATAACACCACAAGGTCGGGTATAGTTAGTTGCACAAAGAAAGCAGATTCCAAATCACATGACAAATACAATGAACATTTTAATCAAAGTTCTAACATTATGTTTTTCAGTTAAATCTGCAAAGATCCACAAATCATAACCAACCATGCTCTGCTATAATTCCAATAAAAAAAATTTGTTATAACTGCTTTCCAGACTGAAAGGTCAGCATATCAGAATTTTAGATTAACAAAAGCATTTTGAATAGCATACCGTGCCAGCAAGAGCATAGGCAACTACAAGGGGAGGGGAAGCTAGATAATTTGCTCTGGTTAAGGGATGTACACGGCCTTCAAAATTCCTATTTCCAGACAACACCGCTGAAGCAACTATATCTGAAAATGTAGAAGAAAGTAAAAACATATTCAAAGGAGGAAAAATGACCACAGAAGCAGAACATCAATAATTTATTTATATATATAAGGGGGCATAGTACCATTTTCAGAAATTGCTGACGCCACTGCCTCATCAAGATCTCCAGAGTTTCCTATACAAGTGGTACATCCATAACCAACAATATTGAAGCCCAGCTGATTCAAATATTTTTGCAATCCACTGGAAAAAAAAAAGCCAAAGTATTATGTTATAAGGTTCATAAAATATTGAATTACAGTTCTAATGTTTGTGGTCATCACCAAGATACCTCTTCTCCAAATATTTGGTAACAACTCCAGAACCTGGAGCAAGACTTGTCTTAATCCATGGCTTCATCTGTCATAAGATGAACTTAATTGTAAGTTAAAGAGCAGAGAGATCTTTGAAAAATGGTTGACTTGGTATCTTAGTATGGAAAAAATCTAGTATGAAGCACCATATATTATCTTGCCACCAAAATTTGGGCCACATTATAATCAGAGATCTCTACATCACTTAAACCAGGAGGCTCTTGGTCTGGGATGCATGTTTTAGAAGGGTAAACTAGGGTGTTGAATAATTCATCACTACAAATGAATGAAATCATTACATAAAAAAGGCTGTTTATCCCTGTAACTTTGAAATGTCATACTTCCTTCCAACTAAAGCCCCATGACCTGAAGCCACTAGACTTATCAAGGCATACAGAATGGCGCCCTTCCTCATTTAACAAGTATAATATGAAGTTCACCTTATTTGGGGAATGCCCCAAGTTCCTAACACCTAAGCTGCTCAACAAACACATGCTAGGGCATTTCCCGCCCTCAAACCAGAAAGTAACACCATCTGCACCTAGGGACCAACAATCAGGCCACCCCTAATGTGGTGTTCACTTTAGGCCACCCCAAATGCTCAGCAGGATGAATACGTATCTGTTTTTGCCTCAAATGCTTATGATTTGAACTTTCAAGTGCATCTGATCAGTTGGTGATGACCAACACCAACATTTGAATTTTCAACTCAAGGAAATTATCAAATCTGGTATTTCGATGTGAAAGAATATTGAACTGGTTTTTTTCAGGTGCGGCTGCGTATATTACTCGTATGAGAGAACAAGAGCACCAATGCAAGCTCTCAGGTTTTTCCTTAATTTTTTCCCTTCACTCTGGTGGGACCTCGGCATCATATCATTAGATTTCACCAAACATGATAAATACATCAAAAAGGACTAATAGAAGGTAAGCTTTCATGTCCGATGAATTTTGAGATTTTCGAATACAGGTGCCACCTTCTGATGATAACAGGAACTTGACCCTTCGACTATGGAATATTCTCTCATTTATACAGTTCATTTGGACTATTATAGTGGTTGTAGGCTAAAAAGGGATCCTCAACAAACTCATAGTATAAGTACTGATAGCAACAAGATGACTAAAAAATAAAGTGTATTAGTTGATGCAGAAACATAAAGGTAGATATTTTCAGACCTCTAGACCCAATTCACAGGCCTTTTTCGCAACAAGAGCAGCTCCAAGCATAACACTAGGATTCGAGGTATTTGTACAACTGGTAATGGCTGCTATGACAACATCACCATGTTTAATTTGTGCAGGCTTCCCATGGAACTGGAAGTCCACTACTTTGCTTTGCGACTCCTTTGGTACAGCAAATCCCTGAAATATTGCACGAGGTAAAAACACAACAAGAAAAAAAAAATCAGTAATGTGCAGTTAAACAGTAAATATCTATGGTGCAGCTTAAACAGAAATTAATTGGTTTAATTTTGGATGAGTGCTAAACTATCAACCATGCAACAGATTTGAAGTTGATAATGAAATAAAAAGTAACTCAACCAATAACAAAATGAAACATACATGATTTCAGACATCCATGATTTGGCATAAAATGTAAAAACAAAAAATAAAGTAGTTAGCTGGATATTAGGGATAATCACAAGTCTAAAATGAAGAAATGTACAACTCATGAAAAGAGAAAATATAACAAATATGGTCACAATGGCTTAATGCGTACCACAGCAAAAGAGGGATGTCAAAAGCAGAAAGGTGAAGCAGCAGAGGCAAAGGAATTGAGAGCATGTTTAAACCAGTACATTTCTCAGAAAACATTTTAAATCTTTTGCACAAATCATGGGTAGTTGAAGAAACAATGAAACATACAAGAAAGTGTGCAAGATGATATATTGTTGATATTGAAAAATGGTCAGGTCCTCATGTCAGGACAGTCCAACCACATATATAACAGGTGCCAGACCCTTCTTTAGTTGATCGAACCCATCCCACAGCTCAAGTTGAAATATGTACAGGCACTGGCCCTAATCACACTCCAACTGGAGTGATTTCTAATGTTGGACTGGTATATGGTCGTGTTTGAAACATTGCCTCCTTTGTACAAAATAAATTTAGCAATGTAAAACTGCAAAAGCACTGCAATTGGAGTTAAATTTGGGGCAATGACAGCGCAGGTGAGGATGTTGATGGGAGTGGTTTCGATCAACCAAAGCTGGTCCCCATCCCTGTCAAACATGAGGTCCAAAACGGTCCTATCATCAGGATCCGATCATCTCTCATTAATCTTGGCGAAGGATGAGCAGGAAAAGCTGCAATCAGGGGAACTGGCCGTAAAAACAAGGAGAATCCAAACCGCAAGTGACAAATGAAAACAGAAAGATGACATTGAAAAAAAAAAGAGCTTGCTTGCTTGACCCAGAAAATAACAGAAAGGAGTGTGAAAAGCAAGAACCTAGGAGAAATCAGCTAGCTTATATCCCACCCATCAGTAACGGAAAATAAAATGTTTAGTGAAGATTGGTAATGAACACTATACTCTCCATATGAAAACATTAAAAAGAAGATCAAAAGACTATAGTATACAGAAACCGAAATGTACCTCACAAATGCATACTATATTGATCAGCATCTTAGTAATTGTCTAATTGATACTACATCAACAAAAATACAAAAATCAAGCTCATTCAGCTGACCTTGAAGCCAACTTTGCTGTCTAAGCAAGAATGCCAGTCCACTTTCATGTCTTTCAAGGGAACACGGTCATGGGGCCTGCCAGCAATAGAATTCTCAGCAATAACAAAAATGATGAGATGACTAGGAAAGAGCTTGGTATGCAATATGAAATTATCAAAATGGAAGACAAAGGAATCACATGCCAGTTCAAACATATATGATTACCTCTTAGGCCCTGAAATGCAAGGTTCCACATCCTCAAGATTCAATTGCAGGTAAGATGAGTACGCTCTTTCTGTTTGAGGCTGAACTCACACACCAGAATTTCAGTCAGAAACTCACATCTAAGAATGCTCATGAAAAAACATGTTAGCTGGCCAATCGGTCAATCGAAATACTGCAGATATACCTCGCTATAGTCCACGAACATCTTGTTCGCCCGTAAATAAGACTCTATCATAGCCACCTATAAGTTGATAGAGAAACAATAATGATAATAATAATGGAAATAAATAACAAAATACCAATTGCTTGAAAGTTGAAACAAAAATGTGCTTTGTTAAACAAATGACTCACAGTGTCATCACTTCTGCCTGTTAATTTCAAATATTGCAGGGTAACATGATCCACAGGGAAGAAACCCATTGTTGCTCCATATTCAGGAGACATATTTGCAATAGTGGCACGATCGGCCAATGCTAGTTCACTCATGCCTTCCCCTGTAGACCAAAAATTATAATAACAATAATAGTCAAATCCAACTCATGGTAAAGAAGCTGAATGATAATGGGCAAACATCAAAATTGCTAAAACATATTCTCATTATCTTCAAGTTGAATAAAGATTAAGTACCAACAAAGCAGAATTATTATTTATTCCATAGATGGGTTTACCATAGAACTCCACAAATTTCCCAACAACCCCGTGTTTCCGAAGCATTGAGTTACAGTCAAGACAAGATCAGTAGCTGTCACACCATCCCTCAACTTTCCTGATAATTTGAATCCAACCACTCCAGGAAGAACCATACTCATTGGCTGCAAAAACAAAATAAATCATTGTCACAACAATACCAATCTAACAAGAAGCATAAGATTTCTACCAAAAAAAAAAAAAAGAAGCAAGAGGCATAAAATAAAGCATAATTTAAAAAAAAAAAGTTTCCATCCACTCAAGCCACTCAAGCAGCACTCTTGCAAATGAAAAGTTCTGCTGCCTAGACACAGATTTGAAAGAGTCGGGAAAATTCTTGAAAATATGAATTTGATATTACCTAAATATAAGTGAAGCAATACTGTAAGAAGAAATCAGTCATATACCCTCAACAACCACAACCAAACCAACCCCCCCCCCGCCCCCCCTCCTTTCTTTTTTTCCTTCTCTCCTCCGACCCTATATTTTGAGTTTCACTGAAGATAAAATCTTCCATTAGTAATAGTCACCAAAACCATGGCAGGTCAAAATAGAAAGGGACGGAATCAAAGACCCAAGACCTTTCTTTGAGTTTCCCAGCCATTTATCTAGCAATCTAAACTCTAAAGAGTTCTTTTTCATTACCAAAAGAAAAAAAATATTGCTTTATTTGCAAGGTGTGAGCTTTTAGTCTATGCAGGAGTGCTGGTTAGTGGTCATGCATCACTAAAATAAATGAATAAATAAATAAAATAAAAAACAGAAAGCTCAATAGCAGGTAGCAGCTTCGAGTTCAGTTGACAATAGTAAGAGGTGTCACATGCAAATCCATACCTGTCCAAGCATTGCAGCTTCTGCTTCTATTCCACCAACTCCCCAGCCAGCAACACCCAACCCATCTATCATAGTCGTGTGTGAATCAGTGCCAACCACACTATCAGGATAAAGCATGCCCCCTGTGTTAAACACAACACGCCCAAGGTATTCTAGGTTCACCTGTAAATCAGCATTTGAGATTAAGAGAGGCAAAGTATCAACACACACACACACACACACACACACACATATATCTATATGGGAAATTCTCAAAAACGCACCACTTTTAAAACGCCCCTTTTTTCCCCTCTTTTTTTTTGGTCATGCGGCCCTATTTCCGTGTATATATATATAGAGAGAGAGAGAACTTACATTTTTGTTCCATGTTTTGAGGTAGGGTTTTAGGTATTAGCTTTGTTGGAGTTTTTTTTCCATATATATCTATATGGGAAATTCTTAAAAACGACCCACTTTTAAAACGCCCCTTTTTTCCCCTTTTTTTTTTTGGTCATGGGGCCCTATTTCAGTGTGTGTGTATATATATATATATATATATAGAGAGAGAGAGAGAGAACTTACATTTTTGTTCCGTGTTTTGAGGTAGGGTTTTAGGTATTAGCTTTGTTGGAGTTTTTTTTTTTTTCTATATATAAAGCGAGGAGTTCTAGTTAACCATTCAAAAAAAAAAAAAAAAAAGTTTTCGAGTTCTAGCCAACCCTTATTGATGGGATAAGGCTCTGATGATTATTATACAAAAATCAGAGTGTTGCACCATAGACATAACTACAGAATCTCCTACCTGATGCACGATCCCCGATCCTGGAGGAACAACTAGCATATTACGGAATGCATTTGATCCCCACTTGAGAAATCCAAAACGTTCTTGGTTGCGAGAGAACTCAAGTTCCATATTAGCATGCACTGCGTTTTCTGATCTTGCCACATCCACCTGCACTGAGTGATCAATGACAAGATCTACAGGAACCTGCATGCACAACATTTGCAGTCTCAAATCAAAACAAAAGAAAATGCAAAAGCAGCGATAAAAATAAAAATAAATTAAAAGGAAAATAAATTAAAAGGATCTTAGAAGGTGGAGTTGTCTCTATAAATGTATTTGGGGGATCTCAGAAGGTGGTGGTGCTTTAATAAACTTAACAAGCAATAAGAACATCACAAGTTTTTATTTATTTTTATCGGCCCCTAATGGATCGTTGGACTCCTAGGCCCTGCCCTCAATGGTCAAGGTGGGTAATACTGTAATAGTAAAGTAAACTAACATGCTTATCTTTTTCAGGAAGTACTGACGACGGATCTCTCCCTATACCAGGGCTTGAACCTATGCACATAGATCCCCCCGAAGAAGCACTTTGATGTCTCTCACCAGCTGCACTAGGCAAGTAGGCTAGGGATTTAAATAATCCAGCCTAACTCTGCTCGAGCAAAAGCTAGATCTCTGTTATAAATGAGCTAAGCACGAGCTTCGACCTCAAATAGGCTTTGCTTCCTCATGCATACATTTTGTGCATACTGATGAGTTAAGCCTGGTCTTGAACTTAGGCTTGGCCTCATATATAATGTAAATTTATCAAGCCAAGACCATAACCAAGTCAAGTACAACACCATGGTCGGCTTGCGAGCTAGCTCAACTCGATAACAGCCCCAGGAGGAAGTAGAACACCATGGTTTAGAGCATATTACAAATTTTTTATGAAGGATTATGTGACCAGATATGAACATAGACTCAGAATCCGTGAAGGGAGGGTGATATACATGCCTAAGCATCTTCTCAAACCTCAAGGACACGGATATACATACAGGTATCCTATGAAAAAATAACATTTAATACGATAATATTTTTAATAGACGAAGCACATGCTAGTAATTTCCACACTATTACTATTGTTCTTTAGGACATTCCAAAATTTAAAAGAAGTAATGCTATATATCTGTTCCTCTTAGACTTTTTCTTTTTTCCTGGAAGTAGGAAAAATAGAACTTTCAGAGAAATAAAACAACAAGAACCTATTACAGTAAGAATAGTGGAATAGTATCATATAAGTACTGAGGAGTGCTTTGGCTTAAAGATGAAGAAAAGTTATTGTTATTTTTTTGAATGGTAACTTTCATTAACAAGGAGCGAGCAGTACAACAGAGACATTTACTGGCAAGCCAAAACACCAAAACAGGAACGCACCAAAACCAAAATCAGCACCTTAAAGACGAAGAAACAATAAATCAGTTGCTTATATATATTTTTTTTCCACTACCAGGATAGTTTCAAACGAGGTTCTTTCTTTTTTTAAGGTTTCTTAGGTGCCTTTCATAGCCATCCGATCTCACATTTTAAGGCATGGTAGTTTTGACATTAATTTTGATGAAGTAAAATCCTTTAGATGTCATCCTTCATTGCAACAATCTGGTCCCTATGGAAGGATGGGAACAACATATAACTCGATAAAAAGCAAAAGGGTGTCAAGAGCCTAGTCATTCTTTTCAAGAAATGAGTCATCTAACGGGCCTTGTATTCAAATGTGTTCAAAGGTATTCTTGTAGACCTGCTGGATAGAAGCTAGATTAAGGTGATAGAGGATGTTAGCGCCCGTGTTCAACCGTCGCTACCTTGGAAGCCTCCCCCATTGTGCTATTGGAAACTCAATTTCACTGATAGTGCCTAGAATAAACCAGGAGTGGCTGGAATTAGGGGTTTGATTCATGAAAATATGGGAAATGTAAAGAGATGGTTCTCGAGTTCATGTGGCTTCAAAAGCATCAATGAAGCTGAATTCCTGGCATGTTAGCCGGGATGCAAAAATCATGTGCCTTGGGCCTCTTAACTCTACTAATAGAACATGATTCTTCTTGGCTCTTGGCCTCTTGCGTCATCTCATGGGCGGATGATGGCCCAGGCTTGAGCACATGGAAAATTGGGTCCTGGTTGGATGATATGAGGGATCTTTCTAATTAGGGGTCAAACTCTTTCTCCCACATGTTAAGAGATGAGAGATCTAATTTCCAAGCAGATGCACTAGCTAAGGGTGTAATTGGAATAACACTATTATATTTGGATTGTAGATTCATCATCATCATCTTCAAAGCCCTGTCTCAACTATATTGGGGTCAGCTACATAAATTTTGTTTCTCCATTCCGATCTACCCTGAGCCAAATCCTCAGATAAGTTGCACGTCTTCTTTTTTGAAAAAGTGATTGTATTTATAAAAGAAAACTATACAGTATAGGAGAGGTATATTGTAGCAGAAAGGGCAAAAGGCCAAGCCCCAAAAAAACAGGAACACCATAACCCCAGCCCAAGGAAAAACAAGGCAGAAAGCTAAACAAAAGAAAGCTGAAAAGGAAGGCCCAGACCAAAATATGGACCCAAACCCCACCCACAAAAAACCCCAAACGAGAATGACAAATTTACAAAAGATACAAAATAACATTCAAATCACAGCGAGAAACCCCCTCTTTTGCTAGACGATGCGCTTCTGAATTAGCACTTCAATCAATATAAGTTTCACGTCTTCAGATTTACTTCTACTATGTTCATGTCCTCTTCGGCCTACCCCTTCCCCTCGGTGGGCCATCAACCTACAAAGCCAAACTTTTCCTTACCGACGCCATTGCCGGCCTACATTGGACATCTCCAATGGATTTTTCTAATTTTATCCCCTATTGATGCTACGCCTAAATGCTCTCGAAAGCACTCATTTTTAATTTTATCCTTCCTAGTTTTACTACACATCCACCTCAACATTCTCATCTCTGTTGTATCCCTTTTGGCAGAGATTTATCCTTCATGTAAAAATTTCCTTTTTTTAGAGGCTTCTTTCTTGGGAAACGCCCCTTGCATATTCTTTGCTCGCATAATAGATTTCCCATTAACTTTCAGAAAGCCATAAAAGGGGAATGAACTGACATCAAGATAAATATAGATATATATAATTAGCATGAGGGATACTAAACCAAACCAAACCAAACCAAACCAAGCCTTTTCCCACTAGGTGGGGTCGGCTATATGGATTTGACGACGCCAATCAAATCTGTTTAGGGCCATGTCCTCCGTTAGATCCATGTAGGCAAGATCATGTTAATAGTTTCTTTCCAACTTCTCTTGGGTCTCCCTCTCCCTCTCCTACTCTTGGCAAACTCCATGCTTTCACACCTTTTAACAGGTGCCTCTGTTGGACGCCTTCTAACATGGCCGAACCATCTCAGTCGATTTTCTCTCATTTTATCTCCAATCGGTGCTATTCCTACTATGCCCCTAATCTCCTCATTCCTAATCCTATCTCTCCTTGTGATCCCGCACATCCATCTTAGCATTCTCATCTCCGCAACTTCCATCTTCTTGACATGATTATGCTTTACTGCCCAACACTCTGATCCATATAACAACGCTGGCCGTACCGCCACCTTATAATACTTTCCTTTAACCTTGAGGGGGACTTTCCGATCACACAAGACCCCCGAAGCACTCCTCCATTTGGTCCACCCGGCTTGAATCCTGTGACTTACATCAGTATCAATCCCTCCATCCTGTTGCACCATAGATCCAAGGTACCTAAAGTTTTCTTTCTCTACTATCTTTTGTGTGCCCAAACTTACTTCTATGTTACCAGGTGTCCTACTTTGACTAAACTTGCATTCCATATATTCCGTTTTGCATCGACTTAGCCTAAACCCTTTTGTCTCTAATGTTTTCCGCCACAATTCAAGTTTAGCATTCAGTCCTTCTCTCGTCTCATCCACTAAAACAATGTCATCTGCAAATAACATACACCACGGCACCTCATCCTGAATATGTCTTGTAATCTCATCCATAACTAGGGCAAACAAGTACGGGCTTAACGCTGAGCCTTGGTGTAGACTAATCGTGATAGCATGAGGGATACTGATTAAATTAAATAAAAATGCTCATTGGAAAATCATAAAAGAATACTGATTAAACAAGAATGTTAGGATATATATTATATATGTCTCGATGGTGTGCATTGTAATGATGGGAAACAGTTATGCATCACACTTCCTCTTTAAGTTGTACAAAACAATGACTACTTGGCAAAAGAATGTTACAGGAACATGATTGCACTGGTAAGATGCATAGAGTCTATATGGGACTCACCGTAATTATTAATTTCAATGAGAGATTATGAGCTGTTGTTATTGGCTTATTGCAGTTAGGGGGTCATCTTGTTAAACAGAAAATCATGCTATCATAAAAGAGATGCTTAGAAATAGTACTTTAGTGAGCTTTTTCCTGTAGGGGGTGTATCCATGGCGGCTTATACTGTGGGTGGAGGAACTCAAGGTTGATGTTAGTTAGGGAAGAGGATCCGATGCCTTTGTCATCTATGGGGACTCCTACCCTTATTCTGATATTATGCTGACTTTTCTTTATTTAATAAAACATTTATAATGTTTCCAAAGACTATACTGTAAAGTTTTTTCAAGCAACGAATTCAGTCACCATTTTCAAAAAAAAAAAAAGATAAAAATACCACTGAGCATCCCTCACTAAATATCTCAAAAGAAGTGAGTGAAATAATCTTTGGTCAAAGCCCATATACAAATACAAAACAACTGGCTATAGGCCTTGTCTTATACGAGACAATAGATTGATCAGATATAGTCTTGAAAAAATAAACTGTTTGAAAATGAGAGATAAAGTCACGTGAAATCAACGAACTGCACATGTGAATATCATCATATACAGTTACTTTTCTTTTTCATAAATGAGATATTGGGGAAAAAACAGAAAAACAAAGTACCAGAAGAAGGCTACAAAGAAACAAAGAGAAGAGAATGTGACCATAAGTATCAAGGTGTGATCTATGAATTTAAAATAATAATAATAATAATAAATGGAATATGAAAAATAACTTAAGCAAGATAATGTCATATTCACAAACAAGTGACTCAATGCTTGCACAATGCACATACCATAGGTTTAAGTACAAGTATGGGATCCAATATTAGTTGGGCAAGAAATAGACCGATAATGATGATAATAATAATCAGTGTACGAGACACGTATGCGATTTTATTCTAAACAGGAAAAAATGCAAAAATAGTTCATATTGTTCATTGCAGCCATCTCTCCAATATAGGTGTGATTGTGAATCAATCAGGTAATCATAATGATTCTCTATATCAGCCAATTTTAAAACCTTACCTTGGCGCTTACCACGCACATGCAGAACTGTAGAAAAGAGTACTCTAAATGCTTAAAAACCATGCAGAACAGAAGAAAATCACATACCAAAGGGTTAATCTTATTCGAATCGCTGCCAAGTTTGTTCATTGCATCACGCATACAAGCAAGATCAACCACAGCTGGAACACCAGTAAAATCCTGAAAAAGAAAACAGTTCACAACACATCCACCAAATCTCAACAAGAAAAACAAAAACCAACACAGATCACACAGATCCGAAAAACAAAAGCTACAGTCACTGCTTAATCTTATACCTGCAGCAGCACACGAGCCGGCTTGAACGGGATCTCCACCTGCTTCGGAGCAGTGTTCTCCCAGTCAATGATCTTCTCCACATCCTTGGATGTCACCTGAAACTCATCACAGTTCCGGATCGCCGACTCGAGCAGAATCTTGATCGAGTAAGGAAGCTTCTCTGCAACAAAATCACCATTTCAGCCCAAAAAAATTCATCAAACCACTCCAAAAAAATCAAAATCGCTCACCAATTCTTGGATCGTTGAGAGCCGGCAAGCTGTAGTACTTTCCAAATTCACCACCGCCAGGCTTCGCGAGCGGCGTCAAGATGTTCTCGAAGGAATTCTTAGTAGCTGAATTTAACAGATCCAAATAGAAAAATCAGATCTTCAAGAGACAAATCGTAAGACGGAGATCGAAGACGATCGAGGGAGTGATTTGGAGGTGGAGTTGCTTACCCATGGTGGCGAAGCGGCGCTCGAAGCGTTCGGCGACGGCGGCGGAGGAGCGGATGAGGGCGCGGTGGCTGAGAGGCGATCTCCAGTCGGAGAAGAAGCGAGAGGAAGACGAAGAAGGAGAAGGAGAAATAGGGTTAGGGTTAGGGTTTTTGGGAGGATGAGTAGTAGGAGAAGAAGAAGAAGAAGGAGAGGATGGAAGATGGGGTTTTGGAGAGAGAGATGAGAAGAGAGGGAGAGAGAAGCGAGAGGCTCTTATAAAGTTTCCACTTACGCTGCTCAACATCGTTTCTACTCTTATACCTCTCTTTGTTGCGTGTGTCTCTTGTACTGTTTGGTTGTGGAGATAAATGAGGTTTTAAAAGGTTTTTTTTTTTTTGTATGAGAGTCAGAAACAAAAGAGAGTGTGTAGTAGGTGAGGAAGATTGGTCTTTTATCTCTCTCTTTGCTCTGATGCTTTGTGTGGGAAAAGAGAGAAAGGGAAGAATGAAAAACAGAGAGGTATGAGAACGATAAAAAGTGAGAGAGAAAAAGAGAGGAGAGGGAGGAGCGAGGGTCGTATGAGGAAGGAAGGAGGAAATGGAGCGTGGTGGGCGCGCGTTCCTGACGGCGGGCTCGGTCTTGCCTTTCTACTACAAGGACAGCGATGCGAGAGCACCAGATTCGCGGAGTTTTGTTGACCGACTTTAATGAGCTGTGAGTCTGTGACCCTCAATCACAAGTGGGCCTTGCCTGATTAAGAAAGAATCTGGACCACTCAGATTAATAGTGTCCTTATTTTACCTGAAAAAGTCTATATGGCCTGATGGGGGAGCCCGAGCTGTGGCCCGGCTCCCCATGAGAGCCCGGGCTCCCCATCAGGCCCTGTAGCATTTTACCTGGTTCTCATTATATTTCTTTTATTGGGACTTAAGCCACTTAGTTTTTGGGACTTTAAAAAAAATAGTTTGATCTGATTAATTGGTAATTAATTATAAGGATTTGAATTTTTAAAAGAAGATAATATAAAAAACTTTTACCAAAATATCCGTGTATTCTACCGGCCACTGTGCTCCTTTGTGCCTTAATCTTGGCCCGTTTGATAACTTTACATGTAAAATAAAATATTATAAAATATTAAATTAAAAAAGAATAAAATATAATTGGATTAAAATATTGACCTTATTTTAATTAATTAAAGTATTGTTATTCTTTATTTTTATAATGGCATCAAAGTTGGATCCAAAGAAACTAGTGACCAAACAGGTGACTTGAGCCATCGGATCACGTCTTTGACCATCATTTGGTTTTATTGTATTTTGTTATAAAAGACTCGAAGTCGACCAGAGACCAGCTGCTTTAAGAATGGTTTGAGAATTTAAAACTCGGCGAAACGGAGCAGGGCCGTGCCACATTTGTGAAGGTTTCAGCCATATGATGTGAATTTGATAAGGTTTCAATGAATGTGTATAGAAAATTGCAAGATAGATGATTATGAAAAACTTTAAAAAAACCTTTTAAATTCAATTTTCTAATTCAACATTCATGAGGCTCCTAATCAGGGCCCATTTGTTAAAAATCTAGAACATGCAAAATAAGTTTCTCATCTTGTATGGGTCCAAAAAGTTATCACAATTCATATTGGAGTGAGATTTTGGCCAAGCCCTTTCAAGAGGGAGAAAAAAAATGAGATTTGGGTTTTTAATAAATAGACCCACCATGAAGCCTCACAAATTTCTTTTGACTATGAAATCAGAGGATATGGTATAAAGGGAAAGAAACTTAAAAGAAAAGAAAACAAAGGGAAGGAAGATGTGCTCGTTTTAATTCTTGAGAAGACAACCAAGTACACAAATGAAAGTTGGTTACTCAGATCCCCTTATTTATGAAAACACAAAAGTGTTCGGATAGTGCTTTCCATCGCCCTTGCACTTGCGTATCAAGTCTTACTGGGTTTGTACTTTTGGGAAAAGTAGTTCGAATTTTTTTTCCATGTGGAATAAACTTGGCCATGCATGTTTGACTCACCGCGTTTTTAGTTGAAATTTTAGGTCATTGGTGGTTGCAAAAGTTTTCTACAAAGAAGCAGTATCAAGATTTTGATTGTTAACGTCCATAGAAGTAAACCCCCCCGAATCAAAGTCACCCACCTAAAATTCGGTAAATCTAGGGCGTTCATTCAAGGATTCTCAATGGAGTTCCAAGTAACTTGAGTTTCACCTAGAGAGGATCAAACTAATCTACATGCATATGGCGTTTTGCCTTGCATGTTGATCATTAGACGTAGGCGATATTTAAGCAACTCATGTCAAATCATTAGAAAGGCACATTTGTTTGCATAAAATTAAATTTCTATGAATTAATAGTAAAATATGTTGGAACAAGGATTAGTGAAGAGTTGAAGGGTGAAAGATTCAAGGAGGAGACGTAGATGGGATCTCACTTTCCTCAGATTTGATTCATTAAGTTGATGATTGGGTATTCATTTGCGATCTCTTCATTTTCAAGGGTGGAAGTCCAAGTCTGCTATGAATGAACAGGCATCTGATTTGAAGAATTCCCAAAGGAAACTTGACAAAAGAGAAGCGAAGATGTTTGTCTCAAGTTGCTGAAGTGTTATCTATTCTTCCACAAGATATATAGTTCACTCTATGAGTGGACTTTGGATTTTGGAGTGTCATTCCACATGACGCCATGTAGGGATTGATTCTATACTCATCATTCATGTGATGGTGGAGCTATTTTTATGGGTGACGGTAATACCTGTCAAAATCATTGGAAATGGAGACATCAAGATTGCAAAGTTTGGCAACATGATTTGCACAATCTTAGATGTCAGGTACGTTCCAAGTCTCTGAAGATTTGATCAAGATGGTTACAAGTTTCCTATAGGGAATGGTCATCTAAAAACTATAAAAGGCGCATTCATTGTTACATGAGGGAAATTATAAGGAAATTTACATCAATTGGTTGGAGATACGGTGATCAAGCAATGCGATAAAGTTTGATGTTGAAATAGATTCAGTCATAACATGGCAAAGACGATTAGGGCATATGAGCAAGCATGGACTGAAGGTACTCCTAAACCGAAATTTACTTTCTGCTTTAAATTCTTTAAGCTTAGACTTTTGTGAAGATTGTTTATTTGTGAAACAACATAAGTCTAATTTCACACGTCAACCGGTAAAACCAAAGATGTATTAGAACTAATCCATTTTGACATGTGGGAAGCCTCAGTTGCATCCAAAGGTGGTGCGTTGTATTCTCTTTCTTTTATTGATAATTTTTCAATGAAAGTATGGTTTTGCATGCGAAAGAAGAAATCCGATACTTTCTTTTGGTGGAAAATCAAAAAGAAAGGAAAATTAAGTGTCGTAAAAATGATAAAGGAGGGGAGTATACCTTGAATGAGTTCAGGGTGTTCTGCGGTGAGCACGGCATATACAAACAATATATAGTTACTGGCACTTGACACCAAATGGGATTGCGGAGTGGATGAACCGTACTCTTATGGAATGGGCGAGAAGTATGTTGAGTACTGCTCGCTTGGAGCAGGATTTTTGGGTAGAGGCAATGCATTGCATGTTATTTGGTAAAAAAATTTCCCACCACCGCTCGTTAATGCATAATTCCGCAAGATGTATGGACAAGAACACCTGTTAATTATTCCTTCTTGCGTTTGTGATGTATCAGCAAAGAAATTGATATGAAAGATCCGGGGTCAGTGAATTAGATACTTGGAATGACAGTACTCAGGAATAGAAAGAACAAAAATGTATGGGTAACTCAAAATAGTTATGTTGAGAGAATTCTCATGAGCCCCTTCAATATGCAGAATTCAAAAAGGTTAGTCCTCCATTTTCTATTGATTGCTAACTTTTTCCGAGCAATGTCCTACTTGTAGGTGCAGAAAAATTATGACCTACAATAATCGGGGTGCCTTACAGGACTTATCCAAATGAAGAAGATGACCTGCTGCCTGAAAGCCTGAAAGGGAAGAGCAAACGGTCAGAGGACCCTGGCCTGAGCGGCGCAAGGCTCTCCGATGCCTAAATCAGTAAGTGAATTGGAACAAAGGAAGGAGAGGAAGAAGAGAGGCAGGGTAACGACTCTCAAGTATGGGTTGCGTACCTTGCATGTGAAATGAGGTTCTATTTATAGACGACTGGACGATATCTTTGGATGATATTTTAGTGTGGGTCCCATGACTTGATAGGGAAGTCATCATCAGCCTACAAAGTAATAAATGCGGTCCATTCCAGCCCACTTTGCATTTAATGCCAGTCGGATCAGCCCACATCACATTAAATGCGCGTCATGTTGGGCCAGATTGTGTTGGACGCCTTTGGCGGTAGAGGTACCATCGGATCCACCCTTGGGCCTTGCCCTGATTTGGCTTCAGCCGCTGGATGCCGCCCTGTCAGTGATCTGGCGAAGATTGTGGACGGCTGGATGTCGCATCTATCTCACTGGCTCGTGCCCCTATTCCTCCACGTGTCCGATGACGTGGGGGGCGAAGGGCGCGAGTGGAGATTCTCTCTTGCTTCGGCTTTCATCCCAGCTCCTTCGGCCGAGGTCGAGCTTTCAGCCGAGGTGGGCACCTGGGTAGCCGAGCTCGGCGCTAGCGGCCCGGACCTGTCTGACTTCGGCTGAGGCCTCTGTCCTGGTAGCCGAGGTGAGTCTGGTGCCACGTGGATGGCACGTGAGGCACGTGAGAATGCTTAGTCCCATCTGATGGCTGTGATTAGCGTAATTCTGGAGCTTTGAAAATCTCCCCACACAATTGCCCCTAGCTTGTGACCTCTTAAGCGTCCTAGCCTTTAGGGGTCAGAAGCTAGAGAACCCATCTGGAGATGCAGCGATCATTGCTTGATGTCGCTTCAACTTTTTTGAGGCAATAAATGTTTCGTCCTGTCCGTCCTGGGAAGCGAACCGATGGCTTCACGTGTCGGTGTAGCTTCTTCACTGATTGCGCTGTCTCATTGATGGAACAGGCGCGGATTGCGAAATCCGTCTCTTCGAATTCGAAAGTGGCACCCAAAGAGGGTTTTCTTTCTATAAATAGGGTTGTCTCCATTCTTTCTTTTTTCTGATTTCCTTTGCCCTTGCCTTCGATTCCTTCTCTGCTCTTCGAGATCTCTCTGGCGAGGACAACCGTAGGACGCGTCTAGATCTGTTCTTGACTCGCTCTCCTGTATCTGTAAGTAACTTCGTGCCCCTGTCTGGTTTTTTAGGGTTCCTCCACCTTTAGGGTTTCTTTCCGCCATCTTCTTCTTTTAGACATGGGCACCCCTAGGTTTCGGTTAGATACAGACGAGGGCATAACTAGGTTTAGGGCTACTTACAACATCCCGGAGGGAGTTCGCCTCAGGCCGGTGGATCCCATCGACTATGCCACGCGCGGCTGGTCCTGCGGCTGGATGCCGTTCTCTCTGATCTCCGTGATTGAGGGCAGGGTCAGATTTCCTCTGCACCCCCTGTTTAGGGCTTGCCTTAGCGTCTGGTCTATTACCCCGTGCCAGCTGATGCCCAATGGCTTCAAAGTTATTATGGGCACGACAAAACCGAACGAGATCTTGGGGACCAACCTGGGTGTCCATGACATTGAGGACGTCTATGACATCTGCAAGGCTGGGGGAGACAATTATTATCTCCGGGTGAAGCAGCGCCGAAGAGGCTTCGTCCTGGCCTTGGAGGATTCCAGTAAGAACGCCGAGGAAGACCTCTTCTGTGTGTCGGGGGACTGGGAATTGGGCGCTGGTGAGGACAGGAGACTGATGGTCCCTCGCCACCTCGGGGCCGTCCCAAGTAAATACCGCTTCTTTTCTCTGTTTATTTTGCTCAACCTTTATGTCGCCGAGCTGATACTCTTGTTGTTTACGGTGCAGAACTGCACGCGAGGCGACGCCGGGCTGTGAGCGAACGCTGGAGGAAGAATGTTGACGACCACAAGAAGGTCGAGAGATACAAAGGGCACGAGACCAGATCGGCCTGGAAGCTGCTGGGGTATACGCCGAGGTACCGTGGCCACTACAGGAGAATCGGAGCAGCTCCGGAGGACGAGCCGCAACCTGATCATCCTCCTGTCACCTTGGCCGTGCCTGCCGGGGTTCCTTTGATCGACTCTGCTGCGAGCCGAGCTGCGTTTGACGCTGAGTCATCCGCTTCTTCTAGCTCGGGGTCGCCGAACTTAAGGGAGATAGTAGACGCTTATTCGTCCGACCAGGAGGAAGGAATGGAGGGAGGCTCGAGAGTGCCTGGTACCAAGGATTTGGCGGCCAAGTTCAGGCAAAGATCATCTTCTTCTGCGACACCATCGTCTGCCAGCACCAGCGTGGCTTCGGGCTCGGGGGGTGCTGCTGTCACTTCTGCTCCTGCCACCGCTCCGAGCGAGGGAGCGCGGAGACGCTCGCCGGATCGTCCGAGGGAGGGGTCCCCGCCAAGGAAGAGGTCCAAGGCGGGCGAGATGGACTCAGGGGCTGAACAGCCTCCGAAAGGTAAGACACATGCGCAATCTCCCGGGGGTAAGGCTCCGCCTGAGAAGAGTGCGCGGCTAGCAAGGTGACTGGCGGGGCGGCCCGCGAGCTCGCCGTCTCGGTAGGGCAAGGGTCCGGATCGGCTTCCGGATCCCGAACTGCCCCAGCGGCATGGAGGCCCAAGATGGAGACGCAGCCCGGGAAGCCCCTAAACGTTGAGGACCGGGTGCTGGGGAACTCCGATGTCATTGGAGCCCTTGCAAAAGCTTGCGCCCTGCCCGCGTGACATGGAAGTGCACGCGAAGTATGACAGTGAAAGTCTGCTGATCTCGGCGATCCAAGCTGGCCTCTTGGTAAGTATCTTCAACGCCTTCCTTCAAGTGCTTCAGGTTTGCTGCTTTCATCTGACTTACTTTCCTTTTTGCAGAATGTGAAGAGCCTCCTTGTGGTGATGGAAAGGAGCGACAAGAACGTCGCGAAGGTCACCCAGCTGGAGTCTGAGAGGGAAAAGCTGAGGAAGGAGCTGGAGGAGCTGAAGAAAAGTAGCGCCGAGGCGACCGCACAGCTAGAGGTAGCTCTGGTCAGCGTCACTGATTTTACGTCGAAAACCCATCAGCTAAAGGGTGATATCTGGACGAAGACCAAGAGGATTGCCGAACTGGAGTCGGAGCTGGCCAGAACGAGGTCCGAATCGGCGGCTGAGTCGACGAGGCAGCGCGGCGAAGTGCTGGCCGGGCATGCCGAAATCGAGAAGCTGAAGAAAGAGAATGCTGAGCTGAAGAAGGAGAATGCCGGTCTCAAGGCTTCTCTGCTGTCTGAGGCTCAGTCTTCTTTTCAGAAGGGGGTGGACCAGGCCACCGAGGAGTATGAGAAGCAGGTGGAGGAGATCACCTCCATTCTGTTCGAAGAAGGGTGCTTGGCCGCACTAAGGCGTGCAGGGGTCCCCGAGGACCACCCGGTCTACCAGAACTTGCCGAAGTACGCCGACCCGGTCCTTGAGCCGAGCTCCGCACCCTTGGGCGAGAGTGCCCCAGTCCATGCCTCTGTAGCTGATCCTGTCTCGGATGGCGCTCCAACTGTTCCGCCCGCTAGTGATGCCACGGTCCCGCCTCAAGGCGAAGCTCCTTCTGCCCCTGCTGCCGGTGACGTGCCAGACAAGGCTGCGGTCGTAGCCGAGACTGCCAGTTCATCAGAGACGGTAATCATACTGGTGGAGTAGCCGAAGCCGCAGTAGTTATACCTTGTTTCTTGCTTTTGCTCTTTGTAATCTTTCTTTTCTATCTTTAGCATGTAACTTTCAGCCCTGTAACATCCTTCGCTTTAATGAAAAACAGAGCTCCTTTACTTTTTTGAGTTCGGCTCTTTTTATGCTTGAGTCCGGCTGAGTGCCTTTAATGTGACGTGACGTGTGAGCCTTGAGTTAGAGAGAGTACCGAACGATCTTCGTAGTTATCTGTGCTAATTCTCCGTATTCTGAAGACCATAAATAGCAGTAAGTGTGGCGGTATGGCCAATGAGGAAAACGAGCGGATGACTCCACGTGGCGCCATCGGAACCGCTGGTCAGCATGTAGGAAGACGTGCATCTCACATTGGGCGTGGGAGACCTCGCCTCATAATTCTCTTTGAAGACCAGGCCCTTCTTCCCCCTATAAATAGGAGTGGCAAGCTCGCCATGGGAGAGAAAAAAGAACCAGGACGCCTGGCAGTCATGCTTGGTAGAACATTAGGAACATTTGACCCGGGGGGAACCCTTACGCCAGAAGACGGCTTCCTCCGAGGGGGACAGTCTATCACAGTCTGCGCGCTCTCTGAAGACGATCCTCGTGGACTACGCGCTCTCTGAACGCGGGTCCACGGCCAACCCTCTCCGACGCGGTTGCATTGGAATCTTTGCAGTCGTGGGTTGGTGGCGCCCCGCGCGTTTGGGGGTCTTGTTTTCATCCCACAGGGCTCTGCGTGGAATCATGCTGCAGATCTTCTTGTGGGATGTCAAGACCTCCGAGCGGCGGGCAGGATCAAGAGGTCCTCGGGCTGAGGGGGCCCTTGTTTGCAAACTTTGGTCTCACTGACCATAGGGTATTGTAGAGCTCTATGAGATTCAGAGTCTTCAAGCTTGCAATCTAAAGGGCGTTGAAGAGCTCAGGACGCTGAAGGCCGGACTGAAGAATCAGTGAAGATCGGAGCCTCCCAGTCTTCATTTCTTTTTCTTTTTAGAGGACTGCGAGCCTCCTTTCTGTACTTTGTTGTCTTTTCTGTAATCCTTGTAATGAAGCAATTACAATAAATAAAAAGAACAAGTTCTCTGATCATATAATCTGTGTACAGTACTTCTGTGTTTTTACATTCTTCTTTGCTTTTCTTGTACTGTTTTGCGATATTTGTATTTTCGTGCTGCTTTTTTACACTTCAGTGCTTGCACTGCTCTTCGAAATGGACCACCATTGACCGAGATGAACTATCTTTTGCCGAGACGAACCCAGAGTCTCGAGGATCTCGGTTGTGCGAGCCTGAGTTCGGGAACGATCTCGAGGGGTGTATGAACCCAGAATTTAGGAAGCGACCGGATGTATGAATCCGAAGCCTCTTCCAGGGTTAGGAAGCCAAACTTTAGGAAACGACCGGATGTATGAATCCGAAGCCTTTTCCAGGGTCATGGACCCAAACTTTAGGAAACGACCGGATGTATGAATCCGAAGCCTTTTCCAGGGTCAGGGACCCAAAATTTAGGAAGTGACTGGATGTATGAATCCGAAGTCTCTTCCAGAGTCAAGGACCCAGAACTGCCGAACTTTGACGAGGCGAGGTGACACAGATTGACGATAAGGCAAATGCTGATTTTATTAATTCTGAGACTCATGTTACATCTTTAAAAATAGAATTTCTTCACGTGGGATGCATTCCACGGTCTCGGCAACGGCTTGCCTTCTAAGTCTTCGAGCTTGTAAGAGGATCGTCCTGCCAGTGAGACCATCCTGAATGGGCCATGCCAGTTCGGGGCCAGCTTTCCTTCGTTCGGATCTTTGTCAGTTGGCAGGGTCTTCTTCAGAATCAGCTCTCCTACGGAGAAACTTCTTTCTCTGACTTTTTCATTGTATCATCTGGCTAGCCGCTGCTGATAGTCAGTCAATCGTAGGGCTGCTGCTTCTCGACGCTCGTCTACTAAATCCAGCTCCATTGCCAAGTTTGTCTCATTTCGGCCCTGGTCGACCAACTCTGTCCTCAGGGTGGGGAGGCCAATTTCTAAGGGAATGACCGCCTCCATCCCATAGGCCAGAGAGAAAGGTGTCGCCGAGGTGGAGCACCTTGGAGTCATTCTGTACGCCCACAGCACGCTAGGCCGTCCAGGATTACCTTGTTAGAAATTTCAGCCTGGCCATTGCTCTGTGGATACGCCGGAGTGGAGTAATGGTTTCTGATGCCATGTTATTGACAGAAGTCTCTGAAGGATTTGGAGTCGAACTGAGTCCCATTGTCTGAAATCAGGGTCCTAGGGATGCCGAACCTCGTTATGATGTTATTCCACACGAAGTTCCTGGAGTCCCTATCAGTGATGGAGGACAGCGGCTCAGCTTCTATCCACTTCGTGAAGTAATCCGTAGCAACTATCAGCCATCTCTTGTTCCTTGGAGCTCGGTGGAAAGGCCCCACAATGTCCAGCCCCTATTAAGTGAAGGGCCATGGACTAGAGAGGGGACTCAGGTCTTGCGCTGGCTGATGAAGAGAGTGGGAGAACTTCTGATATTTCTCGCATTTCCTGGCGTATACCTGCACATCCTTCTGCATGTAGGGCCACCAGTAACCTTGGCTTATAGCCCTGTAGGCCAGTGATCGACCTCCGATGTGACTGCCACAGATTCCTTCATAGATCTCATACATGAAGTTGTCCACCTTGCTCGGATGGACGCATTGGAGGTCGGGACCCGTAAAGGATTTTCTGTAGAGTTAGCCTTAGGGAGATAGTCAGAATTGAGCTGCCTTGAGTCTGATTCGATGGGCTTCAATCTTGTCTTCGGGAGCTGGTCGTCCCTCAAGTAAGAGATGATTAGGTCCATCCAGCTTGGGCCGAGATTAGCACAAAGGACTTGCCGAGGTGAGTGGAGCTCTAGGCTTGATCTTGATATCGATCTAACCTCGACAGTCCTTTTCTTTCCTGCTTCGACAGCGGAGGCCAGGTTTGCCAGCACATCAGCGTGCGTGTTGGTATCTCTGAAGATCTGCCTGACCTCGGCTGTCTGGAAATGAGAGAGTAGTTTTTTTCGCGATGGCTAAGTAGGCCGCCATCCTGTCGTCCCTGGCCTAGTAGTCTCCAGCGAGCTGGCTAGTTACCAGTTGCGAATAGTTGAAGATCACCAGGTGCTGGGCTCCAAGGATTTGGGCGCTGTTCAGCCCTGTTATCAGTGCTTCATACTCCGTTTCATTGTTTGTTGCTTTGAAGTCCAAGGTGAAGGCTTGCTCTATGACCAGTCCCCATGGCGATTGGAGGACTATGCCGGTGCCGGCTCTCTTGGAGGTGGACGAACCGTCAACAAAGACCTTCCATGCCGAGGCGGGAGCTTGTTCGACCTCGGTGACTTCAGGCTCATGCCCGACGCCCTCCAGTTCCGTGCCGGGCTGGGTCAGAGCCGAGCTTGGCGAGACGAACTCTACAATGAAGTCTGCTAGAATCTGAGCTTTGATCGCAGTCCGGGGATGGTACTGAATGTCATACTGCCCCAGTTCGACCGCCCATTTCGAGATTTGCCCTGAAAAGTCAGCTTTTTTGAATATAGAACGAAGTGGATGCTCCGTGATCACCACAATGGTGTGGGATTAGAAATAATGGGAGAGCTTGCGGGAGGCGCTGACGAGTGCCAGTGCGAGCTTCTCTAACAAAAGGTATCTGGTCTCGGCATCGAACAGGATCTTACTTGTATAATAAATTGGTTTTTGGACTCCTTCGTCCTCTCTGATGAGGACGGAGCTCACCGTATGATCTGAGACCGCAAGATATAGATACAAAATCTCCCCTTGAGTTGGGGTAGAGAGTAAGGGTGGTGAAGACAAATAAGTTTTGAGTGCTTCCAACGCTTGGTCGCACTCAAGGGTCCATTGGAATTTTAATTTTTTTCTCAGAAGCTGAAAGAAAGGCCTGCACTTATTAGATGATCGGCTGATGAAGCGATTGAGTGCTTAAGCCATGCATATGAGCTTCTGGACCTCCTTTGTAGTAGATGGGCTCTGGATGCCCAAGATTGCAGTAATCTGGTCTGGGTTGGCCTCTATTCCTCTCCGCGTTACCAGGCTTCCGAGGAACTTGTTAGAAGCTACGCCGAAGGCGCACTTGGAAGCATTCAGTTTGAGCTTGAACGCGCGAAGGATACTGAAGACTTGGGCCAGATCCGCCAGATGGTCGCTGGAGTGCTTAGACTTGACGACCATGTCGTCAATGTAGACTTCCACCGTCTTGCCGAGCTGAGCCTGGAACATCTTTGTCACGAGGCGCTGATACGTTGCCCCCGCGTTCTTCAGCCCGAAGGGCATCACCTTGTAGCAGTAAGTGCCGCGGGGGGTTATGAATGCGGTTTTCTCCTCGTCTGGCTCATATATCGGAATCTGATGGTAGCCTCTGTAGGCATCGAGGAAGCTCATTTGGTCATGGCCGGCGGTTTTTTCGATCATCTGATCAATCTTTGGAAGGGGGAAACTGTCCTTAGGGCAGGCCCTGTTGAGATCTGTGAAGTCTACACACACCCTCCATTTGCCAGTCTTCTTCTTAACCACCACCGTATTGGTCAGCCAGACCGGGTACTGGACCTCCAGGATTGCGCCTGCCTCCAGCAACTCGTCGACCTCTTCGACTACCGCGTCTGTCTGCTGTAACCCCGTCCTTCGGGCTCTCTGCACCACTGGCTTGTGGCTGGGATCCACATTTAGCTTGTGGCACATGACCTCGGGGTCGACCCCAGGCATTTCGCTCGGGGCCCAGGCGAAGACATCCACGTTCTGCATTAGAAACCTTGAGAGCTCGGCTCTCTCTTCGTTTGACAGCTGCGTGCCAATCAGGAAAAATCTGTCAGAGTCTGCTGGGTCGAGCCTGACTTCGGCTAGGTCCTCTATACTTTTCTTGTCAGGATCTCGGCCGATCTCATCTAGACCCTTTTCAAACTCCGCCAGGTTGACGTGCTCTGGCTCCTTCTCTGCGGGGACCACGGCCAGCATGCACTGCCTGGCCAACTGCTGATCTCCTTCCACTGTGACCACCTCCATCTTGCCCTCCTTGTCTTCGAGCACGAACTTCAGCTTCTGGTGGAGGGAGGAGGGGACTGCTTCCAGCTTATCGAGCCACGTTTTGCCCAAGATGATGTTGTTGGGAGAAGGGCCGTCCACTACCAGAAAGTCGGCCGTCACAGAGGCTCCGCCCACTCGGGTTTCCAGGGTGATTTTACCCTTAGGGTAGACTGGTTTGGCGGATAACCCTAGCAAGGGCGCACGGACCTATGTGAGGTCAGCTTCTAAGAGTCTCATCTTCTTGAAGCACTCATTATAGAGGACCTCGGAAGAGCTACCGGAGTCGACAAGGATCCTCTTCACAGTGAAGTCCTTTAGCTTCATGGTCAAGAGCAGAGGGTTGTTGTGAGGAAGTTGGATTCCCTCCAGATCTTTGTCTGAGAACAAGATGGCTGGTTGGTCGCGGCGCGCTCTCTTGGACGCTGGCCCGAGTTCGGCTCTCATCACCTCCTTCCCGTGCGAGGCCCGCCTGGCTTCGGCATGAGCCTGAGGGCTGTATCGAGCTGAGGGAGAGGGAGCTGAGGGTGCCAGGTGGATCACATTGATGATCTTTTCAGAGTCTTCACTGTCTGGATCCCTAGTTGCGCTCTGATGAGCTCGGCTGCCGCCGCTGCCGCCGCCGTCTCCTGCCTTCACGAACTCCGCAAGGTGGCCTTCCTTGGCGAGCCGCTCCAGGTGAAGCTTCAGAGTCATGCACTCCTCAGTCCTGTGCCCGTTACCCTTATGGTAGGCACAGAACTTGGTTTGGTCACGGGTGGAGGGATCGCCTGGCAAGGGACGAGGCCACTTGAAGAATGGCTGGGTTTTTATCTTGTTCATAACCTGGTGGATTGGCTCCTTGAAGACGATGTTCATAGCCTGGTAGGTGTCGGGGGGAGGTCTGGCCCTCCTGCTGCCCCCGAACCTGGACGCTGTGGCTTTCGCCGAACTTGAGACCCAGGCTTGCTTCGGCTCTTGCCTCTGGTATGGCTTCTTACCCCACTGTTGGGGCTGGTTGTTCCTTTCCTTGGGTTCCGGGCCTGCGTCCTCCCGAGCCCGGATTTCGTCCTCCTCCCGGGCGATATAGCGTTTTATCCGGGACATCAAGGCCGGAATAGAGGGAGCGGTATCTCTAGCTAAATCTTTCCGCAACTCGTGCCCTGGCAACAGGGCATTCCGGAAGGCAAAAATCGCCACCTCTTCTCTGGTATCCTCGATCTGGCTGTAAATTGCCCAGAATCGCTAGGCGAACTAGGTGAGGGTCTCGCCCTGCTTCATCTTTAGAGCGAGGATATCAGCATCGGTCTTGGGGACGACGCTGTAGCCTTGGAACTTCTTCAGGAAAGAGAGGTGGAGTTCTCTCCAACTCGAAATAGACTTCTCCGGTAGAGCGCGAAACCACTTCAGAGGGAGGTCGCTCAAACTGGAGGAGAAGATCTTGCAGTTAAGGTGGCCCTCGTTCTCCCAGATGGACATCTTTTGCGAGAAGTGACGGAGGTGAGCGGATGGGTCAGACAATCCGTCATAGGGGACGAACCGCGGGACAAATAACTTCTTGGGCAAGGGAGATCTCTCGATGTCCCGCGTGAAAGGAGAGGCCCCCAGATCGGTGGGGCCACAGATTTCTTGCTGGTCCCACATCTCTAGGTTACGCTGAAGAGCCAGCTTGATGCGCTTGTCGAGCCGCTCCTGCTCGTCGTCCTTCTCTGGAGTCAGCGCTCTTGGCGTTTCGCTTCGAATGGCCTCGGCTATGGTGGCCATGAGCTCGTCCGTCGCGGCCACGATGGCTATGGGTGTTGCTCGAACCCTCATCATGGGCATGGCTGCGCTTCTGATCCAAAAAGGCTCTCAGATCCTCGCGGGAGGGCTGGACTACCTTGCTCTGGACAACTCTCTTCTCGCCTTAGGGCTCTGAGGGCTGCCTTAGAGAGGCATTTTGCACCGCCCTCAGCTGTTGCTGAAGCTAGCGGATTATTCGCTCCTGCTCCTGGAGGAGAGCGTTTTGAGCTGCGATGTCTCCTCCAGCATCAGGTGGTTACACACGGCGTGGCTCCTCCACTGCCGCGCTTTGCCTTTGAGAGGGTGCTCACGTCGACGCTCTTCCCGTTGGGGAGGCGCTACTTCGTTGCCAGAGCACGAGGTCTCGACTCCCTCTTGGAAGGGAATCTCGACGAAGGGTCGCGAGCCTACGCGCTCCTCGCCTGCAGATGCGCCATGGACCGCTCCAGACCGTCCCTGAAGAGGGACGTCCGTCGACGGGCCCGGACGCTCGAGTCTTGCTCTCTGGGACTCTCTGCCCTTCTTAGCTTTCGGAGGCATGGTTTTTGGGAAGATTGAGAATGTTGGGATAGTACTTTCCCACAGACGATGCCAATTATAGGTGCTGAAAAATTATGACCCACAATAATGGGGGTGCCTTACAGGACTTATCCAAATGAAGAAGATGACCTGCTGCCTGAAAGCCTGAAAGGGAAGAGCAAACGGTTAGAGGACCCTGGCCTGAGCGGCGCAAGGCTCTCCGATGCCTAAGTCAGTAAGTGAACTGGAACAAAGGAAGGAGAGGAAGAAGAGGGGCAGGGTAACGACTCTCAAGTATGGGTTGCGTACCTTGCATGTGAAATGAGGTTTTATTTATAGACAACTGGACGATATCTTTGGATGATATTTTGGTGTGGGTCCCATGACTTGATAGGGAAGTCATCATCAGCCCACAAAGTAATAAATGCGGTCCATTCCAGCCCACTTTGCATTTAATGCCAGTCGGATCAACCCACATCGCATTAAATACGCGTCATGTTGGGCCAGATCGTGTTGGACGCCTTTGGCGGTAGAGGTACCATCAGATCCACCCTCGTGCCTTGCCCTGATTTGGCTTCAGCGGCTGGATGCTGCCCTGTCAGTGATCTGGCGAAGATTGTAGACGGCTGGATGTCGCATCTGTCTCACTGGCTCGTGCCCCCATTCCTCCACGTGTCCGATGACGTGGGGGGCGAAAGGCGCGAGTGGAGATTCTCTCTTGCTTCGGCTTTCGTCCTGGCTCCTTCGGCCGAGTTCGAGCTTTCAGTCGAGGTGGGCACCTGGGTAGCCGAGCTCGGAGCTAGCGGCCCGGACCTGTCAGATTTCGGCTGAGGCCTCTGTCCTGGTAGCAGAGGTGAGTCTGGTGCCACGTGGATGGCACGCGGATGGCACGTGAGGCACGTGAGAATGCTTAGTCCCATTTGATGGCTGTAATTAGCGTAATCCTGGAGCTTTGAAAATCTCCCCACACACTACTAATGAAGCTGGTTTAATTTGGTAGATATGTCTTGAGTGCTATACTCGTCAGTAGTAGGAAGTCTCATGTTTTTTCATGATGTGCACTAGATTAGACATTCCGCATGTAGTGGGAGCAGTCAGTAAGCATATGGCATATCCAAGGAGAGCACGTTGGGCTACTGTGAAGTGGTTCCTTCGATACTTGAAGGGTACTTCTGATGCTACTCTGTTTTGGGGGTGAAAGATTGAATTTGGTTGGTTAAGTGGATGAATATTTTGTAGGAAATCTCGACCGAAGAAGATCTACCATTGGTTACGCATTTACTTTGGCTAATGGCCTAATTGGGTGAATGTCACACTTGTAATATGCGGATGGATTATTTACGAGACAGAAGCTGAATACAACATAAACACTCATGCATGTAAGGAGGTTATATGGTTAAAGAGATTACTTAAAGACTTTTGTAGTCTATCAAAAGAAAGTGGTATTCACACCAACGCCAATATCATTGATGTGTTGAGTTGTTGACTAAGTCTGTTACAAGGGAGAAGTTTGTCTGGTGCATGACTTCTCTCGGGGTTGCTGTCTTGGTGATGTAAGGGCAGAAGATCGTCATATGTTAGTGAAGCCATGCTTCTTTTTAATTAGAACTTTCTATTTTGGCATTAGTATTTGAGTTGTCTTAGGAGTGAGACTTTCTAATTGTGGATCTAATCAACTTTATACATATGTAAAGAACCATAGTGTATGAGAGCGAAGAGAGACTACGTGCATGATTTTAGATTGAATGCTCTTGAAGTTCTAAAGGTTTCAAGAGTGCTAGAGTTATGTACGTAAAAGAAAAAAAGTTTGCTTGTAATGTTCTCTTGTTATCGATAAAGAAAAAAGCCTAGATTGTTACCCCATAGACGTAGGCAATTAGCCGAACCACGTAAATTTTTGTGTCGCTTTCTCTTGCCTCTTTTTCTTTCTTTTCTTATTATTTATTTTAGATCTTGTGTGTTTTCTTTGCGTGAATTTCTGCAACATCATGCATGGATAGAGCCATTGCCCAAAAAAAGGAAAAAAACAAATTTAACCTCTCTCCCTCTCCCCTAAAAAAGGAAAACGAACAAACAAGGCAGAGAATCCCATTATTTGCTGTGTTTGAGGTTTAACAGTGAGAGTAGTGTCCAAGAAAGCCTTTGGTTTTTTTAAATGGACATGAAACTATAAAACCATATTAAAGTCTTTTTTTTCCTGAATGCCAACAATACTGCGGTAAAATGAGCAACTTCAACTGTGCTTCAAGCTTTTATTCATTTTAAAAACACTTCTATATAAAAAAAGGAAGGTTAGTTATGAATAACTAAACTTTATAGTACATTAAAGGAAAAGAACTTCATACATATTGGACAGCATGAGAGTGAATAGTCAATATGACGGAGGGAAGTGTGTCCACCAGATACGAAAGCTATGATTATGTTCCACAAGAAGACCCACCAGCTGATTGACACACATCATTGATTGGCCCATTGAACCATGCCTTAGTTTTGGAGCAGCATTGGATAAGCAGCTTTCATTGAACATTTTGGATCTTTATATCGGTCATGTCAAATGAATTTGACAATTATATGAAACATGCTGAAGTCGAGAAGCTTACAATTTTGTCAAGATTTCATTGTCTTCATCTCTAGTTACCCTTCATTCCCATAATGCTTCATCCATTTGATTTCAAAAATAAACTGATCATCAATAAGAAGCCACTAATCCCAGACACAACTTCAACAATCAACATAGTGTGAAAACCAATCCGCTGTAAGTGCTACATAAAAGTAGTTCAGGTTGACATCAATAGATCACAATATTTAGAGTGCCGGGTTGATCTTGAGTTCCTTTCTTCATCATGGCAACAAACTCCTCATAACTGATTCTTCCATCCTGCATAGAGTTGGTTTACATACTTAGACATCAATGCATTATGCATAGAGCAATTGGCGGAGTGATCTTAAGGTTAGTCTGAGTTAAAAATGAGAATGAGAAATTTTTCAAGAAAGGATGAACATACATGATCAGTATCAGCTTCCTTAAGTACTTCAGTTATTGTAGCCTCATCTTCCATTCCGTATTCAGCCATGGCCTTTCTTAGTTCATCTCTTGTAATATACCTGGTAAGAACAAAATTAATGACATAAACATTTTGATTTTGATTTGTATTCCTTAAGACACTCATTGAAATGAATGGGACTAAGCTTATTGCATGGTTTTATCAGGCCTCAAATATTCTTTGTTGCTTAAACCTGAAAAGATATTGTTGGGCAGGGGCGTACCACAATGTCGCTCCCTGCGACCACTCTAAAAACAGGCTCGCGGTTGCGATGTCAAATTCTGTATAAATATTAAGTTGTGCCTCTTCCATCACCAATTAGTTTTGAAAGGAATGGTAGCTCAGTGGGTACATAAGATCCTAGATGTACCTTAATAGTTCCATGGTTTATAGCATCTATCACTTGGATATGGGTTTAGCTTTCATACTAAACTCGATAGTTTGTGTATGTGCAAAAAATATTACTCACAAGATTAGGAGGTGCCTGATAGGACTTATCCAAAGAACTGATGAAGATTAGCTGCCCGGAACCTAAAAGGGAAGAAAGAAACAGAGAGAGGATCAAAGGACCCTGGCTTTGACAGCGCAGGGCTCTCCGATGCCTAAGTTAATGTGGGAACTAACCAAAGGATGGAGATGTTTGTGAAGGAGATGGGCGTACCAGAGTGTTAATGGTCATCCTCTGCCCTAAAGCTATAACTGTGCTTATAGCCCACCTTGTCAGGTACTAGGGAGGCGCAGTCCCATCGGGCCTTATCAAGGCGCCTTGGGAGCTGTGGACGGCGATCTGTCACGGACTATGGGCAGCGCCCTTGTCCTGTTGCACGCTCTGTAAGAAGGCTGAGTCTCCATAGAAGTACAGGTGAAGGAGGCCGAGCTGGAAGAGGCCGAGATAAGGAAGCATCCTGAAGCCCCTGGCCGGACTGAGGATGCCATAGACTGAGCCCTCCGAGATGGAGGAGCTGGTTCAAAAATCCGAGATAGAGCATCTGGAAGGAACTGTAGTGAGTTCGGAAATATCCCCACACAATAGCCCCCCAGCTTCTGAGCTCTTGGAGTCCCAAAGCCCTTGGAGGTCAGAAGCTACGTGTCATGATGGGTGAACCATGCTCTATGCTTGTAGCTAATTAGGCGCTGTCTGTAGATGCTTTTAGCTTGAGCTTGGCGGTCTTCATGTAGCTGGTTCGTCACCAATCGCGAGACCAGGACATGCCTGGCTAGTAGCCTGACGACAGGGTAGTCTTGTTTGAAATGTTTGCCGAACCAGAGAGGTGGCTAAAATTGAGACATGACCAGCTGGTTCGTCATCAGCGGTGTGATTTACTTGACTGGAGATGCTCATCTAGTCGAGGCGCGTAGCCGAACTGGAGGAGGGCTTGCTGCCAAGCTGGAGAGGACCGAGTCAAACCCAGCTGGTAGGTGTTCCTGAGCTGGCGTGGCCCCGATGCGCTGCTACCAAGCTGGAGAGGCGCAAAGACAGAGACATGACTGGCTGGTGCTTAGACCGGAACCATTATAGTCTCGTTGGCATTTTTGCTGAGCTGCTTGATTCCGAGACATGACCACCTAGCTTGTCACCAAAGATGTAATCTCGTTGGTCGGTCATTTGGTACCGTTACCGAGATGCCATGTGGCAATCTTTGAGACCGAGATGGAAAAAGTCGGGTCCCATGGAGAAGCTTGGGTGTATGAATCTAAGGTCGGCGCGTCACGCCTGGGAGTAAAAAACAACCCCAGGGTGAGCTCGGTGGCTCTGATGCCTAACGCGAGTCACGCCTAGGTATAAAAAATGACCTCAGGGTGAGCTCGGTGGCTCTGATGCCAAACGTGAGTAATGCCTGGGTGTAAAAAACAACCCCAGGGTGAGCTCTGTGGCTCTGAGGGCTTCCAGACATTTCCCTAATGCCGTAGCAGTTGGGTACGTGCATGCTGAGTCGCCTTATTACGAGACATGACTGGCTGGTGCGGGACCGGAGCCAGTGTAGTCCTACTGCCCACGATTCTGGTGTTGAAAGCCGAGAATGCGTGTGGCCTAAAGTTTGGCGCTGCAGCCGTGATGCACGAGGTCGAGATCTAGCCTTATGGCTGAGATGTAAGTTGTCTGGATGAAGACGGTAGAGGATCGTGCCATTAAGGCTGACAGCAGAGGACCGTGCCATCAATAATGACGGTAGAGGGTCGTGCGATCAAAGCCGACAGTAGAGGGTCGTGCTGCAAAAACTGATCACACCATCGAAGCTGACAGCAGAGGACCGTGCCGGGAGACGGTAGAGGGTCGTACAATCAAAGTTGCCGGGTGATCAAAGCTGAAGGAAGATAGGAAGCTTTAGCAGCCCCCCGAGCTGGAGGAGACTTTTGCCGAGCCAAGCACATCTGCCTGGCCGGAGTCGTCTGCTGAGCTGGGGTTATCTGCCGAGACGGGGACGTCTTCTGAACTGGAGGCGTCTGCCGAGCTGGAGGCGCTGGAGGCGCCTGTCGAGTCGGAGGCTGTCTCGTTGTTCTTGTAGAGGTCCAAGCGTTCCTGGGCTCGGACTTCGTCTACTTCTTGCCTGACGAACCAGTTTACCCTGGTTATCAGTGCTGCCATAGTGACCACGGGATGCATGTCCAAGTCTCTCCGAAGCTCGTTGCCTGGTAGGAGTGCTTGTTGGAAAGACATGGCTGCTATTGTATCTAAGGCATTTTCGATCTGGCTGTAGACAGTCCAGAACCTTTTGGCGAACTATGTGACATTCTCGGTTTGCTTCATTCTAAGGGTCATCAGGTCGGCGGCCGACCTGGGGATGACCCTGTGAGCTTGGAACTTCGTCATGAAGGAATTCCGGAGCTGCTTCCAACTTCTGATCGAGCCTTGGGGGAGTGCACAGAACCACTTTAGGGGGAGCTCCCCGAGGTTGGAAGAGAAGACTCTGCAGTTCAGGTGGCCTGCATCGCCCCACACCGACATCCTTTGAGTGAAGTGCCGGAGGTGTGATGCTGGGTCGGAGGTCCCATCGTAGACGACGAACCTCGGGATGCTGAAATCATTAGGAATGGGGAAGTTTCTGATTTCTGGAGTGAGGGGCGACGTGCCGAGATCGTGAGAATTCAGCCGAGCTCGAGTGAGACCGGCCATCTCCAAGTTTCGCTGGATTGCTTTGCTCGATGTGTTGATCAAGCCAATCTTTTAGCTCTTGCCTTCGCCTTTTTTAGGGACAAGAGGGCGGAGCAAAGGTTGCTCCTCTGTCTTGTAGCTACTGCTGAAGTCGACGGATCAACTCGTCCTGCGCTTCGATGGCAAGGCTTTGGTCCCTGATCTTTACAAGAAGCGGGTTGTCGTTGTCAATCTGATGATGAGGTTCGTTTGGCTGGGATTCCTTTTGCTGGAAAAACCCCAATCGAAGGCCATCCCGCCGGGAAGGTGTTGTCCGTCCCGTTGAGGATGAACCTAACTGGGATTCTGGCCTGTGGATGACCGCTGAAACAGACCTTGCCCCGGACCTTCCCTGGCGGGGGACCGGGGACAATTGTGTTGGCAGTGTTGATGGTTCTTTCCCATTTCTGGTTCTTCGAGGCATAGTGTTTGGGAAGATGACTTTTTGATCTTTTCCCATAGACGGCACCAATTGTAAGTGCAAAAAATGTTACTCACAAGATTAGGGGGTGCCTGATAGGACTTATCCAAAGAACTGATGAAGATTAGCTGTCAAAGGACCCTGACTTTGACAGCGTAAGGCTTTCCGATGCCTAAGTTAGTGTGGGAACTAAGCAAAGGATGAAGATTTTTGGGAAAGAGATGGGCGTACCAAAGTGTTAATGGCCATCCTCTGCCCTAGAGCTGTAGCTGTGCTTATATAGAAGAAGAGAAGAGGCAAGGATGTGGTTGACTGTCTTGTTATAACCCACCTTGTCAGTAACTAGGGAGGCGCAGTTCCTTCGTAGCCTACTTTCTTTAATTGCAGTCCCATCGGGCCTTATCAAGGCGCCTTGGGAGCTGTGGACGGTGATCTGTTAGGGACTATGGGCAGTGCCCTTGTCCTGTCGCACGCTCTGTAAGAAGGTCGAGTCTCCATAGAAGTACATGTGAAGGAGGCCGAGCTGGAAGAGGCCGAGATAAGGAAGCATCCTGAAGCCCCTGGCCGGGCTGAGGATGCCCTGGCCGAGGTGAAGCTTATGAGTATACGGCCGATGTGGAATCTCTTGGCCGAGCTGGAAGTTGGCACTATTGCAGAGACTGAGCCCTGCCGAGATGGAGGAGCTGGTTCAGAAATCCGAGATAGAGCATCTAGAGGGGACATTAGCGAGTTCGGAAATATCCCCGCACTGTTCTAATCTATGAAAAACATGAATTTCTAATCTTGTATTCTAATCTTTTATAAATGATGAATCTTACCATGGGACAAACTCTTATTGGAGTGAAATTTGACCATATTTCATAAAAGAAAGTGTTGGAATTGCTCATCCAAAATGGGTGTCATAACCGAACTCGCCTATAACCTTATGCGCTACGTGTGAGATGGATCCTGCAAACTAACTGTGAATGCTCTTAGATTTTTTGAATAATCAACCAAGAATCTCAAGGAGTCACGACTATCGTGGACTCAACACCTCTTGAAATCCCCCACATCTCTTGACTGTGTGGAAAATTACCTACACTTGAATTAAATGCTGATTAATAATAAGCAGGGCCGGAACCGGATCTAGGTTATAGGGGGGCTATTGTAAAAAAATAATTTCTTGGGGGGCCATTGTGGGGCGGGGCGGGGCGGGGCGGGGCGGGGTTGGGGGGGGGGGGGGGGGGGGTGAGCATGTGTAAAAACTGCTTTAAAATTTAAAATATCTAAGGGGCATGGCCCTTGACCTTGCCAGCCCCTAGTTCCGCCCCTGTTAATAAGTAGCCTACACACGCGAGAAGGTAATCCACTTAAGTGGAAAAGTAGGCCACACACGCGGGAAGCCTACACATGAGGAAAGAAGGGGCATGCCTAGGGTTCGAACACTTGATAACGAGGTGAGAATTGCCGCTTCTTACCACCTGGGTAAGGAACCATTTTCGAGATGAGAATTGCTGCTTCTTACCCCTGTGTAAGGAACCGTTTTTTAGATGAGATGGTTTAATGAGCATTAAGATCATGGTTTTTTAGTTGGAAGGTATAAGAACAATGGAATTGGTTGCATTTTTTAGCTCTTTAGATTAAATACAGGCGACGTTGGTAAGTTTCTATTTTCCATTTCATTCTTTCATATTGAAAATGTCAAAATGATTTTGAAATCTCACGTTTTCTCTTGTCGGGATGGTATGGACTACAATCTCTTTGTGGATCTCATTTAAAAGAAGCATAGAATAACATCATGATGTAACAGTTATTTGGGGTTCCAATTTAATATATTAAAATAGAAGGTTTTGTTTTTAATTTTGACTTCTAGTGGAGCTCACATCCCTCCTGAGGCCCTTTAAAATCTAATTACAAAAAACCAAATATATTCTAAGGTATTGAACTATAACGTTTCACCTTTTCTAACTCACTCTACTCTACTATTGAACTACATTAGATTTTATTTTAAGATTACTCTACTCTACTATTGAACTACATTAGATTTTCTTTTAAGATTTGTTGAAAAAAATATCTAATTAAAACAGTTATAAATGGGGCAAGATAACACAACGATTACAAATAGAATGTGTTGGCTCTAATATCATCTCAAGGTGCTAACCAATGCTCCTAAAATACCTAGACATTATAGGTTCAACAAACTAACTACTTAACAACTCTAAATCCAAAGAAACTACTATATGAGTCTCGTTGAGGAAGCGGCGGCCTAATTGTGAGGAAGCTTGACTAGTAAGGATGACAGCGAATTAGATTTAGTATAGCCCAAACCCAACCAAACTGACATAGACCTCACCCGTAATGGGTTTATGGTTTATCATATCAAATTGGACTTGTGATGGGTACAGATTGTGTTAGGTTTGATACTGCTATTTATTATTATTGTTACTTGTCATGTTAAGGACTAAATTCAGATTCGTGATCTAATGCTCTTACAGAATATTTGATAATAATTATGCTACAATAATATTGTGCAGAATAAGGGATTGTTGTTGGTTGGAACCTCTTTCTCCCCTCAATATCTAGGGAGTTTATTAGTGTGGGAGCAATATATGAAGTACTAATTGGGACGGATTAAAGGCTTTTGGACTTCTTAAAAGCCAGAATCCTAAAAACCATTTTTAAAAAGTTTAACCAAACACATCCTTAGCCCTTATCTTTCTTTTTTCATGGCTTTAAAAGTTCATCTTCTAGTTGTTTCTTTTAATATTTTAATGAAATGTATTGTAAAATGAGTTGTTTAGTAAAATTTGAAAAAAACTTATATAATTTAATATAACTATATTCAGGCCATTTGAATTATAGTTCTAAATTTGGAGAAATCTCTCTCTCTCTCTCTCTCTCTCTCTCTCTCTCTCTCTCTCTCCATAATACGGTGAGAGGTAAATGGGGTTGTAAACGAGTCGATTTCGGTCAAGGTGCATACTGTACTTGAACCAGAACCATATCTCGGACGGGTCTAGATCTGGGTCTAGGTAGAGAATGATATTAAAAAATTATGATTTTTAGGAGAGATTTTTTTAAAAAAAATTGAGGTAATATGTCAGGTCTCAGGTCCATAGGTTCGAACTAAGGTGAAACTAAACCCGGACCCATTTACTTATCAAGGCCTAAATAATGATCCAAATCCGATTTTTAACGGGTCGGAACCTCTCGATAATCGAAGAATCGGGGACCCATTTACATCTCTAAGTGAATGCGGAAGTGATAATTTGATATATATATATATATATATTAGGATTCTATATCTTTCAATTATAACATGTTGGAAAAAAATCTACATTATAAATGAGGTGGTGACTGTTTTCATTACAAATGTCCTTTGTTACTTGCTCATCCTTATTAGCACAAGTTTTTTTTTTCCATTCTCATGCTGAGCACAAGTGTTTTTGCCTTTTTGCCAATCCCAACTTTGGAAACAAAAGGTTTTTCAATTTTCATAAAGGTCTATCTGTTGTGTTGGGATCCTCGGCTCATACGTACAAAATATTCGTGCGGGGACTCTTTAGTTGGTCCCACTTATTATGTAGAATCAAACCATTCAAAATAATTTTTTTCTTTTGCCATCACCAAAGATTACTCGAATAGGAATTAGATCATGGTCAAATTTATCAATTATAAAATGCATATAAAAATAAAATGCTTTGAAAAATTCAAGTTTTTTTTCTTAGTGATCAACCGGATGGTGTGACATCTCCTACTGGAGTGAGATTACCCAGGGACTCAAATAAGAAGGAAAATATATTTTGAACAGTTTATATTTTATAATTAAACCCCACTAAAGAGCACCGTGAGTCCGAGTGTCAAATGATCCATACTCCTACCCATTTTTATTCTATTCATGTGTTTTCATGATTAGAGGTTATTTGTTTGCAAATATGTGTAACGATTATGCATCTTCACCTTTCTTTGCGCTTATTTAACAATGTGGTGGATCAATGAGGTGTGAAAATGGTAAGGCCATTTACAGATAAAAAAATCTCACTCTTAAATGGGTGTGAAAATTTTACACACCTCCTGCAAAAGGCGCTACTATATTTCTTACATGTTGATAGCTCTTTTGTGGACTCCATCAGCCACCTTTATTTTTTAATTTGTGTGGGCCCAATACTTGTCATCCAAACTTTTCAATTTGTTTATTGAACTAAAAAACCTCAAGATTTTAGAGTTGATTATCTAAAATCTTTATAGATTTTCAGTCATTTGCCAAAAAGTCCCAACCTATATATTTAAAGTCTGCTCTTCTATGGGCCTCCAATTTATGATCGGAATTGTTTAATATTTTTGTAGTAATGGTAAATATATTGGATACATAAGTCTTCACAGATTTTGAGAAATTTGATCAAAATTTGTGAAAAACAACAAAAGAATCCAACTATATCAAAAAAAAAAAAAAAAAAAAAAACTGGAGGTACTCATTTTACTCATGTGAAAGTGGTGATTTTCACAACCATGATAATGTGACACTGCATTCGTGATTCGTGACATTTTCATATGAAACATTTACATATGTAAAACACACAGTGTAAAAGGCAGACAACCCGATTCCCTAAAAACTAGGCTTCTTTGTGATCTGGCGGATTGGTCATGGCCGAAGCTCGTCTAAGCTTGGCATGTTCATTTAATGGGCCTAACATTCAGCTCGGATTCAACCCAGATGTCTTAAACTTGGTCTTGGGCCCATCTTAATGGCAAAACATATATCATCTTTTGTGTGCAATGTTTTGGGCTTAATTAGGGCTTTGAGAATATCTAGGCCCATTCCTAGTCTATTTAGTCATTGGGTCATAAAGTTAGACAGATGTCCAGCCAATGGGCTATAACCACAAACCTAATCTAGCCCAACATGAGCCGGTCTTGGTTTTGGCCAGGCCCATGAGAACCCATAAGATGAAACCAGACCCGTTTTCTTCATTCATTTTTAATTTCTTTTGGTCTTTCCTCAACAGATACGGAATTGGGTTGTGGGGAGGTTAGGTTCCATCCATTGAAGACAAACAAGCAAGGATCAACTTAAACCCAAAATGTTTATTAATCGGGTTGGAAATGTCAATTTGAACTCAAACATAAAGAGTAAACGCGGATCCTCGATTACCATGCTGTTAGGGGTGCTCATAGGCTGGTCAGCCGGGCCAAAATAAGTCCAGAGGTCTGAAATACAGGCCCAGGCCAAACCCACCTGTAAAATATATACACTGTTTGTGTTAAATATGTCGGGCTGATCTGCACCTTCAACAATATAACGGCCAGGAAACGCCCATTTAATAAAGGGATCAAAAGTGTCAGGCTGGGTGCGGCCCATGGGCCTAAAAAATGGAGAACAAATATATCCTAATGAGGGCTGCACTACGGCCCGGCCCGGCCCATGTACACCCTGAAGGATTTGTGCTTGGTCAGGTAGAATGATCTAAAATATTGGTTTTGGGCATATAATACAACAAGTGCTAGTTTGTCTTAAACAATTACAATTCGCATATATATGAGAAAGAAAGTTAGAAAAGATTTCTGAAAGACAACGCTGTCTACTAAATACTAATGTGAGCAGGGCCGGTTCTGAATTTTTCAGGGCCCAGGGCAAGAGTAAAAATTAGGCCTCTATATATATAAACTTAGTGATGGCCTTATTCATTTTTCAACCAATATCTAACTTGTCAAAATTAACTAAAATTTTAACATTCAAAGCATATAAATTTAAACTTCAATATATAAACATTCATAATAAAATACTATAATGTATAAACAAGACAAATACTTGTAAGTTGTAACAATTCAATAGTTCTTTTTCATATGGCAATAAGCAACCAACAAAATAAAACCAATGCAATTTTAATACTTAAAAGAATAAATACAGAACAACATAACCTGGAATTTGAGAAATCCCCCTCAACAGCAGCCCTAAACAAGGTTGTTTGGAGAAAAAAGATAGAGAGATACTGCCTGAACAGCTGAACTCAACCAAAACTGGCCGGAGAAACTAGGCCCAAGTCCAAGCCTCCAAGGTCCAAGTGATGTAGGCCAACACACCACAGTTCTTGCTCGTGTAACTGTGTAAGTGTAACTCGTGTTCTGTGCCCAGATTGCAGAACAAAGGGTTAAAACTCAAAACCCTTGACCCTTCTTACTTTTCTTTTTCTATGTCAATGACTCAATGCCTCAATGGATCATGGATGGCGCTGGTGGGCAGCCCTCAATGGATCATGGATGGCGCTTGGCGGGAGTGAAGATTGAAGAGCGGCAGAGCGCAGGTGGCAGGGCAAGGCCGCAAGGGCTGTGGACGTGGTGACTGGTGATGACTGACGACGGCAGCTGGCAGCCTGGCAGCATGTACTCCTCCGGTCCGGTGCCAGGTACCTTCTCCGCCTCGCTGCTGCTTCCTCTTCTTTCCTTTTTTTTTTGCTGTTTGATTCAATCAGAGAAGAGGGGCTGACCGGCTGAGATCGGCGAGATGGTGTTGAACTGTTGATGCCAAAGCCCAAAGGCGTGATGATGAATGATGATGATTGATGAATTGATGATGGCCCCGTGCTGATGAGTGATGCGATGACGGGGTCCGAGGAATGTGGATTGGGGATGGAGAAGATTGAAGAAGTGGCTGGAGGTCGGCGGCGGCACTGGCCTGCTGGGCCGCTGCTGCTCAGATCTGCTGGCCTGAAGAGCTCGATTTGGTGTGGGGGGCTGGAATTTGGGGGACAGTGATGGCTATTACCAGATAGCAATTTCTTTTTTGGCTTTGGGTAGTTGTTTGCTAGTTTATGGAGAATAAAACAATGGGTATTGGGTAGATGAGATAAATAGGGTGGGTTGTGGAGAACGAAGAGTTGTAGTTGCAGATGGTTAATGCGTTTTTTGGGATTTGGCGTTGGTTGATTAATGTGGTTAATGTGTTTACCGTTAAGTGGTAGATAATTGGATATGGGTTAGGGTTTTTTTTAATTGAAAACTTGGAGTTTTTGGGCCCCCCTGAAAAAAGGGCCCGGGGCGGTCGCACTTCCCGCCCCTGGCCAGGGCCGGCCCTGAATGTGAGCAACTTAGAATATATACCGTCATGGGAAAAAAAGCTTAGAATCTATACCTTACTCTTTTCTTTTTTTGGAATGTTAAGTAATATCATTTTCAAGGAAAAAGAACAAAAGAATACATGGAAAGCTCCAAAACTTTACCACCACTCACTAGAGCATGGCAAACAAAGGGAGATAACCTCCAAAGGCCAGAGGCCAAGCCACCACGAGCTTAGAATCTATAACTTAAAAAATAATAGATGGCACCCACCTTACTTTTGCATAACTTTAAAAATACAAGAAAAATGAGATGCTGGATTTTCGTGGGAATTCAAGAGCTTTTGGGAATCTCGGAGAGTGGTATGTTGTGAATTGTGATATACTTTGTTTTGTCGTTCTTTATAGCTTTTAGAGTAAGTGGTTGTCAACATGTATGAGAAGAGGAAGAGGAGGTGGAGTATTTTTAATCCCTGGGGTTAGTGGCAGAGCCACATAAGTTTGAGGAGGGGCAATTGCCCCTCTTCAACTTTTATTTTATTTGACTATGCTTGCGGTTTTGGAAAATAAAGTGGGTATATTTGTCATTTTGCCCCTCCTCAAAAAGTTTTAAAGGTATGCTTCTTGAGGAACATGGTGGATTTAAGTTATTTCCTATATTCATGATTTTTTTTTCTTCTTTTGAGGTTTTTTTAGGGTACATTGATGACTCATGGCCGTTGTACTTTTTTCTTGTACTTGTCCTTTCATTAGGTTTTTATTTTTAAATTTTGCTACAAGTTCTTTTGTTATTCTTTTTGACGGGTCAGGTCCGAATGACCCAGTACTGGATGATGGGTCAGGCCAAGTGACCCAGTCCGTGAGAAGTCCAGGTCCAAATCCATCCACTGAAGCTCAGGTCCAAGCCCACGAAGAGACCAAGTCAGGGCAGTCACGTTGCTTCGGAAGCAGTCCCGCTCCTACCAGGTTCTGCGGATAAATATCTCGCCTGCCTCGTCCAGCGCGAGGGCAGTTCGAGGGCTCCAAGGGCGAACGTTGCAGAGGAGCGTCTCCGTCTGTTAGGGTAGACTATAAATCGAGAAGCCCCACCAGCACTTGAAAAAGACTGAGATCTTCCTGTTTCCTTCTATTCTTGTATTCCTCTAGCTTGTAATCCCAACTCATTGAGGAAGTAAAACACTACAGGCAACCTCTGCCTTTCTGAAGTGGACGTAGGTCATTTTGACCGAACCACTATAATCCCTTATCTCTCTCATTAATTTACCGCATTTATTACTGCATTTATTACTTGATCGGTGGTGTCTGGAAACCTATTTTGGCATCATCAGTTTGGCGCCGTCTGTGGGAACCGAAAATCAAAGCTAAAGTTCTCACTTCACACATCTTCTTCAGAAATTATGGTGATCACCACAAGATCAGCAAGATGACCGGAAGATAACCCCCAGCGAGAGGGCTTGGGTAACCCTCCACCAATCAATCCTACCTCGAATGCTCCTGCTCCCACTCCTCAGCAGATGTATCCTACCCGAATGCTCCTGCTCCCACTCCTCAGCAGATGTTGGAGACCATGCAACAGCTGGTAGCCCAAAACCAGTAAATCATACAACTCATGCTGGCAGGGCAAGGTGGAGCACAATTTGGAGGAGTACCACAAGGAGCATTGCGCCAGGGACTTCCAAGAGCTCCACGCCCGGGAGCTCCCCATCTGGGCACCCAGGGAGCTCCCCATCTGGGCGCCCATCCTCCGGGCGGCGCCCAGGGAGCTCCCCATCTGGCGCCCATCCTCATGGCGGCGCCCAGGGAGTTCCCCAGGGCGCCCATCCTCTCAATACCGCTGTTGGGCACATTTTTGCTCCAGATACAAGATGACCCCGCAGCAATAAAAGCATCAGCAAGGCCATCCTCTAAGTCATTATCAGCCAGGACAGCCCTCTCCTCAGTTTGGGAAGCTCTATCCTGTGCTGCCCTCATCTCTGTCTTAGCGGCAGCCTCTCTGAGCGAAGCCCTCTCGCGGGCCTTCACAAGCTCAGCCTCTCTGAGCGAAGCCCACTCGCAGGTCTTCAGAAGCTCACCTCAATTGAGCGAAGCCCCCTCGCGGGTCTTCAGAAGCTCACCTCACTGAGCGAAGCCCTCTCGCGGGTCTTAAGAAGCTCAGCCTCACCGAGCAAAGCCCTCTCGTAGGTCTTAAGAAGCTCAGCCTCACTGAACGAAGCCCTCTCGCGGGTCTTCAGAAGCTCAGCCTCACTAAGCGAAGCCCTCTCAAGGTCCTTCACAAGCTCAGCCTCTGCCTTGGCCGCCCTCTCTTAGGCTGCTAAGAGTTCGGTCTCAAGCCTGGTCGCCCTCTCGCGGGCCGCGAAAAGATCAGCCTCGGAAGCCTTCCAGCTAGCGCAGCCCTCTCCTCAGCATGAGAAGCTCTCTCATTTTCCGCGCTGCAGCGACTATGCCCGAACCCGCTGCTGCAGCCTAGGATCTGGAGCAATCTTTCTAGCAAGTTGCGAGCTCATCTTTTTCTTCTGGGATGACCCATCAGAAGTTACTGATGGGCAGAGTCTTGGAATTTACATATGCTAAGGGATATATCATGCGCTTCACAGAGGGGGTCCGGGGGTGTCCCCCGGCAGGGGTCGAGCTGCCCGGTCAGCTCACGGGGGCCCAGGGGGGAGCGCCCCCGGCGGGGGATCGGGGGCGCTGCCCACGAAAAAAAAAAGGGGGGGGATACGAAACGGCCGCCACGGGACCAGGGGACTCACTCCCCCGGGCGCCCAGGAGCTTCACTCCCCCGGGCGCCCATCACTCCCCCAGGCGCGCCCAGGACCATCACTCCCCCGGGCGCCCAGGAGCTTCACTCCACCGGGCGCCCAGGAGCTTCACCCCCGGGAGCCCAGGAGCTTCACCCCCGGGCTCCCAGGACCATCACTCCCCCGGGCGCCCAGGAGCTTCACTCCCCCGGGCGCCCATCACTCCCCCGGGTGCCCAGGCTCATCACTCACCCGGGCGCCCAGGCCTTCACTCCCCCGGGCGCCCATCACTCCCCCGGGCGCCCATCTCTCCCTGGGCGCCTAGGCTTCTCTGGTTCCGAAGCTTGCCCATACCAGGATTAAAACCAAAAAAGAGGAAAAAGATTTTGGAGGGAGAAGAGACCTGAATCTACCAATGCCCCTCTTTCAAAAAATTATTTGGGCACGGGGCATTGTGGGGCAAATGACGGGTCAGGTCCGAATGACCCAGTACTGGATGATGGGTCAGGCCAAGTGACCCAGTTCGTGAGAAGTCCAGGTCCAAATCCATCCACTGAAGCTCAGGTCCAAGCCCACGAAGAGACCAAGTCAGGGCAGCCACGTTGCTTCGGAAGCAGTCCCGCTCCTACCAAGTCCTGCGGAGAAATATCTCACCTGCCCCGTCCAGCGCGAGGGGCAGTTCGAGGGCTCCAAGTGCGAACGTTGCAGAGGAGCGTCCCCGTCTGTTAGGGTAGACTATAAATCGAGGAGCCCTACCAGCACTTGAAAAAGACTGAGATCTTCCTGTTTCCTTCTACTCTTGTATTCCTCTAGCTTCTAATCCCAACTCATTAAGGAAGTAAAACACTACAGGCAACCTCTGCCTTTCTGAAGTGGATGTAGGTCATTTTGACCGAACCACTATAATCTCTTCTCTCTCTCATTAATTTACCGCATTTATTACTGCATTTATTACTTGACCGGTGGTGTCCGGAAACCTATTTTGGCATCATCACTTTTCATTAATTGTCCTTGAGTCCTTTTAATTTTTTCCCTACATCTCCTTTGACGTTTCATTGTTATGGAGAGAGGCTACAAATATGGAAGTTGCGATGAATATTGGTAAACATTGTTAGTAATCAATAAATGGAGTTAGAATTTTATATGAACTTTAACATAGCTTTGTCAAGAATTTTAGTAGAATAAATGGTCTTAGAAGTTTATATAAAATAGATTTGTGAAGATTAGTAATGGAACCAATGAAATTAGAATTTAATACTTAGAGAGTTAGATGGGATGACTTAGAAGTTGTAAGGTTTTTTTTATCGGTTTAGAAGTTGTAGGTTAGAACATTCACTTGATAAATTTACTATGTGAGGATCAATTATCTAAGCTATATGAGGATCCAATTCTAGTAAAATATAATTACAAACAATTAAAAAAGCTATAAATCTATAGGATCCAAAATTTGAAAACTCGTGGAGGACAATTGTAAAAACACCTCATTTGCAGAATCGAATAGTTGATTGATGTATAACTTTTTATGTTTATACAATTTTCTATTTTCCAGACATCTTTCATTTTGTGGGGGTTTTTAATTACTGTTTTTTAATAAAATTTAATTAGTATCTTATAAAACAATTGATATATTTTTTTTCTTTGATTGTTCGTAAAAAGAAAAATGTGGTTAAGTAATTCTTGACCTTATTTTAGTCAACAATCTTTACCCCCCGTGGGAGAAATTTCTGGCTCCGCCACTGCCTGGGGTTGTTGTGCCTTGTATTCTCGCATGAAGGGTGGTCTCTATATCTCTCTCATGCATAGAAGCACAAATAAGATAGAAATGTGAGAACTGATTTCAATTCTCTGGTGGGGCTTGGGAGGTTTATGGCAGGGGTCTCTTTTGGCCTCCTGTGGGCCAGAATTTTTTGTGGCAAATTTTAGTATTGGAATCCAGGGCTGGAGATGACAGAGGCAAGGGGAATGGTGGGTCCCATTAGGATCAGCTGGGGAGGTATGAACTGATGAGCGTTTGGACTGAGTGGTTTGTGTTTGTTGGGGTCTTTGGTTGTTTCTATTTTTCATGATCATAGTTAGTTGGAATGTCCAAGGGGCAGGCCAGCTAAAAGAGCTGTGTTTAAGAGGTTGGTGAGATTACTCCTCAGAGTTTCAAATGATACCAACTGCTGACAGCCTTTGGGGAAAGAAAGGCTAATTCTTGTGTTTTTAGTTGGAAATCTATGAATGTGGTCCACAACTAAAATTCAAACAAATTAAAATGCCTTTTGCTCATTGTATTATAGATGTGGGATACAAAAATCTCTCTCTCTCTCTCTCTCTCTCTCTCTCTCTCTCTCTCTCTCTCTCTCTCTCTCTCTCTCTCTCTCTCTCTCTCTCTCTAAGTTGAAAAATTCTGGTCACCCAACTAGGATTAATCATGTCTCAGAAATTGATGATGATGAGAGAGGGAGGGAAGAAATTTTTTGGGATTTTACAAAAAAAAAAATCCAAAAATCCTCAATTCTGAAACCCCATTTTTGCCTTCTTCCCCTTGTTGCTGCTCCACCAAACCAGGAACTCTATTTTTTCTTTCTTTTCTTACCACAAAAAAAAAAAAACTTGAGATTAAATATTATAGTTCCTCCTCTACAGTTGGCAAACCAAATATTCAAGCAGTTTTCATCCCAACCTCACAAGTCCCCTCTCTCCTCCTCATCTCAATATGTAAAATGATAAACCTATTTGAGAAACCATATATCTATAAACAAATGAGTTGGAAATGATTTGTATGTTGTATTCTGTGATGTGTATTACATTTATAGACACAATTAGTCTATACAATATGACAAGTCAATCTTTAGAGAATGGAAGCTTTCTACCAAAAAAAAAAAAGTATGTAAGCTGTGTATACATGAGGATGAAATCCAAGATAATATCTAGGATCTAATCTGAGTATCAACTAGCCTTATCCTTGGTGACTAGATGGTGACTAGGACCCAACGAGTACTGCTCCTTATCATCAGTTGGGCTAATAATATCTAGACTATATCAATTGGTTACCTTCGCTAAGGAAAAAAATTGAGGTCCAAATACGAAGATTAGTTGAAAATATCATCAACTGTATCAGTAATACATCTAGTTAAATCTGAAAAACACATAGTTTTTTATGTTTATCTTCAAATTTGTAAACCTCTTTCAGTGTCTACATATCTAGGATTGCCTCAGGAAGTTTACTCACTGTCATAAAATTTGAGGCCCATGCCATAAAACATTGGTGATATAAGTTGCATCCCTTTCTTCTCCATCAGTTATCGCTCCCTGCCATTTCAAATTAACACCCTTTCTCTCCTGAACTTTTCCTCTCTTGTGCAAGTGTTGAAAAAGCTCTCTCTGCTTCAAAAACCTCTCCCCCCACTACTTCTCTCCATTTCCTTGACCAACGCCACTGAATGTGTTACATCAAATAGGTTGCTGAATCTAACAATCACATTGAACAAGAAATCTGAACTCAAGCTTACAATGTCAGAATTTCATTTCTGTAGGTACCCTTACATTCCCATAATGCTCTAATCCAGTTATTTCTAGGCAAACGGATCATTAATAACAAATTGCAGGAGGAGAAAACACAAATATACACTGATTATTAACACAATGAGGTGCCACTAATCCAAGACACCATCTTCAAAATAGCATGAACATCAATATCGTGGAAGAGCTACATAAAAATAGTTCAGCTGACACCAACAGACTCCAATACTTACAAAAGCATTAGAAAAAAAATCCGATCAGTTTGTTATACTTGCAGTTGATAGAAGAAAAGTATTTTCACATACATAGGAGCAATTCAAGCAGCTCATGCTCTAATTCCACGGGGATCTGGAGCTCCTTTCATCATCATGGCCACAAACTCTTCATAATTGATTCTTCCATCCTGCATAGTAGATTTTCATACTTATACATCAATCTATTTATACACATGGCAATTGGTGGAGTGCTGAGTTATAAATGAGAAAGAGAGGCAATTTTCAAGAAAGGATGAACTTACATGATCAGTATCAACGTCATTGAGGACTTCAGTTATTGTAGCCTCATCTCCCATTCCATATTGAGTCATGGCCTGTCTTAATTCATCTCTTGTAATATACCTGGTAAGAACAAAAATAATAACTTCAAACACTTTGATTTCAATTCATATAACTCTGGATAGTAGTTGTTATGAATGAGACTAAGCTTATGCATGGTTTTATCAGGCATCAAATATGCTTTTGGCTTAAACCTCTAATGGTACCTTAGTAGTTACATGCTTTACGGCACAGATCGCTGTGATGTGGGTTTAGTATTCATAAATAAACTCAATAGTTTGAAAAATTTTGAGGTCATTTAAATTAGACCGAGTGAGTTGTGATGACCATGAGATTTTAAGTAGCAAGAGCACTTGAATTAATTGAGTCTCCATTAAAAGATCTTAGTTGTCAAGTGATAACTCTTATGGGCTAGTTAATTACCTATAACTGGTCCATCTTCTGTTTATTAATTAATACGAGGATTAAAACAACATATAATTTTGTAATTTTTGTAAGCCCTTTTCTTTTGATTGGTCATTTTAATTCCTATAAGACTTACAAGTATACTTCTATTCTAAGGTTGGTATTTCCTAAAATTTATTAAATGGGTTGGATTTAAAACTACCCACACATGAATTCCCATTTTTCTTCCTCGTAAAATTTTATACTCGCACAAATAATTCTCATATACTGATATGTTATTTGCAACACTCATATAGGGATCAAGTTTCAGTCTAACTAATGATACTTGCAAACTACTCTGCCAATATAAAGTCATTGTCTTAGGTGTAACTCTAAAGGTTGAAACATGATACTAACCCGCTTTTATCCTCGTCAAAGAACTCAAAAGCCTTGAATAGGATTTCTTCTCTTTCCAATCTATGTCTATCCATAGTAGCAGTGATGAATTCCGTGTAATCAATTGTTCCACTTTGGTCGACGTCGGCCTGTAAAAATATGATTGAATTTACTAATAGTCACTGAAATGAAGGGCAATGGTGCTATAATTGTAGAAAATCTTACAGCGTCCATCAGCTGCTTGACTTCGGGTTCACTAAGCCTTGATCCTAGCCTAGCCAGCCCTGCCTTTAACTCTTCATAGGTAATTGTACCACTTTGATCAGTGTCAATGTTTCTGAACATTTGCTTCAAGCCTTTAATCTCCTCCTCTGAAAGATTTTTAGCAATGACCTTAAACAAAACAAACAGAAAAATTATGATCATGAATAGCTTTCTAAATGTGCCCACTAGTATATAAATCTCACCATTCAAAAGATGGTTCCACTATGCTGATTACCTTTCTCAAAATCAATGAGTTGTACTCTGATCTGGGTCAGACATCTACGCCTAATGTGGACCATATTAGACAATTCTTTTGACTCTCCAATTAGGCAATTACTTTATACATGTATTGCCAACCTGAATAATGGATGGACCTGTCTATTGTTGGGCCAGAACTGAAGTATGGTTTTTGATCAAGCAAAATATGTTCCATGCTGGTAGTGGGGCAGTTGTCACTTATTTTACAAACTAGTAAAAAAGAATTTGGGAACTGACCTTTAAAGCCAGTCTTTTTAGCTTGTTCATAGCTCTGAATTGCTTCATCCTGCTTAGTACTGCATTGTCAATAGGTCTGTCTGATGCTTCACCATTTTCTCTCAGCCATGGATGCTCTGGATCAATCATCAAGGTATCAATTATATAATGATGGCTTTCCAGAAAAAAGTTTTGAATACCATATTAGGTGTTGGACTCTCAAATTACAGCAGATGGAGAATGTTACATATTAAAAAGTTTAACCCTCAGCGCTTGTTTGTTTGCATTAGAATGCATAGGAACTGAATACATTGGATTTATCCCATTATTCCCATAAGTGGTTAAAAATGAAGACCAAATGTGAATTTTAAAAAATGAGTATAAAAAACCTTCCCTTTATGGATTTAGAATAACATGAAGATGGAAAATGAATAATTAAGGATGATGGCTAGTTATTCATTTCCCATCTTCCTTTTATTCTATTTCCATTAAAGGAAAGGTTATTTGATGCTCATTTTTGAAAATTCACATTTGGTCATCATTTTTAGCCACTTATGGCATAAATCCTATGTATTCAATTACTATATATTTTAATGCAAACAAACAGGCCCTTCATATTTTTTTACAAGATTGTAACACATTATTTTCCTTTCTTTATATTTATTTTTGTAAATATATGCAGATGGTTAACACATAATGAAAAGGGACTTCATATCCAAAATGCGAATGTTGAGAAAATTGGAGGGCCTAGGACCTAGGTATCATAGAAGAAAAGAACAAGTGTTCATCTATATATATATATATATATATAAATTTTCATTCTTTTTGGTGGTTGAAAGCATTAGTTCTGAACAAAAAGGGGTATTATACTGGTCCCAAAAACTCAAGGACGTTGCTAATGTCTTCCTTTGTGGCAAATGACATTTTGTTTTTGTTTGAAGGGTAACATGACTCAAACCTGCAGCTTTGAGGTTGCCACACTGAGCACCTTCCAAATGTGCTACAGGTTCTTGTCTTGTGGTAAATGACATTGGAAGCATGCTATCATCTATGGAGGTCTCCTTTCATCATGTCTCCTAATGGGGAGGCAGATTCAGCCCCAAAAGATTGGGCTCATAGACTATATTTGTTGTAAGTTAAAGGATAATGGTTACCATTTTTTTTCTTTAGTTACACTTTGTGTACTTTACCAAGCTTTGCTTCATTGCCTGTTGTTCAATAAATTCTTCCATCATCAAATCAAATTTTATTTTAAAAAATCCACAATGTAGTACTTACCGAGAACTCTGGCAGCAGTAATTCGTTTCTTTGGGTCATGTGTTAACATCTTCTTGATGAGATCTTTTGCAGAATTAGATATAGAAGGCCATGGAGGACTTTTGAAGTCAATTTCACCTTGTAAGACAGCATCAAATATGCCGTTCTCGTTCTCTGAATATGAGTGTATAGGCATTGAATGCATTAGCGGAAAATTTGAAGTGATCACAACTAATGGCTTTCTTGAAACACTCGATTTTCTCAAACTATGAAATGAACAGGTTTTCCTTACCAGCAAAAAATGGGGGCACACCACTTAGAAGAATATATAAAATGACTCCTGCACTCCAGATATCGATCTCCTTTCCGTAGTTTCGTTTGAGTACCTCTGGGGCTACATAGTAAGCACTGCCTACGATCTCCCGGTAAACTTTCCCTGGACAGTTAATTGCAAGACATATTTCAGCACAACATAATGACATATCAATGCATGAAGAAGAAGAATTTTTGTAATGTTTTGTTCATTCTGTATGCAGCTCGGGCAAATCCCAAGCCACAAGGTAGGATCCTGACCTAGAAACTAGGCCGGTACACTTTGATTATCCTCTTATAATTATTCAAGGTCAGTCAGTAGATTCACAGACACTCCAATTTGTAGAAAAAATTGCTCATGTCCATGTTCTTGTCATGCAAATACAGATTGATACAATATAAAAAAAAATGATGTAATATTAATTTTATATTTTTAGTAGCATTTATAAACCAGTACATAGCTTGAATGTCTTACTAATCATATATAACATATGTATTTTTAGTAGCATTTATAAACCAGTACATAGCTTGAATGTCTTACTAATCATATATAACATATGTATTTTTACATCCTGCATTATGATCTAAAACCAGGTAGCACTATGTTTGTGATCTCATTATAAGTAAAAGTTGTGGTGACAGTACTATGTTGGGGGTCCAACACCAATGCATGCTCGTGTCTGCATTCAAGTTACAGAGGAAAGAGAACATAGTTTTGCTTCATATTTAGGTACTATTATAGAAGTTTACAATGATGTTGAATGGCAATGGCTTTCCAATGATAGTTCAGTGGCAATGGATCTTGCACTTGGGAAAAAGTACATTCAAATCATAAAACAGAAAGATGCAAGGCACTGTTGGATGTTGAACGGCTAAATACTGGGCACAGTTGATGGCATTAAATGTTTCAAGAAGCACAGCTGAAAGAACTGATGAGATGCATCAGAAGCAAGAATAGAATATGTACTATAAAAGGCACATTGCTATTTATCTACAACTATACCACGGTTCCTAAGAGGTAAAGAACTATGAAATTGATTGAGATTTTGTTGGGGTCTCGAGGCCTGTAGATGACTCTTTTCAATTGTAAGCAGAGTAAGTCTGCTTGTTGATGTTGTTGCCCAAAGCATTTGGATGAAATGCATTTTGTGTTGGGGTATGTCTCGTATTCCAGGTTAACTGGAAGGTCGATTGGGATGGCCATGTTGTATCTTGGAGTTCGAGGGTATTTCAGTCACTATATATAAGGGCTTTCTTAGGGGCTAAAAAAGTAGACATTATATGCTGTAATGATGCCTAACCCTAACCCTAACCCTAACCCTTGATTAAGAGAGGAGGGAAAGAAAAAACGAGAGTTTCTCTTTCCCATGGATGTAGTCAATTTTGCCGAACCATGTAAATCTTGCGTGTGATTGCTTGACGGTTTGATTATTTGTGCATTGCGAGATTGTCGATTGGAGGTGTTCAGTCCGCTGCGTACCCAACATTTTGGTATTTTAAAATGTCAGATAGGACAGGTAAGTTATCATTCATAATTTCATATAGCATCCAATCAGGTGTTTTCTGACGAAAACAACATCCCAAACTGATTTCCACATTGCCAAGAAAAAGAATCTTGAGAATTGCTATGGAGTCCTTATATCACAAGCAAAGAACTGATGCTCGCTTAAATTATTTAGATGAACTGCAATTTGGCATTTCAAAGTAAGCTTGGAATGACTTTTGTCACTTCCAATTACATGTGTTCTCAAGTTCCTATTTCCCTACAGAAAAGATGTCTTGCTATAACAACATTCTTTCAATTTCCAAGTCCCAGTCACATGCTTTCAATAAACACATTAGCAATAAAAAGGACGGCAAAATCAACCAAATCAACAACAATACAATGTCTGGAATTTTAATCATCTCAAGACTCTTGCAAGCACATTTGAGATTTCAGTAGAAATCCAACCTTTAAACTTTCATCCTGACAATCTATGTATTATTGCAATCATGCTTATCCCAATTCTTAAAATAGGGGTGCATTTGAATGCACACTCAAATGTTTACATGACGAAATGTTTTTCACCTCAAACAATGAGTTGTGAGAAAGGAAAAAGGAGAGGAAAAAGAAGATGGAGAAGAGGAAAGGATAGGACTTCTGTTTAATTCATGTGGAGGATTGCAACTCAATATGCGAATGGCTGAATCGAGGGTGGATGCTTATCTCCTGCTTCTGAAACATCTAATTCAATACAAATTTGATGGACACCGAAACATGGTCTAAAAAGAAGGATGATTTCGGTTGTGAAAAACGGATTCACTGGATGAAATTGAATAGGCCAAAACCCTAAAATCATCCTAGAAGAGTCACCCTTTATCAACCTTGATTCATAATTCCAAGGTTATATGACATATCCATGTCTGCAAGACTACAACACCATAAAACAGTGTAAATACCATTAAAATTGAAGGTTTTCATCAGAGTTAAAGGTGTTGCGCCTGCACTCTGTGAATGTTTCACACAATATATCTTCACATTGTGACAGTTTCAGCAGCCACCATCACAGCTACTAAAACAATTATGTTTTAGTCAATAAATCCAGCCACCTTTAAGCTTGTCATCTAGTAACTTGTTTAAAAATTCATAATGAAAGGAACATGGGGAGGTTGTCCCTAGTTATTTTACTTAATATGATCGTTGAGTTCCTATGGAACCTATCACTAAAATACCCCTACAAGGCAATAGAGCAAGGTGGGAAATTAGAACTATTAACCCAACATGAGGTATGTGAATGTGAATAAGCAATTGCTATAGAACCTTCATAAAAATCTGCAATGAACTTGAATTCATCAACACTTAACCTTCCTCGATGAACACCGAGAGCCCGAAATCCGTCACCTTGAGCTGCGAATCCTCGTCAGGGCTGGAGAACAAGAAATTCTCCGGTTTCAAATCGCGATGCATGACACCCATGAAATGGCAAGCATAGACCACATTGATAATGGCACGCCCGATTGCCGCCGCAGAACGCTCCGAATAACTCCCCTTTGCAGTAATCCGGTCGAAGAGCTCCCCGCCAGAGCACAATTCCATGACGACGTGGACGTTCTGGCGGTCCTCGAAGGCGCCTCTAAATTCAACAATGTTGGGCTGGCCAGAGAGGTGTTGCATAATCAGAATCTCTCTCTTAACATCATCTATATCGGTCTTGCGTATGAGCTTGCGTTTGGGTATCGATTTGCAGGCGAATTTGAGGCCAGTGGCCTTCTCAGTGCAGAGGTAGGTGATGCCAAACTGTCCTTTGCCTAGTTCTTTTTCAAGAACATAGTAGGAGGTGACATCAGACATGGGTTTGCCTAGGATTGTTGTGGCAGGGCGTGAAGTAGAGGAAGTGTTGGGGTAGGGAGATGAGGAGAAAGGGGGTCTGTAGGGTGTTGAGTAGTGCTGCTGTTGTTGGGTTTTCTGGGGTTGGTATAATTGATGAGGTGGTGAGTTATCAGAGGAAGAGACGATTGGGATATCATGGGTCCTTTTTAAGCAGTTTCCCATTTGATGAGGTGGGTTTTTCAGTTCTTGAAGATTATCTTTCTGTTCTATTAATGGAGAGAGAGAGAGAGAGAGAGTTGTTTGGTTACATAGCTTTCATGGTGCCTGGTGGCATAAAAGGAGGAGATAAAGGTGGTTATTTCTTAGTTACAGGGTTCATGTAACGTCTGATCTTCTTGAGAATCAGTGTAATGGTTTACAGGTATTCGTTCATGGTGATGGAAAGACAAGAGATTCGATGCGTGCACTTTGCAGTCGAGCATTTCAGCTACGTGTTTAGACCAATTGATCCATTTATGGAAAATAACATGGAATATTAGTGATTTGCTTTTATTACACATTTACACTGCATAGGAGGAGGTTGAGTACCAGGCAGGCAGGCACTAGCCGGTACATGTAGGCATTGGCCCCAGGGCCTGCAGCTGGGGTGAATCCAGGTAAAGAGGGGCCGGGGTGGGGGCAGTTTTTTCTTTTTTATATAAAGCGTCCAAGTTGAATTTCTTGGGTCCGCCCTTCGTTTTCTATCCAGCCTCTACACTAAGCTCTTCCACCGAAGCCGGGCTACTGTCTTGAAGAACCTTGTTTTTTTTTTTTTTTTTTTCACATTTATATCGAGCTTTTGGTCATTTGCCAATCCACTGGTAGTGCATTTGGCATGGTAACTCCGTTCCACAAAATCAAGAAACAATAGAGCAGACAGCGTTCTTTGGCCAAGGTGAACTTAGATTCCCACCAGTGTGCCAGAAAATGTTCTTGTGTTTTCGAGGAGTACATGGAGATGCCTTCGTAGAAAAGAAAAATATATTAAAAAAAAAACACTTTACTCAAGATCGAGAGGAAAACACAATATGAAAATATGGTTTTCATTGCATTTCAATTTTCAAAAACAATTTTGATTTTAGAGGTGATGGGAACTAGATGTTCGAAAATGCAGGTGATATGTCATTTATAGAACATATACCCCCTTGTCTGTCTGTTAGTGGCCTAAAATGATGTCTACTCAAAATTTAAAATACATGATTGAAAATCTACATTGAAAATGTAAGGTGGGTCTTGCATTGTAATTTTTAAAGTCGGCCTCACGTACCGCAATGCATATAGCCACTGTATACTAGTGTTATCCCCATCAAGAATTCCAAAGGTTGTGAAGTAGTAAATTAGGATGTATGAAATTGTCATGCATAAACTCAATGACATTTTAAAACTCAAGCATGGAAAACATCTCAAACAACCAACAAATTTGATTTCAACAAATCCCAATAAAATACAACATGGGGCTGCTTAATTAGTTAGCAGCCCTACATATCACCTTGCTGCCCAAAGATTAATCCCGAAATAGATAATGCTTATCACATGTGTGTGGGCTCTCCTTCCGACTTTGTGGGCTTCCTTCTATCCGTTCCATCCACATATGATGGAGAGTGGGGGTACAAGAAAAAAAAACAAAAATTCATATGAGGGTCCTTGCCTCGGGCATATAATACTGGGGAGTGGGGGTACAAGAAAAAAAAAAAATCCATATGAGGGTCCTTGCCTCGGGCATATAATACTCGAGCCAGTCTCTCTCAACCAATTGCATTCGGCACCCGCTTTGTATATGCGAGTATGAAAAGAAGGATTGCTGAAAGACAACGCTATCTCAGTGTCTCCTATTGCATAAAGAACCCAGAATCTATACCTTACTTTTCCCTGTATCTAACTTGAAATAGATGCAGATTGAGGTGACCGGTGCTTCATGACTTTACGTGCAGAGCAGATCAAATTAGAGATGGTGCCTTTGTGACAGCCTCTGACATGAAATGAAGCACAGGTTTTGATCTTGAATATCCTTGGGTAGTACAAGGGTAATTTTGTGATCCACATCTAAAACTAAAACCATTCAAGATCACTCGTTAATTCAGATAGAGTTAAAGCTCACAGTCAGATTTATCTTAATCAGGTGTTGAATACATGATGAATAGATAAGATGAAAGATAATCAAATCACATATCTTATATGTGAGCAATCTCACCATTGACCAACACCAATTGGAGTAATATTTGGCATATAAACAATACAAGAACAGGTGATCTTCAACGTGGGAATATTAAATTTAGACTCCACAGATGATTTTACAAGGATGGACTTTTTCCATTCTTCATGTACTCAATGATTCAGATTTAAAAAGGTGGGAGATGGAGCGAAATGAAACGTAAAGTTGAATTATTTCACTTTATTATACTGCAAGCCAAGTTACAAATGAAGGGTTTTACAAGTAGTAAAAATAAAATGGAATAATCTTTGCCGTTGCAAGCATGGTGGTAGCCATATTGGATTAGTGGTCACTCTACGTACATGTAAATCACTTAGGTCATGTTTGGTAACCAATTCTTTAGGAAAAAGATTTTTTATTTTTCTAAATTTATCGTAAATCTATGTTTGGCGATTATAAATTTCTGAGGATTTGGGCGAATAGAAATCTTCATTTATTAGGATTTTCAGATCGATCACATCCTATAAGATTTGAAAATCCTCACTTAAGTAGATTTGCACATTGAACTCTATTTTTCTCAGCTATATACATCGATAAACACCAATATCAATGTGAGATCCTCAAGTATACAAATCCCTAGCGATAAATCCTTGTTTCAGTGATGGTGAAGAATCATTAGATCTATAGATTCCCCGCCTATTACCAAACATGCCCTTATGATTAATGGTAGTTCTAACTATGAATTTTAGTGCATTATATAGCTATTAAACTTTGGTGACTTTAATCAGGTGGCTACAATCATCGAATTGTGCTCATGTGAAGAAATCTCCTAATAAGTGACGAGACCTTTCAGTCTTAATTTGCATGCATCTACGTGTTGGGGAAATTTCTTTTTAAGAATGTGCAATTGAAAAACAAATAGTTGATTATAATAAATAAATAATAAATAACACTGAGGCAGGGCACACCAATTAAGATAGTTTCTTCAAGACGGAAAGACTTTCCGCATGCAGATGGTTTTCATGGAAAGTCCAGCCCAGGATACAATGCATCTCTTTGCCGCAAACTGCACTTAAGAGGTAGAATATGGAATTTCCTGAAAACCACAAATATAAGAAAAATAAGGTTATATTTTATAGAAGAAGAAAACTCTATAATCTCTATATCATGTGAGTATCCAACACTAAGTGGGGCTCACATCCCAGGTTCATGACAAATTATTTCTTCACTAAAACTTCCTCTTTCTTATGTAGATTTCTTTGATATATATACTTCACCAACGTTATAAATGAAGATCTTCTGAATAAGTTTTATCTTATAACCACTTTTAGGAAACATAAGATAAATTCTTTTACCCTCAAAAGGTAGAGTAAAAACACTAATTTCTTTAAATTTATTTTTCTAATATCAAAACCGGCATTTAACCTTTTAAATAACCATCTATTTCATTCTAGCTAATTCTATAATATCCAAACACTCAGTTTGAAAGTCCGAAGAATTGTTGGTGGATTTTGTCCCTTTTTTTTTTCAAATGTGTTTTGCATTCTATCTCTTCCACTATAATGTCCTATTAGTCAAGAATTTAAAGATCTATAGGAGAAGGAGAAAAAGGTGGAAAAAAAAAATAGAGGTAGAGAAAACTATCTGTCCATAAAATTTGCAATGCAGACAGTTTTCTCCACTTGCTTTCTCCACGTCCAAATGAACCCCAAAGTAAAACCCTTGCGGCCTTTTCTGCTGCAATTTATTTTCCCAGTGATTTTAATTTCAGCAGAAAACGTAAATTGAAGGCTTCATTTTCTACAATTTCAGTTCAATAATTTGGTATGGCAAGACATTTTTTGTAGATGTGATTTTTTTTTTTTGCAAGACTATAAAATTGTCCTCTAGGACTTTACCTCTTAGGTTTTGATTTGCTTTCTGCAAAAAATTATCAAAGAAAGATTAATAAATAAATTCTAGAACAAAGATGTCTTCTTGAAAGTCAATTTATATAGAATACACTTGTGTGCTTTTTTCATTGTCATCATATTCTCTTTCCTTTATTCCCTGCAACAACAATTACTGGTTCATGTCTGGCCAGAGCTGAAGGTGAATATATGAATCCTAACATATTACAACTAGCCTACACAAAAACTTCACTTTGTTGGATCCAAAGCAGTACCCACAGCATATAGTCTTTAGAGCTTTTTCCTCCCTTTCGTGTGCTCATGGAAGAAGAGGGAAAAACAATATATTCTTTTAGATATTCTCTTGAATTTTGGTGAAACAATCAGCTCTTCTTAAAGGGGGGATATTCCCGTGCATCTTTCTATGGTGAGGGACAAACTTAATGGGGCTCACCTAAGGACCCACTGATTATGGGACTTGTGGGGGGATAGGAAGAGACATTTTGGATGAGACCATATATCAAATTCGGGGTCAATTTCATACCTCCAACCCCTTCATCCGTAGCCCACAAATTTAATGACTTTATATTAAAAGAAAAAATTTACCCTCGATCCAACGGTCTAATCCATTTGGATAGGTGAAAATTCAATGGGGCTAGTGTACCTAAGGGGGTTCCATGTGTGTGGATAGTTCGGATGTGTTACAAAGTCAACTCTACTATGTTGTCCCTCACCATAACATGGTGAAGGATGGATGCACATGAATATTTCCCCTTCTTAAAAGTACCCATCTTCCTTGTACGTTAACTAAAACCTACAAGAATCTTGGATCATATTGCTATTTGAGAGTCTAAACAGCAGAAGTCATGTTACCATTTCAAGAACTAAGCAGATTTATTTTGAACCTCATTCTTATAAGAAACGGATCCATCATCTAAACGGATGCAGATCTGGATATTCTGTGAGTTGCTCTAAAACTGACCCATTTACATCCTACCTTCATGGGTTCAATTCCATTACCACACCATTAAGATACAGTTTGACAAAGCTACAGATTACAGCCTAAATAAGGATGTCAGTGTGTGTATTCTGTCAGAATGATAAAGCCTATAAGCAATCAGGCACTAAACAAATTGACATGTGGACCCTATAGTTCCTCTTCCATCACATTATCAGGTCCTCCTATAATTCCGTTTGGAGAATTATAAAGTTGTCTTCAAAGGTTCACAGGTTGAATGGAGTGTGTGAGGCAATTAAATGGGCCTAAGTTCCTTTAAGCCCCAATTTTGAACTGGTTGGACTGGATCTGATGAGTTGGGCCTATTGATATTGTTAGTTTTGGTAAGCCCGGACGGGCCCATTGACAGCCCTATGGAGTGTTCATTTATGAAAATGAGGATCTCATGGAAAGAAGGCTAAGACAACCAATGCAAACTATCACCTGTAATTATTCCTTGAAGCATCTGATAATGCGCATTGGCCTCTCTTCAAACAGTTGAGAGTAGGGTACAAAATTGCATCATTCTCCAACAGAAATTCAGGAATTTTGAATCCTTGGAACTCAGTTGTGAAGCACTCGATTTTACCTGTAACTTTATTTGCTTGCTGTAAATGGTTATGGAAAACAACAAAACAACTTTTAAATGCAGATAACAAAGGCTATCCAGATAAATGACCCTCATTTACATATAAACCAAGTTATCTAAATTCCATTTATGGATATCCAAATACACTAGGGAATATGCTTCGAGCATTACCTTCCAATATGGCCCTACTTGTGTAATGGCTTTGAAAAGCCTAATATACATATCCATAGTGTTGGTAGTGGAACAGGTAAAACTTGAGATATGTTGTATAATATCTCGACAGAATCATCCAATCAAATCTCGGCTAAATAAAATGGAGAGCTACAATGAGCAAATATGTTCAAAAGTGAATGTATGGATCTCAGAATCTATGATGCTCAGATACGGCAAGGATGCAGCACAAACACAGCAAGGACACATATTTTACACAAAAAGTAAGTAACGGTCATGTTATGAAACGACAAGTTGCCCATTTTGAAATATCCGGGTATCATAGCTCAGAATTATGAATTATGAGCAGCACATAATTTTGGCTCGTGATTGATCGGAATGGAGAAACATAATTCATGTAGCTGACCCTAACATAGTTGGGACAAGGCTTTGATGCTGATGATGATGGCGACAAAGGTGTAATTTTGGATGCTTTAGAAGGTAGAAAAATCACAGGAAGTGTAAAGAACTTGGAACTTTCACAGCGTGAATGTCAACTCATCCATTTGAGAATCCAAATCCAGCAGATGTTGGAACACATCTCTTCTTGATCTATAGTCACTGTCAGAACTATATCAAAGAAGCGGAAATGATTCTTTCCTTCTCAATAACACTTTCAGCATTATATTTTCATAATTTGTATGGACATGTCAGACAGAAATGACCAATAGATTTCACTTGCATAGTGCCAATTTTCAAGGTTGTTTGGTCTATGGAACATGTTCATGTGAATCCAAGTCAATATCAATTTTCGCAATCATTGAATAGATTTCTTTTGATTGGCAATGTGATCTGTCCCCTGCTAAGAACTCATGAAGAGCACCATTAACCTCAATTGAACTGCTTCCTGATGACTTCTTGATACTGTTTTGAATCATCATGTTCCTCACCTTCACTGCATCTTCTAATTTACCAGCTATAACATTAAGGTTTGCAAGGGCTATATAACGACTCTCTTCCCACGGCTCTAGCTCAAGAAGGTGGTTTGCTGCTTGCAACCCAAGTTCATGGTTACGATGAGTCAAGCAACCACCTAGTAGAGCCCCCCAGATATAGACATCCGGTTCGAAAGGCATCGTATCTATAAGCGACTGTGCCTCCTCGAGAAGCCCTGCACGAGAAAGAACATCCACCATGCATCCATAGTGGCTGGACTTTGGTTCCATACCATACACTCGAGTCATGCATATGAAGCATCTACGGGCATGGTCTATCATACGCTGTGACTGCATGCCATCAGCACACAAATGAAAGTAATCTTATCAGGCATCAAACCAGTCTTTATAATCTGTGAGAAAAGAGATACAGCGCTTGTGCCATGTCCATGGATGGCAAAACCAGTCAACATAGTGTTCCATGATTCCAAGTTCCTAGGCCGTCTCTCGACAAACACACGAAATGATGCATCTAACCTCCCACATTTTGCATACATATGCACAAGAGCGTTATTCAATGTCGAAGTCCCTTTGATATCTTCTTCTCTATCAATGTACACGTGTATCCATTCTCCTAAAGTTAGACACCCCAGTTGAGAACACGATGAGAGAGCATTCACTAGAGTGACCTCATTGGGCCTAACCTTCACAGTTTGCATCTTGCGAAACAGCTCAAGGGCATCTTTTGGCAATCCACTCTGCGCATACGAACTTAACATAGCATTCCAAGCAATGGTATCTCTTTCGGACATCGCATCAAACACACACCGGGCATTTTTTATGTCGCCATTTCGAGCGTAACCCACGAGCATGGCAGTTTGAAGCGCTGCATCTCTGTCGGCCATTTCATCGAACATTCGACGTGCCAATTGCAAGTGACCGAAGGCAGAGTAAAAATGAATGAGAGAGGTGGCAATGAACTGATTGGACCTAGACCCGGCTTTAGTGATCTGGGCATGGATGGTTTGGCCTTCTTTGAAGGCGGAGAGGCGGGCGCAAGCTTTCAGAGCAGAAATGGATATGATTGTAGAGGGAAAACGGCCTTGGGATAGCAATTGACAGTAATGGAGAAGTGGGTCGACTGTATTTTGGGCTTTTGAATGTTGGTTAGAGCTTTTGGATGGCGGTTTGGTGATAGATGAGAGAGGATTTAAATAGCAAGATTTGGAGGGAAAAGTAACTGCCATCTCTGAGCAAAACAGCAGTGGGAAAGAAATGAGGCTATCTTTATTAACAAGGGTGGCAATGTGATTGTGGATTTGTGGCATGTCCTGACTCGACCCACCAGGCCAACCCAAGCCCAACCCAGGAATTAAAGAGTTTGTTTATTTTTTCTAAAGAAGGGTCTCAACATAAAAAAGACCACCGTATTTAGGGCTTGTTTGTTTGTATTGGAATACGTATGAATTGAATATATAGGGTGCTTCTCTTTGCACCTTCTAACTCCTTTTTTTCTTTTCTTTTCTTTTAAGTTTTGGTGTGTTCTGTTTTTCCTTCTTTTAATGAAATCTTTGTTGCCGTCTAAAAAAAAGGTTGAGTTAGGACCCCTAAAGACTTGTACATACTAGGACAGGACCTACAAATTAGAGGAGTTTTACATGCGTATGTGATGAAAGGGAATCCATACACAAGGGGAGTGAGAACTCAACAAGTAAGGAGTAACGGGGGTTTGCGGGTGGAGGCGGAACTAGTGTTGATCCTAGGTCATCCAGGTGAGAGAGAGGTGGGTTGCCCACCAACTCAGCAACCCCTTTACACACTAAAAGCTATTAAAACATGCAATCATACAATGATCATTTTGTGTTTAAATGTGCTAGAGGTGGCTTGAGCAGTGAAGGTTGAATGATAGATTTATCCGCAAAATTTTAGAATATTCTGGCAGTTTTGAGTCCTTCCAAGTTTGGCATATTTCAAGGGGCAAGAAAATGCTTGCCCATTACCTTGCTAGGTTTGGGCAAATGGGCCAATCTTTTCTTATGTTCTTTTCTTAGTACTACGGCCCTTTTGTTTTCTTTGCTTTTATTTGCGATGGTTTGAAAAAATTGAACAACCCCTTGTTCTCTAAGCCCTTGACCTTGAGCATTACGAAATCTTTAGGTAAGTTGACTCTATCCACTATTCAAAAAAGATCAAATTCTGAGATCATTTAAAGAGATCAATCAACCATCTAGATCACTTTGCATGATCCAAAGAAGAGAATGAGCACCTTAATAGCAAGACTGCACAGCATTCAGAACCTGGAATTGCACTAATTCACTGTCGCTTTGTAAGGACATTCGTGTCCCTAATTGAGTCACAAGTTGGGAACACAATGTCTGTTGAAATACACAGAAATTCATGGTCAAATAAGCTCCAACAAAGGATTAGTAAAGAAGCCGATAGGAGGACGTAAGATAAAGATGTGGATGAAAACTAGACTTTCTTAAGGTTTTCATCAAAGGGTGATGGCTTGTTTTACATTTCTCATTTCCCCTTGACAATTCATCTTGCTTTGAAGGGGACATTATTTTATGGTAATACGCACCTTTATTTTATTCAATTGTAACCACCTTTAAAATTTAAAGAATTCCTAGAAATTTAACTACATGAAACAAACAGAGTCTTGGGCCCAATACATGCAGGCCCCAGCTGTATTTTAACTGATAAATGTTAAAAAATAAAATTAATTAAAAAAAAGATATAAAATTGTAAGACCCTCTTGATTATACTCAACCAAGTCGAAGTGGTTGTTTGTAAGACTATCAGAAAAGAGGAGTGGGTTTATATGTAGATATATAGGTGGGCCCCACAGCTGGCACTTGGCCTATTAAAATCTGGAATGGTTCACTGGAATGAAATAGGTGTGGTCAAAATCAAAGGGCAGGTTGTGCCGTGGTATTTGTGTTACTGCTTAGAGATAACATAGGGTCAGCTTTATGGACTTTGCCCATCTGGGAGGGGACAGAACCCATGCTTAGTGCATTGGTGCACCATGCTACGCCCACCTGATCGACCCCGTCTAAATGCTCACAAGCACATGCCAAAAGCATGGTAGGCTACCAACCTTTTGTGGGACCCACCCCTTCGCATTTCAATCACTGGGTAGAAGAGAATTCAAACATCTAAACCTAGATTAGATTGCATGTTAGCAGGGGCGCTTTGAGATGGGTTTGGGCCTTAGGTTTTAGTACCCAAGTTGGGCCTGGTCCTGAATTTTGGCCTCGTTTAATATTTGCGATACGCTTCGATCAAGTGATAGAAAGCACAAAGCCCAAAACTTGGCATGGCCCGGACAAATGTTTCTAAGAATAATAGTGCAATTCTAATTGTAGATATCTTCCTAATCTCTATCAATTTTTATTGTTAGTATTAATCGAGGTTCAATCGGGCTTAGGTATGATTGATCACATGGGTGAGCTCGGGCTGAAATGTTTGAGGCATGTTGGGCTTAGGTTGGGCACTTATGGCCAATGTTGGACTTGGACTGAATAAAGGCATGTGTTTCTAAAGTCAGTTTGGACTTAGATATATATGCCTTGGCCTGCCATGAACACCTCTACATGATTCTGAAACTCAATTAAAACCTTTGGATAAACTATATCAATAATAAGATTTTGCCCACACGATGCCCACACCTAATTTAGGATAACATTTTCCAGTTCTTATCACCAGCAATTGCTTGGTACTAAGCTGGGTCCCACTAGCATGGTCAATTTTTTGTGCGGAGCCCAAAGGGCGCCTTTAATTCAACTGGATCTTGGTTATTTTGACTGGACCCCCTTCCCCTTTGATGGACAGATTGGGTTCCCGGTAACTTGCTTGCCCATTGGGCCCTTTCCGCGATCATTTACGAGTTCCATGACAACTCCCCAAAAGAAAAGAAAAATGATTTTTACCAAATAGTTAAAAAAGAATCCATTAATAAGCAACTAATGGCAGAGACTTAACATTTTGTCAAATATTGTTAGCTAAAGCTTTGTTTTACAAAGAAAGAAAGAAAAAATCATCAGAGCTACCCACAAGGTAGGTCTACATTTTTAGGCCTAAAGTTGATCAGGCCAACCCATGATTATGAAATCCAGGCCCAATGGACCCTTAAGTGAACCATCTGAATCCATTACCTGTCTAAGGTTGATCAGGACTACTAACCCAAATTGATAATGAAATCCAGGTCCAACTCTACTCAACTCTACAAGTAAAGCTCCCAAACAGGCCTAAGTGAACCATCTGAGTCCATTACCTGCGCGCCCAGTATGATTGCCACACTTGCTTCACACATTGGATTCGTTAACTCCCAGCCAAACTATTCTCATTAAGATTTTACATTCATCTCAGAGTTTTCCAGTGTTAATGACATTGCAATTTAGAAGCCATCAATGTAAGAAGGTAAAGGTATGTTTTAATCCTCCCATTTTAGGAGCTCTCATTTTGAAATTAACAACTTGTATATTTTTTCTACTTGTGCCCTCGGTTAGTGTGGGGCTACTATGCTCTCCCTTACTTTATATAAAAATATGATGCATCCATGTGAAGAAAATATATGGATCCAACACTGTATACCAAGCTAATCTAAGTGATTCAGACATCTGATAATAATTCAACAGTTTTTTGACATGTTTGATAGGTGGGACATCTCGGTCCTTAATCCTGATCATTTGTACCAGGCGAGACACATTGCTCAGAGATCATATTAATTAGACATCAGTGTGAAACTCTTTCCAATCATTGGCTAGTGCCCTCATTGTGAATATGTGAAGTGGCTTGCAAATATTACTGTAAAAATGCCACAGGATCCATTAACACGAACTCACACGACGATATTAACGGATTCGGGTGGTATCTTAACAAGTCGAGCCCGTTAACACGTGAAATTAGCGGGCCGTTAAAGAATAAATCGGCAATCCATTAACAACCCGATATAACCCGTCAAATAATAAATGACATAAATTCTATAATGCATGAACGGTCTTTTGTAAAATTTAAAAAGTTGAAGTGAAACCTTAAAACCTGCATATAAAGATCATTTTCTACTGACATGGTCTGAAATGGACACAATTATTTACGATCGTGTAACCCGTTAAATAATCACGTCGTATTCGTATTTGATTTTTGTACACATTTATTTAATGGGTCGTGTACAGATTAAGGTGATTCTAACACGAATTCGTAATCCGCAACATGAATTCGTTAACAAGGCACAATTGACAGCCCTACTTACTAAATTATATATACGGGTGGGTTGAAAATGACTCAAGCTGACCCTAAGACACGTCTAGGCCCAACTGCAGAAATACGGGGTCCGAGTCCAAGTTTAGACCTGATCAATTGGATTAAGATGAAGGGCCAAAAGCCAAACTCAAATATATGGTATTTATATTAGTGTCTCCTAGTCTAGAGCTCTAGGTCAAGATAGATGCTAGGATTGGGTCTGGCCAAATTTTTCTTCCTTTTTTCTACCTAAATTCTTAGCAATTTAGCATTAACACTGATGTTCCTAACCAGCTGAGTTACAGCCTATGAATTTGACCTGTTTTAAACCTACATTTGAAGGCTCATTCGTAGACCTAAATAGGCCCATTTGTGTAATGGATGGGTCCCCTACCTTTCATATATTGTTGCCATTACTTCGCCCACTATACTAATGCCGTAAAGTTGCCTAGCTCAATCAACAAACCATTGCCACAAATATAGTTAGTTCTATCGAAATTACTGCATAAAATGTTGGGGTATTTTTAAATATGAGGCTTTTCTAAGGATATTATAAAGAAAATGTGGCACAAAGTAAATTTAACTTTAAATAAGAAAATAATAATAATCTGATGAAAATAAAATGTTATTAGAAGTGTTTTATAGACTTTTCTCATTTTCCTACTTTTACTCTTGAGTTTTTTTTTTTTTTTTTTTTTTTTTTTTTTTTTTTTTTTTTTTTTTTTTTAAGTTTGCTATCATAAAATACTATTCCAAGTATTATGATATTTCCAATATAATCATTATTATCATATCCTTATTGCATTCTATTTTCATTCTAGTGACATTGCACCAAACTTTATTTCTTAAATTCATTTCCACTCCTAGTGCTCGAAGAAGCTGAAGCAATTGCTATTTTCTTGTTGCAATGAGTTACTCTTCCATGAAAGTATCAAACTAGGGTCACAAGATTCAATGGGAATCATTGGAATATACTATTACTTTCCTGTTGTACTCATCCAGATTTGGTTGTGTTTAAAGGTGAAAATCATATCCTATTAGATTAATATTTCAGGTGACATCCAAACAGCCCCTTCTAGAAGTGGTTAAACTCCAAGACAAGTTGCACGAGTCCCACACTCCTCTCTCTAAGTGTGATTGTAAATTGTGAAAAGATGTTAGGTTGGTGCATGTGATTCATCTCTCATTGTCAATTACACGATAGGCACATGCAATAGAAAAGAGGAAGTTAGTTATTAGTCACCAAAAGAAGCTTCCTTTACTCGATCAGACAAGTTGAACCTAATCCATTAGAGTGTGGGCTGGATCCATTGGCTCATGCTTCTAGAATAGCTAATGTAGCTGAATTTTTAAAGACTCTAATCTGTACTTCAAAGCTGGTCGAGATTGAGAAAATGAATGTGAATATAAAAAAAATGACCATCAAGTAATCTCTCTTTTAATAAAAATAAATAATTGAAAATATAAAATGAATACAGAAATCAAATGTGAATATTTAGAAACCCGCCATCAAATACTCTTCCTTTAACATAAAATGAATAAGGGTTATAAAATGTATACCCAACAATTATTATTATAATAATTTAAATTCTAGAAAAGTCAAAGTCACATCTATATGTCTACATATATTACAGGTTTTTATTTGAACTCGCGTCAAATTGGCATGGTTGCTAATTCAAATTGCAGTAGGTATTGGATTGATCATAGCTAGACCCTTTATAAGAAACTATAGAGGCTTAAAATAACAGAGGAGTTTGGAGAATGCAATATAAATATATTTTATATTATATGTTTGGTTATCTATTTGGATCCACTTCCTTAAATTATATTTGGGTATGGAGGCATGTGTCTTCTAGCTGAGGCCCTTGTTTGGTCCTTGTCCGGACACCCCTTTAAGTCCCGGTCAAATTGTATATGAAGCCTGTTTTGGCAATAACATCATTTTGATATCTCTCTCTCTCTCTCTCTTCTGGAGGACTACATGGTCCAACTCTAACCATAATGAATTGAAAACTATAAAGCGATCAAGTGTTAAGAATTAAAGATCAAGACAATGGACCACATAATTTTGAGATCCGATTTCAAGAATGAATGCATTCAAAGGTTTGGCAAAGTTGCACAACCAATTGCTCAGCAGTGGGAGCTCTCTTCATAATATGATCAATCACATTAGTATTTGGGATTCATCTAGAATTCACTCTTTAAAGGGTCATTTGTCTCTTACACATGAGATAGGAGGATGGGTTTTTCATATGTCAATGTTAGGTATATGAACTACATTCCCATATTTGCAAAATTATCATTTTTACATGAGTAAATAAGTTCATCCAACAATTTTACAGGTGTTTTGGTTTTTTCATAAATTTCTCAAAATTTATAAAGATTTAAGATAGGAAACTAAATGTCTTGATGTTTTACATTAATATGAGAGTAATGAGCGGTTTAGATCATAAGTTGATGGCCCACAAATGTGCATAAATTAGATCTATAAGTTGGGGCTTTGTAATCATTTTCATGATTTTTTTAAACTATAAAGATTTAAGATATGAAACTATACCTCTTAATATAGAAGCAGACCACAAACATGCAAAAAAAGATCTGGTTGAAGAGGATTAAACATGTAGTCTATCTTGGCGAGCAACCTTTATTGCAACTTGGACCACCACTTTTCCACCATTACATTTATAATGATTTACCACCTCTTTAGGTAGGTAAATGAGAGGCTGAAAATGACATCGTTTGCATACTATTTTTCACCTCATTTACACATCACATAGGTATACAAATATAATAATAATAATAATAACCATCAGGCATGTGGATCATATACGTAAATGAGTTCAAACAAATGACCTCTAGAGTTTTTATGGATAAGAAGGAAATGCAGAAAATAGAGGCAGCAATAATTAATTTCGTGATATGGACAGTTTTCTCCGGCTTTTTTATTCCATATCCAAATCACTCCTTAAAATTAAAACATATACACAAAGGGAAGAGAAATATCATTAACTAACAAAATTGAAAGCTAGCAAAGAGAAAGTCATTGACTAAGGTAACAAAATTTAAAACTAGCAAACTAAAATAAGAATGTTGGACCATTGGAGCATCTATCAGACCAGAAGTTTGGTGGCCATCTAATTTCGGAAGATTTATACAAAACCACCTATATGTCTTGGCATAACTGATAAATACTTGCCACTTATTTTTGTGTATAACCAACAACTTTGGCTCGATATCCAAGTAGGGATAGTGAAACCATTTTGGGGTTGATGTAGAATAAATAGGGTAGTTTTGAGTTAGATTTTTGGAGAGAACCTAGTAGGAAGATTAAATTTTATAATAAGAAATCCACATTTTTTATACTTTATAAATTATATGTTCAAACTTATGCGTGTCCAACTCTTGCTGGAGTAAAATCTGGCCACATCCAACACAAGAGGAGGGAGTTCATTTTGAACAATATGGTTCAAATAGGCCTCACTCTGGAGTTCCATCTGCCATAGAGTGAGTGAGAGCCTTGATGAAGGATATAGACTCTTTTTTTTTTTTTAAGATTAAAAGAGGTGATTACTCATAAGAAAAAAAAAAGACAAGTAATTTTTCTTATGATCATAAAAAGAATTACAAAGTGGTGATACGTAAAGTCATAAATATCTTTTTATTACCAAAGTGGAGAGGAGGCAACTGCTTGCCATTGAAAACTAGAGTCCAATTTCAAGTAAAAGAAGAAAAGGGTTGCCATTGGGTGGCAAGTGGCACACCAAGCCATTAAAAATTGAAAATCCAATCTGTTCTTTTTTATCTTTAAAGGGAGATTATTTGACAGTCATGAAATCTTCACATTTTATTTTTCAACTTAAACCACGAAAGCCTATTGATTGCAAGCACCGTTTCTTGTCTCGAAGCATTTGGATTCGCATTTAAAAACTATATCGGAAAGAACCAAGGGTGCTCAATTGGTTAGTAATCCCGTGTCTTTACCTATTTGCTCAGTATGGTTCCCGTTATGTTGAATGCTGCCCTTTCTCGCTTTCTTACTTGTGCGGGCTCACTCATGGGCTCCAACCCCCTAAAGGCAAAACAAACATGGATATCTAATAATTTTACCAATAAAATTCTTTTTTACAATCAAATTAAATCATTTCAAATTTCAGGAGTCAACACTAAAAATCTCAACATAGAAATTCTATCTGAAATGCTTGCAACTAAAAATGCCCACATGAAATTCTATTAGTGGGAATTTATTTCCATCCCAACATAGGGGAGACTTTTTGGAAGGGACTTCAAATTTCAGAAGGAAAAGTCTTAAATGTGGAGCAGAGTGGTTGCTTACCTTTGCATTCTTCTCTTAACCACGAAGCATCTCACCCTTCTCTCTCTCTCTCTCTCTCTCTCTTTTCCGTGACGTTCTCTGCCTTCTCAAGCACAAACCACATATGGAGAGATTTTTTGCCTACCCAACTCCTCCTTTTCCTTCTTCCTCTTCTTCTCCTTCCATTTCCCCTTCTTTGGGTAGGTGGGCTGAAAGGGGTAGAGAGATTAGTGGCTCTTTTGTCCCTTCCATGCTTGGGAAATTCATCTCTGCAATATTCACCTTCTGTTTTGCAATGGGTCAGTCTCTCCCTCCTTTCCTTCTTTGTTTTCTGCTTTTACTGGAAAAAGAAAGTAGAGAAATGAATTTTGGGATCTGGGGTTGATCTTTTTCTAAGTTAATGCCTCCTTTGTTGGACTTTTTTTTTTTTTTTGCTGTATGTATCTCCATGGAGGAGGTGTGTTCTGTAGTTTTATGATATGGGTTTCTGTTTTGATTTATGGGTTTTGTGGTTGTGAATCTTGTGATTGGATTTGGCTCTTATATTATTTGTTAAAATGCAATTAGCCATAATAAATACCTGCTCTGTGATCCTTTGCTACTCTGCTAGTCAAGTGTAGTATGTTCAAAGTGTGTTTGAAATCTCCATTATTTTCTTTCTTTACTGAAATGTAGAACAGAGAAATGAATCTTGGGGGCTGGGTTGATCCTTTTCCTTCCGTATGTGATTATTTTACTGGTTTTTTTTCCTGTCTCTTAGTCAACTTGGGGGTATGGATTATGGAGATTCTGTTGATTTGGTGATGTGGGTTTTGTTGTGATTTGTAGTCTTTTTGGTCGTAATTGGATGTGGTTTTTAATGTAATGCTGATATGCAATCTTGATGATAGCTCTCTGCTCTGTCATCTCTTGCATTCTGCTAGACAAATGCGAAGTTGACATAAGAGGTGCATTTGGATCCCCAAATAATAAGCTGAATGAGCAGAATTCATGAAAATTGCATTTGGGAAAATCCCCTTTTCTACCTTTTCCGCCCAAATTATTATCACTTTGGCTTGGGTCCATTTGACCTGAAATATCAGGGATATTACACTTGGGAATTAGAGTAGAGAAAATCCATTCACCAACGTTTTGCCGGGCATCCGAATGCACGCAGCATCAATTTTTGTAGAACTCATCTGGGCTTTCATTATTTTGTTGTTGTTGTGTTTGAAAGTCATCATGGCACGAACATGTAGGAGAACAGTAGGGATATTCGCCAACCACACCCACCCGCCCCAACACACCAAACCACCATCATTGGAGGCCTCATCCCCCTCTATTCAAATTCAGATTTTCCGAGCTGTACTGCATATTTAGGGCTAAATTCAATTTTATTCTGCAGTTTAACATGCAACTGCTCACCTTTGCATTGATCATTCAAAGTTTTTGCTGCCCGATGAAGGACTAAAATTGGCACTTGTGCTTTTTTTGTTTTGTTTTGAATTTGGTGTAGAGAATAATCAGCATTTACAATTTTGACAAACTGAGGTATCTTCATTTATTATTTATAGTAATATTCATTTGTATGTGTTTTCAGTTGGTTGTCTCCTAGGGGCCATGACAGGTGCGTTAGTTGGCCAAGCAACGGAGAGTGGGTTCTTCCGTGGGGCTGGTATTGGAGCTATTTCTGGAGCTGTCTTTTCAATTGAGGTCTTCGAGTCATCTCTTGTTCTCTGGCGTTCTGATGAATCAAGGATTTGGAGTCTCATATACGTGGTGAGCAACGTGGCTTCTAAATTGCTTGTCAGGGTGGATGCCAATGTAACTCAAGCTAAAACTAGTTTGAATGCATTGGAAAATGAATGCCTTTTTTTTTTCTTTTCTACAATGCATTTTGGTGATACAGGAACCAGAAATCTCATTAGCTGCTGGGTACTTCTTTCTAATGTTTTGTTTCCACCCAGATCATCATAGGGACATGAAAGAAGGGAGTATTCCACTGTGCGTATTGGAAGAGAAAACCATTTAATTTGACGACTAATTTACACCACTTGTGATATAGTACTTGTTGGGGTAGCTAAAATGGACCCTGGGCCCTGAATTGTTTATTGTGCATCATTCATTTGATCTATTATAGTACATGTTGGTTGGTGTGTACATGAAGATGCATCAAAACCAAATTGATAGCAGAAACTTCCCTTTGCTCTTAAAGCTTGATCCAGACTGGATGATTTGTTGTATTTTTATTTTTATTTTTATTTTGTGTAGAAAACCAGCATTCAAATTGATAGTAGATAATCATTGTGTTGTAACTTGATTCTTACAGATTGACATCTTCTCAAGCCTTATTAGTGGAAGACTTGTCCGGGAACAAGTTGGTCCAGCAATGCAGAGTGCAGTCCAGACTCAGGTATTCATACTTCTTGAGGTGATTTTGCTTTCAGAAATTCCAAGGAGGTTAGCTCCATTGTGACTGAATTACCATTTGAATGTTTTTGTGCAGATGAGCGCAGTTGAAACAACCTTTGATGAGGTGGTTGACATTTTTGAAACGGGTGGTGCCAAAGGGTTATCAGGGGATTCAGTTGATAAGCTCCCAAAGATCGAAATCACTAGAAAAAACAATGTAGATACTTCAGGGGAGAAAATCTGCTGTTCTGTTTGCCTACAGGTTGGTTATTCTCCCAAACTTCTTTTGAAAGTAGTACCACAATTGACTGAAAGTTTGAGACACAATAGATAAGTTTTTGGCTGTTGCTGATAGTACAATGGCATGCTTTTATTACTTTTTTTTTTTTTTCAGGATTTCCAACTTGGTGAAATGGTGCGGAGCTTACCTCATTGTCAGCACATGTTTCATCTACCTTGCATCGATAATTGGCTTATCCGGCATGGTTCTTGCCCACTATGCAGACGGGACCTGTAGAACTTCTAATGTAAATAACTGAGATGTTGAGATGTATATTCCATTGTCGAGGCTTTTCATTGTAGATTTCTTCTATCCTTCAGTATAGAATTTTCTCTTCTTCACATTGTTTGTATCCCATAATCGAGCGTTTCGCATCATAAAGTTTTGATTCTCCATTTGCACCATCACCATTGTTGATCCCATATATTTGGTAATGGCTTCACCTTTGTGAGCTCTTAGTTTCCACTCAACCCTTTGTGAAGTCATTTTCTCTGTCATTCTATGATCTAGCATGTCTTTGTTGTCTAATTTGTTTAAATATTTTTCTCCAAGTTCCTTGAACTTGTAAAAACTCAATTATTTGTCTCTGAGGCTGTTTGTAACATTATTTATATTTGCTCAAACCATGTGAAATGCCATTTTCTAGATTTCCTCATTTACCAGAGTATCCTCTCACCTGTACATTCTTTATTTTGCAGTCCACTACTAATATTATTTGTCTCAAACTTTTAGTGCATGGATAATTGGATATACACCAAGTAGGGATGCATAGAAATTTGAGTTCTCAATTGGCATTCTTGCTTGCATGTCATAGTTCTCTCGTGCGTAGCATGATTGGTGAAAGTTCAAGAATTTTTTTTAGGATCTACAAATTGGATGAGTGTGGTTAATGTAAATATAAATGAAAGCTATAAATAAATGAAATATTCAGGATGGAACGATACTAAGAAAAGATAGAAGGGTTCATCTAAAATACTTATGTCCAACGTTCACGTTTTCAATTTTATTTTGATCCAACATCCATGTTATTATATGGCCATTTTGGACACACATGTTGGCAGTCTTAGACAGAATCTTAATTTCTCTTTCTTTATTATAGCCTAGTTGCATTTACATAGTTTGACTGCATATCTTTGTAGTTTCTTGTGAGTCTTTTTCATAAGAGGCATGTGAGGCTTTTGCCCTGAGGCTGCCTTGAGGTCCCCCCAAAACAACCTGAGGCGTATATCTTTAGGCACAATGCACAATCCCTAGTTTGGTTCACCCACTTGTAAAGTCAACTGGAGTGAAGTCAAGTGAAATATCACATCAAAAGCACTTTTTACCATAATTCCCTCCATCTTTTCCAACAAAAAGTAAAAAAACAACTATAATTACTCACTAAAAGACAAAAAAAAAACTCCATTTTCCATTCCGAAAGTCAATAATATTCCATCCCAAATAACTAAAAACAAAATATCATCATTACCCACTGTATATTTTATTCATACTTTTTATTTCACTTCACTCCACTTGATTTAAGAGTAAAGTGCCAAGCTGTTAAGGATTTTTCTTTTCTAAGGAATTAAAAATGGAGGAAAAAGCCTTTTTTTTAATTCAAAAGAGGCTTTTATATCTTTTTTTCCTTCTAACTTTTTCCCAATCTTCCGGAGTAGAAAGCTTAAGAATAAGTGATTGAATTGAACAAGTTGTTTGAGCTTTGTCCAACTGTGGTTAGCTTTTTTTTTTTTTTGTGTAATTATGTACCTTTAGAAAATTTTACTTTCAGCTCATATGGTTTAATGCTGGGCTCTTTCATACTTTGCTATTAATGTAACTCTTGTTTTGATATTGTTTAATCTTGTTTTAGTTTTTTGCTGATTGTTATCAATGCACATGTATTAAAAGAATTATGTTCACATTTATATATAGTCCTACACAAAACACATGATACATATTTATATGAAATATTACTGCTTCAGCTGAGGACTTGAATTGTTTTAGGCCCCTTTTTTCTAGAATGCTCCAACCATTCTCTCTCTTTAATTTTACTTTTCCTTGTTTTAATTGGAAAAGAAAATAAATTCAAGATGTATATTGAGACGCTTACACCTCACCCGTAGGAAGGCATAACATATCATCTAGTCATCTTTGGCCCTCACCTTTTTGAAACACTGACTTTGTTTTATTTAAGGGACAGTCTATCATCAAATTGAGTTGATATATAAGTCCTGCACTCACCTGTCTGTGTGGCCCACCTGGATGCATGCCGATCAATGATGGTGGGGGCATCAGGCATGGAAATGTCAGTCCATGGATTGGAGGACACCAATGATTTTAACTTACATGTTTTTGTTAAAAACTCAATTCAGCAATGAATAAGATGGGATGAGTATCAAATTGGGGTGGGAACCACAAAATTGTGTATTGAGTGTGAATTGTGAAAGGGTGGGATAAATCCTAGGTAATCCCTACTGTATGGAATAAGATTGTGGAGCATGGAATTTTGTATCAACCCATGTTGATTATAGTTTTGCCCTGTAAGGTTTTTTGTTTTTAATTTTTTTGCCAACTCATGTGATGTGAGACCTCATGGTTGCAGCAATGATCACCTTTCATCTGTGTTGAAGGTTTATGTATTAGCTATGTAACAATACATGAGGTATCTTATTATAGGGGAACTTTCTCCTGCCGACGTACCCTCATCAGAAGTCACCTTCATCACAGTCGGCGCTGTGAAATAAGGGGGCCCTTGGGCCCCACCCCTATTCAGCAGTGAGATTGGAATGTCTACATGCGGACTTTACTGCATGCAAAACTTTTGCTCTTATTATATGTATCTATTTTATTTTATTTTTTTTATTGCTGAGATGTATCTATGGTTATATTGCTGTTGCCATGTCTGGTTTTTTCAGGATTTCATGTTTTACACCTCTTATCCACGTCATACCAATAAGATTCGTGTCATTACATATTACTCCATTATTATCACCATTTTACTGCTTGATGAGTTAATTTGGTAACTTGAAAGCCTGAATATATTCTATTTAGTTTCTCATTCATTTCAAGGTGGGTCAGGTACCATGGGCACCTAGCTCAACTATTTGAAGAGCTTGAACTTCCTTTACTCGGACTGTGGTGTAGTAAATGCAGGTTTTCATCAATGATTTATGAGTGAGTTGATGCTACCTTATATTGCCCATGTATAAATCTCATTTAATAGACCATTTACTTCTCCTGTCGCACCTCAACCACTCGCTGTATTTTAAACCAATGTTCTTTTTTCTCTGTAGTACAAAATATATGAGGATAGCAAAGTTTTTCTTGCAGTAATATGTCTTTCAGCTCCATTTGATACTTGGCTCTGCCTCCTAAAACATAATTTATTGAAAAGAAAAGGAGTTCAGCTAACTTGTTTAGCCTTTTAGATCCATAGGATTGTTATTTCATCATTGATGGGATTGTGCACACTTTGGTTTTTTTTTTTTTTTTTTTTTTCTATTTATTTGTTTGTGAGAGCTAAGCTTCGCTTTCTATTTTCTATATATGGGTGAATGTCTTCATTCATGGGTTGAGACTTGAGATACACATCTATGAATTGAAATATGAAAATCCAAATGATCATCTCTGCATGTCCCCCATTCATAGTTTTGGGAGCTCACATCTATTAATTGAAAGTCCAAACGGTCATCTCTCCAAGGTGGTCAGAATGAATGTGTTCAGATTCTTGTCTGGGAGCCCACATCTATTAATCGAAAGTCCAAATGATCATCTCTGCAAGCTGGGGTTAGGATGGATTTCATTTTATTTATTTATTTTTTCAATTTTCAATCTGATTTTGTGGGATTTTTTTTCTGCAAATTTTATGATGTTTTGAAAATGTCAAGATGTTATCAGGAGAATAGTGTTTGAAGTAAATATTGTGGTATTACTGCAAACCAAAGGGACCTTTCTAATCCTCTGATCGAGCATATTATATTGTGAAAAGCCCAAACTACTGATAATATGCGTAACCTTTTTGGATCTAAAAATGGTTTGGCTTGATGGGTATGCCCCTGATGGTCAATACTACCTCCTCACAAGAAGTGGTAGACCTTTCCATTCGTGTTAACCTTGCATGATTTGCATGCATCCAGGTGGGCTCCATGTGAGACCGTGATTTGCTTAAATGGTATCAAGTCTGGTTCTTCTTGTTTAGGAGTAATAAAAATTATTTAAATGGAATTGTCTCTGTCTTGATGACAGAATGGTATCCTCATAGTTCTGTAGAATAAAAAATAATGCTCATTTTCTTGTCTTTTGCCTCATTTTTAGAATTAGTTTTACAACAATATGAAATCTTCATGAAATGATAATTTGTGGCTACATGGTTTTTTGACATCTTTGGAAGGTTTCATCTCCTAGGGTGGATACTCCAAAAAGATAGAAGGTTTAACTGCACAGCTTGGGTGTATTTTAAATTCTAACTTGACAATCTATGAAATTAATAATTTAGGCTTATGCCCATCTGCATTGGATCCTGTCACTGCAGGGACCAACTTTGATAGAAGTGTGGGTTCAGGAAATTGTACATTCATTCGAGTCTGTAGACCCCTTTTCCCTTTTTTTTCCTTTTTCCTGGACCATTCAGTACATGCTCAACACCTACTCCTGGATGTTGATATTTATGAGAGATATTTGTTGAGATATTTGTTGAGGGAAAGGAATTAATGTCATTGGAGATACAGGCAGATACCAACTACATAAAGTCTGATGGGAGGCATGTGTGGTGGGTCACTTCTGATGAAGCTTTACTTCTGGGAAGCCGAGACTGGTACTTCTGTTTTTAATTTTCAGAGGGCCCATCTCTATCAACTTCATCAAGAATGGATTATTCAGTTTTTCTAAGGGGCTATGGAAATTTTTTTTTTTTAACTCTACATCACTGCTTTCTTTTTCACTAAGCCAGCGCCAAGCTTAAGCTTGGCTTCATTATCTCATTAGGGGAGCTCGAGTCTGAGCTAAACTGTTTGAGTTGATTTGAGCTTAACTAGTCCACAATCCGTGACAATTAACCAATTGTCCAAAAGCCTGACAATAGTCCTGAAGGAGGTCACTACCGATCCTGACTTCATTTTTCAAAAGATGGGATTTTGAAGAAGAATGCGAGAGAGTTTTAAATTTGTGTATTTTTTGATATGATAGGTGGTCTTTTCTTGTCTGGATAATAGAGGCTTCATCTCAATTTACTTCAATTCACTGTTCATCCAAACGTCCCTTAAAGGTCTATCATCAGCGGAAAAATGAAAAAAAAAGAGAGGTATTGGAGGTGCCCCCTAGCAATCTTATTCCCATAGATGATCTCATCATTTTGCACTTTGATTATTAGGTCACAACAGAATCTCTAAACCTATAATGAAAAGACACAGTGATAAAAGATCTCGTTGTCTAAGGCCTCTTGTTGTTTAAGGATATGTTTCTTTACCAGAATTCCAAGAATTCATGTCGCGGAGAATTTCAAATTCTCCAAAAGCAGCCCCCTTAAGGTCACGTTTGGCAACCAAATTCTTAGGGAAATTTTTTTTCGGTTTTCTTAAAGTTGCAGTAAATCCATGTTTGGTAATTGTAAACTGCTGAGAATTTGGACAAATGAAAATCTTCATTTTATAGGATTTTCAGATCCGACCACCCCCCATAAGATTTGAAAATCCTCATTTAAGGGGATTTGCACACCGAACTCTATTTTTCTCAGCTATATTCATCAATTCACACCAATATCAATGTAAATCCGAAAATCTTCATTTGATAGGATTTTCAGATCCGACCACACCCCATAAGATTTGAAAATCCTCATTTAAGTGGATTTGCACACCAAGCCCTATTCTTTTCAGCTATATTCATCAATCCACACCAATATCAATGTGAAATACTCAACTATACAAATCCCCAGCGAGGAATCATTGTTCCAGTGGTAGTGAAGAATAAAAAATATATGGATTCCTCGCCTGTTACCAAACATGCCCTTAATCAAGATATATGGATTTCTCACTTGTTACCAAATCCCTCTTTTTGATGGAACATTTGAAATTCCAACAAAATGCATAGTGTGAAATTTCAGGAATACCAAAAGGTCATTTGAAACCTTTTTTAGATTGCTGAAATTTGAAATTTTAATAAAAGAAACATAACATTTCAAATGTCAGGAACAAGATGTCACATCATGTCCAAAAACCACAGCATAACAAATTCCAGTCAGGAATTTTGATAAAGAAGCAAGTCCTAAAGTTCCCAAGAGGGGATCCATTTAGAAGAATGAAAAAACTAATGAAGATATATTCTTTAATGGAAACCATGGCACCCATTGAAAATCTTATAATCTTTAAACTTTAGAAAAAAGCTCACTCTCCCTTTAGCCCAACGCTTTCAGCTCAGGTCAATTCGAGCTCAACTCAATTAAGCGCTCAGCTCAATCAAGTTAAGCATATTAGATGAGCCCAAGCTCAAATTCAGATCGAAGCTCAGCTCATTTATATATTGTAACGTATGTATGAGGAAGACAAGTCGATCACAAGCCCAAGCTTGAGCTCTGTAAAGTGATGATAACCAAAGCTCGAACTTGATTAAGCATTGGATCATGCAATTGAGCTGGATCTCAGCCTAGCTTAGCTTGGCTTAGCTTGTCTTGTTTACACCCCTTTTTTTTTTTTTCATTCATTTTGGATCACAAATGCAAGTAGGTTGTAAATCAGAATTTGGTGGGATCATGGGTATGACATGATCCAATTAGAAACTTTTAGTCTTAATTCTGATTTGACCCCCTTTTTTTTTTTCATTCATTTTGGATCACAAATGCAAGTAGGTTGTAAATCAGAATTTGGTGGGATCATGGGTATGACATGATCCAATTACAAACTTTTAGTCTTAATTCTGATTTGAGTGTGACCTTTCCTTCTCTACTGGCTAAGAGAGGGGCAGCCAAAGACTAGACCTTAACCTTTCTAAAAGGGGAAGGAAAGGTCAAGTCAAATGTCAGTCAATAGTATGATATATCTTTTGAAACGCCCAGAAGGCAAGAAGCTTTAAATATAGGTTATTATAGTCCAACTTAGTCTTAATTTATGAAGTCTTAGTAGGTTATTGTTGTCATGCTGAGCAAGGACTGCCTTTATAGCAGAGGGTGGTCCATTTCAGATGGATAAAAGCTTTCTTAGTAAAGCGAAATGATCTTTGTAACTACTTTGAAAAAAAAATAGTCTTTATAACTTTAACTTAAAAAAAAGATTTTACCCGAAAAAATACTTTATGTGCCCATTGGACCAAAACAAACACTTTAACGACCCATGCACTAAATAAGGCATTTTGCCCAAAAATCCATTATTTTTTATCAGTTTTTTCGAGGGTCGACGTCGACCTTCATCTTTAATGTTGAGGGTCGATAGTGATGCAGGTATTGACATTCTGCCCCAAGGTCGACGTCGATCCTCGCTAAAACTAGTGAAGGTTGATGTCGTCTGTGGGTTTCTCGTGTGAAAGGTTCCCCATCTTCTAAAAACTTCTTGCTCTTGTGAAAGCTTCCTCATCTTCTTTAAAACTTCCCAATCTATTCTCATCAATCTTCGTTTCAAAACATATGAGATCCCTTGAAGGTTCTCGTTTACCATGTTTTGAGCATCACGCACCAACATGGTCTCATCTTCCATTCTCTACCACCTATTAATACTCTTATTTTTCGTTTAATAACCCAATCTATGTGACTCAAGGGGCTACCTCAACTTCTTTGAATGCCACAAGGGTTCTCCTCATACCGAACCAAAAAACCTAATATTCAAAAAATTGAAATGATTCAATGCATTAGATAACTCCCAAATCTCAGATTCCCTTAATTTGACAGAGCCACCGATGTAGGCATTAGATAACTCTCAAATCTCAGATTCCTCAAAAATGCTTACATTTTATTAGGACATCATCAGTTTTATGTTCATTATGATTCTAGTGCATTTCAAAATGAGAATGAATGACGATGTGAGTTCTTTCTTTTTGTTTTTTTCCATTATCAAAATGAAACCCTAGAACGGCCAGAATGTTCTTTTGTTCCATTTAGGCCAAAATGAAATGGGGACCGGAGAAAAATTGACAACCATTGGACAAGCCCCCATTGTCTTTGGTTATTAAAGTTTTGTTAGAATGGATTCAAATCCATTGGTTATCTTCGTTTAAGACTTCTATTCTTTTGGTGGTGATTTACGGTACCTAACTGCAAAAAGAAAAGATTGGTGGGAGGTGGAAGATTTAGGAACCAGTACCCCACCTCACATGTTCTCTGGTTTATGTGGCACACCAACAGTGGATTGTATTACCATCCATTTTGCAAAGTATTCAAGTCAGTTGTGGTCTGTATGTACTTTAAATGGACTTGAGCGGTTCGATGATTCTATATTTGCAACTTTGAGCATAAAGGTTTTGCTATTTCTCTTTTGTTGTATGTCTTTATTTATTGTAGAAAAATGGATTGTTGCTACTTATACATGTTTGCTTCTTCATGAATGCAAGAACTTATAGGGTTTGATAATTATCTTTTGCTTTTCCTCATTTGGTTGAAGTAGAGGATGAAGAAAACAATAAGCAACCATTTCCAATGAAGGTCTTAAGACTGTGGTAGTCATGGTGAAGGACTTAGACATTCTTATGTGATGGGATAAAGATTTTCTTTCTTATTCAGGTTGCAATACCAGGGAGGGTCGACGTCAACCCTCACTAGTTTTAGCGAGGGTCAACATTGACCCTAAAAAAATGGTAAAAGAAATGGATTTTTGGGTGAAATGCCGTATTTGGTGCATGGCTCGTTAAAATATTAGTTTCGGTCCACTAGCCACAAAAAGTGTTTTTTCGTGTAAGATTATTTAAAAAAAAATCTCTACTACATAAGAAATATCATAAAAGCTCACCCGTTATCACTCGCTTACGAGTGTCGCTAAAGACACGTGATATTGGAGTCGGGCCTGTTTGGTTAAAGGCATTTCTGATAAGGAATTAAGCTTATTAAAGATTTTTGGTATGATGTGACGGCTTGTTCTCTATGCATTCCAAATACTCTGTTTGATGCAAGAATTCAAAATTCTAAACCACATGAAAAATACACTTTTAGCCTTGTGAATTTTCAGAAGTCCTGCATTCCAAATGCTCAATTCTAAATGCTAGAGGGGGGTTGAGCATTTAAGATTTTACTTTGGAAGACAGTATTTGGAATTCTCAGAATCCTCTCAGACAAGAATTCTCACAATTCTTGCAAACAAACAAGCCCTAGATTTTTTTAGAATTGCATGAGCATCATAATCATCTTGTTATCATTATTAGAGTACCACATTAATTGGATAGTGTTGAAAATAAGATGGCCCTAATAATTGTTTTCCTCACCAATTTAATTTATTAAGTTAGCTTGCATGGACCTTTGACCATGGCTTGGTCTCTGCACCACATCTCATTTGTGTGAGGGCATGGCTCGTTCTTAAAGCTTTTATTCTTTTAATTGAAGAGATTTTTATTTTGCAATTTATTGGGCTTGACTCGGGTTGACTCTGTCTCTGGTTGGGATGAATCGATTTAATTTTGGGCCAAAATAATATTACAAACATAGTGGTGGTTGTGGGTAGTTACTAAAGCACCATGCTAGTTATTGTTGTATTTTTTCATCTTCCACAATGTTGTATCAAACCAAAACCCTCTCAATAGTCCCCTCCTACCAACAATCATCATGAGATGAAATGCATAAAGGTTCCTTCCTAACAATGATCATCATGAGATGTACGTATCTCCTCCGAGTAGATATTTACAAGAGTATATATTCATTGTAAATCCCATTCATGACAATTACTTCCACCTATCGCATCCAGCCTTGTTAGTATATTAAATTTCAAGGTGCAACCATTCATGTTTGAGGGTTCTTTTTTTTTTTTTTTTTTGTTAACACATGTGCCTAGTCCTTTGGGCCAAAATAATTTCTACGGGCCTAGGAGAGAAAGTTGGGTAAAATTCTCCTGTGGCTCAAGTGTGGTAGTGCAGTTTCGAACCCACAACCTCCGGATGCAAACCGTGGTCTTAGGTCAACCGAGCAACCCCTCGAGGTTAAGTGTTCGAGATTAGTCTTTGATCTTAAAAATCGAGTATAGCACACATAAAGGATGTAGACTTATTTTATATTAGAGGCAAACTTACTAATCGGGTGTGGAGGCATTTAATGTCTTAAGGAAAGTGCGATATGTGACTTAGGTGATTGATCTCAATGGTATTCTAACACATGTAAGTGTTAAGATGCTCGTAATCAAGGAGATTCATCCAATTTGTGACACCAAAATACTCTACTTGAACTGGTTTAGGCTCAATTCGATTTAAGCAAACATTATATATGAGCATGAGTCCAAGTTAAAGTTCAAGTCCATGCTTGAGTGTTAATATACATTATACATGTGTATAAGACAGACAAACCAATGCCAAGCCCAAGTTTGAGCCCTGTAAACCGCGCACGAGTAGAGTACAAGCTTGGCTTCTCAATCTCAACTCGAGCTGAAGCTGTCGATCATGCAGTTGAGCTCCAAATTGAGCTTGGCTAAGAGTCTTGTTTACACTGCATTTTCTTTTATTTTCTTTTTTTCGTGCATTTTGGATTGCAGATTTGTATAGATTGTGAATGGGTCAGAAACAACAGTTCAAAAGTACTACCACATGGCCTAATTAGCAATTTAGAGTCATAAATCTGAGTTAGAGTGTGCCATTCCCTTCTTCCTTAGCTATTTGTTGGTGCCATGTCTAAACCCATGACCTAATGATGGAAAACCAAAAAGGTTCAAACAATCGAGGTAAGGTGGAGAACAGTTCAAAAAGGGCCTCTTATCTCAATGGTAATAGGCATCAGTTCTTATCTGCATGCCACCTTTTCTCATCCGAGGTCGACTTTCCTCATGAGGGCTTTCACATTTCTCTTGGGGTCTCTCAGGGAGCGAGGATGAACGTTGACCTCAACCCTCCCTCAACGGCACACCCGCCACGATTCGAACACCTGACATACCCTGATACCACTTGTAGGATCTTACACCCCATTGAACTACTACTTATGCGAAAACCAATTGGTGATTGGAAACGACACAATAATAATTTTATGGTGAGGGTGGAGGCTCGATCATAATTATGACTGTTTGGAGCGAGGGTAAATGTTGATATTAAGAGTAAGAAAAATCATAAAGCGACGTAAGGGCTCTTCCCTGACTCTGCGAGGGTCGTGGAAAAGAACTAGGAAAAGTTCAAAGCTGAGCGCCAGTTACAACAGCAAGATATTTCTGGGAGGTTCAAACGTACACAAACATTAAATATGAGATATTTTGATACCCTAGCCCAACAACCCCTCGTTGAGACATAAAATCTCTCTTTGTTTATAACGTCATGCTGCGCAAGGAATGCCCCTAGACCACTCTAAGTCTCTAACATAAAGGACGTGAAGGCTTCCTACTGCTTTGATTGTCACCTGGATCGGTCGTTCTTGACAGGTCTATTTTCCAATACTCAATCCTAAGTAGGGCTTTCAATGTCGCACTCCAAAAGCTGGCAAAGCCAGGGTTTTATTTTTATCCTAAAGCTCGATGACAGTGCAGAGCCCAATTTTAAAAAGACCCAGAGCTTGAGAGCTAAGTTAAGCCCAAGGGGATCTGGCCCTTTGTCTATTAATATATAAAATAATTAATATGTATAAATATATATATATATTTTTTACTAAAAGTTTATTAAAACACTCAGTAATTAGCAATTAATGAAAAAGGCTTAATATTTTATCAAAAAATAATAACTAGATCTTAGGTAAAATTCCTTGATAGATGTCCTCATAGATCAAAATATTGACACCTATGTTTAATTCTATGTTTGCCCAACATAAACATATTCTTCAAAGAAAAGGAAACTCAAGTTATCATTGATTAGAATGGTTTTCACCATTAAGGTTAACTTCTGAACTTTGAGAGTTCAGATGGATGGCCATTAACACCATCATTTGAATGGGGTGAGCTTCAGCCACTGACCATGCTAATTTCTTTTTATTCCCTTCTATGATCGTTGTTTCATTCAAGTGGACTCCACATTTGGAGCTAAAGTTTGTGACTCTTACTCATGTTCAGATGCATCCAATCATCTTCATCATTCATCTTAAGGAGTTAAAGTTTAATTGCTTTGTTATGAAATCCAATTGTCATATACCAAAGAATTACAAGTTAGGATTAATGCTAATTCAAGAGTGGTCTAATGTCTATTTGAGCCACACATACTAATTTATTTCGAAAATGTCCAATGCTTTTTTAAAATATGTCTAATTGAATCGAATGATATTTGTCAAACAAGTTTTAATGGTCCATATTATTACTTTATTAAAAAAATATGGTACATGAACTAGTAAAAAAGGCTACAACTAATAAAACTTCAACTTCAGCAGTTTTACAAATAACTTAACAACAGACAAAATCGGACACATTACTTCAACTAAGTAACTACTACTGTATGCTAAGGTCTTTAATATGGTCTTCCATGTCCCAATTTTGTGTCACAATACTATAAAATCAGTTTATTTTATTTAATCATAAATAATATATTTATATGAGGATAAAATAACTTGTTTTCTGCATTTTGTGAGATCCCACATGCCTGTGCTTGCGTATATTTTTTGTTTTAACTTGCTTATCTCCCAAGGGGCGTAGACTCTTTACTAGAATTCCTAGCAGGAACTCACCATGTTGGTTTTTTTTTTTTTTTGACATGACGTGACACCTTGTCCCCCAGTATTTACAAACACCATATTTCTTCAAAAACATTTCAAAATTCCAGCCACATAAAAGGTCTCAAATGACCTTTGAAAATTCAGGAATTCCAACTCCTTTACTTTTTGATGGAATTTCTAGATGCTCAAGTACAAAGGAGCATCCAGGAATTCTACTATGTCTGTAAATTCAGAAATTCCCCATACAGGAATTCCTTGATATCTAGCAAAGAAACGGGCCCTAAGTCCCACATCGAAAATATCTAAGTCCTAACTCTGGGCTTATTAGTCAAACTTCTGATTCACTCAATATGACAGCTTTTAAAGTCGTGCGGCCCCGGATCCCATAAAATTATGTAGTTAAGCCTCCTCGAGCAAGAGCAGTACCGGGATTGGTGACCACTTGAAAAGTAGCACAAAATGATTGACTTCTGAATTGCACCAATCCTAAGCTTGAATAAATTATCATATAAGGGTCCACCCTAATCCTAGGGATTGCATTTGGGTCAGGTTGGGTCAAAGCAAGTCAGGTTGATAAGGGTTTCTTTGGGCTAAACTTCAACCTACATGAAATCCCTTTTAAAACTGGTCACGTAACTTCAGCTTTCACCTGATGCGGGTCAACCCGACCTGCATAACCCGCATTTACAGATCAGTGCTCAGTGCTCAGTGCTCAGGTCTGGTTCTAAACTATAGCCATAAATTTAGCCTCAAGCTTAACAATTATGATAATGCAAGTGGGCAAATGGCTATACATGGGTATATGGATATTATTGGACCCAGATCTAACCTAATTGTTATTCACTGAACCCTAGTTCAAATATTAAATGGATGTAAAGGAATCCATAAGATGGACCCATTTTCATACTCTTGATGATCCACATTATACCACTGTTCAGTTCACTAATTGTCTGGTCTTGGTCATTAAATCGCCCATTAGCCTCTGGTCATTTTAACTCTAGGGACAATTTATTTGGTGGGTCTTTCAGGGTCACTTTGATGAAGGGAAAACTACATCTGGGGATGGGAAAAAAAAAAATCACATGGGGATGGATCCTCACAAGGTGGAGAAATGAAGAGAAATCTATGAAGAAAACTATTTTGGAATCTTTCTTTTAATAAAAGAAAGCAATTCTTTTACATATTTACATCCCACATATAGGCCACATCCTTATTCAACCAAGAAAATAAAAAAAAAATTCTTATCTCATCCTCCACTCATCTCCTCATCCAAATGATCCGAATCTTGGATTGGCATGCGCTACAGTGAACTATTTTCATATCTCCTCTCAAAAAATTTGTTTTTCTTGAACATCAAGCTGCTGCTATAAAAAAAAAAAAAAAAAAATCACCCAAACACCCATAGGGTGCATTTGTGTGCTGAGAGTAATCTCTGATAAAGAATAAGATTGTCTAGTTTTTCCATGCCTCCCCTTTTTTCCTTTGTATGGTGTGATGAATTTTCTTCGTAGAAAAAATGAGTTGATTCTCTCTGATGGCGGAAATTTTGATTTCCTACGTGTGGTGAGAATGCAAGATTCCTCTTCATCGCGGAAATGGAGATCCACAAAGCATGGATTCTCTTTTCCACACAAGTGCACTGTTGAAATAGATCCATAGTTGCCCACATCAAAGAAATTAGTAGTCAAGAAATACGCAATTAACTTATCAAAAGCATCATTACATTGACCAATATGAAATCATTTAGTAGAATTTACAAGCATCCCTCGGCCAATATGAAATTATATAGTAGAACATGATTAATATTATCAAAGAAACTAGCTTATTTGATGAGTCGTCTTTTCTTAGCTCGAATCTTTACACCTGAATCACCTTGCCATTGTCGAAGACACTGGAAGTTCCAATAAGTGCTAACCCCAAATTGTCTCTAGACTCTCTAAAATTCATGATCATCAAATTACACTTGTTTGCATTTTACCCGTCGCTTATTAGAAAACTGGATTCACTGCACAGGAAAATGGGTTCCAATTTAACTAACTCATCCCCAGATCCCAGGCATTTTCAGTATATTTTCACTTAGCTCTCCTTTTCCATCCGGTGTTCCTTTTCCATCCGGTGTTGTAAAAATCAGCCTAGGCGGCCCCCGCCTCATAACTAAACAGGAATTAATCGAAAATTAATTAACTAGGCAAGAATTAATCGAAAATTAATCCTTAATCCATGCCCACCGCCTAGCGTGCCTAGCGATTTTTACAACATTGTTTTTCAATTTGTTCTTTTCCTCATAGATTCCAAACACTGCAATGTTCATAACTTCGCTTTGTTAGACAGAACATATATAGCTTTACATTTACATTCAAATTTAATACCTTTGGGCTTCTTGCAAACATTTCTTCCATCCCATGCATGCATGGGTCTTGCCCATCATTAAATTCCAAAAGTAGTCAATACTTTTAAAGATGATATTTCATGAGAACCATTCCAGTTCTCAATGAAACTTAAAACATGCAGCTGACATATTCATTCCTCCTCAAGATGTAACAAGGAGGAATGTAACAAGACCTATTCAATCTATATGACCAAATATTACACACATGCGTGCACCTGGGTCGGTTCCCAAATGCTGCTCAAGACCCATCATCAACTGGTTGAACCACGGTTAACAGACTTGACAACACACTTGGGGTGCACCTCATACCCACAGTCAATACACTGGTATGCCCACCCAGAACCCTGCTCATCACAGGCACAACATATAAATGGCCCACCGCCTGAGCCCTCAGAAACGAGTGTAAGTTCATGGTGATGACCTTCATGATACTCGAATCTCGGAAGGTTCTTGGCTTGCTCATCCAACTGCTCCTCCAGTGCTTTCAGTTGGGCTTGTGTAAAAGGATAAGCTTTATCTAAATACAAGTTTACGAGCTTCCTTCCATGTTGAGTGACAGTCTTACCATCCGGCCCCAAGATTACCAGCCACGGGATCCCTCGTATGTCGAAGTACCTGGTGAGTTCCTTGATGGTTTGGTCGCCAAAAGGCAGTGCTAGCCATGGCATGGTGGCAAAGTAGGACTCAAATGCAGCTTGGTCGTGGTCACTTGACACTAGGACTATTTCAAAGTCTTCAGCTTCCTTACCTTCTGCTAGAGTTTGCTTGATTTTTTGGTAGACAGATATCAGCTTGGGAGTGAACTTCAAGCAAGGTGGGCACCATTGGGCGGTGAAATAGAGGCCCACAGTTTTCCCTGCCAAGGAATCAACGGTCACCTGCACAAAAGACGGGTCAATGCCCAGCAATTGGAATAGAAGACTGGAATTGAGCTGTAATTATAGCAATTAAAATAAGGAGCCGGATGGGGTTATTTAAGAGTTCATGCATGGTTTCCCTTGTGGAGACGGATTCTATAATGCTAGGAAATGAGCACAAGTTGTTTCTCAACATCCTTGAAGAATAAATCCAAAGGTTAATTAAGGTGATTAGGATAATGCAATCCATAACAGTGCTATTTTCATGCGCATTTCAAGAGAATGAAATGGCAAGGCAGATGGATTAGCAAGAAATAGAGTCTCCAAAGTTCATTTAGTGGGGAATCATTATCCTTGTAATCTTGTTTCTGTTGTAATTTTCTTAATAATGAAAGCCGTAGTTGTTGGGTCAAGGGGTCTTTTTGGAAAAACTATAGAGATATAATCTCTCCCACCTACTGAAGTCTTGAGATTCAATGGACATCTTAGCATCTTAATTAAAATGCACCTAATAGCTCCAGGTTTATTGCCACAATTGACCTATGATGTAACTTTTATTTGGAGAAATGAAACCTTTCAAAATGATGACAACCTACCTATTTTTATCTACTAACCTCTCACATAAACCATATCAACTATTTTTGAACTCGCGAAGGGGTACAGTGTACTAACAATCAGCAGATGACACCCTTACTCGCAGATCTACGTCCCATTGTGCCCCATTATTCTATGAGGATTTAATGGGGTCCCTTGAGTACATACCCACTAGGGTATGCCAAGATATCTATGATCAGAATCCTAGTAGTACCAGATTCCAATTAGGGAAAACTAATAGATGATTAAGAAGCAAAAAATATATAAATGGTTGAATGATTTAAATCCCAATCTCTTATCAAATTAGTGGAGCATGTTCGCGAAACAAACTGATCCGAATTAAAATTAGATGAAAAATCATTCAAAAATAAATAGAAAATAGAGAAACAGAACCTGGTTTTATAAAGTTGAAGTCAGCCTCAAAGATGTCATTAGACTTTAGATACAGCTCCATCTGATTATAATAGGCCCATTAAACTTGCTTCTAGCAGTGAGGTTAATTGGGGCCCGAGGCCTTTTAGGTTTAAAAATTGTTGGTTGCATCATAAGGATTTTTTGGCTAAAGCAGAAGAATGGTGGTCTCAACTAGAAGTTCGAGGGTTTAAATTGGGTCAATAAGCATCAATGGCTGAAAATCATAATTAAGGAGTGCAACAAAGATGTCTTTGGAATGATCAACACTTCCATAATCTCTTTGGACCAATATGATAGAGAAGTGGGATAGGATTGAAGAGGAGAGGGGCTTGAATCAAGAAGAAAAATCTCCAAGGGGTGCAGCCGTTAAAGAATCATGGGAGCTGAAGTTGTCTTGGGAGACAAAAGTCAAGGGTGTTATGGCTTAAGGGGACAAGAACAGTAGTTCTTACACAAAAGAAATAACACTAGGAGGATGATTAATCTTATTACTAGTGGCAGACCCAGGATTCTCGTTTGAGGGGCGGACCTAAAAGTAAAATTTTGTGGGCAAACCTAGGATTTTCATGTGGGTTTTAGGAGGGAACCCGGGATTTCATGTATGTGGGTATGCCCATCTTATCAAATACCTATTTGTTCATACGATTCATGGTCCGCCTTAGGGGCATCATTAGTGGACTCGGGGATCGGATTGTATTTGATCACATATGTCAACAAAAGGCAAGTCTCTTTCTCGGTTTTCGTGTGATGACAGATGTTTTAACTCTCGAAACAAGTTGAGGAGGAAGAAACCAAATCCCAGGGTTGGAATGAAAAACTCTAGATCTAGACGATACAAAGCCCTAATGCAGGATTGGAACCGTTGAAAAGCATCGTGATGGGCTTTGATACTAATTGATGGATCTGGATGCGGAGACTCCAACACATGGTTGGAGATCTATGTACGTTCCAGCGATAGGGAAGCTCCGCGGATCTCTTCTCCTCATCTTATCTATGGGAATGGAGAGAACTAGGGCTCCCTTATCCTTATACAGACAAGCCCCAAATAGTCACACTTCCTAGAGACTTCTTCGCAAAGAAACTCATATCCACTACTCTGGCTTTATGGATTTGTGGACTGCATTTATGAAATTGGTTTATGCCTTCATAAATTCCATGAAGATGCTCAAGATCAGTTCTTGATGAATCTACAGATGGGAATTAGAGCCTTGGAGAATTCCCATGTGAATTTGAGCCCTGGAGAATTCCCATGTTTAAAAGTCCGATCTTTAAAAGATTGCCTTGGAGAATTGCTCAAGAAAGAGCAATGCTTACTGACTCAAGCGGTCTTGGAACAAAAAGGAAATTCTTCTGATGCACATGATGTTGCATGTGCTGCACAATCCAAGTGACGATATATGAGCAAAGTTCAGTGCTACAACCATAAAGAATATAGGCACATAGTTACTAAATGCAAGAGGAAACAATTATTGTAAGAAACAAAGGCATGTCATCTCTGAATGTCGAAAGCGACCGCGGAATAGAAACAACAAAGCTTATACTACTACAGCTAGGGTTCTTTGGGTACAACCACTGCCTCAAGTATGTCCACACAGCCGGTATCCACCTTAACTCCTGAAATGGTACAACAAATAATCCAATCTGTTTTTTCTGCCCTTGATTTCTCCGGTAAGTCATCTAAAAAAATCTGTTCAGTATATGGATTTCGGAAGATTGAATTATATGATTTCTTTCGACTGATAATCTGAACAATCTTTAAAAGTATGACGGTGACATGAATATTCACATTGTTAATGGTGACAAACTTCGCATCATTGCAACTGGAAATATTGATCATTCTTTGCCCTTGAAAAATGTTTTCTATTCATCTCATTTATCTTCTAATCTACTTTCTCTTGGCCAGCTCGTTGAAAATAATTGCAGTGTCTCATTTCCCCCATCTGGTTGGTAAGGTGATAGGCAAGGGTCTTAAATGTGGCAAGATGTTTCCTCTCCATATCACTGCATTCGATTTTTTTTCTTATGTACCATCCATACAATTATTATTTCCCAATCTACCACTCCAAACCTACGTGACAAATCCAACCCAGAACACTTGTCTGAGCAGCCTGTTCCCCAAAAAAACAAAAAATATCTGATGTACCTGCACCGGTCAATTCATAGCACAGTGTGGGTCAAACCTGTAAAATCTCCACATGGGGGCCTAGTGATACTGTGGTCTCGGTCTCGATCTCGGTTGGTAGATATGCTTGCAGGGCATCTCCCGTGCTTCGGATCCGAGCTCAAATTGGTCCATACAGACAGCGCAGTGAGTTCCACCTCGGTCAAACCTATGAGCTCGGTCATCCCATAAGTTCGGTCATCCCATGAGTTCGGTCAACCCATGACTTTTTGTAACTCTACAAGTCAAAATGAATAGTTGATTTAAAAGTTGTGGTGACACTATTAACTTTTTGAAGAACTAATTTTATTAACTTTTAATAGTTGATTTAAAAGTTGTAGTGACTGATGTGAGTTTTGTAATGCATATTATTTCCATGGACATTTTCAAACCATGGAAATAATAAAAAATGTGGAAGGACCAAACAGAAAAGCATAGATAATGATACAACCAAAACTCATGCATGCCGAGGCCGAGCTCATGCATGCCGAGCTCATGCCCGAACTCTTGACCGAGCTCATGCAGGTTGACCAAGCTCGTACAGGTTTGACCGAACTCATGGGATGACCAAACTGATGGGATGACCGAGCTCATTGGTTTGACCGAGGTGGAACTCACTGCGCTGTCTGTATGGACCAATTTGAGCTCAGATCCAAAGCACGGGAGATGCCCTACAAGCATATCTACCAACCAAGACCGAGACCACAGTATCACTAGGCCCCCATGTGGAGATTTTAAAGGTTTGACCCACACTGTGCTGTGAATTGACCTGTGCAGGTACAACAGATACCCATGTATAGATTTTACAGGTTTTACCCACACTGTGCCGTGAATTGACCGGTGCAGGTACAACATATATTTTTTATTTTTTTTAGGAAACAAGCTGCTCAGACAAGTGCTCTGGATTGGATTTGCCATGTAGATTCGGAGTGGTAGTTTGGAAAATATTTAGAATCGGATGCTAGATTGGGAAATAATAATTGTATGGATAGTACATAAGAAAAAAAATCCACTCACTAGCTAGGGATATTACTTTATTTTCACTGTTTAGTTCTTTGAATAATGATCGTCAACTATGGCATAAATGTCTTGGACATCCAAACACACAAGAATTATTTTTTTATGTTGAACAATGGTTTGATTATGAAATAAAGATGTTTTTTTTTATTGCTCTACTTGTAAAGTGGGCAAATGTAAAACACTCCCTTTTCCCACTCAACACAGATTTTTTTTATTTGATTCATTTAGTTGTTTGGGGCATCGCACCAACTATCACACACACACAGCATAAGTATTTTGTAACTTTCATCGATGATTAAAATCGGTTAACATGGAAATATTTCTTACATGCCAAATCTGAGGTCCTGTATGTTTTAAAAAAGCTTTTGCCCTCATTGAAAATCAATTCTCCAAAACTATAAAAATTATGCATTCTGATTCAGGAGGAATACTCATCTTCACAATTTCAAGGATTTCTTCAACCCAAGGGCATTGTTTCCCAACGCACATGTCCCAACACAGCCCAGTAAAATGGGATGGCAGAACAAAAGAACCAATATTACTTCTTGAATCTTTAGTCTCATCCACCTTCTGGGTAGAAGCTCTATCTACCGTTGTGCATCTCATTAATCACCTCCCGTCACCGAAGCTTCAAAATCAATCCCCATACTTAGCGCTACCAAACCATCCGATGAACACCTTCATACCTTTGGTTGTGCACTTTCGTCCATTTACCCTCTCATGAACAAGATAAGCTCTTGGCCCATTCAGTAAAATGTGCATTCCTAGGGTATGCTTCTCATCAAAAGTGTTATCTTTGTTCTTATCCTAAAGTTTGTCACGTTTGCATCTCTAGCAATGTAATTTTTTGGAAAACTTTCAAACTCACTCTCCACAGAAAACGTCTCATTTTTACCAGTATCTTTTTATCCTCCCTCCACCACAAGGTTTAAACCTGGGTTGGTGTATGTGAGACATCACGCACAAGATTTTTCCATAGCTAGGCAACCTTTACCTCAACCTGACCCGGCACCTACTCTCGATCCCCCAATACTTCGAACATCTACTCGTCCCAGTTGTCCCCCTGATCGCTTATCATTGTATGCCACTTTTTCCACAGTCTCTATCCGTAAAACTTACTTGAAACATCCTTAGCAGCAACAAGTTATGATGGAAGAACTCACAACAAGCTATGATAAAACTAATGGAAGAACTCACAGCTCTACAGCATAATCATATATGGGACATTGTTCCATGTCCATCTCATGCCAATCTCATCAGTTGCAAATGGATCTGCATTGTCAAACTAAAACCGGATGGATCTTTAGATAGATATAAAGCTCGTCTGGTGGCTTTGGGCAATCAATAAGAATAAGGAGTCTACTATGATGGGACCCTTTGGTTGCTAAAATGACTATGGTTTGATTTCTCTTGGCTCTTACTGCACCGTAGTCATGGCCTTTGTTTCAAATGGACATCAAGAATACTTTTCTACATGACAATCTTCAAGAAGAAGTCTACATGTGACTTCCTCCTGGCATTACTGTTTCATCGAGGATAGTGTATGTCACTTATATCAATCCCTTTATGGGCTGAAGCAAGCTCCTATAACCTGGTTTGAAAATTTTTGAGACAATCTTTTACATGCCAGGTTCCAGAAACAAAAAAATGATCCTTCTTTTAAGTTTGAACTACGCCGGACATCACATGGCCTTACTATACTACTTGTATATGTCAACGACATTACCATCTCTGAGGCAAATCTTGATTAGGGGTGGAAGAAACCGAACCAAACCGTAAAATTAAGTTCGGTTCGGTTTATCGGTTTTCGGATCGGTTTCGGTTTTGAGTTTTTGGCAAGTTCGGTTTTCGGTTCAGTTTCGGTTTTTAGAAAATAATTTCGGTTTAAACCGAAAAACCGAACTATATTTCATGTTTTAAATTAAATATATATATGTCAGTATTAGACAGACTATTACTGTAATTTACATAGACTAATAGACTATAATCTAAAGACTAAAAGAGTAAAAGACCAAATGGGAAAGGAAAAAACCGAAAAACCAAACGTTTAATTGAAAAATTCGGTTTAAACCGAAAAATCGAAAACCAAACCGTTTAATTATTTTCGGTTCGGTTCGGTTTTACATCTTATTCGGTCCGGTTCGGTTTGTAATATTTTGACATTTCGGTTTTCGATTTTTTTCGGTTTCGATTTAAAACCGAACCGAAAACCATACTTCCACCCCTAATCTTGATGGTATTCTCTAACTACAAAAAGTTCTTCCTGCTTCCGTAGATTTTTGGGACTAAAAGACCACTCCAGTTAATACTCCCTTAAAACTACACAGGAAAGATGATGGAAACCTTCTCGAAGATCCTACAATCTACCGAAAACTTGGTAGTCTTATTTACTCAACAATCACTTGGCCAGATATCTCCCATGTGGTAAATCTAGTCAATTAGTTCATGACTAAGCCCATGCATATTCACATGTCAGTTGTCAAACATACCATCAGTATCTTCTTGGGGCACTAGAGCATGGCATTTTCTTTTTGGCTCATTCAAATCATATCCTAACTGCCTACTGTGATGTGGACTGGGCTGGATGTCGTTCCACGACTAGATGGTGTGTATATCTTGGAAATATTCTCATTTCATGGAAATTTAAAAAGCAGGATATAATTTCCAAATCCTCTATGGAAGAAAAACACCTCTCTCTGTCATAACTACAATTACTAAAGGAACTTGGCTTTCCCCAACACAATGTTACTCCACTGCAGCCTGCAGGGTGACAAGACAAGCGCCATTCATATAGTTTAAAACCCCATGTTTCATGAAAGAACAAAGCATATTCATGAAGCTTTTGATGACAAGCTCATTACTCTTCCTCATGTCACTATAGATCTTCAAGTAGCCGACATCTTTACTGAAGCTCTTCCAGGTGTCAAGCATCTATTCTTTGTTTGGAAAATTGATGTTGGTTGATTCGCCATCATCACTTAGAGAGAGGGGAGAGGGGAGAAGAGAGAGAGGGGGGGAGGGGGGGTGGGGGGGGCGGTGGTTTTATCAATGTACGTAACATGGGACCCACAATAGTTTAGATTAGATCCCACATGTATGTAAATCCATTGTAATCTGAGTATTATCTAGTAGAATAGGATCATCCCTGATTTCAACGGATTTTACAATTGTAAACTTTGTATAATGAGAAAGCTCAAAGGCTATAAGCAGAGGGGTCGATCATATTGATCATGACTCAGTTTTTCTAGCAATTTCATGTCCTCTCAATTTGATATCAGATTTTTGCAATGTGGAGGTGTTAAAAATGGGAGAAGAGTCATGTTAGGGGAGAAGTGTTTTAATAAAGGGTGGATTTTAAGTTGAAGCAGGGTAATAAAGTCCATTCTTAGGTTGATGATTGGCCAAGTGTTGTGCGGAAGTGGGAGGAGTGGGTCTTGCAATACGTCTTTAAGATGAGAGTTTTGTCGGACTCAGGGGTTTGAGTATAGGTTCTTATTGAGTATATTTCTAATGTGTTTTCATGCAGGGAGGAATCTAATTTGCGTATTTCAAGCCTTGCCAACGGATAGTCCTCAACCAACTCTTTTTACAGATTGTTGGCGAACCTGACATTTTCCATATCTCCTTGTTCACTAGTTTGGCTGGGTTTGGCTCCTCTTCATGTGGAGCCCCTTTTGCTAGCTGGTAGTTGCCAGGAAAGTCTCTACTGCAAAAATCTCAGGAGGGGTATGTCATCGGAGGCCATTTCAGATATTTTCTCTCTATGGGGATGTGAGAGGGAGACAGTTGACCATCTTTTATGAATTTTAAGGTATTGACCATCTTTTATGAATTTTAAGGTATCTTCCTCTTTATGGAGTTGCTTTTTAACTAGTGCGCCTTGTCTTGGTGCGTGCCTACATCTTTGAGTGGTAATGTTTGAGGCTGGTTTTCTTGCCCTTTTTTTTTGTGGTGCTATTCTTTGGAGACTTATTCCTTTCCCCACCATTAGACTATTTGAAAAGAGAAGAATGATACAATTTTCAAGGGCTCCAGGTTGGCTTTTAATGATCTTTGTTCTATTTTGACTTGGGGTCTAGCTAAGGGACCATCATTAAAAAGGACTTTGCTTCTCAAAGGATTGATGATGCTATGAATAACTAGGAGGCTTGTTTTCATTGTAATTTGTCTCGACTGTGGTATGTGGCATCGTGGATCCCTCCACCAGCAATGTGTTTGAAGTTCAATGTTGATTTGTGTGTGCTTTGTGTAAGAATATTGGTTGGCAATTCAATGGGGTTACGAACAAAACTCAAGTCCAAATCGAGTTGTAATTTGACAATTTTAGATATGGACTGTGGTGATGCTTCATTTCGAAGATTGAAGAAAGAAAAACGAAGAAAGTCAGCAGTTTCAGTCGCGCAGTCAAGCCCTGAAACAGAACACCGTCTCGCTTGAGTACCCCTGGCTCAAGCGAGTTTGTATGCACTGTCAAGTTTCAAGACAATGGACCTATCCGCTCGAGCGACCTTCGGCGAATGTTTCCTGCGTGAATTGGAAACCTATTCCTACTTTCTCTCCACCTACTTTTTGTGTCCTATTCGAATAGAGAAACCCTTGCATGACCCTAAAGCCTATAAATAAACACTCTTGCAACCCTAGAACTGATCTCTCTCCCATCCAAAGAATTCAGAATTCCTTAAGAGATCCTTTAAGAGTTTTGTGCTTTGTTGTTGTGCAAGAGTTCTGCGCTGAAGCTTTATCCTTTTTTCTTGCTCGTTGAAGCACCTTGAGAGGCGTCAAGGTGGTTTGCATTTCAAGCATGGTGAAGGTGTACGGCGAGTCATCGGTAAAACCATTGTAGTCCTTAGGTTGAGTTGCAACTGGGGAAGGTTTTGAGTCTTTGTAACCTTTATTTTACATAGTGCTTGGTTGTCTGTGGTCTAGACAAAAAGACCCGTGGTTTTTCCCGAGTAGGATCTTCCACGTAAAAAATTCTCTCTCTCTCTCTCTCTCTCTCTCTCTCTCTCGTGGTTGATTGCTTTTCTACTCAGGTTAATTGCTTCTAGTTTTAATTAATTGGAATTGAAACCCATAAAGAAATCTGAGTTGGGACCTTAGCTTGCATTAAGGCTTAAATTCCCTCACTTTCTATTGCTTCCTCCACCCCAATGAACAAAACATACAACTCAATTCATTCGGTGCACTTTTCTTGGATATGGAAATGGATAAAAAGGATTTGTTTGTTATGATCTTCATGTGAATCAATTACACATTTCGAGGAATGTCACCTTTTCAGATAATATTATGTTCTTTCATGCTTCTCATTCTTCATCTCCATCTATTACATCTGAATCTTCTATGCATATCTTCTCTAATCCCTCTACCGATTCCTCTTGTTTCTGTACTGAAAATTTAAAGGTGTGTTTTCCACCTCCTAACTCTTCCTCAGAAGCTTCTACAGGGCACCGGAAGACCACCATCTCATACTCCTACAAAATCTATTTGTATTGCATCTCGGACCATAAAACCTCCTGGCCATTATGGTACCTTTCTACATCATTACTTGTATCTTTGAATTCAATTTTTATTCCCAACACTTAAAAGCAGGCGATGTAGTCGTGAGAAAGGAAACCTACCATTGCATAAAGTGATACGTTAAGCTATTAATTGAATCCAAGGATCTCAACTAACCCTTGGAAACAACAAAAGGTGTGATCGCCAGTCACAAAAACAAAATCATGACTCCAAATGATCGCCTCCAATGTGGGATATTATGAGTTACTACTTGCCACAACACCATCGACAATGGATGGTAGTCTCATCGTCTGGTCATTTAAGTGTTGTTTGGGTAATTTACTCGTAGAGTTTTCTGAAGTGAAGGGTCAAGTCAAAAGATAATAAAAGAAGAGGTGATCAAATAAAAAAGTGCTAAATGCCCCAAAAGCACAGCTTCCCCAAGTTATAGCCTTCTGTCATTTAGTTCCATGAAAGAGCAACTTTTCGACTTTTTTGGTAAAAAGAAGAGGGCTTTTTGTCGGTTAGTTCACAAGAGAGTAGCTTTTTGACAATTTTTAAAGAAGCGATTTTGTGAATTAGGATTTTTTTATTTGAACCCTTTTATTTTATTATCTCTTGATTTGACCCTTCTTTTCACTTCACTATACAAGAAATTTGCTTGTATAAAGGCCCTAAGGTCATTAATCAAAAAGTAGATGTAAGGTGAAAGAAAGGGTTGGATTCCAGTATAGTAAAGAAGGGAAAAACAAACACAAGAACATGAAGGTAGGTAAAGTGATCTACAATTTCGGTTCCTAGTCATCTTCTTTGTCTGAAAGTTCATCATTTTTCTGCTACTCTGATTTGGCTGAAAGTTTTACTGGAGTTATTACTAGATACATGGGGGATATTCCAAAAAAAAAGAAAGAAAAAAAAAATTTGTGCCTGGAATTCCTCAAATTAATGCACACAAAACAACTAATTAAACATTCGGGAATTCCTATAGAGCAGGATTTGGGCCCCTTTCCAAATTTTAATATTTGTTTATAATGAAGAAAGAAGGGAAAAACAAACAAAGAATATGAAGGTAGGTAAAGTGGTCCAGAAGTTTGGGTTTCTAGTCATATTCACTGGCCAAAAATTCATAATTTTTCTACAACTCTGATTAGGCTGAGTTTTACTGGAGAAACTAGACAGATAGGGGATATTCCAGAAAATTTTGCAGAATTTTCTTATGATTGGAATTACTCAAATTAATGTGCACAAAGTAAATGTGCTGGAATTTATGTGCAGCAGGATTTGGGCCTTGACCCAGGTCCACTTTCCAAATTTTAATATTTTTTTATAACCCCAAATTAGGTGAAACCAAAAAATCCATTTGAAAGATAACTGTCTATGGAGTCGAAAGAAAAATCCATAAATTCCAGTCCCACAGAAAAGTATTTAAATAAGATTTTTCGATTGAGCTGAAAAAGTAAGAGCTACTAAGCTATTTTTTTAGACATCAATAATTAACAGAGAAGGCACACTTTGGGTTTCTTTACCTGTCATTACTGTGGTTCCCATTGAGTTCAAACAAAATACCATAGAACCAATCGCTATTGCATTTCCAAGCAAGGAAACAACCAAACAATCAACTGGACTGAAAAATTGAGGTGATGATCTCACATGGAAAATGGATGATTTCTCCTGCAACTACAATGATCCCTAATATATGGATGCATATTGAGACTGGTATAGCAGCATGCCCCTATGTCAATTAGGGGTGCAACTTGGGTGGGGTGGATCAAGTATTGGCCCTATGGAAGTCTGACCTGAATTGCATGTGCATATTGAGACTGGTATAGCAGCATGCCCCTATGTCAATTAGGGGTGGAACTTGGGTGGGGTGGATCAAGTATTGGCCCTATGGAAGTCTGACCTGAATTGCATGTGCATAAACTCAAACATGAAAGTCACCCAGATGAAACCCAAACACACCCACCCAAAATCTGGATTCACTTTCTAAGTGTAACTTGGGTTAAGTCATTAAGGGTTGGTATAAAAGCTTCTATTTTTTTTTTTTTTAAAGAACGTAAGGTTCGGAAAATATATATAATTTGCATAAAATGTGGACGACAGAAAACATTCACCCGCGCTCTACACTCCGGCCGATCCAGACCACGCATCACACGTAATATATGAAATTTAGAGGTGGGTCCCCCTCTGGGACAGTTCAGATGTGCAGTGCGCAAGTTAATATTTCCAGTTGAGGATATGCTACAATATTAAATTGTGTATATCTGGTTATATAAGTCCGGCACTGAGGTTGAAATCAGGCACCTGAAATCCCAAACACACAACCTAACCAGATTCTACACGGGTTGCAAAACCAAATCCAAACAAGCCTGATTCAAATTTCACATTTGGTCAAGATTAGGTCATGTAGGTTTGGTATTAGCCCTGGTGAAGTTGCATCCTAATTTCAATAGAAGGTATCTAGTCATTATGCATGAGTGAATTGAGCTCATTCACATTCACGTGAATAATAATGACAATATAAGTCTTAAATAATTAGCAAAATCTGACCTGTTGGGGTGATGAGTGAGACAAGAGGTAATCTCTATCTTGGCTCTTTAGTAAGTTGGCTATTGTCTGTCTCTCATGCTTCTCCCTCTCTTCGTTCTCCAATTCCTCCAACCTCTGTTTACTAAAAGGAAATGCCTCAACCCCAAATCTATAAATGAGCTCGACCCCGTCACGCTGTGCCATGCCATCATCATTGCCAGGTTGAAGGACAACCAGTGATGGTATCCCTTCAATCTCAAATTGTCGAGTCAAGGCCTTCTTCGACTCCAGGTCAGCGAAAGGAATGGAGAGCCAGGGCATGGTTGCACGGTACTCATTGAAGGCGTTGGAGTCCTCATCGGATGACACGAAAACAACCTCAAATTGGGCTCCAGATTCTCTCAATTGGTTGTAGATGCCAGTGAGAATGGGCGTGAATTGCCCACAGGGTGGATACCAGTTAGCTGCGAAGTACAATCCTACTACCTTGCCTTCTAAATCAGATACTTTCACCTGATGACAATCAGTTAAAACAGAGAAAATTTGCTGCCACATTCAAGATAAGATTATCAAATTCAAAGGTATGAATTGAACAAACAAAATTAACAGTATATTTATTCTTTCAGTGTATTATCATCTAATCTCCAAGATCTCTATGTTCTCCTTTCAAGGTGTCACATCACGTTTTCCTTTCATGCGGTGAAGTCATGGATCTAGTTCTTCTAAGTTTTTGTTCCATTTTTTTAAAATTTGAAATTCTTTTATTTATTTGTTTGAATTTGCATTCCTTTCGAATTTGGGGTTTATCTTTTTCCTTTTTCTTCTTATACTTCTATGGGGTTTATCTTTTCTTTTCTTTTTCTTATTCTTCTATGTACAACCACAACAGTCATGACCTATAACAACCATGTGCTGGTATAACTACTATGACAATTTCACCATCTCCTTACACTGTACTTTCTCATTTGTAATTCAGGCTGTTCGTTTGGTACTAAATGGGGGCATATGATTCCACTGGTTGTAGCTTGTCAGCAACAAAACTGTCCTTGCAGGTCATTTAATACAGCTTCTAATCATCCTATTTAACTGATCTATGGGCAGTGTAAGTGTCCAACCACATGATATTTTTCACATGATCATCCTTTCCTGGTGTGACCAACTAGATCGACAGTTCGGATTGTCAAGCATTTATTCATAGAAGATACAAACTATTTGTAGCATTACTATATATATATTAAAAAAATGGGTTGTCTGACCCGAAATAAAGTTAATCACAATTGGAGGAGTAATTAAGAAACGATGAGACAATTGAAAAGAGTCTCTCAATTGGGCTCTTCAATTAAATTTTACAAAATTGTCCTCGAAAAGTCAAAATTAGTCAATAAATTCCTTATCCAATTAAGGGTGTTTGCTCTCATTTTCTCCACTATGCGAACAGGGAGAAACACAAGGATTCCCTAGCAGCAACTTCTGCTTCCATCCTCCTTGAACGCAAGATATACAACATTCCTTTCTCTCTTTTCTTTCTTCTCTTCCCTTTTAGAGCTTCGTTGCGTAACACCGTGGAAATGCCTTTCTGATGATGGGAGGTCAAACTCATGTTTCTTATCCCATGCAAAAAAGTTCCCACAAAATTGGAACTCTCTACGGTGAATCTGTTTGCACCGAACAACAAAAAAGGACCGCGTGTAATATAAAGAGGTCTTACCTCTCAAGTTCCGCTGAAAAAGGGCCTGCACAAATGTGCCCTAATATAAACTCAAAATGACAGCTTGAAACTTCTTCTGAGGCATTCCTTGACAAAAGGAAAATATTCAAAATAGTCCCTAAGTTCTGGCCTAATATTAAACAGGGTTGAATTGATAATATGAAGGTCTGTAGGTTTTTTAGATAGGGTGAAATGACTCAAATATCTCCTCTCCCTATGAATCTCCAAATTGAACTAAACAAGAATTGGGTTTCATTTTTCACTAATTCCACCCCAAATGTGCCCGATCCAACGATCCATTCCACAAAAAATGGGCCCCCTTAGCATTGTCCAGCATATTACCATCCATTTCCTACCCTGAACCAATTATTCCACCCTTATTTCTCATGAATAATTGAAAAACGTTCAAAGTAGTTTTTTTTTTTTTTTTTTTGCGCATTCGGCGATAGGTCCTGAACATTTTTCTGATCTTAGATCCACAATCTTTTTTCATAGTGTGGTAGGTCCTTTTTCCAAATTCGAAGACCTAAAATGTCCAAGTTACCCTTTCTTTAAAAGTTCTTATTTATTTAAAGATAAATCATATCCCATGATTAGTGGGATATGCCATTAATAATGGTCAACTACCATTTCAAAGACAAATAAAATTCAAAAACACAAATAGATTTCAAATTTTCAAAATTTTGAATTCGGATCCTCTCCGAAGATTTGAAATTAATACACTCAAAATTTGATTTTTTTAGCGAATTCAAGATTTGCCGAAAAAACTCAGATAAATTTTCCAAAAATTTACCTTTTTACTAAACAGAGTTTGGATCCTCATAGAAGATTTAAATTGAAAAAATTCAAAATTTGCAAAAAAACTCAGATAGATTTTCCAAAAAACTCAAATAATTTTTTTTAAAAACTCAGATAAATTTGAGAAAACTCAGATAAATTTCGTAAAAACTCAGATAAATTTCATTAACACTCAGATAGCGGTGGTCTTTGGGCAGAGACTTCCCTCTTTCTCCAGCGACGGTGAACGAAATTAGAAATCTTCTCAAATCTTCACTACCTCCGTCCCGACTCCGATTTTCTCTGCAACTTCCGGTCTTCTCCGCAAACTTAGATTTGCATCTTCCTCGTCGGAGACCGTGCGTAGTTGCAGAGCCCCAGACCACCTCTGTTCTGGTTTTGCAGCAGTAACCAAGAGACGACAGTCTGTTGTCTTCCTCTTTGCCGGTGATAGAGCAATACCGGCTATGGTTGCAGTGGCCGACACGGATTCTGTCCGGCGAAACCGAGAAACCAAGATCCTCCAACAATGGCGACGATAATTCCAAATCCCTTATTCAGATCTGTCTTCTGTAACAGCGCCTGAAACAACCCTGGGCCTTTCTGGATCTTTTGAGTCTTGTTTCTCTAACAACGAGCACACGTACGCCGAGAGTCAAAACCCTCTCTGCACTCCGATCTTCTGCAAATAGAGAATGAGAGAGAGCCCTGCCCTAAAATTGAGGGAGAATGGAAGATTTGAAATTTTAGATTTTATGCCTAAATAGTTGAAAGGGCAAATTAGTCATGAAAAAGTCCGATGTGGACAGCTAAGGGACCACCGCCTAAATTAATGCCATGCGCAAGGGGTTTTTGGCCTTAAGTGCGACCAAGATTTAAGAAAATTGAAATGTGTGTTTTCAATTTCTTTAACTCAAATTGACCTTGAAAACTCTCATCAAATCCACCCATAACATAAAAACGACCTCCATTTTACCCTCTCATCATCTATGAAAGGGGGAAAATGAATGAGATGGAAGGATATAATCATTGGTTGAGTCTTGTCTCCGGCACCAAGCTCATTGAGAAAATGAAAACAAAGAAGACGATTGAATATGCCTTGAAATGCATATAGAAATGGAGGAGTTAAGCTTGATGGAAGCCCAAGCACGAAATCGATGAGTTGGGGAAGATGAATATGGTCTGAGAAGATGGATAAGTGCTAATGGGATTCACCTATTTCAGATATTGTAGAAAGTTCATGGCAACCACTCAGTGGCGGACCCAGAATTTTCATTTGGGTGGGGCCGAACAAGGACAGGCGACGAAAATATGCACTAGTTTGCATAAGCTCAATCGGTGAAGAGAATCTTTTCAGATGACATATATCGAAGTATTGCAAAATTAAGATGGACCAAGACCATACACAACACAACTCACAATAATTTTTATAAAGTAAACCCTTTAATTTTTATTAATTAACACTATTTATACAAAGGGCACCTTACATATACGTTGCATTACAAAGTGGCATGACCAAACAAGCCACACCACTAGACACTCATATATTATCATTACATTTTTAGATACTCTCTCTATGATACACTCACAGGACACTAAAAGTTTATGTTGTACTCACTCACCACACCCATGATCTCAAGGCAGAGGATCTTCTCCATAAATTGAATTGGAGGGGGAGATTTTGGTATGGGAGTGGGAGGGTTTGATTGTGATTTTCGTGGGATCTGTGGACAGGTTTGATGGTGATGCTAGTGATGATGGGGTTATGGGGGTGGGTATTGAGAGAGATGGATTGGGAGAGAGATCGACGGAAATGAATGGAGATGTGGCATAGTGTGGGTTGCTTGAATTCCGTCAGAAGGCCATCTATTCACAGCTTACCAGACATTTCCACTGGTGATCGATCAGGTGATGCATTTGTTGGCAATCAAATTTTAAGATGAGAAAACAAGGGGTGATTAGCAATAGTAAAGGTTGGATCATCCATTACATTTCTGGGTTGCAGCAGATTCCACCACTTGGTTGCTGACAGCTTTCTTAAGAAACATATTTACCTTTCTTTCTCTCTCCCCACCTAATTCATCATTCATCTAAGATAGAGATTCTTCGCAGTGATGCACACTTGTTTACATTCCTAATCTATAGTTTCAAAATTTCATGCGTGTAAGTGAAAAGAAACCATTACACAAAGTCATTTTTCTTTTTGGGAGTTACTTTGCCTTGGTTGGAGGGACATGTGGGGCGATCTTCCCACATACATGGGGCACATGTTGTGCATGGTGTAGAGCATTGTTCAACTTTATGCAGATTACCAGATTTGATCTGGGGCAACCGCCCCAGATCATCGTAAAATGGGTCCGCCCCTGCAACCACTTGTTTGAGAGTCACCTCAAAAATTTAGGGGCTCTTTTGATTTATCAATCCTTTGACATATAATAGGCGAAGACTTACGTGATCTTAGAATTTTCTTTGTAGAAATGGTGGAGCAAGGTTTCAGGTTTCTCTCATTCCTAATCTTTTCTCATCTATGTTGTGTTTTTTTTCTTAAGGATCTTTTCACATCTATATATTGATGGATTTTTTATTTTATTTTTTAAATCTTTCATAAGACCGATCTATGTATATAAAACTAGAGCACTGATTTTGGTGATTTTGTTTGATGTGCTAAGATGCAGGGATTGGGGAAACAACTCTCCACTTTGAAGAACATGGATACAATTAATATAGCCATCAGAAACATATGGGCTTAATTCATGTCCCTTAAAAAGTTTGAACCAAGAAATTTAATTATGTCTATAATCATTCATAAACTATATAACTAATAAATTTCTCCAAATAGATGGTCCTCACCAACAATATTAGGGACAATGAAAAACCCACTGCATCAATTATTGTGCCCAAACAAGAAGGTTAATTGATACATACAATCAAAGGTGCATATGTAAAGTCTTAAAAATTAACTTAAATATTAATTTGTAAAAGTGTCATCATACTAACTTTTGTCAATATAGATCAGCTTAATCAACAAAGCACACATGTAGTTTATAAATAGGGAAACTTACATGCGCCCACCTACTTTCTCTAATACTTAGAAATGGGCACTTATATTTTTTAGTTTTTCATAGGATCACTCATACTCTCTTCACAGTACTGGTCAACAACCTTGACCAACAGACATATTCTTTATCCATTACGTTGACTGAATTTAGCTTAAACAAGTTTGTAGTGAATTTAGTGTTTGACCAATAGGGGAAAAACTTAGACCAAACACCAAGCAAAATCATTTTTTTCTCTTAACTCACTAGAGTTACCATAGTATTTCTAGCATACTGTTCAACTGAACCAAGGGTAATCCATGGGGCTTTACTAGAATTGACTATTGAGTGTTTTCTTCTTCATGTTTCTAATGAAAACATTGGAAGTGGAGAATCAGCCACATCTATTTTCAAACTTTTAGATATCACCCCACCTATAGTCATACATGGGCCACGCAAAAAAATAAAAAAATTTTAAAATTTTAAAAATAAATCTAGAGATGGGAGAATCCTAACCCTTCAACCGGTGACCATCAATCAGATGGTTCAGAAAATAGGAATAATCCTAACTCTATTCCAGGCCTTCCAGGCCAGTTTGATTCACGTGGCTCTAACGTGAGCCTCACCCGGCGCATTGTAGACCCGACCCCCCCCCCCCCCCCCCCGGCGCATGCTAGATGCTTCCCTCCGTTCCAATAAAAACCATATACATGCCTACATAGACACATACATAAACATATACATACATATAATATGGATATGGGTATAGAGACTAGAGAGAGAGCTAGAAAGAGAACCTGGTCTCCTTCTGGGGAGAGGAGAAAATCTCTATGTTTGGAAGTCAAGAGAGATGAAAAACTGGATTTAGAAGCCTTAACTGAATCACCATTAAAACCCGACAAATCTTGTGTCTTCTTCTTCAAAGCCAAGCCCAACTCCTCCTTCCTCATGCCTCACTCGCACCCTTCCTCTCTTTCTAACCTTCAAATCAACAGGACCCAATACACAGCTCAGCTTCTTCAAGCTGTTTCTCCCATGCTTATATTCCCTGCTTTGTTTCAAGGAACCCCATGCATGCCGACATACATGCATGCACATGCACATGACATGGGTCACATGGCCTTTTCCCTTTAACCTCTCTCTATATACGCGTATATGGGAGTTGGGAGTTATGACATGAGGAGAGCAGAGAACAAACAAGCTTTATTCGGCTTTGTACACACCTAACTTGATATGGGTCTTGTGGAAGCTAATCAATGAATGGGACAGCATCCTCTACTGCCTCGCCTGCAGGAACCTCTCTGTTGTAACTTTATTTTGAGAGGGGGGCATGTTTTATATTTTGTGGGCCTAGTTGATGCAGAAGAAGATTTTGAGAATCAGGCTTCTGCCAAAGGTCAGATACATTAGATAGTAGAGCTATCTATGGTCAGATCAGCTCTGTGTGATATTTTTGTTGATGATGAGTCATCTATAAGTGCATCTTATATTTGGTATTGGCCACAATGCTCCCAAATCCTGCCATAGAAAACTACATCATTTTTTTTTTTTTGACAGGACATTCATCCCATCTTTACTAATCCATGCAGTCCATAATAAAATCAAATCAATATCTAAGTAAAACTTTAAGCCACTTTATAATAAATGTCATCTCCCTATATGAGTTGTCTTCAAATTTTACCATAATAGGAGTAATCCCCACTAAAAGATTTGTCCTATAAGTACAAACTTAAGTAAAGCAGCCTTATATTTATTATTAATACCTATTAATCAAATGCTTAATTTTACGGTGGGATGGACTGATGTGGGGATCAAATTTGAAAATAAGATAACACAAATAAGATATTAGAAATTTGAACGGTTCAGATATTCAATATGTGGGCTCTACATGTAGGCTCTACATTGAGTTCATTCCTTCCACTCATGGGAAACCAGAGGATGACACTGAGGGGATCCAGACTCAGGCTTGTGTTGGAGATTCCTGCAGAGGATATGAATCCAGATGGGCCAATAGCACTGAACCACATGTGGTTATTAGGAAGGGAGTAACCAACCAATCTGACATATTTTTCTAAAGCAGTTTGATGATTTGGACTAACTTAATATCGGATTCTTTATCGGGAGTTTCTCTTCTATTTCCCGTTTCGTCTCGCGTGGAGTAAGCTATAACATTTGTCGAGTGGTGGGCGATATATCGAATACGAGAAGTTATAGGTTTATAAGATGTCAAGACACAAGATCCTAGCCATCCATCTTGAATGGGATTTTCAACCCATTTAGCCTGATTGATGAGAGTAGAATTTGTTGTGGGGTAGAGTAAACATTTTCACATTTTGTTACAGAGGGGAATAAAAAAGGGAGAATAATTGGAAGATTGTTTTGGAGTTGGTAGATGTGAAGAATGACATTATTTGGGTTTTCCTTGAGCCCATTTGGAGAAATTGGGAGGATAAGGGGAATGGAATTTATTGCAGTGGAGAGAATATATTTCAAATTTGGGCTAAAATAAGTAAAAGAGAGAAGATTTCAAAATGATATTAGGAATTGTCGATTGTTAGGGATTATATACAAATGATTTACATATATAATGGTTATGCATCGTGACGTTTGGTTATGCATTTTGATATTTATTTACACCGATTCACGAATGAGGTATATAAAGGTATATAAACGATGTGTGAAAATAGAAAGATGAGGCAATTGACACATTCAAATTCTCACATGTGCACGTGTGTTAAAGTGTGCGGCACTAGTATACTATTTTACATGGTATTTTTTCCCTTGTGGGCTCCATCAGCTAACTTTTTTTTTCCATTCCAATGGGCTCCATATTTATAATCAAGACTATAAAATTTGCTCATTTGACTAATAAACTTTAGGACCTTGAAGGTACGTACTTATATCATTTCTTTATAGATTTTTGAGTAATTTGTGAAAAAGTTTCAACCTATAAATCTAATTTCTGTATACTTTTGTTAGTTCACAATTAATGATCTAAACTGGTCAACAAACAGTTTCATATTGTCATTCTTCATGGCCGGCTTCGAGAGATTTATGAAAAAAGCCCAAGAAAAAAATAAAGCGAAAATTGTTGGATATATTTATTAAAAAATGATGTCTATGACAAAGATAATAATATGCTACACATGTGAAACACTTGCGTATGTAGCATTTATATGTACAAATCTTACATATGTAAAACCTATTTTCCTATCATGTGCATAAAAGGCGAACAACCCCTTGTGAAATTTTATTTTAGCACCAAACATATAATTCAAATCCCGTCATATTCAAAAACAAGTCTACCATGGATTTAGACCCGTGTTGATGTAGACTTAGACCCACGTTTGGTGGAATCAAGGGCTCGAACTTGACTTAAAAGGTTCGAACCCACAATCATAGGTTTCAAAGCACACCAAACAAACATCTATGCCACAATCCAATTTTTCTTATTTCCTTTAGTGTGGTAATACATCAAATTATTAAAAGTAACGCAACAAGTTATTTTTTTCTATTATATACATATATAATATGTTACTAACGTAAGAATGCAAGAGTAAGAGCCTGTTTGGTTAAAAGTATTTCTAATCACATTTCCCTTTGATTGGAGTTCTTGATAGTGTCTTAATGGAAATTCTACATGTCTTTGTTTGATAGGGGAGAATTCTCTTAACTAGAATTCCAAAAGATATTTTTGCCATATAGATTTATATATCATACATCCAGTATAATATTAAATAACCCTGGGCATTCAAGAACTCCACTTCATGGGACAACATTTGGAATTCTCCAAATGCTCCAAGACGAGAAATCCTAGAAAGGTTGTAACCAAATATGGTCTTAGATGGTTATCGAGTCAACTTTGTTGGCTTAGCATTTGAGGAGTCTGAATACAATGAGATTCATTTGCAACTAGGGTAATAACGCTTCCCCCTGATGTTGGCACCTTTATTGATGGCTTCCTTGCAGTCTGAATCCTCACGACTCTTTGACAGCTAAATTTTGGAATTGAACGAGTGAAACTCCACAATAAGCCCACCTATTGGAAATTCAAGCTACTCAAAATGAAAGCCGTTATTGTGCATCCGATGTTCCCAACTTGTAAGATTGATCATACAATGAATAATTAGATCATATTTATTAAAGGGAGATGCTCCTATGAGAGATACCTCACTTTATATGAGAGATAGGGTGGGGCCCTCATATTCATATCTAATGCCAACAACTTAAATGTAAGGGCCCCCACCTCTATCTCTCATATAAGGTGAGGAAGATCTCTCATAAGAGCATCTCCCTTTATTGAATATGGTCAATCATATGGTGGAACTAACTCTTATAAAAGTAAAATTTGAAAAAATCTCATGCACAATAAGGTTGTTCGTCTTGAGCGGATTAAATTTTTAATAGGTGGGCCTCACTAGAGTTTCACTCCTGAATTCTTTGAGTCAGAGATTCAGAGGATCGGGACTCATTCATTTGACAACATCTACTCATTATGGTTCACTTAATGGTACATCCCCCCCAATTAAAATTCTGGAGATTAGAATTCCAAAAGGTGGGCATGGAAGAAATCCACATGGCAGAACTGTCTTTTGAAATTTCTATCGCTTTGAAGAATTCTTCTCAATTAGACGAGGCATTTGAAATTTCAGGGAGACACCATCTGCACTCATGTAAGAGATTTTAAACAAAAAAACAGGCGTAGCAATCTAAGTAGTTGATATTATTCTCTTTGGAGAAGAATTCCATCCATCTTTGACAGGCAGACTCCACAAGTTATCTTTGATTGACCTTGCTTGATGATATGATGATTAACTTTTAGAAATCACTCTTTCCCGAAGCTAACCATCCAATTGCTTGCTCCATGCAAACAACATTAAGAAGAACTTTTGTATGCCCATGCAATCCGATACTCCATTCCATGAAAATTGCACGCAATCCATTATCCAACTATTATTCTTCTCAATAATATTGTAATGCATACAAAAGCATTCATACAGTCATACTTCATCCACCCATGAAGTAGGGAACTTCATTCAATGCAATGCAGGGTGAAAATAGCTATGGGAACTCCATCCAATGCAATCAGGGCCGGGCCCCGGGACTGGGGGCTTGTATAAGGGGGTGGGGGCACCTGAGAAGAGGTTAAAGTTTTTAAAAACCCACCTATAAATTTTAGAAATTATTTTAAAAAATTTGCATTTGCCCCTTCCTCAAATATTTCTTTTACATAGAACCCCCAAGATCAATTTCCTCCGTCCGCCTCTAAATGTAATCTAGTATGAAATTAGCAATGGGAACAGCGTCCGATCCATGTACTATAATCCTTCTCAAAGATTATTCATTAACTTAATTTAAAAACAAACAAAAGAACTACAATGCAGCGCTGCTATATTAATAAGCTTCAGTGCAGCACCTTGAGGTAGAGTGGAGCCCACTTACAGAAAATTCAAATTGTTGATATACCCATAACACCTATTATATAATTATAATAAGCAACTGATAAAAATACTTTCAAATGAGAGAGAACCACCATTGAACTTACTTACATCTTGAACACATGATCAACTTCCTTTACTTCTCTTTCTTTCTTTGGAAAAAAAAAATAGATGGAACCATTATATGTGGAACCCTCAATTGAACCATTGCCCATTGAAGTTGGTTTTAGTATACTTTAGATACAATCAATACAATGGTTGCTGAAGTTGGATTTAGTATATTCATACATCAACAGTTTGCATTGATGTTCAATGCGTTGCTGCATTGTAGTTCTCCGGCAAACACATGTACCCATTCAATTAAGGATTCATCATCTCCACTTTAAACTCATTCATTGATTGGTTCATCTACTCAGTAAACCCATCTACCAATCAAAATATTAAACACGAGGAATCTCTCTCCCTCTCTCTCTCAGAGAAAACGCCACAAAAATGAAATAAAAAACCTTAATTTTACTCTATTTAGCCATGTTTACTCGCTAGTTGCTTAGTCTTGGCATACTGAATAACAACCTTTTACTCGAATGGTAATAGTCGTGGGATCTAAGCTGGTTGCCCAAGCCTCAAACCTAGATAAACCCCTTTCCTCCTCTGAGGTTTGTCCTACCTCACCAGAGGTCTTCTTCTCTTACCTAAGAGCTTCTTCACCTCTCTCAAAGTCTACTTCCCGAACGCGGGGTCCACCCCCTAGGGTGGGTAGCAAAATTGGCCGGTCCACCCAAAGTTGATGTGATTCATACCTTAAGATTAAGATGATTGGCATAAATTGGTTTAAACCATACTCCTCTTTGTTTAAAACAAACATTAAGCACTTTTCTTAAAACACTAAAAATAAGGCTCGTTTAACCATATCATAAAACATAAAAATGGCCCAATCAATCGAAATCACCCGACATTTGTCTGGTGTTTGTTTTCCTGTGGATTTAGCAGCCCTACCAAGGAGTAATAGTCAAAAAAAAAAAAAATTAATAACATCGAAACCATAGTCAAACTAATACGGTTCAAATATTCGTTACTTATTTAAACCCTTAACCCAACACCTAAAACATCATCACGTGCGTGATGCGTGTGACCATTTCCTTATTCTCACGAGTACGAGAAATAAGCCGCTAAAATCACGTCACCAAAACATCTGGCGATAAGCTATTTCCTCTCCGTCTCATCTCACAATATCTCGCGAGTCCTTCCGTTGCTCATGATGTCATGATCCGACACGTCCCATCTGAATTTCTCTGGGACACGTGTAAAGTCCGAAGACACCTATTAACTCGATCTCTGTGTAGCTGGCATATAATTATAATTAATGCATGGTAGGCTCCACCCTCACCAAATTTCGCATTCTCTGCCACGTTAACCCCCTGCCAGCTCCTAAAATAGACACCTGCCCTGTACTGTTCCCAAAGAGAAAAACAAAGGACGAACGAAGTTGTGAGCTACAAGATAACGACCACCACTTCTGCGGCTTATAAAGTGCCACGTCGGAAGATCGGACGATCCAGATGCGGGCTGGGGAATTTGGAGGAAGACGTCAAGGAGTCCTTAAAAAGGACACGGACGGAAATGGAAACTGAGAATGGCATTTTTTGAGTTTTCATCTTTACCATTAATATTGTGACACGTGTGTGGATGATATGGAGAGTTGATAGGTGTGGGGCCCAAAGGTGAGTAATGAGCATTGGAAAAGTAAGGTTGGTGATGGGACAATCAGGTCCCGGCAAGATTGTGGTGGGAGCAGTAATTGGGTGGACACGTATGTCAGGAGGTGTCCTTTTGACAGCACATGTGATCCACATGTGCCATAGAAGTACTTGAATACAGGCTGGCCAAAATCAGGGGTGTTTAAATTTTAATTATGACTAGCAATAAAAGTTGATGTTCAAAATAAAAATATAATAAATTATTATAATAATTAAAATTATAGAAAAACAATTCACTGTTATTATTCTTAAGAATTCTTAGAAGAAAATAAAATAAAAAATATTTTTAAAATTTATGGTAAAAAATATTATTGTGAAAATAGTAATGAATAATATTTTTATTAATAAAAAAAAACAATGAGAAGTAATAGGATTTAGGGTTTAGGGTTTATTTGGGTAATGAATAAAAAAAACATGAAGGAATGTTCTGTTCGTTGTTTAACAAATCATCAACATTTTTATGTGTTGTAATTTTTTTTCTTTTTTTAAAAAATAGGTTTTATTAATTAAATCATAAAAAGGATACAACCTGAATTACAGTACTTTCTTTCCAAAGGACATAGCAAATGTAAGGTCTAGAAAAGGCTGCAACAAGGGAAAAATGATGATCACAGAATGGGTTTAAACGACCCATTTCTCATGCCATATAGGTAGGGGTGTACATCGGGTCGGGTTCCGGATTATCGGGCCGGATTTGACCCGACCCGATTAGTTTATGCACACCGGGAATCCGACCGAATGCCCGGTTAGCTATAACCGGGTTTATCGGGTTCGGGTTACCGGGTTTACCGGGTTACCGGGTAACTCGGTTACATTTTTTTTTTTTTTTTTTTTTTTTTTTTTGAGTTTAACCTGTTAAGATTAATAAAAAAAAAAAAAAAAAAAAGGGAGCAGAGGAAGCAGAGTCAAAAACCCTTTCACAGTTTATTCTATTATAACCATTCAATCAACGCATACCCATTGAGTACATCGCATGAACTACCACAATCAGTTAAGATTAAAAAAAAAGAGAAGGAACTCGTGCTAGGGTTCAAAAACCTGAAAATCAAAAATCAACACAAACAATTCACCTACATCCCTGAATCAACCCCATGCATAAAAACCATTGATAAACAAAAAAGAAACTATCTCAGAAATTCAGACCCTCTACAAGACCAATGGGCATTGGTACTAGGCAGTAGGTACAAACAACTCTCCATAGAAAGAGTTGAGGCTTGAAAAACAAATGGCTCCATGGTCAACCAGGAAAGAAAAACACAATTGTATGTTCAAATACATTTTTAGCATCAAATCGATTGGGCATTTCCTTCCAACATCTATGCAGGGTATTCCTATTCCTTCAACAAAATATACAAAAGATAGATCCCGTCTTGAAAGGGAAATAGGAAATAAGAAACTAGTCATTTATTTTAATATTTTTTATAACCGGGTTATCGGGTAATCCGGGACCCGGTCCGGATTAATACTTACCGGGTCGGGTGAGACCCGACCCGGTCTGAGACCATGTTTCACCCGCCCGAATACGTCCGGGCCGGGGCGGGTTACCGGGTCGGACCGAGTTTCCAAACCCGGTATACACCCCTACATATAGCTTCTACTAGTGAAGCCCGGCACGTGGATTTGGATATTTTCTTTGACGCTTATACCTCTTTTAAATTTCCTTCATTATGCAATCTCAATCCACATTATATTTTTAATCATATTTCTAAATTTCTCCACTGTAGGATGAGGTAGAAGTTATTGTAATTGTTGCTTAGGAGTTGTTTGGAAACAAAATATTTCAAGAGATTTTATCATATTATATGCTAGTTTAGAATATAATCTATGCACAAAAAAAGGAGGTGTTTGGATAACTTAGAAAGTTTATTACAATATCTCTCTTTCTTCAAAAAAACCTTCATATTACATTATTCAAGGATATGCTGCATAAGATAATCTTTTGTTACAAAATCTTAATTTTTTATTTAAAAAGAACTCATGGGCAACTATTAATTATAGTGGCTCACTATAAGTTTTAACATTTAATGATCCTCATTGCAACTATGAATCCTAATATTACATTGGCCCCACAATGCTTACAAATTTAATGTGGGGTCCTATAACCATATCACAATTACATAGCCATTTTTAATTATCAATATTATGAGGGTCTTATTAATGTCACACTAGAGACCCTTCATCATGATTACCAACATTAGGTGGGTCCCATACTATCAAAATTAGTTGGGTTTCTAATTAATTACCAAAATTGAATTATGTGATTGTAGTTAGAAGTTTGTCATCATTAAATTGGTCCCACTATTTGATAGCTCCCCTTGTGTTAGTTTGACTACAAATATCAAACGGGTCCCATAATGATTTCTCATAGATAGATTCATCAATGATGCTTGACATTAGATAAGGTTTTACCAAAAAAGAATAATAATAGATAGGCTCATTTGTGATAATCACCATTAGATGTATTACACTATGGCTATCAACATTTGATGGACCTACCTTAATCAAACAGTATTGCTTGGATCTCAAGGCTTTAACATTTAATCATGTGATTTTTTAACAATAGTGGTTCCTACCATGATTATTAATACATGTGATTACTAATTAGTGGGTCCTGCATTGGGCCGGTCAATTGATTACTTTCATTCCATTTTTTATTTAGTATATCATCTTGTGAGTTTTTTTTATAAATTGCCAAACACTTCAAAGGTATATTGAAATTTGTAAAAATTGTCAAACACCATAAGTGACACTATATAATAATATGACACTATTTTATTCCATGATAATGAAATCTTACAATATTTAAACTTGTTGATATTATATTATGCAGTTATCCAAACACCCCCTTAACTATAAATGATTTAGATGTTGCCAACCATTCCTCATATATGCAAGCTCTCTTCCCACATGGGCTATCTCAGAGTCTTAGCCCCCTTGTTTGGGGTGAAATTTTTTTTTTAAAAAACTTGAGTACAAATGACCAAAATACATTCGTATTCTTAACCTAGATCTTAAATAATCCACTGATGAGCCAGTCCAATTAACTTGAATACAAGAGATGATTTAATATTTCATTCTCTTCGATTTTCAAACACGTGGGCCTTTTTTGGGTCATCCAACCATTCAAGTTGTGAGTCATGTTGTCAATCATCTAAAGGCTGAGAATTGCATTGAACAAACATTTTCAGTATGATGAAATCAAAACCCAGGAAAGAAATGATGTTAACCTGTTTGACATCTTGCTATATAGAGAAAAACATACCACATTTCAGTGTAATGTAGAAAAAAAACCCAGGAAAAAAAGAATGTTAACCTGTTTGGCATCTTACTGTGCTTAAAAAAAAAAAAGAGTACACGTTCATTAAGTCGGTTCACACGTGAGTTGAATGCAGTCACCATTACTTTGAGTACTTTCAGTTGACTTGATACATTGTGACCCACCTCTGTTAGACGCTAATAAGAGTTTTAATAAAAAAATCAAGGGTGCATTTTAACTTAACAATGGCTACAATACTACATGAGGTTCCAATGGAGGCACACACCACATATCAAACTAAACTGTTCATTCGACTGACGTATTATAAAAAATTCTATACATCATTTGATGTGGGAAGAGTTGCTTACACCTTCATTAATGCTCATATTGGCTTCATTGTTATTTCTATAACTCTTCCCATTGTAACTCGGAGAGCTGAGAAGTTTGTGCAAAGACTAAGCAGAAGCTCATATCCAAACAAGGCCATTATTTTTATTGCAATGCTCTTGTTAAACAACACTATATCTGATGAATGTTAGTACGAAAGGACCCACTGTGGACGTGTCAATTTTTTCTGGGTTGTGTTATGTAAGGTCTGTGACCTTACTAGGTCAGTTGGGCCCAATAACCCGGCCCGTTGACCCGTTTAATTTGTTATTATTATATTTAATTCTATTTTTTATATTTAAGTGGGTTTAGATCATGAGCGAGTTTCTTTTAGCATTAGAATAGTATCTGCGAAGTTTCGTTTGATTCCGAGTTCGTTTGATCATAGCAGGGGGGGTAGTTTGCAATTTAGGGAAAATTGAGTGTTTTTCCGAAATATTCCAAACGCCATGATTTTTGGGTTCGTTGGAAAGGTCTCGTCGTTCTGATGACTTTTGTCTCTTGACTCATCGCGATCCAGCGATCAGAAACCTTTCAAGTGGTCCATTCTTTCACCGGACCCACTTAAAGGACAATTCGGTCTTTTCCTCTCTATTGTCTTCTTAAACGAGGGTTGCCCTAACTTCTCATTTGTTCTCTGCAACGAAGTAACCCAGCAGCCTCCCCCTTTCTTTCCTTTCCTTTCTCAAGCCAGATCTCAGCCCTAGGAAACCCCGTTCGAGGATCCGATCCGTGAAACGTCTTCCTTGCGATCTCCTCTTGCTTCCGGTGTAAGTTTCGTAACCATTCTCTCACCTTCATCTGTTTCAATCTTATGCCTTTTGGTTAGATTTAGGTCCGATCTTGATTCTTTTTCTTTCTTTCTTCTCCTTGGTGTATTAGGTTGTGTTTGATCGGGGTAGATTGTGATTTTGAGGGTAGAAAAGCTTCTCCTCAAATTTCACCCATTTCCAATCTTCATCTTGGTTGAGGCAAGTAGATATGCATTGCATCATAAACATGTGTGTTATTTTATTATTGATTGGTTATGATTCTGATAGATTTCCCCTCTAATGCCAAGTATGTTTTGATATTGATTTAGGGATTTTTAATGTTAGGTTAGGTTTATGGAATGAATGAGATTAATTGTTAAATTGGTAGCCCTTTATGTTTTTAAATTGATAGAATGGATGAGGATGATGATTGTGATGATTGGGGAGCAGGAGGCTCATTTTCTGCAGGTTTGCCATGGTTTGGCTGGAGGAAAAAGGGGCAGAAACCCATTTTCGGGTTACAGCACGGTACGTCCGATCGATCAGACTGTGTGTTAATTGAGAGGTGTACAGGTCCGATCGATCGCACAGTACGTCCGATCGATCGGAGGGTAATTTTCTGACAGCACTTGGAAACTTCGAAGACCTGTAACTTTCAATCCGCCCGTTGGAATTCTACGTATAATATACCGTTGGAAAGCCCTTGAAACGTAGAATCCAATGGTTTTGGTTTCATCACAATCAGAGGTCGGGAAGTGATGTAAATACTTGGATTATTAATCCAGCTCATGTTTTATTGGAAATGAGACCTGTAACCTAGGATTTGGGACTTAGATGCTGGAAACCACTAACCTACTATCACATGACCATAAATGGGATTGAAATCGAATCACGTGGCTTGGTGTGAATTCGAAGGGTTGTCTAGGTATTCGTGTATTATACGTAAAGTAACCGAATACACATGGAGTTGAGTTTAATGATGCTCAACATGATTGTACACCAAGGAATTATCTTAAAAGCATCATTGATCCAATTTCCACATGTACTCTGTTAGAATACGGGGAATACAGGGATGACACCACTTACTTAGGATTGGATTGTAATTCCTCCTTGACTTTAACTTGTATCCGTTGTTACCATTTTCCTTGTACACTCCCTTGACATAAAATACGTAATCAATTATGAAATATAAACTCTTATAGAATTTAGGACTTGGACTTGACTTAGAGTGTACCATAGGAACCCGTGTCTTGTATTGATGAACATGACTGGCTAGTAATGGAAGGAGATTATCACATGTTTCGCTTGTCTTGTATCGTCTTGAATAAGATAATCTCTAAGAACTTGTCTTGTACTTGGAACTAGCCAGACTTGCTTGTCTTGTCTGTTCTTGAGTCAAAACCACTTTATTATTGTTTTCATATCATGGTCATCTGCAGTTTGGGGTTTAATGACAAATCGGTTACTCCGGTTGTCGGGGTGGGCAGTCGGCGTAGGACGGCGTCCATGGCGTTGAATAGCTGGGAGCGGGCTAGGACCGTGCTGCTATTCCCAGGACAGGGAGCTAGGATCCCACTGGAGCCGGACTATGGTATCAGTAGTCCAAGGGGATTGTTACTGGTACCCCGGGAGGTGGCATAGGACATTCTTGGAGTCTCCCTCTTGCTTGTCTTGCTTGCATTTGCATGGATAGTGGTTATAATTAGATGATTGCTAGGATTGCTGTTATTGTTTATATATATTAATCTCGCTTTATGCCTAGCCTCAGATTCTTGTATTCTTATGATCTTATACTTGTCATTACTCTACACTTGATGCATGTCGTGTTTATTATGTTTTGTATATATATTGCTCAACATGTCGTTGACTTTGTTCCTTGGTGTGCAGACACATCAGGTGAATATTTCTACTACGAGGAGCAGGCAGGTGAGGAGATCCTAGAGGATCTCCAACCAGCTGAGGAGGCACGAGAGTGGCGTGCCGATGACGTGGAGTAACGTCATCACCTCCTGGCACGAGAGAGATACACTTGGTTTCATTAGATTTATCTTTCATTCATTATTTCTCTCGTTGGACTTTTCTTACTTTGACTTCAGTTCTTTTATTGGCCATGTTTAGTGGGTTGGCCATTGTAATAAATTACTTAACTTTGAAGTTCTGTTTACTCTTCTTGAAACTTTAATTTAAATGAGAGTTTATTAATCATTGCTTGAGATCCTATATGCCTAGAGTTGTATTAACTCTACATTTATTGTGATACATGAGGTTGGAAATATTAAATCCTCACCGCGGATTACGATCCGTGGGCCCAAAGGACAAAAATTTTAATTAGTCTTAAAATTCACTCTCCGGATCCGGTTATTTCTTTAATAGGGTTCGGGGAACGTGACATGTTATTTCCTACTTTAGTTAGGAAATATATTAACCTCTCTTTACCATAGTTTTTACATGGCTTAGTTGGCAATTAAATTGAAATATTTCAGTAGGAGTGGGCACCATAGTACTGTAGAGAAAAACTTAAGCAAGTCACTTGTTCCATTGTGTAAGGGTAATACAGATAGCCAGATAGATATTCCTCCTATTAAATCCATACCCATGATGGTCACACATAAAAGAGTCGTGGCTCCAAATACCATGAGATATGCTGCAAAATACAAGAGTACGACCCAAATTGGTGGATCCCTCAAATAATCGTCCTCTTCCTATCAACAAAGGTAACATTTTCCTTCCACACCTATCATGTAAAATTAACAGGTGTCCACTTACCACTTTCAGCTTATCTTTCCTTCATAATCTAAAGAGCATTTTAGTAGGAGTGGCCCCCATAGTGGTATAGAGAAAAATTTAAACAGGTCACTGTTCTCTTTTATAAGGGTAGTAGAAAAGAAAAGAACTTGGAGAGATACATAATTTTTTTAATACCTTCCACAGTTCTAGTGAAGGCTATCTTAAACCATTTTTTATTATAGATTACTGATAGAGTCTTTGAAGTAGTACTGGTCCATGTTTTTACTTCATGAGGCACATTCCTATCCCCCTAAAAACGATTTGATTCAACACACTCCTTCAACCATTCTAGTATTCCATAATTACGAACCCCAAATTGTGATGTGAACCAAACCACTCGAGCATAATCGCAGTAGAAAAGCGCATGCTTGATAGATTATTCTGTGACTTCACAAATAGGGTGTATGCTCTCTTTAAGCATTTCCAACACACACCACACACACACAAAATAAAAAATAAAAAAAATAGAAAAATCTTTGAGACATTGGGAATATGGGATTATCCAAAAGGACGTTCAATTAATTTTACTACTGCTAAATTATTATTGGTAATTACCTTATAAGTTGAATTTATAGTAGCCAATCCGTTTTTAGAAAAGGACCATACTCTCTTATCTTCTACTCCATTCTGATTGATAAAATTTTAAAATGTCTTCAACATTCATAGCATTATTAAAAGGGATTTTTATGAAAAAATTAATTTTAAATCTTAATTCAACGATTTTACGAAAAAATATAATAAAATGATAAGAGATTTGTTCGTGTGTTATTTTTTTTTATAAAAATACCATCGTTGATGATATCATCAGCCCATTCTTTATTCAAGTTTTATAGGTGTTTAATTAGCAAATTAGCTCCCAACATCTTAATTGGGCATAGATTTTCTCATAGTACCATTTTCACAAAGAACTCATGTACAATTCCAAACCGAAATAAGTTTTCCATCACCTTTTAATTTTCAAGCTAATATTTTAATTAAGTTTACAGTTTCAACAAGACCTCTCCAAATCTATGAGTTACTCTCTTATAGCTTTAATCCCATAAAGATTTGTAGGGGAGTTACTTTGATTTTAGAACTCTAGAGCATAGTATAAAATTGGTTATTGCTTAAGTACATCCGACATATATATCTTAGCTAATAAAGCTAGATTTTTACATCTAGAATCTCTAATGCCCAGACCTCCATCATCAATATATTTGCAAATTATAATCTCATTCCACCTAATAGTGTGTAGCTCCTTTTTGTTATCCCAGTCCCTCCATTAGAAGCCTCTTAGGTTTTTACTAGGAAAGATATTGACTTGTAGCTACTCTTGGCTTTAGGGGCTTCAACAAATTTTACTTCAATTGAATATAGGTGCTTCACTAGAGAAGAGTGATATCACTCTAGTTGTTTACTTTTTTATAACACGTTTAAGGGGTTGGCCCGAGCTCAAACCCACCCCAAACTGCTTTGGCCCAGGCTTAGGCCTTAAGGTTTAGCACTTGGGCCGCCCGGTTTGGATTATTTTTTGGTGTCAGACTGGATTTGGATTGAGTGGGAGAGAGCTCAAGCCCAGCCTGACCTGATTGTAAAAATAAATGTAGGAAGAGCAGGAGTTGAACTCATGACATCTCACTAACATGTACACAAGTAACCAAATCAGTCCGACCAGTATAAGAGAACCTTTTTTTTTTCTTTTTTCTATCATTGTACCAACACATGTCATTTATCAGATAAGCCACTCAATTTAGATCCATGCAGTGGGGCTTATTTGGGTGTCTAGAGAAAGCAATAAGCACGTAGTTTCTTTTCTTTTATAAGGGTCGTATATAGTAGATATATCTATATGATTTATCGTCTTACTATAAGGTTTCAGAATTGCCATGTTATAAGTAGGAACTGTTGAGACCACTAATTTAATAAGGTTACTCCTTTCAGTCAGAGAAAGAAGCAAGATCTTCTAGGAGTATATTTTACCTTTATTTTTATATATAAGGAAGTCAAAACTGGAAGCCTTTTTCTTATTCATCAATCTAACTCCTAGAATTTTGACCAGACTATTACACCTACTTTTACATGCTCCATTGCTGACATAGGTAGCTGATTTACTAAAATTAATTAATTGACCAAAAGCCTCGCAATAATCATCTAAAGTATCCTTAATTTCTCTAGCATTGCTAATTTCAACATTACAAAAGATAAAGCTTTTGTTAGCGAAGAATAAATGAGAAATACTCTCTTTGCTACTTTAACCCCATGAACGAGAGACCGCACATCTTGGTCTTGATAAACATACGAGATAAAACGTCAGCACCTAAGATAAAAGAGATACGGAGATAAATGATTCTCTTATCTAAGCCCTCTTGAAGGAAGGAGATCCATATAATAGAGTGGAGTAGGATACCAAAGTTATATGTTCTTTGATAATATGCTTGAAACCTGAGTGGAAACCAAAGGCTAGGAGGGTATTAACAACAAAGTCTCATTCCATTATATCATAGGCAATAGACATGTCAAAAGTTTGAGGCCCATTGGTTTATTTCTTTTCTTTTTTAAAAAAAGATGAAGCACTTCATGGACAACAATATAATGTAAGATTTCTAAGCCACCTGGGCCCAGTGACTTTAGGGAGCCCAGTTGGAAAACTACCTCCTTAGTTTTTAGGGTAATTAAAATAATGTAAGATTTCTAATTTAAAGGTCAAGATTGAGATAAGAAGTGTCAAAACTGAAAACTGGGTTGACCAACATCATCAACTTGAATATATATTATAGTGAAGGAGATTCCTTAATAGGTTTCAATTATCATTCCTAACCCAATTAATCAATGGACACTTAATGTCTAACCTTCCAACCTAACTTAACTTAACTCATTCCTTGAAACCCCCCAAATAACTCAACTTGAATGCAACTTATTAATTAAGTATTAAAATAACCCTTACAATCTCAAAGGTGGGTTTGTACTGACATCTTTATCATGGTCAATGCCTCAATGGATGGATAAAGTTCATATTGAGCACATGCACTACCATGCATTGTTCACTCTATTCAATTTCATCTCTCTATCTTCAAACTATCATTTTCTTTTCATAATTATTATTATTTTTTTGGTGTGATAGTGAGATAAGTGACATTTGGAATCAAACTTTTTTATAGCAATTAGATAGATGACACTTGTCAGTTATCCATGACTCTCTATCTTTAAACCATCATTTTTCTCCTACACTTGTTAATTGTTATCATCTTTTTTGTGTAACACTTTAAATGAGTAACATTTGGAATCAAAATTTGTTATAGCAATTGAATAATTGACACTCATCAATGATTTATGACTCCCTTAGTTTATAAATAGCGCATGCTCTCTCATTTCAATTAAACACTTATTTATGTTTCAAGTATTTGTATCCCTCACTCATATTTTATTTTATTTTCTTGAAAATCTAATATTATTGTATTGCCCTTACCAAATTGAGCCAAGGGGTACCTAAGTCCATGTTGAAGTCCACGTGAGTTCTTTTAAAAATTTCATTTTAAAGGTTTTATTTCTACTATTTACTTTTTATGTATACATTATATTATATATATACTAACAAAATAGCATCCCATATAATATATATGTAATAGAATTAAATATTCTTATATCTTTTTAATCAATCTAGCTATGGTCTTATAACGTAGATCCAAGTTAAAGTATACTAATTGCCTTTAAAAAAGAGGGACTTGGGCCTCTCCATTTTTCAAACACGTATACTAAAATTTAAACAATGACGCAAATTTGGCCGGTTGATGGAATATATTTTTGAAATTCAATTGAACCTTTTGAAAAGATTATTTTAGACATTAATTTTTTTCTAAATTGCAATCATACAATTTTATTGGGAATGGGTGGCAAATATGAAAAGATATGTGACTATATCTGTTCATATTTTATGTTTGTTTCCCTTTTTTATCTACATTGATATTATTTTACTTTTTTTACCTTATGTTTTTAAACATCCTATATGATCATAAGTTCATTTTTAAATAAATTATAAAATTACTTATTTGCTTATTTTTATAGATTGCAGTCATAAAGTATTTTTCAGGAATGGATGGCATAGGAAAAAGGTATATCTAGAATTTTTAAGCAATTATTTCCTATCTTACTGTAACATTGTCTTTTTTATTTTTTATTATATGTTTAGTAAATAGAAATTTTTATCTCATTAGTTGTAAAATTCATTAAAATTTTAAGTAATGAAAAAAAAAGTCTCTATAATAATGAATAAAGAAAAGAAACTTAAAGGAAAAACGAGAACATTAGAAACAATTTAAAATACCTAAAAGGTAAAACCCATTTTAAATAAGATAAATTAAGATTTTGAAACCGTTTAGTTGTTTGGTAAGAATCCTTCCCATTCTAAAGATTAAAAAGAAGTGGACAAATGTCGATCCTTCCTTACTAATAACATACTAGCAAAACATGCCTATGCTTAGCACAAGCAATAAAAATGTAAAAGTTATTATAAGAATAATTAATTAACATAAATTTATAGCAAGAGTTGGCGATTTAAAATATTTAAATATATCATTTGAATGTATTTGCTAGGAAATCATGTAAATTGAATTTTTTTTTAAAAATTTAATTGCAAGAACTGAATGCTAGGGAATAATAATAAAGAAACTCTAGGGGAAAAAATGTACCCTTGATCTTGGTCTACATTTCTTTGATTTGAATGAGGAACGAGGAAGCGAAGAATTCAAACCTTTTCAAATTACATCTTTCTAGAAAAGAACCAGCACCAGACTAATTACACATGCGTGGTCACTTAAAATAAATGATAAGATAGAAGAGCAATTATATAAAGGGGGGCTCTATTGGCACCACGAAAATCTCTCTTCCCACCGCAAAAAAAAAAAAAAAAGGATTTTCCTAAACTACCCCTCCCCTCTCCTCCCTCCTCCTCTTCCCTTCCTCTCCCATCCCATCCCACCCCCCCCCCCCCCCCTCCAGCGGGGAGGGAGCTCCGGCCGGTAGCCCCGGCCGGCTGGCCGGTCTCCCTCCCCCTCTCCCTCTTTCTTCCTCCCTCCCCTTCCATTTTCTTTCTCTCTTCTCTCTCTTCTCCCTTTCCTTCCCTCTTCTCCCTCTCCTTCCCTCTCCTACTCCCCCCCTCCCCCTCCCCTCCCAGTCACCGGCGGGAGGGAGATCGGGCTGCTGCAGGCGGACTGGTTTTTCCGCCCGCCTGCAGCAGCCGGATCTCCCTCCCGTCGGCGACTGGGAGGGGGAGGGGAAGGGAAGGAGAGGGAGAAGAGAGAAAGAAAATGGAAGGGGAGGGAGGAAGAAAGAGGGAGAGAGGGAGGTGCCAGCCTGCCGGGGCTCCCTCCCCGTCGGAGATTGGGGGGGGGGGGTGGAGATGAGGGAAGAGGGTGAAGGGTGGGAGAGGAAGGGAAGAGGAGAGAGGGAGGAGGGGAGGGGTAGTTTAGGAAAAAATATTATTTTTGTCTTCTAATGTGGTGGGGAGAGAAAATTTTACGTTGTCAATAGCACTCCCCTTATACAAAAGTGAGTTGTTGGATCGAGGAGTTGGGAAGTGGTGAGAGAATATGAAGAGTTTGAAATAAAGTAGTATAACTTGTGGTCATAATCAGAACCGATAGTCAAAATTAAAGCCAAAACCCTTGATTTTAATTTATTATAATTTATGATAATGGGTAAAAATTAACCATTAATGTTACTTTCTCCGATTTTCTTGAGGAGCAGGAGGAAGGACAAAAGAAGAATAAGAATAGCAGCTTGACCCTAAAAAAAAGAAAACGTATGGGGTGGAAGGCAAGCCAAGACAGATGGAAGATCACATACAGGATTCGAGTCAACAAATCTACCTTCCCCGCATTTTTGCTTTGTTCACTTTAGCAAAGCTTTATTGAGTGAGGTACTTGGATGTGGAGACACAATATAAAAAAAATTGCCGCCCAAGGTTTGCAACTTTATAGGAAGAGTGGGACCTTCTCATTAGAAATGGTTTTACAACATATAAGTTACTTTTTTTTTAATGTCAAGTTTGTTTGCAAGAGGGATAGAGTAAAAATGGGGTAAGTATCATATTATTCATACCAATTAAAAAAATATATCACATTATCCATAAAGTTAAAAAAAGAAAAAGTGAGTTGAAATTAAACGAGTAATGAGTTGCTTTATATGTGTTTAGATGATTGATGTAAAGGAAAAAAAATAGAAGGTTTTAAAAAGAGATGGAGTAAAACTCATTTTATTTTTTGCTCTTACCTAGGATTTACTCCCGTGATTTTTCGATCTTCTATCTCTTGGGCTGGAGAAATGGGAAATTAGGTTATGTCGCTGATATAAAATTAGGATAGCAGATGATCACTTAAAAATAATTTCCTAAGAAGTTGTTTAAAGAAATTACATGGCAGAATAAAGGATCTTAGAGCTTCCAATTTCCCTACAAGGACCTTAGAGCTTCTCGATCTCATGGCCTTTGTGACAAGGTATCCTATCTTTTAGGTGTTACTTTTCTGATTTTGCTATTTGTGCAAAGTAGAGTTAGTGCTGTAAGCGGTCGGTTTTCGGTCGGTTTTACGACATATGACACCCGAGCCGAAACTTTCGGTTTTACAATTTTGCAATAACCGAAACCAACCAAAGTACATATACTGGACATTGGAAACCGACATTTCGGTTCGATCGGTCTCGGTCGGTCTTCGGTTAATAAGCTGGGCCTAATTTTGTTGGGCTTCAAAAATAAAATTTATACTTTTTTGGGCCTAAATCATTAAATCCAAATACTATTTTTGGGCCGAAATCATACATACCAAATTCAGCCTATAAACTATAAAACCATTACATACATACATACCAAGACAAATAGCCAAAAGCCCAAAATATAAAAACATTAAATCACTCCAAGTATGTGTATCTGACTGTGTAATACACTAAGACTTACATACGTGTAAGTCTTAACTCTTACGTGTAAGTCTTACACTTATACAGATACATATATGTATTATGTCATATAAAATATATATAATATTTAGTAATTTGTTCGGTCGGTTCGGTTTTAACCGAACAGTTTCTACATAATTATAAAAACCGATCGTTCAAAAAAAAACTTACAAAAACCGTTCGGTCGGTTTTGTTTAAAAAAAAAAATTTTAAAAACCGACCAAACGGTCGGTTCAGCCGGGCGGTTCTGTTTTCACGGTTAATTTGACAGCCCTAAGTAGAGTAGGGAGATACCATAAAAGAGAAATCCACATAAGTGGATATGTTTAAACTATTTGTTAGTTTTGGGCCATTCAAAATACATGAAAAAATAGAATTTTTTATTGTTGTGACCAATTTTACTTACTTTCACTTTACTCAAGTGCAAACAAACAGATCCGCTAAATTTTATTACTGTTGAGAATTATTTTCATTTTGATGTTTTTTAAATAGAGAAGAAGCCTAACAAACGTTGCTTGTGTTTGATAGAACTGCAGTCGACCGATTCTCCTTCCCACATCAAATATAAAACCTGAGAGCTATGTAAGCTAGTTGCAGGATTATGGTGGAATCGAAAAGTCTTAAAATAGATTAATCCCAGATTACATGGCCTCAGCCAAATATTAGTGTGCACATTCAAATTTCAAAGCTGATAAATGGCATGTTACGGTCATGACATCTATGTGGGATCCATTTTGCGAGGTTTCAAGTGGGGATGCAATACAAACCATAGTGGACCCGGACTTGAGTCCGTCATGATAGAATAGATCTTTATTTTTATCATCATGCATCCAGCACAAAACCTATATGTCATAGCTTGATCACTGCTAAAAGTGGATTAATTTCATATTTGGATCCAAAACAAGATGTGGAGTGCATTAATATAATTAGAAAAAAGAGCTTAAAAATAAAATTTTCAAATATACAAGTGGAGCTATTAAATTTATATGTTTTTTAATAAAAAAAAAATGGATTTGATTTAAAGCTAGATAGACTCTCAATATGAATAAGACTCAAGTTATGTAGGCCCTTAAAATCTACATATAATTTTAATATATTTGCGACCCTACATCCTCGAATCTAGATTCGGGTCGAATGCAAATTCCTGAATCAAAAATAGGTTGCATACCACTTTGTTATAAACATGAGACTATGGATAATAATTGAATATCCATCTGCAACCCTAGTTTGAGGTTTCAAATGGGACAAAACTTTATGAGAAAATTGGATATACTTGTGGTTCCCACTTGGTGGGAAATGAAGGGTTGAATGGCTCTTGATTGGTTTCTTAGAATAATAAAATCTCCCATGTCATTTACTTTAATGTTGTTGACTTTAGAGCTATAATTTAGTCAATCAAAGGAGTGCAGAGGCCCTAGAGGGATGTTTATGGTGGTGCTTATTCAAGGCTGATGGAAGTAGCTAGGGTTGTCAAAGGGCTGGGCTGGCCCCAACATATATAATCCGAGCCCGGGGTAGGCCAAAGCCTTTTGAGTGCCTTGCATTACCTTTTCCTCTCGAGGTAAATGTCTTAAAAATAATATCTCTTTTAATAGAAAATGAATAACAAGGAGAGATGAGGCGGATCTCCTGCCATTACTCTGATAATTCAAATACAACTAAACTAAAGACACTATCTACATCTCGTATCCCTCACACTTCACTTTTTTTCTTTCTTTCTTTTTTTTTTTCAAAATTCATTTGACCATGAGTTCTTATATATTTAGTTCCAATGTTTTGCTTCTATGCAGACAAAGTACTGGTGCAACTTTTTGTGTTTTGGATGAAAAACTTTATCATCTTACAGCCCACTATGCTACAGGCTTCTGTCAAGATAATATTACACATTTACACTATTATCTTTTCTTATTTTTATGTTAAGGATACAATTAAGACATTAGCCATTTTGCTAATTTCTAATTATCAAAGAAAAGAAGCTTCATACAAGAAATTACTAGGCTGTAAATAGCAATAACAGTAAGCAAATTATGAGATGAAATTATAAGATCATTGGATAGAATTGTTTTCACAATAGAGGTTGGACCATATAAAAGGCTGTAGAGGAATGCCTTCACCTATAATGAAACTCCACCAAGTGGCCCACCGTTAAAAAAAAACTCCACCTCCTTGATCAGGGACTTTTTACATTTTTCCCTATGTTCAATCCAATTCCTTGAAACATATGCATTCCCCTTGAATTGGCACTGGAATTAATTTGAAATTGATTTACACAAAATCTCACCACTGTATTTTATCACAAGAAGTAAAGGGTGTGCAATGGGCCAGGTCAGTCTGGTAAGGCACATCCAGGCCTGGCCAGCTTTAGACACACAAGTCCATTTCCGGCCCAAGCTTAACAAGGGCCAAAAGTGACTGGCCGTAGCCTGGCCCACCTCAGACATTTCAGGCCCGAGCGTGCCCATTTAATTAATTGGGCTGGGTTTTCAATTATTTTTTTCTTTTTGGTACCCCTGCCAACGGGATTTTTTTTTTTTTTTTTTTTGCTATCGGAGGGTTCCCAACCCTTTGGACTGGACTAATCTCTCCGGGCCCAGTGGGAAGCCGGGTAAACTCCCCTGTAGCCCAGTGTGGTAGTGTTGTTTTGAACCTACAACCTCCGGGTGCAAACCGTGGTCCTAGGCCAACTGAGCTACCCCTTGGGGTTCCTGTCAAGGGGATTGGGACCCATGAAACTACTCACACAAGTAAGGAGAAAGCACCCACACATGCGGGGAGGGAAGACTCACACATGTGAGGAGAGGACACCCGCACATGCAGGGAGAGAGAGAGACTAGGGGATCCATCCCTGGTGATCCGGATGAGAGGCAAGGTTTCGAACCAACTGCGCCACCCCTCATTCTCCACTTGTTTGAGCTTTCCACCACTTGTTTGGGCAAATGAATCACTAAACTGCAAGCACTGCATATTTAGGCAGGGTTGTCCTAGTTTCAAGCTTTTCTATCACATAATCCAAGCCCGACCCAAATATTAAGCGGACCCAACTCTATATCCAAGCCTTGCCGGATCACTAAAACCTAAGTATGGGGGGCTTGGGTCGGGCCTGGGCTGACCTGGCCCAAGAGCAACCCTCTTATAGCCTTTAAGCTTGAAGACTTAAAAGTAAGGACAAGATCATCCAAAAGTTTCGATATTGTGCCCACCCTTAATCCATATCTAAACTTATCCACACTGGCCATTCAAGATAATATTATTTATTTATGAAAAATGCTCCAATGGGGGGACCTTTTATCCCTCCAAGAAATGTGTACACATTGAAATTCATTACTGGCAGGTAGACTAAAAATTTGGTATGAAAAATTTCTAATACCAGATGCTTGTTGATGATTGTTTGATCCTAACCCTCCTCATTTATGCTGTCATGCACTTAATGGGAAACAACAAATACTGGACTAGTTTTTTTGGAAAGGGATCATTGAAAGAATTACTATAGTAGAAACTATATCAGATATTTTCTACATTCATTCATCCATATCAGTAATAATTAGATGATGAGGCATGTGACTAATAAAAGATATCAACCCGGAAGGAGACAGCTTCCAATAATGAAATTAGATATGCAAATGCAAATAAAACCCCATTAAGGTGACATGATATCTCCAAGGGGTTTTGGACCTTTTGGTGCATAGTAGCACCACAAAAGAGTCCTTGAAACACACGGCTCCACCCACATGCATACAACTAAAAAATGGACACGCGCCCAATTCCATTCATCCATGATCTCTCCCAAGACTTGGAACTCTTTCAAATCAGTCACATGCTAGGTGGTGGTGACCTAGGTGAAATAATGACATGTTTGAATAGGGTAGGCAATCCCTCTCTCAATCAATGCTTCCTTTGCTAACGTGTTATTCATCCATTTGGGTCTCACAGGAAAAGTTCAAGAAGTAGTTTTAAGGGTTCATTCCACTGCCATGTTTATTATACTTTGTTAGACTAGAAGCCTCTTCTTTCCATCCTAATCAATTGAATATTCCTTACAATAACATGAATTGTTAAGTCATAGTCTTTTACTAAATGGTGAACTTTTAGGTGCATAAATGAAAAGATATCTCAGGAATCAGGATGAGAAGTATTGATTTGAGTCCATAGTTTTCATAGGTGCCACTCCAAATTGAAATGTTTTGGTCAATTTGGCATCCTAGTGTTTCATTTCGAAGTTCAATTTCAGTAAGATTATAAAAAAATAAAAAATTATATAATTAGAAAATAGTATAAAAAAAAATGAAACTAATATCATCACCACCACCACCACCAAAGACATCGACTATATGAATGTTGTTTCTCCATTCTGATCTATCTTAGCCAAATCCTCGGATAAGTTGCACTCCTTCATATCTATCCTTGCTACTTTCATCATGTCCTATTCGGCCCACCCCTTTTATATATACTATATATTTTTAATGATATTTCTACGTGCCAATTTAACAATGTATGAACCACATGTGTTCTGACTTATGTGAAATTAGATGTCAATTATAAGCTTTCATGTAAAATTATCAGTTCATAGCAGAGATTTTTTTTTTTATATAACAGTTCATAGCAAAGAATAACATAAAATAAATACATTCACATAATTACTATATTATAGCAGGGCAAACTAGTACCCAGATCAATATTAAAGGATTCTTCGTGTAAAAAATGATTAAACAAATTGCGTTTACACAAAAAATTGCATTACTATCCTTGTGCAGCCAAAATCTGGACTGAAATAGTTGAGCAAGTTTGTACAAGTCCAAAATTTGGACCAAAATTCTCACAATTAGATTGTTTGATTTGGTTAGAATAGTCTTGGCTTATTCAGCCAAAAGAATCCGAAATTGACTGCTATGGGAGTTTTTGAAAATTCTGTTGTGTCGATTCTTGGTTGTTACATGAGCTGGTTGTGATTGGGTACAAATTATAAGAGGAATATACAAGGCCCTCTCAAGAAATGGGGAGAATTGATTATTCACATAAATCAGTTCTCACAATTTTGTATATTCAATCTTTCAAATTATGTGTTTAGGTTTATTTAAACTGTGATTTGTCCTGATGAATCTCAATTTCAAGAACAAAGAATGCCTCTGTCATGGTCTTAATACTAAAAATGTTTTGAAGGGAGTTGATTTGTCTCCCTGAGAAGTGAGAAGACTCTTAAGTTTGTTTCTACTGAGTAGAAATTACTAACATATGATGCTATAAAGAAGATATGTTTCCCTATATATAAGTAAAAAAAACTGAACTTTGGTTATTTCAAAATCAATTTTCTTGCATGATGATGGTTTTTTTTTTTTTTTTTTCATTTCAAATAATCACAGGTTTTTATATGGTTAATGTTTCATTCCTAGTATTAGAAAGTTTTTGAAGCTCTCTGCAGCAGCTATGAGTTGCAACATTTTAGATTTTGCAGCAGCCCATTTTATTCAATTTTCTTACAAGTTTTCTAATATGTTTTTTCTAACAATCGTCGGTTAATAAGGTTTGGATTTTTTCTCAATGGGCTAACTGGAGGTTTCACAAGGGAAGTTTTGTGTTATTTTTCTCCATTATAATTGTAAGTTGGAATGTAAGTGTTTGGGAAAACCGTAGAAGAGAGTGTGGTTGTAAGAAAATTATTTGAGGAAACATAGGGTTGGCCTCTTGTTCATTCAGGAATTAAAGGCGAATAGAGATAATTGGTCTTGTGGTTTTCAATGTTTCGGGCTTAAGGTCTGGATGGGATAATTGGGTTCCTTCGGAAGGTGCATTAGGAGTTCTAATTTCTATACAGAATGAAGATGTCATCAGAAAGGAGGATGTACAAAAAATCTCAAAGAATTGTTGGCTTCTACACAAGAATTTCCTTCAGGTGGTTCAGATGAAAATTCAAGGTTATGAATGTGTCAAAATTTCTAAAAAGCTTCAGGGGCACAAGGGAGGAATCAAAGCTTGGAATAGGGTGGTGTTAAGGAGATTTGACTCTTCAAGACGGCATGATAAATAAAATCAAGAGGTGAGACCGTATTGAGGAAGAAAGAGTACTATCTCATGACTAGAATTTGCCAATAGGAGAGGTGACTAGGAAAATCTTTGTCCAATAGAAGAGGTATTTTGGCATAAAAAATCCAGGACATTGTGGATTAAGGAGGGTGATAGAAACACCAAAATTTTTCACTGTATGACCAACACAAGATTAAGAAGAACCAATTAGATCGGCATAATTAGAAGAGGCCGCGGTTTCACCAAAAACCCAGAAAAGGTTAAAGAGGAGATTGTTAGATTCATTGAAGATTAGTATTCAGGTGAGAATGTTCCAAGCCCACTTTAGAAGGCGTTCGCTTCCCTTCAATTTCTTCGAATCTTCTGTCTTGGCTAGAGAATTTGAGAAAATCAGTACTACTTTGGCAGTAAGCAAGTGATAAGGCTCCAGGTTCTAACAGGTTCGACAAGTTTTTATGCAGGGAAGGGGCTGATACTCTTATTTGGAAACCATCTCCTATCAGGAAGTTTTCCTCCAATTCTTTTTATCTTGTCTCTGACTCATTGTTAGAAGCTCATTCTTCATGTGCAGCTATGAAAGTGGTCAGGCCAGCTTGGCAGTTTATGAATTTTCAAGCGTTCCTTCCAAAGTAGTTTGATTATAGAGAGCAATTCCCCCAATGTTATTGCTTGGGTGTCTTCTTTGGACACCATGGAAATTCAAGTTCTATTTGAATGAGATTAAAAGCTTATACTCTTCTATTCGAGTGGTGTTTCAGCATGTTGGCGGATCAGTAAATGGCATGGTGGAACTCTTTAGCAAAGCAAGGGGTTGTTAGGAATGTTGCTTTGTTTGCTTCTATTATGTAGGGTGGGTTTTTTTTTTTTTTTTTTTTTGTGTGGGTACAATGCTCTTCTACCTATATCTTCGTTTTTTTTTTTTTTCTGGTTTCCATTTATATCTTCCCCTATAATGAAAGTTATCTGCTACCTATCAAAATAATAATAATAATAAGAGTAAATTGTGGATTGTAACAGTTCTTTAGAGAGAGATGTACACACCAAACCTTCTTTGCTTTCAATACTTTTTTAAATATCTTTCTTCGTCTCATTTCTTCTGCACATCTCAAAGAAAATTTCTTCCCTTTTTTCTCTTTGGGCAATATCAGAAAGACTTCTATGGTCGTGTATGTAAAGATATAGGTCAGCTCAACCTAATGGGTCAGCCCACAACCCATGCATTGGGCCAGCCCACAACTCAAGGCTGACCCATTAGGTCGAGCTGACCTATATCTTTACAGTGTAATCTTCACCATTCAAGTGTGCATTCTGTGAAACATATCCAACAGTAAGCTGACATCCTGGGCTGTGCACCCATGAAACAATTTGTACTGATAGCGTGGTCAACACTGTCTGCAGAAGATGTTTTTAGAGCATGCTTCAGCTTTCAATCAAATTTCCTTCTGATACCGTACTTTAATTTCAAATTTCATCTAATTTTTCCTAGTCTTTCTACACTTTTTCCTTTTCAACAAGATCAACAGTTCACAGACCTAAAATTGTGTAAACATGATTTATCTTTGTTTATATATATATATATATATATTTAGCTATCGGAGGGTTCTCAATTCTTTGGGCTGGACTAATCCCTCCGGGCTTAGAGGGAAGCCGGGTAAACTCCCCTGTAGCCCCAGTGTGGTAGTGCAATTTCGACCCTACAACCTCCGGGTGCAAACCGTGGTTCTAGGCCAACTGAGCTACCCCTTGGGGTTATGATTTATCTTTGTTAGGAGACTAATTTGAGCCAATATATAGATCGTTTCAACTTGTATGTTACATGATTGTCATCTCCTGTTTCAAAACCTTCATCTATTGTCGCAATATCTTGTTTGAAATAGTAGTTCGGACCAACAAAACCGCATGGCAGAGTTTAGTCCAATGGCTGATATCCACATCTGCTCCTGTGTGGCACTGTATGGCCAATTAGGCCACGTACACTTCATGGAGGTTTCCACTTTCCATAGAGTCAGCATGCAGAGTTCTTGTCACCATATAATTTGGAATTGCAAATTTATCAGTTTCTGAGTGGCCTTACAATTCAGATGTAAGTTAATCTTTTCTCTGTACTCTAAAACTAGGGGGTGGGACATGGGCGGTCTTGAGCCTTTCGCAAATGGCTAAAGCAATACTCATATTATGATGATGATGATGATGATGATGATGATGAATTTCATTCACATTCTTAAGACTGATTTATTTTGTTTCCACAAAAGGTGCAATCGTCTCAAACACAGGAATGTTGGAATCCTGGCAAGCAAATGAATAAGAAAAGGCTGGAGAATGACCAATTTAAGCTTAGATTCTGTATACAGTTGTTTTGTTTATTTTGTTTCCTCCAATAAATACATATGCTCAAATCATCATACACATGGCTACAACAAGGGAATGTTGGAGTCCCTGCAAGCAAAAGAATAAGCAGCAGCCTAGAGAATGGCTAGTTTGCTTAAATTCTAGATGCTCAATATATTGTAATAAGATGTTATGACAGAAAAAAATCAGAGAGAGGGAGTTGCGCCCTTATCTCATTAACATTTCTATTGAGACTACGCAGGGCCTGAACATGGGGTTCATCTTCCTCCACTGCTGTTATTTTAGCAAAAATTCCCCTCCCCGACGTAGTCCACCACTCTATTGGCAGCTTCTAGACCTGTAACATATGCCTTTTCCTACAGGATAATAAAAACAATGAATTTGTTAGTTTGTTGTACTTGCATTATTCATGTAACAGGATTCAATTATATGACTTTCCCCCCTTACCTGTGACCATGATCCATGGCGATTTATTATCCACTCTCCAGCCATAAACAAGTTTGGAAAAGACGTTGAACCGCGCATCATGTATTTGTAGGAACCTGCAGAAGCAGAGATGCAAAAATAAGCGACCTGAAAATGCAAGACTATAATTCCATTTACATATCATGAATTAGTTTAGTACATTCTATGATACTATTAGGTCAGAAAATACTATTATTCAAAGCCTGTGAGAGTTGACATGAATTATGATATGATAACTGAAAATTAAACTGCAAGTAACAGTTGCTAATAGGAAAAAACTATCTTAATATTAAGTGTGTTGTTTTAAGTTTCCTTTTATCTCAAGGAAGCATATGGGTCAACTGGGCTTTTGGAACGAAACAAGGAGGATTCTCCTTCGATATTCATTTTAGATTTTTAAAAATTACAGTGCAATTAAAAATATTATAAAGCCACGCCATCATATCATATATTTTTAGTTCCCACCTACAAAAATGTGCTACCAGCACAAATATCATAATTCAATGCTACCTTAGAGAGGTTTCAAACCCATGGGGTTTTCGAATGTAAACCAAGGGTCTCATCTCACACAGCTGCCCAGGGATCAATCCCTGGGCAGGTAGGTTGTCCCACGAGTACTGTATAACTGACTCAATCTAGCAAAAATAAATAGATAAATAAATAAAAGAATGAATGAATTTCTCTCTTGCTGATTCTAGGATCAATATAATACACAAAAATCAAGAGATAATTTTCTCAGCTGGGAATTGTGAAGGAGCTAAACTGGCTTAAGACACTAAATCAATTTACCCTTTCCTCTGTTCTTATTTTCCTCAAAATAATAGAAGCATTGCTATTGAGTATCCTAATTTTCATCTTAATAAGCATTCAGGTCCATATAACTTGAACCAGAAAGGTTAGACTATACCCACTCAAATACTAATAAGCATTTCCATCCATAAAACTTGCACCAATAAAAGCTAACCTAGGATTCTAGCAACTCAGCATTACCTGGAAAGTAATGAGTTACTGATTTTGGAAATCTGGTAACAACATACTCTAAAACCTGAGCCTCCTCAAAATCTTTAATACATTTGGGAAGGTATGACATCACTTTTGCAACTATTTGCTCATCTTTTAGTGGCAACAGCTGGTTGGCATGATACTGCATTGATTTGAAGAGCACATAATTTAGGAGATATTTAGGCCTTCTAATTAATAAGGATACATTTGGACATACCCCAAGATATCAATTTGAATACTTTGGAAACTTGCATGATAAACCATTCTGCTTTGTGCCTTGGGTGGTGTTAACAGTTGTAACAGACATTTGGTTGGACATTATTTTTTTCTGACTTTTCTATTGTCAGCAATAGTTGCTGACAATGATTTTGGCTGGACAAAGCAGCTTCACAATTGCAATTCATATAGTGTTGGTTCACATTCTTCCCTAAACACAGTGGAATGCAGAACCATGAGTTTTTTCCAAAATATTCAAAGCAATTGCAATATTTTGGGACTGTTTGCACGAAGAATATAATTCAACTGCTTAGAGAATAAAATACTTACAAAGACAGCCTCTAATACTGTTACAGGTTCATCTTTATACTCTTCATAAATGGAATTCAGATCAAAGAAAGTCCACCCAGTTGAATCATCAAAACCAAAGCAAGCGTTGCTTGCCTTTGGAATATTAACCTATGTACATAGGAAGTGTGGCTGTTCAAAATGTCAAATGCTTATTTAAGTAACAACAAGGTTATCATGTCGTCGTACTCACCTTTTTATCCAACCGCAGTTTAATAGAAAGCACATCAATTGAAGCCAAATGGAGAACATTCAGAAACTCTTCTTTTGTTTGGAGCACTGAACTACATGCAGTCAATCATTAGGGAAAAATGAAAGGCCAGCAAAGCAGTATTTTTAGAAACAAACAAGCAGAGTGGCCAGGTATGTCCACACTGGTTTTGACCATGCGATCAGCCCACAGTTCATCGTTCCAGAAACCGAAGAGCCACTAATTTTTTACAAAAATTTCATGGTCAAAACTGGTTCCAAAACTGATCAGACCATGGCTTTACTGGTTTTGAAAGTTGGCAGGCTCTGGCCTTGATCCGACCGACGAAAACAAGGGTTGAGAATAAAAACAAGGGAAAATGCTAAATTTCATAACTGATCGCTGAAGACTTCTTTTTCGTTTTGGAAACTTGACTTGAACCCATGAATTACAATCTCATGGTTGTGACAATGAGCACCTTCCAACTGTGCTACAGGCTCTTGTTAAACCTAGTTGTCAAGTTATAGTAAATAGAGAATATGATGCAGTCCTTGCCTTCTCAGGAAACAAGAAAATAAGCAATCTGCTCACAGTATAGTTATCAAAAGTTCAGAAGTTCAAAATTCAGCGATGAATTTTACTTGGCACCCAAATGGCAAGGATTGAAATTCCAAATGCATTTAAAAAATTTCCTGACTCAATGGACACTCAACAACACATCCAGATAAATATATACCAAAACTTTTTTTTTTCTTTTTGCAAGTTCACAAGACATTCAATTTTCTCATTTTGCAGATGTCAATGAATTTTCTGATAAGGGGTCAACAAAATGAGGAAGTTTGAAATTCTTTACTTGAATATGGGCAATAATTATCTACGGTGGCTGGATAGTTGGCCAATTGAATAGACAGAATTCGGGAAGATACCTATTGTAACAGAAGGTAAAAGACTAACAGAGCTAGCACATTTTGATACATACATGACAGAACAGATGTGAATTTGGGTTTTTGAAAGATACCTGCTCATGACAAGGGACTGCAATGGGGAGATTCCAATAGCTAAAACAACTGCATCAGCTGAATATGTCTCACCTTCACAAACTACTTCCGAAATGCATCCAGTCTCCTCTTCTAACAGAAAATCAATTACCCTTTTATTCTCACGAAACTTGCAGCCTTTGAATTGCATGGTTTCCCTCCATGGCATAAAAATCTTTTCGCTGACTTTCCCACGGCACCAGACAACATCAAAGTCTTGCTGCAGAAAAAACAAGAGAAGACCCCACTAGAAAGTTAAGGGAGAATCTGGAAACATGCAAGAAAACATCTGCAAAAAATGAGTATTTTAACATCTGATGAATAAATAGGACCTTTAATAAAGTGAATCTCAAGACATCATGGTGCGATTTATGGATGATCCTTATAAACAATATGAGAATTCAGGGTGCATTTGGATGTACCAGAATTGCAATCAGTTAGAATATTTTGGCAAAGTATAATTGTTATCCTTCAACTGGGGCCAAAAGGTAATGAGAAGTTTTTCTTTGGGAAATATTTTTTTTCCAAACTTCTCAGCTCCAATACAAAAAAATAGGTGTCGATAGCGATGTGAGGTAAAACAAGACATAAAGAGAGTATCATTTCATGTGATTTTTGAATTTTCTTGCCATCAGAAAGGCATAGCACTAAACCTGATGAGCAAGTAAGAAATAGTAAAGCATTCCCAATGTCGCAGCTGCACTACACTGCTCTGCTGAAGCAAACAAGCCAACTTGAAGAATTGGATTAAAAGCAGTCCTATAAAGCCTTTCTGAGACGCCACACTGTTTGAAAAGCTCCCTTGCAGTCACTGCCATTGAAAAGTTCTAAAATAAAACTATAGAACTTTTTACCATTCTATATACTTCAACTAGTAGCTACCATGATGTCTGCAATGTAGTTCAATCTTATAAATTAAAAACTTTTCACATCTTGAGATTCTTCTCACTCGCATCATATTTTCTCCAGGCAGTGTCAGTGTTGTCAAAGTCGATGACTGCAGAGCAGAATGACATATCAGATCAATAAATGCAAAAGAGTGTAAATAAAAAGGCATTCTAAAGTCAGCAGTGACCCAATTAAGCTTTGTTCAGGATTCAGGAATCACGTTGGAACTATCAAAGTAATCCACCATCCACCCAAATATAGAATCCCCCCTGCCCACCCAAAAAAAAAAAAGACGAGAAGAAGCTAACCTGCAGCCATAAGAGGAAGTGACGTAAGAAGATCCACCAGAGGCAGACGACGGAACTGCAGAAATGAATGAAAATATAATGTTATCAGTGGGGATGAAAACAGGAAGATTAAGATACTCTTTCAAGTTTAGCCCTATAAATTTTTGTTGATATAAAGGAGGTAAGAGGTACTGCAAGACTCACTTGGGTGTAATACAACGCTCCCAAAGGTGCTGGCAAGCGAGGTAGATCTTGAAATATTGGAACTTCAACCTGCATAGAAGTCTCCAACTTAGTTGTACAAATAAGAATTCTTAGTTGAATAGCAATAAGCAGTGCAAGTTAAATGTTGCACTGATCCTTCTGAACGAATTAGTGCCTATTACAAACTAGTTCAGATTCCAACAATCTATCAATTCTTTGACAACATTTTTGGACTTTTATGTTCATTTTTATCCTAATTTTAAATAATGTGGACTTACATTTACTAGAAGTTGGTGTCCCACCCATTCCAATAGAAAAATTTAGAAGGAAAATGTGATTTTACTTTTATATGACCCATCTTAAATATAGAAGTAACTATAACCCTAATGTAATTAGAATATTAACACTTCTGAGATCTATTTAATCTATACCACTGAATCTAAAAATCCTATCTCTTGAAATTTGATTTTTGCAAGACTTTAAAAATAATCTTCTATGATACGAAGACATGGTAAAAATATCAATAGGAAGGTGGGGTTGCAGTGATGATTAGATTAACATAAGTATGCACTAATTTTCAATTGTTTGGATACTATAACTACTTCTTACTGGAATATGGGATAACCACTGAGTCTTTAGGACATACCTCTAGACCTTCTGGTGAAAATTGTGCTGATCTTGTCCAGTTTGTGAAAGGACTGAGACCTAGCTCATCAACAATAGAAAATATATTTCGGTATGGGTACCAGAAACCTGCATGTATGCATCATAGAATTAGAACAAATGTTTGCATAGCTAATAAATACATCTTCTATAACTAAATAGACACAACAAATTCTTTTTTTTTTTTTTTGTGATCCTAATCGACCCTATCTAAACTATTTTCATTAAGTGCGCTACCAGATAAGACCTCCCTGTTCCAACCAAGGCTTCAACCTAGCTACCCTGCCTATCTCTGGAGGACTTACACATTCCCTGCCAGTGGCAGTAAGCAGGGGGGCTAATGTACATGGTGGTGTAAGATAAATAGTATGATCAACAATGCATCTTTATAGGATCTACAAAAACATATTTATGTGGAAAGAGAAAAGGTTAAAGTTAACACAATATGCATATAAAGTAGAGTACACCTTCCAGCACCAGAGACACCATATTTGAATTCCATAAAGATAACCTACATGGCTGAGAGAACATTATGCCGGACACCAACTAAAAGCTTACTGATGTTAAAAGGATGTTTATATAAGCCTTTATGATCAAACAAAAAAAAATACAGAGTACATTCAACACCAAAAAGTAAGATTAAAATGTAAAACACTGAAAAGTAAGTTACAACTTACAACATAAAAAACTGAAAGGCGAGAAATCTATGTTTGATTATTTTTTAAAAGACCCAAATCATTATGTAATAATCCATAAGTCTAGCAATAAATGAGGACTAGATTTCAATAAGTATAAGCACCCATTGTGCATATTAATTAAGTACGCTTTATGGGCTTATGAGTTATGAGTGATATGCCAAACACAGTTACACAGATTACTTTAAGTACTTAACTAGCTTGATTACTCAAACTGATCTCAAATAAAAATAAAATAATAGTAATGACTCCAAATAATTTTTAGTTACAAACGAAATCCAATCAGGGAAGGCAATTTATTTTAGGGATTTTTACGAAAAAATTAAGCTTAGATTTTAATTAAACGACTTTATGAAGAAAAACTATAAAATGATGGTAGAGTCGTTCATACATTTTTTTTTCGGACGAAATTAATTCAGTTGACGATATCATCAACCTGCAATTCATCTTCTTCTATTTTTTTCTCTTACAACTCTCTTAGGGCCCGTTTCTTTACTAGAATTCATAGAATTCATGTCTGGTGGTTGTCTGGGAATTTCAAATCCTGGTATTTGAAATGCTACCAAATTCTGGAATTCTAAATTCGTTGTTTCATTCATGGCCTGAATTCCTACCTTGAGATTTTCATTTATGGCCTGAATTCATTATGTGACAAGTGAGATTTTCAAATCCTACTTGTTAAAGTGGTTTTTCAAATGCTGGGTTTTCTGGAATTTGAAATGCCTGGAATTTCAAATGCCCAGGAATTCTGTGTGAATTCTGGTAATGAAACACAGAATTCCTGACAGGAATTCTGAATTCCCAGACAACCTGAATTCCTGTCAGGAATTCTAGTAAGTGAACAGGCCCTTAGATCCATCTCATCTTGAATTCTCAATCCAACTACTCCGATTAGAGCTTGAATATGAAGTTCTTAAAAAAGATGTATATGAAGTGATAACCTTTGCCTATATCAAAATTTCAACTTCGCCTATATCAATTTTCCAACTTTCTTCCAAGAGTCTTACCATCATTCCAATGGATACCAAGAATTGAGCAACTAAGAAAGCTAAAGACTAATTCGGTTTAACGAAAGGATGAAATAAATATCTAAAAGCAACCAATAAGAAGTCTTTGGAAGAGTTAAACAGAGATGGGAAGTTTTTGGTAGAGTTAAATAGAAATGGGGATTTTAGAGAATGACATGGCGAAGCAAGTAGTTTCCATGGTTCAAGTTCCTAAACATGGCCTTTGGCCAATCTAAAAGGCCTTTCGATCCAATCACTTGCTTTAAGCCATTTTGAAATCTTAGATTGAAAAGTCAAGATGAGATGAGTCTAAGAAAGTTGTTTGAAAGGGGAAAATAAGGTTTTAAGGAAAAAGAGTAGGATGAAAGAAATAGGTTTTGATGGAAGGGTTTAGAGCAATATTAGTGAAAGGAAGAGAAGAGTGAAAGATTTTGCATTTGAAAAATAGGATTTAGAAGAGAGATTCATTGGCTTCTTCAATCATAGGGTGGAAGAAGATGAACCAAATAGTTTTTTTGCACCAGAAGTTGACGATATCGTCAATTGGAGTAATTTCGCCAAAAAAAAAATCACGAACAACTTTTTCGTCATTTTATGATTTTTCTTCATAAAGTTTGTTAATTAAATTTTAAGCTTCATTCTTTTGTAAAAACCCCTTTATTTTTAACAACAGGGCGCCTTGTATTGATTGTAAAAAGTTCAGCAAATTTAAGAAAATTAGGAGTGTCACAAAATACCGAGTCTAGAAAATAATTGCTATCAACATGCGCATTAAGTGAATGGTTGAAAATGAATATTTAATTTTTAGTGCAGTATGCATGGAAAACCTATAATTTCTCTTGAATAACTGTTTATCAAGAAAATCACTGATAACAAGAGCACTCAAAACCAACAGTTACTGTGACTCGGCTTCATGAAGTTTTAACACTACAATTGAAAGTCGAGCAATCCAATGCGCTGGGACGGTGAATATAGAGCTAGAGCTGTTCCTTTTACATTAATGTTCTCCAATTCCTTTATTTCTCAATTCATCATCTAATCAGATCTTTTTCTGCTAAAAGAACCCAGATTAAAAAAAGTTTAAAGAAGGTAAAAAAGATCATTTTAAAGTTTACCTTGGAGTCCTACTTCAGAAGAGCACCCAGATGCAGGATTCAACCCAGTCTTGGTTTCCAGAACAGTGACATCAAAGCCCTGAGGCCAAATTACAGAATATTCATATCATGTCAAATTAAAATCAACAAATTTAAAAAAAATAGAATTACAAAAAAAATAATTAATAATAACTGGGTTTTCATCAGGGCAGTTTGAATTCAACAAACCAAATTGAATTTTGCAAATAGAAATGAATAAAAAAAAAAGAACACCCAACAGTCAGATAGATATATAGATATAGATGGATGGTTGATAGAGAAAGACAGAGAGAAGATAGGACCTGTTTGGAGAGGTGATGAGCAGCACCTAGGCCAGCCCAACCAGAGCCAACGACCACAACTTTTTTGTTATGGCCATGGCCATCAAAAGCTTCTGCTCTGCACCGAAAGTTGCTGTGGATTGAGTAAGGCAGGCAAGGTGTAAGGATCCCACTAGCCCACATGGTTAATTCTATGACAGCCAATAGTTAACAGATATGCATATGCATGCCCCCCCTCTCTCTCTCTCTGTCTTTTGTCAAACTCTGCAAGAGCGAGAGGTTAATCATATCATATATTCATATGGTTGTTGTGGGTGTCTGATTGGCAGCCTTCCATGTGCTGCTTGGGTTTAGATGAGAGCCACGGTGGGTCAATGGACACACAAAGGTAGAGGTAAGGATTTGTTGATAGGATGCAAACGGGTCAACACTCAGATCTGGTGGGTACTATAGTGGATCTAGCCCAAACACCCCTAAATAGATTCGGATCCGGATAACACATAATCTATCCATTGTCTAAAAAGTATATTCCATTGAAAATCTAGGTGGAGGGAAAATACTCAATTGCGCTCTACGCACCCGTACACAGTGAGATTTGGCCATGTTTGGGACCACTAGTCTATTTCTTAAAGACCATTCAATATAGACCTATACAAAAAAGAGTCATAGAAAAAAGACTCTAAAATGAGGTGTTTGGTAATACAAGGGTCTATGCGAAATAGACATTTTTATATCATTGGTTGAGAGCTTTTTCAAATATTTCTTGAGATTCACAAGGTATTAGGCCATGAAAATTGACCATATGGTCGTGCTTAGCCTTTCAAAGAGATCTCACGGTTTGGATCTTGTGTTTGAAGCCCGCATAATACACAAAATTATACCTAATGGCTCACTTTTTTGCACATACCTAGAGATTGATGATGATCCAACGGGTTAAGTTTAGTCTCATGGTCATGTTTGATACTGTGAACATTACTAATAGTTTATATTTTGTTTTAAATGCCTCTAAATAATAAAAGAATTTGAAACAGTTTACTGCTCATGGACAAATACAATATTGAGCATAATACATCAATGGTTATTTTTGTTTTGCATATATTTTGAAATTCACAAGGTATTATGTTATCAAAATTGACCACACAGCCATTTGCAGCCTCCCAAACATATCCAACGGTTTTGATCTTGTGTTTGGGGCCCATAGATCATAACAAATTATATTTAATAAGTCATGATTTGTGGCACATATCTCAAGATTGGAGATGATTCAACGACTGAAATTTGGTTACATGGCTGTGTTTATCCTTGTGAACATTTTCAATAGTTTGGATCTTGATTGGCCTCTCAGATTTGGAGAATAATTTGAAAAATGGGACTAGGTGTGATTATGCATAAACATTGTAGCTCCGCCTCTTTTTTTTTTTCCTCTATTTCTCAATAACCTCGTAAGGGGGCTGTGGAAAAGTAGAGTCATTGCATCTATTTCTCTAAAATATGTAGAGGCTGAAAAGTGGTGCCAAACATTCTATTTTTTCCAACCTCTATCTATTTTAGAGAAATAGAGGGAAAATTAGACCTCTCGAACATATACTTAAAATGTACAAGCAGCTATCAAATGGTACGTGATTAAAGCAAAATAATTATCAAATAGAGGAATTTACCCCACAGGACCCCTAGGACCTCATACCACTTTGGAAGAGTTGAAAATATTGTATGTATGAAAAAGGTCCCCAAGGTCTGTTCTTTTTTTTTTTTTTTTTGTCGTTTAGCGAATGGTCGATATCGACCACTTTTATGGTCGATATCGACCATTCTGCGGGAATCCAAAAAAAAAAAAAACTGGGTTTTTCAGGATGAAGAAGAGGGGAGGAGGAGGAGGGAGGAGATGGGATTTTTCTCTCTTGATTGCTGCTGCTGTTCCCCATTCAAATTTACTCTCCAAATCAAAACTAAATAGAAGACAAAAACAGGTTTTGTATCCCCGAACGAAGCACTGATCTCTGCCATCATCCTTTTTTTTCCATTTGTTTTACAGTGGTCGATATCGACAATAAAAGTGGTCGATACTGACAATAACTGTATTTTTTTGTTTCAGTTATGTTGTCGATATCGACAATAAAAGTGGTCGATATCGACCATTTTGCGGGAACCCAAATAAAAATTGGGTTTTTCAGGATGGAGAATAGGGGAGTTTTATGGTCCATATCGACAATTCTGCGGGAACCGAAAAAAATTGGGTTTTTCAGGATGGAGAAGAGGGGAGGAGGGGGAGGAGGAGGAGAGGAGGAGGAGGGAGGAGAGGGGGAGGTAAAAGTCCTTTCGGATTGGGGATTAGGCTTTTATCATCCACGATCGGTGACTCCGATCCTGTTTTTCTCTTTGAATCTTGGATGATGAAATCTGTAGCAGAGAGTTCTCATTCCCCGCCATGATCGGCGATCTTCCGGTCGCACAGCAAGCACAGGCCGGCAGGAATGGGTGCTGAGTCGAATGTGGTGCCGCAACTTGTCCAGGAAATCGAGGACAAGCTCACAAAGGGGGCTGTTGAGTGCATGATCTGTTATGATATGGTCCGGAGGTCTGCTGCAATCTGGTCCTGTTCCAGTTGCTACTCAATCTTCCACCTGAATCATGGCGAAGGAATTCACAGTCCCGCCGGTCGTCTTCCCCTCCGGCGGAAACCCTGGCGGAGGCCCGCAGACGCGCCGCCTCCCGACGGCGCCGTTTCAGCCGCTCCGCCCCACGAACGCCAACCTCCCCTTCATGTCCTTCGACGTCAGTTCCGCCGCCGCCTCCACCTCCTTCTCCGCCCTCGTCTTCGCCAACGGCACCATCGGCGGTGGCGGAGGCGGCTGCTTCGACGACGAGCTTCCTCTCCTCGAAGAGCTAAGCATCAACACGCGCCAGATCTGGCGCAAGACTCCATTTCGGCATCATCTTGGGTTGGGTGACGGTCTCGACCCTCTTCTTGTATGTTGTTTTCAATATGCTTGCCGGGAGGAATGGGAATTTGGATTTATACATGTGCTTGAGCCTTGTGGGGTGATCCTCCCTCTTCCTTCCCCTCTTCCTCCTCCTCCCCTCTTCTCCATCCTGAATGGTGAAAAACCCAGTTTTTTTTTTGGATTCCCGCAGTTCGCTAAACGACAAAAAAAAAAAAAAAAAAAAAGCGGACATGTAGAAGCCTTATCCGTGTTCATGATAAATACAACACCTCTGAAGTGGTATAGGATCCTAGAGGGCTCTACCATGTAAATTCCTCTATCAAATCTGAATATAACTCAAGCTAATGGGATCCTTAAACTTAATATTTTCTTTTTAACATGTGATTGTCACAATCTTGTATCTGGATCCTTGGGTCAGAACCTACAAGGATCCAATTCGAACCAACCCACAAACAGGCACATCGCCTAATACTCAACTTACGGGCCACAATGAATGAACGGCTTAGATGACACCAGATTTAGTGCGTAGACCCATAATCAGATGACGTTTTCACCCGCGGTTTATAATAAAAAATCTGTTGGAGCTGCAGCCAGCGGCTCAGTGTCTTAACACTCCCATCAAAACTGCAGAACCTCCAACGAGAAAACCCTAAAACCTAAAACCCTAATCTCCGTTATCTTGAAATGGGGAAGAAGAAGTTCATCGACAAGAAGAAATCTGCAACGTTTCAATTGATAGCGAAAGACACTTCAGATTTCAATCCTCTCGCTCCATCCTCTGTAGATCGAGTTTTCATTCGAGTCGATCGAAACCCCTACCCCACCCAGGGATTTCTAGAAGACGAAGAAGAACAAGAACAAGATGCCGATGCTGATCTGGAATCCAACCGTTTGGATGCCACTGATCCCAATTCCATTTTTGCAGATGCTCTTGGTGACGACAGCGAGGAAGGATTTGAAATCCCAAGTTTTCCAACAAGAACACAAACATCATCATCAGCAGCAGCACCACTTCCGGACGGTTTGAGGAGAGAGATTTTGGAGCTAGGGTTTCCGGATGATGGTTATAACTACCTTCTCCATTTGCGCGAGATCAAGAACAGTGGAGGTGGGTCTTCCTTCTATCACAACAGCAAGGCCAAGCTCGATCAAGTTCCTCTGGATGTAAAGGTCGGATTTTTTTTTTTTGCTGACTTGAGGATTGAATTTACAGAACTTTTCATGGATTCTTCTAGCAAAAGCATTAAGCATCGATTTTTAGGAAATAGAGTATTATTTGCTTTTATTTTTCAAATTCAACTAGTATGTTGAATTGTTGCTTGATGACGAGGTAGGAAGGAAATACATATTAGGTTGTTGAGTTGGCCATATAGAAAAAGCAGAACTCGGGGATTAGAAACACAAGTCTTAAAATTTGTGAGAATTCAATTGCATGATACAATGGGCCCTTAGTGATCCTTTTCTTACCAAGAAGAGTACTAGGGCTTTAAATCTTGATAAGTGGGCTAATGTTTTGAACATCACAGGTCCACAGGCATGGACTATAATTTCTACATATTAACTGAGTAAGATGAAGGAGAGGGTTGTCATGAGGATAGTCATCTCTTGGAAGTGTGATCTTCTCAAATTCTATTGCTTCTCTTATCTTGTAATAATCTCTTTTATTAACCCAGTGTAATGTGGGTTTTACATTACTTGTTTGTGAAACTAAGGACCCAGTTGTTTGCTTGGAATTGAATGCAAAGGAATTTATGGTCAAATCAACAAAGGATTATTAGATAGGTGAGGGATAAAGGATACAAGGTAGAGAATAGATATATAGATTCAAGCTTGACTTAACTTGGATTTGAATTACTATGGTGATGGATGGGTATTAATCATTTCCCACCTTTTCTTGATTTGTTTTCTATTGAAGGGGAGATTATTTGATGGTCATTTTTGGATATTCACTCTTTTATTCTTCCATTTTTAACCATATTTGGAAAAACGAGTATTCAAATTCCTAGGAATTCAATTACATGAAACAAAGGGGCCCAAAATGATGGGGAAAGGGCTACATTATAGGTAAAGTTGTTGAGTGTTGTTTGAGAAGTCACTAGCCTGTGAGTAGTGTAACCAGTGTCATATGAGGCTTGTTCAATAAGGTTAAAAGTTGAGGGGAGCATAACGTAATGTACTTTTAGGGGATGTGTGTTTGCAGTTAGTACTTATGGAGTTCTTTCTTTATGCTTTTTTAGGGTACTGACACCCACAAACTAATCTCTTGTGAACTCATTCACTTATACACACACAGACACACTTTGCTTACATGCACCTCAGTTAGACAGATAGATAGGATACAAGATGACATAGCCTTTCCTTACTTAACTGGTAGAACTCTTCTAGTTAGCACCAGACTGATGGGATTACACTAAGTTGACGATGGTGATAATTGCGATTTTATTATTTGATTCTTTGGAGTAATAATTGTACATTTGTTTTCTTGGTATTGTTCTTGCATATTATTTATATTCAAAACAGACATTATTTAGGCATATCTAAATCTTATGTGGATCCATGTTGTCATATGTTTTGGGATTTCCAAATGGAACAACTCATACTGTATTGGGTTCCGACAAATGTAACATCATTGTAGTCATGTAGGTGATGAAGATTGCGATTGGTTTGAAGTTTATACCCTCTCTTTGTGATTTACTGTTACAGGCTTATGATGCTTCAAGGCTCCAGATCCGTCCAGAAGTTAATGCTGATCCAAATACAAATTTAGTCTCCAGTGTTGCGTCAAAAACTGTTGGTGTGAAGATTCAGAAAGCTGTGGATCCTGATGTTGCAGCTTTGCTTGATGATGGTGATTTATCGCGATTTGGATCAGATGTGGAGGAATTGGAGGAAGATTTTGTTCTTCAGGCTAATATACCTGAAGAAGGGGAAGAAGGGGATGAAGAAATAGGAGTCAATGAGAACTTAAGTAAGTTAAAATCTACTGACTGCTCTGCACAGATACAGAAGGTTGACTTGATTTCTGGTTCTGAAGTAAAAAATTATGGGCCTGAAGAAAATGAGCTTTCTTCTGAGAAGCCAAGGGTTCGTCGTCTTCTCGACGAGCAGTTTGACATGGTGAGTTTGTCCTCTGCTTATTATGCACACTGGTTTTTCCTCTCTGCACACTTAATATTTCATTGACCATTATACCCATAAGGGAAATGACGAAAAAGGACATATTTCAAACTCTTTGCATTTTTGAGTTGCTCTCTAAACACACACACCCTTCTTCTAAATCATCTGCTTCCCTCCCATCTCAACCTCTCAACAACTCTACCTCTGTAACTCTTCCCATTCTTCCGACACTCATCTCCCACTCTTCTTCCCACTTATCCCCCATTTTTCTTCCCACTCATACCTGTCGTTCTTTTTTTTTTCTTTTTCTCGGGAGGACCATTTTGCCCTGAGTGGCCGAAATGGGATTGGTTCGGCCTTGAGAGAAAAAAAAGACAGGAGGAGGAGAGAGGGAGGGAGAGATGGGGGGAAAGGGAAGGCCCAAACAACCAATGTTGGGGCCAACAAACATCCATTGCCTTACAAATAAACAAGAAAGATTTAAATAGGGAGAATGAGGGAGAGTGATTTTCCTTAGGAGAGCTTTGGCTTGAGAATGAGATTTGAGTGAGGAAGAAAGGAGATGAGTAAGAGAAGAGAGAGGGACGGTGGGCTGCTGCTATGTCTTCTTTGGATTGAGTGTGTGAGAGGGACGGTGGGCTGCTGTTCTTCTTCCCTGGATAGAGAACGTTGAAAATGAAGGGGAGAAGAAGGGGTGTGTAGGGAGCATAGGTTAGGGCATTTTGGGCAACATGGGGTGTGCAGGGAGTAAGTTAGGGGAGTGGTTCTTCTTTGGATATAGAACGCTGAAAATGAAGTGGGGAAGAAGGGGTGTGTAGGCTGTAGAGAGCATAAGTTAGGGCATTTTGGGCAACATGGGGTGTGCAGGGAGGGAGTAAGTAAGAGGAGTGCAGAGAGCACCAGTTTGCAGAGAGCAAAAACTAGTATGCATTTAGCAGCACTCTTTCATCTTTTGTTTGTTATGCTATTTATTGAAAAGAAAAAGAACTCACGGAGGCAATACAAACATTTGATATCAGTGCACGATTGGTCTCTATTAACTTTGTGTCAGAAGATATATTTTCAATACATTGGCATAATCTGTTTCTGAACATATGTTTTAGTATTTGTAGGTTTATTAATTCATGCATTGCTCATTTGTTTCAACGTTTGGATATTCTATGGTTTCTCAATCTTTTGCGTCGAAAACCAATTAAGGTATCACAAACCATTCTTGAATTATTAAAACCTCTTCATTGTAATCATTTTTAATGTGCCGGCCTGCTTATTTGCAATCCCTCTTGTGATATTGGTTTAGGGCCCTCCAAATCATGATTTCTTTCAAAATGGTAGTTTCAAAGGTTTCAGGTCTGGACTTGGTTGAAGGAAAATATAGAACTTCCTGAATTTGATAATTGCTGTTTTGGGGCCGAGAAAAGTTCTCCTTATGGAAATTTTATATTTCAAAGATCTACCAAGCCTGTCCCTGAGTAGAAATGAGCCGAATGAAGCCTAAATAATTTTTTTGTAGTGCTTACTTTTATTTTGTGGAGTTTGCTTTGCCTACCTATGATTCGTAGATACCTGTATGGACAAGGACATGCCACGTATATGGCATGGACACAGATTTTATATATAAAATGGAAGTATCACTGTATCAGATATGTGGGTATCTATTTTGAGGTATCTATGACTATTCTTTCTTCTTTTTTTTTTTTTGCACCATCTTTTTAACTTAAAGCCTCTGTGTATTTGAGCCTCTGTGCATTTCACAGATGTGGCAAGGACACGTATTTAATATAAAAAATGAAGAATTATCACAGGTGCCCATAATTTTTACATTTTATTTCCTAATCTGAGTCTCTCCGTCTATTTTTGTATCATTGTGCATATTTAGATTCTGCAATTTTATGACTTGAGGGCTTGTTTTTCAACATAATTGGCAGAACTCTTTTAGCAAACCTCAGATTGATGGGATGGGGCGTTGTTGATTGTGATGATTATGAATTTATGATGATGATCTTGGTATCATAGGTGCCTTATTTTTGCAATTTCTCAAAAGAAACAAAAAAAAAAAAAAAAAAGAAAAAAAAAAAAAAAAGGAAGAACATCTGGAGCTCTACCCTTTACAAGACATCATGTTCCAATTTTGTATTTTGGTCTACTCTTATTCTAACACACATTACCAATCTTTTGTGTCTGTTGGTATTACAGCTTACTCTTCGGGAATATGACAGTGACAGTGACAGTGAAAGTGATGATGTTGGTTCTATGGCGAGTGAAGGTGAACCCTTAGAAGCTAAGCTCAATCATGCCCTTAAAGACTATGTAATGGATGAACTTGATCTTAATAAAGAGTATAAAGTTCCTGGTGATTTCTTACATGGGGATGAAGGATCTATCCGAGGAAAAGAACTGGACCCTCCTATTGATGTGATTCGCAAGTGTGCAGAGTATGCTGAAATGTACAACAATGAGAATAAATATAATGAGGATTTGGTAGTGGTGCAAGAAAGTAGTGATGAATCTGAGGTGTGGGACTGTGAGACTATTGTTTCTACATATTCAAATCTTGATAACCACCCTGGGAAAATACAAGCTCCAATGAAACCTAGAAAGAAACTTGTTCCCACTATTTCTGCAGCTTCGAATAACAATGGTAATATAATTTCTCTTCGAGGAAAAGAAAAACTTCCTGTGGATTTTCTGCCACACAACAAAAGACCTGCGGAGAAGACCAAGAAAGTCACCAGCATGGGTGCTGACCAGCAAAAGAAGAGACTACATGGCGAGGAGTCAAAAGAGGAAAAGAAAGATCGGAAGGTAATTGTTGAAACATTTGCGACTGTTGCATGTACACGGTATATTCTATGTACCAATCCTCCAAGCTTATACTTCAAAAGTGGAGTCCATAGAGCTAGCTTCCAGTTTAAAAGTGGGAGATATTCCACTTTTATAAAACCTGTGTATTGGGTCCAATGTTTATGTTTCGGACCCCTTTTCACTTTGTCCCTAAATTTAAATATTTTGGATGATTTAGAATTTTGTAATACATTTTGAAGTTCAATTTTGAAAAATATAAAAAATGAAAATATATAAATGTATAAAATTGTAAAAAAAATGTTTAAATTAAAAAAAAAAGTATAAATTATATACATTTAATTAGTAGATGATGCAATTTATTTATACATGCCAAATGTAAATTTATAATCTGTTTATGTGACAATGCTAGATTAGACATGCAGTCTTATTTCTTACATCTCAACTCATAATTATTTTATAGTTTGCATACAATTGGAGGCTTTGTATATATTTTTATGAAAGTATCACAAAAACAACCGTGCTCTTTAGTTATTCTTTAAATTTTTTTTTTTATTTTGAAAATTTTCTTTTGGCTGAAATGGACCACAAAGACTAAAATGTTAAAATCGACTGAAATGGACTGAAACCTGCAACTGAAATGGACTGAAACCCGCAACAAAATCTTTTACATGTGTAGTTCGGTTTGGCCAGTGGTCCAAATTGAAATTGTTCAGCCATTTTGGCGAATCAAACTGAAATTGACAACTATAATATATAGACACCATAAATTTCAATTAGATTGAGCCATCAAACTGACCACAACTACAATACATGAATAACTTTTCATTATTAACTTTTTATTGCCTGTTGCTCAATTGGTTAGGGACATGGTGGTAGTGTGTATGGGTGCATGAGTTCAAGTCTTCTGTGAAAAAAAGAAGAGGAGGAATATAAAGATCAATTCCAATGGGATATATCACGTGTTTACTTGTGATTAATTCAATGTCGGGGTGAACTCCAATTGGAGTTAATCTTGAATGAGTGCCAAGTCATACTGGGAGGGAGGGAGGAGGAGATGAGGGGAAGGCGTGTGCATGCGTGCGTTTAAGTGGCAAATGATTTCTCGCTATCTTTGTTCTACTTTTATCAGCTATCAGCCCCACCATTTTGATTATTCAGGATCTAGACCATTGGTTTTTTTTTTTTTTTTTTTTGCCAAAAGCTATTCAAGGTTTCATTTTAATGTTTATGATTAGCTTTGTAATGTATTTCGATTCTTGCATATTTTTTAAATATTGAGTTTGTTGATTTTGGGCTTCTTAATCAGTCTGCTGTAAAAGAGGAAAAACGGGAAGCACGGCGGGTAAAGAAGGAAATGAAGGGACTTTACAGGTCTGAAGCCCAGCGGGCCCAGAGAGTTTCTGCTATTTCAGGGCCATCTTCCATTCATCTTATGTAAGTTTCTGTAATAAATTTCTTTTTTCCATTAGAAAAGGTGGTTTACACTTAAAAATGTATAAAGATATATTTTTATGTTTCCTTGCAAACTTGTCTTCATAAAAATGTGCCATATTGCAACCAATTAACCTGAAGCCATAATGAATGGGGTGGTCTAGTTGCAACTTCATTTAAATGATTTTTCATCTTTTTTAATGATGGCCAGCTCTCATTTATCAAGTGATGTTGACTTTGAAGCTGAATCCATTGGGTAGCATAATCAATTAGCCCCGCCATCTGAGTCCCAGTTTGTGCAGTTTTGACACCAATAAAGTTATTTCCAATTTTTTGGTAGGGTGTAGGAGAGTTATGAATTTAGGGATATTTTTTTCATTCTTTATTTTATTATAGTTGGATGTTTGGGACTTAGCTTATTCTTTTAATGGTTACATTGATTATATTTTTTTTCATTTTACTTGTAAAAAGCGATGTGAAGATGTTCGCGAGGTTCTCTCTTTCTACATGTGTGTGAGGCACTCAAGGAGTGATGCCATCACCATCCTTTTATCCTTCTCTAATATATCTCTTATTATTTGACTGCCTTAGTTGACATCATAGCTCTCTCTCTCTCTCTCTCTCTCTCTCTCTCTCTCTCTCTCTCTCTCTCTCTCTCTCTCTCTCTCTCTCTCAGTATTTGATGGGTCTTTTTTTTTTTAGCAAGTAGTCTTGTGTGCCCCCTTCTTTCAGATCAATATTATAACTCCCGCCATTGTACTGGTTTCAATAAGGATGATGGTGATCATCATCATCAAAGCCTTGTCCCAACCATGTTGGGGTTGGCTACATGAATTATGTTTCTCTATTCCGATCTATCTTGAGCGAAATCTTTGGCTAAGTTACACGTTTGAGCTACATGAGCTACATTGTTGGTTTCAATAATGATCCATTACATTAAATCATGTAGCTGATCAAAGTTGCCATCAGATAGGCTGCTTATGTACATAAAGCGTTTTACGTACATTAGATGGCCCTTTAGTATGATGTGGTTGATTTTTGTACTTTGTAGGATGCTTAACTGCAGTAGGGTCAGCGGTCACCATTGAAAATAGTTTAATTTTTTTCCTCCATTTGTTTTTATTGTTCTTCAAACACATGTGATTTTTGAGAAGCTGGCTGTTATTGATTTTTCATTAGATTGGTACTATTGTTGTTGCATTACGGAGCTTTACTTGGATAGTTTGATGCAGAAAAGCATCACAAGTTTTAATAGAAGGTGAGTGAAGCTGCATGGTAAATAACTTGATTTTTTTTTTTTTTCCTTTGGTTGAAATAGGTAACCTGGATTGACATGCTGGTTATAACCTGATGCAAATTGGAGAAAGACCTGAAATGCAATTTAGCAGACTTGATCATTGACACATCAGATGAGTGCAGTAAAATGGGACTTCCCTGTACTGATTTTTGTGCGGAGTAAGTTACATACAGAATCTATATTTTTTAAAAGATGAGTTAGATTGTACCAATTGACAGTTGGCCTAAATACTATTCTTGGTCTTTTTTTCCTACTTTGCTCCCTCTCTCTCTCTCTCCTCTCCTCTCTCTCTCTCTCTCTGTGTTATTTTTACAGGTGAAACATTTTACTATTAACGAACTTATGAATGGTTATTAGTATTTCTTTTAGGTGTTGTGCCTTTGTTTTGGTTTTTCTTTGGTGCCTTTGCCTGGATAAAATTTTACTGCTATACAAAAAAAAAAAAAAAAAAAAAAAAAAAAAAAAAAAAAAAAAAAAAAAAAAAAAAAAAAACATTTTACTGTGACTGAACTTACGATGGTAATCTCTCAACCTAGTCCAGAAAAGCAGAGGAAGACCAGATTCACAATATTATTTTGTTCAAACTGCAGTGGTGCAAACTCTCTTATTCATTGTAATCAACACCGTCATTTATATCATTATCATTGTCAAAGTTTAATGCCATCATAAAATTGATTGCCCTCATATTGATCGATATCTCTATCTTTTCATTGAAATAACAACTTGTCATTATTAGGGGTGCTCATGGACCAGGCTGTCCCGCTTTGGGCCGGGCTTGGTCCTTCAATTATAATATAAGTGCTGGGCTCGATTATTTAATTTAGGCCCATTTAATATATGAGCGGCTGAAGCCCAAGCCAGCCCCAATATAAGAATGGTATTACTAGCAAAAAAAAGTGATGTAGGGATTCAAACACTAGAAAGTTAACACACAGGTGCATGAAGGAGACAATCTAAATTACCTAGTTTTTAAATTATAAATTATAAACATAACATGGGCTGGGCTGGGGCTTCATGCTGTCCGGGCGGACTGGGATTGGGCCAGCTAGTTAAGGCCCAATTCAGGCCTGGGTCGGACCTGGATGTTCCTTGGCCCGGGCCATGAACACCCCTATTCGTTATCATCTTTAGAGTGTGACATGTCAAAATCCAATGACTCTATTTGTGGCTTCCTCATCCGAGCATTGTTGCTTATTCTTTGAATATGTTTGTAAGTAACTTATATATCTTTTCTTAAAATAATTTCTAGAACTTTATTGTGTGGCGCAACATTTATTGAAAACCTAGCGAACCTATTGATTTCTATAAACACAACTTTATCACAATAGTTACAGTTAACTTTTGTCGTCTTCTTATCCACAGTCATCTCATGATATTGGCCATTATTACCGTTAAAATCCTCAAATATAGTCATTTATTCTCAATGATCCTCGCCAAATATGCATCAATGTGGCCTTCCCCGCCACATTTTTATTTTATATTTTATATTTTATTCTAACTGACGATGACGCTCGCTGTTGCGCCCTATTTTTTATTATATATTCATCCCAAATCTTCTTCTTTATTCCAGCAATATTCAGACACCAATGTGTATATCTTCTTCTTCAATGGCAGCCCCTTTGATGGGAAGAGAGGGAATTGGATCGGCTCATCGCCCGAATTCCTCCTCTCCAAGGAGGAGGTTTCTGGGTCTTCGACCGTTGGATCGATGATCGCTCTCAATCCCCATCTTCCAAATCGACGAATTCGAATGACCCATCAAATTCGGCTTCTGGGTCTTACAGGAAATCGTCTGGGAGGCTTAAGTACCATTGGATTCCTTTGATTATGTCCAAAGGTAGAGTCTTTTCCTTGGTCATCAGGAGGAGCTTTTTCAACCAGAGGATGAGATCAGACCGTTGATTATTTATGGAAATGGCTCGCTCTTCGAGATCGAGATGGGCGGCTTCTGGGGTCAGTCGGAACCAGGGGAGGTTGTGACTGTGAGGTGTGAATTCTTGGAAGGACAGGTATTGTCTGAGGAAGATGGAGACTTTGGTGGGGGTATCGAGTTGTTATTTGAGCTTGGAGACTGCAGAGATGGGGATGCAACGGTCGGGATCAGAGGAGATGATGTTCTTGAGGGAGATGAGGGGTTTGAGGAGGTGGGTCTTGTTGATGGGGTCAATGGAATCGTAGAAAGGGTCTTTCTTCCATTCCATCTTCACATTGATGTAGTGGGATTTGAGGGTGAGGTTGGAAGGTTTTGGGGAGGAGAGCAGGAGGAGGTTTTTGAGGGTTTTGGGGAGAGTGAACATAGCTGGTTGGTGTAAAATTATGCACTTCAGTGACATGCCTCACTGTCGTTAGAAACCCAGTGATGCTAGCGTCACTTACCCCAGCCTTAAAAAAAACACAAATAGTGCTGACGGACCAAATTGGTGCTGCGTATTTGGCGAAGACCCATTGAGATAAATGGCTATATTTGAGGATTTTATCGGTAAAATCCTCTTATAAATTTTATAAATTTTTTTGCCAACAAACAACTTATTGGAAACCACGTAGAGCAACTTATTACAGAGTAGAAACTAGCACATATTTTTATATTAGTTATTAATATACAAAAAATGCTCAACTTTCAGAAAAAAAAAGGTTAATCATATTTTAATGGTAATTTTTCCCCTGCTCTTGTATTTACACTCACCCTACCCAAGTCTCTATCCAAGGATGTAAGGATTGTTGATCCCTTTATGGGTGGGGAGGTGCTTTGTCTCTGTGTTATTCGATAGATTTGCTTCATTAATATAATAAATGGGTGGAGTACAAACCGTGGTCCTAAGCCAAATGAGCTACCTTGAGAGAGATATTATCGGTTCTATGATTGAAAATGGGAAGAATGAAAAAAGTTGAAAACTTGGAGAAGGGTTGGAGATTGTAGAATAGGAATTCATGCAACATCCTTTCCCCTCCATGTGAATCCCCGAAATCTAGGGAGAAAAAAAACAATCTAATTTAAGCAACCACAACTAAGTACTTAGGAAGAAAAATTAAATGGCACAACTAATTTAAGAGAGAAAATATAACCGCTCCCCCTTTACGTGGAAACGTCTAAAAGAGGAAATTATAATGGAGCCATTAATCAAATTTACTTTGCAAAATAGGAGTTTACAAGCATTAACCGCTCCCCCTTTTCTCTCTTTTATCCAAAGAGGAGAGCAAGATCTCACTTTCTCACTCACAATCAAGAAGTCACATTGGTGTGGGCTTCTCTCCAACGCTATCTACAACTCTCTTGTTGCTTGTTTCTTATGAATAGTTGAAGATAATATAATTTTAACTTTTTCTACATTCATACATGTTAGTGATGCATTTTACTCAAGCCTTAAACCCAATATGAATCATTTAGGAAAATGAACCCAAAAGAATAAATGATCTACCCATCCAGACTTTGCCTAGAGAATGATTCTAGTATCACTTGTTAAGGAGACCCAGAACTCTCCCCCTCTATATGAATCATTTAGGTTATGTTAGGCAACCAAATCCTTGTAAAAAAGATTTTCGCTTTCCATGATCGTGGAAAAACCATGTTTGGCAATTATAAATTCTCGAGGAATTCTCGACCAAAGGAAATTCTCATTTTGAGGATTGTAAGTTTGACCTCGTCTCATAGGATCTGAAAATCTTCACTTTTGCAGATTTGCATACCAAAACCAATTTTTCTTAGCTATATGCATTGATACGCACCAATTATCAACAGGAAATCCTCACTATACAAATCCTCATCGAGGAATCCCTATTCCGAAGGCAATGAGGAATCCTTAGATCTGAGAATTTGTTACGAATTCCTCACCTCATACTTTGAGGACACCGTTTTTGTAGCCGATTTTCTATGGAAAAAAAGTGAGGATTGTAGAAATAATTTTCTGCGTTATAGTAAAATATATTTGGTACAACTGCTTTTCCTTACGAAAAAACACAATAATGGATTAATCTTTCTGAGATTCCTTGTAAAATAAATTCATATGATGGACCTGGGGAAGATCACAGAAAAAAGAAAAATAAAGCTCATTTTCTTGCAATTTTCCCCATGGAAATGTGTTGTTCAGGCCGAACAAAGAAAAATCTTCTCTGCAGATAAGCGTCCTACTTTTCCTCAATTTTTTTGCAGAAATTTAACAACACAAAGGATGCCCAATCTAATCTAAGAAACCATAACAAGTACTTTGGAAGAAAAATAAAGAGAGTAAAAAGAGAGAAACACACTAATTTACGTGAACACTGGATGCACATGAATATTCCTATGCAAGTTCTCAAACAAGAAATGACTCCTCCAAAAGGTTGTTATGCATGGGATTTTCAACACAAATTCTACATGGAAATTGCATGATTAATAGTCCAACCCAACGTTCGATATCTCATTTACTCCTGAAAAAGAAAATCCCACGCCTAACATATTGGCCTAAAATAGGCTGACCCATGTATCTGGTTGAGCCTTGAAGCCTTATGAGTGACTGTGAGAATGGCAAGTTACCGGTCTGTCCTTAATTTTGAAATTACTTAAAAGTACTATATTACTAAACAGAGAGATTCAAGTAGCAGCTGCTGACGATGATGTGATCATGATGATAATAACAGTTATGCTAAGAGGAATTCTAGCATACCTAGAATAGAATATGGGAATATTGAGACAAATTGGCAAAATGAATGATGATATCTGCATTCTACATATTCCAGTGCAAGCAGAAATTAAGAATACAATGTTGCAATGGTGAAATCTCTTATGAATTTGCTAGAATATGAGAAAACTCCCACTCAATACAAAAACTGAATTATGGGGATAGGGATTTTCCTTGTCTAAACAAAAGTTTGGAATGCCTCATTTGTGGGATTTGGTTTTACCATATATGCATGTTTAATAAAGGGGAGAAGGAAGCAAAAAAGGCATAGGAATTTGCATTGGAAAATTGTAATTATGCTCTGAAATCTCTGTTTATCAACATCATAACAGTATGTCAAAATCAACAAAAACCCAATTTCATATAATTCTCAACAATCTCTTCCTGTGAAAGATCAGTAAAATAACCCTTCCCTACAGCCATCCCCTCTTCTCCGGCGAGTCGCTCGATTTCGAGTTGGACTTTATCTGCTCCAACCAAATTTGGGTCCAACAAATTACAAGCCACCTCAATTGAGTCCTCACCATGGGCAAGTGCCATGGCTTGCACAGTTTTGAGCCCACCTCCACGGCCACTCACCCGTTTTAGCAATCCTACGGACAGCTGCAATATCTTTGGATGTGATGGGCACATTGTAGTTGTCAACCCAGCGTGTTGCACCACAACAACCACTCCTGTGGCACGAGCCACTTGGGCTGGACCCATATCTGGTTGTAGTCTCAAGGACTCTGACTCAGGCCCGCCTGCCCATTGGATTCCCAAGGAATTAGGCTTGAAATAACCCATCTCTCTTCTAATTGAATCAAGGGTCCTCCCTCCTTCATGGGCTGCTCCATATAGAAATGTGGGAACTGCATGCTTTTTGTGTTTAAAAGATCATTAGAAAAGCAACTGAAAATAAAGTGTGAAACCAAACACTGAAATTAGAAGCTAAAAAGAATCAAAGTTATCATCAGCTTCATAAGATAAAAAAAGAAAACATTTTACCCTATAACATTTTTGGGCAAATGGGGGGCATAACATAAAAAAAACTACGGAAAGAGCAGACCATTTTCTGAAGAAACATTGGCATGCTTCAAAAATGCAAATTCTTCAGTTAAATGTAAAGGAATGTTAGTAGGCCCCTATGGATAACCGTTAAAATGTGACTCTTTTTATGTTGTACAATCATCATCTGCAGGTAAATGTTAAAATGTGACCTCTTTTATATTTACATTTGGGCCCCTCTAGAGTATCCCTGCTAGATAAAACAAAAGGTCTAGAACTAGATCACAAGAAGCAGGAAGCATTCCTAGCATCTCCCAAGGCATAATGGTTTTAACAAAATTTTGCCTCCAATTCAATACAAATCATATTTGTATTCATACTAAAATGATTTCTGTGGCAACAAACGTCAGCAAGTTCAATGAATCTGCCATAAAAGAATGTCCAAATGCGGCTTGATGTCCAAACATAATAAGCTAGAATGATGTGCACTACTTGGCGTGATCAGCAATGCAACCAAACACGACATAAGCTCTGTTCCATGCATGCATCCTGAAAATGTGATCCTTGTTCTGACTTCTGAGAATTTTGTTGCATTTCAATTGTCTATGATCTTTTGGTAAAATGATCATTTAATGATTTTGAAGATTGTGCAATGATAGTTAGTTATTCAGGATGACTTGTTGGGGGTTCAAATGGGTAAAAAGGCTTGGTGTTGGCATCGGGGAAAAATGCTTCATAAAACATGAGGACCATTTGGATTGCAGAATTTTCAGTATCATGTACTATGAAATTCCACAAGATGGATCCAACTGGTACACAACCAACAACTATGTCTGATGAAGTATAGGAGTCGTGGGTTGAAATCACATACCTTTCTCAAAAATGTGTGGTCCCTTGGGTACTAGGAGGAGATTTAATACAATTGACTTTTCCTAATGAGAAGTTAGACAGCTACAAAATTACCAAATGGGAAGGCTTCAGATCTGATTGGGATGCTAAATCTAATTGATCCAGAGTTCCATGGAAGTAAGTTCACCATTACCATGAAAGCAAGCATCATTTTTTTTATTGGTATGAAAGCAAGCATCATCATGAGGTAATGTGCAAAATGGATAATTTTTATTTTCTTTTTTTCTAAAATGGATTGCTTTTTTTTACCTGACTAATGGGATTCTCATTTCTCTCTAGCATTGAGGTTGGTGTTCCTAGATCCTTGTCTGATCAGATTCCCATCTAGTTAGATTCTGCAGAGCTACTAAGAAAGGTCTTATTCCTTTCAAGATTTGAAAATGTTGATTTGAACAAAAAAAGTCTCCCAATTCTAATAAAGAGTGGTGCAATGAAGCTCAAACCATGGAGGGGCTAGACTCCTGTTCTCAGGAAAAAAGAAAAAAGAAAACCTTAGGTGATGGAGTGGAAAAAGAGGACTTGAACAGGATGAGAGAGAAGAAAAGGGTGTTATGGTGAAAAAAAGAGAGGAAACTTCACCCCTATTCAAATTATGAATGTGCAAAAAGAAAATCATTTGAGGGAGATCTTAATGATTTATTCAGAAGGGAGGAGATTTTATGGAGGCAAACACTTGAGGCCCGGTGTGGCTTACCCATGGAGATAGAAATACATCCTTCCATAGGTTGGCAAGTGGAGGAATATAAAGAAACATTATAGCAACTCTGAAAATCCGTGGAGTGCGATTTAGAAACAAGGGGAGATTTGAGAATGAGTTGATTGATTTTTCACTAAGTTGTAGACAAGTAAGGACTTCCAAAGACCATGTTTAGATGATTTATTCTTGGGCACACATTATAGCAACTATGAAAATCAGTAGAGTGCGATTTAGAAATAGGGGGGAAATTGATAATGAGTCAATGGCTTTCACTAAGCCCTAGACAAGTAAGGACTTCCAAAGGCCAAGTTTAGATGGGTTATTCTTGGACGCTTTCCCCTTGAATGTAAGTCATGGTTAGAATGCCAATATAGTGAAAAGGAAAAATTAAGAAGTTGTATTCTCAATGAATAGGGAGAAGGGACCTGGTTCAAACGGCTTCACTTTTTCATGGTATCAATCTTGTTGGGATAGTATAAAGGACCTTTTACAAGTATCTTCTTAAGGCAGGGTTAAACAAAAGTAAGAATACGACATTCATAGCCTTACAATCCAAAAACTGAAGGGCAGATGCGGTGACAAACTTAAGGCCTAATAGCATTAGAGGGAAGTTCATGCAAGTTGATTACCAAGGCGTTAGCAAAGAGATCAAGGAAGTGATGGATTTTATATTCTTGCCATGAAGGCACTTTTCTCCAGGGAAGGCAAATTTTGTGTCGTATCTTGATAGCAAATGAATGTATTGACTCAAATAGACAAGAGTAGGATGCTAGAGCTGGTGTTCAAATTTGACATGGAGAAAGCACATGATTGAGTGGACTCATCATTCCTTGATCCTTAAATATATGACAAAAAGAATGGGGTTAGGGGATAAGTGGCAGAATTGAATAAATGAGGACATCTCCACAACAATATAGTTCTCCATTCTTACTAATGATCCCCACAAGAGTATTTTGGTAGCACAGGTGGCGTAAGGCGTGGGTTTGCTCCCCACGTTTTATGTTCGAAATCCCCCCAAATATGCCCAGTGTGCATTTGTGTGAGTTTAGCAGGCCTGGGGGATTACTCTTATTGGGTCAAAGACCACAGGGATACCCACATCATAAAAAAATTATAATAAAAAAAATAAAAAAAGAAGAAAAGAAAAAGGAAAAAGAGGCTTAAGTCATGGAGATCCCTACAAGTCTTGAGTGGATAGCTAGAAAACCCAACAGAAACAAACCTTTTTAGAGACTTTGGTTAGGGTGGTTTGGAGATTTTTCATTTTTCATCTTGCATTAGATACTATGATTTTTTGCAATGCAAAGGAGCATCTCAAAAATCTCCTTTCTATTTAAAGATGACTCGAGGAAGTATTAGGACACAGTTGCTTTTCATAAGAGCTTGATTCCAAGGGTGGTGGCAATGGACGAAGTCCTAGCACTTTTGTCTGTAGGATGCCAAAAGGTACGTGCATTTTTATTAGCTATCTTGGCTCTTCTCACAGTTCAACGTATGCATTTTCCTTGTGGGACTCCATTATTGAGAGGTTTGTAAAGAACTTGTCATCTGAAAAAACGAAAAAAAAAGGTCACATTTCTTTTGGGGTAGAATAATTCTAATTCATTTCTATTATTGTCTTTGTTCCAAATTCCAAAAAAGTGGTGAAAAAAATCAGAAGCTACAAACGGACTATTTTTTTGGGATGGGAAAAGGGATAAGAAAAGCATTCTATATGATGAAGATAACGTAAAGGTCCAGGAGAATAGGGGACTAAGCCTAAGAAACATTTGAAAAAAAAGAAAAAAAATGGTCTCTCTAATCAAGAAAAGGGAGGAGACTTGGAGATGAAGAGAGGACATATGGAGCAAGGTGATGGCTTCAATATATGGGGAATAAGAGAGTAGCAGGGATTACTAGTAGGAGATGGGATCTGTAATCAGTTTTGGGAAGATGTGTCTGTAGTGTAGGGAACACATAATTAGCTACAAGATTTACAAGATTGCACGTGATCTCTAATTACAAGGGAGCTTTAGTCAAAGATTGTGTTTTAAGAAGGGGTGAGTGGACCTCTTCCTCCCAAGAAGACCTAAATCCTCAAAATGAAATTCAGTGTAGCCTCTTGGGTCTCCTTTCTTCCAGGCTTTTGGGGCATAACCCTTGATGCATTATTGTTCAACTGGAGGGAAATCATATCTTTTTGATTTGGCTCTTTTTTCCATTTGTCCGAGGCCTTTAGCCTCCTTGTATAGCTTCTCCTTTTTTTGGGCAGTGGCTGTATTTCTGGGGTTCTTCCCCGGCCGCTTCTCGGTATAGCCCTTTTATACTGTAAAGCTTTTGATCAATACAAGTTACCATTTCAAAAAAAAAAAAAAAAGGAGTGAGTGGACAAAAATAATGGATGGTAACTTTAGAAAAAAGCTTCAGAAGTATAAATGTTTTGTTAGCAAAGACTTTTAGATGTTTTTGGAATGGATATTAATTTCATTGGAGGGGGGTGAATAGGAAAAAAATTGGAAGCCAGTTTCCCTTGGGTCTTCTCTGAGTAAAAGCCTACCCCAAGCTCTCACCTTTGAGATTTCTAAAAAATTTGGAATTTTGTTATTAATTCCTTGGGTTAATGCATTTTTGTTGGATGGCGGTTTCCAACAATACCCTTAACTTGTGATGACCTTAAATGTCAAAATTTTGCCAGTCCTAATTTTTGCTTTGTGTGTTGGCAGGACAAGGAACTTGTAAATCAGTTGTTTGGGTGTGTTTTTTCCTCTTCCCTTCTTCTTTTAGGAACATTTTTGCTATGATACCCTGATAGTTCAACATAGGCAAACATATTTTATTGTGTTATAACCCATGCTTCATTTTTTATGTGTATGATCCATGTCCCTGCATCCCGTATCTAGGCACCATAGCCTTTTTGAAGGTTGGTCCATGGGTGTGTTTATGGAGTAGGGGCAAATGCCTTGATAATATTACCTTGGCAGTAGACTGGGAATATGGAAAAAAAGAAAAGCAAGGACTTTTTAAGGCAAATGTTCCCTGTGACAATCTCTGGTTATAAAGAAACAATTTGTGAATTCGTCGATGGGATCTTAAAGATAAACGTTATAAAGAAAAAAAATTGTGGATTTGTTGATGGGGTCTTAAAGATGAACAATTTAGGGGCTTCAATTTTGGATTTAGAAAGAGCATAAAAAATGGTTATTAAAATGAGAAGGAACCCAAAATAAGATCAGCACCAAGACCACAAATTATCTTTCTTCAGGACAATGTTGTGTTCAAATACAAATGGAAGTCCTAGGAAAACCAAGACCACAATTGGTGGATAGACCAGTAAGAGCGATACAAGAGAACATTTGATTGCATTTTCTGGCTTAGCTGCTATTGGAGACTCAAATAGAGATCAAAATCATCCCAATTGAGCAAGTAAAGCTGTTTTTGAGATATTTCTTATGACCTTTACAAATTGAGGCTGATTCTAAAATTGCCCAATGGGTGGGAACAAAGCTCGTCTTCGCCACCATGGAGAATAGCAGATATAGCACTGAAACAAGGATGCTCCTATCTAATTGTTTGCAGTTTCCTTTGTCCATATTCCTGGAGAGTGGAATGCTGAAGCAGATGCTTCAGCAAAGGGCAAGGAATTGAGATCTGAACATGGTACATACAACTTTTACCATTGTAATTTTGTTGAGGACTTTTGAGTGCAATTACATCAGAAATTCAGTGAAGAAAAAAGGGGTTCAATGTAGTAACTATTTGGCAGAGAAAGTGAGAAAACAACAATGTTCTTTTCTCATAATAAAAAAATGTGTTGTAATATCAAGTACAAAAGGGAAGGAAACATGTACCTTGGAGATTGTAGCCAATATCAGATGCCACCAACTTTGCAAGGGCAGCCACTTGGTCAAGAGAAGCTTGAGCCAATGGGTTGGAAGCAAGATATGATCAACAACTCCCAGCCTGGGATGAAGTCCCACAATGAACTTCAAGATTGGATGGAATCAATTGCTGCTTTGACCATGGAAACACAGCTTTTCTCAAGGGGGCCTCCATCTGATGATGGTGATGGGGTAGGAGAGAAATGAGAGACAAGAGTGTACCCAACTCGAATTGTAAGCATCATCTTGGAATTTGTTGATGATGGCAGCTTCTGGGTATTGCTTGGCTGCCCCAGAAATCAATTCCAGTGCAGCACTATGTTGGCTTTCAGATATGTAGAGCTTGCAACATGCTAGAATCAGACTCTCTCAATTGCTATCTCTTTCCAAACATTTACAGGACTGCAAAAGAGATGATATTGGATGGATATATCCAAGAAAAAAATAAAATTGTAGCTATGTTCTCTTTAGCCAATGCCACCACTATGTTGGTGATAACGTTTGTATTTGTCCCAGTGGGGGTTGTCAATGGCTGGTCTCTGGGTCCTGGTCCTTCTGTTTGTTTGCCCTGACATCCTGCCCTGAGCCCAGGCCTGAAATTATACACAAGGTTTTGAAGTCCTGCCCTAAGATAAACCCTCAACCCACTCTAGACATAGAGCCAGATGATTAGCTGAGACCAAACAAAAAGAGTTCTCTGAGGTTGGTTTGATCTCACAGGCTCAGCCCATCAATATGTTGAAGATAAAAGTAGAGCTAGGAGGTCCACAGGCCTAAACATTGTGACCACATCCTGGCCGGTAACTGGCTAAGCCCAGAAGCCCAGTGGCCCAGATTAGCCCGTTTCACAACCCCAATCAGTTAATTTCATGTCTCCCATCATTTAAAACAGATTGATTAGCAGATTCTGTTAACAGTTCTGAGTGGGGCAACCTGTCAACATTCTCCCACAGAGATAAGAGTGGTTGTGAAAGATTAGGGTCCAACTTTGTGGATGTTTGGTACGACCCCTTTTTCTACAATTAAAAAAAAAAAAAAGACAAGTGAACTGAGTTTTCCACGATTTTGTGTAGAATATAGAAAACCTTCTTCTATTGTCCCTTCGGGTGGAATTCCTGAATCTTCGTTTTGAATTGAGGATTTGCATATGCCAAGGAGGGTAGATAATTTTATTGAAATGCAAATTTGATATTTTATTTATGACTACCTAACTCAAATTAAAATGACACCAATATTAGATGCAAATCTAATTTCTTCCATTTGAGTTTTTTAAATATATGAGACCACCGCTCAAGACTACCAATTAAAAATCAATTTTTAGGTCAATACAATGTTTCTGATCCCGATCTAATATCCTACCCAATACAAGATTTGATTTTTATTCAAATTGAAACTTGGTTTTTTGTTCAATTCACATAAACAAAATTAAAATGGGTCAAAAGACGAGACATAAATCCTAATCCCTCTTATTTAGAATTAATGAATGATTATTCTTTTAATCAGATATGATTCCCTGATATGCTCCATACTATTGAGTGGTTTGATTTCTATATGAAGATACAAGCATATATTTGCCACTTGATATTTGTTTTATACATACAGTAGCTTAGATGGCAAATAACCATTCATTAATTATAAATAAGTTAAGATTTGTATGTCCGATTTTTTTACCCATTTTAATTTTGTTTATGTGATTTGAACAAAATAGTCTTGAATCAGAATAAAAATCAAACTTCAAGATTGTGAAATTAGATTTTGTCCAAACACGTTTTAATTCAAGTTATCTGATCTACATAAAAAGACAATGTTAAATTTAAATGTAACTAGGCTTGATTTGAGTAAAAATTAATTTTTAAAGTTGGTTTTATACTAAAATACAAAGTCTAATTATATTCAAATGAAAACTTGATTTTGTGTTAAATGATTAATTAATTTTAAATAATTGGACTAAAAAACTGAGAAGAGAGTAAAAAAAAAAAAAGGAATAATGATTGTGTTTCAATATAATTTTAGTTTTCAGACTTTTCTTAAATTGAAAACTGTAACATCAACATTAATTGAAAGAAAAGCAACCTTTTAGACTTCATTTAGAGCTTCTTTTTCAGCCTCTAAAAATTTGGGCTCCATGATTTTAATGTTTTGGATTGTAACAGATTATACTTGGTTTGCATGTTCGAAGTATTGAGCCCCCAATATGTAAAACACATTAATCCTTTTAATATTCTCATATTTTTATACAAAATCAGTCACATGGTGGGTTGTAGGTCTACTCATATTGGAGTAAAATTTGTCAAATCTTACACGAGAAAAATATGCATTTAAATGGCCTAGAATCTCGATAGGTAGGACTTGGGGGAATTCTAATTCTCATTTATGTTGGTTGAAAAAGAGACTTAAATAAAGAAGGGTAGTAAAAATAAAATAAGAACAAAGACTTTAGAGTTCCAAAAAAAATACTCCCACAGTTTAATCACAAAGAAGTACAAGCCAATAACCATCCTTAAAACATTACAAAGAAGTACAAGCCAATACCCATCCTTAAAACATTAAAGAGGTGAAGGTAGGGATGCATATGGATATTCAATTCTCCAATTATTTGGAGGTTCTAACCCGTAAAAAAATCAGGGTTTGGAACTTGTTTTAGGTTTCCATTTAATGTTACAAAGTATAGCTCAAAATCAACTTGGGTTTGGAATTTTTACGTTTAATCGTAGAGGTAATAGACATTCACAAAGGTAAATGATATCCTTATTTTGATCCCAACAAGAATGAAAAAGAAGTCAAACCAATTTTTGAAACTAGATCTCGGTCCTCTGGTGAGAAACAATTCAGGAATCGGGTATGGGTTCCTCTTATTGGAATCAGGTCTAGAACCAACAAAATAGGTTACAAATCAAAATTAGAGCCGTCATTTAGAAACAGTTCCATTTCCAGGTTTGATATGGTTCTGGCCTGGGACTGACCCATATCCATTCCTAGCTGAAGAGTGGACCATACAAGGTGAAAATGTAGCTGGGTCCCTAGCTTCCCTAAGATACCGTCTGGGTATCCATTTCATCTCCCCTATTTATTTTTTATGGTCAGCTCTTCAACTCTTGACAGGTTTAGTTTTTTTCTTTTTTTAAGATGAGCTCAGAAAGTTGTCTTTTCCCCATACAGAAAAAAATTGTGACGTAACAACAGAATCAGGCTGTGTAGAAAATCCATTACTAAAAGATTTAAAAGATTTACTACTAAAAAGGATGAGATACAAAGGTTGACATGCCAGTTGTTTAGAGTAGACATTGTTCTCAAATCCGCGGGAAGATTCAGTTACAATTTTGACCCGCCAAACACACCATCTCAGGGTTTGCAATATGCAATAGAAAGAACACAGGATTATTATACACATGCGGGGAGAGGAAGCAATACCAAAACATGAACAGCATAAAAGAAATATGAAACAATAATAATAACAACAACAACAATGAGATATCATGTCTAGCAATGTCATGTGAACGTTTTAAGCACTGCTCTGGTAAGACTTTCTCCTGGGCTGTGTGTCTCATCACCATCTATCTACATTGAAGGACCTGGAAGTGGAACACATCCCTAAACATCCATATCAGTAATGTAATTGATCAGAACCTAAAAGAACACGCAAGCTAAACCGATAAGCAAGGAACTCAGATTGACACCGCGTTTCACACAATGTACAAAGCCAAGACCTGAAGAGGAAAAGATAATTAAACAAGTAGGAATGGTTGGTCCTAGAAGATTATCTTAGTACCTTGGAAGCTCTTTCTTGGATGCTCATATGAACTTAAGAAGCTTTTCCTAATTACTTGCATGAGGAAGGGGAGTTTTCGGCATATCAATGTTACAGTGTACACTAAAAGAATTGAAGGCTTCCCATCTTTTTTCAATTGAATCCGACGGTGCAATGGGGACAGAAGAGTCGAGGACACCCTGCTGGGTCATGATTAGTAGAACAGTGAGAATGGGAACTGTCTTCACAAGGAGGTACCAAGTTCCATTGGTGTGGCACAAGGGGCAAGGGATTTTGCAGGTAGGTTGATCCCACCCCCTCTTACTGACAGTGCAGGAGACCTACTAAAGCTGGTCCTGCTTACAAGATTCGACTCAAGAAAGACAACAATAACAGTGATGTCATCGTGGAAATGCCGACGGACCCCACGGTCGATCTTCTTTAAGTCTGAGTACCTCACTTCTCTTTTCTTTGCTGCTGTTAGCAGTGCAGCTTTTACAAGCCTCCGAGCGCTTCCCTGCCATCAACAACAGAATAAAAAAAATAATTCCTTAACATTCTTCAAATACATTGATAGATTTTATTTATTTATTTAATTTCTTTGGGTGTGGGGGTGCATGGCTCGGGGATGGGAGGGGTGGTGGGGTTTGTTAGCAGGACTTGAACCCACAACCTCATCGTTGCAAAAGTGAGCACATTCCACCAGTGCTACTGGCATGTAAAAAACTTGAAGGTATTCATATTACACATCATCAGTTAACGTAAAAAAAAAAAAAAAAAAAACTGTCTCTAAGCGCAATTGATGAACATTAATGTCTATGAAAAGTGATCAAACATAAAATCAGCAGGTATCTTAAACTAAAGAAACCTGCGCAACTGAGTAATAAAACACACCTGCTTAACACAACATTTCTCCGTAAGATTCATGTAAAATGTGGATATTGCTATAATGGTATGGATTAAATAAAAGAATAGGAAAGGGGAAAAAAAAAAAAAAAAAAGCTAACCTACTACAGGTTTCATGAATTTTGGGGTCCAATTTACATATTAAAAAGTTACTGTACACTCGACTGTGTGCAACCAGGATCCTTCAAAATAATGGAACCACATTTCATTTACTCAAATGGAGGGTTATGTGAAGTATTCAGATAACTGATCAGCATCTCTTTTCAGTCATCTTCCTTCTTGCTTTTCCCTTTGCTAAGGTTGAACGCCAAAACCGGAATGTATTTATTACAAGTGAAGAGTACAGGTTTTGCCAGCCTACAAACCCAGCGCACAACTACTTGATGTAGGGTAATTAAATTGCACAATTGTGACAAATGATCTGATTGCCTATGCCAAAAAGAAACAAACAACAACTTCTTTTATGATTTTTTTATCTTTCTTATTCATATAGATGGTTAAGAGACGCAGACCAAAATACCGGACCAACATAACAATAACATATTATGAAGCAATATCATAAAATATTAGCAAAGAACAGACCCCAACAGGTTGCAAAAACAGAGGAGAGAGAGAGAGAGAGAGAGAGAGAGAGAGAGAGAGAGAGAGCGAGAGAGAGAGGAGAGAGAGCATATGAAGCAATATATAAATTAGCAAAGAACAGACCCCAACAGGTTTGCAAAAAAACAGGGAGAGAGAGAGAGAGAGAGAGAGAGAGAATATTATGAAGCAATATATAAAATATTAGCAAAGAACAGACCCCAACAGGTTGCAAAAAACGGGAGAAGAGAGAGAGAGAGAGAGAGAGAGAGAGAGAGAGAGAGAGAGAGAGAGAGACGAGAGGAGAGAGAGAGAGAGAGAGAGAGAGAGAGCTGATCCTCTGATCAGGATCTCGATCTCAATCGCTAGCCAAGGGAAAACTTGTGTTACTAAAGAGTTTTAAAAGGCTAAGTTTGGAAATGAGCTTATCTAAATAACAAATCAGATTAAAGAAGATACACGTCTGCAGAAAGCACTTGAATGGGGAGCCGCAGCAACCTACTCTAAAATATTGTGACACATTTCAACATGCTTCCAAAAAAGAATATCAGTAATTCAGCTTTGGGGTTAGTGTTTGAATTAATAATGATTGGAGAGCTTACATTGTGTGATGATTTGAACAATGTCAACTGCTTCCTGATTGCTAAGTTGCTCCCAAAGCCCATCCGATGCAAATATAACGAAATGATCATGTGGTTGCAGAGGGTGCACAGAAATTGATGGTCGCTACTCAGTACTGGCCTTCGGAAAGGTTCGCGAAGGCGAAATCTAGCATACAAAGGTTCTCTGTTGAATTCGGCCTTCTTATAGGTAGACATCACCAAATAGATCTAGTAATCTGCAAGACCAAGCAGCAGTTTTTGACAATCTGATCACAAATAATTGACACCTATTCCAAATCATGCCACAAGCAATCAAAACCTCACAAAAAGTCCTGCATCCAGTAATAATTGGATCATTAAACCGTGTATATTAAGATAATTCTTCAATTACAAAGGCAAATCATTTTTTTTTTTAAAAGGTAGCTTGCAAATAGGTTGTTGGCAAAAGAAAGAGAGGGTAAAAACACATTTGCCACAATTTATAAGAAGAGTACACTAATAGTGGATGATAGTATCTTTTTATCTCTGTGATTTTAAGGTTGAAGTTCATCCAGAGAGGCCCATCAATCAATATCCTGGTCACTAAAAAAGGACATTGCATGCAAGACCTAATCAACAGCTATATTATGCATTGAAGATTGGATGCCTTTGGAAAAAAAACAAAAATTAAACTTGTATGCTGGAACAATAGATAAAATAACATTGCAGATAGTTCAAGCTCCTACAACTCTCACCAAACTATTATTCCAGTGTTAAAGACTCTGGATAGCATAGTGTAATCTCAAAGGAGTCTCTTATAAAGGGAGACATCGAATTCTGGGTTTTCCTAACCGTGTTTACGTACCTAGAAATTTTAGAGAAATTCTCCTCATTGAAGCTCAATATCATTTATAGACAATCTTACAACATGAAGTCCTACATAATAATTGTCAATACCCAGTACCTCCTGAAAAGTAAAATGATCTCCATTTTGTGTAAACTGCAATATTCAGAAAAGAGAACGTACTTGCTCTTCAGGTGGTACAAGGGCATCATGAGAACATTAAACTCAACTCATCACCCTGTGGCTGAGTCAACACCTAAAACATAGAGTCATCACCTTCTACAGTTAAGAGTGTTCACCAATTAAGAAAAAAGGTATCACACAACGTGAAGACCCACAATAATACACAAGATCTGCTGAGAAGAGAATGACCTCCATCTTGCTTAAATTGTTACTGCCGGCAACAATAATCAGAAAGGAGAACATGCACTTCAAATGGAAGAAGAGCATCATGTACTACCTGATTCAACTCAACTTCATTTTTCTGCTTTCTAAAAAGCCAAGCTAATATACATATGGCTGTTGATGCAAGATAAATTATAGTTATCATCACACTACTTTTCTTGGAGTCACCAAGAACTTGGGCCGTCTTCACCAATCAAGAGAACAAAACTAATGTAAAATCACTATTAAAAACCGCCAAAATCTTCAATAGAAAAACTCTTCTTAATACCCGCATAAGTTGGACTCCTAATTAAAAAGAGAAATTGGATGCTCCTAAGACACTGTCCTAACAAGGTTGGGCTCTTACTAGAATTTAATAAAACTAAGATCAGAAAAGCAAACTACCAAACTGTAGGATTAATGATATGGCCTGTGCATATTCAGCCAAATCACTCAAACAAAACTTTACCACAATGTGTACCTGTAAAACTAATCTATGGGGCTTGTTTGCATCTTGAACCTCTCATAGATAGCACTTTTGAACTTGTACAAAATAGTTTTAAATATTAAGATACTCCTGCAGACTACCATACTTGAAGACAACTCAATTCAATACACCTTGACACATATTTATACTTATCTATACCCCAATTAAGAGGATTCCTAGGGTTGTAATTGATCCAAGTGATTTATACAATGGATATACAAAGGGATGCTCTCGCTCATTGGAGGGACACCCAAATTCATTCCAATCTTATATAGTCTTATCATCTTTTGTGATTTATCTGTTTAAAAAGATTTCTGCAAAGCTCTAACATAAACTAATTTAGGACCTCAAAAATAACTACTAGTTCACATGAGCAAGCTAGAACTAGGGATGTAAACGAGCAAGTGGAGACAAGCCACTCGAGGCTCGAGCTTGCATCAAGTAAGCAAATGTCAAGTTTGGCTAGACCCTAAGTAGCCAAGCCAACCAATCTTGAGCTTGACATGATTCTTTCTTATTTCTATATACAACATGTGCATTGAGTATTAGTTAAGCCTACTTTATGATCCATCCGAGCGGATCATAAAATAGGGAACCCCCTGATGGACACCGATGTTGCGTTTGGCACCCATCCAAAAGGACTGGACTATTGGATCGAGTGCTTACTCATTTTGGAAGGTGAAACTTGTCGACCATTGATCAAGTGGTTATAATGATGATTTGAGCCTGGGTTCAAATCCCATCCCCAGGTGGGTCCTCAAGTGGGCCCCGCAAGGATTGGTGCTCAGCATAAGGTGAGCACCGGAGCTCAGCAGAGAGGAGAGGAGAGAGGAGGAAAGAAGAGGAGGAGGGAGGGAGGGTAGGAGATTAAACATATATAAAATATTATCATTTATCATGTGTGCTCCACTTGAAGATACTATTGTGCATGATATAATGCATAATACATAATAATAGTACAATTATACAATACTAATACAAAAACCAAATGAGCCGAGGCGAGCTGGTCCAAAGCTGGCTCAGATTGGTGACATCCCCAACTAGAACTTCGGCACAGGTCCAATATATTGCAAGTGAAAGAATTCAGATTATTTAATAGTCTGGTTCTCAAATGAGAGGAATGGAGAAAATGCACATGTAAGGTGAAAAACAGGATTTGAAACTCTTATTAAACTTTAAGAAGTAGTATGCCAATAGGTTCCAATCTGATCTGTAATCAACATCTTTTTAATCGGAAAACTCATTTTGAAAATGAAAAGAAATATAATAAAGCATGATGATCACTTCAGTGTAATACATAAATACTGAAATGATGTGTGTGATGTAAAATAATCCCAACCAAAACCACAAAACATAAAGTTGAGGCATTGAAGATTCACCACAATGAATATGAAAGATATAGACCACAATCATCATTATCTCACAACTCCCCTACACTAGAATTGAGAAGTCCACTGAAACCTTCAATAAGACAATCTGCCTCAACTTTCAACATCCTTCACTCCGGGTATTAATGTTAAAGAAATATGCAGTAACTTTTTCTTTATTGGTTCTTCACGTCTAGAAACAGTTTGAATTGCAACTTTCATTCTGCTGTATGGATTCTTCAAACTGAGCAACCACTCAAGTCGGACACATGTCGAAATGACACTTTCTTGAATTATTCACAGATTCTTCTACTAATAATTTAAGCATTGGTTTTAGTTGATAACACTAAAAATATTATCGCATGTTCTCTTCTTCTAAAATCTAACCAAGGAATAAAATAACAGTAGCGGGGGGGTGTAGCTGCTGACAGCCAAAACGCTAAGTAGCGGACGATACATAGCTGGGTAGCGGTGTGAACAAAAAAAAGGTGGCAATTTTTATTTTTAAAAATCCAATAAATCCAGAATATTGGAAAATGTTAGAATTTGATGCTTTTTTCCTGTAAGATAGGGGGGATGTAGTGGTCCCTTCGGTGCATAGAGATTCTGTATTGCTAAATGATTATAAAACAACAAAAATTATCTATTTTTCACATGTTTTCATGTTAATTAATCTAAGTTAGAAACTATTATGCATTAACAATTCATAAACAATTTAGCATAACTGTACATAACACAGGATAAATAAATTATAAAGTAATGCTTAAATAAAAGCTTAAAGTTCAAACCAAATGACGAATTAACTTCCATTAAATACAAACAACGTACTTTTGTTGAGAGTTGAGAAAAGAATTCCTCCACTAATACCAAAGAGGGTGTCTATCAAGATATACCTAGAGAAGAGCCCTTGAGAGAAACTCTATGTATTGGCTTCAATTCGGCGAAATCTTGTGTTTTTAGTGCTCTTTTAAGCATGGAAGGGTAAAAGAGTTGCATAAAAATGTTGCTTGGAGAGAAGAAAAGAAGAAAGAAGCTCTGCCATGTGTTTTAAAAAAATTATGCAAAGTAGATGTCAGTCACATTCCGCTGTGGGTCCTATAGCGGTCTGTAGCGGGACTCTAGCGGCCGCTACATTTGCCAGCAGCAAGAAATTGTTTGTAGACTGCTACGCCCAATATAGTGGCCGATACATACTATTTTGATCCATGAATCTAACTAGAACACTGAAATGTTTATTACACGACTATTTAGAGTAAGAATCATACATAACCTTTTATTAGTTTCAATTTTGAAATTAACTTTATTTTGAAATAAAAATTTCTTAGTTTCACTAGAATATTCTGTCGAATCTGTGAATCCTATATTTTGAGATATGCGGAATTGGACACCTCAAACTGTTATCAGGGTCCAACACATGCACCAATACTCGTGCAAGTTAGTGTATGCATAACAAAAGTTTGCATCAAATTAATATACATAAACTTGATCTAAATTATAGTTTTTGCCAGCTGTTCACTGCATGATTGATAATTTGCACAGTAATTGCTCACATTGGCTTAGGCTCAGGATAGATTGACGACTTCAGCCAGCAATAAGTATAAACCATTCGTCTGTTTTTTAATAGGATTTGGAATATCCTGAACCCTAAATACCAACAAATTGATTGACAAGATCAGCCCAATCAAGGCACCTTCAATCCTAGCTTAAGCACCACAACTATATCTAAGGTTTGTCCTCGGATCTAAGCATATCCATCATGGAAGGGAGGGAAAGGTAAAATAATCTTTATTAATGTAAAAATGCCAATCCATTGTTAGCTCAATGATGAGGCACCTCCCTGTCCACAAAAACGGCAGGGTTGCCCTGGCCATAGCACTAATGTCTAGGGACTTGGGAAGTGTGTGAGTGGGTGTGCGTTGTACCAGAGCAAAATAATAATAATTCTAATAATAATAGCAGTAGTAATGTGAAAATGAATGTTGAAAAGAAAACAGAATCACAAATATATGTATAAGATTCAACTTTGGAAATGCAAAACAAAACAAAATTTGTAACTAGGCTACACCTTGTCAGGAAAATGCATCATAACTTAGACTCATTACTCATTAGACAGGTAACCTGAATAACCCATCAGATGAACCTGATTTCATGGTCGACCAAGAAGATGCATACGAAGTTCACTGAAATCACATCATATTAACCTTTCATCCTTGCATACGCTGATATTGAAAGAAATCAAGCACCTATGGTAGCGTCGTGTCATCAACCAATGCAACTGTATATTGTCTGGAGTCCTTTTTAGTCAGCACCTTCAACTTATTAATCACCTCTTGTGTGACAATATACATCGCATTGCTGCCATCGTTGATCATGTTGCATGGCTTGTCTTGGAACTTCACCTTTGTACAAAATATGATGGTCAATCACCAATCTTTAGCTTCTTTTCTATTGTGGTAAGGAGTCAGTAGGGGTGCACAAAAAATCCATCGATCCATAAATTCGATCCGATCTGCGGATTTTTATCCGATCCGAAGGCAAACGGATTAGTGACGGATTGAAATTTTTATAATCCATTAGCAATAGATCAGTGGCGGATTTCACCCTCAATCCGCGGATTCAATCCAATCCGATCCGTTGTCGTTAAATATAAATAAAAAAATATAAGGGGTCTAAATATAAATTAAGATGTCTAAATATAAAATAAGAAAAAAATGTAAGGGATCAAAATGTAATTCCCTACGAACCTTTATCCCCAAAAGGCCAAAACCCTACCCCCATTCGTGGCTTCATCTCCCAAACCCGTCCCAGCGGCAGACCTTCATCTCCCATCTCTTATATCTCACATTCGTGGCTTCTTCTTTGCTGCAAGGGGTTCTTTCTTGGACGCCAGGCATCTCTCTATCTCGCGTGTTTTCTTCATCTCCCAAGAGAAAACCTTCCCTCAAACCGTCAGTCTTCGGAAGAGTTGCAGAGCAGCTACGGACAAGGAGGGTGGAGCATCTGCCTCCTCTGCTTCTCCAACCTCATCTCCAATCCCACATATCCCCCACTCCACATCTCCTACACCCTCTCTTAGCCCTCCCAAGCCATCCCAGACCCTCTCTTCCTCCACCACCTCCGCTCCTTCCACTCCCATCTCCTCATCCCTCCACTCCTCAATTGTATTCCTGATCGTTTATGGGGTGACCCATACCTTGCATTGGCCATGGTTGTAAAATATATGTGATTGGAAAGGATTTAGAAAGTGGGGTGTTTGAGAAAAATATTTGCCTGTTGGGATGTAATGGAAAATATTGACCCATTCCTATTGGATTGGTGTGCTTGTTTGATCTGTCCAATTTTCTGGACAGTGGTCTATTGATGGTGTTACTCATCAATCTCATTGTGTCCAAGTATCCCCACATCAGGGGTATCAATTTTGGTTTGCAGCATGTGATCGATGATGCACCCTCTTATTCTGGTAAATGTTTTTTCTTTGGTCATATACAAGTCCTGTATTCTCTAGAGGTATTGTTGACAGCCTAAAGAAGACAAATGATCTTTTGAACCAAGAAGTTTTAAAGTTACAATCCCAGGCAAGTACAAGAATTTCTTTTCATAATTTTATGCTCAGTCATACATTTGTATTGATTTGGTGAAGGGCATACAGCTCTCAACTCATGCCCCTTTAATTCTTGTTACACGGCTGGTTGTTTTGTCACTCTCCCTTTAATATAATTTGTTCTTACCAATGTACTGATCATCCACCAGGTCAAAAGTTTGAGAGTGGAGGTGCAGAAATCAGAAAATAAAGCTAAAGAAGCTGCTTCAGTGGCTTCAGAGGAAGAATTCATGGGTTTTTTTCTTCTTTCTTTTTACATGTAATGTACAGGCACGGACTGAACGGATTAATCCGATCCGATCCGGTCCTCCACGGTTTGGATCGGATTTTAACAGCCACGGATTGGTGACGGATTCCAAATCCGTCAATCCGTAGGTAACGGATTGGTGACGGATTTGGCCCAATCCGCACCAATCCGATCCGTGTACACCCCTAGGAGTCAGTACAGGAGAAGTGTAGGATCCTCAGTCTTAGACTGACAACAGTGTCAGTAGAAGGTTCCTCTAATTGTGGCACATGCTCCATATAGCCTGCTCCAACTCAATATGCTTGTCTAGGTACTCAGTGTCATCCTAGTAGTAATTTTGCTCTTTACAGCAGTGATGGATTGGAAACAATTAACTTCCCATCAATCACACCTAAGAGAGGATTAGGCATTGAACCTTACCCTTTTTTTGTCACAACCCTACGGCAGTGGCTATATCTGATATGCATTCTGCAACTATGGATTCCAGTTAGGCTACAGAGCCTTGATTGTGACGCTTGGATTTTGGCCGCTTGTATGAAGGGTGTGGAGGTAGCAGAGGAACCCACTAAAATAGTTGATCCGATGCCCTATTCAGTGAAGATCAGCCCCACCAAGGCACCTCTAAGCCTAGAACCACCACTAGATCCAGGGTTCCTTGTAAGATCTAAGCACATCCACCATAGGCTGAGTTCGGGTTGGGAGTGGAATGAGTTAGGTGAAGGTCCCAAGACCCATGCTCTTTATTTAAAGATTTGGAAATTTCAACCCTGATGATTTTTTATTGGCATGCCCACCAGCCCTTAATTACCAGGTCAAGTTCGAGTCAAATCAACCCTAAGCCCTAATTGCCAGGTCAAATTCGAGTCCGGTTGAATCAAGAATTGCAACCACTGTGCTCAAGTTGCATGGAAGTTATTTGTTCATGCTCCCAGATATTCATGCATACAACCTGTAACATTCCACATGACAAAATGCTTGTTTGAAGCTCCACGATAAGATTGCCATGCCACATTTATAAACAAATCTTCAACTTCTATCATAGCACTTTCACCTCCCCTTGAATTGTCCCACCTATTCAATCTCAAGACAGTCATCCTTATAATGCCACTTTCATCTGTAGTAACCCCATTGATTCCACATGAACCTGAATTACCCCTTGATCAGCACCCTACATCTTGCTTCCAGTGACAGGCAATTTTCCCACCATTCTTTTAATCTTTTTGCCAAAGCAGTTTCCAGCATTACTTTCTAATCTAGTAATCTCTACAGAACTAAAAAGAATTGATTTCTTCAAACTATTTACTAACAAAACCAGCTTAATCAGTCCAGGACATTAAACAAAGAAACAAGGGAATTGCTGAAAATTCAATCATTTTTCTTCCCAAATTAACCAAAATATGGTACAAGTAAGGTTCACCAAAGCCATGCAAAGAAAGGGAAGGTTCCTCGCAAACTCTCTTTGCCACATAAATTACAATTTCATTTACCAATATCACAGTAGTTTTCTTTTGATAGGCTGATTGCAATAGTTATTTTACATTCCATGAAGGCACCACAGCCTATAAGCATCGTTTAAAAAAAACGGCCGTTACGTTATTTCCAATATAACAAATGTATAATTTAAAGGTGCATGACATTTAAGACCATTTGACTTGACATAGCAGATTAAAAATGAATACCAAACAAAATCATCTGGACAAAGGAAGTTTTACCTGTATCAGGCCTTTTACACGCCAGACATTATGCTTTAAGACCACAATCCGTGAGTCATCTGGATGCATTGAGAATAGTTCCTGTCTCACAGACTCGATGCTGGCATTGTGCTCTGCTGACAACTGAACAGCCAGAACTTCTCCAGTTGCCTTGACAAGTCTCCCTAAGACAGCACGGGAGTCTCCGAGGTTCGCAATGTATAAAGTTCCACTGGAGATCACACCAACCAGACAACAAGATCCAACTGCAGCAATCTGTGGTTTTTCAGGCCATTGTTTGGTGACCACAGATAAAAATCCTTCTTCTGTTGCTTGAAATGCCTTCCTTATAACCTCTGCTGACATCAGCTGTTGCTCTGATGTAAACCCTGCAAAGTAAAACAGCCAACCTCATAACATATGCCAATTGAGAAAACTTTTTTCATTACTTATACTAGCTGATATGGCTCAGTAACAATATAAATCCATAAATAGCACCACAATGGCAAAACAGAAACTTGGGGCTGAAAGTCTGTAGAGAGAGGAACATAAAACAAGGATGAATCGACACACAATACAGTGGCATGTCAAATTGTTGATGCTGATTAAACCCAATGCTCCCAAACTAACTAATTGATGAAGCATCTCGGTCAAAAAAATTAACGGCAACAAGCCAAATATCCAGAAAAGAAAATACCCACTTCAGTCTAAAGAAAATTGCAGCAGCCTTGCTCTGAGCATGAGAAATTATTAATGAGATTCTCATTGATACCAATGTATAAGAGTAACATGTGGTTTGAATATTTCACACAACTGATAGTTTTCCTTTTTTTTCCTTTTCAAACGGTAACTTCATAACCTATAGTTATCCATCCACTGCCCTTTTAAAAAAAAATGAATCCACTTCACTTTTGAGATGGGCAGAAACTAACGAAATACACACACTCAAATTATATGATACAATCATTATCTGTATTCAGTGCCAATTGTTGATATTTACTAAGGGCTAATTAATATGCACATCCCACTTTATGTAATATTATATTTTCACGCCATCCCAAATGCAAAGCAAAATGGATAAACATCAATTCCTCCAAAATATACAAACCAACTGCAAATTGGATTACATATAGATATGCCCATGCTAACAAGTTCATCTACAGTGTCATTTTAACAAAGCATATGCAAATAGAGTCCCATACTGACCACTAAATATTGGATACGCAATACCCCAAATCTATGGGATAAGACTAAGATGATAATGAGTATGATGACAGTATCTTAAATTTTATTTTGCAATTGCAGTAACATCCACGATTAGAACAGAAAACCCATTTCATAGGCTTAAAACAGCACATTCAAGCGACATTTTACTCCAGATAATACAACCTTAAATAGTGAAGTGAGAGCCTGGAGTTTTGAATTCTTACTCTTAAGGTTTTGGAATAGATTCTGATTGATGTAGCGTGATGTCTCAGGCCCACCGTGCCCGTCGTATACTCCAACAAAGGTACCATAAGGTCCAGACTCAAGTGAACTCAAGGGCCCTGACTCTAACTGACTTTGATCTTCAAGCAAGTTGTTGGCCTGAACCACAGCCATGGAGAACTCGCCGTGCAAATGCTGCCCAGTATCCTTGTACCATAGAAGCCCATCATGGCGCCCCACAGCATCAGAACCTGTATGAACATAACGGTCTGACGATGGGCGCCAACAGGCTCTGAGAAGGTTCATCAATCCTGATAACATCCCTCATCTCACCCAAACCAACCTCTCATTGCTCCACATCCAGAAGAGTTCATTAAGATGCAAAACCTTACAAAAGGCATACCCTTTCACACACTGAAAACAACAAAAAAAAAACCCAGCAACCAAACAAAATTCAGAAACTGAAATAGCATGTGTTGCAAACAAAGGAGGGAAAACTGCTTCTTTCTTTTCTGTTTTTGCATTCTACAAAAAACACAACATAACTCACCTCCCCTCTCCCATGATGGGAAAATCCTAGAGAATAAATCCTATCATAAAAGATAAATCAAGCAACAGAAACAAGAAAAAGTGCTGAAAAAAGGCATGAAACCCCACATATCTTCTGTAATGAGAAACACCCAGAAAGCCGAAAACCCAAGATAGTAAACAGAAGCAGAAATCAACAGAAATAAAGAGGAGGAAAAGAGAGACAAACCCACCTTTTCTTTGGCTTTTCTTCAGAAGACTGCCTGGTCAACCGTTCCAACTCCAAGAAGACCCAAAACCCAGAAACCCTCTTCCCTTTTCTCTCACTGCAAAAGCCCCAGAAAACAGAATTAACAAAAGAGCTGTAGCAAATGAGATAATTCACGGCAAAGGAATGCAAAAAAGTGGGAAAGATCCAACCTTTCTTCCTCTTCTCTTCCCCCTTCTTTCCAAATCACCTGAATAGCTGTTTGCTTATGCAGATGATGGAAGTGGCAATCTGAGAAAGCAGCAGAGCAGGTGATATTGATAGATTTAGATCTGGGTACCCATCAAATCATATGGGTTAAAGAAGATGAAAGTTTTGGCCTTCTTTCTCTCCTTTCTATGTTTTCCCTTCTAGTTTCTTTTGCTAGGGAGAGGGAAAGAGAATATATAAATCAAAGGTCTTTCTGTTAAAGCGAGGTCGAATAGAGGTTGAGGGATCCCATTCTCACTTCTCTTCCTTTTAATTCTCAGCAGACAAAGGCCATAAAAGACCAACAGGGTAGAGCTTGAGGCCAGCAAAGCAGAGGACCAGATATGGGCTCCACTCATACACAGGAGAGACGCACGGAGATTAAAAAAAAGGAAGACTTGGAAGATTTGGCCTTTTGATCTGGTTGACTATTACATTCACATGAATTCAGATATGGATTTCAATCTCAACAGCCAAACGGTGTCCTCTAAGTTCAAGAAACCGAATTGACTGACTGTGGAGCTAAGAAAATTCTCTGAGCCTTTCCATGTTATTGTGGGGCCTGCCTTTACTCAATATTATGTTCATTCATTATCAATTAATTAATTAATTAAAACCAGCACAAAGTCCATGGGATTAGGTTAATTAATTCTTATACCCATTGAATGATAAATTAAAATTAATATTTAAACTAAGTATTATTTAATAAAAACATATAAATTGAGTGAACCATAAATCCATTTGTATAAATTATAAACTTATTTTATAAAATAATTGATCCAACTCATAATATTTATGCATTTAGTTAAACATTTGTAAATTAATTTGGGATTTTTTCAGCTCAAACTATTTCTGTTTTTAGTTAAATATTCATAAAAGGAATAGATTTTTTTTAGTTAAATATTCACTTGCAGATCCTACCTATAAAATGACTCTTGAATTATCAAAATATCCTTTTGACTGAAAATCAAAATTAATGACTCTCGAATTATCAAAATATCCTTTTGATTGAAAATCAGATTAAATCTTAATGTTTGCCTACCCAAATAACATAATTATTATGGGATCATGTATATTGTATAATGATAGTAAAGCCTTTTAAATAACACTGGATCCACATGATATATTAGATTCAACTAATCTATACACTTATGAGATCCATTTGTAAGATTTATGAATAGTGCGTCCAAAAGAAGAAGGGATGATTGGATGTGATGGAAAAAGGAGTGAGTTGCTTATTGCATATCCCATGTAGGTAAAGGTAACATGTACAAGATGTTCATCTAATGGGTCTCAAATAGCAAAAAGATGGGTCTATAAGTGGATAGTAGCCTCCTCATCTAGTAGTTCCATGTAGCAGGTCATCAATCAATAGTTAATCTTGTGGTCCCATGTAAATAATTTAAGATGTGTATGATCCCTTATCTAGGAGGTCTTAGTGATGGGTTCAAGCTAGTGAGGTCCATATAGAACAACACAATATTGGATTGATGGGTAATTTAATATTGTACGTTTAACGCGTATTATTGGTTGGGTAGATATCTTAGATGTAATGGAACACAATATTGGATTGATGGGTAATTTAATAATGTAGGTTTAACGTTTATTATTGGTTGGGTAGATATCTTAGATGTAATGGGTCATGCATAATGGGTTATTAAATAGTCCATCTATTCAATAGTTCTCACTGGATCCTTGGCTAGGTTGGAGCAAGTCATGAGGTCCTTATAAATCAGCACGATGGTCAAATTTTTTTTATAATCCAGCGAATGGACTAAGACCCTGAGACTCATGATACAATAGTTGAATTGATGAATGATTTGATATTTTATTAAGGGAGTTTCACATATGTGGTTAATTGGGTGGATGTGTAAAATATAGTGGGTTTCAAATAAGAACGGATGGTAGAATTATTCATTTATAGGCTCGCTCGGATGTAGAAGAGGCCGGATGTTCCTAAAATAATTGAGATTGTGAATATAATGACGTGGCTTAAAGAAAGAGAGAGAATTGGCCTCTCTTTTTTTCCGGTAGTACAATTTAAACACTTGAGTTCTTTTTAAAAAGAAAATTGAAATTCGTAGGCTCAGCTAGATCTAGAGTCATATCTTCCAAAATATAAGATTAAACTTGAGTTATTTTTAAAAGAAAACTGCATTATGTACGAGGATTTAACATAAAAATAATAGAGTTGTTTTAAGGAAACATCCTATATACGTTTATATAAACTTGCATGTAACATGTTAAATTTAAATAATATCTAAAATAATATTAAAAGCTTAAAGACAAACTTAAAACTCATTTGCATGCCAAGTTTTGGAGATTGTATTTAAAATGATTTAGAAAGTATGCACCTTCAACACAAATGCGCAAAAACTTAAAATGCCAAGATTTCCCTCAAATCTTTTTAATAAGAAAATGGGTTTTACAAAATGTATTTATATCTAACATTTGTCAGGATCAAATCTTTGAAGCCATTTTTTTCAATTTTAATTTGAATTATACCATAATGTATCACATAGCTTCATTTGCCATGCAGATGACTTTGAAGGTGTAAAAGGAAATTTTAATTTGGTGATTTGAAGTTAATTAAATATATTGTCAATTGTACTTGTAACTCAAGTGGTGAAGCATCGAAAACATAATCCTCTCCGAATCAACCACTAGGTTTGTTGGATAGAGGCTTGGACACCATGAGTGTGTGGGTGGGTGTATACCACAAAAAAAGAAAAAAAAAAAGAATACTGTCTTTAGGTGTGACATTTGCTCACGAGTGATCAAAGTTTAGGGCCTGTTTCTTTGTAAAAATTATTGGAATTTGTAGAATTTGAGAAGCTGGAATTTTGAAATGCTACAAATTCTAGCATTCCTAAATTCTCCGTTACTTTTATACCTAGAATTCTTGCCTGAGAATTTCATGCAACTTGAATTCCACAAATTTTCAATTTCATGAGTACTCGAATCTCTGTACATTGAAATAATCCTCATCCCATTCCCATCTTCCTTATCCAACATCTCCATCATATCTCGGAGCCACTTGCCTCAAAGGAAATCGAGATCACAATGATGTCCCTACAAATCCTCTTGAATTGAATGCTGTATCACAGTTCTGTCCAAAGAGGTTGGATACATGAATTCTGGGGTTTATTCGGTCTCGATGTAAGAAGAGATGGATTTCTTGTACAATCATTGGGGAAGATGGTAGGGTTTTGAAAGATATCAGATGAAAATGAAATTGAGATTAGATCAAAAGAAATGTGTGGATTTGGGGATTTTGGGTTTCATGGAACCAGATATATAAAAGGAGTGGAAAGAAAGAAGATAACCTGATCTGATTTTTTTTAGAGGTGCAATAAAGAAGATGACCTTCACCATCAGAGAGAGTCGGAGTTCTAAAGAAGCATCCCGGAATGCCAAAATTTGTAAATGCTGGAGCAAGGGCTAGCATTTGGAAATTCCACTTTTTTAGAATTTCAAACTGTTGCTTGCCTCAAATGTTGCGAATTCTAGTAAATGAATATAGAATTTCTTACTGGAATTTAAGAATTCACAAACAGCCTGAATTCCTGTCAAGAATGTTTGGAAAGAAAAAAGCCCTTTAAATATTTCTTATAAATTTGTTCATGCAATAGCATAGGGCATGTGATATTGCATGTGTGATATTGTACGGGCAATTGGGAAATATTTAAATTTCAATTCTCATGAGGGCGGCACTCATACCTTGAAAATCCCCCAAAAAAGAGTTAAGTACATTGCAGATGGGCATAATCAAATCATAACCATTCAAATGGAGTTCATTTTGAATCAATCAAAATATCTGTCAGAAATCAATAGGTTTTTGGGCCTTTGGGGTTAGATGTCCATTTCAGGTAATAAAACGTACGACTAAGACTGCTGGATGAAATGTTTTGCAGCATGATCAATTAATAGTGAGATCCACCTGGCAACAATCAAGATCTACGAAAGTGGGCCCCACCTATGAGTGATGACCTCTCCTTCCATCTACCATTACATGTTACTTTTTCTGTTGTCACAAAACAGAGGAATTCGGTATTCCAGCTGCTGCCGACCATCTTCTAAAACTTTCGTTTCCAGGAAAGGCTCCTATGTGCGTCCTCCACCATTTCCTGGATGGCATAGGTTGACAAAAGGTCTTGTATCTTATGTCATATTGTTTGTTTGATGATGATTATTTTTAAAGGATAGGCTATGTGGGGTCTTGCCACTGTCACTTTCCTCAATCCCTATGTTTCAGACTTCTATTGACTTTTTAAATATTGGATGGCATCTCAGTGGCTTTTTACCAAGTATCCATAAAAGTGAAAGATCATGATTTATCTGCCTACTTGTTAGAAAGTTGGGACTTATTTTCATTAATTTTATAAAGTATAAGCGTTCAGGGTGGAGTCTAGATTCTTTTAGGCTCAGACTTCATGATAAATTCATGAAACTCCAAAATAGAGAGGAGTCGCCAAAATAGATTTAAATCGCTCAAATGAATGTTTGTTGGTTCGAACACCACTCAATTATGAGCGTGTTCGCAGATTAAGTCATATTTGACCCAAAAAAAATTTTTCAATGTCAAACTGTAATTCATAAAATATATATTATGAATAAGATGTTATAAAATGCTCAAAGATGTATCATAATCTTCAATTAAAGTGAGATTTTATAGAAAAAAATATATAAAATAAAAGTTCTTGAATTGGTTGAAAACCTTATCTCTCACCTGCACATTGGATCTTTGACTATTTGTCATTAGTAAGCTGCACACAGAATTGAACCATTTATGTTGTGCGTCGGCAAGTGCTGACTGCCATGGGAGTTTGCTAATGTGTACTGATGAGTGATGACAGAAGGATCTTTGACTGGGATGTCACTTCTCACTGTATAAGTTGTTTGATATTTAGGCAGTTAGTGATGTGGTTGACGGAAGGCAATCTCGGCCACTTACTAGTTCAATTACATAGAGTAAGTTTGGCAACTTTACTAAATAGAGTAATGTGAAGTAAAGTTAATTTTAAATAAAATATAAATAGATTATGATGGTATTTTGCTTTTTATCGATATGAAATTTTTTTGATTTTTTGATACGAAAAAAAGGTGGAGTTTTTTGTATTTTAATAGATAAAGTTAATTTTTTTTTTTACTTTTTTTTAAGAAAGATGGAAGAAGATTTAAAATAAAATATTTTTAATATAATATTTTGTCTGAAAAATAAAAGCTTTACTTAATTTATATTATGTTAGTAAAGTGCTTATGCACCAATGATGATGGAAGAGATACATGTCATGATCTGATCCCACTGGTCCAACTTGTGTAGAGCTGGTCACATGTCAAAGAGAACATAAGATGGTGGGGTGTGATTGGAGATTTGGAGTTGGGTGTGTGCTGGGGGTAGAGGTAGTAGGGGGGTGGGTTGGAGTCTGTCATTTTATCATACCCATCTTTTTAAATTTCACCAGTGGAGCCCCTCAATATCACTGTCCCCTCCTCTTATGGGTCTGACCCAAACTTCATTTCAATGAAAATTGGTCCCACTGCTTGATTATGCATAAAACACAGATGTAACTTGAACTTCCATGTTCTTTTAAACAAGCGTTCAATGAGAGACAGTTTGGCTGATGAAATCAGATTTGAATGAAGTTCATGTGAAAACTAATAAATAAGGAGGTAGTGACTTTGACTAGCTAGTCTCAATTTCTAATATTGTGAGTGCTAATGTTAAAAGTATAGAGTTGGGCTCAAAGAGTTCTTTATTATGGTTAGACTTTGAGAGGTTGGATTTCAAATGTTGAGCTTGCTGTTGGAATCACAGGAATGGGCTTTGAGAATTCTCTGACGCCACACTCAGCATCTTTTAGGGACTATTTATTTGCAAGATTTTTGACAATTATTGTCATAGAGAATTTAGAATTCTCAAAGTGTTGTCCCTCGTATGCAATTCCAAATGCTTTTATCTAATTTCACATTTCGAAAGGTGGAATTCCAAAAATCCAGAACGCTAAATGAAACTTTTTGAAGAGGGTTGGGATTCAAAATTTCAAGAATAAAAGAAGAGCATTTGGACACTCATAATTCTCGTCAAAAATACATGTAGACAACATGCCCTTATTCTCTTCAAGTTTATTTGGCTAGAGGAATTATAAGTCTTTTTGTCTGGTGCAGTCCCCTACATGGTTTTTAAAATGCTTTTTTTGTTGTCTCTACTAACGCTTCAAGGCATGATTAGCTAAGGTGATTTGATATGGTATTACAACTAATCAATCGCAAGTTCGAATTCCAAGTGAAAAGACTCCAAACTAAAAAGATGTGTCGCTAAAAGTGCGCCGAGTGTTGAGGAATGAGCTCCACTCGAGGAGAGTATTAAAAAGTATTTATGCAACCTCTACTAATACCTCGAGGTTATGATAAGAATGAAAATGGTTAGTGGAGGAAATTCAATATAGTATTAGAGCCAGCTGGTCGCGAGTTCGAATCCTAGGAAACGACTTGGCGCTATAAAAAAAACACGTCACCAAAGTACGTCAACCGGATTCCACTAGAGAGAAAGTGTTAAAGAGTAGGCTCCACCCAAATAAAAGTATTAAAAAGTTTTTATGCTACCTTCGCTAATGCTGAAGAATTTTGGTAAGAATGGATAGAAGTAAAAGACAACGGTGCCCTCCAAAAGACAACATTGTCCTGATGTATTTTGAAAGTTATAATCTTTAACAAGAAGGAAAAAAAAAAGTTGATGGGTCAAGCTACAAATGAAATAAGTTTAGGAAGGGCAAAGAGCATGACTAAAATACTCATGATAAAACTCAGATTCCCTCCAGTACTACAAAGAATAGGAGAAAGTTGCATCCATCCAGGATCATCGTGGCATTGATAGACTTATTATTTAGTTTAATAAATAAATAATATTAACATTATAATTTTAATATTTTATTCTTGTGAATTATCCAGTTCCAGTGTGTTGTTTTTTTGTATTTTAAAAATTTTCTTGGATCCATGCCCGCATACCAATGGGTACATGCTGCACTAGGTATGCTCCATAAAAGCACATCTCATTGTATGCGACCCACAAGGACAAATGCCAATTAAATAGATAGGTAAAATAAGAAGAGTATTGTGTGGATTAGGAGTTGACCAAATATCACTTTTTCCAATCATGCTAATTCTTTGCCTCAAGTTTAGAGGGTATAATTGGGGAATATAATATCACTTAATTTGAATATTGTAAGATTTAATTTTATTATTACAGAATAAAATAGTGTCATGTTATAACATTGTATCACTTATGGTGTTTGAAGATTTATACAAATTTCAATATACCTTTAAAGTGTTTGGCAATTTTTGAAATTTTCACTAAATGATCACCGAAACAAAAAATGAATAGTCAACCCACTAACTAGAAGTCACGCACGTGATTTAATATTGGGAACCATGGTATGGCTCATCTAATTAGAAAAGGAGTTGCTAATGCCATATCTCAAACTTCTCAAAGCACATTCCTTTATTTTAAGACCAATATAATCGGGTGTGGAATTACCAAAATGAACATCATTCATAGTTTCATACATCATCCAATCTCTCTCTACACTCACCAACCCCCACCCCAGCCCAGCCACCACCACCCACCACCAACTCCTCCGGCAGCACCGACGGAGGGGAAAGGGAGAGAAAGAGAGAAAGAGGGAGAGTGGGCGGCGGCGGCGGGTGGCGGAGGGCAAGGAGAGGGAGACAGACAGGGAGATGGAGAGAGGGCGGCGACGAGCGGAGGCGAGTAGGGAGACGGAGGGAGAGAGGGAGAGATAGGGATAGGAAGAGAGGGCAGCAGGCAGGGCCGCTTAGACTTGTGGGGTTTGAGGTTTGTACGGAGAAGGGATGTGCTTAAAGAAGTTTGGGTTGTGGTATTAGCAACTCTCATTAGAAAATCATTAAACTAAATATTAAAAAACGCGAGCAATGTTATTTAATCAATGTGGGTCTACCAAATATTGATAACCACAATTTAATACATTCAAAGGTGATGATAACAAAGGGCTCTATCGAGTGTTAGACATCATTAAGTAACCCATTTATGAAAACTCAATGTGGGAATGTGGGACCCATCTAATGTTAATCGTCATATTAACCAAGCTAATTATAGTAATCACCGGGGGGCCATTAAACAATGGAACTCATTTAATAATGGAAAACTAATAATTAGTCACACGATCCAATATTGACTATTAATATGAGAACCATCTAATGTTGGTAGTACGGGACCCACTTAATATTGTTAATCATGTTAGAAGAAACCTAATGTAATATTTGTATGACCCACCTAATATTAGTAATTAACAAAGAAACTATGTAATTATAATAAGACTATGGGACCCACATAAAATTTATAAACATTGAAGGGCTCATCTATTATTGAGAGTCACAATAAGACTCCTATAGAAACTATCAATATTAAAAATTAGGGGTGTCAGAAATTAATATCTTAAAGTAAGAGTTTCATCCATAAAACTTGGTGAAAATCAAGAATAAGCCTTTTGCAAGACATAAGGAGGAAGGGATGAAAGTAAGGGAGAAGGTTTGTAGACATTTGAAGATGTGAAGTAGTAAGAAGAAATGGGTAATCCGTACTTTAAAAATATTAAGGGGGTGTTTGGATAAGTACATAATATAATATCAACAAGTTTAAATATTGTAAGATTTCATTATCATAGAATAAAATAGTGTCATATTATTATATTGTGTCACTTATGGTGTTTGGCAATCTTCACAGATTTTAATATACCTTTAAAGCATTTGACAATTTATAAAAAACTCACAAGATGATATACCAAATAAGAAATGAAGAGAATATAATCAATTAACCCAATATAGGACCCACTAATTAGTAATCACATGCGTTAATAATCATGGTAGGACTCATCTATTGGAAAAAGAAATATAAGACTAAATTAAATCATGAGATCCAAGCAATGTTGTTTAATTAAGGTGGGTCCACCTAACGTTGGTAGCTATACTATATACATCTAATGGTGATTATCACAAATGGCCATATCTAGCTTTTTTATGAGAAATCATTGTGGGACCCATTTGATGTTGGTCATATTAACGGTAGGAGAGCTATCAAATAGTGAGACCGATTTAATGATGACAAACTGATAATTACAATCACACAATTCAATCTTGGTAATCATGGGATCCGACTGATTTTGATAGTATGGGACCCACCTAATTATTGGTAATCACAATGAAAGCCCCGAGCTTGACATTTGTAGGACCCACCTAATATTGATAATTAGCAAGGATTATGTAGTTGTGATATGGCTATACGACCGACATTAAATTTGTAAGCACTGTAGGGCCAATCTAATAGTGGGACCCATAAATGTTAAAACTCATAGTGGTTGTGTGGGGATATTTCCGAACTCACCGGATGACTGGCCGGATGCTCTATCTCATGCTCCGGCGCCAGTTAGGCCATCTCGGCAAGGCCCGTCTCAACGTCCGCCAGTTCGGCCAAGTGCCCCACTCCGGCCAGAGACTCATCTCGGCACCTTGCACGACATTTCCACCTTGGCCAGGACGCTCCCAGCTCGGCTGAGCTCTACCTCGGCCAGGTCGTCTCCAGTTCGGCTAGGGACTCCTCCCCGGTCCTCCATTTCGGCGTCTGTGCAAGGGCTCTAACCAGTCAAGGTCCTCTCCGACCTCGGCTCCCCGACCTCGGTGAGGATGCCAGGACTAGCCGAGGCAGGGCCTGACAGCTGTCCGCCCTTGGACACTTGAGCACGCTAGAGCACGTGCGACAAGACAAGGGGGACAGCCCATATCTCCTGACAGATCGCCCTCCACAGCTCCCAAAGCGCCAGGATATGGCCTAACAGGACAAGACAGGCTACGACAGGACCAGACAGGCTACGATGGGACCGCGCCTCCCTAGTACCTGACGAAGTGGGCTATGACAAGACAGCCAACAACCCCTTTGTCTCCTCTTCCTCTATATAAACACAGCTACCTCTCCAAAGGAGAGGAGGACGCCATTACCACTCTGGTATGCCATCTTCTTCCCCAAAAATCTCCTCCCTCTGCTTAGTTCATACACTAACTTAGGCATCGGAGAGCCCTGCGCCGCCCAGGCCAGGGTCCTCTGACCTGCATTTCTCCTTCCTTTTCTCAGGCTCCAGGCGCAGGCATCGGTGTCCCTAATCTCACTCGGGTAAGTCCTCTAAGGCACCCCCCCATTATTGTGGGTCGTTATTTTTGCACCTACAATTGGCGCCGTCTGTGGGAAAGCAATATCCCAGCCTTCCAACCTTCTCCAAATCTTTCCAAACACCATGCCTCGAAGAACCAGAAAGGGAAAGGAACCTATCGCACTGTCGACCCAGCTCCCGACGGTCCCCCGCCGAGAGAGGTCAGGAGCAAGATCTGGCCAAGCAGGCGACCAACAGCAGGATACTCGGTCGGGTTCATCCTCTAAGGATTCGACCTCGACTCTACCCCCCGAAAAACGCGCCCTGAAGAGCAGAAGCAACCGGGCCCAGGAGCAGTTCAACCTCCGCGACAGATCATATCGCCTCCAGCTCGCTAGCAGCCCCTAGCTCTGCAGGAATCTCTTCCAACTCGGGGGCAGCTAGACGGAACTTTTTGTCACTTAGCTTCCGACCTCATGCTGGTCCGTCCACGTGCTGGTTTCCACCTCACGCTGGTTTCGGCCTCATGATGGTTTCGACCGCATCTGACGACCTCATGCTGGTCCGTCCACGTGCTGGTTTCCACCTCACGCTGGTTTCGGCCTCATGATGGTCTCGACCGCATCTGACGACCTCATGCTGGTCCGTCCACGTGCTGGTTTCCACCTCACGCTGGTTTCGGCCTCATGATGGTTTCGACCGCATCTGACGACCTCATGCTGGTCCGTCCTCGTGCTGGTTTCCACCTCACGCTGGTTTCGGCCTCATGATGGTTTCGACCGCATCTGACGACCTCATGCTGGTCCGTCCTCGTGCTGGTTTCCACCTCACGCTGGTTTCGGCCTCATGATGGTTTCGACCGCATCTGACGACCTCATGCTGGTCCGTCCACGTGCTGGTTTCCACCTCACGCTGGTTTCGGCCTCATGATGGTCTCGACCGCATCTGACGACCTCATGCTGGTCCGTCCACGTGCTGGTTTCCACCTCACGCTGGTTTCGGCCTCATGATGGTTTCGACCGCATCTGACGACCTCATGCTGGTCCGTCCTCGTGCTGGTTTCCACCTCACGCTGGTTTCGGCCTCATGATGGTTTCGACCGCATCTGACGACCTCATGCTGGTCCGTCCACGTGCTGGTTTCCACCTCACGCTGGTTTCGGCCTCATGATGGTTTCGACCGCATCTGACGACCTCATGCTGGTCCGTCCACGTGCTGGTTTCCACCTCACGCTGGTTTCGGCCTCATGATGGTCTCGACCGCATCTGACGACCTCATGCTGGTCCGTCCACGTCCTGGTTTCCACCTCACGCTGGTTTCGGCCTCATGATGGTCTCGACCGCATCTTCCGACCTCATGCTGGTCCGTCCACGTGCTGGTCTTCACCTCACGCTGGTTTCGGCCTCACGCTGGTTTCGGCCTCATGATGGTTTCGACCGCATCTAACGACCTCATGTTGGTATCGCCCTCGTGCTAGCTACGCGCTTCACAGGTTTGGCCTCATGTTGGTCTCGGCCACTTCCATCGAGACCGCCCTCGGGTGCGTATACCCGGGCCTCTCCATCTCGGCGAATGCCAGAAAAGCAAGTGACAAGGGTTAACAGCCCTGGAAAAGGCCTCGAGTTCGGACACTCGGCCAATTCCTAAAGTCAGGGTCTTCACCCATCTACAAGGGTTAACAGCCCTGGAAAAGGCCTCGAGTTCGGACACTCGGCCAATTCCTAAAGTCAGGGTCTTCACCCATCTCCAAGGGTTAACAGCCCTGGAAAAGGCCTCGAGTTCGGACACTCGGCCAATTCCTAAACTCAGGGTCTTCACCCATCTACAAGGCTCTACGCCCTGGAAACGGCATGGAAGAGTTCCTACACCCAGCCTTTCCTAAAGCCCCGTGTCTTGGACACACTCTTGGGTTCATCCGCCCTGGAAACGGCATGGAAGAGTTCCTACACTCAGCCTTTCCTAAAGCCCCGTGTCTTGGACACACTCTTGGGTTCATCCGCCCTGGAAACGGCATGGAAGAGTTCCTACACTCAGCCTTTCCTAAAGCCCCGTGTCTTGGACACACTCTTGGGTTCATCCGCCCTGGAAACGGCATGGAAGAGTTCCTACACTCAGCCTTTCCTAAAGCCCCGTGTCTTGGACACACTCAGGCTCTACGCCTTGGAAATGGCCTGCAGTTCCTACACTCAGCCTTTCCTAAAGTCTGGGTTCATACACCCCTAAGAAGGCCATCGCCGCACTCACACTCGCCTAACCGAGTCCAGCGGAACGATGGATCCACCTCGGCGCACAGCCAGCCATTTCGGCCATGGTCAGATTCCTAAAGTCAGGGTTCATACACCCCTCAAAGACCGTTTCCGAACTTATGCTCATCTCCGACCCACTGTCGCAAGGCAGTTCGTCTCGGCCAAAAGCTGGCCACTTCGGCTAAGGGCAGCTCTACAAGATTGCAGTAGAGACCGTTCCGTATCACCTCCTCGGCCTCATGCCAGTTCGCAGCTCCACAGCAGCGCCAGACTCCAGTACGGCAGGAAATCCTTCCTCCGGCTCGGCATCAGTGCCAGTCTCCGGTTTAGCAGCCTCCTCATCAGCTTGCTTCCTCAGCAGCAGCAGTAGCAAGATACTCCTAAATCAATGAGCCGTCTCCCTTGGCTTTCAGCAACAATGCACTCTCCAGCTCGACAGAGGCATCTTGTTACAGCTTCACAGTGATGCCAACCTCCAGCTCCGGTTCATTGCCAGCCAGTCATCCTCCATGATACTTACCTTCTGACCTCAAGAGAGCAGTCTATGGAGCTCAGAAGCTGGGGGGCTATTGTGTGGGGATATTTCCGAACTCACCGGATGACTGGCCGGATGCTCTATCTCATGCTCCGGCGCCAGTTAGGCCATCTCGGCAAGGCCCGTCTCAACGTCCGCCAGTTCGGCCAAGTGCCCCACTCCGGCCAGAGACTCATCTCGGCACCTTGCACGACATTTCCACCTTGGCCAGGACGCTCCCAGCTCGGCTGAGCTCTACCTCGGCCAGGTCGTCTCCAGTTCGGCTAGGGACTCCTCCCCGATCCTCCATTTCGGCGTCTGTGCAAGGGCTCTAACCAGTCAAGGTCCTCTCCGACCTCGGCTCCCCGACCTCGGTGAGGATGCCAGGACTAGCCGAGGCAGGGCCTGACAGCTGTCCGCCCTTGGACACTTGAGCACGCTAGAGCACGTGCGACAAGACAAGGGGGACAGCCCATATCTCCTGACAGATCGCCCTCCACAGCTCCCAAAGCGCCAGGATATGGCCTAACAGGACAAGACAGGCTACGACAGGACCAGACAGGCTACGATGGGACCGCGCCTCCCTAGTACCTGACGAAGTGGGCTATGACAAGATAGCCAACAACCCCTTTGTCTCCTCTTCCTCTATATAAACACAGCTACCTCTCCAAAGGAGAGGAGGACGCCATTACCACTCTGGTATGCCATCTTCTTCCCCAAAAATCTCCTCCCTCTGCTTAGTTCATACACTAACTTAGGCATCGGAGAGCCCTGCGCCGCCCAGGCCAGGGTCCTCTGACCTGCATTTCTCCTTCCTTTTCTCAGGCTCCAGGCGCAGGCATCGGTGTCCCTAATCTCACTCGGGTAAGTCCTCTAAGGCACCCCCCCATTATTGTGGGTCGTTATTTTTTGCACCTACAATTGGCGCCGTCTGTGGGAAAGCAATATCCCAGCCTTCCAACCTTCTCCAAATCTTTCCAAACACCATGCCTCGAAGAACCAGAAAGGGAAAGGAACCTATCGCACTGTCGACCCAGCTCCCGACGGTCCCCCGCCGAGAGAGGTCAGGAGCAAGATCTGGCCAAGCAGGCGACCAACAGCAGGATACTCGGTCGGGTTCATCCTCTAAGGATTCGACCTCGACTCTACCCCCCGAAAAACGCGCCCTGAAGAGCAGAAGCAACCGGGCCCAGGAGCAGTTCAACCTCCGCGACAGATCATATCGCCTCCAGCTCGCTAGCAGCCCCTAGCTCTGCAGGAATCTCTTCCAACTCGGGGGCAGCTAGACGGAACTTTTTGTCACTTAGCTTACGACCTCATGCTGGTCCGTCCACGTGCTGGTTTCCACCTCACGCTGGTTTCGGCCTCATGATGGTTTCGACCGCATCTGACGACCTCATGCTGGTCCGTCCACGTGCTGGTTTCCACCTCACGCTGGTTTCGGCCTCATGATGGTCTCGACCGCATCTGACGACCTCATGCTGGTCCGTCCACGTGCTGGTTTCCACCTCACGCTGGTTTCGGCCTCATGATGGTTTCGACCGCATCTGACGACCTCATGCTGGTCCGTCCGCGTGCTGGTTTCCACCTCACGCTGGTTTCGGCCTCATGATGGTTTCGACCGCATCTGACGACCTCATGCTGGTCCGTCCGCGTGCTGGTTTCCACCTCACGCTGGTTTCGGCCTCATGATGGTTTCGACCGCATCTGACGACCTCATGCTGGTCCGTCCACGTGCTGGTTTCCACCTCACGCTGGTTTCGGCCTCATGATGGTCTCGACCGCATCTGACGACCTCATGCTGGTCCGTCCACGTGCTGGTTTCCACCTCACGCTGGTTTCGGCCTCATGATGGTTTCGACCGCATCTGACGACCTCATGCTGGTCCGTCCTCGTGCTGGTTTCCACCTCACGCTGGTTTCGGCCTCATGATGGTTTCGACCGCATCTGACGACCTCATGCTGGTCCGTCCACGTGCTGGTTTCCACCTCACGCTGGTTTCGGCCTCATGATGGTTTCGACCGCATCTGACGACCTCATGCTGGTCCGTCCACGTGCTGGTTTCCACCTCACGCTGGTTTCGGCCTCATGATGGTCTCGACCGCATCTGACGACCTCATGCTGGTCCGTCCACGTCCTGGTTTCCACCTCACGCTGGTTTCGGCCTCATGATGGTCTCGACCGCATCTTCCGACCTCATGCTGGTCCGTCCACGTGCTGGTCTTCACCTCACGCTGGTTTCGGCCTCACGCTGGTTTCGGCCTCATGATGGTTTCGACCGCATCTAACGACCTCATGTTGGTATCGCCCTCGTGCTAGCTACGCGCTTCACAGGTTTGGCCTCATGTTGGTCTCGGCCACTTCCATCGAGACCGCCCTCGGGTGCGTATACCCGGGCCTCTCCATCTCGGCGAATGCCAGAAAAGCAAGTGACAAGGGTTAACAGCCCTGGAAAAGGCCTCGAGTTCGGACACTCGGCCAATTCCTAAAGTCAGGGTCTTCACCCATCTACAAGGGTTAACAGCCCTGGAAAAGGCCTCGAGTTCGGACACTCGGCCAATTCCTAAAGTCAGGGTCTTCACCCATCTCCAAGGGTTAACAGCCCTGGAAAAGGCCTCGAGTTCGGACACTCGGCCAATTCCTAAACTCAGGGTCTTCACCCATCTACAAGGCTCTACGCCCTGGAAACGGCATGGAAGAGTTCCTACACCCAGCCTTTCCTAAAGCCCCGTGTCTTGGACACACTCTTGGGTTCATCCGCCCTGGAAACGGCATGGAAGAGTTCCTACACTCAGCCTTTCCTAAAGCCCCGTGTCTTGGACACACTCTTGGGTTCATCCGCCCTGGAAACGGCATGGAAGAGTTCCTACACTCAGCCTTTCCTAAAGCCCCGTGTCTTGGACACACTCTTGGGTTCATCCGCCCTGGAAACGGCATGGAAGAGTTCCTACACTCAGCCTTTCCTAAAGCCCCGTGTCTTGGACACACTCAGGCTCTACGCCTTGGAAATGGCCTGCAGTTCCTACACTCAGCCTTTCCTAAAGTCTGGGTTCATACACCCCTAAGAAGGCCATCGCCGCACTCACACTCGCCTAACCGAGTCCAGCGGAACGATGGATCCACCTCGGCGCACAGCCAGCCATTTCGGCCATGGTCAGATTCCTAAAGTCAGGGTTCATACACCCCTCAAAGACCGTTTCCGAACTTATGCTCATCTCCGACCCACTGTCGCAAGGCAGTTCGTCTCGGCCAAAAGCTGGCCACTTCGGCTAAGGGCAGCTCTACAAGATTGCAGTAGAGACCGTTCCGTATCACCTCCTCGGCCTCATGCCAGTTCGCAGCTCCACAGCAGCGCCAGACTCCAGTACGGCAGGAAATCCTTCCTCCGGCTCGGCATCAGTGCCAGTCTCCGGTTTAGCAGCCTCCTCATCAGCTTGCTTCCTCAGCAGCAGCAGTAGCAAGATACTCCTAAATCAATGAGCCGTCTCCCTTGGCTTTCAGCAACAATGCACTCTCCAGCTCGACAGAGGCATCTTGTTACAGCTTCACAGTGATGCCAACCTCCAGCTCCGGTTCATTGCCAGCCAGTCATCCTCCATGATACTTACCTTCTGACCTCAAGAGAGCAGTCTATGGAGCTCAGAAGCTGGGGGGCTATTGTGTGGGGATATTTCCGAACTCACCGGATGACTGGCCGGATGCTCTATCTCATGCTCCGGCGCCAGTTAGGCCATCTCGGCAAGGCCCGTCTCAACGTCCGCCAGTTCGGCCAAGTGCCCCACTCCGGCCAGAGACTCATCTCGGCACCTTGCACGACATTTCCACCTTGGCCAGGACGCTCCCAGCTCGGCTGAGCTCTACCTCGGCCAGGTCGTCTCCAGTTCGGCTAGGGACTCCTCCCCGATCCTCCATTTCGGCGTCTGTGCAAGGGCTCTAACCAGTCAAGGTCCTCTCCGACCTCGGCTCCCCGACCTCGGTGAGGATGCCAGGACTAGCCGAGGCAGGGCCTGACAGCTGTCCGCCCTTGGACACTTGAGCACGCTAGAGCACGTGCGACAAGACAAGGGGGACAGCCCATATCTCCTGACAGATCGCCCTCCACAGCTCCCAAAGCGCCAGGATATGGCCTAACAGGACAAGACAGGCTACGACAGGACCAGACAGGCTACGATGGGACCGCGCCTCCCTAGTACCTGACGAAGTGGGCTATGACAAGACAGCCAACAACCCCTTTGTCTCCTCTTCCTCTATATAAACACAGCTACCTCTCCAAAGGAGAGGAGGACGCCATTACCACTCTGGTATGCCATCTTCTTCCCCAAAAATCTCCTCCCTCTGCTTAGTTCATACACTAACTTAGGCATCGGAGAGCCCTGCGCCGCCCAGGCCAGGGTCCTCTGACCTGCATTTCTCCTTCCTTTTCTCAGGCTCCAGGCGCAGGCATCGGTGTCCCTAATCTCACTCGGGTAAGTCCTCTAAGGCACCCCCCCATTATTGTGGGTCGTTATTTTTTGCACCTACAATTGGCGCCGTCTGTGGGAAAGCAATATCCCAGCCTTCCAACCTTCTCCAAATCTTTCCAAACACCATGCCTCGAAGAACCAGAAAGGGAAAGGAACCTATCGCACTGTCGACCCAGCTCCCGACGGTCCCCCGCCGAGAGAGGTCAGGAGCAAGATCTGGCCAAGCAGGCGACCAACAGCAGGATACTCGGTCGGGTTCATCCTCTAAGGATTCGACCTCGACTCTACCCCCCGAAAAACGCGCCCTGAAGAGCAGAAGCAACCGGGCCCAGGAGCAGTTCAACCTCCGCGACAGATCATATCGCCTCCAGCTCGCTAGCAGCCCCTAGCTCTGCAGGAATCTCTTCCAACTCGGGGGCAGCTAGACGGAACTTTTTGTCACTTAGCTTACGACCTCATGCTGGTCCGTCCACGTGCTGGTTTCCACCTCACGCTGGTTTCGGCCTCATGATGGTTTCGACCGCATCTGACGACCTCATGCTGGTCCGTCCACGTGCTGGTTTCCACCTCACGCTGGTTTCGGCCTCATGATGGTCTCGACCGCATCTGACGACCTCATGCTGGTCCGTCCACGTGCTGGTTTCCACCTCACGCTGGTTTCGGCCTCATGATGGTTTCGACCGCATCTGACGACCTCATGCTGGTCCGTCCTCGTGCTGGTTTCCACCTCACGCTGGTTTCGGCCTCATGATGGTTTCGACCGCATCTGACGACCTCATGCTGGTCCGTCCTCGTGCTGGTTTCCACCTCACGCTGGTTTCGGCCTCATGATGGTTTCGACCGCATCTGACGACCTCATGCTGGTCCGTCCACGTGCTGGTTTCCACCTCACGCTGGTTTCGGCCTCATGATGGTCTCGACCGCATCTGACGACCTCATGCTGGTCCGTCCACGTGCTGGTTTCCACCTCACGCTGGTTTCGGCCTCATGATGGTTTCGACCGCATCTGACGACCTCATGCTGGTCCGTCCTCGTGCTGGTTTCCACCTCACGCTGGTTTCGGCCTCATGATGGTTTCGACCGCATCTGACGACCTCATGCTGGTCCGTCCACGTGCTGGTTTCCACCTCACGCTGGTTTCGGCCTCATGATGGTTTCGACCGCATCTGACGACCTCATGCTGGTCCGTCCACGTGCTGGTTTCCACCTCACGCTGGTTTCGGCCTCATGATGGTCTCGACCGCATCTGACGACCTCATGCTGGTCCGTCCACGTCCTGGTTTCCACCTCACGCTGGTTTCGGCCTCATGATGGTCTCGACCGCATCTTCCGACCTCATGCTGGTCCGTCCACGTGCTGGTCTTCACCTCACGCTGGTTTCGGCCTCACGCTGGTTTCGGCCTCATGATGGTTTCGACCGCATCTAACGACCTCATGTTGGTATCGCCCTCGTGCTAGCTACGCGCTTCACAGGTTTGGCCTCATGTTGGTCTCGGCCACTTCCATCGAGACCGCCCTCGGGTGCGTATACCCGGGCCTCTCCATCTCGGCGAATGCCAGAAAAGCAAGTGACAAGGGTTAACAGCCCTGGAAAAGGCCTCGAGTTCGGACACTCGGCCAATTCCTAAAGTCAGGGTCTTCACCCATCTACAAGGGTTAACAGCCCTGGAAAAGGCCTCGAGTTCGGACACTCGGCCAATTCCTAAAGTCAGGGTCTTCACCCATCTCCAAGGGTTAACAGCCCTGGAAAAGGCCTCGAGTTCGGACACTCGGCCAATTCCTAAACTCAGGGTCTTCACCCATCTACAAGGCTCTACGCCCTGGAAACGGCATGGAAGAGTTCCTACACCCAGCCTTTCCTAAAGCCCCGTGTCTTGGACACACTCTTGGGTTCATCCGCCCTGGAAACGGCATGGAAGAGTTCCTACACTCAGCCTTTCCTAAAGCCCCGTGTCTTGGACACACTCTTGGGTTCATCCGCCCTGGAAACGGCATGGAAGAGTTCCTACACTCAGCCTTTCCTAAAGCCCCGTGTCTTGGACACACTCTTGGGTTCATCCGCCCTGGAAACGGCATGGAAGAGTTCCTACACTCAGCCTTTCCTAAAGCCCCGTGTCTTGGACACACTCAGGCTCTACGCCTTGGAAATGGCCTGCAGTTCCTACACTCAGCCTTTCCTAAAGTCTGGGTTCATACACCCCTAAGAAGGCCATCGCCGCACTCACACTCGCCTAACCGAGTCCAGCGGAACGATGGATCCACCTCGGCGCACAGCCAGCCATTTCGGCCATGGTCAGATTCCTAAAGTCAGGGTTCATACACCCCTCAAAGACCGTTTCCGAACTTATGCTCATCTCCGACCCACTGTCGCAAGGCAGTTCGTCTCGGCCAAAAGCTGGCCACTTCGGCTAAGGGCAGCTCTACAAGATTGCAGTAGAGACCGTTCCGTATCACCTCCTCGGCCTCATGCCAGTTCGCAGCTCCACAGCAGCGCCAGACTCCAGTACGGCAGGAAATCCTTCCTCCGGCTCGGCATCAGTGCCAGTCTCCGGTTTAGCAGCCTCCTCATCAGCTTGCTTCCTCAGCAGCAGCAGTAGCAAGATACTCCTAAATCAATGAGCCGTCTCCCTTGGCTTTCAGCAACAATGCACTCTCCAGCTCGACAGAGGCATCTTGTTACAGCTTCACAGTGATGCCAACCTCCAGCTCCGGTTCATTGCCAGCCAGTCATCCTCCATGATACTTACCTTCTGACCTCAAGAGAGCAGTCTATGGAGCTCAGAAGCTGGGGGGCTATTGTGTGGGGATATTTCCGAACTCACCGGATGACTGGCCGGATGCTCTATCTCATGCTCCGGCGCCAGTTAGGCCATCTCGGCAAGGCCCGTCTCAACGTCCGCCAGTTCGGCCAAGTGCCCCACTCCGGCCAGAGACTCATCTCGGCACCTTGCACGACATTTCCACCTTGGCCAGGACGCTCCCAGCTCGGCTGAGCTCTACCTCGGCCAGGTCGTCTCCAGTTCGGCTAGGGACTCCTCCCCGGTCCTCCATTTCGGCGTCTGTGCAAGGGCTCTAACCAGTCAAGGTCCTCTCCGACCTCGGCTCCCCGACCTCGGTGAGGATGCCAGGACTAGCCGAGGCAGGGCCTGACAGCTGTCCGCCCTTGGACACTTGAGCACGCTAGAGCACGTGCGACAAGACAAGGGGGACAGCCCATATCTCCTGACAGATCGCCCTCCACAGCTCCCAAAGCGCCAGGATATGGCCTAACAGGACAAGACAGGCTACGACAGGACCAGACAGGCTACGATGGGACCGCGCCTCCCTAGTACCTGACGAAGTGGGCTATGACAAGACAGCCAACAACCCCTTTGTCTCCTCTTCCTCTATATAAACACAGCTACCTCTCCAAAGGAGAGGAGGACGCCATTACCACTCTGGTATGCCATCTTCTTCCCCAAAAATCTCCTCCCTCTGCTTAGTTCATACACTAACTTAGGCATCGGAGAGCCCTGCGCCGCCCAGGCCAGGGTCCTCTGACCTGCATTTCTCCTTCCTTTTCTCAGGCTCCAGGCGCAGGCATCGGTGTCCCTAATCTCACTCGGGTAAGTCCTCTAAGGCACCCCCCATTATTGTGGGTCGTTATTTTTTGCACCTACAGTGGTCATTATAATTAATGGTTGCTCATGATCTATCATATGGTTTTTACTCAAACTCTCCATTTGTAGTTAAAAAAGATTTTTTAAAGATTATTTTATACAGCATATCCTTGAATAATGTAATATGAAGGTTTTGGAGGAAAGTGAGATATTGTAAGATACTTTCTAAGTTATCCAAACACCTCCTCTTTACGTTAGTAGATTACATTCTAAACTAGTAGATAATATAACAAAATATCTTAAAATATCTTATTTCCAAACACCGCCTAAACCTGTGAAATAGAAGATTATAATAGATAGAATTAAGATATTCGGGAGTACCCTATAGTTAGGAATCCTTTGTTTTTCAAAGGATTTCTTAGTATCGTAATTTTTATGAATAAAATTGAAGTTGTTTTTTTTTTTTTCTAAAACATACCATTTTCTACTCATTTCTACCATTTCCAAACGCCCCCTTATTGGTTTTATAAGTTTTTCTCTATTTTTACTTGTTGGGTCATTATGAACTTGTGATAAATAACTACTCACTCGGGTATATTTGTGTGGGATGGTTTAGATTAATCATAGGTAAGCTTGCTATATGGAATTTATCATGAGCGTTCCCGGTTGAAAGTGTTTCTACGTGTACCATTGGCTTTTTTCTTAGTATTTATATACATACATATATAGGAGTGCTCATGTGCGAGACAACTGCTAGGGCCCACCTGATGCCCCCACAAATCATGGGAGAGGTGGGGATTGAAAGATCCAGGTGGGACCAATCTAGATATGAAATCAGTCAATCCACTAATCCTAACCTCTTTATCTGTGGCCCACAAGTTCAATAGTTTTAAATAAAAAAAGTTATCACACTAGATCCAACAACTATTCCATTCTAGATGGAAGAATTATTATCGCACATGTGTATTATACTTGGATATTAGAGAACAAACCTGACTTCGAAGTGGATATCATGATTATAAATCAGGCCTAACTAACTGGCAGTGCCCTCCAACTAATAAAAGGTCCATTAACATCCTTATTTAGATACATGAAAGAATTCTATACAGTTCCTTGGCATTTGATGTTAAGTTGGATGTAAATCGATAAACTCTTATAATTTGGCATTTTACTTTTAAAATAAAGTGGAGTGAGGTGGGATAAAAGAGGGAATAAAATATAAGTGGGTTATGATGGTATTGTATTTTTAGTTGTTTGAGATGAAATATTTTTGACTTCTTGTGTGGGAAAATAGAGTTTTTTTGTCTTTTAGTGAATAAAGGTAGTTATTTTTTTATTTTTTATTTTAAATGTGGAGGGAGTTTTGAATTTAAGTGCTGTTGATTTGATGCTTAACTTTACTTGACAAATAAAGTTATCAATCGGGCCTCACCGAAGATCAACAAATGTAGTGGCAGATCAACTAGCGAATTTGGTCCCAGCTCATGAGATTGTGTTCCATTGCTTTCTTTCCTATGCATATATGGGAGACTTAATTGACAAAAATACTGTACACAATTAAGGGGCAACTTGCATAGGATAGGATGATGCGTGGAGGCATTTTTGTTTATGTTGTCTGAGGACCCGTTGATGTAAGGATCTCTATATATGTCTTGTAGTTGTTAGGTTTCCTCTTAATGTAATACTTTTTTCTTAAAAAAACTATATATGGAAGAATCCCATTAGGGGGCATATTTCAATTAAAGTTGTCACAAAACTTAAAAACATGACTATTTTGTATTGATCTTTGGAATTGAGACTAATATACACTCAAACTATTTAATTTTTATTTCATACTATCATGTTACAAGGTTTTATTTCCATCCAGAACCTACCTGTCTGACACCCTTTGTGAAAAAAATGAGAGTTTTGAGTTTTATTTTTAGGTTGATCAATGGTCAATAGATGATGTCAGTTACTTCCTTGCCATACTTAGTTTTCGATTAACAATGACAAATAATAATAATAATAATAAATTTATAAATTCTTTGTAAAAGTGAAAGATCGACTGAATTTAGATAAGAAGGGAGATTTAAAGGCCCAATAAATAAAAAAGATGTAGAAAATTGAAAACAACACTGGAGTTAGGATGTTAAGGGGGAGTGGAAAACGGAACATCTATTGAAAATGAAAGCCACTTAAAATAAACGTCCACCCCTTATATAGAAAGTTATCAAATTTTATTCCAATATAAAGTCGTTTAGTCGAAAAATTGAATTTTACAACTCACTCCCCTTGCTCTTAAAAACATAAATGAGATACTAGAATTAAGAGTTGAAACTCGACACCATGACTTTGCTATTTTCTTTGTTTAGCAGCACTACTATTTTAGGCTTTATTATAGTATTTACAAATCGGATGCGATGGGCATTTTTTCACAAGCCAAAAGACATGTGGCAAGTGGCTTGAAAGTTTAGTATAATATATACAAGTCCAATATAATGATAGGTGTTCACATGCTCAAGGCTACGATAATCACCTATGTACAAATGGCATGTATGCCAACTGATTGATTCTGGGGGTGGGCGCAATTGCATGTATTGACTCTAACCATCAAATGACCTAGTCACAAAGTTTTTATTTTTGGATGGAGGCAGTTGTCCCCTCCTCAATTTTATATATTCATTTATTTGCATGGAATTAAATATATAGGAGTTCATCGTCAAATGAATTCAAAAAAAAATTACTAAAAAGAGGGTGAAGGATATAAAGTAGAAATGTAGATGACCTCCAAGATTTGAATTATTAGGTGATGGCGGGGTATTCATTTCCCATCCCTTTAATTTATTTTTTAATTAAATGAGAGATAATTTGATAGTCATTTTTGAATAATTTCCTTTGCATTTTAATCTTTGACCACTTTCATAAACATAAGTTTTAGAATTCTTAGGAACTCAAAATTTCTTGGAAATCATAGCGTGAAGCTTCAACCCGGCGATTGCGACAACTTCTTCTACCTTGGTGTTAACCATACTGCATGTATTAGTTGAGTCCTTTCATGTGTCTAGGACTCTTAACAGAATGGCTCATGACTATCCAAGCAGGTCTTATGATTTGTTGTTGGGTCGGGTTCGTTTTGATGCATTCTCTTAGTTGTACATTGAGGGCCTGGTTTGTTGTCATGTTCTCTTTTTCTTTGTTTCAATGGAATTCTACTCTTTACAAAAAAAAAAAAAAAACTTATGTCTTCCATCATAGACTCTGCCTAAGCAGAAGAAAATCTTGATAAAATCTGAGATTGCTTGGTTAACTTTCAACGAGAAGTGACAAAAGGAGGGAACTTTGGCAAGAGCCATGTTTCCTTGACTGAAGAAAATTAATTAAAAGCAAAGCTCACTTGCCATATTGTCAAAAGGACTTATTAATGACCCAGTTGAAGCCTACCCAGAAAAAAAAGGACTTCATCTGATCTTGACTTTTTCAATAAAAGTCTCCTTCTAGAAAAATAATCACCTTCAACAATATATTCAGAAAATCTAAGAAAGGATGACCTTTTTAAATCAATCATTGACCATGATGCAGTCAATGTTCAACTTAATACTACGGTAGCAGTCTAGATTTTTATAAAAGTTCAGCTTCATTGGACGGGTTGGGTATTACTTCAAGACAGTACCGACCAAAATTAATGTTGGTATATATATTCCCTACCCAAATGAAAATTAATGGTTGGGAGGTCATGCCGGTTCAAGTTTGGCCTTGCTTACGTTGCATAAATAGTTTATTTGGTTGTATGGAATTGAATTCTCCAAAATTTATAATATGCAGAATGTGTTTGATCGAGGCCATAGTCAAAAGATATAGGTGATGATGTAGATAAGACCACAATTTTTTTAGGATTTGATTTACTAAAGTGATGGTTGAGTAATAGTTTTTCACTAAAAGGGAGATTATTTGATGGATATTCGCAGATATTTTCGTTTGTTTCTTCAAATTTGACTACTTTGATAAGAAGAATTTTATTACGGTGAACTCCATGCAAATCTAAAGCTCCGGGTAAATTACGTTGAACTTAAAGACCTCTTCCTTGTATCTTGCCTTAACCATTGGAAGGAGCCAAGACAGCCGAATGTTCAAACGATCAGCTGGGCCTGATGACTTCTCTCCCAGTTGAATGCCAGTTGAATGCAGCAAAAAATAAAGTCTCTTTAAGACTACTAACCTAATTAGAGAATACGTATGGATGGGGTTGATTGCTTGGTTATTTATATGTACTAGATTGACCGGCGACTTTCTCATGTTGGGTCAATGACAACCTTTCTCTAGGTAGGTTTGTTTGGATTCAATCCCCAGATCAAAACAAGGGATGGAGAAGCATGTGGATTATAAGCAAACAAAAGAAAAGTCCTTTACAAGGAAAGGGACTGGAAGAGTAGGTTTGGTCAGATGATACTATAGGATATCTTAGAATTAGAGACTAGGTAGAATAGATTAATGAACACAACACAGGTTACACAGCCAAGAATTGGTAAGTTAAGAGTCATTGCTGACTCAAAACACGTCTTCAAGTCGGGCCCACGAAGGTTTCTTCATCCATAGAGATCAATCTTGAATAAACTAACATGTGAAGAATAAATAAATTCCATACCATATGACCATAAAGTGTCATCGGTTGTATCTCAGCTAGTTAGGGACATAGTATGACTTGTATTTGTATGTGAGTTCTAGTCTCTTGTAAAGCGCGCACAAAGAGAGAGAGGGGTGTACCTTACACAATCATCAGTTTTGAAAGATAATCATCTTTTATATACGACGGCTTCTATTGGCACCGGACTTTTGTTTCTCCACACCGCACTAAAATTTTCTTTTCTTTTCTTAAACTACCCCTCCTCTCTCTCCCTCTACCCTCTTCCCCCACCCCCACCCCCACCCCACGCTCCCTATCTCCGGCAGGGAGGGATCCCCGGCCGGCTGGCCGGCCTCCCTGCCCCCTCCTCTATTCCCCGCCCCCAGCTGCTAGCAGGGAGTAGGGTTGCAAACGGGTATCCTATTCTCCGATTACCCGAAAGTTCTGACCCACAAAAATCGGGTTTGGATCCTATTTTAGATTCTGATTCATAAACGGGCCAGGGTCCGGAACCTAATTTAAGTTCCGATTGATAAACGGGTCCGATTTCGGGTCCATATAGGTTCCGACCCGTGGACCCGGCATATTAGTTTTTGATATTGCAATTTGTACTTTAAAACCAACTCTTTTTTATCATTCTTTATGTATAACACTGGATGTTGTACACTTGATGCACTGTTATAAGTTGAATGATATGCATATTTTTAAAAAATGAAGAATAAAGAGAAAATAGAATCGATTTTGAAACTAAGTTCGAGTCCTCTAGGTGGACACGGTTCCGAAACCAGATCCGGATTTTCTTATCGAAACTGGGTCCGGAACCAACAAAATAGATTACGCTTTAAAACCGGAATCGTTATTTAAAAACGGGTCCGGGTCCGGGTTTACTATGGTTCCAATCCGGAACCGTCCCGTTTGCAACCCTAGTGGGGAGGGAGATCGGGCATCAGGGCTAAACAGGCGGAAACCCTGCCATTAAACTATCATTGTGGGGTTTCTCTTCCCACTAGTGTGGACTCTCTTAGTTTCTAGGCCCCTAAGTTAGGGTAAAAAAAACCCCTAGTGTAGAAAATAAATAAATAAAAATAAAAATAGCGAGACGTTTAGAAGGTCAACACAACAATCTTAATGGAGCCCATGAGCCCATGAAAGGGGAGTAGTCCTCCCACACGTGGGTTGTCTTCAGTGAATCTAAAGGTGTCTTGCAATTAAACTATCAGTGGTCTGGCAAAGCCCATGATAATCTCAACTGGTAACTTGAGATTCTTAAATTTAACGCACACTTAACAAATAAGTGATCACATTTAAAAACATATATTTAAAAGTAATTTCCAAAGAAATGATTTTAGACTGCTGTTTGGAGCAGTTTACCCAAATCTATGATAGAATTAGCATTGACCTTTTTGCCTCTTTTTCAGAGTACCAAAAAGTGAATTTTCATTCAGACATTAATTTCTAAACAACTATTTTTGTTATTTTCTTTTATGAAAGATTTCAATGACTTTTATTATATGACGAGCTTGTATATACTTTTAAATTAAGATAGACATGTCAAATGGTCTATTTGTAAAACGGTCAAGTTGAAATAACTATATTTCAAATCCCCCACTACCCACTTTGAGATTATCCAAAATGTGATGTCTGTATTTCAACATTAGCTTGCAGGTGGGTGAGTCTTTAGTGTCTTGGAGGTACCTTTCTATTAGCAAATTAACCCAATAGAAGTCTGGGTTACTGCAGAATGTCAAGACCAAGTATGTTATTAGAGCCTTAGATTGCACCTTAATGACTGTCAGACCTAATCCCCCCTTCCTCAGTTGGTCTAGTTATAGTGGTCAAGCCTATTGGATGAAGACCATAAGGTAGCATTTGGTTTGCTGCACCGAAGGTCGGAATGGAACGGTCATTCTAACGAAATGATCATTTCTGTGCTTGGTTCGCAAAAAAGTGGCGGATTGACCATTCCTTCCGAAATCATGACCATTCCTTTATGTAGTGAAATCTTCGTTGAAGCAAAAGTTGCCTGGAAGTGGAATTAAAGCTAAGCCACAGATTGATTCTAGAATCAAGATAATGAAAAAGGACTTTCGTCTTGTGTATGATATGCTTAATGGAGAGAACTACAGCGGTTTTGGATGGGATCCACATAAAAACATGGTGGTTGCCCAATATGATGTTTGGAACGGCTATGTGAAGGTAATATATATATATATATATGAGGGAGGCTCCCCTAAGCTGCAGCCTAGGGGAACATCAGCTGGGGCGTGCTATCCGCACGTGTGGCAAAACCAAGATGAAAATTTCAAAGCCCGCTCCTTTTTTTTCACATTTCCCCCCTTTGGCTTTAGTTAAACCTAATTTATCACTATCCTGCAACTCTCCCTCCTCTCTCCCTCTCACGGGCGTCATCAGATCTCGCTGCAGCTCTCCCTCTCTCAACTCTTCATCAGTCGATTGCAGTCTCTTTGAGGAGCTTTTCTCTCTGTAGCTCTCCCTCTCTCGTCTCTCAGTGTGACAACTGCTTCGCCCTGCGCTCCCATCTCCACCCAGATACAGAAAAGGGGACTTTCCCTCCTAGTTGAAGATTCTGAGAGAGGATTACTGGGATTCGAAAAGGGGTGGAATTGATGGAGATTCTGATGAGGAGGAGGAATCGGATGGGAGGATTCCCCCTCGTGAGTTTCTGGCAAGGCAGTTGGCGAGTACAAGGATTGCTTCTTTCTCAGTTCATAAAGGGGTTGGGTCTCTAAAAGGGAGGGATCTGAGCAGGGTGAGGAATGCGATTTGAGAGAAAGCTGGGTTTGAAGATTAGAGATTAGAGTCCACCCAAACAGAGGAAAAGGAAATGGGAATTTGTTTTCACTGTTTTTTCCCCTTTTCCTTAGAGAGAAGATAGAAGAAGGCCCCTTTTTTTGTTTTCTTTTGTTTCTTCAACGTCGGGTTTTTTTTTTTTTTTTTTTTTTTTGTAATTTTTTTTCAATGTTGTTTGGGTTTGATGATAGGTGATGGGGGGATTCATGGCTGTTATTCTAACTTTGCCATTCGAATCTGAATGTGGGTTATTTATATATGTTTTGGTTCTTTTAATGCCTTCGTTTTAGTGACCATTGATGGGTTCTTTGTATTCCAACTGATGATCTGAAATCTTGCAATGACTCTACTGTTGATGGGCATTGATGGTTTATTTCGTAGAAAAATGTCACTATAGTATGCACTCTTCTTCATCTTCTCAATCATGCCCAGTGATAAGATTCAATATTTTAAGATATTTTCTGAAATAATAATGGTCTCCAAGTGAATAAACAGTGTTTCCATGAAGAGCATGGTGCCATCCATCTGTAGTAGTTTCCTGCATTGTCCGAAGCAGCAGAAGTGATACCTGAAAGTATTGGAGCTCTTTCACTTGTGTAAATCCAGAAATACCCAGAAGGTGGAAGAAATCATATGTGCACATGAGACAAGACCGAGTGGGAGAGAGGCGAGAGGGGGAGAGGCGGAAGCGGATCTTTTGCAAGGGAGGATTGTTTCGATTCAGGGATGAAAGGGCAAAAAATAAGCGGGCCCTAAATTTCTATCACACGGGGGATTCGCACAATCCAACTTATGAGCTTAGGGGAGCCTCCCTCTATATATATACATGTGATTTCCTATCCCTATAGCCACTCTTCATCTATATTATATATATATACATGCATTTAGCCTTTATCTAATATAGTTGAAAAAGTAAGGCCACTTTGATCTCACCTGAAGTTACTGGCGGACTACATTTGTTTGAAATCCGGCCACTTGATGTAATGTGGAAGGATAAACACAAGTAAAGCAAGTGGGACCATAACAGATTCATGTCCATATACCTCACTGAAAATACTACTCTTTCCTCTTTCAATGTAAATGCCCTTTTGGGTCTTGCTCTTTTCTTCTTTTTTTCCATTTTTCACTTTTCTTATGTAATGATCCAAGTTCCGGAATTCTGCAACTCATCCATCAACCTAACTCTATTTGTCTTATTTATATGTTTGTTGTAGACACACAAGGGTGCCGGTCAATAGAGAAGTAAAAGTTTCCCACATTATGAAATGCTTTGCACTATCTTTGGAAGTATCGTGCCACAAGAAAATGAGCTGCTACCACTGAAGATGTCTTGGATGAGCTGACTATGAATGAGGAGAATATTGAAGATACAAGTAATTTGGGCATGGATTTTGTAGAAATTGAACAAATAATCTCCAGTGCTTCCACCAATAATGAAGGAACTAGTCAAAAAGGAAAAGGGAGGAAGAGCACCGACAATATAGATGGATTTCGAGAAGCAGCCACGATCATAAGCAACAAGATTGATGAAGCCACTGAGAAGTTTAGTTGAACGATCGGTGTTGATTTGGATATAGCAAACAAAAGAGATAAAATCAATGATGAACTTCGCAAGCTTCCAAATCTTTCAAGGGCGGAATCCAGGTCGTGATCATGAGATGACTGTTCTTTTTTTTACTTTGAAAAATGATGAGAAAGAAGACTTTGTGAGGGCTTTGCTAAGTGGAGGTATGTGATGTTGATACAATATCTATATTTTCTGTTTGCTACTCTTATCGTAAGCACTATGGGTGTTATTTTTAAACTTATGGATGAATGTTAACTTAATTACTTTATTTAGCTAATTTAAGTGATGTTTAAGTTTAGTAATGTATTATTTAGATATTTTGATGATGTTTAAGCTATTTTCATGATGCAAGAAGAGCCACCTGGACCCGCAGCTCAGGCTCATGAATCAAGTATATTTACATGTCGCTGGGAACAGAGGATCAATGACTTGGGTAGCCAAAATTGACATCTATGCTGGCTGTCACCGGGCCCAGTCTAAGCTGGTTGAGTTTTGATACAGTTGGTTTTGCCCATTGACAATATAACTTTGCCGCCTGGGCCAGGCCCATTTCTCTGCAACTGAAACTGTATGTTATCACAAGGTGTTGACGGGAAACTTACCCAACTTGCCGGTTTGGAACATGTACACAATCCAATCATCCGTGCCGTTCATTATTGGGGCCCATCTTGAATGATTCCAGGGCTAGCAAATCAAGTCGATTCACACATGCAGAAGCTTCACTTTTAACACTTCCAATCTCAGTGTATTCCATTCAACGAGGACCACAGGTTCTCTGATGAGCACAATATCCAGGAGGGTCCCTCTAATAATTATATTTTGGATAGCTTGAAATAAGAAAATTTTTAAAAATAAAAAATTCTAACAAGGGTATTTTGGTTAATTTTATGTAAATTTTATTCCATTCCGGCGTACGAACAAGAATTCAGAATTTTATTACTGGATTGATTCCTCAGCATACAGAATTCTATTGCTGGGTTATTCCTCAACATACCAAATGCTGAAATGAAAATAATAATTCATGCCTCATTTTTCATTCCAAACTCATTCCGCTATTCATTCTATTTTTGTCTAATGCTAGTGAAGTTTTGTGCCAAAGAAAGGCCGAGTCGAGCTCTTACAAATGGGATTGCAGGCTCTACTCGGTATTGATGGTTTAACTAGTAGCTAGGTATAGAACAACACACGGCTTGGAGGAGGATGCATCCCAGTGGGCCCCATTCCACAAGTGATGCTCTTATGAAATAGAAATTGGAAGGTATGGATTAGGAATTGGCCAAATGGTCCCCCCATCAAATGATTCAAATGTTCAATCTTTTTTTTACTAGCCCACTGACTAGGAGCGATACTACCCATCTACCGTCGCATGGAAGGTGTGGATTGATTTTTACTTTTTGGTAGAAAGACCAGTCAAACGATTAGGTTGGTTCAGAGGTGTCAGGTTGGTTCTGTACCAAAGCTGCACCCCAATGGGTGAGGCCCACTGCATCCCACAACACATCACAACTGGTCAACCCACCGTACACTTCTTAATTGGGTGACGGCCAGGTTTTGGTTCCCACTCTTTGTACCACTGTATGTCCCCATAATCGTATATCTCAGCCTTAGGGTATGGGTGTGCTCCACCATACGATCATCTCTATATGGAGCCACTATTTTGGTCCTGCACAGATAATTTGATGGAGGCATTGTGTCCAAAGTGATCAGACCCATCGAGTTTGTGCTAAACTTTAGGCCCATATTGGAATCTTTAAAGGGGCTTGGGCCCTTTGGTACAATGAATGGAAGACAAAAATGGGACATTTTCAGCTATCCCAAGGAACCTTCATGTAAAAGGTTTTGTTACATCCCTATTTTCAATCCAACTGATAATTGGATCTGCATTCAGTTTATGTAGGACCTGTTGGGCCTACTAAACCTAATGAGGTTGAGATCAATTCACCTTGGACCTGATAAATTTTCATACTTCAGTCTTCAGTGGTGAAACGTGATTTAAGACATCCCAACTAGAAGTCAGGATTCCTGAGAACCCCATCTTACCTTCTTTCGGGTGTGACCAGGTGCTAGTTAGTCTCCCCCTTACATGTGCAAGTTTTTCTTACCTCGCATGTGCAAGTTTCACAGGCCCAGCGCCTTAATTAGCTGAAATATATATAAAAAAAAAAATTTTAAGTGAAGATTTCAGGGCCCTTAAAATAACCAATGGAGAATCTAGGGCTGTCAATCGACCCACGCCCAGCTTCCAAAGACTAAATCTAACAATTGAATATTCAGGCTGTTAAATGTGCCCAACAGGCAAGCTCAAACCAAGGCTTAGGGATCCAGATTTTCTTATTGGGTCAGACTGGGGCCTTCAACTTGAGGCCCATTGGACTCAAGTAATGCATTATTATTTTTAATACAATATAATATTCTTTAATTGGATCAGTCGTATCAACACTGTGATGCTCCAAAAGATTATATTGTTTTGCTAATTGTCTCTGGCATATGGATATGATCTCCTATAGCTTCTACAACAAGTAGTTCTATAACCTCATCACATTATATATTATATATATTAAAGGAAATGGAGAGGTGGGCTGTGAGGGGTGTCACGTTATCCCTAAAAAGTCTCTCATTTCAAAGAAATATAAAAGAAAAAGATGTACAGCCTCAGGCTTTGATGAATGTGGGCCACCATACTCATCTGAAACAAATATCCTCCCTACCCTAAATCTCTCCATTTCATTCAATTTTATAAAGATAACAAACTCACATTTTTATCATATTTCATACAATTTCTCTTAAATAACCTCTTCCATCTTTATCACACCTATCCTTTCTCTACTTCCACCGATAAGTTGACATTACCGTAGGATATTTCTTTCAACCATTCCACATTCACGTTCCCTCTTCCATGTAATGTTTCCTCTTCAAATCTCCTATAAGTTAGGGACAAAAAAAAATCTCCCATCAACTTCTTACCAAAACAAAATTATTATGCTTTATTTTCTTTTCAAGGACATCATTTTAGACCACTTCTTCTTTGTCTACACAATGAAAGTGATCACCTCGAAAGTGGAATTATGATTAGGGCCGGCTTGAGACAATTTGAGGCCTAAAGTGAAAATCTTAAATGAGGTATTTTTTATTTTGTAATATTATTATAAATATTTTATTTAAAATTTATTTTTCTCGCTTTTTGATATTGAATTAAATCATGTGTTTTTTTTAAAGTTTTGAGTACCCGGATTTGTATTTTCTAGTAGACATATTTATTATTTATAAATTATAACTAATAATATTTACAAATAAAATAAACACTAACTATAATAAACAAAGAGTATGTGCTTGGAATTAAAAAAATTCTAAAAGCACAGAACAATAGAACCTGATTTAACAATTTATCGGTGTTGGCTACAAAGATTATAGAACCTGAAAAAAAAAACAGATTATATTTGTGTTAGTGAGCCATGATTAACATATATTATCAAAACTATATTATAAAAAGAAGGATCACATAAGAACAAAAAGAAGAAGAGAAAAAATAATATATAAAATGCATACATTTTCGCTTCAATCAAAACAAAACTAATTCCTTTTGGAGTTCAAGTTGCAGTGATAGCAATTGTAGAAGTGTAATTAGCAAGGAGTGCAGGGAGAATGGAGTTTCGAGAAAAAAAAACCCCTTGAATTGAAGAGATCCAATAAGAACACAGATGAGATTGTCCTATTTGGATTGCAAGCAGCTGTAGGAAAAAAAATCTATAAACACGAATAATTTTAGAACTCAAAAAGAATTTGTTACTTGTTGTAATTGCAAGGTTTTCTTTTTTTTTTTTTTTTTTAATGGCTACGACTTTTCTCATATTTTTGGAATGTGAAAAGATATAAATAGTGTGAAGGAGTAGTTTGTTCGAATTTTTTTGGAATGTGAACGATTTTAATGGCTACAACTTTTCTCGTGTTTTTGGAATGTGAAAAGTTCAATTTCTTTTGGAATGTGAATGGTTTTAATGGGGACTTATTTTTTGAGATTTGTTGTGAGGCATTCTTTTTTGGGAGAAACAAATTAACTTCATTGCTTTTTTATTTTTTTGTAAAAAGTTGAGAAAATTTGGGGCCCTAAATTTTTTGGGGGCTTAAAGCAAGGGCTTTTATTGCCTTGTACTTAAGCTGGCCCTGATTATGATCGATCACACGTTGTGGGCGGGCGACTTTTGGTGCAAGCATAAGGATGCAGCCTTCAGCAGTAACCCTCCATCTTTTCATGTGAACTGCTGGTTTTGATGTTTTTGTTGTTTTCTTTACCTTTTTATTGTTCTATTGGACTGTCTTTTTTCATGTTTCATTGCCTCTCTATTCTCCCCATTGTTCCCTCTGCAGTTTGTAATCCTTCTTTTATCTTTACCAAAAAAGAAAAAATGTTAGAAAATAGATCACCACAACATTGTAGAATAAGAAGGTGGGCTTCTGAAACCATGTGTTGGATGAACAAGTACACCGCCTCTTCACTATTTAGTCTTTTTTTGCTTTCAAAATCACACATGTAATTATTCAAAAACAACATAGTAACACAATAAGATGTTCAAGGACGCTTTTCAAATTGGATAATATTATATAAGGGTTGTTCAAAATTGTGCTCTGCTTTATCCCTAAGACTAAAAATGGCTTTCTTTTACAAAAATCAGCATTTAGGCTGGGTTGGACTGTGTGGCAAATGTGTTTGGCCATATTAGGATCTATCCTATTATGAGAGATCTTTCGGGACTCTTCTTATTGAATTATTTTTCTCTTAATAGAATTTAAAAAAAAAGTTTAAATTTTAATGTATATTCATTTTTGGGCCAAGGCTAAGTACGGGCCTTTGTTGCTAGTTATAATTATAATATAACCTAATCCTAATCACTTTATAAATCATATCTATTTTAGGATGAACTCTCAATTCACCCTTTCCATATTCAACATTCTCTATGATATGATCTCTATAGGTACCATACTAGAGAGGATGCGGAACCATCCCAACGAGGAATGTTTCATTATCATTATCATTATCAAGATCTTCATATGGGGATGGGTCACTCATTGGTCAACTCTGTTGGGTTGGATACTTAGATCTAATAATTTGACTTTTCATAACAGCCATATAGGTACAATATTGTTTATCAAGTTTCTTATAGAAAGAATGATAGATGATAAATGGCCAATTGAGATTAAATATGAATTCTTGAGGCAAGATTATATATTAATATCATCAACTACCAAAGTCCATCTTTTTCTGTTTTTTTCTTTGCTATTTTGGTTTTTGTTAAATATTACAAGGGGAATGTTGAAGACATTGCTGACCCAACACACGCACCAGAAGAGTTAGGCCGTGACCAGAGGCGTATGGGGCGGTCAACCCCAGATCAAACTTAGAATTCCCCTTAAAATTGTATTGGGCCACTGGCCCACGCCCCACATGAATGAAGGCCCACGCCCCCACCTATATAAGCCATCGCCCTATCTCAAGAATGATGGATGAAATAAAAACCCTAATTTTGCTGTTCTCTTCTTTCGACCTTAGCCAGCCCCTAACCCTTCTTGGCTTGTTCCTCTCCTTCGAGTGCACGAATCGCTTCTCGTCGGATGCTTGTGAGGCTGGGAAGGTAAATCTGTCTCCTTTTCTCTCTGTCGCCTCTCTCTGTCCCTCACTCTCCCTCTCTCTGCATTTCTCTGTCTCTCTCTTAGTCTTTTTAATGGTACTTCTATGCCATTGTCGCCCCTCTCTCCCTATCTTCTATGAATAATGATTCCATTCATTATTTTAGGCATTGCATAGAAAAGTTAGGGTTATGTTTTTTTTTTTTTCTTTTTTTATAATTTATGTTTGATGGTTAGGGTTAGGGTTATGTTGCTTTAGGGCCTTTTAATTATGGTTCTCTTTATTACATTACCTGATTTTTTTTAATCTTGTGTTCTTGTTTAATCTATGAATGAGTGATTTGTGACAGATAAGTTAGGGTTCTTTTTTTTTTATGTTTATGTTTGATGGTTTGGGTTAGGGTTATGCTACTTAAGGGCTTAGCATGTTAGATTGTTAGTCCATTTTCTTCCAATTTGTTTTTGTTTTTTACTTATCTTTAAGTATTTCTGACAGTTACTAGATTTGGTATTTCTTTTGCTTACTCCACTAGATGTATATCCAGTATCCCGTCTTTTGCTTTGCTTCATTGCAGACTTGGGCACATGCATCTGCACTTTCACTTTTTGAAGAATTGCATAAAATCAGAATTATATATAATTTCTGGGCAATATAGACTTAGAAATGTTCAAGTGCACACAAAACCAGATAAGTCTCAGACTCTCAGTGGCATGAAATGGCTTTTGTAATTGGTTAATCTATTCTCAAAGCATGCTTTGGATATTAACGACCATGAGTATTTAATATTTTTCATAAAAAATAATAAGCAGATGGCTAATCCAAGATAACAACATTAAATACAAAGTAGAAATTTACAAATTCACCATTCCTAATTCCTTCTTGATCATTGCCTTTTAATTTTTTTTACATAGAAATAACAATAAAAATGGCCTAAAGTCTTTAGGTTTTAAATACACAGGACTAAAAAGTAAAAAATAAAACTCAGCAACCATTCTCTTTATTACATTACTTGATTTTGGTTTTTTTTTTTTTTTTTTGATCTTGTGTTCTTGTTTAATCTATGAATGAGTGAGATTTGTCAATCATGGATAACGGTTGGGCAATAAATTATGATCTTAATTTAATGGCATCAAAGAATGTGGTAGTTAATGATACAATTTTATTTTGCTTTAACATTAGATACATCATACATTCTAAATGGGTTTGAATTAGGCTGGTGCTAATTCATGGGAGACGGCATGTGTTACCTATCATGCTGAAAATGTTCATTTATAAATACAGGTGCTCTCATTTGGATTCATATGATAAAGAAACTGTTTGGAGCATATGGAATGAACAAAGAGATACTAATTTTTCATGATAATGTTTATTACTTCTTTAGAGTTTCTTTATTATTGTTGTAGTTGTATATCAATTGATGTCAACCCTTTCTTTTTGGGGATGATTGGATTGCCCATATTTTTTTGGGGCTTTTTTGTTTTCAGTATACTTCTCTTATACTGTAAATTCTGGAGAAATGAATATAGTCATCATTTCAAACAAAAAAATATATGTTAGTTGATGTAGTTAAATATTTTGTGTCTATTTAAATGGAATACATTTTCTCTTTTGCTATTGTTAATGTGAAAAAATCCTAGCAAAAGTTTAGCCCACCTACACGAAAATCCTGGGTCCGCCACTGCCGGTGATGTTGTATAGGGTAGGATTATATTTAACATATGGCTGCTTATTTTATTAGGATTGAGTTTCTTATTGTGGGTAGATTTCTTGCAAAGCAAGATTGGTTAGGTTTTCCTATTTATATTAAATGATTGTAATAGAACACTAGAACACAATAATACGAGTTTACATTATGTGTTCACCTTTTCTCTCTCCCTTCTCAGTCAACACTCCTCCGCTTTCAAAATTCCACTTTCCTTTTTCTGTAAGTATTCCATTTATATAAAAATAAATAAATCTAACATTTCCTTTCTACTAAAATTCTCCTCTTTCCTTTCTACGCCGCTAACTTTTGGATTACATAAACAGGTACTCTTATAATCTTTTTTATTTCTTTGTTTTCTTTCTAAACTATACAATTTTCTTTTAATGCATGAATATTTAAATTGCGATATTGGCCAAATCTTTGCTGAGTTATTATGCTAATTATAATATATTAAAGCCAAGGGCTGTCGCCTCAAGTTTGACCGGGGGTTTTAATTTTGATTGAAAATGATGCCTTTTTGTTTAAATGTTCCACATTTTGTATGCACTACTTATCTCATGCAACTACACATGACATCTTTTTTCTCATCAAACCACTCACGTCTACTTTCTACTTTTTCAATGTTTTAATTCTTTTTTTTTTCCATAAAAACTCTCTTATACCCCATCTTTTATTATCTTTTGGTCCCAATTTTTCTATTTTTATTTTATGCAACTTACATTATGGAAATAGGTACTTTCATAACCTATTTAATATATGATTATTTATTTTTCAATGCTTGGAGATAGCGTGCTGAGCATGGGTTATTATGCTAGTTTTATCTCAATGAAGGATAATTTGAGTATTTTAAAAAAATTGAGAAAAAAAGTTGCCCAAAAAATAGCTTTAAATGGACGGATGTCCTTAATTAAAAACTTTCGAGAAAACTTAGGAACTAATTTGAAAAGTTTTGAAACTTGTGTCATTTTTTGAAATAAGACAAAAACTTAAGGCCTTATTTAAAGATTTCCCTTGATTTTACTCTATGCAGTAAACTTAGAAAGAGAACCTAGCTTTCATTCCACCAACATCATTACCCTCTTCCTCGCTAAGACTCTACAATTTAGGATGACATCAAGTGCACATTTGGCAAAAGTCTATGCAGCAAAATTCTCCTGGTTTTCCTCTCTTCCATGGAAAATCCATGTTTGAAAACGAGAGAAAAATTGGCACTCAAAATCCCCATGTCTACGTTTTTGAAAATTTCCAATGTCCGACCTCCCCCCATCCTAATTCAAAAATCGACAGACTCAAAGAAAGTGGAGCTATAGTGGTTTCGACGGTAACAAAAATATTACCTTTTTTTTAATTGGAAAACTACCTTATGGGTTCCGCAGTCACAATCCGAACCGTTAATTGCCTTTAAAAAGCCCAAAAGGGCTGTAAAGTCAAGTATTACCCATTGATTCATCATATATATTATGATATTTGTAAAAAAGTCTAGATCATTGGACCATGATTCTGGACTTTTGTGGGGCCTGTTTGTGAAATCCTAACCATTCAGTCTCTTTATAAAGGTGTAAAATTCCGAAACGTGATTCATCATAGACGATGTGAAAGTTGGAAAAAACCTATCAGCCATTGAAGTTACTTTCAACAGAGGTAAGAGAGAAGACGCTGCAACATACCTGCTATAGTACAAAAATCGATAAATTATAGGTTAGCCTTTTCGCTTTGAAAATATATTATATTAGTCCCGCAATCAAGATCTTAACCATTAATCATGATTAGAAGGCCCAAAATGGCTATTATGTTAAGTATCAGTCGTCGATCCGTCATGATTATTCATATATTTGCAAATAAGTTCAGACTTTAAAATACTAATTTTAAATTTATGTGGGCCCCACTTGCAAGATCCGAACCGTTCAAATGCTCTAGAGAGCCAAGAACAACCATTGGGGGTGAAAACTCAACCTCTGATTTTTCATGAATTCTGAAAAAACTGCAAAATACCAATAACCGTTGGATCGCACATTTACGAATGGTAGGAATCCTCTTGTTTACCAAACTTGTAACTCTCTTATTAAATCCTCTTTGTGAATATGTTGGATCACGAAGAACTAGGGAATCCTCCAAATAGAAGATTTCTTTTTGTTTACCAAACGTGCCCTAAGGGAAGGGCTGGGGCACGAGTACAATGCAGCGACCCATCTTCAATGCATGGTGGGACCCACCTTTTCAAAATCTAGGCCGGTCTAGGACCCATAATATTCATTGTATCACAATCTTCAAAGAAACTTTCAATGGGCCAATCGTTAGATTGATCACACATGAGTGGCTCCCTCCATCTCTATCCCACCAAGAGAAAGCAAGGCAAATTCATCACATGTTTGAAATAGAGTCTTAATCTAATAGTAGCTATCATACATATTTGAATAATAATTTATAGTCTGATAAATTTATTTTTTTGGTGAGAGTATAAGTTGATCAATACAAATAGGGTTGCAAATGGGTATCAGATTCTCCGATTACCTAGAAATTCCAACCCGCAAAAGGAAATAGTCATAAACGGGTTCAGGTCCAGAACCCAATTTAGATTCCAATTGATAAACGGGTCCGGTTATGGGTCCACCTAGGACCCAACATGAGTCTTTAATATTGCAGAGTGTACGTCAAAATCAACTTTTTCTTGGATAATTTTGATTTTAGAATTAGATTCTTGTCATCTAGGTGGGCCCGGTATGAAACCAAATCTTAATTTTCCTATCAAAACTGAGTCTGGATCCAACAAAATAGGTCCCATGACAAAAACAGATCCGGATCCGGAAACCATCACTGATCCAAGCTCTCAGTTAGGAAGGATGAGATTCCCGATGCCTCTCACATAGACTTCAGTCTTCTTGTAGGCCTGTAGACTGGACTGTAGTGTTGGAGAGACTCTGAATCGATTCTCACTGGAGATGGAGATGAGGGCTGAGACAGGAGAATTAATTCTCCCTTTCCCATATTAGTTTGCTTATTAAAGATGCGATGGAAAACATATAAAGACTTTACCCTCTCTTGCAAATAAAATAAAGGAGAAAGTTAAAACTTTGGGATACGGTATCCTTGATCCTCCTTATCTTTATTACTGCTTTATACGAAACAAGCCCTTTGAGTTGAATTGCTAACCCATGATTCAATTCGGATGACTGTGATTTGCTTTCAATTCAGATGACTTCAAGGCAAAGCAATTGGCAACCTCATCAATATTCTTACCAACCCGCTTTCTTCCTTTCTGTCCTCTCTAATCTCTGCCAATTACAAACGGTACCAGCACTGATGATGGCACAAAGTTTGAAAAGCTAGTCCCACCCTGCATCATTGAACAGCATCAAACCACATGTTCGGATTATACAGTCTTCTCACACAACAAAGATGCCTTCAACAGACAATGGATTTCATTCCTGCTTAATATTGTTCAAAATAAATTCCACTGTTTACAGAGTATTCCTGATTTGCTGAGAAAAGAAAAACACACTAGAAAACAGAAGAAAGTGAAATTTTCCTATCCTTGCAACAAATGCTCCATTTCTCTCATCAAATAATTATGCTGGGATATCAAAAGTGAGCCTTTCGTTTGCGTGCAGTGAATTTTGTATCAGGAGGCACACTAATGACACTATATACTTATTTCCTGTTCGTTCTTCTTCAGCACCCATTCTCTTTCTTTGCCTTTCTTGTTTACTTTCTGCTTTTTTGGCCGGCACTTGTCTAAAATGCTAACCTGTAACCCAAAAAGATCAATATATAGCTAAAATAAGTAGAATAAATTTGAAGCGAAAACAACACAAACTTTAATATGTGAGGCATTGGTTTATAAAGCATAGGACAGAAGTCACAGAACAACACATTAAATAAGACGATGGAAATCATTGAAAACACACAAATGGAACCCATGAGACTTCACTTCAGACAGTTTTGATGCTATGTCGACCATGCACTGTGTGTGTCAACAGTGTCTTTTGAGTTCTGAGTCGTCAAAACCACTTCCTTCCACCCCATGATCTTCCTTTGGCTAGATCTATTGCATTTTCTTCTTCCTTGCGTGAGGCAAACCTTATGAACTCAAAACCCCTGTTTTCCTTTCTCATCCAAACCATTAGTATAAAAACGTCCACGATCCTCCTTGCCCTTTGAAACATTGCCTGAAGTTCCGTTTCGGTAATCTGCTTCGAAAGCTTTGCTGCAAAGACTGAGAAAGATGACTCCCTCATTCTTCGCACTTGTAGAGGAAGAGGGTGTCTACTATCCCGCCATGCAAGAATCCCAGATCATCCCAAACTTCTCGCCATTTACCTCACTGTTGATGTTTGCTCAATGAGCAATGCCTGATGTGTTGCATAGTTGTGACAAGAAAATGAGTTAATGATGTTACTTTAATTAATTCTAGATTTGATTTCTATTTTCATTGCATCTCATTTGGATTTCTGGGGTTTGGATTTTTTTCTGTTTAAATCCGAAAAAATCCTATCTTTTGGTTGATTGTGATATTATTTCCTGATTTTTTGTTTCAGTTCTATTAACTATAGTTATTTCTCTTGCACTTCGACCTCCTTTTTTTTTTTTCGTGTATGAAGATGTCAAGATGTCGAAAGCAGCAAAGAGTGATGAGAAAATCAATTTTTTCTTCTTTGGCAGATAAAAGATCCAATTTCTTTCTTTCTTTTTTTCAATCTGGGAGGTGAACAAACCAATTTTTCTGATCTAGGTTGTGAAAGATCCAGTTTTTTCCATCTGGATGATGGATTTTGGTTTTAAGTATAGCTATTTCTCTTGCCCTTTGACCTCCTTTTTTTCGTGTTTGAAGATGTCATCGAAAGCAGTAGAGAGTGTTGAGAAATTCAATTTTTTCTTCTTTGGCAGATGAAAGAACAAATTTTTTTTTTTTTTTTCAATCTGGGTTGTGAAAGATCCAATTTTTACCAGCATAGCTATTTCTCTTGCCCTTCGAACTCCTTTTTTCCGTGTTTAAAGATGTCGTCGAAAACAGTAGAGTGTTGAGAAAATCATTTTTTTTTTCTTCTTTGGCAGTTGAATTACCCAATTTTTTATGTTTTTTTCAATTTGGGTTGAAAGATCCATTTTTTTCTATTATCATTAGTTTTTCATTTAGATCTGTAAAAATGATATATTTTGGTCGTTCACCCTTTTTGGATGAATCATCTTTTAGTTTCTCAGCAAAGGAATTAGGACTTGTTTGGGAGGTCTAGTCTATTTTTAAAAACCATTCAAAATAGACACATACAAAACGCAGAAGCCCTCCTCATAGTGGATTACTCTGACAACCGCCAACCAAGGCCTTAGGATTTGCACAATACGACTGGTATAACAACCACCATCAAAGGTGATTACGGGAATCCGTAATTATCTAACGGAACCATTTGCAACCAATTACAAGTAAGACCTCTAAAGAAACCTACCTACCTTATCTGATTAGAACAGAAGAATGAAACATACACTAAAGAACATACCTAATCCCCGTTTGACCCGTTTGACCATCGACACTTGATAGCGAAAGCCACTCGCTCTAAACTTGAATCGAATAAAACATGAGTGAGAAAGGCAGCAATCTCTACAAAAATAAAAGAAATTAAAAACTCAATTTAACGTTGTGTTGAATTAATATAAAAACAAACTTAACACATTTGGGGAAAATATGTAACGATAAATGCTATATAAGAGATGAATTGAAAGGAGATATGGGGTGGAAAAAAATTCTAATGAAGGTACATGTATGCACAAAACACAAAATAAAGTGATTGTATAATAATAATTTATGATAACATTTCTTTATAATTTGTTCCTATAGGTATGGTGAGCCACACATATCGTCCATGAAGAACATTGGTCTCATGGTAGGAAACGGATTACGTGCTACGATAGAACTATTTTATATTGGACTGCATTTCTTGCGGTCAAGTCAAAATCGAAAGATCGTGGTTTCTTCCTATTTTGATGGTACCTTTTACAATCTTTGTTGGTTGCATTTACCACCGGACTAGAAAAGAAAAAAAGGAGCATGTATTTGGATGGTTGTCTGCAGTGGTGAATGTAATCATGTTCGTCCCACCATCAACCCCATTTTAATGTAATGTTGAGGAAGAAGGACTTACTATAAATGAGGTTGAGGGTGGGATGAACATGATTATTTTCACCACGGCAGGCAACCATTCAAAATCATGCCCTTTTTTCCTTTTCTAGTCTAGTGGTAAGTGCAGTCATAATTATGACGAAGATTGTGAAAGGTACCATCAATAGGAAGAAAATCACGATCTTTCGATTTTTGTTTGACGGCAAGAAATGCAATCCAATGTAAAATAGTTCCCGTTTCCTACCATGAGGCCAATGTTCTTCATGGACGATATGTGTGGCTCACCATACCTATAGGAACAAATTATAAAGACATGTTAGTATAAAATATTATTATACAATCACTTTGTTTTGTGTTTTGTGCATATATGTACATTTATTAGAATTTTTGTCTTTCTCCTGTTCTAATCACATCAGGTAGGCAGGTTTCTTTAGAGGCCCTACTTGTAATTGGTTGCAAATGGTTCCGTTGGATGATTACGGATTCCCTTGTTAAGACTGGTTCTCAGTCGTATTGTGCAAATCCTAATGCCTTGGTTGGCGGTTGTCATAGTAAATGCTATATAAGAGATGAATTGAAAGGAGATATGGGGTGGAAAAAAATTCTAATGAAGGTACATGTATGCACAAAACACAAAATAAAGTGATTGTATAATAATAATTTATGCTAACATGTCTTTATAATTTGTTCCTATAGGTATAGTGGGCCATACATATCGTCCATGAAGAACATTGGTCTCATGGTAGGAAACGGATTACGTGCTACGGTAGAACTATTTTATATTGGATTGCATATCTTGCGGTCAAGTCAAAATCGAAAGATCGTGGTTTTTTCCTATTTTGATGGTACCTTTTACAATCTTTGTTGGTTGCATTTACCACCGGACTAGAAAAGAAAAAAAAGGGAGCATGTATTTGGATGGTTGTCTGCAGTGGTGAATGTAATCATGTTCGTCCCACCATCAACCCCATTTTAATGTAATGTTGAGGAAGAAGGACTTACTATAAATGAGGTTGAGGGTGGGATGAACATGATTACTTTCACCACGGCAGGCAACCATCCAAATACATGCTCCCTTTTTTTTCTTTTCTAGTCTGGTGGTAAGTGCAGTCATAATTATGACGAAGATTGTGAAAGGTACCATCAATAGGAAGAAAATCACGATCTTTAGATTTTTGTTTGACGGCAAGAAATGCAGTCCAATGTAAAATAGTTCTATCGTAGCACGCAATCCGTTTCCTACCATGAGGCCAATGTTCTTCATGGACGATATGCGTGGCTCACCATACCTATAGGGAAAAATTATAAAGACATGTTAGTATAAAATATTATTATACAATCACTTTGTTTTGTGTTTTGTGCATATATGTACATTTATTAGAATTTTTGTCCACCCCATATCTCCTTTCAATTAATCTCCTATATGGCATTTATTTTCCCCAAATGTGTTGAGTTTGTGTTTTATATTAATTCAACATTGTTAAATTGATTTTTTAATTTCTTTTATTTTTGTAGAGACTGTTCCCTTTCTCACCCTTGTTTTATCAGGTTTGGAGCGAGTGACTTTCGCCATCAAGTGTCTATGGTCGGACGGGGATTAAGTATGTTTTTCAGTGTTTGTTTCTTTCTCCTGTTCTAATCACATCAGGTAGGTAGGTTTCTTTAGAGGCCCTACTTGTAATTGGTTGCAAATGGTTCCGTTGGATGATAACGGATTCCCGTTATAACCTTTGATGGTTGTTAAGACTGGTTCTCAGTCGTATTGTGCAAATCCGGTTGGCGGTTGTCATAGTAATTGTCCGCTAGGACCCTATTGATCTTATAGTGATTGGTTAATGTTGATATGAGGAGGGTTTCTGTGTGTGTTGTGGCTTCACCTGAGAAGGTGATTGGTTGGGTGGCCATTATTTATATGTCAAATCATGTTTAGTAGGTCTTCGACAGGCACAGTTCTTGGTAATTGAGCCTGACTTAGGATGGCAAAGAACCCCTCTATGTGTTTGGGTGAAGCGAAGAGTAGGTTGACTTTGAACACAGAAATAGGTGTGGGTGTGGAGAGAGGCTTTGAAAGTATTGATCATCGGAAAATCAAGCTTAGCAAGGGAGTCTGCTATGATATTAGCTGATCTCTTACAGTGGTGAATGAGGTCCATGGGGTCCAGCCATGGAAGTTCATCATCAACTCCATTGTTTGTCTCCAAGACGCCATGAGATTCCAAGCCATGTTAGTTGCTTGCTGCACAGAAGATACTAAAACAAGGCTGTCACCTTCTATCTGAAGGAAAGAAATTTGCAATTCTTTACAAACCTTTAGACCATTTTGGAGGGCGAGGAGTTCAGCCTCTAGGGGATATGAAGCAACCACATTTCCCGCAAATGAAGAAATGACATTCCTGCAAATATCTTAGTTAGGAAATACAATTGCAATATCACCCCATTTAAGGCCGTAAGGGGATTGGATTTCTTGTAATCAAGAAAAGTGAATCCTTCTATCGTTTTGACAAGATTTTCTATTATGGATGTCATAAAGTTTTCTAGTTTGAATCGATATCTTCGGTTGTACTCTAAATAAATAGCCATTTGGCTTTTCTTAGTAAAACTCCTCAAAGTTTTGAAGATGTTGTCCCTAAATTTCTACTATTTTTAAACAGTTTTGCTAGTGTTTTTATTGTGATTTTATCTGAAGTTAGATAATGGTCTGATCTGTGTATAGTTAGGTGACCGTTGTGAGGGACTGGATCAATATAATCGCCATTCACAAAGCTTCCAAAACTTTAGAAGAGTGGAGACATCTGGACAAAATCCTAAACTTTCCAGCTTTGTTGAGGAAAAACCTGAACAAATACCATGTTTCAGCCAGTATAGTACAGACCTTGGGCAGTAAGCAAATATCATGAGACCAAAAATATGAAGCATTTCTGAACACCCAAAGAGAAGCTATTTAAATGACATAAAATAAATTAGATTCCTGAGCATGTATCAGCATTAATCCAGGCTTACTCTTCAAGTGAGAAGACTTCCATTCTTTCCTTCCCCCCGCTCTTCGAGAAGCGTGTACAGATAGTGCTCCAGTTGCTTAAACAGAGTATTGCGCATTGGACAAAATAGAAGATACAGATGCCTCCGAAGGATTTTCACTATCTATAGAATGTAGGCACCAGGCCACACGCAAGTACATGTTTAGAAGCAGAAAACCCACAACCTGGAAGAGTGTAGAAAACATTGAGGACATTGTCTTAGGTGGGAAAGTGGGAGAAAAGGAACTTTCTGTTCAAGTTGATTTGAAACCTCATCATCAATGTTTTTGAGATTACGCAAGATAGCTGCCAAATCTTCATAGACTCACTCTCTCATTGAAGTTTTCCTTGACTCTCAGTGGAACAAAACATAAGAGCCTTGATACATGATCTCAATGTATCCTTTTCACCATGTTTGAAGAATGCATCTTTTGTTAGCTGGACAACTGTTCCAAAATTCTGGAAAGGCAAACCAATAAATGTTGCCTTTGTCAGTGTAATCAAACAATACAGAGGAATAAATTTGTGCAGATATCCGGAACCCACCTGTTCCTGCCTCTTCAGTGAATAAAGCTCAAGCTTGAGATGAACCATCATTTCAACCAGTGATGACACCTTTGCTTTGTCAGCCAAAAATTTCCGTAGAAGCTGTGGATAGTTTTCCATCATAGCAGAAGTTATTTCGCGTCTGTCATGTTCAAGTGATTCCTGACAATTGGCATACAAATCAAGAACAGCTTTAAGAATCAGATAAAAATTTCTAAAATGGTTAAACTATATATAGCCATCCTTGATTTCGAAAACAAAACAATCACAGCAAGCAAGTCGGAATGCGGAATGCAGACCCACCCACCAACCCGAACATTCTAGTCACAGATATGGCATAATAGCAAACATTTGGAGGAGGAAAAAAAATAAAAAATGTCTCAAGCAAAGCATATGAAAAGTACAAGAAACATAACAGAAAAAATATCCATACCACTAAATTAATTAGGATATCTCCATGGGGAACTTGGAATACATGTATAGAGTTCTGGCTCACTGTTGCAAATTATGTGGTATGTAACAATGCAACAAAATCAAGCAGAAAATGACCCAAACAAGGAAAGCATATCTTCTTCCGTGTTAGCCAAAGACGATTGCAACTTTAATGGCCTTTATATAGACCTAGGAAATGGGCACAACAGAAGATTGCTTACCTCCTTTAAGAGCATCAAGTCCTCTTAAGGAGCTGTTCATGAAGTGTTACGGACTTAGTTCACAATTCAACCAGTTCACACCTGTGTTCACAGTTCTACACTTATCCAATTCAAAATTCGACGGGGTAGGTCCATTTAATTCGTTTTTCGGTTCACTTGATTCGTAGTTCAACTTTGACGAGTTCAATGCATTAATTAATTCAACGTATTTTGTGATGACTCACATCATTCATAGGCACAACTCGCTTACCAAAAACTGAAATTTAACGCCGATATCCACAGGATCCACTGTTGGATCAATCATCTGTTTTAACGCAAATTTAACTCTATAAACTTTGTAATATCATATCTAATAACTATAAGAAAAGTGAACTGGGAGTGTCATTTGGGAATTCCTACCAACAGATGCGCCCACATGAGCTCCAAGTAATGTTCATATCTAAAGAACTAAATTGAAAAATCAATTGAGAATACATATGCACCTGGCTGTATAATCAACCAAACAACATCCACACACTTCATCTACCTTTCACACATAAAAAGGAAATAAAGATGAAATCAGTAGAGTGGGATTGGATTAGAACAGGAAATACATTCTTACCATAGGCTGTGCTTTAAATTAAGATTTTGTAGATTTTGTAGGAGACCGTTGCATTGCTTCATTTGCTTGGCATCCATACAAAATTGAATGGGATGCCAACTCCCCAAATGCTACCCTTTCCTCGAGCATTCCAAAAACCCATTTTTTTGGAATTCCAGGAATTTAGAATACCGCCCCACAATCACAAATGGCAACCCAAGTGAAATCGCATCAAAACGCACAACAACAAAATCATGGTGAAATCAATGTGTAATCCGAGGAACTATGAATAAATCAGATTCCATGGACATATTTATACATCCCATGCCACTAAATAAAGAGTTAAATTGAAATCAGAAAATGGGGCTTTTTATAACCCCCCCCGGCGCCCGAAAACAATTTTCTCATATCCAAAGAGCTCCTTTTTCTCCTCATATTCACTGCTGGTATAGTAGAAATCGACTAGAGTAAGGAGTTAGTGGAGTGGGCGATGGCGAAATCTCTAACCCAACAACTTCTTTTTCGCAATCACATCCACCGGATCTTATGACTTAAGCGTCAGATATGGAGGTAGCAAATCGGGTTAGTATGACGACTAAGAGCTATTGTGATGCCCTTAATATTCAAGTCCAAGAACAGGCAACACCTATGCTCTCCTTTGGAATTTGGTATATAGAAGATAATGCCGCTCTTCAACAGGTGCCAATGATAACTTTTGACGAGAACCAACTCTCGAAAGCAAGGAAAGCACGTGCCCTGTCCCTCATAGGGCAGTTTCGAGACAGAAGGTTGCCATTTAAGGTTCTAGAACAGCTACTACTTTCGCTTTGGAGCCTTAAAGGAACACTTGAAATACTAGAACTCTAGAATAACTTCTTTCGTGTCAGTTTCTTACAGAACGAGACCTGAGGAGGGTCATGTTGGGATCACCTGGGACACTTGCAGGACAACAATTGATTCTAACTAATTGGGTTCCTAACTTCGACCCCACTGAAGGCATTCATAGCACAGGCTCCTATGTGCGTGATGCTCCGAGGCCTACCCATTGAGTATTTAGATTTACTGAGGCTGGACGGTGTTACTTTATTGAGGATAAGCAAAGCAACAGAACTCTCTATGCTCGTGTCCAGGTGGAGTTGGATTTGAGCAAGGAAATCGTGGGAGGATTGTCATAAGCACGCCGGAGGGTAATAGGTTCCAATGCTTTGTTTATGAGAACCCACCCCCTAAATGTCGGTCCTGTAATTAATTTGACTTCAAAAGAGGAGGGTGTACCTTTTGCAACACCCCGGTTGACATGGGGAAAAAACCAATCCAAGTTCAAGCATTTGTTACTAATAACATGTAGGACCCAACGCCGGAAGGTAATAAGTTCCAACGCTTTGTTTATGAGAACCCACCCCCTAAATGTCGGCCCTGTAATAAATTCGACTTCAAAAGAGAAGGGTGTACCTTTTGCAACACCCCGGTTGACACGGGAAAAAAACCAATCCAACTTCAAGCATCTGTTACTAATAGCACGCAGGACCCTTCTATAGGCGTGACAGAGGGTTGGTCACATATTCTGCAAAAGAATAATCACCGTCGCCATCCTTTGGGATATCGAGAAAATGGAGGGTCTGAACCAAGCAACCCTCGTTTCCCAATTATGGTAACCGATTCATGCCCCCCCATACCAACATCGCGAACACAGGTGCAAGCAAGGATATCATTCTCAGTGGGAAAATGTATCCGTGGGTCCATCATCAACCAGATCTAATGATTCAAGTCTAGACTCAGCACCAGTAAAGCCAGTCACGGCAGCCCAGGCTATACCTGATGACATGGATGTATTAGGCGTCTCCTTCTCTGAGCAATCAAATTGGAATGGTGGAGGTCCCTATGACCAGGAGACGATGGAGGCGGGAAGTAATCAGATTGTGGAAGCAACAGTAGAGCAAGGACTCGGTACCCATACGGGTGACTTTAGCACGGACCCACCCTTGTCTAATCAACCCACCACATTTCTTCTTCTGATTCACAATCCTGCATTGTCCTTTCCAATCCTACTGACCACGCTACCTTTTTACCTAAAAATGATCCACCATCCTTGAAAACAAATGACCACATGTTCAATCCTAAAATCCGTACCTCTTCTTCCAACTCGTCTTCTTGGGAAGATATCTCCCTCATCTCAGCCTTTACGGGATGCCCAAGACGGGAGCCCTACATCCAACAATCTTCTTCATCAGTCTATACCCCTTGTCCTCACCACCATCCCTTCTAAATCAGATCCCGCCCTCTTTACTTACCCACCCACCTCTAGGTCTGTGGCCCCCTTCAACATTTTTGACACATCCACTTTCACTGCTGGAAACTGGAGCCATTTTGTATCGACCAACACCGGTTTTGACGCCATCTCAATCCCAAAACAAGAGGTCTGGATGAATTTACCACCTCAAAACGGTGCAAAAGAATTGATAAGGACCAATCCAAGTTCAGGGATAACATAGAAGGAAGAAGTTGCAGCTGGATGGACATCTGCAAGTGTTGGGAAGTCCCACATCGCACATCGCCTAAGTAATAGGCTTGACATGTCTTAATATACCTGTATGGGCCTTCCACCTATCAGCTTAAGCTTTTGGGCTGGTACATGGTTTATTACAGCAAGGACTTCCAAAATTTGGATTTCTTTAGCTCTTAGGCCATGACTCCCACTCTCCCCTGGTTACTAACTTTGAACAGAAAAAAAGTCAGAAAGAAGAAGGCCCTAAACTCCAATTTTTCTTGTGGCGCACCATCCACAACCGCTTGGCTACAAAAGACCGCTTAGCCCTATAATGGAGGGGTTATCTCCAAACTGCCCATATTGTGTAATGCCTCAGAGGAAACAATTAATCACTTATTGTGTAAGTGCCTTTCTCTATCAGAGTTTGGAGCCTCTTTCCCCAGTCCATAGATTACCCCACTAACCATCCTACCTGGCTTGGTTCCCTGCAACCAAATCTGTCCATAGGATAAAACTAGGTGTCATTGTGTCCTGGTATATCTGGAAAACCAGGAATAACCTTACTTCTGCCTATCATCCTCCATATCCAGCTCAAGTTAAATCTAAAACAATTTATAGCCTTCTTGAGTGGAATATATCACATCTCTATACTGGTCACGGCTCCTTTGGTGGTTTAACTGTTGATAAATGGTTGCCTCCTCCACCAGGCTGGTTTAAGCTGAATTTTGACGGATCATTCAACCAATTTACCAACTTGGCAGGGTTGGGGGCATCGTTAGGAACTCCATCGGAATGTGATTTCTTCATTTGCGAGAAAGGTGGCCGCTTCACATCCCCTAGAGGCTGAACTCCTCGCCCTCCAAAATGGTCTAAAGGTTTGTAAAGAATTGCAGATTTCTTTGCTTCATATAGATAGAAGGTGACAGCCTTGTTTTAGTATCTTCTGTGCAGCAAGCAACTAACATGGCATGAAATCCCGTGGCGTCTTGGAGACAAACAATGGAGTTGCTGATGAACTTCCATTGCTAGACCCCATGGATTCACCACTATAAGAGATGAGCTAATACCATAGCAGACTCCCTTGCTAAGCTTGATTTTTCGATGCTCAATACTTTCACAGCCTCTCTCCCAGATCCCATTCAGGTTGAGTTCCTTCAAGAGTAGGAAGTAGCATCTACCTATACCAAAGCATTACACGATTACGCTGGCCCAAATTCAGATACATCCAAAAGGGCCGTCCAAATCTCAGATGACTCGGAGGATGTTGCAGAGCATGGTGTTAGCCCTTCAGAGGCCAGGCTTTCAAATAGAACCAGATCATAAAGGAATGTAGGTTAGAAGAATGTTGGGCCATTTGGGTCTGTTATTAATTGCAGACGTCTCAAAAACTGTTGATATGTATGTTCTGTACTCTGTCTAGATAACTCTCTTCTCTCTGGCAAATGAAAAATCAAAGTGTAATCCACAATTATACAAAAATTATAACTCCAATACAAATCACAGTAAAACCGACAATTATCAATAAGTGACAATCAAATCCACAAGCTATTCACACATCATAGCCCAAGCAAAATCACAAGTGACAGAACCCCCAACACCACTCTATCGTCATAAAGTTTAATACCATCTTAATGTAGATAATTTTTGAATTAAATCTTACCATTTCCGGTTGTGCAGGACTCCATATTGTTATTAGAAAAGCGAAAAATGAAGGGTATTTATCTACCTTATATTTTCTTATGAATTGTTTTCATCTTCTTTATTTTTATTTGTTTGTTTGTTTGTTTGTTTGTTTTTTTTTTTGAACCAGCTCTTTTTACAGTTGGATATTTCACGGCTCATGTAACATATAAACAAGCTTTATCTTTGTTGAAGTTCTAGGCGCGAGTTTTTTTTTTGGTTATTGCATTAATTAATAGAAATCAATTCTTCATTATTTTTTAGCAAATTATCTTCATTTCTCATTCTATATAGAACACTTCTTTTTGCTCTTAGAACCAATTTAAGAATAAAGATATCTCATTTGTTTATTTTCTTTCAAACTAAAAATTGACATTATAAATTTGGTACCTTTTGTTACCATGAAGGATGAAGCTGTGGAAAGAAATGACAAAATAGGAGGCAGCATACCACATTTCAACATATGGAACTTCTTCAACTTTTTGTTGTCATCATGGTAAGACATTTTCCGTGTAATTCACTTTCATATCAACTAGTTAAACAAGCCAGTGAATAATATCTAAAATATGCAAAAGAAAAGGGAATAGAAGATTAAAATCGGACTAGATTTTCTTGATTCCCTTTCTTTTGCATATTTTAGATATTATTCACTGGAAACTAGTTGATATGAAAGTGAATTACACGGAAAATAGCTTACTATGAAGCCAACAAAAAGTTGAAGAAGTTCCATATGTTGAAATGTGGTATGTTGTCTTCTATTGTTGTCATTTCTTTCCACAGCTTTAGTCTACATGGGTAATAAAAGGTATCAAATTTATCATGTCGCATATTTAGTTTGAAATAAAATAAACAGATGAGATATCTTTATTCATACACGGGTTCTAAGAGCAAAAAGAAGTGTCCTGTATAGAATGAGAAATGAAGAGAATTTTTTAAAAAATAGTAACGAATTGATTTGTATTAATTAATGACATAACCAAAAAAAAAAAAAACACTTGCCTTGAACTATAACAAAGATGAAAGCTTCTTTATATGTTACAGGAGCCGTGAAATATCCAGCTGAAAAAGAGCTGGTTAAAAAAAAAAAACATGAAACACACAAAAAATATAAATAAAGAAGATGAAAATAATTCATAATTTTTTTTTTCAATAAGAAAAGTATAAGGTAGATAAATACCCTTCATTCTCTGCTTCCCTAATAACAATATGGAGTCCTGCACAACTGGAAATTGTAAGATTGAATTAAAAAAATATCCACATTAAGATGATTTTTAACTTTATGACGATCAAATTAAAGGCAATGTAAATGCAAAAAACATTGTATCGTCAGAATGAAGATAAAGTGGTGTTCGTCAGAATGAAGATAAAGTGGTGTTGGGGTTCTCTGACTTGTGATTTTGCTTGGGTTATGATGGGTGAATAGTTTGTGGATTTGATTGTGACTTATTGATAATTGTCGATTTTACTGTGATTTGTATTGGAGTTGTGATTTTTGTATAATTGTGGATTACACTTTGATTTTTCTTTTGCCAGAAAGAAGAGAGTTATCTAGACAGAGTACAAAACATACATATCAACAGTTTTTGACCAATAAACAAACCACCAAGATAAAGGCCTAACTACCTGGTAAGTGACAAAACAAACTAGACTATATAGATACGATGTGATAGAAAGACCAGCAGTCCAAGACCCACATTCATTGAGCCGTCTGCAATTAATAACATATACCCAAATGGCCCAACATTCTTGCTGCCTGAATTCCTTCATGATCTGGTTCTATTTGAAATCCTAGCCTCTGAAGGGCTAACACCATGCTCTGCAACATCCTCCGAGTCATCTGAGATTTGGATGACCCTTTTGGATGTATCTAAATTTGGGCCAGCGTAATCGTGTAATACTCTGGTATAGGTTGATGCTACTTCTTGCTCTTGAAGGAACTCAACCTGAGTGGGATCTAGGAGAGAGGCTGTGAAAGTATTGATCATCAGAAAATCAAGCTTAGCAAGGGAATCTGTTATGGTATTAGCTGATCTCTTACAGTGGTGAATGGGGTCCAACCCTGGAAGTTCATCAACAACTCCATTGTTTGTCTCCAAGACACTATGGGATTTCAAGCCATGTTAGTTGCTTGTTGCACAGAAGATACTAAAACAAGGCTGCCAACTTCTATCTATCTAAATGAAAGAAATTTGCAATTCTTTACAAACCTTTAGACCATTTTGGAGGGCGAGGAGTTCAGCCTCTAGGGGATGTGAAACAGCCACCTATCCCGCAAATGAAGAAATCACATTCCCATGTGAGTTCCTAACGATGCCCCCTAACCCTGCCAAGTTGGTAAATTGGTTGAATGATCCATCAAAATTCAGCTTAAACCAACCTGGTGGAGGCAACCATTTATCAGTAGTTGGACCACCAAAGGAGCCACGACCAGTATAGAGATGTGATATATTCCACTCAAGAAGGCTATAAGTTGTTTTAGATTTAACCTGAGCTGGATATGGAGGGTGATAGGCAGAAGTAAGGTTATTCTTGGTTTTCCAGATATACCAGGACACAATGACACCTAGTTTTATCCTATGGACAGATGTGGTTGCAGGGAACCAAGCCAGGTAGGATGGTTAGTGGGGTTATCTATGGACTGAGGAAAGAGGCTCCAAACTCTGATAGAGAAGGGCTCTTACACAATAAGTGATTAATTGTTTCCTCTGAGGCATTACACAATATGGGCATGTTGGAGATAACCCCTCCATTATATGGGCTAAGCGGTCTTTTGTAGCCAAGCGATTGTGGATGGTGCGCCACAAGAAAAATTGGAGTTTAGGTAGAATTGGTAGTTTCCAGATTTTGTACTAAGGCGGATGAGGACCACAAGATAGGGCATGAATCTTCTTGAAAAGGGCGTTATAGCTACATGTCCCAGCTGGTTCAGATTTTCAGCTTCGAATATCAGGACCACCCGAAGGGATGTTATTAATTTTTGTATCAACTTCAGCGGGCCAAAGGGACAACAACAGGGAAATGTTCCAAGTTCGAGTTGGAGCCAACATGACGGTCAGCTTGTCAACTCTATCTACCTATGAAAGAATACCCTGAGAAACAGACAGAAGAAGTTGATCCCTTAGCTGTCCCAAACCTGGGACCTAGATGTCATCAAGGGTCCTGATTAGTCCCATCACCCGCTACCCAACTTGTGTTGGAAAGCACAAATTTTCTGACTTCGAGCATTTGTTTCCGAAGGGTAGAGTCTGTTGGTTTGGTATCCACGTCATAGAAATTCTTGCTACGAAGGTATTTTTGAGCTGGTACCCGACACCACCATTGTTCCGAGGAAGTAAGGAATCTCCTTATCAAGTGAGTCAAACCCGTTTTATTTTCGATTCCCGGGTCTCTAATACCTAAACCCCCTTCTAAAACAGCTCCGAAGACAGTAGTCCATTTGAGAGGAACGTACCTACGTTGTTCCCCTGTCCCATTCCCCAGAAAACTAACATCGCTCTTAACAATTTTAGTAACATGAGCTTTAGTTTGCAGCCCCATCCAATATTGAGTAGTAGTTGAAAGAACCGATTGGATGACAACCTTTTTGCCTGCAAAAGATTGAGAATGGCCTCTCCATCTGTTCATGCTCCTGTGAATCCTGTCATGCATGATGAGGTGTGAGGACATCCTTTCGACCACGATTGGTGAGACCTATAGCTTCTCCTAATCTCCTGAGTATGTAAATACCAAACCTAAAGAGGTGTCACGACTAAGAATGAGTTTTGATTTAGCGCGATTTTACCCTCTGTCCTGATTCTTCTGCAAACCTTTGTAAAAGAGAGTTAATATTCTTGGCTGCTAGCTTTAGAGGCTTGGAAGAAAAGCAAAATATCATGCACACACTAGAGAACATTGATGCACACTGTTGGGTTCCCCTTTAGCGGCAATCATTTGGAATAGGGTTGGCCTATGGTTAACTAAGTTGTGGACCGATTTAGTGAAAGCTCAGCACAGAGAATATAAACGTAAGGAGAGAGAGAGAGGGTCAACTTGTCTAATGCCTGAGAGGGGTTGGACCGGATCCGTGGCATGGCCGTTGATCAAAACACGGTAGGATACCGTTGTAACACGCCTCATCAACCTATCTATGAAAATAGGATGGAAACCTATGGACTTCAGGCAGCCATGAATGCCCAGGACAACTTATCGTAGGCATTAGAAATTTTTAACTTTAAAGCACACCATTTTTTCCTCCTGTTCTTCTGATTAATGTTGTGCAACATCTCTTTGGCAACGAAGATGTTATCTATTGGTTGTTTAGCCGGTTGGAATGCTGCTTGGACATTCGGAATACATTTGCTTAACAAGGGTCTAACTCTCTGCACTATGATCTTGGAAATAATTTTATACTGAACATTACATAAGCTAATGGGGCGGAAGTCTTCAAGTCCACAAGCTCCTTCTTTCTTGTGGACAAGAACAATGTTAGTTTCATTTATTCCCTGAGCAGTGAACCTGAAGCGAAGAATGTTTTGACCATTTTGCAAACATCCCCCACCAACTATGTTCCAAAAGGATTTTTATAAGGCTGCATTGTATCCATCAGGTCCAGGGGCTGGATCTTTACCTAGGGAGAAAGTGGCTTGTCTAATGACCTCCACAGACGGAATAGCAATAAGGGCCTAATCAAAAGATAAAAGGACCAAAAGGTGAAACTAATCACAGATATGGCATGAAGGCTCTCAGTACGGGGTCGATACGGCTAGACAACACCGTCCGTATAATAATCTAGGAGGTCATCAAACTGATCTGTCTAAACTTCCTCCGTCATCTCCTCCTCGGGGTAGAAGGGCTCATTACCTATGCACCAAGAGTAGCAACAACAGACACGAAGGTCGGCAAGCAGATAGATATATAAATCTTCAAAGATATGCAGAATAAAGAGAGTAAACGATAGACAAGATCATTAAGAATGCATAGCATCGGAATCATAAACAAGCTAACATAAACATCTATCAAAATAGACGGTCCACATAGTCTAATCACCACGGGATATTATCACTGCCCTCCCAACTCGAACTGAGTTGTGGTAGAGAGTATACACGGGAGAATAGCTCGGCCAAGCAAAAGTGGATACATGGGGAACAAACAAATGATCATCGAAACATCCCATAGTCAAAAGCATCCGATGGTGTACATCCATCACAGAAATCACGATCTGCGGTCGCTCAAAAGTAACAGTCCTATCACAGTGGTGCCCCAGCTGTGTTGAACGGTACAACTGAGTGGTGCCTAACACAAGATCCCTATTCATACAACAATTAAGGGCTATAGGCTTTCTTGCGTGAACAAGATTCAATATCATAAGAGAGACTACTTCCTTTCGTCAAATCAAATCGAATAGAACAAACAAACGTCTTCAAAATATCAATACCATACATAGTCCTCTTCAAGCTTTTACAATCAAGATTTGGAATTTATCATTAGTGTTCCTGGTTGAAATCGATTCTACTTGTCACATTGATATTTATATACATACATGCATGGGGGTGCTCCTGTGCAAGACAACTGCTAGGGCCCACCTGAGGCCCCACAAAACATGGGAGAGGTGGGGATTGAAAGATGCAGATGGGACCAATCTAGTTATGAAATCTCAAGTCAATCCACTGATCCTAACATGTTTATCTGTGGCCCACAAATTTACTTATTTATGACCCAGTTGAAGGCTACCCAGAAAATAAAGGACTTTATCTGATCTTGACTTCAATAAAATTCTCATTGTAGAAATAATCATCTTCAACAATGTTCAGAACACTGTGTGAAAGGATGACCTTTTTTAATCAACCCCTAGACCATGCAGTCAATGTTCAATTTAAGACTATGGTAGCAGACTAGGGTGCAGGGTTGGGTAATACTTCAAGACAGACCCGACTAAGATTAATGTTGGTATATATTCCCCACCCAAATGAAATTCGGGTTGACTTGGGTTCGATGGGGTACCCATGTATGTAATGTATACGCAGGTCGAATGCCTAGATAGGTTGACATTGGGTACCATGGCCTCAATTAGAATTTGATTTACTAGAGTGATGGCTGAGTAATAGTTTTCCACTAAGAGGGAGTTTTGAGGGGGCCTGCGACCCAAAGGAGCCCGCACATACATGAAAAGAGCCCATACATATGAGGAGTGCCCTCACAAGTGGGAAGAGGCAACATATCTTAGGGTCGAACTCTTGGTAGCTGTGCAAGAGATGGAGTTGCTTACCAACAGAGCTAGCAACCCATGATTCTCAAATAAATGAATGGTAAGATGTTCCCAAGCTATGGGCTCTCCTTCCGATAACAATCTCAATGGTGAGAAGTAAATGAGGAGGTCAACATAACAGTCTCAATGGAGCCCATGAACATACTCTTTCTCTCTCTCTGCCCAACACGACAATGTCAATGGAGCCCATGATTTCTGGCAGAGCCCATGAAATTCTCAAGTGGTGACTTGAGATTCTTAAATTTAAGAGACACTCAACAAATAAGTGATCACATTTCAAAACAATATTTATAAGTCATTTCCAAAGAAATGGTTTAGACTGCTGTTTGGAAAAGTTTATCTGAATCTACGATTGAATTAGCACTGTCCTTTTTGCCTCTTTTTCAGAGTACCAAAAGTGAAATTTTCAATCAGACATTAATTTCTAAACACTATATTGTAATTTTTTTTTGACAAGTTCCAAATGACTTTTATTATATGACAAGGTTGTTTGTGCTACAAGTTTTTAAATCGACGTATACATGCCAAATGATCTATTTGTAAAACGGTCAAATTAAAACAACTATATTTTAAATTCCCCACTACCCACCTGAGATAATCCAAAATGTGATGTTTGTATTTCAACACGAGCTTGCAGGTGGGTGAGTCTCTAGATTTGGTTACGCATTCACGAAAGTTAAGTGTCTTGGAGGTACCTTTCTGTCACCAAATTAACCCATGATACAAGTTTGGGTGACTGCAGAATCTCCAGACCAAGTATGTTATGAGAGCCTTAGATTGCACCTTAACTAGACCAAGTATGTTGGTCTAGTTATATAGTGGTCAAGGCTATTAGATGAAGACCATGAGAGCCTTATGTTCCATGCCAAATGAAAGGCTAAGTCGAGCTGCTACAAATGGGATTGCATGCTCTATTAGGTAATTCTTGATGGTTTAACTAGCAGCTTGAATTGGCACAAACACAGATTGGAGGAAGACTTTCTGTCTAATTGGGAAGAAGAATTTCCCACGCCACCCTACAATTAAGATAAGTGGTCGCCATGAGTTGCACTTACTTGAGTTGGTTTAGTTTTGATGTAACGTCCCGGAATTCCAAGGTTGTAATTAGTCTAGTTAATCGTATTTTTAGATAATTAAGCTCGTTTATAAGCTAAACAGGTCCGGTTAATCATTTGGATCGCGTGTGCGAAGTTGGGTTGAGATCCGAGCTCGTTTGGGTACAGTAGCGATGGTGTTGCTATTTCAGGAAAGTTCCGATGGCTGTTTAGTATTCTGTGCTTTTTGAGATTTTGGCACCATCGGGTAGATTACCTAATTACTCGGACTTTGTCCTTCTACTGCACCTCAACCGGGTTGACCCAACCCAAGGCCCTAATGGCCATTTGGTAATTTTTTCCCATTCCCACCTTTATCCCATGTGAACCCCACCTCCCCATCTCATTCCCATTAGATCCCACCCCCTTAATCCACGTGAGTTAGCTCCCCCCACTCCATTTCCTGTTTCCCCATTTCTTTTAGGTCACATGGACCACTCCTCCTGCTCATTCCACACTCCAAACAGCAGTGCGCCCGCCCCCCCCCCCCCCCCCCCCAACCCAAAGTTCCTTGCTACCGCCGGACTTCAAGCATATCCCCTCTTCTCCACTCTCTCTCTCTCTCTCCCAGCCATGCTGCCCCCACCATCCCGGCGCCATCGCTGTAGCTGTCGGAGACCCACCTACGCCACCACCAAACCCCCTGCCCATCTCTCTCTCTCTCATCCCCTTCCCATTTCGTTTCTCTCCCTTTCTTTCTCCTTGTTTCTTCCTCCCTTCTCTCATTCTCTTTCTTTCTTTGTTTGATTTTCTTTCTTTATTTCCTCTCTCTCACTCCTCCCTGCTACATGGATCAACCCCCTTCCTCACCCATTCCACCATCTCATTCTCTCTCACTTCACCCACTTGCCAACATGGACTAACCCCCACCCATGTCACCTTTTCTTTTCTCCCTCTTTCACTCCTCCCAGCCAATGTGATTGAGCACCATTTCACTTTCTCTCTCTTACTCCCCCCTCTCTATCTCTCACTCATTGCCCACGTGAATCGGCCCCACCCATCTCACCATTTCATTCTCTCTAATTCTTCCTCATACTGTCTTTCTTTCTTTCTTTTTGTCTTCATTCCCCTCCTTGTCAATGGACCACCAAAGACCCTCCGTCGCCACTAATCAAGTGGGCCACCAATCAATTGGGCCCCACAACCTCCCCATCTCAATTTCAGTCCTCATCTCTCTCATTCTTTCTTTCAATCTCTCTCCCACCTTGCTGGAAATGGATCTAAAAGGCTGCCCCAGCACCTTCGATCATCACCATCATCTTCACGTGGACCCCACGATCTCCATCATCCCCAATTTCAAGCTTCAATGTTTGGTAAGCTCTTTTTCCCCCTAGGTTTGGTTTATGTGCTTTGGGTGTAGAAGTGTGATAAGATAGCTTAGAGCTTTCCATTCTTTTAGTTTTATATTTTAATTTAGTTTTATTTTGCTATTTCCCTTAGAATTGGATTTCGGGCACTATGGAGCTAGGATTTGTGGATTTGGGCATTTTCAACCAAAGGCAAGTGGATATTTATATATATGCTTGGATTTGTTTGTCTCTCCTTTGATTTGATGATTGATGATGATTTAGATGACCACATGCTTATTGATGTCTTCGATTTTGAAAAACATGATAATTTTGTTTATATGTTTAATGAAATGGATTCTTAATTGGATGGGATGGATTGGACTTATGATTTGGAGGATGTCTATTGTCATTGGAGAGTGCTAGGCCCTATGCTTGTGTTTGTCTACAATTGTGGATGGAAAGGGAGTTTCTCCCCAATTTAGTTCGGTTACAGAAGCTTGATTCTGTTTTCTGAAGCCACGCGGTCAACCGAGTGGGGTGACCCAATCAACCTGCAACATTGGCATATAGAAGCCTGACAACTTAACCAATTCCCATTTATGTTTCAACTCTGACTCTGTACCTGGCCGACCGGATGTTGATTGGCTATGAAGGAGGTCGACCGGATGAACTGAGGTTCTTTCTTAAGGGCCTCTGACTTAAAACTGGATGGACTTATGTGGGACCTTGGCTACCCTTTTGATGACTCATTTGACTATGTGTGCGAATGTTTTGAGCCGACGTTCCTCACGGTTATTTCGGTTGTATCGGGATTCCAAACTAGCTCAATTGTGAACGGCAACAGGATACCCTCCTTTATATCTATGCACGAAGATGATTCGTTTCGGGTATTGCGAAGCCTAATCCCTTTCGTTGACTTAGTAGGTTGTACAATGCTTCGGGAATAACACTATGCTTAGGTTTGGTTTGTTTCGCTTTTGATTCTGAATCGTACTGTATGGTACTTTGTCTACATTTCACGAACATGTTAATTAGCTCAGTTTACTTTGATTTGTTTTGGGATCATATGGAGAACTTAGACGATGGACTTAGGATCTCTTTTGATGTTCCGTTTGTTTCGATACTTGATGGAATTGTCGAGGCTAGGTGGCTTTGATTGTAAAGGCTTGAAGATGACTACTTATGGTATTGATATTCTGAAGAAGTTTGTTTGTTTGATTGATTTGACGGAAGGTAGTAGTCTCTCTTATGTTACTGAATCTTGTTCACGCAAGAAAGCCTAGCCCTTCACTAATGTATGAATAGGACTCTTGTGTCAGGCACCACTCAGCTGTACCGTTCAACACAGTTGGGGCACCACTGTGATAGGGCTGTTACTTTTGAGCGACTGCAGATCTTGATTTCTGTGATGGATGTACACCGTTGGATGCTTTTGACTATGAGATGTTTTGATGATCGTTTGTCAATTCCCCATGTATCCACTTTTACTTGGCCGGGCTATTCTCCCGTGCATTCTCTCTACCACAACTCGGTTTGAGTTGGGAGGGCAGTGATAATATCCCGTGGTGATTAGCCTATGTGGACCACCTATCTTGTTAGATGTTTATTTTAGATTGATTATGATTCAAATGCTATGCATTTCCTATGATCTTGTCTATCGTTTACTCTGCTTCGTACTGCATATCTATTGATGTTGTATTTATATATATATATATATATATCTGCCTACCGACCGTCGTGTCTGATGTTGTACTTGGTGCATAGGTATCGGGTACATCTACCTTTGGGAAAGTGGAGGCGTCACTTCAGGCAGTTTAGCCTGATGGTGCGTACGAGTTGTGTGTCGACGATATTGTCGTCGTGACCAGCACACGAGTGCCTTCATACTTTGGTTAGTTCGTATTTATTCTCTTTTGGCTTAGGTTTTGATAGAAGCCATTAATTAATATACTTTTGTTACGTTTTGCTAAACTTAAACTATAGAAAATAAAGATGTGCATACTTTGAAATGTTATGTTGTACCATTTGTTTATTATGATGTTCTGCTGTGTTTTATGGTTACCGAGGAAATATTTATACCTCACCGCGGACTTCGATCCCATGGGACATGATTGGGGCCACATTGTATTTGTTTAATGTTGGAAAAATTTTAATTGGCCCTATTCTCATGCATAATCCCCGGTTTCACGTTTGGGGGCGTGACATGAGACATGATGGACAACTATAGATGATTGGATTTGTTTTCAATGTCCCAGCCTAAGACCCCTAATCATCTTATCTCAGAATCCTTAGATTGGATGCATCCAGTGGGCCCCAATCCACAAGTGATGCTCTTCTGAAATAGAAATAGGAAGGTATGGATTAGGAATTGGCCAAATGGTCGCCCCATCAAATGATCCAAATGTTTGATTTTTTTTTCTTCTTTTGCTAGGTTAGCCCACTTACTAGGAGCGATACTACCCATCTAAAGACCCATAGATCGATCCCTGGGCATATGTGTGAAATTGAGGTGCCAATACCACTCTATCAGGCGTGTTGGCCAAAATCTTTGATTTTTAGTTGCCACAAAGCTCAGAGATTTAGTTGGCTTGTTGAATAATTGTTTAAAGCCCACAAGGCGTGATCGGTGCACTACTCGAAAGATGGAGTCTATCGTCAAGCGTTATCATGTGGCGTCTTTTTGCCATTTTTTGAGATTATTAGTTGAAAACCTAAGTAAAAAATGAAGGCGTTAGTCCTGGCACTATGCAATTTTCTGTTGTGGAGTTGCAAAGCTTATAATGATCTATCCGTATTGTCATTACTTGAATGTAATAATGATTTATTGTTTTGAGCTTTGTTTTCCCTGATGCCTGGGATGCGAGCTTAATTTGATTTTGATTGAATGGGATTGCTCTTGATCCTCTGATTGTTCTCCTATAGATTTTCCTTTGTTAATAAAACCCTAAACTTACCTTCCAACAAAAAAGTTTCAAAAAGTTCAGAAGTCTGAGCCTGACCCAAGTTCATGCTGGTTGGAGTTATACTCAAGCCAACCAGTCAAACGATCGGGTTGGCTCGGTTGGAGTGAGGTTGTTTCTGTACCAAAGCTGCACCCACCACAACTGGTCAGTCCACCGTACACTTCTTAATTGGGCGAGGCCCATTATTTGGGTTCCACCATACGACCATCTCTATATGGACCCACTATTTTGGTCCCGCACAGATAATTCGATGGAGGCATTGGTTCCACAGTGATCAGACCCATCGAGTTCAGTCCCATGTTGGAATCTTTAAAGGGACTTGGGCTTTTTGGTACAATGAATGGAAGGCAAAAATGGTCTGTTTTCAGCTATCCGAAGGAACCTTCATGGAAAAGGTTTTGTTACTGCCCTATTTTCAGTCCAACTGATAATTGGATCTGCGTTCGGTTAACGTAAGACCTGTTGGACTTGGTTCAAAGCTTGGGTCTACTAAACCTAATGAGCTTGGGATCAATTCACCTTGGACCTGATAAATTTTCATACTTCAGTCTTCAGTTGGGAAACTTGATTTAAGACATCCCAACTAGAAGTGAGGATTCCTGAGAACCATGTATTGCCCAAGTGGTAAGACGTGGCAGTTCTTATCAGTGTGACCAGGTTTCGCACTTGGCCAGCCCCCCCTCCCTTGCATGTGCGAGTCTCCATTATCTGGCATGTGTGAGTTAGTCCGCCCCTTGCATGTGATGGAGAATCTAGGGTTGCCAATTGACCCACACACAGCTGCCAAAGACTAAATCTAAGAACTGAAGGTTCAGGCTATTCAATGGGCCCAACAGCCAAGCTCAAACCAAGGTTTAAAGGTCCGGATTTTTTGTTTGGGCTAGACTCGGGCGTTGAACTTGAGGCCCATTGGACTCAAGTAAACCAAACCAAACCAAACCAAGCCTTTTTCCACTAGGTGGGGTCGGCTATATGGATTTGACGACGCCGATCAAATCTGTTTAGGGGCATGTCCTCCATTAGATCCATGTAGGCAAGGTCATGTTTAATAGTTTCTTTCCAACTTTTCTTGGGTCTCCCTCTCCCTCTCCTACTCCTGGCAATCTCCATGCTTTCACATCTTTTAACAGGTGCCTCCGTTGGACGCCTTCTAACATGGCCGAACAATTTAAGTCGATTTTCTCTCATTCTATCTCTAATCGGTGCTATTCCTACTTTGCCCCTAATCTCCTCATTCCTAATCCTACTCTGCCCATTGGACTCAAGTAATGAATATATTTTTAATATAATATAATATTCTTTAATTGAATCAGTCGTACCAACAGTGTGATGCTCCATAAAAAAAAAATATTGTTTTGCTAATTGTCTCTGGCATATATGGATATGATCTCCGATAGCTTCTACAACAAGTAGCTCTATATCCTCATCACATTATAATTATGATATAACCAAATCCTCGTCATATTATAAATCAAATTTATTTTAGGATGAACTCTCAACTCACCCTTTCCATATTCAATAATCTTTATGATATGATCTCTATAGGTACCATACTAGAGAGGATGTGGGAACCTTCCCAACAAGGAATGGTTCATTATCATTTCAAGATCTTCATATGGGATGAGTCACTCTTTGGTCAACTCTGTTGGGTTGGATACTTATGTCTAAGAATTTGACTTCTCATAACAACCATATCGGTACAATATTGTTTATCAAGTGTCTAATATAAATAATGATAGATGATAAATTGCCAATTGAGATTAAATATGAACTCTAAAGGCAAGATTATATATTAATATCATCAACTACAGAAGTCCATTTTTGTCCTTTTTTCTGTTTGCTTGTTTATTTTGTTTAGGATTAGAACTCACATTCTCTCACCCCCTAATGGGAGTTTCCCTTCCCAGGTAAGCTATAGCAAGCCTGTAGCACCCTAATGTGTGTATTTAGATTATATATATATAGCGGTTGCGCACCGGGGGTGGGACCCACCAGATGGTCCATCTGAATGGACCATACACACACCTTGATTTTCACATGGACCTCGAGATTTGCATGGGGGAGTTATTGCGGGGATCTACTTGAAGCAATCACATGGTTTTGAGGATCGACTGGAGCTAGCACCGCAGGTATGGCAGGTTTTTCACAAATTCAGATGGAAACTTAGCGTGCTAATGTTGGGAGTCAGCGCCGAGGGGGAGTGCTGAAGTCATCCCTGATTTAGCACACGCATCTGAGGGGTTAGGCCGATGGCGCTATATAGGGTAGGATTATATTTAGCATAGGGTTGCTTATTTTATTAGGATTGGGTTTTCCTATTGTGGGTAGATTTTTTGCAAAGCAAGATGGGCTAGGTTTTCCTATTTATATTGATGATTGTAATAATACACTATCACACAATAATACGAGTTTACATTGTGTGTTTGCCTTTTCTGTCTCCCTTCTCCCTTAACACTCCTCAATTTTCAAAACTTCAATTTCCTGTTTTTGCAAATACTCCATTTTTTATATAAAAAAAATTCTACCATTTCCTTTCTACTCAAAATTCTTCTATTTCCTTTCTACCCCATGCAGACTCTCTATGTTGACATTCTTTCCCAGACTAGCAACTGTTTATGTTCGAACGATAAAAGATAAAGCTACGGATTAAGTGAGTAGAGAGAAATAGGCGCAAAAGAGTAAAACCTCTTTATCATCTCTCTCACGAGTACTCATTACATGACATGAAAAGGAGTTAAACATAAAATCCCATGTTTGCAACCATCAAAGATCTTTTTTGAATCATTCTAATAATACCATAAATAATAAATAAGAAATGTGTTGCAACGGTATCCTACCGTGTTTTGATCAACGGTGATGCCACAGATCCGGTCCAACTCCTCTAAGGCATTAGACAAGTTGACCCTCTCTCTCGTTACATTTATATTCTCTGTGCTGAGCTTTCACTAAATCGGTCCATAACTTAGTTAACCAAAGGCCAACCCCATTCCCAGTGATTGCCGCTAAAGGGGAATCCAACAGTGTGCTTCAGTTTTCTCCCGTGTGCGGATGATATTTTGCTTTTCTTCTGAGCCTCTAAGCTAGCAGCGAAGAATATTAACCCTCTTTTACAAAGGTTTCCAGAAGAAGCAGGACATAGGGTAAATCGCGCTAAATCAAACTCATTCTTAGTCGTGACACCTCTTTAAGATTGGTATTTACATACTCAGGAGATTAAGAGATGTTATAGGTCTCACCAATCGTGGTCGAGGGGATGTCCTCATCATGCATGACAGGATTCACAGGAGCATGAACAGATGGAGAGGCCATTCTCAATCTTTTGCAGACAGAAAGGTCGTCATCCAATCGGTTCTTTCAACTATTCCTTAATATTGGATGGGGCTGCAGACTAAAGCTCATGTTACTAAAATTGTTAAGAGCGATGTTAGTTTTATGGGGAATGGGACAGGGGAACAACGTAGGTACGTTCCTCTTAAATGGACTACTGTCTCCGGAGCTGTTTTAGAAAGGGGTTTAGGTATTAGAGACCCAGGAATTGAAAATAAAACGGGTTTGACTCACTTGATAAGGAGATTCCTTACTTCCTCGGAACAATGGTGGTGTCGGGTACCAGCTCAAAAATACCTTCGCAGCAAGAATTTCTATGACGTGGATATCAAACCAACAGACTCTACCCTTCGGAAACAAATGCTCGAAGTCAGAAAAATTGTGCTTTCCAACACAAGTGGGGTAGCGGGTGATGGGACTAATATCAGGACCCTTGATGACATTTGGGTCTTAGGTTTGGGACAACTAAGGGATCAACTTCTTCTGTCTGTTTCTCAGGGTATTCTTTCACAGCTGAACGTCATGTTGGCTTCAACTCGAACTTGGAACATTTCCCTGCTATTGTCCCTTTGGCCCGTTGAAGTTGATACAAAAATTACTAACATCCCTTCGGGTGGTCCTGATATTTGAAGCTGAAAATCTGAACCAATTGGGACATGTAGCTATAACGTCCTTTTCAAGAAGATTCAAGCCAGGTCCTCATCTGCCTTAGTACAAAATCTGGAGACTACCAATTCTACCTAAACTCCAATTTTTCTTGTGGTGCACCATCCACAACCGCTTGGCTACAAAGACCGCTTAGCCCATAAAATGGAGGGGTTATCCCCAACCTGCCCATATTGTGTAATGCCTTAGAGGAAACAATTAATCACTTATTGTGTAAGTGCCCTTATCTATCAGAGTTTGGAGCCTCTTTCCCCAGTCCATAGATAACCCCACTAACCATTCTACCTGGCTTGGTTCCTGCAACCACATCTGTCCATAGGATAAAACTAGGTGTCATTGTGTCCTGGTACATCTGTAAAACCAAGAATAACCTTACTTCTGCCTATCACCCCTCCATATCCAGCTCAGGTTAAATTTAAAACAGTTTATAGCCTTCTTGAGTGGAATATATCACATCTCTATACTGGTCATGGCTCCTTTGGTGGTCCAACTACTGATAAATGGTTGCCTCCACCAGGCTGGTTTAAGCTGAATTTTGATGTATCATTCAACCAATTTACCAACTTGGCAGGGTTGGGGGTCATCGTTAGAGACTCACATGGGAATGTGATTTCTTCATTTGCGGGAAAGGTGGCTGCTTCACATCCCCTAGAGGCTGAACTCCTCGCCCTCCAAAATGGTCTAAAGGTTTGTAAAGAATTGCAAATTTCTTTTGTTTAGATAGATAGAAGGTGACAGCCTTGTTTTAGTATCTTCTGTGCAACAAGCAACTAACATGGCTTGAAATCCCATGGCGTCTTGGAGACAAACAATGGAGTTGTTGATGAACTTCCATGGTTGGAACCCATTCACCACTGTAAGAGATCAGCTAATACCATAGCAGATTCCCTTGCTAAGCTTGATTTTCTGATGATCAATACTTTCACAGCCTCTCTCCCAGATCCCATTCAGTTTGAGTTACTTCAAGAGTAGGAAATAGCATCTACCTATACTAGAGCATTACACGATTACGTTGGCCCAAATTTAGATACATCCAAAAGGGCCATCCAAATCTCAGATGACTCGGAGGATGTTGCAGAACATGGTGTTGGCACTTCAGAGGCCAGGCTTTCAAATAGAACCAGATCATAAAGGAATAAAGGAATGCAGGTTACAAGAATGTTCGGCCATTTGGGTCTGTTATTAATTGCAGACGTCTCAATGAATGTGGGTCTTGGACTGCTGGTCTTGCTATCGCATCATTATCTATATATTCTAGTTTGTTTTGTCACTTACCAGGTAGTTAAGCCTTTATCTTGGTGGTTTGTTTATTGGTAAAAAACTGTTGATATGTTTGTTCTGTACTCTGTCTAGATAACTCTCTTCTTTCTGGCAAAAGAAAAATCAAAGTGTAATCCACAATTATACAAAAATGATAACTCTAATTCAAATCATAGTAAAATCGACAATTATCAATAAGTCGCAATCAAATCCACAAACTATTCACCCATAATAACCCAAGCAAAATCACAAGTCACAGAACCCCAACCCCACTTTATCTTCATTCTGATGATACAATGCTTTTTGCATCTACATAGCCTTTAATTTGATCGTCATAAAGTTTAATATCATCTTAATGTTGATATTTTTTTAATTCAATCTTACAATTTCCGGTTGTGCAGGACTCCATATTGTTATTAGAGAAGCAGAGAATGAAGGGTATTTATCTACCTTATACTTTTCTTATTGAAAAAAAATAAATTATGAATTGTTTTCACCTTCTTTATTTTTATTTTGTGTGTTTCATTTTTTTTTTGAGCCAGCTCTTTTCCAGCTGGATATTTCACCGCTCATGGAACATATAAAGAAGCTTTCATCTTTGTTGCAGTTTTAGGCAAATTTTTTTTTTGTTATGTCATTAATTAATACAAATCAATTCTTTATTATTTTTTAACAAATTCTCTTCATTTCTCAATTTATACAAGACACTTCTTTTTGCACTTAGAACTAGTGTATGAATAAAGATATCTCATATGTTTATTTTATTTAAAACAAAAAATTCGACATGATAAATTAGATGCCTTTTATTACCCGCATACTGAAGCTGTGGAAAGAAATGACAACAATAGAAGGCGACATAGCACATTTCAACATATAGAACTTCTTCGGCTTTGTGTTGGCTTCATAGTAAGCTATTTTCCGTGTAATTCACTTTCATATCAACTAGTTAAATAAGCGTCTAAAATATACAAAATAAAGGGAATCCAGAAAATTTAGTCTGATTTTTAATCTTCTATTCCCTTTTCTTTTGCATATTTTATATATTATTCAGTCGCTTGTTTAACTAGTTGATATGAAAGTGAATTACGCTGAAAATGGCTTACCATGATAACAACAAAAAGTTGAAGAAGTTCCATATGTTGAAATGTGGTATGTTGCCTTATATTGTTGTCATTTCTTTCCACAGCTTCAGCCTGCATGGTAAGAAAAAGGTATCAAATTTATCATGTCAAATTTTTAGTTTGAAAGAAAATAAACAAATGAGATATCTTTAATTTTAAACTAGTTCTAAAAGCAAAAAGAAGTGTCCTGCATAGAATCAGAAATGAAGAGAATTGTTTAAAAAATAATAAAGAATTGATTTTTATTAATTAATGATATAACAAAAAAAAAAAAAAAACACTTGTCTAGAACTGCAACAAAGATGAAAGCTTGTTATCTGTTACATGAGCCGTGAAATATCCAGCTGCAAAAAGCGTTGGTTCAAAAAAAAAAAAAAAAACAAAACATGAAACAAATAAAAAAAATGAAAATAAAGAATATGAAAACAATTCATAAGAAAATTATAAGGTAGATAAATACCTTTCATTCTCTGCTTCTCTAATAACAATATGGAGTCGTACACAACCGGAAATTGTAAGATTGAATTAAAAAACTATCCACATTATGATGATATTAAACTTTATGAAAATCAAATTAAAGGCAATGTAGTTGAAAAAAAGCATTGTATCTTCAGAATGAAGATAAAGTGGTGTTGGGTTTCTATGACTTGTGATTTTGCTTGGGTTATGAGGGGTGAATAATTTGTGGATTTGATTGTGACAAAAATCATAACTCCAATACAAATCACAGTAAAATCGACAATTATCAGTAAGTGACAATCACAAAATCACATGTGACAGAACCCCCAACACCACTCTTATCTTCACTCGGACAATACAATGCTTTTTGCATCTACATTGCCTTTAATTTGATCGTCATAAAGTTTAATACCATCTTAATGTAGATATTTTTTGAATTAAATCTTACGATTTCCGGTAGTGCAGGACTCCATATTGTTATTAGAAAAGCAGGAAATGAAGGGTATTTATCTACCTTATACTTATGAATTGTTTTCATTTTTTTGTTTTTTTTTTTTTTTAACCAACTCTTTTTGGATATTTCACGGCTCATGTAATAGATAAACAAGCTTTCATCTTTGTTGAAGTTCTAGGCAAGTGTTTTTTTTTTCTTTTTTTCTTTTTTGTTTTGTCATTAATTAATACAAATCAATTTTTCATTATTTTTTAACAAATTCTCTTCATTTATCATTCTATACAGGATACTTCGTTTTGCTCTTAGAACCAGTTTAAGAATAAAGATATCTCATTTGTTTATTTTCTTTCAAACTAAAAATTTGACATGATAAATTTGATACCTTTTGTTAGTATGCAGGATGAAGCTGTGGAAAGAAATGACAACAATAGGAGGCAACATATCACATTTCAACATATGGAACTTCGTCAACTTTTTGTTGTCATCATGGTAAGCCATTTTCCGTGTAATTCACTTTCATATCAACTAGATAAACAAGCCAGTGAATAATATCTAAAATATGCAAAGAAGGGAATCAAGAAAATCTAGTCTGATTTTAATCTTCTATTCCCTTTTCTATGAAAGTGAATTACACGGAAAATAGCTTACTATGAAGCCAACATATGTTGAAATGTGGTATGTTGCCTTCTATTGTTGTCATTTCTTTCCACAGCTTTAGTCTACATGGGTAATAAAAGGTATCAAATTTATTATTGCACATTTTTAGTTTGAAATAAAATAAACAGATGAGATATCTTTATTCATACACTGGTTCTAGGAGCAAAAAGAAGTGTCCTGTATAGAATGAGAAATGAAGAGAATTTGTTAAAAAATAATAAAGAATTGATTTGTATTAATTAATGACATAACAAAAAAAAAAAAATTGCCTAAAACTGCAACAAAGATGAAAGCTTCTTTATATGTTCCATGAGCCGTGAAATATCCAGCTGGAAAAGAGCTGGCTCAAAAAAAAAAAAAAATGAAATACACAAAATAAAAATAAAGAAGGTGAAAACAATTCATAATTTATTTTTTTTTCAATAAGAAAAGTATAAGGTTGATAAATACCCTTCATTCTCTGCTTCTCTAATAACAATATGGAGTCCTGCACAACCGGAAATTGTAAGATTGAATTCAAAAAATATCAACATTAAGATGATATTAAATTTTATGACGATCAAATTAAAGGCTATGTAGATGCAAAAAGCATTGTATCGTCAGAATGAAGATAAAGTGGTGTTGGGGTTCTGTGACTTTTGATTTTGCTTGGGTTATTATGGGTGAATAGTTTGTGGATTTGATTGCGACTTATTGATAATTGTCGATTTTACTATGATTTGTATTGGAGTTATCATTTTTGTATAATTGTGGATTACACTTTGATTTTTCAGAGTTATCTAGACAGAGTACAGAACATAAATATCAGGCCCAACATTCTTCCCGCCTGCATTCCTTCATGATCTGGTTCTATTTGAAAGCCTAGCCTCTGAAGGGCTAACACCATGCTCTGCAATATCCCCCGAGTCATCTGAGATTTGGATGGCCCTTTTGGATGTATTTTAATTTGGGCCAACGTAATCGTGTAATGCTCTAGTATAGGTAGATGCTACTTCCTGTTCTTGAAGGTACTCAACCCGAACGGGAATCTGGGAGAGAGGCTCTGAAAGTATTGATCATCGGAAAATCAAGCTTAGAAAGGGAGTCTGCTATGGTATTAGTGTCACGAACAAGCCAGAAGAGTAATAACAAAGATTGTATAGAATTTGATGATCTCCTTGAGGATTCACCATTTGTATTTATAGATCAGAAATGCCCAATCTTGGGCTACAATTACAATCAATTAGATATCCTATTTTAGTATGTATTGCTGTACAAGTCAATCTAGTATCAATCTAGTATCTATCAAACTTAGTATGTATTGCTGTACAAGACTTATAATACGATGGGCTTTATAGATGGGCCAAGGATGGATCAATATTATAATGGGCCTGTGTTGACACCCCCCTCAAATTGATGCGGTGGAATCAGCAAGCATCAATTTTTTGGATAAGAATTGATGACGTGGGCGAGGAAGTCCCTTCGTGAATATATCTGCAATTTGGAGTCCAGAGGAAATGAACGGTAGGGAAATGACGTCCCGTAGATATTCATCACGAATGAAATGACAATCAACTTCAATGTGCTTGGTCCGTTCATGAAAAACTGGATTTTCTGTAATACGAATAGCACTAGTGTTGTCAGCATGAAGAGGGATAGGGGAGCTTTGTGGAAAGCCAAGATCGGAGAGAAGTTCCCCGAAGCCAAACGTAATTTAGAAATAGGCGGGACAGACGTCCCGCTAGATTTCATCCCGAATGAAAATGACCAATCAACTTCAATGTGCTTGGCCCTTTCATGAAAAACTGGATTTTCTTAATACGAATAGCATAGTGTTGTCAGGCATGAAGAGGTGATAGGGGAGCTTTGTGGACAGCCAAGATCGGAGCGAAGTCCACGAAGCCAAGTATTTTCAGACTAGGCAGCAGGACATGGCGGATATTTCAGCTTCTGTGGAAGATCTTGAAACCTTATCTTGTTTCTTACATTTCCAAGATATCAATGCATGATCATTGCGGAATCAAGTTCAGTAATATGATATCATCAACATAAACAATAAGGACTAGTTATTCCCTCTTGGAGACGTATGTAAAACAGCGATGGATCATATGGGCTTTTGCTGGAAGTCTAACATAAACAAGGCGTCCTGAAAATTTTCAAACCAAGCACGGGGTGCCTGTTTAAGGCCATAGAGGGAACGTCTGAGTAGAGCCACATCTGAACTATTGGAAGGAGTGTACTCGTTAGGAAGGCGCATATAAACCTCCTCTTTAAGATCCCTATGAAGAAAGGCATTCTTTACATCGAACTGAAGAATGGGCCAAGCTAGAGATGCTGCAATGGCAATAATCATCCGGACAGTAGTCATCTTTGCAACAGGAGCAAATGTTTCATCATAGTCGATGCCATCGTTGCATCAATCATTCCATATGAAAGACTTGGGTCCCTTAACCTACTTCTTAGGTCTTGAAGGTGATTTCCAAGAGCGACCAGACGAGCCTTGTATCGGTCCAGCGAGCCATCGGATTTTAGTTTGACCGAATAAACCCATTTACACCCAATAGGCCGAACTGTAGGTGGGCAAGTAACCACATCCCATGTGATTAGTCTGTAGAGCTTCTAATTCCTCAGACATAGCTTTCCGCCAACATTCATGTTTCACAGCTTGAGAATAGGAAGTGGGAATGTTAACAGACGATAGAGTGGCAAGAAAGGATGAATGAGAATACCCATGTCTATCAGGAGGCCGAGAGACACGCGTGGTGCTTCGAAGAGTGGGCATCATATCTAGTTCGGGTGTAGTTGATAAAGGAGTTGGATCAGGTGCCGGATCAGGTGGCTCTTAAAGGGGTTGTATCGTAGCAGTGAGTGGTTCCGTTCGTCGCCGATATACAATTCCAGGTTTGAACCGTTCAACAATAGCTGGAGAAGTATCAGATGAAAAAGATGGTAATATATTCATGGGAATAGTAGTGGATGAAGCAATGGGTTGAGAAAAAAAATATAAATTTTCGAAAAACACGACATTTCGAGAAACACGAATTCTTTTGACAGATGGATCATAGCAAACAAAGCCTTTTTGATGAGTTGCGTAACAAAAAAAAAACACATCTGGTAGCTTGCGCCGACAATTTCATCCTTTCAGACAGAGGAAGATGAACAAAACAAATACATCCGAAAGTACGAAGATGAGTATATGTAGGATGAGAGTTAAAAAGACGAAAATATGGGGACTGATTTTGAAGTTTGGAAGACGGAAGCTGATTAATAAGATGAGCGAAATTAGAGAGAGCTTTCGGTCATAAATGAGGGGGAACAGAGGATTCAAGTAGCAGACAACGAACCATGTCAAGTAAATGGCGATTTTTCCATTCAGCAATGCCATTTTGCTGTGGAGTATGAGGACAGGTTCGTTGTGATATAATCCCCTTATTTTGAAGAAATTCTTGAAATTTGTTTGACACATTCACCACCAGAATCGGATCGGAGAATCTTTATGCAGGTGGAGAATTGTGTTTCAACATAGGCTAAATTTTTTTTAAAAACCTCAAACACCTCCGATTTAGCCCTTAAAAAATAAACCCAAGTGAATCTGCTATGATCATCGATGAATGTGACAAAATATTTATGGTGAGAATGAGAAATAACTGGTGTTATACCCCAAACGTCACTATGAATCAAATCAAAGCATTTTTCTGATATAGAGGTATGCACAGAAAATGGAAGGGCTTTACTTTTTCCTAATTTGCAAACAGAACAATCAATATTGACATCAGAAGTAGAAAATTGCATTTTATTAATCAAACCAGAATTTTTCAAAGATAACAATATGTTCGAATTAGGATGTCCTAATTTTTTTGTGCCACGGATGTACATTATTTTGAAGAACACATGAAAAAGCTGAAGTAGATTCATCCCTAGGTTGTATAGGCAGACTAAGCGGAAACAACCGGCCGCACTTAGGCCCCTTCGCGATCACCTGTCCCGTCCCCTGATCCTGTACAACACAACCAGAAGAAGAGAATGACACATTACAATGATTATCGACGAGTTGTCCAACAGATAACAAATTTGTAGAGAGGCCAGGTGAAAGAAAAACATGATTCAAAGGCAATTTGTGTGGAATATTTCCTATGGCAGTGATAGGTAAATGATCCCCATTTGCGGTTTGAACTTGGAGTTTCCCATCATATGATTGAATGTTAGACATGAGTCTAGAAGAGGAAGTCATATGATTTGATGCTCCAGAATCAAAATACCACATTGAAGGAGATGGAAAGGGTTTACCTGAGAAGCCCAAGGTGGAGAATGCTTGGAGAATCATTTGTTGAATCATTTCAGGGTTGATAGGAGGGCTGGGTGTACATTGCTGTGAAGACATAGATGAAGACGGAGAAGCAGGTGCCATAGAGTGCGAATCTGAAGAAGCAAAGCAGAATAAGCACGCGAATTTTGATTTTCTGGTCGTTTTCTGCATTCAGAAATGATATGCCCGCTAGCTTTGCAGTAGTTGCAAACTTTTCTCTTGCACTGAGAAGAATAATGTCCATACTTCTTACAAGTGAAGCATTGAATTTTGCTCAAATCTTGGGTCGAAGTGTTGCGTCCGGGAGGTTTCCCTTTTGCCATATATGCAACTTCAGCGGGACCATTGGATAATTGTTGGGATAGTTGATGATGAGTGACTATCTGTTGCTCTTCGCGGAGCACTTCATTGAGACATGTATCCAAAGAGGGAGATGGATGCCGACTCATAAGATTGGATTGAACGTTTTCAAAGTCAGGGCGAAGTTTCATTAAGAACTGATCTCGTTGAGTAACTTTATGAACTTCCTGAACCCCAGATAGAGTATCTCCAGTGATAGTGGCAGATGCAATATCCATGTATTCGGTCCAATGGGCAAAGAATTCGGAATAATACTCCTGGACAGTCATCTGTCCTTGAGAATGTTGAGCAATTTCATGTTCTAATTGGAACCGACGGGCTGAATTCTCTTGGTGATATATGCGTTTCAGATATCCCCACATATCTTGAGTAGTTCTATAGGGCTTAAGATGTAGAAAAAATTGGGGTTCTACTGCGCCCATTATCCAGCTCATAATTTGTGCTTCTTTGATTTCCCAATCTTCCAATTTTTCATTTGCCGTTGGCTTTCGCGTAGAACCAGAAATGTGGCCCCATAATTTTTTGCCTTTCAGATATAACTCAAATTGATAGGCCCAAGCAGAATAGTTTTTCCCATTGAATTTAATCAATTGCATTTCATTTTTGTCCATTTTCAATCCACAGAGGACAATAGTAACAGACAGATGGATAGCGGATAAGTGACAGCAAAGCAAAACAGCAGAAGAGCATCACACAAACCAACCAAAAATGTTCTGTTCTGCTATAAAAGGCGAATACAGCAGTGTTTATACCAACAGTGCACTAAAAGAGCAGTAACCAGTACTGATCAGTTATTTAATCAGCCTTAATCGGTCATAGGCAGCATCAACAGCATATAGCAGCACTCAGTACAATCAATAGAGGAAGACAGCAATTGATAGCACATTCAGTGTAATTTTTCTCCTACACAACCCAGACGAACTGTGAATTTGGACCTGGATCTGTTCGTGGACCCCACAGGGTGGTCAAATCACAGATCAGGATCAAAGATACTTCCTTCAGTCCAAATCTGATGAGATTTGGATACAGCTGAAAAAAATTCCAAAAATAATGGTCCAGGCGACCTTGAATCTGGGCACAGATTGTGTCTGTGGGCCCCAGTGGATGATCAAGGGTAAGATCAGATTACACAGTTATCTCTGTATCAAAAATCCGAAGCTCCTCAAAGTGGAATTTTGATAAAAGCTTTAGAGACCAGAAAGTTTGACGGTCGTGATGAAAACTATGTGCTCAAACGGGAGAAGTGCAAATCAGAGAGAATGGCCTACCTCAAATGATAAAAAAATCCGGAAAAAATGTGTATAATTCCCAGGAGTGATGGTCGACCAGAATGGGAGGATTTCTCTGGGCAGTGGGTGATCAATAGGTGGGCCACCTTTGATTACAGCCAATATAGTGCTTTTACAGACGATCAGATCTGTCGCAGGTCTTGGATAGACGATCAGTGCTCTAGGGCAGCCCCTTTGCAATCTCTGATCACAGCTTCTTAGTAGCAAAACAAAGGTCCTTAATCAATGTCGAGAACTCCAGAAAGAGATGTCTCCAACAGAAGATAAGACTTCTGTATATCCAGCTCCCAAGAGTCACAGACAGAAGATGGAACTACTGTATAATCAAAGAAGCTTCTGATAAAAGCTACAAATCAACAGAAGATTGTTACTCCCACACGATGGACAGAGATAGCTTTGATACCATGTCACGAACAAGCCAGAAGAGTAATAACAAAGATTGAATAGAATTTGATGATCTCCTTGAGGATTCACCATTTGTATTTATAGATCAGAAATGCCCAATCTTGGGCTACAATTACAATCAATTAGATATCCTATTTTAGTATGTATTGCTGTACAAGTCAATCTAGTATCAATCTAGTATCTATCAAACTTAGTATGTATTGCTGTACAAGACTTATAATACGATGGGCTTTATAGATGGGCCAAGGATGGATCAATATTATAATGGGCCTGTGTTGACAATTAGTTGATCTCTTATAGTGGTGAATGGGGTCTATGGGATCAGCCATGGAAGTTCATCAACAACTCCATTGTTTTTCTCCAAGACGCCATGGGATTCCAAGCCATGTTAGTTGCTTGTTGCCCAGAAGATACTAAAACAAGGTTGTCACCTTCTACCTGAAGGAAAGAAATTTGCAATTCTTTACAAACCTTTAGGGCCCGTTTCTTTACTAGAATTCATAGAATTCATGTCTGGTGGTTGTCTGGGAATTTCAAATCTTGGTATTTGAAATGCTACCAAATTCTGGAATTCTAAATTCGTTGTTTCATTCATGGCCTGAATTCCCACCTTTGCTCCCGGAATGCCGTCGTCCCTCTCCCGGAATTTATGTGCCAAGTGAGATTTCCAAATCCTACTTGTTAAAGTAGTTTTTCAAATGCTGAGTTTTTTGAAATTTGAAATGCTTGGAATTTCAAATGCCCAGGAATTCTGTGGGAATTCTAGTAATGAAACACAGAATTCCTGACAGGAATTCTGAATTTCCAGACAGCCTGAATTCCTGTCAGGAAGTCTAGTAAGTGAACAGGCCCTTAGACCATTTTGGAGGGCGAGGAGTTCAGCCTCTAGGGGATGTGAAGCAGCTACCTTTCCCGCAAATGAAGAATTCACATTCCCATGTGAGTCCCTAATGATGCCCGCTAACCCTACCAAGTTGGTAAATTGGTTGAATGATCCGTCAAAATTCGGCTTAAACCAGCCTGGTGGAGGAGGCAACCATTTATCAGTAGTTGAACCACCAAAGGAGCCATGACCAGTATAGAGATGTGATATATTCCACTCAAGAAGGCTTTAAATTGTTTTAGATTTAACTGCTGGACTTCACTTTTTCACACCGCTTGAACTTAAGTAAATGAAAATTTCTAGAAGCCTGAGATTATTTCTCAACAAATTTCACATTGATGGTTTTCTAACCATCTCAACGGCTAGGATGATATTCAAACCATCATCCATTTCTCGTGCACTCCATCCACCATTCAAATGAAGGCCACAAAATTGTCTCGTAGTTGCATGTTGATGTGACGCATGTTTGCTGGATGAGTCACCACAATACAGGATCATCTATTGCATCCAATTGAAGTCAATGAGTAGGGCCCATCTCTTAAATTCAAATTGCTTAAAAATCACACTATCACCTATGTCAACATCATGATTATGATTTTGAGCATTTTAGTTTTTAGAGATGAGGCTCAACTTCTTGTTTCAATGGGTATTGATATGGAGGATGATAGGCAGAAGTAAGGTTATTCCTGGTTTTTTAGATATACTAGGACATAATGACACCTAGTTTTATCCTATGGACAGATTTGGTTGCAGGGAACCAAGCCATAAGATGGTTAGTGGGGTTATCTATGGACTGGGGAAAGAGGCTCCAAACTCTGATAGAGAAGGGGCACTTTCAGAATAAGTGATTAATTGTTTCCTCTGAGGCACGACACAATGGGCAGGTTGGAGATAACCCCTCCATTATATGGGCTAAGCAGTGTTTTGTAGCCAAGCGGCTGTGGATGGCGCGCCACAAGAAAAATTGGAGTTTAGGGCCTTCATTCTGACTTTTTTCTATTTAAAGTTAGCAACCAGGGGAGAGTGGGAGTCATGGCCTAACAGCTAAAGAAATCCAAATTTTGGAAGTCCTTGCTAATGTCCACCCAGCTGCAACTTCTTCCTTCTGTGTTATCCCTGAACTTGGATTGGTCCTGATCAATTCTTTTGCACCGTTTTGAGGTGGTGAATTCATCCGGGACCTCTTGTTCTGGGATTGAGATAGCGTCAAAACCGGTGTTGGTCGATACAAAATGGCTCCAGTTTCCAGCAGTGAAAGTGGATGTGTCAAAAATGTTGAAGGGGGCCACAGACCTAGAGGTGGGTGGGTAAGTAAAGAGGGCGGGATCTGATTTAGAAGGGATGGTGGTGAGGACAAGGGGTATAGACTGATGAAGAAGATTGTTGGATGTAGGGCTCCCGTCTTGGGCATCCCGTAAAGGCTGAGATGAGGGAGATATCTTCCCAAGAAGACGAGTTGGAAGAAGAGGTACGGATTTTAGGATTGAACATGTGGTCATTTGTTTTCAAGGATGGTGGATCATTTTTAGGTAAAAAGGTAGCGTGGTCAGTAGGATTGGAAAGGACAATGCAGGATTGTGAATCAGAAGAAGAAATGTGGTGGGTTGATTAGACAAGGGTGGGTCCGTGCTAAAGTCACCCGTATGGGTACCGAGTCCTTGCTCTACTGTTGCTTCCACAATCTGATTACTTCCCGCCTCCATCGTCTCCTGGTCATAGGGACCTCCACCATTCCAATTTGATTGCTCAGAGAAGGAGACGCCTAATACATCCATGTCATCAGGTATGGCCTGGGTTGCCGTGACTGGCTTTATTTGTGCTGAGTCTAGACTTGAATCATTAGATCTGGCTGATGATGGACCCACGGATACATTTTCCCACTGAGAATGATATCCATGCTTGCACCTGTGTTCGCGATGTTGGTGTGGGGGCCATGAATCGGTTACCATAATTGGGAAACGAGGGTTACTTAATTTGGACCCTCTATTTTCTCGATATCCCAAAGGATGGCAACGGTGATTATTCCTTTGCGGAATATGTGACCAACCCTCTGTCATGCCTGTAGAAGGGTCCTGCGTGCCATTAGTAACAGATGCTTGAAGTTGGATTGGTTGTTTTCTCGTGTCAACCGGGGTGTTGCAAAAGGTACACCCTTCTCTTTTGAAGTCGAATTTATTACAGGGCCGACATTTAGGGGGTGGGTTCTCATAAACAAAGCGTTGGAACCTATTACCTTCCGGCGTTGGGTCCTACATGTTATTAGTAACAAATGCTTGAACTTGGATTGGTTTTTTCCCCATGTCAACCGGGGTGTTGCAAAAGGTACACCCTTCTCTTTTGAAGTCGAATTAATTACAGGACAGACATTTAGGGGGTGGGTTCTCATAAACAAAGCATTGGAACCTATTACCCTCCGGCGTGCTTATGACAATCCTCCCACGATTTCCTTGCTCAAATCCAACTCCACCTGGACACGAGCATAGAGAGCTCTGTTGCTTTGCTTACCATGCAATAAAGTAACACCGTCCAGCCTCAGTAAATCTATGGTCCAATACTCAATGGGTAGGCCTCGGAGCATCACGCACATAGGAGCCTGTGCTATGAATGCCTTTAGTGGGGTCGAAGTTAGGAACCCAATTAGTTAGAATCAGTTGTTGTCCTGCAAGTGTCCGAGGTGATTCCAACATGACCCTCCTCAGGTCTCGTTCCTGTGAGAAACTGACACGAAAGAAGCTGTTCTGGAGTTCTAGTATTTCAAGTGTTCCTTTAAGGCTCCAGAGTGAAGGTAGTAGCTGTTATAGAACCTTTAATGGCAACCTTCTGTCTCGAAACTGCCCTATGAGGGACAGGGCACGTGCTTTCCTTGCTTTCGAGAGTTGGTTCTCGTCAAAAGTTATCGTTGGCACCTGTTTAAGAGCGGCATTTTCTTCTATATACCAAATTCCTGAGGAGAGCATAGGTGTTGCCTGTTCTTGGACTTGAATATTAAGGGCATCACAATAGCTCTTAGTCGTCATACTAACCCGATTTTCTACCTCCATATCTGACGCTGAAGTCATAAGATCCGGTGGATGTGATTGCGAAAAAGGTGGTGGGGTATCAGTGGTTACCTCTAAAGAGGTTGTTGGGTTGAGATATTTTGCCATCGCCCTCTCCACTAACTCCTTACTCTAGTCGATTTCTACTATACCAGCAGTGAATATGAGGAGAAAAAGGTGCTTTTTGGATATGAGAATTTTTTTTTTTTTTTGGGGGTTGGGTGTGGGGTTATGGGTTATAAAAAGCCCAGTTTTCTGATTTCAATTTAACTCTTTATTTGGTGGCATGGGATGTATGAATATGTCCATGGAATCTGATTTATTCATAGTTCCTCGGATTACACTTTGATTTCACCGTGATTTGCTGTTGTGCGTTTTGATGTGATTTCACTTGGGTTGCCATTTGTGATTGTGGGGCGGTATTCTGAATTCCTGGAATTCCAAAGAAATGGGTTTTTGGAATGCTCGAGGGAAGGGTAGCGTTTTGGGAATTGGCATCCCGAGCAATTTTGTATGGATTCCAAGCAATGCAACGGTCTCCTTGAAAATCTTAATTTAAAGCACAGCCTATGGTAAGAATGTATTTCCTGTTCTAATCCAATCCCACTCTACTGATTTCATCTTTATTTCCTTTTTACGTGTGAAAGGTAGATGAAGTGTGTGGATGTTGTTTGGTTGATTATACAGCCAGGTGCATATGTATTCTCAATTGATTTTTCAATTTAGTTCTTTAGATATGAACATTACTTGGAGCTCATGTGGGCGCATCTGTTGGTAGGAATTCCCAAATGACACTCCCAGTTCACTTTTCTTATAGTTATTAGATATGATATTACAAAGTTTATAGAGTTAAATTTGCGTTAAAACAGATGATTGATCCAACAGTGGATCCTGTGGATATCGGCGTTAAATTTCAGTTTTTGGTAAGCGAGTTGTGCCTATGAATGATGTGAGTCATCACAAAATACGTTGAATTAATTAATGCATTGAACTCGTCAAAGTTGAACTACGAATCAAGTGAACCGAAAAACGAATTAAATGGACCTACCCCGTCGAATTTTGAATTGGATAAGTGTAGAACTGTGAACACAGGTGTGAACTGGTTGAATTGTGAACTAAGTCCGTAACACTTCATGAACAGCTCCTTAAGAGGACTTGATGCTCTTAAAGGAGGTAAGCAATCTTCTGTTGTGCCCATTTCCTAGGTCTATATAAAGGCCATTAAAGTTGCAATCGTCTTTGGCTAACACGGAAGAAGATATGCTTTCCTTGTTTGGGTCATTTTCTGCTTGATTTTGTTGCATTGTTACATACCACATAATTTGCAACAGTGAGCCAGAACTCTATACATGTATTCCAAGTTCCCCATGGAGATATCCTAATTAATTTAGTGGTATGGATATTTTTTCTGTTATGTTTCTTGTACTTTTCATATGCTTTGCTTGAGACATTTTTTATTTTTTTTCCTCCTCCAAATGTTTGCTATTATGCCATATCTGTGACTAGAATGTTCGGGTTGGTGGGTGGGTCTGCATTCCGCATTCCGACTTGCTTGCTGTGATTGTTTTGTTTTCGAAATCAAGGATGGCTATATATAGTTTAACCATTTTAGAAATTTTTATCTGATTCTTAAAGCTGTTCTTGATTTGTATGCCAATTGTCAGGAATCACTTGAACATGACAGACGCGAAATAACTTCTGCTATGATGGAAAACTATCCACAGCTTCTACGGAAATTTTTGGCTGACAAAGCAAAGGTGTCATCACTGGTTGAAATGATGGTTCATCTCAAGCTTGAGCTTTATTCACTGAAGAGGCAGGAACAGGTGGGTTCCGGATATCTGCACAAATTTATTCCTCTGTATTGTTTGATTACACTGACAAAGGCAACATTTATTGGTTTGCCTTTCCAGAATTTTGGAACAGTTGTCCAGCTAATAAAAGATGCATTCTTCAAACATGGTGAAAAGGATACATTGAGATCATGTATCAAGGCTCTTATGTTTTGTTCCACTGAGAGTCAAGGAGAACTTCAAGACTTTGTTCAAAGTAAATTAAAAGAACTTGAGAATGTGCTGATGGTCAAACTTAAGTTTGCCATTAAAGAAGCGGAGGTACATGTCTTTGTTCCTATCTTTCTCTCGGTTGCTAGTTAATCACTCAGAAGACCTAACATTTCTAGATTGCAGGTTGGTGATGAGGAATATCCCCTTCATGTTAATCTTAAACGGCTGTATGAGCTTCAATTGGCAACCTGTGTTTCCAATGAGAGAGTGAGTCTGTGAAGGTTTGGCACAAAAACATTGATGATGAGGTTTGAAATCAACTTGCACAAAAAGTTCCTTTTCTCCCACTTTCCCACCCAAGACATTGTCCTCAATGTTTTCTACTCTCTCCCAGGTTTTGGGTTTTCTGCTTCTAAACATGTACTTGCATGTGGCCTGGTGCCTACATTCTATAGATAGTGAAAATCCTTCGGTGGCATCTGTATCTTCTCTTTTGTCCAATGCGCAATACTCTGTTTAAGCAACTGGAGTCACGCTTCTTCAAGAGCGGGGGGAAGGAAAGAATGGAAGTCTTCTCACTTGAAGAGTAAGCCTGGATTAATGCTGATACATGCTCAGGAATCTAATTTCTTTTATGTCATTTAAATAGCTTCTCTTTGGGTGTTCAGAAATGCTTCATATTTTTGGTCTCATGATATTTGCTTTCTGCCCAAGGTCTGTACTATACTTGCCGAAACATGATATTTGTTCAGGTTTTTCCTCAACAGAGCTGGAAAGTTTAGGATTTTGTCCACGTCTCCACTCTTCTAAAGTTTTGGAAGCTTTGTGAACGGCGATTATATCTTTCAGGTAGATAATTAATATATTAGTATTTATGTGTTGTAAGTGTAAACTGTATCTTGGATGCTTTTTGAATGGGGATTATATCTTTAATGTAGATAATCATTGTTATCAATGGTTCTGTGCTGCAAATGTACATTGTGTCATGCATCTTGGATGTTGCGTCAATGTATTTTACGGCAACTTTGAATATACAAAAGCCCCCATTTTTATCTGGTATGATGGGATCGATCCAGGCCCTCACCAGTCACCTAACTATACACTGATCTGACCATTATCTAACTTCAGATGAAATCACAATAAAAACACTAGCAAAACTGTTTAAAAATAGTAGAAATTTAGGGACTACATCTTCAAAATTTTGAGGAGTTTTACTAAGAAAAGCCAAATGGCTTTTTATAGAGCACAACCGAAAATATCGATTCAAACTAGAAAACTTTATGACATCCATAATAGAAAACCTTGTCAAAACGATACAAGGATTCGCTTTTCTTGTTTACAAGAAAAAAAAATCCCCTTACGGCCTAAAGTGGGGTGATTACAAGAAAAAAAAAAATCCCCTTACTGCCTTAAGTGGGGTGATATTACAATTGTATTTCCTAACTATGATATTTGTACAGGTCACCTAAGTTACTGAATGTTCCCTACATGTGTAATATGCTCTAGCAACCGATATCCACAGGATCCACTGTTGGATCAATCATATGTTTTTTCTTTTTTTTTTTTTTTTCAAGAATCCCTGTAAATTATTGAACATAGAGTTTTTGGAATTTAAAGAATTAGCTTGAATAAAATAGGGAATTAGAATTCAGATTGAACATAGAAATTTTTGAATTTAGGTTAGATTGAACATAGAATTTTTTGAATTGGATCAATCATATGTTTTTTCTTTTTTTTTTTCAAGAATCCCTGTAAATTATTGAACATAGAGTTTTTGGAATTTAAAGAATTAGCATGAATAAAATAGGGAATTAGAATTCAGATTGAACAGAGAATTTTTTGAATTTAGGTTAGATTGAAATTCCAGCATGAATGAAAGAGGGCATTGATCTCATACCTGAAGAAGAAGAGAGAATGAAGAATGAGCACAGTAGAAGTCAAAGAAGCTATCATGATGATGGTGACACTGTAAATCCTCAGATGTAAAATGATCTGATCTGAGGATGTAAAATGAGGGAGTGTGAGTGGATGTAAAATGATATGATCAGGATGTAAAATGAGTGAGTGAGAGGATGTAAAATTATCTGATCTGAAAAATGAGTGAGTGAGTGGACCTTCACACCGTGAGGTAAACTGGCTTTGAGGCCTATTGGGGTAGGCCCAGATGATGTGCTGGGCCGTGCCACATGCCTCTTTTATTTATTTTTTTTTTATTTTTACTTTTTATATTTTTTATGTAAATGGAAAAAGAATTTATTGACTTTTATGGTTCTCTAACTTGAAATAAGTTTTACACTATTAAAATAAATGCACAAACATTGATGCTAATTTTCAAGTGAAAAATAAAATATTAATTATTCAAATTTTATTCTTTTACCTAAATTATGTCTAAATGCATCCTCTATTACTTTTTTTTTTTAATGCAAACGAAATTAATGCCTATGGTCATCCGGATTAAGACCTTATCATCATCTCTGACTTCATTGGAAATTATATTATCTCACTCAATTATATCTTCTCTTCTACACATACCAAGATTTTAATAGTTAAGCCCCTTATAAGGTTTAATAAGGCGTGGGTTCGCTCCCCACATCTTGTGTTTAAGTTCACCCCAAATCTTCGGTCTGCATTTGTGTGGGTTTTGCGGGTGCTTGGTGGGCCCTCAAAAAACCTAAACCCCATTCAATTATATTACCTCTTTCTATGCATACTAAGATTTTAATTTTGAGACCCTTATAAAGTAGCAATAATGATCCCCACATCTTGTGTTTTTAGACCACCCCGAATTTATTGGTTTGTGTTTGTGTGGGTATAGCGGCGGGCACCATTCGGGAGGATTAGTCTTGTTGGGTCAAAGACCTCAGAGAGTATCCATGTCACACACAAACAACCGCATTGTGGGGCTCACCTTTAGGCTCCCATCTGGATTGGACCTAGGGGATCCGAAGTAAAAATCTCATCATTGTCCCTTATTTCTATATAAGGGAATGTTCATATGCATCTTTCCCTCGCCATAGAGTGAGGGACACTCTTCTTTTTACACATGAAAAGTGCATTTTGTACTTGGAAATTTTCAAAAAGGGAATGTTCTCCTTTTATATATATATATATATCAGAGTAAAGGTTTTGGAGAATCCAGAGGTGAAGTGGAACGATCAAATTATAGAAGAAAGAAGAGACTGAGAGAGAAAAGAGAGGACCTTTATGCTATGCTATTGTGTAGAAGCCAGACTGCCTCTTCTTGAAGTGGAAGAAGGAGAACGATTGAGCGGAGGGTTTCAAGGTTTTTCGGTTAGGAGTTCGAGACTTGGGGTGGGGTGATGACTTTACTGGAATGGGGCATGGGCCACCTTTAAGCATTTTTGGATCAAACATGGGGCGACCACCCTAGGTTCTTATTTAAGTCAACCAAGATAAAGTCAAACAATAGACATAAATATTAGAGAGAGTTTCTCTTCTTGGTAGAAGAGGGGTTTAGGATTTTGGATTTATAAACATATCATAGCTTCTCTATAGCGACCTCGAAGAAGAAGAAAGACAAAAGGTCAATGGTGCATTCAAATAATATTTAATTCATTCTACATTTTGTATTTTTTATTTATGGTATTATTAGATTGATTCAAAAAAGATTTTTGATGGTTGCAAACATGGGATTTGTATGTTTAACTCCTTTTCATGTCATGTAAAGAGTACTCGTGAGAGAGATGATAAAAAGGTTTTACTCTTTTGCGCCTTTTTCTCTCTATACTCACTTAATCTGCAGTTTTATATTTTATCATTCGAACATAAACCGTTGCATGTCCGGATCCCTTGTTTGGACGAATGACGGGGCGACACGTGGAGGAGGATACCAACCCAACTCATCTCCTATAACAAATAAAAGAAAAGCAGATGGGCTTTCTTACAATTAGAAAGAACTGTCATAAACAAAAGCCCGTGTTTTTCTCCATTCAGAAACAAAAAGGCCCTCTCCTCTGTTCATCTCCTGAGAACCCTGCAACTCATTTGGCTAGAAATCCCAGCGTGACTTCTTGGGTTTTATAGATTCCCTCTCTCTGTGTATTTCAATGCTTGTATAACACGTCTCTCTGTGTGTGTGTGTGTGTGTGTGTATTTCAATGCACGTCTCGTGGCGCACTCATTTTCTTCTTCCTTCCAATCTTCTTCATATTCTTCTTCATCATCATCATCTTTAAGTCGCCGCCATCGTTGCCACAGGGACAGAAAAAGAGAAAGAGACGCTCTCAAGATCCGTAAGATGTCTATATTGACCTATCTCTTGCCCTTTTGTGGTGTTAATTTTCAAAGGATAAGAAAGTTTAAAGGAATGATACTTAAGTCAAATACAGGGTCTTTTGATATAGCACATTTGAAGGTCTTTTGTATGTCAACCTCAGTATATCATGATTCAAATCATAGTATACGATGTCATAAGATGAGACTGTAACCACACAATTTCTTTCATTCTGCCGTAATACATAAAATTGAAACCTATGAATTTTGGTTGTTAGACCTTATCATGTGCCATCTAATATTCAAGATTTTATATCGAATACATGGGTCGTATGGCTAATGAAACACTGAAACCTCAGTATTTCTTTCATCTAACCTTAGTACACAGAATTAAAACCTATGCATTTTCATTGTCAGACCTTCGCATGTGACATCTAATATCTAGAATTTTTTATCGAATATGGGGAATGAAATACTGAAACCTCAGTATTTCTTTCATCCAACCTTCGTACATGGAATTGAAACCTGTGACTTTTCTTTGTCGGACCTTCGCATTATCATCTAATATCCTGGATTTAATATCGAATAGACACTATCTCAAAAATCGTGAAAAACGACGGCCATATTAGATATAAAATCCTGGATATAAAACCTCATACAACAATTGCACAAATGATTCGATACAAGAGCTAGCTTCAGGAGAGTTCAATGGGTAAATGAATCTCAATGTGAGAATCATTGTTTCTTTTGTTCATACTTAGTAAACATTTATTTTGCTTGAAATTAATTCATGATATTTCTTGTTGCAGGACCAACTTTTAGGGAAGGGCTCTTCACATTTTGGATTTTTGGCACATGCTGTGCTATTTGGAACTCCTTGTGACAGGTTTTTTTTGCATTCACGGGGACAATCTTTCGTATAGACAATTTGCATATATATGTTACTTAATCTTTTGTATATGAATGGAAGTATCTTTCAGATTCTATACAAAAGATAGCTTCAAGATAGTTCAATGGGTAAGGGGGTGTTTGGAAAGTAAATATTTCTAAAGATTTTGCTATATTATCTCATACTTTAGAATGTAATCTACACACCTAAAAATTAGGTGTTTGGATAACTTAGAAAGTATCCTATAATATCTCATTTTCTTATAAAAACTTGAGGATTTTACTGGAAAAACCCCGAAATACAGGCATTTATCCCAATAGGTCCTAGAAATTTGTACAGCACTGATTGGGTCTTCCCGCCACATTTCTATTTTTTTTTTATTTTTAATTCTTACGGACGATAGCGTCACTCAAAGAAATATTGAGTGATGCTATCATCACTTTGCATTCTAATGGGTCTTCCATATTTTATACTCCTTTTCCCCTTCTCTCCTTTCCTTCTCTCCTTCTCCCCTGCACCCACGCTTGTGCACATCCCTCTCCCTTTCTTTTTCTTTTCTTCCTTCCCCCATCTCTTCTTTCAACTTCTCTACGCAATATAGCTAACCCCAATTCTCCTAATCAAATTGTAATAAGGTTTTATCTTCACCTCACCGTGAATTGCATGATATTCCGAGCGAGAGACATGGGTTTTGGTTGGGAGACCAGGACGAGAGGGATTGTGTTTGGAGGTTGGATTTCCAGTGGAGGAGGGCCTCAGCTTCTTTTGTAGTTGATGCTTCTCCACCAATTTTTTCAAAAACGAGCCAGGCAACCACGACAACTAGGACGAGGGATGAGGATGCCTTTGAGTTCATGTTGGTATGTTTGATATCTCCTTACACGAGGAGTTCTTTTTATAACTTATTAGATCTGGATTCTCTAACAGGGGCTTTCTTCCTGCCAATGATTCATCAATTGTAGAAAGAATTTCTTCCTGCCTCTCTTTTCCGTCTTTCCATCAACACAAACAGCGGACTTTGAATACTAAAACTACCACCAAAGACAATCAATGATCCACCAACGGAAGAAAGTTCTTCCTATCTCTTTTCCCGTCCGTTCCGTGCTAAAAACGTTGGAGTTGGAATCCTAAGACTCCAGTCATATCTGAAAAGTTGAGACAGCACTCTGCGCTTTGTTGGGGTTTGGATTTGTGAGGGAGGAGGAGAGGGGAATCGAGAGAAGGAGAGAGAGATCGACATGTGAAGAGAAATCTCCATTTTCTCAAAGCTCACGTGCTACTGGAGTAGCTGCAAGAGGGAGGAAGAAGGAGATGAAGAAGAGGGAAACCCAGTGACGCTAGTGTCACTATTGTCAGAAACTCAGTGACGCTAGCGTCACTTATCCCATGCTTTAAAAAAAACCCAAATATTGTTGACGGACTCAATTGGTGGTGTATAAATCGCTGGACCCAGTGGGATATATGGCCATATTTCGGGATTTTGCCGGTAAAATCCTCTAAAAACTTTCATATTCTAATATTCAAGTATATGTTGTATATAATAATCTTTCGTTAAGAAAACAAACCAAAACATGGGTCAAGAGTGGAAATTTATGAGAAACTCCTACCATGGTGGCCAACTACATTTTTTTAATATTGATGGTTTCTATAGGAATTCTACTATGACTCTCAATCTTAGATGGGCCCGTTAGTATTTATAAATTTTATGTGGGTCCCGTAGTCCTAATATCACATTAGGCAATTTCTACCATGATTGCCAATATTAATGGCCCCCTCGTGATTACTATAATTAGGCTTAGTTAATATGATTGTTAACATCAAATGGGTCCCACGTTGATTTTTCATAAATGGATTCTTCAATGATGTTTAACACTCGACAAGGGTCTATGCTATAATCATCATTGGATGTATTACATTATAATTAGTAACATTTGGTGGACCCACCTTGATTAAAATACATTACTCGTGGGTTTTAACATTCCGTCTAATGATTTTCTAATTAGATGCGCCCTACCATGGTTACCAATATTAAATCAATCTAGTATGACTACTAGTTAGTGGGTTCCCATTTGGTCAATCATCCCGGTTTCTCTATTCATTTCTTATTTCGGTGCATCATTTATTGAAATTTTTATAAATTGCCAAACACTTCAAGGTATATTGAAATTTGTAGTAATTGCCAAACACCATAAGTGACACAATATTATAATATGACACTATTTTATTATGTGATAATGAAATCTTATAATATTTAAATTTGGTGATATTATGTTCTTTCTTTTATCCAAACAGCCCCCAAATGAATCTCAATTTGAGAAGCATTGTTTCTTATGTTCATACTTTCTTAGTAAACTTTTATTTTGCTTGAGATTAATTCAAGATATTTCGTGTTGCAGGACCAAGTTTTAGGAGACAGTTCTTCACATTTTGAATTTTTGGCACATACTATACTATTTTGAGCTCCTTGTGATAGACTTTTTTTTTTTTGCGTTCACAGGGAAAATCTTTTGTATAGACAATTTGCAGATATCTGTTAATTAATCTCTTGTTTATGAATGGAACTATCTTTCAGATTGGATGTGATGAATGTAATTATTGTAACTTTAATCAATGTAAGTAGTGCTTTACCAGAGTACTGCTAATGTAATTAGTCTCGATATAAAATCTTTTTATTAGATGGCACATGCAAAGATCTGACAAAGAAAACTCGCAAGTTTCAATTCTGTATACTAAGTTTAGATGAAAGAAATACTGAGGTTTAAGTGTTACATTTAGCAGACTCCTGAATTTGATATAAAATCTTGGATATTAGATGACACATGTGAAGGTGTCTGATCTAATGGCATTGATACTATGGTTTGAATTGTTATATACTGAGGTTGAATACAGTTTGAGAAGGTGGTATGAATAAAATATTGAGGTTTCAGTGGGGTCATTAGGCAAAGTCCACCACTATTCGATATAAAATCTATTTATTAGATGGCATTCGTAGGTCTGACAAAAAACATTCACAAGTTTCAATTCTGTGTATTAAGGTTGGAAGAAATAAATACTGAGGTTTAACAGTTTCGTGAGCCAAGGGACCCCCCTGTATTCAATATTAAACCTTGGGGCACATGCAAAGGTCTGATAAAGAAAATTTATAGGTTTCAATTCTGTCTACTGAGGTTATATGAAAGAAGTACTAAGGTTGAAGTGTTTCATTAGTAGACACTTGTATTTGATATAAAATCTTGTATGTTATATGGCACATGCGAACGTTTCTAATCTAATGGCATTGATACTATGGTTTGAATCGTTATATACTGATGTTAAACCCAAGTTGAGAATGTTATATGAATAAAATATTGAGGTTTCAGTGTGGTCATTAGGCAAAGCCCACCTCTATTCGATATAAAATCTATTTATTAGATGGCATTCGTAGGTTTGATAAAAAAACATTCATGGGTTTTCATTCTGTGTACTAAGGTTGAATGAAAGAAATATTGTGGTTATAGTCTCAGCTTATGGCATCATATATAATGGTTTGAATCATGATATACTGAGGTTAACATACAGTGTGAGAAGTTTGTCCTAATGAAATATTGACGTTTCAGTGTTTCATTAGCCAGAAGACTTCTTGTATTCGATAAAGCAATGGTCTGGACTTGACAAAAAAGTCCAAGGTTAGTAGAAAGGTCTAAAGAAGTATTAGTCTCGTATTAAGGCATCGTATACTATGGTTTGAATCATTATATATTGAGGTTGAAACCCAGTTTAAGAATGTTGTCTGAATGAGAAACTGAGGTTTCCATTATCCATTGATCAATATACATGCAGTAATAATTAATCAGTAACAATCAATCAACACCCTACCAAAATTCATTATCTATTTGTTGATGAATTGATATTAACATGTATAAATGAGATCCAACTAGAGCATTAATGTGTTAGTAGATCCGCATTTTCTTCTTGAATTTAATGTTGACACTCACAAAGACGCCAAGTTTCCCATCACATTCAACTAATATAATTCACTAGAATTACAATATATTCATATCAAGTGGGCCTGTGGTGTAGCTAGTTGATATACAAAATTCTCGAGCCTAGGTTGTATTCGATACAAAAGAGGGTTGGTAGACTTAAGTTCTCAAAACTTAGAATCTCTTGATCTCTCTCACATCAACACACATTTCATTAAGAAATTCCGTACGCCACATGCAACGAATATGAGATCAATGTTAGAAAACAAAAAAAGAAATCACCAGACTATAAGAATGAAAGAGAGTATTAATTTGATCACAACATTATAAAGAAGTAATTTTAATAAGACGATAGTTTTTGTTAATACCCTTTCCACAAGAAATTCTGTTAGTTCAGCCTATGAGTCCTCGGGTTTGTCATCTAGTATCAAGATATTGAGTTGAAACCTATAAAGCAATACCTTTCGTTGTGTTTGGAATGCTTTGGAACACCCCATAGGATGAAAATGATCCACAGCCTGTGTATCTCAATAGCTCATTTATCTTGCATATTTCCAAATTCCAACACTATTTCTTTAAGAAAATATTTTATTTGGTAAGAGAAAATCCACTTAACTCCCTTATTATGTATTTTTCATTTTTTATTTTTAGATAAAGCATAAAAATGAATGAAAATATCATTGGGTTTGTCACTTATGTTGTGTTCTTTACTTAGAAGTTAGATCTACACAGTTTCATGCTAGATCTACTCATATATGATTTTGGGTGTAGAAATATAAATTTTTTTTTAAATCTTCTACTTTAAAAAAATAATTGTTGGAATATTTTTTATACTAAATAGTAAACACTAAATACTAATGGCTTATTAATAGTGTATAGATGATAGATCTACTCATACACATAATAGTGCATAGATGCCCAAGTGCTTTATGATTTATCTATCTCACTATCATGTTTTAGATTTTAATATGTTACCTTCATGGTCTTGAATCTCACAACTTATTTGATAATTGAATTAGTATTAAATGATAATTGATATGTTATCTTTATTTTCTTATATTTTACACTAATAAATTGATAATGAGCCAAAATAATGGTTGCATTATATGAAGTAATGGAGAAGACGGTGAACTGCGACATAGACAGGACTCATAAATTAAGGTGACCGATATTTTTGATTTATTGTTCTTACTAATGGAAAAAAATATTATTTTCCAGCATTTTTTAATATTTTAGATTTCTTGGATATTTTTTGGAGTATTTTTTATTAAAAAAGATTCACACCGAAACCGCAATTTTAAACCATGAGTGGGAGAGACAGCCAAGAGGAAAAAAACAAATGCAAAATCAAGCTTTTTATATGCCTCACAAATCTAAGCAAAGGAATATAAAATTATAAAAGGAAAAAAAAACCCAATAAAAACTTCACTAAAAGTAAACATTTCATGGAGTCATTGGCGATGAAAGTACCAAAAAAAAAATCATTCAATATATCCTTAGAGACCAAAAGAATGAAAGAAAAACAACACAGTGAATAGTACCAAGGAGTTGATGAGCTTCCCGTTCTGCGAGGCTCTCTAGTTACGACGACCATCGATTTATGCTAAAAAGCAAGCGAACAACAAAGAGAAGAAAACAAAGAAAAAGAAGACCCGGGAGCTTGGAGATTGGAAGAGAGGGAAGGGAAGACCGATCTATGAGAGAAGAAGTGAGAGGTGGGATGAATGCTTGGAGGAGACGCCTGTAGTTTTGGTCTGTTTGTAAAAAAGAAGAGAAGATCGATCTAGATTTTGGTTTTTCTTTTGAAATCAATTTTTACCAATTTGTAAGAAGCACCCCATGCATTAGTTTTATTCATTTCAACAACAGGTCAGCTGAGTTGGCATCCTCCTCCACATGTCGCCCCCTCATTCGTCCAAACAGGATTCCCCTGAGCCACCCTCACTACTAGAAACTTGGGCATTGGCGGTTGAGAAAGCGGGCGGCCGCTTGGGGCGGTCGCAAATAGAACTATTAGCGACTGCCAATAGGACCATTAGCGACCGCTTATGGCGGTCGCTGAAGCCGTATATACACCCCCGCGCGAACCACTTTTCCTTCTTACTTTTTTCCCCTTTTCCCATCCCGCCCGCGCTCTGCACTCCCCTGCTCCAGCTATCTGCAGTCCCGCCGCACCAGCGACCGGAGCCCGCCTGCGCCGAAGCCGCCACCTGTTCTCTCCCTCCCTCCCTATCCGTCTCCCTCTCCCTCCCTCTCTCTATTTCTCTCTCTATCTCCCTCACTCCCTCTCCCTGTCGCTCTGCACTCTACCCTCCCGCGCGCCGGAGCCGCCACCGGAAATTTCTCTCGCTCCCTGTGCCGGAGCCGCCCCTCAGTCTCTCTCTCCCCCTCCCTCCCTCTCTCTATTTCTCTCTCTCCCTCACTTCCTCTCGCTCTGCCTCTCTCCCTCTCTCTCTATTTCTCTCTCTCTCTCCCTCTCTCTTTCTCTATCTCTCTCTCCCTCCCTCCCTCCCTCTCCCTCTCGCTCTGCACTTTGCCCTCCCGCCCCAAGATCCTGTGTTCGTCGGATTCTAAACCGGATTCGCATGAATCGGCCGATTTGCTGTGCTGCCTCCCTTTCCAAACCGACCATCGCCTCTTGCTACTTGTCAGAAGGAGAAATCAACTTCTAGGTTTTTTTGACTTACAGGTAAGTTTTTTTTTTTTTTTTATTTGCTGCTCTTTTCCATGCTTTCTGTTTACATTTTAATTGATTGATTTTAGTGGATATGGTTTCTGCATTACATTTTTTGTGATCAAATTTTATAATCCTTGTTAGGAGACCTTAAAGTTGTAATTCATAACCCTTAGATGAAATACATTTTTTGTGATCAAATTTGGGGTAAGTAAAAACACATGAATCATATGTCTATGCAAGGGTTTGGATTCAGCAACAGGTACCACATTAAAGCCTCCTTCTAAAAGTTAAGAAATCAACCTCTATATGTGTGTATGTGTGATACAATATAGACCTGGAAGTTTGATTTATAAAATAGACAGCAGCCAAGTTACATTTTAACAAAGTAATAATATCCACAGCTAAATACATCAAATTGTGAAATTAATAGTTATAAGATCAATTATTTAGCATAATAGATCCAACTGCTACTGAAGTGAAACTTGACTGAGTGATATTGTAACTTAGTATTAAATGGTTTACATCAAGTAAATGTGGAGACCCCATGGGTAAAAACAACTTATCCACATGGAAACTCCCATGCCAACTTCAGGATGTGGTCAGTGGGTGCTTTCCCATTTGATGATCCATATATCTTCCCCATATCAAATGGTGGAGTATATGTCACGTACATCAACTAGGATGCCCACTAGAAGATCCCATCAGATGGACTTCATTAATTATAACCTGATCACTGATCATCAACTGGTCCTTCAGCCTGGAAATTTTACTTTGGCTCCTATTCAACCTGAAAAATCAGATGGCCGGCCATGATAGCTTGGAAATTTCATTCCGTTTTGATACAACCTGCAACTATTAAATAAAGAAGAAGTGCATCCCCTGTGTCTCTCTGTGCCCCACTTTTGGATGGTCTGCATTAAACTACACTAGTGCCCACATGGTAGTGAATGCATGCGTGACTACAGTTACATGTAGGCATCCAAAGACCAGAGTACAATGCACCCTCACATTTATGTCCATCAAACAAAACTCTCATATTCTCCTCTGACCGAATACTATTGTTGAAATTGACAGTTCAAGCCCAAATTTCTCCCAAATGAGAAATTACTCCATTTTGTCTTCATTTCTTACAAAAGTTCTTATTGCATGTATAAATATGGCATGCTCACTCCTCCATTGCACCTGCATCGTCAAAAACCAAGAAGAGCACCGCCATGGACTCCAAAGTTCCCAAGGCCCTTTGGGTCCCAAGAAAGAGCAAGTGGAATATCATGAGTATGATCTTGGTGCTATCTCTACTGAGCTTTTTTCCTTCCGCCTTATTATAAACCCTTCTTTTTCTTGACCTTGCAAGTCCAAAATCTAATCTTTATTTTTCACATTCACTCTCTACACCTTTCAACTAATTTGCTTTGTAAGGCTTCGGTTGCGGGCTCGCGAAAGTCATCTTCTCTCCTCTATCCCTCCTGAGCTCTCTCTAATCTTTTGTGTTAGGATTTGTATTAACTTTTATCTTCTTTTTTCTTTAGTTTTAGTAGTTTTTGAGAATGCATTACATGGAATGGAACCACAATGGGAATCATACTTTGCGTGAAATGTACAAAAACTGAGTAAAGGTCCTTGCACTGTGTCTGTGTCAATTGTAACAAAGCTGCTAAATAACCCACAAGTAAATTATATGGCAATGTTGAGACAAAGGGCAGGATGTATTTATCTGTGTGATCAGTAGTTGTGTTTTTGCATGGAGAACAATTGGTTGAGATGGTTTTGCCACTGCAGAAAGTGTTATGGTTTGGACAATGCTACTATATAATTGATTTTTTTTAATGGTCGAAGTACAAATGCATGGGTTACTAACTTATATTGCTTGGTGTTTCCATGACCAGCAGCCAAACAAAAGATTTTTAGTAAGGTCAGATCTGGGCCGTTGGTAGGATGGACTCCACCTTGGATTGATTGACCATAAATTGCTTTGCTTGAAGGAAGTGACTATCCTTCCTATTCCTTAGAAGCAGAAATTTTGCTGGTCAATGGTGTCTACTTCCCCATTTCCTAAGCCTCAAGCAGTTAAGCTGATGGGGAATTGGCTTTGACCCATCCATTAAAATTGAGCCAAAAAAAGGCTGGTACAATCCATTTCTTTCTTCCAACTTTATTCTATTTTTCCTCTCACTTGGTGGAAGAAAGACCCCTTTTTTGGAATCAATTTCTACTTTTTCATAAGGGGGTTCAACTATTATCAATCAAGTCCTTTTACACATCTGTCCTCTTGAATCGACACAGGTTATATTTTTACACTTGGGAACATTAGGCACCTATGGAACTTTGAGTACCTAAAACCATGTGCTACTAGTATCATTTGCTCGGGCCTATATTTCCTAATCCACATTCAAATTTCCCTAACCCACTTTAACACCTTTCCATCACCCTGGCCTTGATTATCGTACATCAGTGATGGAGAAGTTTTCATAATATTGGCCTAAAGCCCAACAATTTTTGCAGATTATATATAATGGCTTGGCATTAATTCATCCACATTCCTAAGCTACCATTTTACTTTGCTACTTGCCAATAAAATCATGAGGTTACCTAACCAATAAAACAAACTCAAAGTTGGGAGTGTTTGTTCCCATGAGAACTAAGGCTTGTTTGGATTTAAAAAAAATACATACAAAAATAATATTTTAGAGGATATAAACTTTTTTTTTTAAAAAAGAAAAAAATTTATGAAATGGTAAAGTCAAGTCAAGTGAAGTATTTACTTGACCAAATCTATAGTATGCAGTAAATATAGGAAGGGAGGCAAAAGCCACAACCCCTACGACTCTTGACTATTGGTTTTTTTTAGAACATTTCTAAATTAATGAGATTTTTATTATTTTCATTTCTCTTCCTGTGCATCCGTATTATGCAGATCTTTGAACTTCATTGCAAGTAATTGAGGCCTGGAAGTCGGCATTCAGGAGAATGAAGTGTTCAAACCAAACCAAGCCTTTTCCCACTAGGTGGGGTTGGCTATATGGATTTGACGACGACAATTAAATCTGTTTAGGGCCATGTCCTCCGTCAGATCCATGTAGGCAAGATCATGTTTAATAGTTTCTTTCCAACTTCTCTTGGGTCTCCCTCTCCCTCTCCTGCTCTTGGCAAACTCCATGCTTTCACACCTTTTAACAGGTGCCTCTGTTGGACGCCTTCTAACATGGCCGAACCATCTCAGTCGATTTTCTCTCATTTTATCTCCAATCGGTACTATTCCTACTATGCCCCTAATCTCCTCATTCCTAATCCTATCTCTCCTTGTGATCCCTCACATCTATCTTAGCATTCTCATCTCCGCAACTTCCATCTTCTTGACATGATTATGCTTTACTGCCCAACACTCTGATCCATATAACAACGCTGGCCGTACCGCCACCTTATAATACTTTCCTTTAACCTTGAGGGGGACTTTCCGATCACACAAGACCCCCGAAGCACTCCTCTATTTGGTCCACCCGGCTTGAATCCTGTGACTTACATCAGTATCAATCCCTCCATCCTATTGCACCATAGATCCAAGGTACCTAAAGTTTTCTTTTTCTACAATCTTTTGTGTGCCCAAACTTACTTCTATGTTACCAGGTGTCGTACTTTGACTAAACTTGCATTCCATATATTCCGTTTTGCATCGACTTAGCCTAAACCCTTTTGTCTCTAATGTTTTCCGCCACAATTCAAGTTTAGCATTCACTCATTCTCTCGTCTCATCCACTAAAACAATGTCATCTGCAAATAGCATACACCACGGCACCTCATCCTGGATATGTCTTGTAATCTCATCCATAACTAGGGCAAACAAGTACGGGCTTAACGCTGAGCCTTGGTGTAGACCAATCGTGATAGAAAACTCCTTAGTTTCACCGCCAGTCGTCCTTATAGATGTCACGACTCTATCATACATATCCTTTATCGCCTCAATATAAGCGACACAAACTCTTTTCTTTTCCAAAACTTTCCAAAGAATCTCCCTAGGAACCCGGTCATAGGCCTTCTCCAAGTCAATGAACACCATATGTAAATCTCTCTTACCTTCTCTATACTGTTCCATTAACCTCCTCAGGAGAAAAATAGCATCCATGGTTGATCTCCCAGGCATGAAACCAAATTGATTCTCTGAAATATTTATTGTTCTTCTTAGTCTTCTCTCAATAACTCTCTCCCATAATTTCATCGTATGGCTCATCAATTTAATCCCGCGGTAGTTCGCACAGTTCTGAATATCTCCTTTGTTCTTGTATATGGGTATAAGAATACTTTTCCTCCATGCATTAAGCATCTTCTTGCTCTTTAGCACTACATTAAAAAGCTTTGTCAACCAACTAATACCATCCTCCCCCAAGCACCTCCAGACCTCAATAGGGATACCATCTGGCCCAACCGCTTTCCCATTCTTCATTCTTTTCAATACTTTTTTAACTTCTTCCCTACTGATTCTCCTATAGAACATATGATTCGCTTCTTCTCTAGAAATGGTAAGCTGCCCCAATTGTATGTCACTACTCCTGCTTTCGTTAAATAACTTGTAGAAGTAGCTCTTCCAACGCTCATTTATCTCATCCTCCTTTACTAATACCTTTTCATCCTCATCCTTAATGCATTTAACTTGGTTTAAGTCCTTGGTCCGCCGATCTCTAGTTTTAGCAAAACACAAAATTTCCTTCATTGATAGAAAAAAAGTTAAATGATATTGATTGTCTACCACTTGTCTAGGTTCTAAACTCTATGACCAATAGGTGGAAATTGGAAATGACGATAGCTTTTCACCATTTCAATTTTCTTCGTTTTCACTCATTTTCAAACCATAACAGCAGTAGGTGGAAATTGGAAATGACGATGCCTTTCCTCATTTACATAGGCGCGCAACTATTTACAGTCCTCCAAGACATATAAAAGATTCACAGAATATGACCGCATTTACATATTATTTTCACATCTCATGTATGCACGTGATGCACAAATGAGAGTAAACAAGTACAATCATGCATAGTGTAGATGAGTGCAAATTAATGACCCTTTAATGAGTTTTAGTCTTTAGATACAAAACTTAAAAGACCTTCTTTGAGTCCTTTGGTAGGAACTGTACTGCGGTCAGTTTAACTGGAAATCTTTACCTGTTATTGATGATCATATGCACACAAACAAAATAAATGCCACTTGAGACTTGTTCAGGTTATATATCCAAATCCATAAACCTGAAGTTATAGTAAACTGAAATATCTTTGATTAAAGGGAAATTAGGAGTTTGTTTTTATGGGGATGGGAGGGCATGTAAATTATTGAATATCTTAGATCAAACAAAAGTGGGTCTCACTTAGTTCTGCAGAATGTGTTAGATGGAGAAGTTTCAGGAGGTTATCATCACCACGACATCAAATCTCCATCTAGTTTTGTGGATTGTAGGCTTGTAGCATATCACATGACAACAACAGCTAGATGTTTATAAAACCATGGCCAGATGGTCTGTGTGTAGCTCGATCCCTAAAGGATTATTTAGCATTCTGTTTTTTCTAGTCGCTTGTACTCATGTCCACTGCCTCGGCAGTACTCATAAGATCACCCACATCTTAATATCATGAAATATATAAGAATAAAAAAAATATTAATTTTAATTATCTCGTTAAATTAATTTATTTTACAAACATTCTTGAACAGATATGTCAGGACGAAAGAGGAGAGATCGTCCGCTGACGATGGATGAGCTACTGCGCCAGGCCCAGGCCAGTACGTCATCAGGGGACCCTAGACCTGCATCGGGTTCTGCCCAGCCCAGTTCGATGGCCCCACTAAGTAGGCCATCGACCTCTCATCCGGTGCTAGCTACTGCGCCAGCTTCTACATCCCGGCTTGCATCAGCCGATACACAGATTGGTATAAGTTTATTTAATTAAAATATTTTTATTCTAGTAAATTATTTTATTTCAATATAATTATATTATCTCTAATTTGAACAGATTTTGTGAGCACGGGCCCATCTACCAGCAGGGGGAAAGGCACTGCTAGAGGGATCCGGACGTGGAATTCCGGTCATCCCATTGACGTGTCATTTGATGAGACGTACCACCCGGTGGGTCCGCATGCTCGTCAGCTTATTAGCCAGTTGGGACATATGGTCCGGGATCCACATGCATTCCCTTTGACTGCACTAGATTGGGAGGCATTCCCTGTGGATGCATTAGACCGTATCTGGAGTCAGGTCAAGGTAATAATATAATATTTCGCCGCAGGATGTGTCAATTTAAACTATAACTGAATGAAAAATTATTTGTCCTTTGCAGGACAATTTGAGGGCATGTCCTGAGCTCTTCCGGCCAGTTTGCATGTCGAAATGCCGGAAGATGTGGAAAGATCATAAAAATAAGACGAAAATGCAGCATTGGAAGCCACACCAAGATGCCCCTGACATACTTGAGCGAGTTCCGAGGGGCATTCTCCCGGATCAGTGGACTCAACTCGTCAGGTATTGGACGAGCGAGGAGGCAAAGGTGAGAAAGTTGTATATATATATATATTTTTCATTTTAACGATTTATTAGTGACTATCGTAACTGATAAAAATTAACTGATAAATATTGAAAACAGATAGTGGCGGATATAAATGCGCGGAATCGCGCAATGCAGGGTCCCGCACACAGGTTGGGGACTCGACACATCACGCAGGTCCGCCACGAGGTAAAAAAATTAGATCGTATATGTAATTTATATTTTTGTCATTTTGTATGATATTATACTAATAATATAACTCTTAACCAAACAGCTGCGTTCCAAGGGCGATCCGAGCGACAGGATGTCCGTTTGGATGCTTGCTCGAGATCTTCGCCATCCGGAGGTTGCAGCTATCTTCGTAAGTTTTTATATTGAACCACTTAAATTATCAGTTTATTACTATGTCCTGTTATGCATAATAATATATTAAATGAATCAACTACGCATGCCCAGTATCAGTCACGCCTGGAGGAGTTGCCCGAGGAGGAGCGTAGTTTGCCATCGCGGAGGGATGAGATATTCCACTCCGTCGTTGGTCGGGACGGGTACGAATACACGCTCACGTATGGGTCGGGCATTCCACGCTCGCACATCGCACGAGTGGAGTCATCTGATGCTAGCTCCTCCCAGGGCTTGCGCTTCCGTACACATGAAGAGGTTGAGGAGATGCTGCAGTCCATGAAGGCAGCGATCAGGGATGAGGTGACAGCCGATGTGCGGGTCGAGATGAGGGCTGAGTTGGCAGCACTGGAGGCTCGTCTATCACAGAGTCGCGGCCCGCTCACTTCAGACCCACCACCCACCACTCAGGTTAGTAACAAATAAATTTGTACATTTAAATTGTCAATTATGTCATTGATGTATCAATATTTATGTTACTTTTTTTTTAATTATTTTTAACTGTATAATAAATAATTACAGGCACCTGACGCTGGCAGCGGCTACAGAGCGAGACATGACTCGGTTGGAGAGGGCAGTCATGATCCAGCAGGCTCGACTGATCCTGACCAGGTATAATTATGTTTTTTAATTCAAGATTTTAATTAGCCTCTATATACAATCACTGAGCAAACGGGCTCTGGTGAGTTACATTCATCCATTATTATAGAGATGCCACACTTTCTCCTCTGATATTTGAATGTATTATTACAAGAGAGCAATAAAAAAAAGTTCAAAAGTTAAATAAAAAGGTCATGGTTGTTTAGACTTTAGAAAAAATTAAACCTCATTGTGTAGTTCACGTTAATTGTATGTTAATCTTTACCATTTTTTTTAATGCAGGATTGAAGAAAAATGGATGCAGAGTAGGAGATTGCTATATGTTAAAAAACTGATGCATGTAGTTTTTTTAAATCATGTTGCAGGTGTTGGAATGTCATAACAATTTCTTTTTTTAGCATGTGTATCTATTTTGCAATGGTAATGGTAAAGTGCTTTTAATGCTGTAAGAATATTTGAATATTTAAATTTTCAATGGCATTTGAATGTTGGTGAGTAGTAGAATGTTATCATAGATTTTTATTTTGTAATGGTAATGGTAAAGTGGAGGAAGAAGTAGTTGGCAGCGTGCAGAGGCTGTGGCAGGGAGGAGATGATTTAAAAGAAGAGAAGTTCCCACATTTTTTGATGAATCCAAGAACATAGTAACCAAGCGAATCTACAAGAAATATAAGCAGGTAACTAGTTTTTTATTTTTTTATTTTTGTTTCCTTGTAATTAGTTTTTTATTTTTTATTTAATCTGACCAGGATGCTTATTCATTTGTATTTGATTAGTTGTCAATTGTGTCATCCAAGCTATACTTCAAAAATTCTTGAAGCAATAGATTTGCATGTACTATTGCTCTCCATTACTTATTCCCTTCAGTAAATGCCCAGACAAGAATGACTTTCTTATTCATTTTAGTTAGATGGTCATGATGTGGTTTTGCTCAATATGAGGCGGCACGAGAAGCACTACTTTCATGCCTTTAGGTTGATCCTCTGAGGTAACATTCTTGATCATTTTAAGTAAGATATGCTATATATGTGCCAAAAAATGCATTGATGTAGATTGATCATTTGAGGGTCCTATATATTACATAGTCTTTGATGGTATTTTGTAATCCTGAATATTATTTTTCTATAATTTTGACATATTTGGCACATGACATGAGCTCCAATAGCTGGTGGATACTCCCATGTACCCTGCTGATTCTTTGCATGACACACACCAGCACAATCTTACAAAACACTCCTCTATAGATGCCCAGACAGGGAAGCCAATATGGATTTCTTTCTCACTAGCAACTTCATTTTATGAACTTTCATGAGTAGTGGGATCCTTTTGTTTGATGAACAGGGAGTGGATATGTTTGGTGGAAGTGTTGGTTTTCTGAAGTTCAAAGCAGATATTATTGACAATGAAACAGGAAAGAAGGTATTGATTGAAATCAAGGAGGTTTACTTTCTAATTTGGATATGTGATTATAATGAACAAATGAAAGTAGTTGTTATGTTCTTTTGTAAGACTCATATACTCCCTTTTAGAATGCTTGAGATGCTCTGTATTGAAAATCTCAATATGATTCCTTAGCCTGACTTGGTTATCCTAAGTTAATTTTATGTTTCTGATTATGTAATTTATAGTTGTTATATTTTGTGTAAATTAAACTACAATTTACAATTTATCATAGGTCATGAACTGATCTCTTGAGTTAGGTCCTGAATTGTCAGGTTCATACATTTCTTTATTGGTTATCAAAAGTATAATCTTGGAAAAATTGAGTCTTGGATCTTTACGTGCTCATATAGGCAACTTATAGAATTGCAAAATCATTTTATTTCTCTTCAGGATGTCTGCAATGTGTGCTTTGCATTGTTGTCTTTATTGGTGCCTTTGTTATGACACCCCTCTTCTGTATGTATTTCTTCTAGTGGCGAGGACTATTGCATGAACATTTCAGAAATGGGAGCCATATTGGTTTTTGGCATGAAAAAACGTAAAACACATGCCCTACTTTACATGTGCATGATTCTATAGCTAGTTAACATAGCTAGTGGATGCATCAGTGAATAACAAGTTGTTGACATATTTGATGCTTGCATGCTATAACCACACTAGAGGATAAAATTTGGAATTCCCAGACTTGAAGTTTCGAAATTTCTCTAATCAAACATACACTAGAGTACTGTAATTCACTTTTTCTGGCAAAGCAACCATGTCTTCCTCTTCATTTTCCTTTCTCAAGAGTCTAAGATGCCCTGAGTAGAAACTTTGCTCAGGGTGTACTATAAAAATCTAACTACCAACTACATGTCTTACATGTGGTATTGCAAAGAAAAACATATTTTAACCATTTCTGTTGAGTGGTGCCATGTCATGCACACACTAAAAGATAAAAAAAAAAGGGACAAAAGCATAGTGATGGTGGGTGTTTGCAGAAGTTTTATTATTTTAAGCAGCAAAGCCAACTACTCTTCCCTTTACAATAACTTCACTATAGAAGAACACACTATAAAATATCAATATCAGCTCAGGTTAGTGAGGCTTATTGTCACGCCCCAAGCCCGAGATTTCACACATCCCGAGGCGAGACACACGCCAACGTGGAAATTCGAGTCAAACTCATTGACTCTAGGTCCCCACATACGGAATTTACCCACAGGATATCACGTGTGAGGTTTATAAATTTTCATAACCTGTACAATTTTTGTCAAATAGATATCCATCCATAATTTATCATGTAACAAAGTATAGAGCATAAGAGTCCATGAGCATAGATTAGATATCAAGTTTAAGTTCAAGAGATAAAGAGAGAAGAAGTAAGTTAGTTAAGTTTAAGTTTACAATCCCAAAAACTAGACAAGTTCATTACAGCTACTACAAAAGATGTGGCAATCCTAGCCACGGTCCATGGGTCATTTATCGTCCAATCTCATCGTACGGATGTCTAGAAGACATCATCCGGAGTCCATTCCGCTACGTTAAGTGGAGGTTCCTCTTCCTCAAGGATCTCCAGGGCAACGACGTCGATATATTCACCTGTAACGCCAAGTGTAGCACCATTAGACTTAGCTAAGCAAGACAAACATATACAGTCCATATAACATGTAACAAAGGAATAGTCAGACAGGGATAAATCACAAGAACTCAAAGAATGATCACTAGGCATATCAGTGCATAAATTAGCATGAGACATACGAGTCATAGATAACAGATAAACATATTAACAAAACTAGTTGGCACATCCACATAAGCTATGTTCTCTTAGGTTAATCATATAACATGAAATAAAAATGAGAGCAGAAACAGAACAGAACAGGGTGGTGCTACTAGGAGACAGAGGTACCCAGAATTCTCCATCGTAGACCTAGGGTGCCGGTAAACCCTCAGAATAAATTTCCATCTGCAGAGGGCCAGAAGTTTACTAAACCCACACTTAGCCGGGTCTGACTTAGATAAGGTCGAAGCTAAGTGGTGCCGACTCATAGAGTACAATGTACAACCAACAGATCAAGTGCAGAGCAGTGTTAATTAGATACAGGACATATACAGGACAAGACATATAGATAACAAATCGGGACTTACTGAAATATGCTGAACAAAGACAGAAATAAATATAATATAACAGATATGTAACAGAAAATACATAACTGAATAGAAGCATAATCAAGTCATACTAGAATACTGGAAACGGAATGCAATGCATGTACATATAGATCATAAACGGAGTCAAGATGTAATTCAAGCCAAGCCTACGGTCTTGGGAACACATGTGGTCTCCACCGTCCAACTCGGGGTAGTACGAAGGATTTCGACATTATCGGGCTACAAAAGACCCCTTGGCGTTACATAATTTGGATGTTGAATCCCTTAATAGAACACATTTGGTTCGCTTACAATCTGAAGAGCACAAGGTTCCTTGTGGTGTACGGTTGCTCAATCCATATCCACAATTAAACAAAAACCCATCGGTCCTGATAAAAGTTCAGGGTGCACATTCTACAGGTCCATCTATTAGGCCAATCAACTAGAACAAGCTACGGTTCAATGTCCGGCTCATGGAAATGTCCATTTGTCACAATTATGTAAAATCCAACATTTATTCTTTTCTAGGGTTCAAATCAAATAAAATCATGAGCTTTCCAACGGTATGTAGATCTCCAAAAACGGACATACGGTTAAAAAGTTATGGTCATTGGAAAATCTGCATACTGCAGGCATCAGGTTCGCTCGAGCGTTCAGATGTTCGCTCGAGCGGACCCCAGACAGAGAGCTGTTCGCTCGACCGGACCAAAAGTTCGCTCGAGCGAACTCTCCCATAGAGCCCTTCGCTCGAGCGTTCACTCACGCTCGCTCGAGCGAACTGTCAAAATCCTGTGTTCGAAAATCTGAACTGTGTTGTTTCCTTCCAAGCCATTCAAGGTATTCTTCTTGGTTTTAAACCACAACAAATGGGTATCTTTGAGCTTCCAAAATGCTCATAAAAACCATCAATAAACCCATATTACATTAACAAGAGAAATCATCCACAAAAATCCATCTTAAGAGCAAGAAATGGGTATCTACACATGATTGCATATATTTGTGAATCAAACAATGAAGCATGCATATAAACATATAAGTTTAACTTGCCTTAGGTGCTTGGAAGCTAACTCTCACACCTAATCCTTCTCAACCTCGAAAATCCCCAAAAATGCAAGCTCAAATGCCATAAAAATGGTGAAAACGAAAATGAATGAGGAAGAAGATGATGCATGCACGAATCTGAGACATAATCTCAAGATTGAAATGAATACAAAAAGGGAAAAAGGAAAATGTAGCTCATCAAATAGAGGAGATTACAAAGAAAATGGCTTACCCAAAAAGAGCAAGGAGAAGAAAATGAAGGAATGCTTGAGCTTGGAACATGGAGTCCTATTGGAGAAGATGATAGGGTTGGAATGGTGGATGGCTTCTACACTTGCAAGATTTCTCGGTTGTTGCTGGGAGTGAAGAAGAAGAAAAGAAGAAGAAAAGGGAATAGCTGAAATGGGTTTTGATGGAATTTATTTCCAGCAGTTGCATGCAAGTCCACAAATGGGCTGAAAATCTCAAAAAGAGGCTTGGGTTAATTGAATGGGCTGGGAGTGAGCCTAAATGGATCCGAATTAAATGGGTCAAGACATGAAAGTTAAGGCCCATGAAATGCTCTATGCAATGCATTAAAAACCCAAAAATTTCTAAGTACACACCAAAAACTCAAAACACTTCAAAAGTCATAATCTACCTAGTAATGGTCAAACCCCATTAGTTCTACCTAATTAAGTCTAATCACAATCAAAACATCCATTAAGTAATTAATCTAAATTAATTAACTCTAAAACGAGATTAAGGCGGGTCGGGGTGTTACACTTATCAATTCCAATCTCTTACAAAATTCCTTAGAATAGACACACAAGTTGAGAACATGAACATGCAAACCCATACCAATTACCTAACAACTTTCATCTCTTAAACCCTATTCCATTGACTCCTTTGGAATTGGTAAGAGAAACATGGAAAAGAAAATAATCATTTCTTAGCTATCGCATATATATAGTAACTATCACACACACACACACACACACACACACACACACACACACACACACACACAATATATATATATATATATATAATTTTACATATTGTATAGCATGCATCATACAAATATACACATGTATATATGTTTGTATAACGGTCAGGTATTTAGATTTAATTTGGATACCCCTGTATATATTGTACTTATAGTAGATAATTAGCACTCTTATACTTCAGGCAATTCTGATATTTAAGTTGAATTTACTTGGTAAATGGTGATTACAAAACCCAGCACTTCATCCTTCACCGGAGAAGCCCACACACCAACTTCCTGCATCATGCCCGAGCACAATCCAAACTGAAGCAATTCTGATTAGCAATGTAAGACGATAAGCACATGGAATGGTTACGAACTCATCAACATGTCATGGTTCATCTTTCTATTTCTTTATTAGCACATGATTTCTTTTAACAAGGCTTCTTTTTTATGGCAGAAGATAAGCTATATGGATCATTTTGGATTGTGTTTCAGGTATGTGCTACCCCTACTTTCTCCAGTATATCATTTTTGAGTGCCCGTTATTGTACCCCTACTTTCTCCAGTATGTTCTACCCCTACTTAGGCTCGAAAACGGCCCCCGGGGGGTCCGAAATGAGAAACGGCCCCCGAAAAAATTCAAAACAGGCACGAGCACTTCGCTCGAGGGTAGAGTGACTTGTAGGAACCGACGGCTCGTAAATAGGACTCCCGGTCAGAAAATTACGAGCGAAAACATCGGATTTTCCAACACTTAGGCCCGAAAACAGACCGCGGGGGGTCCGGAATGAGAAACGGCCTCTGGAAAAAATCGAAACGAGCACGAACACTTCGCTCGAGGGTAGAGTGACTTATAGGAACTGACGGCTCGCAAATAGGACTCCCGGTTAGAGAATTACGAGCGAAAACATCGGATTTTTCAACACTTAGGCTCGAAAATGGCCCGCGGGGGGTCCGAAATGAGAAACGGCCCCCGAAAAAAGCCAAACAGGCACGAGCACTTCGCTCGATGGTAGAGTGACTTGTAGGAACTGACGGCTCGCAAATAGGACTCCCGGTTAGAGAATTACGAAGGAAAACATCGGATTTTCCAACACTAAAGCTCGAAAACGGCCCGCGGGGTGTCCGGAATGTGAAAGGCCTCCAGAATAATTCGAAACTGGCACGAGCACATCGCTTGAGGGTAGATTGACTTGTAGGAACTGACGGCTCACAAATTGGACTCCCGGTTAGAGAATTACGACCGAAAACATCGGATTTTCCAACACTTAGGCTCGAAAACAGCCCGCGGGGGGTCCGGAACTTGAAACAGCCCCCGAAAAAATTCAAAACCAGCACGAGCACTTCGCTCGAGGGTAGATTGACTTGTATGAACTTACGGCTAGCAAATAGGACTCCCGGTTAGAGAATTACGACCGAAAACATCGGATTTTCCAACACTTAGGCTCGAAAACTGCCCGCGGGGGGTCCAGAACGTGAAACGGCCCCCGAAAAAATTCAAAACTAGAACGAGCACTTCGCTCGAGGGTAGAGTGACTTGTAGGAACTGACGGCTCGCAAAGAGAACTCCCGGTTAGAGAATTACGAGCGAAAACATCGGATTTTCCAATACTTAGGCTCGAAAACAGCCCGCAAGGGGTCCGGAATGAGAAACGGCCCCCGAAAAAATTCGAATCTGGCACGAACAATTCGCTCGATGGTAGAGTGACTTGTAGGAACTGACGGCTCGTAAATAGGACTCCCGGTTAGAGAATTACGAGCGAAAACATCGGATTTTCCAACACTTAAGCTCGAAAACGGCCCGCAGGGGGTCCGGAATGTAAAACAGCCCCCGAAAAATTCGAAACTGGCACGAGCACTTCGCTCGAGGGTAGAGTGACTTGTAGGAACTGACGGCTCGAGATTCTGACTCCCAGATTGCTCGTATAGTTGAAATGTAGATTTAACTTAAAACGTTAACTTAAAACTTAAGAAATCAGATTTCGAGCGCCCAAATCGAGAAAATGGGCTCCGGTGTCCGTGAAACTGGACGGGCACGAGCCCATGCTCATTCCTGACTTGCCGGAACTAACGGCTCGAGATTCCGACTCCCGGATTGCTCGTATAGTGAAAACGTAGGTTTAACTTAAAACTTAGAAAATTAGCCTCCGAGCGCCCAAACCGAGAAAACGGGCTCCGGTGGCCGTGAAACTGGACGGGCACGAGCCCATAATCATTCCTGACTTGCCGGAACTGACGGCTCGAGATTCCGACTCTCGAATTACTTATATAGTTGAAACGTAGGTTTAACTTTCAAAATTTTGCTCTAATACTTAATTTTATTTATATTTACTATATATTCATAATTTTTATAATTAACTATTAATATTTGTTTTCCTGTTTTGTCTTCAGGTTTGAGAGCATCGGATCGATTACGGCACCCCGCCCAGCAAATATATTTATTTTTATTTTATTTTTAAAGTGTATTTGTAATGATTATAATTTGTTCAAACATTTGTAATGTTTTAAATGTTTTAATATAAGACTTTATTTTGTTATTAGTATTTTTAATTGATTGTTATAGTTGTAGATATATAATATATTCAGGTACAAATACAGGTATAAAAAAGCAGGATAAAAATAGTGAAATTTAAAAATTCTTTAAAAAAAATTTTATTAGCATTAGCGACCGCCATTGCGGTCGCAAAAAGGAAAAAAAGAAAATAAAAAAAAAGAAAAAAAATTAAAAAAGAGCATTAGCGACCGCCATTGGCGGTCGCAAAAGGGTGTATTTGCGGCAGCAAAAAAGTTAAAAAATGAAAAATAAATTATGAAAAAAATTAAACACAGAGTATTAGCGACCGTCTTTTGACCTTTTGCGACCGCCATTGGCGGTTGCTAAAAATGATTATCGGCATTTAGAAAATAAAAAAATAATATTAGCGACCGCTATTTATACCTTTAGCAACGGCTGATGGCGGCCGCTAAAAGCGGTCGCGCTGTCGCTAATACTTTTTGTGATGAAGTTTCCGCGGCAGCTACTTGGCGGTCGTTACAAGGTCGCTAAAGAGTATTAGCGACATCCACTTGACTTTTAGCGACCGTTAATGGCGGCCGCTAAAAATCTGTTTTCTAGTAGTGCCTGGTTCACATGACCACAATAAGAAGATAAGTTATCCCATATCTTTTCTTATTTAATTGGATTTATTTAAGTCAACCAAGATAAAGTCAAACAATAGCCATAAATATTAGAGAGAGTTTCTATTCTTGATAGAAGAGGGGTTTAGGATTTTGGGTTTATAAATCGATCATAGTTTCTTTATATCGACTTCGGAGAAGAAGAAAGACAAAAGGTCAATGGTGCATTCAAATAATATTTAATTCATTCAACATTTTTTATTTATTATTTATGGTATTATTAGATTGATTCAAAAAAGATCTTTGATGGTTGCAAACATGGGATTTTATATTGAACTCCTTTTCATGTCATGTAAAGAGTACTCGTGAGAGAGATATTGATAAAGAGGTTTTACTCTTTTGCGGGCCTTTTTCTCTCTACTCACTTAATCCGCAGTTTTATCTTTTATATATCGTTCGAACATAAACAGTTGCTAGTCTGGGAAAGAATGTCAACATAGGGAGAGTCTGCCAAGTGCCAACTCTTAGCAAATGTTTGAATCTCTTTTGATCCTTCTTGACCATTGGTGTTAATACACATGCCGACCGACCTCAAAAATCATGTAACCATACTACATACAACTGTTGGTCCATCATGGACAAAAATTTGGCTAACGCGGTAATGCCCTTCCAGCATATATAGAAAATTATATTTAAACCAACAACCCCGTAGTAGATCACAAGAATGATGGGTCTATGTTTTAGTTCATGGTAGGATTGGTTCCAACTAGGGGTTGTTAAAGAGATGAAATGTGAAAGATATAAAGGTTTAGATGTAGATAAGACATTGGCTATCTTAGGATTTGGATTACTAGTGTAATGGTCGGGTAATCTTTACCACCTTTCTTAATTCTTTTTCCATTTAAAGGATGATTATTTGATGGCCATTTAACCTATGTTTCTTTAATTTTAAACGTGTTTTTTTTTTCTTTATAAAGAAAGATAATCTCCTACAAGCAAAGTATATACTATCCATATGCGGTCCAGCTTGTGCTGTGCTGCTCACTTGATAAAGGTAGGATAGATGAAAAGGTCTCTTTATATATAAGGATCATGCAAAAAATCAGTCCCACAAAATTCACCCTAGCACTTGATTTAACGGACTTAAACGTTAAAGATCTATTAACCATAGATTTTTCCAACACTCAAATCTATTGGCAAGGATCAATGATCATAAAAATGGGCATCGATCATGCCAGATTATGAGAGGATAAGAGTGCAAAAGGGTCAACACTAATAAAAGGTAGGGTCAAATGGGCCCCATAGAGCTACAGTACTACACATGCACTTGGCTCATAAGACCTTTTGATGATCCATTTGATAGCAATTCAATACAAATAAGGTTGGCTTGTGCGGTGTATTTTTCGGCCTGTGGGGCTTTGGTCTTGTTTATATTTATAGGCTGTCATGCCTCTGCTTCAGTTCCTATTTCGTTGTGTTTCTCCCTGCATGAGAGAGTGCAAATGAGGAGGAGCTGAACTTCATTCCCTCTTTGAAAATACATAGACTTACTTTTCCAATAAATATATATATATATATATAATACAAATAAATGAGCTAGAAGGCTCGATTATTCGGATGGAATTGAATACAATTTAACGTCTGAACAAATAAACTCCAACAAAGGATTATTAAAAAGATGATATGTGAAAGATGAGATATTGAGATATTGACTTTTGTGAGACTTGAACTACTAGATGATAGCTGATTATTTATTCCCCAACTTCCTTGATTCAAATTTTGTCAAAGCATAAACTATTTTATGATCAAAAATTGGCCTAGGCTCCCCTAAGCTCGAGCTTAGGGAGAGAATTTCGTAAGCTCGTGCTTGTGGGGCCCACCTTTGGTCCATCCAAATAGACCAAACACATGACCCCCTTAAATTGCACATGTTCACTAACTTTCGGTAAGATCCGAATTTATTGGACCGTTGGATTGACTATATATTAATCCGAATGGATTGTTGACCATTAAACTCTTAGGCCCATATGGAGATGATAGAAATTACGGTTGGGGCTGATTTTTTGCAGGGCGGAAGATCCTAGAGAGTCCTTGAAATCCCCCCCACCTCCATCCCCAAGTGGGTCCTCAAGTGGGCCCCACCATATACTTGAGCTTACCTTATACTAAGCTTGAGCTTAGGGGAGCTGGCCTCTTTCTAGATATAGTCTTTTTACACTTGATCTTTTACAATATTTAAAAATAAAATCTTAAAATTAGCAAGTATTCAATTACACAAAACAAACGGCTCTAAGTGAAAAACTTTGAGTCAACTGACCCAAAATACAGGAGTGAGATCGTGACTTTTTCATGAGTAAACTAGACCCCTATAATATAGAAAGTTTTAACGGTTCATCCGTGAGATTAAGTCCTCAACCAATATTACAGGAGGGTTCTCCTTCTCCACATGGCAACGTACGACTTGACAAGAATTAGGTTTCAATTTCATGGACGACTTGATACTCTTTAATACTAGTTTTGTTTTTTTAGGCCTGATTTATGGAGTATCTATTTATAAATTAATTATTAATTAAAAACAGATCTATCAAATATGATCTTCTATATTTATTGATCATGTAGATTGCTAACTAAATATTATCCCTCAGAGTTTGTTTGGTAAAAATATTTGTAGGGTAAAATGAAGCGAACTGAAGATTGAAGAGAGAATAAAATATTAGGGGGTCTAATTATAGTATGATGAACTTATATTTTTAATGACTTGATAAGGAATATTTTTGACTTTTTGGATAAAAAGCAGATGGATTTTTATATTTTAGTGGCTTGATCAGAATGTTACTTTTTGACATTTTTTTTTTAATGAATGAGGATATTTTGAAATGTTTACTTTTGATATGACCATAGTCCTTTCTTGTTTGAAAGTATGCTTTACTTTACTCCACCTTACTTATTGAAGTGGCCAAATAAGCCCTTGATGTATGAAAAAGGAAAAATGTACAGATTTATAAATGAAAAAGTCTACATAGATGATATTCAAGGGGTATCATATATATAGGGGTTGTCACAAATTCTGGCAAAAAAGTTTGTCCATATAGCATAGTTGTTTATAAATTACCAAAGACCAAAAGATCAGATTTATTAGATGTAGTTATGGTCCACGGACAATCTTTTTTGGTTTCGCAAAAAAACTATTTCAGCCCTCTTATTGATATAACTTTTCCATGGAATGCCCAAAAGTGGCTGCACCAAATAGAAAATATATTTTTACCGCAAAAAAAGCATTTTCCCTTCCCATAATTTTCCAAAAAAAAAGGGTTGCACCAACCTGCATTAATTATTTCTTTAATGTGATTTATAGTCTTTAATTTAAGCCTTATTTTTCTTGCACATTTGAATCATGATTTCATCTTTCTGGTTTGCTGGGACAGCGAAGTAGCTCCACTTTGGCACTTTACTTTTAAAATCAAGTGGAGTGAAGTGAAATAAAAAATGTAGTGGGTTATGATGGTATTTTATTTTTAATTGTTGGGATAGAATATTGTTCACTTTTGGTATGGAAAATTGAGTTTTTTTGTCTTTTAGTAAGTAATTGTTGTTGCTTTTTTGACTTTTTGTTGAAAAAATTGAAAAAAGTATGAGCAAAATATAAGTGACGTTTTAACATTACTCTACTTAACTTTACAAGTAGAAATACCAAACTAATCCGGCCTTAATTATTGGGTCTTGAACAACTCAATTCAGGTGTAAATTTAATGAATGGATCGGGTCAAAGTCAGTCATTCTTGCATGACTTGGCCGATCATCACGTTAACAAGTGGTTCTACACTCCTATTACCACTACCACGTGCATGCAATTGCTAAAGTCATCAAACTGATCCCACTAAAAACGAATCCGGGTCCCTCTTAAGCTAATAATATGCACATGCATGTTCTGACCAAATTTAACAGACCCAACCAAACCCTTAAAACAAAGGTTCCAAATGAAATCTCACTAAAAATGAGATTTGGGCCCTCCATCACTATCAGATTGATTGTTTACATTCAAAATACATAATCAAAACCAAATAATATAAAGAAGTATAATTGCATATCATATGTATAGTTGTATCTGATGGAGCACCCAAGTATTAAAATAGTGAGATTTGATGGGAGGAAAATCACACTATGAACAAGTGAGATTCTAAAAGTGGGCCCCATGATTTCTTCCAAGACGTGGTCACATGACACTACTCATTAAGAAGCTCAGCTCCAAGCAGAGAAAACCTTTCGTTTATGCTCTCGTCTGCAAACAGAGTGGTTATAAAAACAGAGAGAGACAGATAAGAGGTTTTTGTAGTCTTTTTGTATTCATTACAAGGAGGAGGAGCAGAAGAGAGCCTCTTTTTCTTTTTTTTAGTATTTTCCTTCTCATTCTAAGGAAAAGAATAGGAAGGAGGAGGAGGAGAAGATGGCACTAGAGGATCGGCTGCTAGAAGGCCATGGCCATGGTGCAGAAGAAGAAGAAGATATAGAAGAGATTACAAACTGTGGGCAGTTCATGAAACAGGCAGTGGAAGAGAACAGGAAGCTGTGGTATCTGGCTGGTCCAGCCATCTTTACATCTGTGGCTCAGTACTCGCTCGGGGGAATAACTCAGGTGTTTGCAGGGCACCTAACCACCCTTGAGCTCGATGCTGTTTCCACCGAGAACATGGTCATAGCCGGTCTCGCCTTTGGTGTCATGGTAAGTTAGCCCCACCTAATAGACCCTTCTTTCATCTTTCATTCACATCTCATTTTTTTTTTTGTTTTTTTTTTTGGGTACCCCTAGGATTTTCTTGGCATCCCATTCACATCTCATCTAAAATCTCTCTTTTCAATCTTCTGTTTTGTTTTTTTTTTTTTTTGGGTGTGTTTGAGAGAGAGAGAGGGGTTAGATTTGGTCTTTTCTCATGTTTCTTTTTCCTTGGAACTGAAGGAGGTTGATTAAGGAAGGAAATGAGGATTTTTATTTTCATTTCTTGATTATTTTTCAATTGCATCTCATGTCCTCCTATGCATGATCAAACTTTAACATAGAAAATATCAAAAAATTTAAACATATGGACTGTCATACACTATCTGGTTGGTGTATAAAAACACATAACTATATTTTCAATATGATGAATACAATAGCAGATCATACAACTTTGACTGAATTGAAGTTTATGCTAATTAATTCATATAATGAGGTATGTGATATGAATAGATTTGATCATACTAGGAAGCCCTCGAGACAACATAAACCCAATTTAATTAGCTCTGGTCCGTACCATATTGCTGGCTGGCGGCAATGGATCATTTCTTTACATTTGCATGCGATTTTCTTCATATTTGTAAATCATTTGCAGTCTTATTTCAAAGAAATGCTGTATGCTTTTTTATATGTTTTTGGTAATACCATTCAGTTCTTGGCAGACTAGATCTGCAAACAATCTCTTTCAAGGCAACTCTTATCATTAAGTTAATATTTTTTTTTTCCTTATCCGATACACTATGCTTAGTGGGTGGTGTTCTGTATCAATATATATAAAATAAAACTTATTCTTTCTCTAAGTTCATAACCTACAATCTCACAAAATCACAATACCAAAACCAAACCAACCCATAATTCAAGATGATATATCTTTTTAGAAAAAACAAAAAAATATAATTAAACCGACAAAACAACTATATGAATCAAACGAACACAAAGTCCAAGTAGGACAGTATAAAATTACACAGACAATAAAGATATTAATGCCAATTTAAGTCACAAGTCTACAATTAGACTCAAGTTTTGCCCAGGACAAAAAAAAATCACTTTTCAAAATAGGGCTTAAATATGGTTGTGAAAAGCTTCTTTTTTTTTTTTTTGGTGTGTGTGTGCCCGGATTTAATAATTGGACAAAACTTGAGCCTTATGTTGAAACTTTCTCCCTATTCTTATCCTTCTGATTTTTTGTAGGGCACCTAATAGCTAGATACGTGCCATGGTGTGGAAATGACAGGTGTTTGGACTTCCCATGTTTCGTGTTTTATTTGTAGACTATATACTATCACTTGGCATTTTCCCAGGGCCTTTTGTGGCCATAGCCATAGCCATCCAAATTCTCAGCCATCGTTTTCTAAGTTGTTGAAGAAACGTAGGACAAGTTACTGCACTTCATAATCACAATTATAAAAGTCCCAGCTGGGAAAATGTTAGTGAATTGCGTATATATGAAGAGAAGGCCAAAGAGAATGAATAGGACTCTGATGGCAACCTAAATGAAACCTACTCCGATCCACCTAGTACCAATATAAATTAATTTAAGTATGAGTTTGTCCACCTAAGTAAGGTTTGAGCCCTAATTGGAACAGAGATGAATACATTAGTGCTTTATGATATAAAAAAATTGTGCTAAACGTAAGCCAAAACGAGAGTAGTTAAGGTTGTAATATATATATATATATATATATATATAGGCTAGGCTCTCCTAAGCTTAAGCTTATGATAAGATTTCGTAAGCTAGGTGAGAACTAGTTCTCATATATTATATGAAAACTTTTTTATGGGGCCCAATTGTGGGCCCCATATGGGGATGGGACCAGGGAGGATGAAAAGATGTATGCAAGACCACCCCAAGAATCAAGTTTGACCCTAAACTCATGTCCCTAACCCCTTCATCCATGACCCAAAAATTTAATGGCTTCATATTAAAAAAAAATATTCAACCCTCGATCCAACGGTTCAATCCATTCGAATGTGTGTCAATCTTGGGATTAGTGACTATCAGGGGGTTCCCTATTGGTGGCTAGGCTTGGATGAGTTGCTAGTTAGGCCCTGCAAAAAAGTTCTCATACAATAAGTGAGAACTAGTTCTCACTGTTATAAAAGAGAGAGACCAAGAGAAAGAAGATTAGAGGGAGAAGAGAGAGCCTTTCTGATATCTCATTAACTGTGTCTAAATACATAGGGAGAGAGCCTATTTATAGGCAAAGTAAACTAAAAAAGAGGAACCCTAATTCTAACCCTATCTTATCACAAGTGGGCATCCACCCAAGATCCATATCTTATAACACTCCCCCTTGGATGACCACCATTTAATGACAGTTGCCTCATTAAAAACCTTGCTAAGGAAAACCCAGTGGGAAAAAACCAAAGCGAAGGGAAAAAGAGTACAACATTCTTCAAGATCATTGAAATGGTGTTGGACGTGCATAATGCTGCCTCGTTAAAACCTTAACTAGGAAAACCCAGTGGGATAAAACCTAGGAAAGGAAAAAGAGTACAGCGCACAAATGTCCTGGGAAGCATACTTCAGGATGCTCCCTGATAAACTGCTCCCCCTGATGATTGCAACCATTTACATAGTTTGATGATGAACTCTTCGCATGCCAATCTCATATACAAACTTCTGGAATACTGATTTTGGCAAAGATTTGGTAAATAGATCAGCCAGGTTGTTACTCGAACAAACTTGTTTGACTTCAATTTCATTGTTCTTCTGAAGTTCATGAGTGAAGAAGAACTTTGGTGCTATATGCTTAGTCTTGTCTCCTTTAATAAAACCTTCTCGAATTTGTTTTATGCATGCTTCATTATCTTCATAGATAACATTTGGAATACCTGCAATAGAAGGTAATTGACAAGAACTACGAACATGCTGAATCAAGGATCTTAGCCATACACATTCCCTACTGGCTTCATAAAGAGCCAAAATCTCAGCATGGTTAGAGGAGGTAGCTACCAGAGTCTGTTTAGTAGAACGCCAAGAAATGGCGGCATTACCATTTAGAAACACATAACCTGTCTGTGATCGACCCTTATGAGGATCAGAGAGATAACCTGAATCTGCATATCCTGTAAAACTGGAATCTATAGGATTATAAGAATAAAATATTCCTAAATCAGTTGTTCCACGCAAATATCGTAGGATATGTTTAATACCAACCCAGTGCCTTTGAGTTGGTGCGGAGCTATATCTGGCAAGTAGATTCACAGAAAATGCAATATCCGGTCTAGTGCATTGTGCTAAGTACATCAGGGCTCCAATAGCACTTAAGTATGGTACTTCTTGACCCAAAACTTTTTCATTTTTTTCAATAGGACGGTATGGATCTTTCTGTGTATCAAGAGACCGGACGACCATGGGTGTGCTTAATGGGTGTGCTTTGTCCATACCAAATCGTTTTAAAACCTTCTCGGTATAATTAGATTGATGGACCAACATCCCATTAGAATTTCTCTCGATTTGCAACCCGAGACAGAATCTTGTTTTTCCAAGGTATTTCATTTCAAATTCTTTCTTTAAACAATCAGCAGTTTCTTCGAGCTCTTCTGGAGTCCCTACCAAATTGATATCATCCACATAAACTGCTAATATTGCAAATCCCTTCATGAATTTCTTTATAAATAGACACGGGCAAATAGGATCGTTTGCATACCCCTTTTTAGACAAGTATTCACTAAGACGATTGTACCACATTCTTCCGGATTGCTTCAGGCCGTACAATGATCGCCTCAATTGGATTGAGTATGTACTCCTTGGCTTTGCTTCAGGCAAAGGAAATCCTTCCGGGATTTTCATGTGAATTCTAGTGTCTAAGTCCCCATATAAGTAAGCAGTTACAACATCCATGAGTCGCATTTCTAGATTTTGAGAAACTGCTAAACTTATCAGATATCTGAAAGTTGTTGTATCTATGACAGGGGAGTATGTTTCCTCATAATCAATCCCAGGTTTCTGCAGGAAACCTTGTGCCACTAATCGTGCCTTATATCTGGTAATTTCATTCATTTCATTCCGTTTTTCTTACAAACACCCACTTGTAACCTACATGGTTAACATCTTTTGGGGTTTGTACTATAGGTCCGAACACACCACGTTTATTGAGAGACTCTAACTCTGCTTTGATGGCACTTTTCCATTTTGGCCAATCATTTCTTTGTCGACATTCATTTATAGAACGTGGTTCTGTGTCCCAATCATCATCATCATTTACCTTTGATATTTGTGTAGCTATCGCATATGCAAATGCGTCATCGATGACAATATCATTTCTATTCCATCTCTCTTTTGAATAATTGTAAAATATAGAGATCTCTTCATTATCCGGTACCGGTGCCTCTTCAGGGGCTTCCAAAGTCTCACCAGGGACTTCCATTATTCTAGAGAGAACGGATTTTGTCATAACCTCTTCAGGAGCGTTACGTGCCTCTTCGGGAGGAACCTCTTCAAGAGTGTTACGTGCCTCTTCGGGAGGACATGATGATGATTGCTCATTTCTCCTTTTCCGCGGAGCTGAGTCCTTTGAACCTATAGGTCTGCCACGCTTCTGGCGTATTGTAGATTCTTTTGCGGTTGTATTTTGACTTTGTCCTACAGGGACATTAATCCTGGCAGGTGTATTCATAGCGGGCACATGTGATTTTGTCACCTTTGCTGCATCGTTAAATGCATCAGGTAATCTGTTTGCAATTTCTTGTAAGTGCACAATTCTCCGGACTTCATTTTCACATTGTGAAGTTCGTGGATCCAAATGAGACAGAGTGGAAGTATTCCATATTAATTCTCGCCGTTCTTCAGGAACAGGTCGTTCTACAGGAACTATGTTATCTCCCCCTAACGGCGGGAATATTGTCTCATCGAATTGACAATCTGGAAAACGAGCAGTGAAGACATCTCCTGTCATTGGTTCTAGATATCGAATAATTGAGGGAGAGTCATAACCTACATAGATTCCCAATCTACGTTGTGGTCCCATCTTAGTACGCTTAGGAGGTGGGATTGGGACTTGAACTGCACAACCAAACTTGCGCAAGTGATAGATATTGGGTTGATGTCCGGATGTAAGTTGTGCAGGAGAAAATTGATGATAGGCTGTGGGTCGAAGTCGAATTAACATTGAAGCATGCAACACAGCATGTCCCCATGCACTAACTGACAATTTGGATTGCATCAGCAGAGTCCTAGAAATGAGTTGGATGCGCTTAATCATGGATTCAGCTAAGCCATTCTGGGTGTGGACATGGGGGACAGGATGTTCGACAACAATTCCTATAGATGAACAAAAATCATCAAAAACCTGTGATGTAAATTCTCCTGCATTGTCAAGTCTTATAGACTTAATGGGAGAATCAGGGAAATGAGCCCTAAGTTTGATTATTTGAGTTAATAGACGGGCAAATGCTATGTTCCTAGTTGAAAGTAGGCAAACATCAGACCAACGGGTGGAGGCATCAATCAAAACCATAAAATATCTAAAAGGTCCACTAGGGGGATTTATGGGTCCACAAATGTCACCTTGTATCCTTTGCAGAAAGGATGGGGATTCGTATGCAACTTTAGCAAAAGAAGGTCGGGTGATCAATTTTCCTTGTGAACACGGTGTACATAAGTAACCACTAGGTAGGGTCAATTGATGGTTCTCTAAAGAATGCCCAAAGGAGTTATCTACAATTTTTCTCAACATAGTAGCCCCAGGGTGACCTAATCTATCATGCCAGAGCTGTAAAGTCTTCGGATCACTAAGCTTCGGGCTTAGTTTAAGCTTCGGGCTTAACTTGTTGTTTTGCTCATAACCGAATGTGATTCAACATTTAAGATTGTCATGTAATATAACCCTGAGGAGAGTGCACTTAATTTTTCTAGTATTTGCTTCTGGCTTCCAATACTAGTAACAATGCATAAGAATTCCTTGTTACCTTCACTTACAGTCTCAATGTGGTACCCATTCATTCTGATGTCTTTGAAACTAATCAAGTTTCTTCGGGAACTATTTGAGAATAAAGCATCTTTAATGAATAAGTGGGTACCATTAGGTAACATTATGTGGGCTCTTCCGGAGCCTTCAATTATTTGCACAGGCCCAGCTATGGTTGATACCTTTCGTGGAATAAACATCAATTCTGAGAAAAATTTCTGATTTTTCAGAATGGTGTGTGTTGTGGCACTATCTACCAAACAAAGATTGTCCTCAGTTCCATGATCCATACCTTAAACAAAATAATAAAACAATATAACTATGCAATCATATGATAAAATTGAAATAATTAAACCATTCATTAGGACATGAAATAAATAAATAAAAAGAAGTTTAAGCAACATGCATCTCAAAAGAATAAAAAAAAATTAAGTTTGTAAAGTTTATTGGCCTTCTAGACCATGCCAGGGGGTGATCCCAAGTGAGTGTTAAAAGCCTCATTATTCAAAGGTTGGCTATCCTCATCCTCAAAAAAATCTCGAGTCTCCAAGTTTGTAATGTCAATTGGAGGTATCTCTGGTGTCATTGCATTCCAATTCCATCCTTCCAGATCATTTGTCTCTGCTAAATGAACAGAGGCCTTGTATGCTTTGTATTGTTCGGCCACTTCCTTTGGTGCACGGCAAGTGCGTGACCAATGCCCACTTCTTCCACATCTGTGGCACGTGTCATCAGGACGGTGGGTAGGATTAGCTGGTGGATTCTGGTTGCTCTTAGGCTGAGGGGCAGACCACTTCTGGTGATTTTTGAATTTTGGAGGGGGACCTTTAAAACCACCTCGTTTGGAGGAGTTATGTCTTCCTCTCCCCCTTCCTCTCCCCCTTCCTCTGCCTCTGTTTGAGCTAAAACTGGCATTTGCTTCAGGAACTGCCAAAGATCCAGTTGGTCTGGAGTTATGATTTTTCATCAGTACTATGCAATTTTGTTCAGCAACTAGGAGACAGGAAATAAGTTCTGAATATTTGGAGAAACGTCTTTCTCGATACTGCTGCTGCAGGAGCACGTTCGAGGCATGAAAAGTTGATAACGTTTTCTCCAACATCTGCTCTTCTGAAACCTTTTCACCACAAAGTCTTAATCGGGAAACAATATTGAAAAGAGCAGAGTTGTATTCAGATACGGTTTTATAATCCTGCAACCTCAGATTTAACCAGTCATTCTGGGCAGCTGGTAGTATGACCATCTTCTGGTGATCATATCTATCCTTCAGGGATTTCCATAGGCCTGCTGGGTCTTCTTCAGTAAGGTATTCATGTTTGAGATCTTCATGTATGTGATGACGCAGGAAGATGAGGGCTAATGCCTTTTCCTCTGGGGACATCTTGTTACCTTCCTTTATAGTCTCTCCTAGTTTCTTGGATTGCAAGTGGATTTTAGCATCCAATTGCCAAGATAAATAATTGTCCCCATTTATGTTAAGTGCTTTAAAGTCAATTTTAGCCAAATTTGACATCTTGCAAGAACTGTAATATGAAATATATATGAAGTTATCAGTGTGCATATAATGATAAAAAAAAAATATTAACATCAAAAGTAATTAAGAAAGGAATTTAAACATGGAAAAATAAAAATTTAACATGTTCTCATATTTGAGAATCAGAACTGCTGGTTCTGTCAAGACTTCAGGCTTGATTTAGAACTTCAGGTTCATAATACATGAAATTAGAACTTCAGGTTCTGTCAAATCGTCAGGTTTGGGGTAGAACGTCTGGTTCTAACAAGTGATCAGAACTTCTAGTTCTATCAAAAACTTCAGGTTTAATTTCATGGCTTTATAATTTATATGGATTGTTGAATCAAAAACTTTAGGTTTTGATTTATTGATACGAATCTTCAGGTTCATATCATTATTCCAACTTCTACTGGTCCATGAATATGTGAACTTCAGGTTCACTTTTAGAACTTCTGGTTCTCTTTCTTTTTTTTTTTTTTATAATCAATTTATAGCATTAATAAATTTAAATAAAAAATCGTGCAAGATAATGAATAGTAACCAAACACTATAATGACAGTAAAATAAATATCATAAATTAATTTTATGTATTCTAATATGTTGGATTTGAACTATGGTTTGGATACTACTTACTGTATTTAAAGAAAAATATTACTCTTTTCTGAAATCCACGCTGGGAAGGATTTTGCGATGGAAATCCGCGCTGGGAAGGAATCCGCCCAGGGAATCTGCGATGGAAATCCGCACTGGGAAGGAATCTGGGATGGGAATCCGCGCTAGGAAGGAATCTGCACAGGGAATCCGCGATGAAAATCCGCGCAGGGAAGGAGTTTGCGATGAAAATCCACGCAGGGAATGATTTCTTCTCTTTGGGCAAGAAGACCTGGTTTTCTTCCTTCTCTTAGAGCTTCGTGCTGATAACGTGTTATAAAAGAGAGAGACCAAGAGAAAGAAGATTAGAGGGAGAAGAGAGAGCCTTTCTGATATCTCATTAACTGTGTCTAAATACATAGGGAGAGAGCCTATTTATAGGCAAAGTAAACTAAAAAAGAGGAACCCTAATTCTAACCCTATCTTATCACAAGTGGGCATCCACCCAAGATCCATATCTTATAACACTCACTTGATTCCCAATTAGCGTCCTTACAAAATCATATATTAGATTAGAGTGGCTTAAGAGGGAAGATCAGGATTACCCAAAAAAAATAAAAAGAGTGATTTTATGATGGGTATGGATATAACCGAGTTTGGTGCAGGTTAATGAACTCACACCCGGTCTTTGAAGTAGGAGAGGAATTAAGTGTTTTAAGAAGGAAAGTTTATTTCAAAATATTATAAATAGCATTCATTAGTAATAATGCAGTAGAAGAGTTGGATCATGGATGCAGCCAAAATTCAGTGAGTTAAAATGTGTAATCATCTTGATAATATAAAAAGACTACCAAACCCGCCTCAACATCAGCAAATGAGCAGGAGAATCACAGGATATGATTGTGGATAGCACACCCGCCTCCCACAGCTCCCTCTAGGATTCGAACCGTAGAGTGGTACCTCTCCTTTACAACTCCTGGCCACTAGGCCACCAAGTTAAAAAAAAAAAAAGGCAAACTAGCTAGGAGAATCACCCATTTAACCTGAGATATTGCCATCATTGTCAATACGGGGGCAAGTGAGGAGAGGTCACTTAACCTGACATAGCTATGCCTGTCAAAAAAAACTTAGATTTCCATGAAAAAATATATATATCTTCTTAGAGGAAAATACACATACAAATTTGCATCATCTTAAAATAAGGTGTAATTTTTATATGGACAATAAAATAGCTAAACAATAGGACAAGAAATGTATTTACGTCCGTCCACCACTTTCTAAAAGGGCCTATTTCTTTACAAGAGAATTTCAAATTCGAAACTTTCCAAATGCTGTCCCATGAGGTAGAATTTCTAAATCCTCCTCTTGGATGGAGCATTTGAAATCCAAACAAAATATATTAAGATTGAAATTCCAAGAAATTCGAAAGATCATTTTGAGACTTTTTGGGTACCTGTAATTTAGAATTCTTATAGAAGAAACGCGGCATTTCAAATGCCAATGGACAAGCCATCACACCGTATTGAATTATCCCAACACACTAAATTCTTGTTAGTAATTATAGTAAAGAAACGGTCCCTGATCCCCAAACCCCACCTGGATTGACTTGTCGATTCCTCGCATTCTGCTACTGTTTTACTGTGTTTTGAATCCGACTTGCTTATTATCATATCAACACAACAAATACGATGAGATGTGAAATAAAGTATATAAGAATGTTTCATGATTTTCAATATTTTCTTATAATCTTACAAATCTCACAGATCCAAAATGTTACCCCAGCGAGTAACTGGACGTCATGACAAATTAGTACGGGTGGTTTTCAGCCTTTTCTACAACAAATAGATATCAGTCAGCATCATTGACAATTTTTAATTGAAATTATTGTATCAGTATCCAACCGAATCTTTGACAGAGAGGTCACATTTATAAATTCATCAATGTCTACCTCTTAGATCCAAATGCTCAAGCTAACATTTTTTTTTCCATCAGAAATTCTCGAAACTTAAGGAATTTTCATTGCCCCTGTACAGGAATTCCTCACTGAGGATTTATATAGTTGAGAATTTCACATTAAGAAAGCATAAAAAGTGAAGTACATGTGAAGATCTACACACAATCCAATAATCTTGAAACTTAATTGATAGCAATTGTTCAGCAATATCTTTCCAGAGAAGGGGCTAAAAGTGAAGTGCATGTGCAGTCTCCCCCATACCTGAAATGGCTATACTGACAAAACCATCACCTTAGTAAAAAATGCAAAATTGAAGATTCCATATGCATCTCCATCTCTCACCTTTTGCAGTTGGCCAATTTAATGCTTACCTTTCACAGTTGGCCAATTTAATGCTCCCACCCACATGAATCTCTACATCACACCAATCCCATTAATGGCATTCTAAAATGTTGATTGTGGATTAGGGGTGCACAAAAATCCGTCGATCCGGAAATCCGATCCGATTCGATCCAATCCGCGGATTTTTATCCGATTCGAAGGTAAACGGATTGATGACGGATTGAAAATTTTGTAATCCGTTAGCAACGGATCGGTGGCGGATTTCACCATCAATCCGCGGATTCAATCCAATTCAAAATGTAATTTTTTTATAACATATTTGATATTTTTCTTTTAAAATTAGAGTGAACGGATTAATCCGATCGGTCCTCCACGGATCGAATCGAATCGGGTTTTAACAGCAACGGATTGGTGTCGGATTCCAAATCCGTCAATCCGTTGGTAACGGATTGGTGACGGATTTGGCACAATCCGCACCAATCCGATCCGTGTACACCCCTATGTGGATGACTTTACAAAATACTTAACAAGACGTGTGCACATAGATTGCAAAATGAAATGCGCAATCTTTCCTATTTTTCTTTCTTCACCTAGTTTTTCATTCTTTTACTTTCCCCCTCTGCATTGTTTTTTTCTGGAATTTTCTCTTCTACTAGCAGAGCCCCCTCATTCTAAAGGTGATTTCCTGAAGACAAGTCAGATAAACGGGTAGAGATATAGGATATGAGCAGTAGATGAGCAAGATGTTCAATAGCTTGGAAAGTAATGGTTGGATCCACTACTACCTCATCCATTGAGAACATTAGAGCAAATAATGGTATATAACAATGAAGATAGAGATGATACTAGGAAACAGACGAGATGTGGAGGTAGATGAGCCAGAATTACAATAGCTTTGATAGTAATGGCTGGATCTACTACTACCTCGTCCATTGAGTATAACAGAGCAAATGATGGTATAGCAATGAACATAGAGATGACACCTAAAAATATAGTCTGAATGACCTTGAATATATTAGAAAATATAATCTCCTAACTGGCTGAAATAAACAAAAAAGAATCATTTTGGATCCATGAGAGGAGAGGCATAGGTCTTTATGGGTGTTTGGATCGGGCCGGCTCTGAGATTGTGGGGGGCCCAAGGTGAGCTCTTAAATAGGCCTCTGTAGACAAGGATTTAGTAAAAAACTCATGTGCACATTATTCCAGCAGTAAAAATAATTTTATGGCTCTCTTAACATGAAAGTGTGAGGATCTACTGGTGATAACTACATTTCTTAATTAAAACCAAGTCGCTCCCTGTCATCTTGGAATGCATTTTTCTCAAATTGGGCCTAGGGTAGTCTTGGTAAACCAAATTGGGCCTAGTGTTAGTATTGGTAACATCCGAACAGGCGTCTTTTTAGGGGGCTATATTGGGCGGCCCTTGGCGGCTGCTAGTTTGACTCTACCCCCTAGCGCCGGGCCATTGTTTTGGATGTCTGGTGAATGAAGCGGTGGAGGTGAAGCATCAAATCAAGAGGAGAATAAACTATCAGGGGATTATGATGGTGTTCGTTTTCGTGTTTCGTATGAATCTTTTTTTACTTTTTTGTATAGAAAAGTGGATTTTTTTTTGTTTTAGTAGAGAAAGAAGGTCCACTTAGAAACCAATCCAAACCGTGCATAAACAGTGACCTCCCTTGATAGTTACTAATCTTGAGGTTTGACACCCATCCAAATGGATTGGGCCGTTGGATGGATGATTAATTTTTTGCTTAATATGAAGCCATTAAACTCGCGAGCAATGGATGAAGGGGTTAGAGGTATGAGATTATGGTCAAACTTGATACTTTGGGTGATCTCACATAGATCTTTCCATCCCCTCTGGTCCCATCCCTAAATGGGACCCATAAATGCATCCCATAAAAAGTTCTCACAGTGACTATGTGAAAACTGTTCTCACTAGAACAAAGCCCAATTTTGAAATTATGTACTTTTGACATGACCCTTGTCATTTCTTGTCTGGACTCACTTTACTTTAACTTAACTAGTTAATTGCCAAACACGCTTGATCTTGGTCAGACAAAAATCTTTGCTAAAGTAAAGCAAAATGTTGTTTTATTCAGTGATTATGACAATATGGTTCGGTATGTACCTATGCGGTATTCCTTCCACCAGCCTTTTTTAGTTTGATCAGCATTTGGTGGGTCCCTGTTAGCAAACTGGTTGGCTGCTTCTTTGGCCGGCCCCGCTAAAAGTGTTTTTTCTTGTAGTGATGCCCATCGCGGCGTGCCCATACAGTTCATGATGGCAATGGGTTTTATTTTAATGAAAAATGTTAAATTAATAATAATAAAAAATTGTTGTACAAAGAAAATCCATGTTACCATTAAAAAAAAATAGAATAGAAAAAAAGAAAATCCCTCACCCTAAAGTCCAAAGCCTTCAAAAGAAATATCCAAAGTAGGTAATTGAGGTGGAGTTCCAGAAAGTCAAACCCAAATTCCTTCTTACTCCATGTTGAGCAATGACTCAACTGAAATGGATCAGGCATCCCAAGTAGAACCAGTCTGACTTGGAATGAATCAAGTTGAGTGTAGGTGGAGTCCGATGCATTTTCTGGAATAAAGCTGAAGCTCATGTCAGTCAGTACGAGTCTGAATTGTCTCAGTTTCAGCCAACATTTGATTCCTCAGTTGTAGAAAAAAGCGAAATTGAATGCATACTAACCACAAACCTCCACCCTGGCCATCACATGGATCCGAATGTGCCCTTCTCAATGATTCAAGATATTTCTAGTGATGAGATGATCAACAAGGCCAGCTCAATCCAATTTTCAGCTTTGGCCAATTTATTCTCCCACTATCTAGATCGATCTGCACCTGCACATATATGGGTAGAGATGATTTATAGACTAAAGTGGGATGGGTAGTTTACTCAAAAGTCAAAAGATATAGTTAACTTACAATGAGAACGAATTTTTGTCTTGTAGTTGGGAATGGGAAGCGCCCTGGAGACACTATGTGGACAAGCATTTGGTGCCAAGCAATTACATATGCTGGGTGTGTACATGCAACGTTCGTGGGTCATCCTGGGTATCACTTGCATATGCATGTTACCCATCTATATCTTTGCAACGCCAATCCTGAAGCTCTTCGGGCAGAATGAGGAAATCGCTGAGCTCGCTGGAACCTTTGCTTTGTACATGATTCCTCAGCTATTTGCCTATGGGCTCAACTTCCCCCTACAGAAGTTCCTACAAGCACAGAGTAAGGTGTTGGTCATGGCATGGGTGTCTGGGGTAGCCTTGTTGTTACACATCTTCCTTAGTTGGCTCCTTATAACTCAATGGGATATGGGGTTGTTTGGAGCAGCTGTCTCTCTCAACTTGGCTTGGGTGGTTGTGGTCTTGGGCCAGTTTGCTTATGTAGCAATGGGCAACTGCCCTGGTGCATGGACTGGCTTCAGCTGGGGCGCCTTTAAAGATTTGGGTGCCTTCGCTCGGCTCTCTATAGCTTCTGCGATAATGTTGTGGTTAGTGGCACATGTTACATACACGCAAATACAATTTTTCATACATACTTACATGTGGACCTAAGAGTCATAAATTTCTTCAATCCATGCAGCCTTGAATTTTGGTACTTAATGTTCCTCATTGTGTTGGCGGGCCGCCTGAAAAATGCCGAGATAGCTGTGGCCTCCATATCCATCTGGTGAAGTTCAAGCCATTGCATTACTCCATTTCCATGTGTCAGTACATTTTCCCGCTATCTTTTAAATTAATTTTGGTAACACTGTCACCTTCACTAATGGCAGTACCAATCTTAGCGGATGGGAAGTGATGATATTTCTAGGATTCAATGCAGCAATCAGGTGATTACTTAAACTGAATAATTTCTAACTAGTTCAAACACGTGCCCTATTTATTGTACAGTAACATCTACCAGCATCTGACTATGATCATTGGTTAATATCATATCACTAATTGTTCAGTTCAGTGTATAATTATGGATTAGAAGATCCACTTTGAAGCAAGAGATCCTAAAGTGGTTTAATGGGATGCATGAATTTGTAACAGTGTGAGGATCTCGAATGAGCTTGGAGCAGGGAGACCAAGGGCAGCAAAGTTCTCAATACTGGTAGTGGTACTGTCTTCAGTACTGATTGGACTATTTTTCTTTGTTCTGGTCTTGGCTATGAGGAATGTGTATGCACTACCCTTCACCAACAGCCCGGCAGTTGCACATGCCGTCTCCAAGCTTGCCACCATCTTTTCCTTCACACTTCTCCTCAATAGTGTTCAACCAGTTCTAACAGGTAACAAAATACTATCCACTCGTCTTTCACTGCAGGTTCTTGCAGACTACATTGAGGCTTTGAAGACTGGGGTCGTTACATGCTTCACGCTGTTAAAACTCCACTATCTCTTACGAATTTCATGATATTTTGTGAATGAAGGTGTGGCTGTAGGCGCTGGATGGCAATGGCTAGTGGCTTATGTTAACATTGGATGTTACTACATATTTGGGCTTCCACTTGGGTTCTTCCTTGGTGATAAATTGAACTTGGGAGTCGAGGTGAGCGGCAAAATGATGTCTATTTAATTAATCTTTCCCTCCCTAACAACATTTGCCAATAAACATGGGAAGAATACAAGCTAAGGAATTAAAAATGTGTTGGTAGAAACTGCAAACATAAAGGCCTAAACAACCTGTGATGGAATGTCATCAAATGCAGTGACAGAGGAACAGATTCCGCACCAGTCCACTCCTTGCTTACTCTTGAATGTTTAAAGATAACTCTAATGCAGAAAGGCGCTTGAATTTGTGCCCCCATCATTTAATGCACTGGCTTCTTTGTTTAAAAAGGAAAACATACATAAAGACTAGATTGTTTTCATGATGCTGATATGAAAGCATGGGAATTGAATGCAGGGAATATGGGGCGGGATGATCACTGGCATTGCCTTGCAGACTGCCATACTTATAGGCATAACATTAAGCACAAATTGGAATAAAGAGGTCTTCTCTCTCTCTCTCTCTCTCTCTCTCTCTCTCTCTCACACACACACACACACACTGACACTGTTTCTCTATGTGCAGGCTATGGAAGCAGCATCCAGGATAAGGAAGTGGGGTGGGTCTGTGGAGCCTCCAATGGATGGCTCCAAGGTTGTGATTCCTTAATATCTATCTTCTGGCATCATCCAGCTCGAGAAATTCTGAGAAGACGAGAATTGATATTGCTAGACACTTAAATGGTTACACTTGAGAATAGTGTTATACTTAGTCAGTTTCAAAAAACTAGGAAATTTATCCAGGGTCTCAATCTAGAAGTATACCACACAAGTTATGTGGTATTAAGCTTCCCGAAAACAGAACATGCTTAGGCTTTTCAAAGTTTTGAGTATGGTCTTTAAGGAACATCTTTACTACTATTCTTTTTTTCATTCTCTCGTTGCAATTTAAACAAATGATGGCATTTAAATGGTGGAAGAACTTCCAGACCTTTTCCATGCATGAAGTTTTTTAATGTTTTCTTTGCTCATAGCCAGCTTTAAATGCCTGTGTAACTTGGTCACTGTACCTCATAAGTCATAAAGGGGTTATCTTTCGCTTCTAATTGCCACAAATAAACAAAGTGACAGCTGAACCAGTGCAAAGAACAATGATAAGGCACATTCTCATTACATCAGAGGTCTATGGATCGAGTCTGTAAGGGCCAGCTTAGTATAGTTTAGTACCTAAAAAGTTGATAAAACAGTACCAAGTTTTTGGCTATTTGGTTAAGTAGTAAGTCTTAAATATCCCACAAGTTGTTTAAACCTCGCCACCTCTAGGTCCTAAGATAACATGAACTAACATGTGTGTGGGCAAATGAAATGATGATAGATGAGGACCCCTGCATCTTAATAGCATCTCATTGACAGACTCGTAGACATACCTAAAGAGTGTGTTATCTTGATAATCTCAATTGTAATCTCTAGGGATATCTTTGTTAACTAAATATTAGAGGAAATGTATAATCAATTATTTTAAGATTGCCTTCTTGTTCCTGTTCCTCATAAAAGTTTTCATTACCATTCAAGGGAAAAAATATGCAATTGCTTTCGTTTACATTTGTAGACTCATATGGGGGAACATTTATAATTTGAATTCAGATAACCTTGTAAAGCAAATACCTACTTTTAAAATAGATAAGGGCATTTAATTACCTATAAAAGTGGAACTAACAAGAGCCCGATAAACTTTTTCCTACTCAAAAAACATGACTGACTAGCTTGTAAAGACTATAAATTCCGAACCAAAAAAAAAACATGGAGGCTTAGGGATAAGATGTTTGCATACCCAGATGATTGCCATCCATGCCCATAACGTCTGGAGATTCCTTCAATCTCCAAATGCTTGGTGGGTGCGCCTATTAAAGTAAAAATACCTAAGAAACTCCTCTTTCAATGAATGTCAGGCAAAACGCACTGACTCCAAATTTTGGAAGACCTTAGTCAGAAATAAAAATGTCATATTAGACAATTTAAGATGGGTAGTAGGAAAGGGCGACCAGGTAGATGTCCTCCATGATCAATGGATTGTGGGATTGGAAGTGCTCGCAAAGTATCCAACAAAAGCAGGATCCGAACAATTGCTAGGCACGTTACAAAAAGCAAAAGACATAATCCAAGTCGATGGCAATAGTAGTCACTGGAATAGAGAACTCATCAAAGCCATATGGGAGGATCCAATAGCTGACAAAATTTTAGACTTACCTCTTAGAGGAACTGATATCAGCTGCTGGAGGGCAGAACCGGCAGGAAAGTGTACAGTCAAGAGCCTATACAAATAACTCCACCACTTGCCTTTTGGACCACATTTCCCTTGGACTATTGTCTGGAAGTTGGATGTTCCCCCCAAAATCCAGTTATTCATCTGGAGGATGCTAATGAATCGACTCCCAGTCTTTCAAAGACTTCATAAACATTCCTCCATGGGTCAGCCAACATGTATCCTATGTAGAGCACATGAAGAAACAGTAGACCACCTTTTAACATTATGCCCAATCACAACCATGATATGGAGTAAACTCCCTGGCTCCATTGATAAACCTACGAATTATCATTCATTCTCCTTCTGGTTCTGGCAAAAAGCAACCATGAACAATAGAAAAGTGGGTGCAATCCTGTCATGGTATATATGGAAAATGCTCAATCAATATGCCTTTAACGCCATACCAATTCACCCTAAGGCAGTCATTGACAAAACTACTCTGGCTATTTTTTGAATGGAATGCTACTAAAATCTATACTTCTACAGATGGTGTACTAGGCTTTACGCACAGCACTTGGTGCCCTCCTGCTAAAAACTTCTACAAGCTCAACTTCGATGGCTCGATGAATCCAGGGACCATGACTGCAGGGATTGGAGGCATTATAAGGAATCATAAAGGAGAACTAGTAGTTGCTTATGCTGGTTCAATCAAGGCAGAGAGGAGTAGAGGACACTAGAAGCTGAAATCCAAGCCCTATATCATGGAGTCATAGTATCATACAGTGCAAAGTGAACCATGTCAAGAAAGTAGTTATTGAGGGTGATTGCTTGGTGCTAGTGGAGAATATCCAAAAACAGGAAATGGTATCATGGAACATCATGCACTGGTGGTGGAAGCTATTACAAGCTCTTGAAGGAATTCCAGAATGGTACATGAGGTTTGGGCGTAGAACAGAGAATGAAGTGGCAAACATGCAATGTAAGCTCAATTACCCCACGTTCACCTCCTTCAAAACTTATCTTCCTCCAACAATCCTTAACCTGTTTATCAGAGAGTGTCAAGGCCACTGGGGAACTAATGGAACAATTGCCAATGTAAGCCATCTGTCCAACTTATAGCTGGGCCACCCGGGCAAAGGGTGGACGCAGCCTTCTATCATTTCCTGTAGCTTTTCCTTTCAATAAAAAGTCTCTTTTTAGCCAAAAAAAAAAAAACATAATTCAGAAGACAACCTCTGACAGAAATTCAGAGTTCTTGAATAGGTGAACTCGCATTATAAATTCTTACCAAATAGGCTCATACAATTAACAATATTACTCTCTTAGAAAACAATGGCTGTTTTTCCATAGTTGCATCAATGTTAAGTTATTCAAGCTGACTTGCTTCAACCATACTATATCCTACTGTCTTTCTCAATCTCTTCTTTCTTATCACCCTTCTCAGCCTCTCAACATCGCCCCACCGACCACATCCCGCATACAGGTTTGACAAAATCACATAATAGCTAGTATTTTCAAGATCTAATCTAAAAAGATGCCCCGCTGCTAGCTCTGCAACCTTGACCTCCTCATGAGTTGCTTTGCAACTTGCAAGTAGAGCCCCCCAGATGCTTACATCAGGCTCCAGTGGCATGTCATTAATAAATTTAAGTGCTTCTTTCACCCGCCCTGATCGACTAAGTAAATCCACCATGCAAGCATAATGCTCTAGAGTAGGAACAACCCCATACTTCTTTTCCATGCAAGAAAACCACTTCAAACCTTGACTCACCAGACCACAATGACTACAAGCAGATAGAACAGATATGAAAACAACATCATTTGGTTGCAATCCTGGTTGTTTTAACATCTTAGAGAAGGCTTCTAGAGCCTCTTCACCACAGCCATTCATGCCATACCCATTTATCATAGAACTCCAACAAATAACATCTTTGCATTCTATCCTATCAAACAAAGCCCTCCCTTGGCTTACCAACCCAAGCTTGCTGTAAAAATCAATTAATGCGGATGCTATAAACTTATTACAAGAGTATCCAGCTCTGATTACACGGGCATGGATGCTTCTCCCATACCCTTGAGCTCCCATCGAAGAACATGCTTGCAACAAGCTCACAAAAGTGACTTCATTAGCTTTCTCATTTGCCAATTCCATCTGTTTGAATGTGTCAACCGCATGATTTGGATGCCCTGCACGAGCATAAACCGACACCATTGCAGTCCATGCAACAAAGTCTCTACGATCAAGATGATCGAACAAGATCCGCGAAGTAGTTACCTCACCAAAATCTGCATACATGGTCAAAAGTGCAGTTGCAACAGAAACATAAACTGAGAGCCCGCTTTTTAGTATATGACAGTGAAGAGCTAACCCGGACACAATTTCTTCCATCTGCGAACATGCCCTTAATGCAGCTCTGGCAGTGGTTTCATCTGGTTCAAGGTATGAAGACCGCATTGTGGAAAATATGGTCAGTGCTTTTCTTGAATGCGCATTTTCCGCATACCCACAAATCATGGTGTTCCATGAGACTAGATCCTTGTTCTGAATCCTATCAAAAACAAGAATTGCATTGTCCAACCTCCCACATTTTGAATACATATCAACGAGTGAGTTCTGAAGGTTGGTGTCCGACATGAAGTCTTTTCTTAGAGAGAACCCGTGTAATTGTTTGCCTGCAAATAAAGCACCAAGATCAGCACAGGCGTTTAGAACAATGACGACAGTCACATAATTCGGTTCGATACCAAAACACTGCATTTCACGGAAAACTTTGATTGACTCAATCAGTTGCTCATTCTTGGAGCATGCCCTTATTAATGCACTCCAAAGAATCAAGTCCTTTTTGGGTGTTTGATTAAACAGCTTGAAAACACTCACACTACAATGCAAAGAATAAAGGCCTAGTAAAGTGGTGACGACAGAAAGTACTGAATCAAACCCAGTTTTAATCACAACAGAGTGAATTGCTTTGGTTAGAACCTCAGAGTTCATTGCAACAACTGCACGAATGACGGTCAGTAACGTCACGTGGTTGGGTCTTTCCCCATGCAATAGCATCAATTTGAACAACTCAATAGCCTCTCCCTCTCTACGTCCAGCAACTAGTCTGGAGATTCTCACAGTCCAGGTGAGAACACTTCTATCAGTCAAGATTTCATGTACATTTGTAGAAAGCTGAATGCTACTGTGCCTTTGAAAATTATCTCCATAATTTCGGAGTCCAACAAAAAGTCTCTCTCCCAGTCGTTTTATTGGTGGGGCGATTGGTGAGAGCTTTTCTTTGAGTAATTTCATTGAACAGGTTGCGGGTGTTTCTATAAATGGGATCAATGGAGACGTTGGGAGAATTCAAGGAATGGGCTTTCAATGAAGCGATCAGATTCGAGAGAAAAACGGAATCTTTTGTGGGGTTGATGCGGGAAAAGGAAGACGAAAGTTTCGAAATCGATGTACAACGGGATTTTGACAAGCTCATGAGAGGAACCGCACCAGTGCGTAGGATTACCAACCGGCGCACGCCGCGCACCCTGCGTAGTTTAGACAACATTGGTTTAGGTTTTCAGTGGATGTCATTTATATTCTACACCCTCTACTTATTATTTGTAACCATGAAGTTAGGCCTATGATGTGGGACCCACTTCGGCCTACATTTTGATTGGAAGGGCATTCCAAGGATTAGACCTTTGGCTCGAATGCTCACAAGGATTATATATTTAAAATTTTGGTCCCTATCTTTATATTTTTTTTATGCATATACATGCTCGTGCTTTAAGTAAGGATGGTCCAGCCAATTTCTAGATTAGAATGGATATGATAAAGCATATGATCGTATATATAGAATTTTTACTTAATTTCTTTGTTAGCAATCTTGATTTTATTACATCGAGCATTTTTAGTTTGGTAATTTTTCTAATTTAGGGATTCAGAAAACTTAAGCAAGTTTTGTATGCAAATTTTGTGTGCAACTTGGGGGATTTTGCAAGATTTTGAAGATTTTTATGTAAAATCCTCCTGTTTTCCACTTTTGGGTTAACAAAGTTTCAATTGATTGGTTAAATTTGGGGTGCCATTTTTATAGTGGGACTTGTTCATGTCCAAGTTGGGTCCCAGGCAGATATCCTCTGGGTCATGCTCAAGTTGGCCCTCTAACCCAACCAAAGTTGCAGTCCTACTTTTTCTTTCCCTCTCTAAAACAATTCATATCCGGAAGAAAAAGTGTAAATGAGAAAAACAGACAGTCGATAATAGGATGTTTTTTTTTGCTGAATCTTGACCATTCTTTTTTTTTTTCTTTCCTAGTCGACGTAATGGCCGGGAGATGTCAAGTAAACCTGTCCATCCAAGGATCGATCCTCAGGTGAAGACATTAGTGCGGGCGTGCTATCCATAGCAGCAATCATGTTATTCCCATTTCCACTCACATTTGTAGAGGTTTTGGCTGCTACAATATTTGAACAAAAGAGAATAAAAAACTCGGTCTTTTTCTAAAATTATGTAAAACTATATAAGTGCCTAGCTGGGCCACTCACAAGAAGCATAAATCGAAAGAGATAAAATGAAAGAGAGGAGATTTCAAATCATCATCTTTGCCCTCTTGACCCCACCCTTTGTGATTGAAAAGAAACACAATCCAATCAATCATTAGGCGTGGAATGTAGTAAAGATTTTAATTGTTGTTAAGAACCAATATCAACAAAAAACAGAGAGCATTCAAAGAAAATGTTGTGGAACAACTATAATATTTACTTAAGCAATATGTGATTCCAGTTTATAAATTTGAAGAGATTGCATATTGGACTAAACTATTTTATTCTTGAAAGTGTTTTGAATAGATATTAATTTCTAAATTTCATGAATGAAAACCCTAACACACAAGACATAGGTAACATGTTTAGGGGCATCATAAAAGTCTCATCATTTACTACATAATGCCAATCACTCAAATTGGAAGGCTCCATCCACCCTAATTTTTTATTTTTTATCCTACACGAGGGATTCAAATTCATGCACTTCACTAACTCACACACTGAGCTACAGCTTTGGGACCTAGTTGCTTATTTTTATATATACAATAATTATAGAGAAACATCATTATCATCTTAATCTTATTGCATTAATATGAACATGTTTTAAACTTTAAAATGATTCTTTCTCTCAATTAGTCCCGTTGCGCCCTGTTTCTTTGATGGAATTTCTGCCAGGAATTCACCATATCCAGGAATTTATGGGCATGATGCGACAAGCTGTTCCCTTGAATTTCTGAATTTCATATTTCTTTACTATTCCAGCCACCTTTTGACCTTTGGGAATCCAGAAATTCCACTCCCTATGCATTTTTATGGAATTCCTGGATGCTCAAGCCCAAAGTGGGAGCATCCAGGAATTCCACTTTGTCTGAGAATTCAGGAATTCCTAGAATTCCAGCAAAAAAACAGGCCCTTGAAGTCTAGAACACGCATCTCTCTCTGAACCCCTTTAGGAGTCTATAGAAAACTCATTACTAAAACTATGAGATGAGAAAGTAACATTGGATTCTACAGCCCATGTTAAGAGTCCATCTGCCACTAAACCTAATTATAGGTTAATAGTATGATATGATTCTGTTGCTGGACTGGCTGGTTTCATCTGGAGAAGCTTTCGAGAAGAATCTAAGCCCAGAAACCTATGCAAAACAGAACATAACAGGGTCAAGTTGACAGGCAATCCTCCATCATTCCTGGCTCCTGCTTCCCATTTACCCACAAATTTGCTCTCTTCACACGTCCGTCATTGACTTTCTTTGCATAAGCATCCAAAATTCATCCCCCAAGTGCACCAATATCTGTCTCTCATATGTAATGTCTAATCACATGAGTAAAAAGAGGAGGACTGCTTTTTTTAAAATGCTAAAAAGCAGATTGACCCAATTTACCTTTGTTTAGTCTTCGGTCAAATTGAGGCAACTAGGATTAGAATCCAAAGATGGGTCTGCCAATTTTTGCATCTTAGTTTTACCTGAATGCCCAGTTATTGATCCCTAGTATTCAACTTACAAAAATCATTCCAAACTAGTAGCCCAACATTGCACAAAGAAAATAGGTCTAATTGACATGTTTTAGAACCTTCTCTAACTTGAGACCTACTGGGGCAGTCGTCTGCTTCTTTACAAGAAGAAATGGCTTCAGGAAGTATTATGTCTGATCACACGAGCAAAAGAGGACGGCAATGCCAACACATTTTTAGTTGAATAGTATTGATACCTTGTCTCACACACATTCCCAAAGGTCACCCTAAGTTGAAGTATCACCCTCTGACCGCTAAGCCCAATTTAGCAACAACAGAAAAACAGACAACAACATTTGAAAATTGCTAAAAATCAAATTGACGTAGTTTTCCTTGAGTCTCGGTCAAATTGAGCAAACTAGGGTTGGAATTAAAAAGAAGAAAGGGTCTAAAGAACATGTTTTAGAACCGTCTCTCTAACTCGAGGCCTAATTGTCAGTGGCAGAGGTCTGCTTCATTACAAATACAAAAAAGGCTTTAGAAAACATTGCCCCAATCAAAATAACCAACCCCTCCCACACTCTCATATATATAATATTGTTGGATCATTTGGAATCACAACATTTTCTTTTCTCCAACATCTCCATAAATGCTGATCTGGGGTTCTCTAATAAAACCACTTAAGAAGGTAGCTCTTGATATGAATAAAGAAGTCATTCTTTTCCTATTCACGTTTAGATTGGTATTTTAAATCTCTCTCTCTATTTAACCCCTTAATCAACTGAACAAACCAACGCAACCCCATTTAACCCCCTTAATCAACTGAACAAACCAACGCAACCCCATTTTCCTCTCTTTTCTACCCATACAATAATGTCTGGGTCTCAAACATCTGTGCAACTCCCTCTCTTAGACATTTCCCAACCCTTACACCCCTCCACTCTCTCCTCTCTCTATCAGGCCTGTAAAGAATGGGGCTTCTTCCACATCACAAACCATGGCATCTCCATGGACTTCTACAACAAGCTCTACTCTCAATCCCAAAACCTCTTCACCCTCCCTTCAGATTCCAAAAACAAGCTTGGCCCATCAACTCCTATTAAGACTTACACCCCCCATTTCATTGCATCTCCATTCTTCGAAAGCCTTCGAGTTTCCGGCCCCAATTTCTTTTCCTCTGCTAAGAGCTCAGCTGATATTCTTTTCGATCCACCGAAACCCGAGTTTTGGTAACAAGAACTGCATTCATTAACATCTTTACACTGATAGTTTTCAACACATTTCTTTTTCAAATAAGTACTAGTTCTTGTTTTCTTGTAGTGACATACTGCGAGAATATGGGAGCAAGATGATGGAGTTGTCAAAGAGAATTGCCATGATTCTCTTGATGTCCTTGGGTGAAGATTTTGATAAGAAGTACTTTGAGACTGAGTTCATCAAGTGTCATGGGTATCTGAGGATAATCAACTACACCCCACCGGAGATCGTCAAAGATAGAGAGGTCGAAGGGCTTGGGATGCATACTGACATGAGCTGCGTGACAATCCTCTACCAAGATGAGATTGGTGGGCTCCAAGTGAGATCAAAGGAAGGGGAATGGATGGATATAGAGCCATGTGAAGGGACACTGGTGGTGAACATTGGTGATATGTTGCAAGCATGGAGCAATGGAAGGCTGAGATCATCTGAGCATCGCGTTGTACTTAAGCGGCCGGTGAATCGCATTTCTCTGGCTTTCTTTTGGTGTTTTGAGGATGAGAAGGTGATATTGGCACCTGATGAAGTTGTGGGAGAAGGAAATGAAAGGATATACAGGCCATTTGTGTGCTTGGATTATATAAAATTCAGGGAGAGCTCTGACAAAGGGAGGTTTGAGAAAGTTGGGTACACTGTCAACCATTTTGCTGCAGTGGGTAGTTCCAATCCCATGAATGGCCTGGCTCATGGCTAATATCTTGAGCAAACAGACAGGTACTGGCTCCTCTTTCTTCATTTTTAACTCAACATAATCACTAGTCGTGTTTAGCAAACAAATCCTTGAGAAGAGATTTCTGCTTTCCACAAAGTAAGGAAAAACTGAAAGGGGAAGCTATAAAACCTTCAAATCTATGGATTCCCCATCTATTATAAAAAGTATGCTCTGGAATCCTCAGTAAGGAAAATCCATATTCCAGGGATGTTAGGATTTGTCATATTCGTGGATTCCTCACCTATTACCAAATGCAGCCTTAAGAGCTGCTACTTGAGTCTCGTATGCCATGACCCAACTCTGCCAGAAGTGAAATTGTTTGGGCTTGTTTGCATGCGGGTCGGGCTCAAGCTGATTCTAAGACCTACATGGTATTCAAGTTGAGCTTGTGTTTGAACTTCGAGTATCCAAGACAAACTTATGTATGTGAATATTAGTATATATTACAAACCTGACCCGACCAAATTCAGCCCAGGACATACTTCGGCTATGAGTTTAAAATTGGGTTCAGGCACTGGACGGGTCCGCGCCCAGGTAGGTTGGACCACATTTGATTCAAGTTGGGCTTGGGTTGAATCACTACTCAGCTCGACTCACCAGAGTTGCACCCCTAGAAGTACTTGTCCTCGAGCAAATCAGTTGCATTTTTTTTTGTGGTTCAACTAGCATTACTTTATGGTTTTATCATATCTCCTTGATCGAAAATCGCTCTGTTCATTTATCCAAGTTAAATCTGATGGATGGCCTGTGAAGTGTGAATGGAGGATCGTAAATGAAACTCCCTCAGTGTTCTAATTTTCCATTTTCAAGCCACCCATCAAATGGTTTTGCAGATACAACTGTCCACATGTTCAATAGTACGAGTTGTATCAGATCTTTCCTTCATTGAAACTTTGATATTAGTCTTTTATGCTTAACTATCTAGCATTGGTTTTATGCAGGAGCTTGTCAATTCAATTCCTATTGATGTTTGTGGCCTTGAAAATGTGGTTTTGGTGATGTTATTGCTAGTATTATGAGTATGTATTCTTGGAATAGAGAGAGAGGGAAGTTGAGTTTGTTTATTGATTACTGATTTGTCTCTTGGGAGTGGGTTGTTGATATTCTTCTACTGCATAGTTTGTAATATAATTGAAAGTTCATAAATCAAACTGTGGGAAGTGTTTATGAGTTGCATAATTTCATTTGGCTTGGCTGTCCATTTCAATGGCCTCTATTGTTTTTTACTTGTTATGCTCCAGAAATAGAAGATTATGACAACACATTATCAGTCATGCTCAATCTTACTATGGGCCTACTCTTGTTTGAAGTAAATTTGAGCATCTATGACTAGAGGAGTAACATTCATTTTGAATGGTTTAGATTATTATCAATAGATGAACCCATGGTGAAGTTCCACCCATCCAACCCACGAGAAGCATATGGGAGACACTCGGGGAATCCGTACTCCACACAAAGGTGGTGTTCAAAATCTATTAACTTCCATGTGGCCATTGAAAACTGGCTGCATGCACCAGCCCACATTAATGTGCTCGTTGCATGTACAAACGTATTTAGTTATGTGTGACCAATATACATGTACTACTAGCGAAATAAGTCTCTGGAAGAAAATATAGAAAACAACTATTTTACAAAATGTCGAATTTTCTCCAACAAGCGAACAACATTATACTGTTCTTACGTGATCCGGCTCACAGAGCCAACCGAGCTAATGGAAAGGTCTCAACATGGATATGTGTGAGCTGGTAAAACATCAGCTGCATTCAACCATTCTAATCATTGATCTAATAGCCTTTAAGTTTAATGGACAGGGAATCTCCTCCTGCATATAGATGTTTCCGCATACAGATGTCTACATTCTCATGATCGGTGCCATGAAATTTAGGGGGTCCTTGTTGTTTGATGGAGCCTGTGCTTTTAAAGTCAAAATTGGTTAGTAGGAAATCTCTTTAGTTTAAGAGCTTTTAACTACACAATTTTTATTTTATAGATTCAACTCAGTGGCTCCTACCAAATTATCCTAACCTCTTATTTTTTGGACTTCAAATCTTTTTTTTTTTTTTGCTAGATAGGGTGAGTGATACAACACGTGGGACAATCTATATGCTTAGAGACCGATCCCTAGGCGGCTATATGAGATAAGACACCCTTACATGTAAGGGTGAAAACGAGACTCCCAACCACTTAATTATCCCTTTATTTTGAAGTGTGAAAAAAAAAACACTGAATTGGTCAAATTTGGAGATGCTGTTTTCAATCCTAACTTATGATCCAAGCTTGGTAGACTGCATTAATAATACAATCCCTTGTAGTTGGCATTCTTACGATTACATTGGGAGTAGAATGCCACATCACTAAGCTTTAGGTTACAATGGTTTTTTTTTTTTTTGGTCATTCCTTCTCTTGGACTCAACTTCGCATACTTGAGAGAGTCTTGGAGGCTGTCCCAACTCCAAAGGTCATCCTTGTGAGATCCTTTGCTTCTTATTACATCTTGTTCCTTTCTTAGTAGTTTCTTAGATATATCTGAAAGTTGGGCTGCACCAGAGCCAGGTCGAAATCAGACAATACTCCAAACCAGCCCACTTTATGTTGGTTTGGGCTGCATAACTATGCCAATGGGTCTAGATAATCTTTCTTCAAGGCTTTAAAAAGCTGCCGGGTTGGCTCTAGGCCTAGATTTTGGTTTTTTTTTTTTGCTACAATAGATTTTGGTCTTAATCAATATGCGCCACTGACAAGTCCAGGTCCTTTGATGTAGGGTTGCTCATTGACCAGGTGAGACCATGCCAATATGTATAGGTCCATGAGCTGGGATTGAGAATTCTTTCCTGGCTGCTGATATAAAAACAGGCTAGTACTGGTCCTTTGTTTGCCCAAACGATTAGCCTAACCTGACTTAAAAGGGGCACATATTTTGCAAATGGACTTGGTCCAGGCATAGATTTGGGCCCATGGCTGGATTTAAGCCTGAATATTAGGCTCCATAATGAAATGGTCATGACTTCGACAAGCTTTGGCCTGGCTTAACCGGATTCATCAACACCCCTGCCTTATGATGCAAGTTGGATCACCTTAAAATCATTCTCTAAGCTTAGTAGTATTACTGAATTTACTTTAAAGAGTTCTAAACCCTACAGCATCAAGTGGTTTACCTGGGAGAGAATTCTAAACTATGGAACAAAGGACAACTCCAGTTGTACTTCTCTTTAAGAAAAGAGAGTTGACATGTTTGAACCACGTTGATCTTAATTAGCCCATTCAGTGGTGTTCTGTACATTTGAATAATTAAGTTTCTCTTGGCACATTAATCATAGTATGGCAAACGGACTAGGCTTGAATTGGGGCCTTACAATCTTGGAGTCTCAGTTGGGGTCAGTTCTTATAAATATTCGAACCTAGATCATACCCCCTCCGAACTTAACACGGATTCGGAAAAAAAAAAGAAGTGAGGTGGGTGCAGTGAGGCCCTTTGCACGTCTAAGAGAATTATAAGAGCAAATTTAGTTGATCAGAGAATAGAGAAAGTGATAGTTAAAATTGTAAACAACCTAATATCACATTGTGATAGATTTTGTATTAGAACAAGAAATGGGGGTTGAGCTAGATATCTCAAATAGGATCACCCAAAATAGGCCAATCGAAAATAAGCTAAGGAATTGTTATGCACTAATCAGGTACTATTTTTACTAAAGGGACCTTTTCATAGGGTATATTTAGGCGCAATTTGTTAAGGCACAAATGAATAGGAAGAAGTTAAAGTGATTCAAATCAGTGGTAAAACAGAAAACAGAAAACCCATCCATCCTTCTTACTCCTTCTTACCATACATTCAATGCATACAAAATAGACAAAAAAAAAAATTGCTAGAAGAGAAGAAGAAAACCCAGAGTAGTGGCTAGAAGAGAGAGTTTTGGAATTTGGATGTATCTGTAGAATGCAATAATTAGATTCTATAAGACAAATTAAAGGGTTAAAATTTATAGGAACAGAGAGAAGAACACCATTAAAGAATTCATGGGAAGTAGTGAGTAAAAGCATGTCATAAGTGACCAAGAACACGGATTAAAATATGGCCAAGTAACAGCAAATGAAGCCATAATTTGGGATTGAGAATTGTCTCGTCTAAGTGCATCTTAGCCTGAGCTTATTACACAATAGGTAGAAAGTGTTACGTGTTATAGGAGAAGACTTCAGAAATCCCTTGTGTGTAAATTAAACTAATGCTTTCTTCTTATGTCACATTCTTGTCTTTAGTGTAATATGGAGTGTTTTGGATTTTATATTTAATCCCATTTCTTAGTTTTCCTCTGCAATAGCTTCCTTTGGATTTGTTTCCTAGCTATTTTTCAGTAATGATAAGTTGTCAAACCGAAAAAAAAAAGATACGAAAAACAATGCATGACATGTGTCATTTTGCAATGTAAAACAGAAGCAAGAAATACAAGTATTTTCTAGGAACACTTTGTACCACACTTCATACCCCCTTTTTCCCCTTTTTCTTGAAAGGATTATATTAAACACTAAAGATAGGTTGGAATTATGTGAGCTCCATATTAAGACCTCTTTCATAACCAAACACTCTAGAAGGTCATGTACTAATTTGGTCCACATTCTTCTCTCTCACTCTCTCACTAAACACCTACACCCACATGTACACAAATGCATGTGTCCTTGAATCTAAATGACATTGTCAACGTTTAGTTGCTTGAAGACTGCAAAACCAATCATAAGAACGAACCCAACTCCTGTTGTGTATCCATAACAACCAACTCAAATGTATTCAAATTTAGTGACCACTCCACTTGCAGTTGCAACACCAAGGAAAGATAATAAAGTAATGCAAGTGCATCAGCAACTGGCCATATATGTATGCTTGGAATCAAGAGCTTAAGCTTTGACCAACCTTTCTCACTTAATGAAGAGATTATACATTGATACTGAAATGGAATATGCTTACATTGGAGTTGTTGTAAGAAAGTCTCAGGCTTTGTTTGGAAAGTCATTAATAAGATGAGCTAGTGTTTTATAAACCAACTTGCTTTGGTTACAAAGATTCTATATATCTCAGTCAATGAACCCCTGATGCAAGAGGGCCTCTATAAAATGGGTCTCGCAGTAATAAATAGCCTTGCAAGTGGTGTTAGTGCTCTCCACATATATGGTGAGGGAATCACATACCCACCTAACACAAATAAGTGAGGGTGGCAAAGAGGTGGCGACTCAGGCAGGTCAGATTGGTTGAGCTTTGGGCCCCCTCATGGAACCCGACTTAACCTGTCCCAAATTCCACAAGGGCCGACCAAATCCAATTCTAGCCTTAACCTAAGTTGATATATGTTACATCAACAGTTTCTATTTACATTTTTCAGATAAATCCTACACAAACCTGACTAGAAATGATTTCAACTTAATATGAATTCGAACTGAAAATGCAAAATTGAATTTGGGTTGTGGTCTGGTCGGTTGATTTGGTTTGGATTGGTTCCAGCTCAAGCTGCACCACTAGTAGCATGCAGTTCCATAGTCGTTGATGTGATCCCTCCATTGATAAGTTGGATTAAATACTTACCCTATAAATGAACCTGGGCAGACTAAGTTCTTCATGTTTTTTAACAATGCATCAATTGAATGGTTAGGATCATTGTGAGACTTAGAGGTACTTTCCTGATGGCATAACATTAAGCCTAGACGTTGGGACCCTGCAAGTGCAAATCACTTCAATATTTGCCCAGATACTTGGTAGATATTGAGGTAGGAGTGTAGGACTAACCCATCCTCCAGCTCATCAAATGGTTATAATCATCAATCAAGCGACCATTGAAAGGTTTAATTAATCTAATGTTTTAGATGGCATGAGTAATCTCATGTGTGCTCGCATTATGTTGGTCTAACTGAATAATTGGACCTTTCTTGATGTAATTAATCCAAGTCATCCATATTGATCCCTATTTTTCTGGAAGATTAGGGTTGTTGTCTGATCATTATGGTTCTTTAGTAGTTACGCAACCCAGGGTCTGGGATTTATGATTTGAAAACTATTAATCATCCCAGCCCATTCATTACATTAATTAAGAAATTTCAGTCTTATGAACATATCAATCAAAAATGTAGATCATCTGGTGGTATCCAATCCAATCATATATCTCTTGACTGGTTGAACAATTATAATTATCTAGTTTTGATGACTCAGAGCACAGACGATGAAGGAGGATATCACTTGATGGATGGCCAAGATTAGGTATTGGATCACTTGTAAAATACAGATAGTCTACTTTAGTTCTAATTAATCAGAAGATTAGAATCTATTCCATTGAAGCCTTCCATTTTCTTCTCTATTACTTGGATGAATAGGATTTCATTGATCATGATGTTTCTTCTTAAAGTAGGCAAGCAGGAAGGAGAGATCCCTTGATGGACACCCGAAATTGATGATTGAACTCTAATTCACATGGACCACCCAGATAACTCCAATTCTTCTTAAAATAGGCAAGCAGGAAGGAGAGATCCCTTGATCGACACCCGAAATTGATGATTGAACTCTAATTCACATGGACCACCCAAATAAATCCAATTCTATGAAACCTTGCTCAGGGCCTGATTGTGCGGAATTTAATCAAAGGAATTCTAAGAAACTGATTCCTGAAAGTGGTTAAAATGAAGAAACAAAGGTGAAGAACCATAAATGGTCATCCAATAATCTCCCCTATAAAAGAAAATGAATTAAGGGAAGATGCTAAATGAATACCCAGCCAACTTCCTGGTGAGGGTCCCATCTACATCTTCAACTTATATCCTTCATCCCTCACCTCCTTGATATCCCTCATCTCCTTGATAATCCTCTGTTTGTGCAGGAATTAAATTCCAATCAAACAAACAGGACCAATACAAACAGCACTTTTTCCCTATTAACTAGATGAAACAATACAAAACAGTTACAAGGATTCTCATGGAATGATTCTCCATGGAGAGGATGCTTAAAAACTTCACATTAGATATGTGGAATCTTCAATCTATATCTAACCATGTTAGAATAGAAGCAAAATCATCCATAGATCTAGCAGATTAAGAAAGAAGCAAGAATAATATATGCAAATCCTCCAATTTCAAGAGCGATCCATTTCCAGGCAAACAGGACTGAGTCTAAGCTTACACATCAAAAAAGAAGCTATCACTAAGAGCTCTCTCTCTCTCTCTCTCTCTCTCTCTCTCTCTCTCTCTCTCTCTCTCTCTCTCTCTCAAGGGAGAAACTTAAATAAACATCATCCAGTAACATACAAAAAGCTATAAGAGGAACTACATGACCCTCATCATTTGAACATCATTCCTCAAGTTCCTGCTGATCGAGTCTTTGGTCCAATCATTCCATCATTCTTTCAAGGAAATGGGAGTGTATCTGTCCTATAAATAGTACATTGTTCTCTCAAGCTAAGAAAGTATATATATGCTTGGATTGTAAGGATACTTGAAAGGGCTAGCTCAACACAAGGTAAGTCCAATTAGGATGCAATCAGGTCCATAACTGGTACCTGTAAAGAGCATAACATCAGTAATTTGCTTGTTTATATATCTATGTTATAAGCATAATAAATATAACTATAATCCCAATAGATGAATAATCAGTATCCAAGGATTTTACCTTTAACATAAAAAAAAAAGTGATAAAGGGGAAAAAAAGGCTTGAGTGCGTAGATGCTATTTATTTCTCAAACAAGTGAGGACTAATTATGTGAATACACAGGAGACCTGTTGGTGGTGACTTTCAGAAAATTGGGAATGTGAGCAAACAGGAATTATAATACAATGAACTTGAGGGAAAATGATATGAGAAGGAAATGAGATTCCATAGAAATGCCTCAGGACACCAGAAGAGAGGCCCAAAAGATTTGCTTGGACCATTTAATGCCTGACATCCAAGTGTTCTTGCTAAAGTTCTAAGTTTGCCCTGGAGACGCATCCAAGTTTATCCGAAATCAGCCTTTCTCCATTTCTTTCTCCTTCCCACTTTCCTTTGTTTTTAACTTTTGTTCCTTTTTTAAAACAAAGCTCCAACGCCCCAGTACAGGTGAGATTCTGTCAAGATTTTGGCAGAGATTTAACCATTAAAATCTCATCAAAACCAGCCCCATTCAGCCAATAAACAATCACATGTTTCAGCCAAAAATATCTCCTGATTTTGGTAAAAATGGGACTTCAACACGTGCCGCCTTGTAAATGTACACGCTTCCCAACCAGCTAAGCTACAACATCGTGCGGTAAATGAAAGCCTTTTACTTTTATAAAACACTATCCACCTAGGCTCTGGCTTATACTATTTTATGTGAGATTGGTTCGGGCTCAACACTTATGGCCCAATTCGGGCCATTGCCGGACTTGAGCATAAGGGTTAAAATTCAGGCCGGGCTTGGATATCGTTCAGCCCATCCCACGAACATCCCTAAATTCTGCCCTGAAACTGTCCTTCAATAAACCAATATGCAGTGCCAATAGGATGCCCTAGATTCAGCTTATTAGGCCTGTCCCATTGTTTCAAACTGCACCCCATCAGTCTCCACTCTCCATTTACTACACTTATTGCAGCCCCAGATTGCTCCATTGGCCCACTTCAACCCTCCAACTCTGTCCAAGAAACAGTAATCAACCCCCACCCTTTTACAGCCCACAAACCCATTTTCTGACTCCAGCCAAATTTCCAGTTAATCTTAACATCAGTCCAATAACTTGTACAATAATTGGCCCCATCACCACATTGTAACAGTACCCAAATCAGCCTGCTTCCCAACCTATGACAATCATTTTAATAGTCCCAGTCAATCGCTCTAACAAGCTCTTATCAAGGCCAGTAGACTCCAATGTTGGTATCAATCAGTCAGCCCAATAAGCCTCAGTCCAACACATTTATTCTCAGTGATGCAAGTACTGTAAACAGAACCCAATACCATCCCAAAGTCTTACTGCCGTACATCCTTATTATCCTTAAAATCAGTCCAGTAAAACCCCTTGTCATTATATTGATTCAAAGCAGTGAGTCATATCATTTAATCTTTCCATGTGCAAAAAATAATAGGCCATTTTAATGTCCATCGAAGAACAACATGCTCATTCAAAAGATGCCCAATTACCATTAGATTACACATTTACACTAGAAAGAAACAGATCAGAAAATATTTCCTACAAGACAAAATAAAAAAACTACATTTGACAACTAAGTTGGATCCGCATCTGTACAGAATGACATGGGAAAAACGATTTAATCATCCAGGTGAACGAGCAATGCCTGGTGACGAGCTCATAGAACAGTTGGCAGATACTCAACCATGAGTAGCAGTAGTAGGAGGAACTAGGAAGAAGAAGTAGAGGAGCAGGAGCGGCAGTAGCAGACTAGCAGTGGTAATAGTAGCAGGAGCAGCAGTAGCAGTCTAGCAGAAGCAGTTAGTTGTAGCAGTGGCAGCAGCAGCAGTAGTCAGTCGTACAAGCAACAGAGGCAGCAGCAGCAGGAGTGAGAGTAGTAAGAGTAAGAGTAGTAGTAGTAATCATGGTGGTGGTAGGAGCAGCAGCTGCTGGTGGTGGTGGTGGTGGTGCTAATAGGAATAATAGCAGCAGCAGCAGTGGTACAGTGGTGGTGGTGTAGGAGCAGCAGCAGCATCAGTAATAGTGGAAGCAAGAGTAGCAACAGTAGTAATAGTAGTAGCAACAGTGTTGCTTAACTTCTATACAGTAGCCGGCATCACATGAGTTGTTGTAGTTGTTTTAAACTTCCATTGGGTGCCATGTTCCCCACTGCACAAGCTGTGGCAGCAGGAGTTCCATATTGCTTGAGCTGTTTCATTGTAAAGTCGCCGCTGATACAGGGTACCATTTTTTTCCTAAATAGTATTTATGACCATTAATTTAAACTTTCACAAAGATATTGATTGAGCTTTTATCAAATCACTTCAATAATCAGTCTTCTGATAAAATTTTCTTTTAAAATTGTTAGTCCCTCTCTAACAGCTATTGCTTCCGCTTCATTTGATTCTTTCACACCTGCCAAGCCAAAATAATGGGCAAATGAGAACTTTAACTACAAAAGAAAGAATACTTGGGAGATATAAATGGGATAGGATTTGTGAGACAACCAATCCCTTTTCCCAAAAACCAAATCTCTCTCATGATGAAAAACAATCTCATTCTAGCACAAAGATATTTAAGGAATTCAAGTTTCATTGAATATAAGGTGAAGCCTACTGACTCTAGGATTTGGAAAGCTATGCACAAAGTCAAGCCATTGATTTTAGATGAGTTGTCATGGGTGGTTGGTAAGGGCGAGTGGATCCAAGTCTTTAAAGACAAATGGGGTCCCAGGGATTTCACCATATAGACTCTATCGGATCTAAAAATTCCTTTTGAATCCCTCCATCACTCTTTTAGTGTGCAAGAGTTGGCTACCCTATCATTTCAGGGGCTGAGATGGAATGACCAAAAGTTGGATGTCTTATGGAGCCATAAGGTGGACAACTTAATCTGTGACATTCCTCTAGGAGGCCAAGATATCCCATGTTGGGGCACGGAACCAGCTGTAAAGTATACCTTGAAGTCCTTATATCAACCAATTGAGCCTATTCCTATTGGACCTCATCCTCCATGGACCTACCTTTGGAAAATTAACATTCCTTCCAAAATTAAGTTCGTTGTGCGGAGGATTCTTTTTGGGCCGCATTAACACAAGAGAGTAGTTATCAAAGTTAATTGATGACATCTCAGTGGACTGCATTTGCTGTAGAGCTCAGCTCACATAGAAACTTTTAATCATCTCCTCAGCACTTGCTCATCTGCAAGATCTGTGAGGAGTCACTTTCCGAACTACCTTAAAAGCTTTCTGACTTCACCTCTGTTGGGGAATAGTTTTGGACAACCTCGGAAACTAGCTCTAGTTTTGGTCTCATTACCTCCTAGTACATCTGGAAATCCAAAAACCATTACCTATTTAGGAACCAACCCTTATAGGCTTACACCCCATAGCAGTTTTCTCTAAAACCATTAATATGATGCACCAATGGTTTGTTGTCCAGAAACTTAACCAAGTCCTCAATCTGTGGGGAGTTCAGTGGAGGATTGGACTTGTCCCCCAAAGGACTGGGTGAAACGCAATTTCAATGGCTCAGCGATTCCAGAGGCACGGGTAGCAAGTGTTGGCGGCATAACTCGCACAGAAATTAGATCGATCATTGCAGGGTTATTGGGCAAGATATATCTCACTAACCCATTGCATGCAGAGCTTAAGGCTCTACTAGATGGGTTACAATTATGCCTCTCTAGGAACATCAACAATGTTATAATTGAAGCAGACAATCTCAGTGTCATAGAGTCCCTTCAGAATGTCGGGGCATTTTCATGAGACTTAATGATCTCCTGGAGGAGATTTTCACAATATTAAGAGCAGATTGGGATGTGGATGGCCCGATTTTGTAGGCAAACTACTAATGCTACTACAGATGCCCTTGTGAAGTGGGCTACCCCAATGTTCACAACAGTTTATAATCTGCCTCCTCATATCCTCAACATTCATTTACAAGATTTGAAAACCGCAGGTGTGATACCTATTAGAGGTCAAACTAAAGTGGAAGGTCGTGAGTCAAGTCTGCACTTTGGGAATGATGTTTGATATTAGCTCTATAATGTTTTAGGTGTCTGTGTTTTTTTTGGCTATTTTGTGTTCGTGTTGGTGATCTAAAATCCTTTTCCATTAAAAAAAAAAAAAAAAAACTCCATTAGGATCTTTCCTTTGTTGGACACCCACTTGATTGCTTTTATCGAATTGCCTTCAATAATCAGTCTTCCTATGAAATTCCTTTGAAAATTGACAGTGCCTCTCTATTTGCTCTTACTTCCACTTCATTTGATTCTTTTGCACCCGCCAGGCTGGAAAAAGATTCACAAGTCCAAGTTGTAGCAGTGCGCATCCATAGGTTGGGGTGGGGAACATTTACCCAGTGGTGGACCCAGGATTTTCATTTGAGTGGGGCTAAACTTTTGCTAGACTTCTTTTCACATTAACAACAGCAAAAGAGAAAATATATTGCATTTAAATAAATATAAAATATTTAATTGCATCAACTAACATACATTTCTCTCATAAAAAATCATCTCAATTCTAAAAAGTATTTTTAGAATTGCCCTCGACGGTTCTTCCTGTTGAGAAAGCGTTGCATGATTGTCTCATCGTCAATGCTATTAAATGTCTTTCTCGATATATACATGCAAACAATCATTCATTCATTCGATTGCATAGCCAATTCTTCACAATTTTCATAGCAAAAATACTCTCTCAATAATAGCAGTGGAAACTGGTAGGGTTGGTAACAAACCCACGTACAGAACTTGAAATAATAGAATGCTTGAGATAGTATATTTTTCTTTGGAGTACATGCCTCAATATATAGAGTATTACATGCCTTAATCAAGGCTCAAGTTAGGAAACAAATCTAATTACATCAATTTCTATCTAAGTTAGGAAACCAATCTAATTAACAGAATATGTACAGCTGTGTTAATCTTGACCAAATCAAACCCACGTGGAGATAACCTGCTGGACTGGATCCTATGATGGGCCTTGGGACTATTTAACACCCCCCCTCAAATTGATGCGGGAGGATCAACTAGCATCAATTTGCCAACCAAGAATTGATGGCGTGGGCGGGGAAGACCCTTAGTAAGAATATCAGCAATTTGAAGCTCAGTGGAGACATGTGGAAGGCTGATGACATCACGTTTAAGCTCATCACGTATGAAGTGACAATCAACCTCAATGTGTTTAGTGCGTTCGTGAAAAATCGGGTTTTCAGTAATCCGAATTGCACTTGTATTATCTGCATAGAGGGGGGTAGCACCATCTGCTTGAAAACCAATGTCAGAGAGTAGACCGCGGAGCCAAAGAATTTCGGAGCAGGCAGCAGACATGGCTCGGTACTCAGCTTCGGTAGAGGATTTGAAAACTGTTCCTTGTTTCTTGCATTTCCAGGAAATTAGACTATCACCCAAAAACATGCACCAACCTGTCGTCGATCTGCGAGTATCCGGACAACCAGCCCAATCAGCATCTGAATAAGCTTTGAGATAGAGAGGATTGTTGGATGGAAAAACAACCCACGAGTTGGTGTACGAAGAAGGTACCGAATGATGCGGCGAACAGCAGCCAGATGAAGGTGACGAGGAGCAGTCATGAACTGGCTCATCAGGTTGACCGCATAAGATATATCTGGACGAGTGATTGTGAGATAGATCAAACTACCAACTAACTGGCGATAGGCAGTCGGATCGGAAAGAAGATCACCCTCCTCGCGACTGAGTTTGACATTCAGTTCGACCGGCGTATCTACCGGAGCGGAAGCAGTAAGGCCAGCCAAGTCAATGAGATCAACAGTGTATTTGTGCTGATTGAGAACGATACCTGTAGGCGATTGATGCACTTCAAGACCAAGGAAATAGTGCAAGGGTCCGAGATCCTTCATGTGAAACGTCTCACTAAGAGAAGCTTGAAGCTCCTGAATGAGGGTGGCATTAGGACCAGTAAGGACGATGTCATCAACATAGACAAGTGGGACAGTGATCCCAGATGGAGCATGATGTAGAAACATAAAAGGATCATACGGGCTCGGATGAAAATTCAAGCGTAGAAGAGCAGCTTGAAATTTCTCAAACCAGGCACGAGGAGCTTGTTTCAGACCACAGAGGGAGCGACGAAGTTTGGCAACCATACCCTTCCCGGATGAGCATCCCTGAGGCAGACGCATATAAACATCTTCTTTTAGATCACCATGGAGAAACGCATTCTTGACATCCATTTGATATAGAGGCCAAGACTGGGATGCGGCAACAGCAAGAATGGTGCGGACAGTGGTCATTTTGGCAACCGGAGCAAAAGTTTCATCATAATCAATGCCATATTCCTGCCGATTGCCAAGAGCCACCAGACGCGCCTTATATCGATACAAAGTACCATCAGATTTTAGCTTGAGAGAAAAAACCCACTTACAGCCAATAGGTTTGACACCTACAGGAGATGGCACAACATCCCACGTATGATTTTGCTCCAACGCATCGAGTTCCTCCTGCATAGCCGTATTCCAACACTGGTCCTGCACAGCCTGAGAATAGGATTGGGGAATGGAAGAGGAAGACAAAGTGGTCATTAAAGAAGTATGGGAGAACCCATAACAGGCTGGTGGTACCGAAGGACGAGTGGAGCGACGCAATGGAGGATGTCTAGATGGATCAAGTGCCGGGGGTGGAGCAGATGCCGGACGAAGATCAAGAGGGGGATCCCTGGGAGGCGCTTCTTTGTCCCGTCTATGATACACAAAATTTGGATTAAATCGAACAACGGATGGGTTGTCAGAAAAACCAGGTAAAGAGACGAAAGAGGAGGAGGAGGCAGGAGGATCAATGTGTTTTTGAAAAAAATATTGATGTTCAAAGAAAACGACATTCCTAGAGATACGTAGACGACGAATATGAGGATCATAACAAAGGAACCCTTTTTGGAAGGGTGCATAACCTAAAAACACACACTGAGCTGATTGGGCGGTGAGTTTTGTTCGCTCAGAAGGAGGCAAGTGCACAAAGCAAATAGAACCGAAGACATGAAGATCATTATAGGATGGAGAAGTCTTGTACAATCGGTAATATGGGCTTTGATTCGCAATGGATGTTAATAGCATTCGGTTGATCAGATGAGCCGCCGTAGCCAGTGCCTCAACCCAAAAACGGGTAGGAACCGATGATTCCAGAAGCAGGGAACGAGTGACATCAAGGAGATGTCGATTTTTCCGTTCAGCGATTCCATTCTGCTGGGGAGTATAAGGACAAGTTTTTTGAGAAATAATGCCTTTGTTTTGCAAAAACCGTTGAAAATCTGAGGATACATATTCCCCGCCGGAATCAGATCGCAAGATTTTAATGCAAGTGGAAAAGTGATTCTCAACATAAGCGAGAAAAATTTTAAAAACATTAAAAACATCAGATTTTGAATGTAGAAAGTAGACCCATGTGAACCGACTGAAATCATCAATGAAAGTCACAAAATATTTATAGTGAGCATGGGAAAGGGTTGGAGCAATTCCCCATACATCACTATGAACTAAATCAAAACACTGAGTGGTATTGGAAGTGGAATGAGGAAACGGAAGAGTTTTGCTCTTTCCCATTTTACAAGTAGCACAATCAAGTGGCACACAAGAAGATAAACCAATAGATTTATTTAGTAAACCAGAATTTAACATCAGGGACAAAGCCTTGGAATTAGGATGTCCGAGTCTATTATGCCACAAGCGGCAATTATCTCTAAGAGAAAAACAAAACACATTATTGTCAAATTGAGTCCTAGAAAATTTAGAAAGATCAAGCGGAAACAAGCGTCCACACTTAGGCCCCCTCGCGATCTCCGTCCCTGTCATCTGGTCCTGCACAACACAACCAGAAGAAGAAAAAGAGATGTTACAGTTATTTTCAACAAGCTGCCCAACTGACAAAAGGTTTGAAGTTAGATTGGGACACAGATAAACATTTGTCAACGGAATGGGACCAGGGATGTCACCGACAGCAGTGATGGGGACAAGGCTCCTGTTTGCAGTTTGTATTTGAAGATGGCCATTGTATTTTTGCACATGTGAGAGTGGGGCACGGGAAGATGTCATATGATTAGACGCCCCGGAATCAAGGAACCAAGTAGATGATGGAGGGGATGTACCTGATATACCAAATGCAGAAAGGCCATTGACAATCATTTGTTGGACCAATTCCGGAGTAAGAGAAGATGAGGGCCCAGGCTGTGAAGGTACAGATATAGGAGCAGGCATAACTGAAGAGGCAACATAGGCATGTGGAGTCTGAGTCTGTGGAGTCTGATACTGCGGAGATTGACGTTGTGGGCGGCGACGACATTCAGAGATGAGATGTCCTGACTTTTTACAGTACCGACAGACCTTCTGGTTGCATTGAGAGGCAAGATGTCCAAATTTCTGGCAGCTGTAGCATTGGGTTTTGCTCAAGTCACGAGGTGGAGGTTGAGAAGCTTTAAGTGCCGAAAGCGCGACTGAATATGTCTCAGGTTTTGTTTGAGCAATATGAGCCGAGGTCGTAAGACGCTGTTCTTCGCGTAAGAGTTCATTCAAGCAGACATCCAATGAAGGTAAGGGCATCCGATTCATCAGGGCAGATCGGACACTGTCATATTCATTCCGCAGTTTCATCAAAAACTGATCTCTGTGACTAGAGGCCTGAAGATCCTGGATCACTGTTAAAACATTGTCAGCCACACCCGCATACTTAATACTATCATATTCCGACCACAATGTACGGAATCCTGAATAGTAGTCTTGCACGGACAAGGTCCCTTGTGCATATTCAGCAATTGCACATTCAAGGTGAAATTGACGGGCAGAGTTGTCTTGATGGTATACTTGCTTCAAATACTCCCACATGGCTTTAGAGGTTGAGTAAGGCTTGAGATTCATTATCAAATGTGGCTCGACGGATCCCAGAATCCAAGATTTGATTTTGGCATCTTTAGTATGCCAAGATGATATTTTCTTTTCATCCTCAGTGGGTTTAGTGTCAGATCCAGAAATATAACCCCACAATTCCTTAGCCTCAAGGTATACTTGGAACTGAAATGACCAAGCAGGGTAATTCTTCCCAGTGAAACGAATCAAGGTAACTTCAGATTTTTCCATCTCAAGTTGATAGTGACCAATTAGTAAATAAATCAGAAAACAGCAGGGAACTTGTCCTCACTAGCAACAGACAAGAACAGTATGTAGGAAAACACAATCCAACCAAAACACAGTAATAGTGCACAAAAAGAGTCCCAGACGACCCTGTTTAGTGGCTGAAGATCCACTACGTGGGGCCCACTTATGGTCTGGGCAAAGATCAGAGAACTGATATGAGTAAGCCTTATATTCTGTCTTCTACTGAAACAAGATTGATCTGAATCTACTAAAGATCCAAGATTCTGAACGGTCTTGATGAAAACAAATTGAATTTCTGAAGAAACTTAAGAAGGAGTAAAACACCAACCTGGAGTCTCTAAAAAATTGTGGAAAAATCACCAAAAGTCTTAGAAATACCAGGCGACCAGAGTGGGATGGATTTCTGAAGTTGATCTGATGATCAGGGGTGGGCCACCAAGAGGATGCTTCTGACGCAGAATGAAGATATCGCTGGAATGGAGATGTCGCTGGAAATTTCTTGAAATAGATCCTAGATCTATTTTCTGTACGAGAGAGACTTATTCTCTCTATCCCTATTGCCTTAATGTTGCGGAAGATGTCTATTGATCAGATTGCCTTGAAACCTGGGTGCTCTGATACCATAACAAACCCACGTACAGAACTTGAAATAATAGAATGCTTGAGATTGTATATTTTTCCTTTGGAGAACATGCCTCAATATATAGAGTATTACATGCCTTAATCAAGGCTCAAGTTAGGAAACAAATCTAATTACATCAATTTCTATCTAAGTTAGGAAACCAATCTAATTAACAGAATATTTACAGCTGTGTTAATCTTGACCAAATCAAACCCACGTGGAGATAACCTGCTGGACTGGATCCTATGATGGGCCTTGGGCCTATTTAACAGTTGGCACCAATTTCAAAAACAAGTAAACGAAAGGATATAGAAACAAATCCCAATTCCTCAATAAATTAGCACATCAACTAGCAACTATGATGCACAAATACTTCGAAATGGACAACGTATCGTGTTGTATCGTATCCGATACTTCACTTTTTATATGTAAAATCCATGTCCTTGCCGTGTCTATGGCGTGTCCTAGCCGTATCCACGCCATATTTGGGCATCATAGACTAGCAACCTAATAGTGCCTCTATCAAACGAATCCAAATGAGACCACCAGTATTTGTAAATGAAAATTGTCAACGTAATCACAAACATCATATTATGGTCCAAGAAAAAAAATTCAAGAAAATGAAGGAGAAATAAGTAGTCAAAACTCAATTTCTATAATTTTGTTGATATCTACTTTCCTTTACAAGAAAAATACTAAAGCTCCATCTTCCAAAGAGCTCGCTCACAAACAATCCATAAGGTTGCTTTATGGAAAAGAGCTTGGATTCCCCTTCTTTCTACAATAGGTTTTTAAATGAGAAAATTTCAATACCTAGACCGAACCCAATGGGTTCTTAGCTACTGTGCTCTATGGATTGTGTTTTTTAATAAATGATTTGGTTCTATGTAGTAAAAGCATCGAAACATTTTTCTTTAGAAAATGACCAACTTATGTGGAACTCGACTAGATACATGACAGTTATTGGAGATAGGGCAATGAAGAGGTAAGTATATTAATCAGAAGTACCAAAAAGTATTAGATGGATAAAAAATGATTCTAACCTTGATTTTAGATATTCAAACTTACATTATAGTAGGGTAAGAAGACATAATAATTTAGAACATCAACTTTAATATACCTTTATTAAACTAGTCATTCATCACTTCCTTCATTTTTCTATTTGTGACCTACCGATCAGAAAAAACCAAGACCCTCTCTCTCCATAAGCACCAAGAGGTAAAACGAAGAAAAGTCAAAACACTCTCTCTCTCTTCTCTTCACAAATGGACAAAAGTTCTTTTGTAGAAAAGATAAACCCCACCTCTTTCTTGTTTCCATTCTAAGAAACAGACCACGCCCTTGATTCTATCTCTTCTACTGGGTTCTAGAGAATGACGAAATCCACCAAGCACTCTCACCTCTATGCTTGGAGACCGGAAGCATTCCTGAGGCGGGATCTACTCGCGATCCGAGCCTCCCAACAAGAGCATAGTGCCGCTATTCCTAGCACTCTTCTTCGTAGATCGAGAGAACTGAGAGATATAACGTGCTTTGATCCAATCTGTGTAGCAGACTGATGCATAACCGAGCCCTTCTTTTGTTTATGGTGCAGCAAAAACCAGACCCTCTTTTCTTAAAAGCGTGATTTCAGGGAAAAAAGTTGCATAGGGATCATCTTTGGGACTGTTTAGACATATGTGGGGTGGTTTCTTAGACATACGTGGGGCATGGTTCAGGGCCCCATCGAATCTCTAGGGATCTCAAGATCGACCTGGAGCGACCGCCCAAGATAATCATAAGGTGGGTCCGCCCCTACATTTATCTATCCCAAACCCAACCTGTGTTACATACGAATAGGCCCAAGACAGAGCCAGAATGAAGCCCGAGTTACTAAGCCCAAGCCTGAGCTTGAATTTAATATTTAAGCCAAAGACCAAGACTAGCTTCACCAAAAACCCAACAGAAAATTTTGTTTGCTCTGATGCAATCTCTCCATTACACTATGATTGCAAATGAAATCATGAATACAGACTTTATAGTAATTATTTTTGTTTGCAGAGATGAGCCTCCCACCTATTTCTATTAAGGCAATGAGCCCCTATGTCCCAGTTGATGAGTCTTTTCAAGATTACATTTAATGAAGCACTACGAGCAAGGAATTTAGTATCGATTTTGGGGGCCAACGTACCCAAAACTACTACAATTTGCCAATACCAGGGTGTATTGGCCAAGTCAAACGACTCCCCCAAATTTCTATTCTAAAGCTTAAAACGTCAAAAGCACAAAAATAAGAAAATAGATATATTCTATAAAAGAAGACTAAACATATTTTACTTTTATTTTGTGGATTTCTGAATTAACAAGCATTTGCAAGTAAAACCAACTCAATGAAGTGTCGAATTTTTATAAGTTAAACCAACTCAATGAAGTAAGCAATAATGATCAGGACAATTAATCTAGAAAAGTATAACACGGCATAAAAACTAAATATAGTTACTATTAAGTTTATGATCACCATACCCAACTCAAGACCACGTAGTCGTGTTGGGTAAAAATCATCATCTTCCATCTCTACACCTATGTACTTGTAAATGACAGCTGTAGTATCCATATGGATGGTAAAGTGAAGGTCTCATTCACCTCTGTTTCGTAATTCACCTCCTCTTTGCCAATCACATCCACTTAAAGTACTATATTTGTTGTAGCTCCCTGTGAGGGAGTGCTCTACAATCAAATTGCTGGCTGAAAAGCTTCATCCACCATAAGACTAATAAGAGACATTCAATGACCAACCATCTTCATGAACTCCATACTTGCTACAAGCATATGCTTCAAAGATCAATAGACCTCGATAACAGTGGCTCCTCAGCTCAAGCATCACCGCCATATCTAGTGATATAGACATTTATGGCGCAGCTCCGGATCCTCAATCAAAAATAGACCAATCTCCCAAGGGATTGATCAAATCCAGTGATAGACTCAGCCACTAGGGCACACTTAAGACCATAAAACACACCATAATTGAGAGAAAACTAAGAGAAATAAGCGTGAGCATTTCCAATGAGAACTCAACTATATATAGAATCATTCATCTCTTACTTGGACTCTACAAGAGTTTCCTAAACAATGTTTAAAAAAAATAGAAACACATATAAATGCAATCCTAATCAAATATTCCTAACTTAAAGACTTCCAAATAAATCAAACTACTTAATAGGACTCTAAAAAACTTAAATTCCCACACAAGCACTTCACTGTCCTAGGACTGAAAGCAGACTTGGACATGGACTTAGAACCTATAAAATATTTGTTATGTCGGCCTGTGTATGGCTGGAACTGACCCAAGCCAACATATTTCCATCCCTAGAGACAATAGAACATATCAAAATAAAAACAAAATAACAATAAAAACTAGGATAATAGAACAGTTAAACAAAAACAGGCATTAAAGGGTCATTATCAATGGTTAATGCAGCATTAACTGAAACCATAAGGAATATGGCAGTGAAAACCAACGTAGTTTCCCAGGATGCACAGTTGGGGCCTTACAGAATTTATAGAGATGTTGAACTAGGTGAGAAAGTTGGGAAGCTCTCAATCAAATTGAAAAGGCTCCTAAGTGATTGATATACTTTGCTGTCAAACTTCTTTGGTAAGGAAGGTAGGACTATGCCTTGGTAGTGAAAAAACATTATGAAAGAAAATGGGAAAGAGGCAACTCTTAGAGCAGGCTGTAATTGATTTTAATGGTGCAATTCATTTTTTAATGGAGGTGACTCCCGCCGTTGAATGGAAGACATACACAACGTTGGAAGAAGAAATTGAAAGACTTAAGCTAAAGCTCAACGTCCAAATATTATCCGGGATTTCAATACTGATGAAGAGGATGGAGAACTGGAATTGTGTAAAATGTGCAATTGCTTTTAGATTCCTTCGCACAGCTATTTGGAACATCAGTCATGAACACATTGTCAAGAAAAGTATTTGAAGACTGCCATCCTAAGACCAAACTCATATCATGTATATGTCACAAGATAGTTCTGAAGCATAATATCAGTAAACATCATTTTGAAGATAGAAACTATCTACGCAGGGATTTTGGTAAGCTTCTAAGAGAAAGTATAAATTGACAATCTTAAGGCATAGAATGGATATCACTTTCTTTAAATAACTTTCAAAATGACCCCTTAAAACGAATGAACAACATTGAATGGTCACATGGATGGTTAGATCACCCATCCATGTGATATAATTTTTTGCATCACCCAAAATGCACAGAACAAACGATACTAGTTTCACCAAAGCAATAAAGGCATTAGAAGTTTGGGTTATATGCACAAATCCACACTTTACAATAGTTGCATCGCTTGTTCATAGCAACAAGAGATTGGATATAATTCAAAGTTCAATACAACAAAAACTATGATTTGAAATCAGCCACTACCAAAGAAATTCATAGCAGCTACAACAATCTACTCCAAGTAGCATCCTTAGTGGTTACCTAATACACAGAATGCTTCTCGGTCTAATCGAAAACAGGCAATTCACCATCTCCATTCTGACTACGCTCTCTTATAAACTCCTCAAACTGCTCCTGCCTCTGTCTCAATCTCGCAATAATCCTGTCAGCTGCCTCATTAACTTTCCTGGGCAAATACTTCTCCATCCGATCAAACCACTCCCCCAACGTAATGTTTTCCATCTCTTTCTTTTTATCTCCAGCTCCAACATCTTCTCCTTGAGTCTGATTCTCGTCGACAGCTTCACCACTATCTAGTTTCTCCGATTCCCTTCTGCTATCCACCACTAAATTCGACTCCAAAGCAACAGATTTCTCCTCGCAAGCAGCCTTTGCCGTATCAGCTGCTGCTCGTCGCCTTGTACTCCGGGGCACTGGAGGCATCTCCAAGCTGCCGCCTTTCTCTTCGCCCTTGGCCGAGATTGAGGTAATTTCAGCTCCAACTCCGACATTTTCTTTCAGAGACGAACCCTCGCTCTTCAAATTTGTAGAGTTCCCAACACCAGGAGCAGCTCGGCGCCTCGGGTTTCGCCGAGGCGGCCGTGCAATCCCCAAATTGACCTTTTCTTCGATTTTAACTGCAATCGAGTTCGCTTTCTCTCCAATTCCAGAGTCATCATCATCAATGGCAACAACTGGCTCCGAACCTAGATTCGTCTCCACTCGGTCCTTCTTCGGAGCCCTAGCTCGAGCTGCAGCGGCTTGCCTGCGCGTATTGCGCTGCTGAGATGTGGGCGGCGGATCGGTGTTTCGCTCGATTACGACGGTGATGGTGGTGGTGGTCCCGATCTTGATGATGTCGCCGTGGGAGAGATGGACGGGGGAGTTGGGTGGGAGGGTGGTGTCGTTGAGGACGGTGCCGTTGGAGGTGTCGAGATCTGAGATGGACCAATGGGAGCCGTCGGATTGGATGAGGAGGTGGTTTTGGGAGATTGCAGGGTCTTTGATGGTGAAGGTATTGCCACGGATGATTCGGCCGATTCTGACGGTGGAGCCATGGGAGCAATCTAGGGTTTCGCTCTTGCGAGGGCCTTTCTCGATGATGAGCTTCAGATTAGGGTTTTTTGGGGCTTCTTCCTCCATGGAGAGAGAGATGGAGATTTTGAAAAGTGTGTAGTAGTTTTTTAGAGGGAAATGAATGTCCTTGTGGTCCAAATGGGGTCAACTTTTTTTCCAATTTTTTCATCACTGTGGACCTGAAAATCAAGAATGGATTATGGATAATCCTCTTCATAAGGTTAAAATTAGTGATGTGATCAAATTTCAGCCGTTGATACATCATGAATTTTCAGATGTTCATGAAAATAACTTACCTCAAAATCTATCATTCTGAACAACTGTGGTCCCTTTCTCATGATCGAAACCATTGGGTCTGAATCCTGGTTTGAGTGGTGGTCTATTTACAATAGGCAAAGATAGAGAATCAACAAGTTGTCTAAAACACTAACTTCAATTTGTTTAACTCGTTTGATTGGAACTCTTTTTTTACTGTTCATAGATATACTAAAATGCCCCAAATTTATTTTTGCTATATAACTGTTAGGAGGGGTATTTTAATACATACATGTATGTATATGTATGTATAAATTAAGAATAGCGGGCTTGTGAAAATTTTGACCAAGCCCAACCTCAACCTTTTTAGGAAAAACAAAAGCCCCCATTTTGATGGCAGTTTGAGGGCCAGGTGGACTGGGCCTTCTTTCAGAGACCCAGATTACAGGCTTATTACTCATATCACCATTGAATTGAATCCAATAAGATACATATAGTTTGGATCCTGTTAATCTTTGAGGCCATTGAATCAAGGATTAGGATTATTTGATGGAGCTATTTTTCACTACTCCATCCCTTTGCTATTGACAGAGTCAAGCATTTAGGTAGGCCACATGAGCTGGACCGCATGTGAACGGCATGCAATTGGCTCATAGGAGAAATTTCCCCTAGTTTAGGATAAAAGGATTCTCATCATACAGATGATCCCTGCCACATGCTAATGGATACGTGGCATGCGATTTGCATTGACATGTGTCTGATCCACATATTATCAGCCCATCAATACAGATTATACCCTGCGATCCAGATCGACCATCCAAATGGGCCCCACCTCAGATTGTCCATTACTCAAAAATCACACCCCTATAAAAATGGGGCCTAAAATAGATAGTGATCATTTTTCGTTGTGACCAAGTGATTCTGAGGAAGTAGTATTGAAACATTTGGAATTCAACTCTAACTAGTGAAAAAGCCCATCCGATCTCTACTCTCCCCCAACCAAATGCATCATAGCCCAACTCCAACGGTGCCTCCATTCCAGCACAACATCACTCTTGTCTTAAGGACACCCATGTTTCAGAGTCTCTCTTTTTCTCTCCTTTTGTTTTTGTGTGGCCAGTCTTTCTCATTTTCCAAACATGGTTATTCTATCACCAATGGTACCAGGAATAAATAAAGAGAGTTACAAACTTACAATGGTCTATTTACTCAATTCATTGACTTAAGGTGAGAGAGAATCAGGAAAAAAAAAAAAGGGAATTTTCATTGCTTTGTTGGAGCTTACTAAATCATCTACAATTCAGGTTTGGAGATGTCAAACCTCAGGGAAGACATGGCCAAGCTACCAGTTTGTCCGAAACCTAGAAGGATCAGATCTTTGGTTCCGGAGTTTATTGAGCCCCTTGCATATAACAGCAGGTAAGAATGAGATAATTTTTTTGCGTTCTGCTTTGTTATGTTGTTGTTTCGATGTATGTTTCTTATCCTTAACCTTTTTTTATCAATGTTGAGGTCAATGTCTACCCTAACTCCTGAGTGGTCATAATTGTAGTCGAGCCCTCACCCTCACCATAAAATTATTGTTATGCCGTTTCCCATTACCAATTGATTTTGGGATAAGTGGTAGTTCAATGGAGTGTAAGATCCTACAATCAAGGTGGGAGAAAAAAAATCCTTTTTCTTGTAGTTATTTATATCTCTGCTATTAAATCCACTTTCATTGAATGGGTACTTAAGTGAAACATAAGTATCACCATTTTGATACTCCTGAGCATTTATCCACAGTTCCTTTTGTCTCCAACCTCTGCACTTTATTAGTTTCATTATCTTGATACAACTTTAAGAAAATGATAATCACAATTTGTTTTCTGTATGGACACTTCTTTTAGTGAAACTTAACATTTAATTTAGTTGTTTTTCTATGAACAACAAGAGTGTAATTAATGCCATTGCCCAAAAAAAGACACTAGTGTAATTAAATGATTATGAAGTTATAAAAGCAGTATTATGAATAAGTAATTTTCACTTGAAGATAGATTGGTCAATGTATGAAGAGATGGAACACATGACCAATAGATGGACTTGACAGACGCAAAATCAACCAATATCATCAATGTTATATAATATGTAAAGCAATCAGTGAGAGGTTCCTCTTGGCAGAACATGACCCATATATCTATCTGTGTGTGCATATACATGTATATATATATATATGTGTGTGTGTGTGTGGAGATGCTCCTATCAGAGATGCTCTCACCTTACTATGAGAGATAAGGTGGGGGCCCTCACGTCCATATCCAATGCCAACAACTTAAATGTAAGGGCCCTCATCATATCTTTTATATTAAGGTGAGAGAAATCTCTTATAGGAGCATCTCCCATATATATATATATATATATATTTATAAATTTCTTCTTCCAATTCGCAGTTCAAGAATGCGGTTTTCACATCCATCTGGTGCAATTCAAAGTCACGACATACTACCAATGTCGTTAAGGTTAGTATGGATTGGAATTTTACAACCGGAGGAAATGTCTCTTTATAATCTATTCCTTCCACTTGTGTGAATCCCTTAGCTACCAGCCGTGCTTTATATTTATCTAAAGATCCATCCGACTTTAGTTTCTTTCTAAGAACCCATTGACATCCAATGTCTTTTCGATTTTTTGGAATATCAATCAATTGACATACTTAGTTCCTTTTCAATTGATCATATCTCCTTTCTCATAGCCTCTAATAAAAACTGCGCATCATGCGCTTTGATCGCTTGAAAGTAGGAGTTCGGATCCAAATCTTGCACGGTTTTCAATAAACTGCAATAATCATCTAGATATGCCGATTTTTTCCTTGCCCAAATTGGCCAGCCAATCAGCTCATCGGGTTGTTCAATCACCTCAAGTGGGTCCTGGCCAGGAATTCTGTGTCCAACATCCTCTTCATCGGAACCCACTTGCTTGAACCCCCTTACCCTTAGAGATTTTATATAATTCTCACACTATAGTTCTACTCTAGGACTGACCGTCGGATCCTCAAGGAAAAAACACATCTCGACATTCCGTGGTTATCCTATTGTCGTGATCATACACACGATATCCTTTAGAATGTAATGGGTAGCCAACGAAATAACATTTTTTATTCATTTTTGCTTGCAGTTTATATATTTCCTGTGGTGGTAGCAGGACATGTACAGGACAGCCCCAAACTCTCACTTGTTCTAATTTTGGCTTGGCACCAGTCCATAATCCATATAGGTCTTGGACACACTCTTGAAGACTCCAACACACGGCCAGAGATCTATGTGCGTTCCGGCGATTGGGAAGCTCCACGGATCTCTTCAAACTCTGGGGCTCCCTTATCTTATATAGACATGTCCCAAAGAGTCACACTTACTAGAGACTTCTTCGCTAAAAAATTCACATTCATTATATTGGGAGTCTTATTTGTGGGACCAGATCAAGTCTTACATTAAGTGAGATTGTATTCTCTGTTGGCATCAGCCCTGCTTGATCTGACGTGGGACCCGTGGCATGCGAGCCACACGATTTCCTACATAAATATATATATCTAAGAGTGATTACTTAGATCAGTTTGTAAATGATGCGAGTTTAAAAAAAAACGGAATTAATACAATAACAAAGCCAGAACTACTCAGATGGAGTAGAAGATTTCATTCTTGCATTTGACTCATTATTTGTTACTATGTATTTAATATCTTGAGCAGCCTTGTCTTTCAATTTTCTTTTGTTGCTAATCAAATCACTTTCTAAACTTGTAACCAGTCACTCTAAAGGGAAAGGGAGCAGGAGCAATGAAGTTATTGACATGATCTCAAGCAAGGTTAGAGCTGCTAACCATATGGCCTGGTAGTTGTATTCTCCACTCTCTATGTGCTAGGAACAGTCCAGAAACTATTTGAGAATTACTTATGAGAAAGAAGAAGATCTATGCTTAATTACCATTGTAAGCAAATGTTCCTTCAAGCTTAGGGTTCATGATGTTTATTGTTAATGAATGTCATATAATGTAATAGAAGCGCTTTGTTAAAAAAAGATGGAAATAAAACTAAACAAAATGGGAATAGCTGCATAGCACCAATTCACATATCTATTAGACTCTCATTCACTTAAATTTGTGCAACTCTAGCTTCCATTCTTAATATGCCTCGTCATCAATCACTGGCGGATCCAAGATTTTCGTTTGAGGGGACTAGACAATAGTTAATTGAAAAGGTCAGTCATTATTTTGCTATTTGGAGTGAAATGAAAGGGGATTTAGGGTTTTTGAGTGGGCGAGGGCTTAGTTTGACGTGCATGAGAGCTTTTTCAATAGCCCTTTTAGGGCTTTTTCTAGGTTTGACAGGGGCGACTGCCCCCAAAAAAGGTTGCACCTGGGTTTGACCCGTGTCATCATCACCATGTTAGCTTTATTCCTTCAAACTAACACTAATCATAAAAGTAAACTAAATACGACCATTTATCCCATCTTTCTATCTATGGAACATGAAAGTGAGATTTTTCATAAATTAAGATTATGAAATTATATTAAATAATGGAGATTTAAGCAAGAAAATATTCTCTTTGTGAATAATAAAATAGCTTTTGCAGCAGTTTCACATTAGTTCTCCAAGAATTTGATATTAGTTGGTGCAGGCCGACAATGGACAAGAACCATCAAGCAACGGCTGCTCTCCTTCCTATTACTATGGATCACCTCCAAGTAGAACAAACAATCCATTGGTCCATGATGTTCAATTCATTCATCAAATGGAGCTTCTTTCACCATTTACAAGAACCAAGCTATCAGATAGGCTGGGCCTAGGTTCTGCATCTCCTGCATGACTGAGCCTAATAGAGAGAGTATTCATTTAGCCATGAGCAGTGATGGTGGATCTAAGATTCATTTCTCATATTATAATCACCCATCTTGTAATACAAGTACTTTTGCTGATTTGTCTAGTTTTGGTCAAGAATGTTATTGTAAATAGGATGCAAATAGTGGAACACCCATTCTTAGTTATTGTACATGTAGTGGAACACCCATTCTTAGTTATTGTACATGTATTTAATCAAGATAGTTACTATTCAATGGATCAAGACATTAGTTTATGAAGCAATGCATGGGATGAATTATTGAGAAGAAATTACATTGTGCTTGTGGGGGCTTTGCTTTTGAAGGACTTGCCTGGCTGTTAAAGGAAATGGGCTCAGATTTTACATTTGTCAATTTTGTTACTTATCCATTTTTGTTTGACTTCAAATTAAACTGTTTTAGCCGTTTGAACCTTTCAATGTTTCATTTCAAAGTTGCCTTTTGAAAAGTAATAAAAGAAATTTTAAATATTAAAATAGTAATAACAACATATAGAAGAAGAGAAAAGGCAATGCCTACCTAAGTTGCATAAAACCCTAAGGGGTAGCTCAGTTGGCTTAGGACCACGGTTTGCACCCAAAAGTTGTAGGTTCGAAACTGCACTACCACAGGGACTGCATGGGAGTTTAATGGTCAACAATCCATTCGGATTGATATATAGTCAATCCAACGGTCCAGCAAATAAGGGGGTCATGTGTTTGGTCCATTTGGTCCAAATGGTGGGCCCCACAAGCACGAGCTTACTAAATTTTCTCCCTAAGCTCGAGCTTAGGGGAGCCTTGGCTTTAAATCACAGTCTCTAACAATATAATTGCAGAATATTAAGAAAAATCTTAATTGATGTCCAATTTGGACATTCTGCTGTGAACCATGGGATTTTAGTTTGTGGAGAAGAAAGTCCAAATAAATTTCAAACAACTACTTTTTAATCATATGAAATTAAACTTCCTTCAATTTTACAAATAAATTTGTCAAACAGCCGAGTAACTCTATCTTCTAGGCCCACCATATTAACATCTTGGATCAATGAGATATAGGCTGCAATTTTACGCGATGTACCAACTCAAAGCCCCTCGTCATAATTGTTGGGATTATGTGATGTACCACCTCTTTGATGGAGTGTTAATTCCAAATGAATTTATTGATTCTAGGAAGAGGTCAAAAGTCGAGGGTGTTATTTTTAAAATTGATTTGGAGAAAACTTATGGTTATGTGGATTGGGATTTTTTCGGCTATATGTTGCTCATATTCATTTTTTGAAAAAGTTTGGCATGGTTGGCTGCGGGAGTGCATTTATTATATATCTTTCTTTATTCTAGTTAATGGCTCTCCTTCCAAACTATTTAAAACTTCTAGAGGTATTCGGCAAGGGGATCCCCTTTCTCTTTTCTTGTTTACTATTGTGGCGGACGCCTTCTAGAGAAGCTAGAGAGTTGGGGGTCATTAATGGTTTTGAGGTGAACGCTGGGTGATTGGATAGGAGTGGGCCCTTTTTTGTCGATTATTTCATAAGATTTTTAGATTGACTTCTAATAAGGAGTCTGTTGTCAGCGATGGGTTTAGTGCGAGGGATAGTTGTACTTTGTTGGGTGTGTCTTTTAGGATAAGTATTCGTTTATTGAATGGGGTCTAATATGAGGACTTGTTGAGCCTTGTTTCTAACATATTTTTTTTATGCCGAGACTCTAAGGACTATAGGATTTTGAAGCCATCCATATTGGGGGAACTCTCGACCAAGGTCTTCTATTGTGTTTGGAGGGTTACCAATCTTTCTAGTGCTCCTTCCTCTATTATTTGGTTGGGTATAGTTCCTCACTTGGTGGAGTTTTTTTTGCTAGTTAGTTGCCGCATGCAACAAACATTATAAGAAGAAGAGGGTTGATGTCATCCAATATCTCTTATGTTTTTGTGATATATTGTAAGGAGGAGACTATAAATCGCCTTTTCCTTGTGAAGTAGCGACAACTATTTGGATCCACTTCATTGATAGATTTGGCCTTGTTAGGTGCGGTCTGAAGACAATGGCAGAAGCAACGAAATATTGGTTGGGAGGGCATATTGTTGGGTTGGGTGTATTCTTTGGCGGATGCTATAGTTTTCTATTCATTGGTCTATTTGGAGAGAAAAGAAGCGATATGATCTTCAAAGGTGCCTTTTGTTCCTCAATAGAGCTGTTCAACAATGTTATCTTGACTTTTCTAAATTTAATCTTAATGATATTCATTTGAGTTGGAAAGCTTGTATGGGATGTGACTCTACTAATGTAAGGAGACATATTTTTGGTCTCTTTATGTTCTTGGTGTGCTTAAATTTAATGTTGATAGAGTTGCAGGAGGAAAGCTATGGCCAACGAGTATTAATGGTGTGATCCGTAACAATAATGTTGATGTTTTATTTATGTTTTTTAAGCATTTGGGGGATATGTGATTCTAATGAAATAGAGGCGTTAGCTATTTCAAAAGCCCTTTATTTTTCTTTTTCAAATTTTTTTCATGGAATTCTTATAGTGAATAGCGACTTTTTTAATACAATTGCTTGGGTGTCAAATAAAAAGGCATTCCCTTGAAAATTTCAATTTCACTTTAATAAAATCCATGGCCTATCTTCTAACTTGGACATCGTTTTTCATCATGAGTTTAGATCAACCAATTCTATGACAGACGCTTTAACCAAACATGGAGTAGATATTTTATAATTAAAGTGGGTACATTATCTCTCTTGTATCTTTCTAATTTTTTGCTCTTATTATATTTTCAATAAAAATTATGTTATCAATAATAACAAATACTTTTTTATTTATATAATATTCTTCAAATTATTCGGATTAGTCCAATGGGTTAGCCACATGGTCCGGGATACTAACCCCGGGCTTTGAGAGTCAAAGATTAATGGAAACCCAAACTAGGTTTTCCAATAAAAATCATTGGTTCCTTCAACACAGCCCTGCTAGCCCGGGCCTCCCCAATCGGTGCAGGTTAGATTTTTGCCCCTTCAAAATCCACATGAGGCCCCAAAACCGAGAATCCTGAGTCGGCACCTACTACGGGAGTCTACTACGCAAAAAACATACCTAGTAGTAACCCTCCTCTCTTTAAAAGCAACCCCCAAGGGGATATAAAAGCCCATGTCGGACTCTAGAGTCTAAAGATAACCCCATCTTTCCTCAAAGCTATAAAATCCCCATTCGCGCTTCGTTTTTATTCCCCTCTTCGCTATTTCCCGCTACACCTGGTAAGTAGACATCTTGTTTTAGGGTTTATGCTGCTTTGATATTATGGTATAGATTTTCTTGTTCTTCTTGTTCCTCTTCTATCTAGGGTTTTATAGCCAATCGAGAAATCTCATCTCATCCCTTTGTTCTTTGATTTTCTCGGTTGAATTCATATCTTGAAGTAGCAGCTTCATTGATTTTATGTATTCTTCTTACATCTGATGCAGATTATCGGTGTTGTTGAGTCGTTACATCCGTTACGATTCCATGGATTTCGACGAGTATGATTACTTAGAGAAAACAGTAGAGAAACCTGATCTGAAGAAGGATAAGGAATCTGCAAATGGCGACGCCAGTCGGTCGGAGGAGAAGAAGGAACGGAGACGGAGCTCGAAGCACCGGAGTGAGGATTCGGACCGAGATGCGGATCATCATCGCTCGAAAAGATCGAGATCAGAGGACGAGAGGCCTCGCGATCGCGAGAGGGATAGGCATAGAAGCAGCAGAGAGCGGGAGGAGAGGAATGGGATTGAGAAGGATCGGAAGAGGGAGCGGGATCATATGGAGAGCGAGCGGGAAAGATCCCGGCGGAGCAGTAGTCGCACTGAGAGGCACCGCAGCGAACGCGATAAAGATGCGGAGCGGGATAGGGATAGAGAGAAGAGCAGAGATAGGAATAGAGAGAAGAGCAGAGATATGGAGTTAAGAGAAAGAGAAAGGGAGAGGGAGTTGAAGGACAGAGACCGTGATAGAGATGGAAGGTATATTTTGTCTGCACAAATTGGACTATTTGTGTTCTGATACTGTGGTTCTAATAGTGTTACTTTTGAATTACTATATATATATATATATATATATATATATATATATATGAACTGCTTAATACAAAGATGAGACTGCATTTATATTGATGAATGATTCACTGGTACAGAGATTTGCTACATTTAGGAAGTGATTGGACAGTGCAATTCTCCTGAGCCCCTTGTGTTCCTTATTATGAAATCCCATTTCCTGTGTTCTCACACCTCTCTTAACACGACGACACGGGGTGGTATGGACATTCTTGACAGTGTGTTTACATGATGTTACACTTTGTACCATTGCCTACACTTCTCTCTATGATTTCTTTTTGCTCTTGTCCTTATAGCAGCCAACTGTGAGGCTGATGTTCTCTGCAAACAAGGGCGATTCGATCTTAAGGAATGTTTTTTCCCTTCCACTGTTAGCTGGATTTGATGATCCCATTGGCCATAAGAAATTGATTTATGATTCTTTTCAACTTACCCTCATTTATACCCATGTTCCTATCACTCCATGTCCGACCTTTTTAAGTAATTCATTTCAAGATTTTATTGGCCTTCTCCTTTTACTTTCAAAAGTTCATTTCCTTGTGTTGGGGATTTTTCCTGTCTTTTGTGTACTAATTCTAAAACCATGTTTTCTATTGCTCCACAGTCTAACGTGCCAGTTTGAGTACTTCGTTCTTACTCCACAATCTTCTGTCCATATTGTGGGACAGACATTTTCTTTGTGAATCCATTTGTGCTTCCTGCATTTGTAGCTTCTTTCTGTTTATTCTTCTTATTTATTTTGAACTTTCTATTCACATGGTGGGGCCATTAACTATCTCTGGCACCTTTGGCTCAAGTTTGATGCAAGTTCTGATATGCACCGATATTTGAATTTCTGATTACTGAACATTAGATTCTGGGAACTAGCAGATATGCTAGAGCAATCTTCAGATGGTCATTCTGGCAACTTAGCCAGGCTCAGTTACTCAGGCCATGGGTCTTAAAGTTCACAGTAAAATTCTTGAAATCTAATTTAGAAGCTTGAATTGGAAAGATAGGTGTTGGTTAAGTCGAGTCGGGAGTCTAGAAGAGGGGGGGTGATGTCATGTTTTGTTGGCTTTCTTTTTCCAGTCAGTATGGCTTTTGACTGCATTAGTAAATTGTGTTGATACAAACATTAGGAGCAGCATATTTTCACTGAGGTATCTTTTTCTAGTCAGTATGGCTTTTGATTGCATTAGTAAATATTGTTGATTTATACATTAGGAGCAAAATATTTTCACTGAGGAGTCGCATTTTTTCCACACATTTACATATGCGTAACATTTATGTGTGAGCATGTTTGTTTTTACTCATTTATGCATCACACAAGTTTTGGCGTGAAAATGGTGTGGAAATGGAGCTATTTTTACTTCAAAATTTCACACCTCTCCAGGTCTGAAACCCATTACACGCCTTATACTTAAAGAGGCACTGGTACACCTCCCCGTTTTTCACCTGCAATAAGTCGTGGGATCAAAACACTACAACACCTTGTATTTTATATATTTTTTTGCAGTCTTGAGGGCCCCAAATTGTAATTTGAACCGTTCAGATTTCTTTTGTTAAACCTGAAGATGCTCGGTTTCATATCTCAAAGCTTCATAGATTTTGAGAAATGTGAAAATTCAAAAACCGAAAACACTAATCCAATTGATCTGTTTTTTTTTCTGCACTTTTGTGGGTCCCCAATTCATGATCTGTACTGTTCATATTCTCATATAGATGGTAAAGTCAAAATGCGAAGTTTCATATCTTTGATCCTCCCAGATCTTGAGAAACTTGTAAAAAGAATAAAAAACATCTATTCCACTTTTTAGTTAACTGCACTTTTGTGGGTCCCCAATTATTTCCCCAAACCTTCGATATTTTTATAGATTTGATACACCCCAATGCAGAAAGTTTTATATCTTACATACTCATAGACAAATGCAAAAAAAAAAGAAAAATAACTTAATCCTACTTTCTAACTATTTCCACTTTTGTGGGCCCCAATTCATGATCTGAACCCTTCACTGTGTTTGACTCTGAGACCCACCATATCCCTTAGTAGAAACGTTTTGGAGTCTTGGAGCCCACTAAATTGTATAAAAACTGTAAGATGTCCTTTCTTGCTCTTTTTCTCCCTTCATATCATTTACTTGTGAAAATAGTGCTTCCAAACAAACATGATAAATGTTTCCAATGATAGAATTTTACATATGTAAAATTTGCACATGCAGATTTTACACATGTAAATCCTATTTTCACATCCCATGCATTAAAGACAAATGACCCCTGAGCACATTGTTTAATGACGTCCAATTTCTTACATCTATAGTCTATGATGCATGCATACTTCAAAATGGGCAACGCATCGTGTCTTGTCGTATCATATCCAATACTTCACTTTTTATGTGTAAACTCCGTGTCCCTGCCGTGTCTACGGCGTGTCCTTGCCATATCCATGCCGTATCTGTGTCCATGCCGTATCTGTGCATCATAGTCTATAGTACTTCTGAATCTGCATAATGAGTCGCTTGGTTGCAACCTCTCAATATTGGCATGTTGGCTGCTAAATATGTTTCTCATAAATGCAGGCACACATGCTGTGCATGAACATGCACACACACACACACACACAACAACCCTAATCTTGGATATTCTTCTTTCATTGTTCACTGCTGAAAGCCTTGTTGCATATTTCTCCTCTTATTTGTGATTTTTTTGAATGCTTTGTGGAAAACTCAATTCCCGTAGTCACTAATATTGTTTTCTGATCTGTTATAATTTTTTTTATTGTTTTCTGATATCTCTCGCTCTCTCTCTCTATTATATATATGTGTGTATATATATATATATATAATTTCACACACACGGAGAGAGATACAAAGCATCTAGTCCATGCATGATTTTATTTTCTGGGCATTTTCACCATGCAATACCAGATGCATATTTTGCGATTAATTTATTCCACCCCTATGTATGGAATATGTATCATTGTGCATTTTGCTTGGTTAGAGTATGGGAAGCCTGTTTTCTGATGTTCCAAACAGGGCTTGATGATAAATATCATATTAACCTTATGTTACTTTTAGGTCCGAACTATATTATTTGTTTTTTCCCCTGCTGTTGTTCTGAGATGTTCTCCCCTTTCTCAGGGTTGGCCAGTTTTTATTAGGTTTGAAATTGATGCGGGTGCTTGCTTGTCTTGGAATGGCTGTTGGCACGACCTGAAGATACCATTGAAGTTCTAATCTTTACTTATATATTCATCCATGAAATAGTTCATATTAATTTTGCTTTGATCTGTTTCTTGAATTGCCTGAAATTGACCTGCTTGAGATTGCGAATTGTAGGTTTACTTTGTTGACATTTTATTGCAAATTCTGCTCCACGTTCACCCTTTCGGTAATGTGATTATCGAATTAAAATGTGAAAAAAAAAGAAAGAATCTGTTTAGTTTCTTTTGCCTGCATTGGTCGATTCATGTTAACTTCTTGCAGTTCCCTGCAGGAATATAATCCGTGGATCTGACTTTTGTACACATGTTGGAGAAAGAATTTCACTCCCGTTTCAGGATTTATTTTCTGTACCTGGCATTCTGATGATATTCGTTCATTGTGTCACTTCAAGGGGCGAGATAAAAAGTTTAAGAAAGTGTTATGGGTTATTTGTACAAACACAAGTCTAAGAGGTTCTTCACAGCACGCATGCTATTTCACATGTGCTGAATCTGAGTTAAATATCTGGCATGGCCCACCTTGAACATTACATGCTGTGAAGGTGTGCGAGAAAACTAATCATGTGGCCCACAAGAGATACTTCCCTTTTTTTCATTCACGTATGTCCTACTTGAAAAGTGTCATCTCTTTTTTGGGACAATGTCTGGTGGGCTCAACTGTTGAGTGGTACTGACCTTGCATGCTTCCATGCTCTCTGAAGAGCCTCTTAGATCTGCATTTGCATCTATTCTTCTTCATTTCTCATTTTTTAAATGACCAAGTGCTATATGAATGATCTGGTTTTCTTTTGACTATTTATAGCCATACTAATATTCTTCTGGTGATGTTGTGGCATACTATCTTATTTTTCACTTTGTACCATGAGCTTAGGTTTTCTTCTTCTGTTTTTCTTTTCCATGCAGAAGATATAAAGATAAGAAGGAGGAAGTTGCAGAGCCAGAGGCCGATCCTGAGCGGGATCAAAGGACTGTATTTGCCTTTCAGGTATCTTTATACACACTCCAATTTCAATTTCTATTTCTTTTTCTTACAAGTCTCTAGTATTTGGTGCTTTGATATTCCTAGAGTTGCGAACTGATACTGAACAACTTTTCACAGATATGCTTGAAGGCAGATGAAAGAGATGTCTATGAATTTTTCTCAAGGGCTGGGAAGGTTAGTAGAGGGGGTGGAGTTTTGATTTTGTCACTCTGTCAAAGTAGCAATATTTCACGAGACATTATTATTCATATAACATGTTACTGTTTAAGTATGCATGCTTAGTTCCCTGATCTTAGTTTGCATTTGACCTTATGCCTTTAAGATATGACATGAATGTCCCTGATATATGCTTGTGCGATAAAAGATGAAAAAAGAATAAAAAATTCCTAACCAAAAAACTTGATTGAAGCAGCACTCATTCTATCTTTCATCACCATGGTTTGCTCTGAAAATTGGCCAACTTGAAGTTTTCCCCTGTTTTCTTGTCTATTATTTCTTCCTACTCATTAAGTCTCTATATAATTACAGTTAGGGGTGCTCATGGATGAGGCTAAACCTTTTTTATGCGGGCTGGGCTCGGGCTAGTCACTTATGGCCTGATTCGGGCTTGGGCCTATGGGTTAAAATTTGGGCTGGGCCTAGATATTGTTCAGCCCGGCCGAACCCAGTCCGTGAGCATCCCTACCCAGCATTGCATTAAGTTTAACCATTTCAGGTTTAGTTGCTCTAACTTTTGTGAGTCGAATGATGCACTCAAAACATAACAGGCAATATTACAGGTTGTGCCTTTCATGGTCCAATAATTTATAGAATAAAGTATCTATGCTAAGGTAACATCATTTTATGAGTCAAGTTTTTAAACTATGGTTTTGCATTTTCAATCCATCAACCTGTTAATGTTATTATAATTTTTTTTCCAGGTGCGGGATGTGCGTCTTATTATGGATCGCAACTCAAGACGTTCCAAGGGAGTCGGGTATCTTTCTTTCTTCCTTTTTCTTATTACTTTATAATCTTTCCCATCCAGGGGACATTTTCTAGAGCAGTCAACATTAATCATGAGGGGATAACTTTAAAATGATGTTTTTTTCCTTTTCTAAAGGAGACTTTTGTTAACTACTTTGTACTCTTACATTCTAGGGGCTTGTAAAGACTGCTTATTCTAGCAAGATTTTTAAATTATGATCCAGAACCATATTTTAATCCTTTTACATTCATGCTTAGCAGTTCATTGCGTGGGGAAATTAAATCATGGTTTTAAAACTTGGCAAAGTCGACTTGGACTTGGCTCATACCGAGCCGAGTCTGGCCCATCGAGCCCTTTGTCTTATTCCTTTGCAGAAGGGGAAATTTGATCATTTTTTTTTTCTCTCTTGACAAGCAGTGGATTGTATGAGGTGTCCTTTGATTTTGAAAGGTTAGAATCACTTTTTCTTTTTGAAGTTTGTAGCATTCAAGATCGGAGGTAATATTCACTCAGCTCAATAAAAAAGTAAATGTGGCAACTTATTACTAAAATTCAGTCTTCATGATTAAAATTCTTTTCTTAAAATTTTAGATCATGATGCCATTTTCTATTTTTCAAAGATCTTTTTATCATTTTTACAAAAAAAATTAAAGGTTTTAGGGTCCGGGGTGTCAGTCTGTTTGACTCTGACTCAACTTGAAGGAGACCAAGTCACACCCCAAGTCTGAGTTTTAAACCCTCGACTTAAACTGGATTGTCGCTCCCTTGCATCTACGTTGCCTTTTAATTTCTTCTCTTACGTTGCCTTTTAATTTCTTCTTTTTCTCTGCAAGTATGATTGGGGGTGAGATAAAATGTGCAATATATGTTGGAATGTATTTAAATTGAAGTGCTTGTGCCAATGTATACTATATAGCACATACACTATTTCAAACTGAAATATGTAGTTTCAAGGCCCACAATGTCTAGATTTTACCAATATATTGAAACTTTGAACTTGGTTCATAATTTTTTTACTAAAATATTATTTGCAATTGGCATACAATATTTCTACGTTAATGTGTAATAATATTGGTAAAATTTTTCCCATTTACTGGACCACTCACATAGGTGCTATGGGGAATGGGTGGTCTGTGCCATTTTTTGTTCCAATTTAGTGGTTGGGGGGCTCTTTCCTTAAAATTTGTCTAGGTTTTCTTGAAACTTCCTTACACTTTTGATTCAGGATAGATCCATGATCCATGGGTCGACCAGCCTTTCGGGCTCAGTCCATTGGCCCATCTTAGGACTAATTTACTATTTCATGTAATTTCTTTCATTTTTTGGTTTTAATTGTAATTTGAGGTTATTATTTAAATGGTTGATGTTTAAATCTTAGCCGTAGATTACTTTTAGTGGCTGAGATTAGATCTAGGGGTAGTTCTTTTCTTATATAAAGCATTGTAAAGCCTCTTGGCTTGAATAGACATTGATTAATGAAAGAAAATTTTGAGTGCTGTTTGCTCTCTTTTCCGTTTCCTTTCGTGATAAAAGTATGGTGTGAGGTCTGACCTATCCCCACTATCTCTTCATTTTCTCCTGTCCGCCCCACATCTCCGCCCGCTCCGCATCATTTGGCATCAAAGCCGAAGATCGGTCTACTCGGATCCGAACGATTGGCTTCTCATGTACTCCTCTACCTTCCCATCCATTTGTTTCATTCCCTTTATATAAAAAAAAAAATCAAAGCACTTTCTACAAGGGCCCATTGCCACCATCTACTACGAGAAGCTAGCCCCTATAAGTGAACATCACCCATCTACCCAATCCAAACCAGCTGAACACTTTGGAGTTTGGAGTTTGGAAGCCCTAACCCATCTTAGAATTCAATCTCTGACAGAAACCCACCTCATGACTGATATCCCCAAAACCTAATTCTCGTCTATCCGTCTGCCGTAAGAACCCTATCTCATCATTCTGTCAACCCCTAATCTAGATTCTGACAGATTCAACACAAAGATAGAGAGAATAATTGTATTTCATTAAAGATGCCATGGGTACTAATAATTTGGAAAATCAGACTATTCTTCAGTTTTACTTTTTGGTTGCTATTTTAAGCAGGGATTTGAAACTCGGACTCTGGGGTGCTCAGAGTCACAAAGTTGCCCTTAGTGGCACCATGGGGCCTTTGAAACCTAAAACAAAGTGGAAAAATATTATAAAGCTTACAAAAAAAAGACGCCCTATGAATTTAACCCACATAAAAAAAAGTAATGATGGGTGGTTGCAACATTACCTCTGATCTTTGAATGGTTAAATCTTCTAGCGGATGTGGTTTTGATCTTCCACGATCAGTCCAAAAGACCCCAAAACCAAAAGCCTCCAACACCATCTCACAATAAGAAAATAGAGGAAAACCAGTTCTAGCATTTTCTCAATAGGACTCGACCAGAGTCAACTCGGGGGGTGACGACTTGGTTGGGACTTGGGACCAAGCCCAAATCGGCTCAGACTTGACCAAGTTTTAAACCATGGTTTTAAGGTGCATCCTAATCTTTTTGGTTTATGATGACCTTGTTTCCCAGGAGAAAAAAAAAAAAAAAGATATCGTATTTCATTGAATGGCATGCAAAGAAGAGAATACATCATTTTATAAATGAGTATCTAGGGATTGAAAAATCCCTTCACATGGTTGATATTATCTCCTTTTAAATTTAAGTTTACGTGAAGAAAATCCCTTTTGACCGTTCTCTGTAAATCATGATAAGATTCTAAGATACGAAGAACTCTATAGAAAGTAAATATGTACGACCCAAGGTAAATCTCTACAGATTATTCTTGATTTTGCCAAGATAAGTCTCAAGATAAATTTTTAATGATTTATTCTGTCAATTAGCTGGGTCCGATGAGCTTCCTTTGTTATAGAATTGGGCCGAATATGCCTTGAGCTAGCATATGGGATTTGACCTATCATCTAAAAGCCCATGTGGGCAGCCACTCTTTGGCTGCATCAAATTAGTACAAAAATTGATTAAAAAAATATAGAATAAATGATCCAAATGAGTACGAGACTGATAAGAAAACAAATGATTATAGAGCACTTGTATTTTTGAACTTCTGTAAGTCAATTAACAATTAGTTTAATGTAGAAGAAAAATAATCCCAATCTCTCAATTTACTGTTTTTTGGTTTTGAATTTTGAAGGCTATGTTGCTAACTTATCTCTCAGCAGCTTTAACTTTATTAATAACTTAAAATGGAAATATTCAGGTGAGAACTAGTTCTCACTGTGCTTCCACGAGAACTATTGGTGGAGCCCACCTAGCAACCCATCCAAACCGTGCAAGGTTTGGACCCATCAAATGGGTGGAGGGTTGAATTTTTTTAATATAAAGCCATTAGACTTGTGGGTCATGGGATTAGAGTCTAACTTGATACGTGGGGTGGTCCTGCATAGATCTTTCCATCTCCCTTGGCCCCATCTCCAAATGGGACCCACAGTTGGGCCCCACAAAAAGTTCTCACTTGAACAAAGCCTATTGATTATTTTTGTTGATGAATAGATGATTAGCCATCAGAACATTATCTTCAACAATGTGGTGTAATTTTGTTCTGCTTTGGTTCAACTACTAAAACATAGTGTGCCTATGGCATTTCAGGTATATTGAGTTTTATGATGCAATGTCTGTTCCAATGGCAATTGCTCTTTCTGGTCAGCCACTTCTTGGCCAGCCTGTTATGGTTAAGCCATCAGAGGCTGAGAAGAACCTTGTTCAGTCAAATACAGCAGCTGGAGGGGCAGGTGGTCTTATTGGACCTTATTCTGGGGGAGCTAGAAGGCTCTACATTGGGAATTTGCACTCCAATATGACAGAAGACCAACTTCGACAGGTGTGAACATTTTCTCTTGAACTTCAACTGCTGAACCATAGCCATGCTACTTACCTTTACATTCGTTCACCTTTTTTTTTGCTACTCGATGTCACTTATATCGTTTCAAAATTCTTCGATTTAGGATGCCTTTATTTTTTTATTTTTTATTTATTATTTGCCTTTGACTATTGTTCTCAAGTATGTGTATTTTTCTTTATTTTATTATTATATTTTTCATGCTTCTGCTTCCGCTTCCGCTACCTACTGCTCTGATAACTGAGATATGTGCACTTGTTTTTATCTGAGGTACATTGCTGATAGATAGAGTTGATTCATGATAAGTGAGCTTTCTGTCTTTGGTTACTCAGTGCCATTATTCAAATTTAGGGCATGGTGTAAACCAGTATTGGTCTTGTTCCACCAGGCCATTTGATGAGCGAGTTAAATTTAAATGTTGTATTTTATTCTAGTGAGGTCAAATATATAAAGGAAATGGAATGGTACAGCAGCAGATAAAGGTGCTGTGTGTTCCCGCATTGCAATAAATAAAATATTGTTCTACAATGGAAGTGGGAAGCCACACAGGAGATAACTCTAAAGAGCCTCAATATTCATTTCTTGTTATGGTTAAACGGCAAACCTGCTGTACTGTGACAGATATCTGCTCACATTTTTCCTATTTCTTTGTAAGGCGTTGCTGAAGCATGCCAGTAGAGCCCTCTTGTATTGCTTGCTTTGATTAATGAAAGTAACCATTAAAAAGAAAAAAGAAAAAGAAAAGTACAATTCCATGAAGATCAGCTATTGCCTTCAGAACCGATTGGACTGCTTAACATGCATGCAACCTTACCCGAATGAATACTATTGGGCTAACCTGCTCACTTTAGTACAAACCAATTTTTGCTTATTCTGTTTCTGTTTCCTAGAGTCCCATTTGTATGATTTTTTTTTTCAAATAATAATAATAATATTATTAGTCCCTTGAGTGAGGAGGCATTTTATTACCTTAGCTTGGACAAGGGCTGCAGCTGGGGTGTGCCTTCATGTAATGGACCTGCTTGGGATCTGGTCAAGGCGAGGTTTGATTCCTGCAGGCTGGGTCTGAACCTACTCTTTAACCTGAGGGACCAATTCAGCTTAAGTCCGGTAGAGGCTTGGTCCCTCTAAAAGACTCCAGGGCCGGCATGACCTAGCACTGACAGTGATTGTTCTCTCGTGCATGTGTATTAAGCAGTATAATCCGGACACATATTTATGTCAATTGTTGAAATGCTATGTGGTATCTAACATGCTATGATACCCAAATACTAAAATATAGGCAATAGAAGTTGTCGTATCGTATCTGATACTTCCTTTTTGTGTAAAATCTTTGTACCTACCATATCCATACTTGTATCTGGGGATTGTAGCTTACATGATGACCCCAAAATTCTAGAGATGGGGGCATTCCCTTGCGCTACTTTTTTAATTAGTAAAATAATTTTTTTATTTACCTTTTTTTTATTTGTAAAATAAAAAAACCCTGATATTCCATTATTTGCGCAACCCTCATGTAATAAAGTTTTTGTGAGAAAACCCATTATTTGACATGCCATTAAGGACTGAGGCAGGTCCTTAAATCATGTGACGGATTGCTTCTTAATTTTGACAAATAAAAAAACCCTGATATTCCATTATTTGCGCAACCCTCAGGTTATAAAGTTTTTGTGAGAAAACCCATTATTTGACATGCCATTAAGGACTGAGGCAGGTCCTTAAATCATGTGACGGATTGCTTCTTAATTTTGACATGATGAAAATGAATGTCTTTGCCATTAAGGGCCATTTTATCCACCTCTTATTCTTCTATAACTCAAATTAAAATAAAAACAGGTGTATTTGTGTTTTATTTTGATGAGGTTTACCTCAACTTCTGCCTTTTATGTTACTTGTGCTCATTTCATTCTCAATGTATTCTTCTTGAAGAGATAAATCCACCAATGTGTTTCCAAAAGATTGAAAAAAATTGGAATTATAAAGTCTTAAGTATCTATATGTCCATTTTAAATAACCAAAGCAATATCTCAGATGGAAGCTCAAATCCAGAAAATTGAAATATTTGAGCTTTTACTACAGAAAAGATCAGTATTAAACAGAGGTTGCAATTAAGGTTAGCGTGAAAGTTAGTTCTTGGGTGGTTATGCTTGACATGTATTTTTGGTATTTCTGCTTCCAAGTTGTGGAGAATTGGACGGGATTTGTGGTGCCAGATTGACATATACTAACTTTTTGTATCTTAGCCTGGCTATTATCATTGCTGTGTTTTCTTAAATTCTACCACTGGAGGTCTAAACAAATTCCAGAAACCTGATCCTATTATAACCTATATACCATTCTTATTTTTCTTCAACCCAAATTTGTCTTTGCCATAAGATTATTATTTTTGTTTTGTTAGTTAATGGGCTAGTCTGGTAGATTATATATTAAGGATATTGGTATAATGATGACGGTTCAGTTTGATCAACACTGTTTAAACTTTAAAGTACTAAGAAATTATGTGTTTTCTATTTAAAGAACATCCACTGATTCTCTTTTAGCATCTCTTGAGTATATTTTATTGCTCTAATCCAGGTGTTCGAACCATTTGGTACTGTGGAGTTGGTGCAGCTGCCTCCTGATGATACTGGACATTGCAAAGGGTTTGGTTTTGTCCAAGTGAGTATATTTTCATATTAAAAAGGATAATTTTGTAGATCTTACTTTATTGGATGATTTTTTTACCTTTATAGGCTCTTTGTATATTTCCATTTTAGTCAAGGAGCTCGAGGTTTTATTTTTTATCAGGGATTTTTTTTTTTGTAAATTCCATATTTAATAATAATATTATATAAGGGGATCACTCCATGTGGGTGTCTATTGTCCTTTTGCACAAACTCCCTAGTTATAACCATTCACGGATGTAGTTCTTGTCCCAAGTGTCTGGACTGATGACTTCTTTTTGCCTTCTTTTCAGTTTGCCCGTCTTGAAGATGCCAGAGCTGCTGTAAGTTTAGATGGACAGATCGACATTGCTGGAAGGACTATAAAAGTTAGCTTCAGATTATTTAGTTCATTCACCTTATATATATATTAATTGATTGATTTGTTTTACACAACATTATTTTTTCTCTACCTTCAGGTTTCAGCTGTTTCTGATCAAGCTGGGATGCAAGATGTTGGCGCCAATGCTGGTGATTTTGATGATGATGATGGCAGAGGCTTGGTTAGTAATGCCTCATTCCTCATATGATTTCTTTCCATAAATGTTATTGGACTTGGGACAGCACTTATGCTTCGCTGTTCTTGGAAGTTCAACTCAGTTGGTAGCAATACTTGGATTTTTGACTCGGTAGCAATAATGTGTTTGACCTTGGTGCAACCTAACATGGCTAGTACTCCATTTCAAGTTCAAGGTTGCTGCTGCCTGGAGCAGTATCCTCACCATGTTTCAGCTAGCTGACATCTGCACCCTATTGCATTTTATGATCTTCTGTAGAAAGTTGTGCATGCCTTTGTTCATGATTTCATTTTTTTTTATTGGTAATGTCCCCATACTCTTAGCAACTTCCACTGTAGCATGGGATCTTGTCCTTTCCACATGATTTCATTTTGTATACAGTTACCACTGTTTGTGCCTATGGCCGAAGGTTTACAAAGTGGTATCTTGCGAAATGATTACAGTGTGGAGACAATTGTTGTTAGCAGAAGCATGATAACATATGTCTTCCATTTTATATATTTATTTTGAAAAACGTAACCATGGTATATTAAAATGAGAAGATAGTACAAAAAGGATGATTGAGCAGGCATTACAAGAAATGAAATGGGCCAGTATATGAGAGAAATATACCTAGCCATATCCTACAAGAGCTACGCAATTAAAGAACTTAAATTACGTAACCGATCTACTTCTTGTTTGGCTAAATTATCTGCCATCCCATATTTAATTACTTTAACTCATTGAAGTAGAACTGCATCTTCCACGACCCTCTTAATATTCTTGACCAAGATACTGCATTGATAGTCAATTTCCCCTATGGTTTGTGTTAACCAGACCATTTCACCCATTTTCCAAGCTTGGTTTGTGTAAGATAGGGGAAAAATAAAAAAAGAATGTGCTAAACTGCTAGTAAGAACAAACTCATGTCAGCCATTTTGCTCTATTTTGGCTGTAGCAGGTAAAAATTCTTTGCAAAAAAATAAATAAAAAAATTTGCATGTCTTTGTTTCAGAATTCCTACTGAACTGAATGTTTTGGCTGAAGCAAAAATATTATTTTCTCTTTGTTAGAAGGGGAAAACAAAATGAAAATTTACAACTATGATTTTCCTGCTCTTTGTAATGAAGGACATGGTTGTACTGCCATCTCGTTTGTGTTTCTTTCTTTACTGATAAAAATAGTGTGATTTCTTACAAAGATTGATAGGGAATTGATCTGCTTCTGTTTGCCATTATTGTCATATTCAAATTCCTGCCTTCGCCTAGTGTCCGGTATGGCCTGTGATATTTCCAACTGCCTATACTTCCGTATAAAACAAATCCATTGCTGCAAATGTACCGATCAAGTGGACTTTTTGCTTGTGGTATGGGAGTGCCCACTTGTATGTGATAGGTTCAGCAGATAGGGTTGTCAAGTCATTATGATTTTTCTTATCTGATTCTGGTCCATACATGGTGAGACTTGTTGCTGGTCCATACATGGTGAGACTTGTTGATTGAATTTTCTGGATCTCACTACTATTGCTGTTTTTGAGTTTCAAGCACTGGATCTATTCCCTAGTTGAATCCATTGTGTGCTTTTTTGGGGTTTTAGAGATCTTGATAACCTGATTCCTTTACTTTCCCAATGTTGGTAGCTCTGGTTTTTGCTCCAACGAAATGACTGAATTGCAGTTTCAATGCAACTGACTTTTGAGGGTCGTAACTATCTTTTGATGGATACTTAATGATATGTAAATTCATTGTTAGATGTCCTGATGTTTGATTTGTTCTTGGTTCAAGCGGCATTGTCTTGTTTACATCACTGTGGCTGATCTCATAACCTTGCTCCGTTATAGGTTTGGTAATCCTAATAGTGCAACATTACTTTCTCAAATCATTCGTTCCTCAGTATAGGTTTGATAATCCTTATAGTGCATTACTTTCTCAAATCACTAGTTTCTAGGATCTTTTATATATTCATCACTGTACTTGAGAGGGGGATTTTCTCCTATGGGAGTCTGCACGGCTTCTGTGTGGGTTTTTTTGTCACCGTATTTAATTCAGGTATGGTCCTGCTTTAAAAATCTCGCACAGCCCTTATGTGGAACTCCCGCAGGTGAAAAAAATGCTTTGATTCAAAGAAGCTTGTTTTCAATTTCTTAATTTTCAATCTATGCATTTCTTTGCTATGGATCATGCTTCAATTGTTTAATCTGCACATCTTAAACATCTTTATACCTTTGAGTGTTTTTATTAGTTGTCTTGGAGGGTCTCCTTATTGTGTCTCCTTATTTTTTTTGTTATTGATTTTTCAAAGCAACCACCAGGTTTTGAACCTTGGTCTTCCCCATGAAAGGGGACATGCCTTGCCATTGATCAACTCCTATGTTAGAAGGCTTTTTTTTGTTTTTTGTCCAAAACAATGTTCGAAGTTAACAATTGTACTCATTTCTTCCTAAAAGTTTATAACGTGGTGATTGCTTAAGGTTTAAGTGCCTTTATGTACCATGGTATCATGTGTAAATTCTTTCTTCATGGGTGTAATGTTTTTCACTCATTGTACTTGTAGGCTCTGAATGCTCGATCTAGAGCAGAGCTCATGCAGAAGCTGGACCGAAGTGGTTCTACTTTAAGGTTAGTTTTGATATTCTTGTGTAATGCTTGTCTGTTTGCAGCTTTATTTATTTATCTTTTTTCCTCTGTTTTTGTCGATGCAGTATTTCTGGTTCACTTGCAACCCCAGTTGTTAATGGCCCTACTGGCTCTCTTCCAACAACATCGATTCTTGGTGTTGCTCCAGCCATTACTCCCCTTCTACCTGGGCTTGGGGGACAGTTGCCTACACTTGCAGGACTTCCAGGTGCAGCTGTTACCCTTCCTGTAGCGACAACGGCAGTTGACACCATTGGGGTTCCCAGTGAATGTCTTCTGTTGAAGAATATGTTTGATCCCCAGAATGAGGTTAGTTGGGTTCTCTCTCTCTCTCATTTCTTGGGGCGTATCACTTTGTTGTATATTAAGTGAGCATCCTACTTATTATTTTGAATCAATCTGTCATACACAGACTGAACCAGACTTCGAATTGGATATAAAGGATGATGTCCAAGATGAGTGTTCAAAGTTTGGCATAGTGAAGCACATATTTGTTGAGAAGTAAGCAACTCTTAAGTTCTTGGGGTTTTCTATTTTTTTTTCACCAGCATGCTATTATTTTATTGATTGCTTCCAATATAGACTTTTATATTATTTAGTTGCATTTGTAATAAGATCTGAGCTGTCCCTTAGGATAGTCCCTGCTTCGGCGCTGTGATAGATGCATGCCCCAAAACCACATTGGACCATATTTCAGGCTGGCCAGTGTAACATTTGGGTGCTTGAAAAATTCTTGCATTGAAGTTCAAAATTTGATGTACATTTTTTTTTCAAAAAAAATTTGATCTACATTCTGGTCATGTGGGGTGAGTGTACCAACCTGATTTTGATAATCAAGGCTTTAATGTTGCATGTCATATTTTCACATCTAGCTGCATGCATCATTTTTTAGCAAACTTCCGCTTATATCTTGCACCTCCGCTGATGTGTTTTCCAAAATCTTCCTGGTTTCTTTTCAATATTCCCGCTGGATTAATATATTGATGTTTCTTCAAATGTTATAGCTCTCCATTTGATTTTTTGTTTCAGGAACAGTGCTGGTTTTGTGTATCTACGTTTCGGAAATGTACAATCTGCTGCAAGTGCTCAGCGTGCTCTACATGGTCGGTGGTTTGCTGGGAAGATGATAACTGCAACGTTCATGGTTTGATCTCTTTCCCTTAATCATTTATGGTCACTTATGGTTCTCTGAGTGATGTATATGGAAGTTGACTCCCAGGTTCATTTTCTTTTTCCTCAATGTATCAACAGCTACCACAAAATTATGAAGCCAAGTTCCCGAGCAGCAAATAAACGAAGTCAATGAAAGCATTTCTTTGGAGAATACACTATTCAATTGTATTATAAGCACAGAATTCTGATTTGTTGAAATTGTGTTTCAGTGGGTGGACTGCGGACATTGATACGTAGTGGTGAGAAGGGTGTTGATTGCAGTGAGAAACCCACCAGTTTACGGTATGTTTGTGATAGGATTATGACAATCAAGTGATGTTGGTAGAGTAATTTGTTTTATTATCTTCACCGAGGGTGCAAGTGGTTTTTCTGTTTAAATGGGGAAACTTTCTCCTATGGGATGTCCACATGATGTGCTGGTGAGCACCTTTTAATTCAAGAGGGCCTTATTTTTTAAATTTTAATTTACCCCCCCCTGCCTCTGATGGTCAGATTGTGATGACTGCATGGGGATGTTCCTGCAGGAGAAAATTTTGCATGTACAGTGATTTTGTGATCTTACCTTCTGCAGGCTATTGATTTTTATGGTTATGAAGTCTGATTATTGACCTTGTGGTCTATGATGCCCAGATACGGCATGTATACATATACGGGGGATACGCCATGGACACAGCAGGGACACGGATTTTACACATAGAAAGTGAAGTATTGGATATGATACGACACAGTATGTTGCCCATTTTGAAGCTTGTGGTATTCATACAATCAATGGGCAGCATGACGTAGAATTATTCAAGTTTGATTATATTGTGAGATTTCTTGCTAGCAGATGTACTTCATGCCAGAGTTGTTTGGGATCCTTGAGACTTTGATGTATCAGGAATATTCTGGAACCAAAGATTTCCATTGAATTACATCTCTAGGTGGATGCATGGAACACTAGATATGGCAGTTCTGCATCATTTTTTTTTTTTTCTAATTTTTGGGTTTGGTTTAGGTTGACATTAATGATCTGATTAATAAATGAGTTAGGTTTGGGTTGAGTTTACTCTTAATTTGATCTACCAATATGACTAAACTGCACTATCACCTGTCTACCTAAGCTGACCTCTGGGGTGGGGCTGGGTGATCTTTTTACGTCTGTATTTGGTTTGGTCAAACCAAATTACTGAATGGGTCAGCTCAAGATACAGCCTATTCATATTTTCTTTAGAGCTTTACCTGCCAAGAACTCACGACTGCCTCACCCCATAGCTGTGCCTATTCTAAATTGAGTACGTTATAAATCTTCATTTAAAATATATGACAAAATTATGTCCCATATCCAATTCCTAGTTATTTTTTGTGTTCCTTGGTAAATCAATTTTTAATAAGTTGTGATTAACACCTGGTAGCATAGAAGTAAGTTTGGACACATAAGATTGTAGAGAAAGAAAACTTTAGGTACATTGGATCTATGGTGCAACAGGATGGAGGGATTGATACTGATGTAAGTCACAAGATTCAGGTCGGGTGGACCAAATGGAGGAGTGCTTTGGGGGTCTTCTGTGATCGGAAAGTCTCCCTCAAGGTTAAAGGAAAGTACTATAAGGTGGCGGTACGACCCAAGAAGATGGAAGTTGCGGAGATGAGAATGCTAAGATGAATGTGCGGGATCACAAGGAGAGATAGGATTAGGAATGAGGAGATTAGGGGCAAAGTAAGAATAGCACCGATTGAAGATAAAATGAGAGAAAATCGACTGAGATGGTTCGGCCATGTTAGAAGGTGTCCAACGGGAGGCACCTGTTAAAAGGTGTAAAAGCATGGAGATTGCTAGGAGTAGGAGAGGAAGAGGGAGATTCAAGAGAAGTTGGAAAGAAACTATTAAACATGACCTTGCCTATATGGATCTAACGGAGGACATAGCCCTAAACAGATTTGATTAGCGTCGTCAAATTCATATAGCCGATCCCACTTAGTGGGAAAAAGCTTGGTTTGGTTTGGTGTGTGTGATTATTTATAGGTTGAGCTAATTGTGTCTTCAGTCAATTTAGATGAGGGTTTGTTTAACTTGTTTGTCTGAAAGCATAAACTCGATGGTCCTTGTCCTTGTTAAGTCAGCTTGGCCAAGTCAATGTTAGTCTAAAAGGAACTCAACAAAAACAAGGTCAGAATTCATATTCCATCAGAACATCACTTAAAAGATCAACTTTTAATACAAACAGAAGCAGGAGCAGCACAGATTTTGGAGCGCTGCTGAGTGCATTGCTAGGCTTCAATTTGTGGGTTCAAAACAAATATCGGCCGTGTGTAAAATATCGTCACGACTTCTTAACTAGTTTATAATGATATAATGTCATTTTAGACTAAACTAGTCAGAAGAAAACTTCAAGTGCTCAAAGGCACAAGGGAAAGGTTTTTATAGGGGTCGTTTGTCTACACCTATCTACATATGTAAATGGTGAATATGCGTAATATTTACGTATCAGTCATATTTGTATATAATTATTTACACATTAGATGTGTAAATGGTCCTCCAACGCATTAGAAAAATAATAATAAAAGAGGTCTAAAAAAAAGATGATTTTAAGAGATAAAATCTGTGAGAAAAAAAATTTATTAGAAAATGAAAGTGGGTGGCTCCAATGATTTTAAGGGACAAAGTCGGTAAGACAAAAAATATATTAGAAAATGAAGGTATCTTCAATGATTTTAATGAAAGTGGCTCCAATAGTTTTAAGAGACAAAATCTATAAGACAAAAAACATATTGATAAGAAGAATCTTAGAGGACAATCTATAAGATAAATATCTCAATGATTTTTCTATATAAACTTTTAACTAGTTAATTACCTTATTATTTCAGTTTTCTTTCAATATCTCAATGATTTTTATAAAGTTATTTATTATTGTAATACTTTAAAAAATTTTAAACATGTATATGTGAATGTAAGAGAGAATGAAGAATGTATTTTATATAGCATTATGGGATCATTAAAAAATCATGTATAAATGCAATTTCATTAAGGGACAAAGTCGGTAAGATAAAAAACATATTAGAAAATGAAGGTATCTCCAATGATTTTAAGGGATAAAATGATAAAAAACATATTGATAGTAAGAATCTTAGAGGACAATCTATATGATAAATATCTCAATGATTTTTCTATATAAACTTTTAACTAGTTAATTACCTTATTATTTCAGTTTTCTTCCAATATCTCAATGATTTTTCTAAAGTTATTTAGTATTGCAATACTTTAAAATTTTTTAAACATGTATGAATGTAAGAGAGAGGGAAGAATGTATTTTATATAGCATTATGGGATCATTCAAAAATCATGTATAAATGCAATTTCACCTAACCATAACAAATTTGTGACACTTTTAATATGATTGAATTTAGTCACAAAATACTAATTTTAAGAACTTCCTATAATTGATTAATATTAGCATAAAGCCTATAAGATGCATGGGTTAAGTTTTATGAAAACTGAATAATGAATTAAGATCAATATTGAATTAAATATTAATTAATAAAAATATTAATAATAATGTTATTTGCTTAACCATCAGAATATAAATTCATATTTGCTTAACCAAATATGTTGGAATGCATTTTTGTGAAGGTGATCATTGATAGAAATGCATATTTTTTAAAAGTGTATTTCATGTTGAAAGACATGTTACTTTTAAAGGATCTAAAATGTAAATGAAAGCTTTGATATAAAATAGACCTTTTTGTCTCATTTTCAAATCATTATAGTAGAATTTAATTTAATAAATAATAAGTATCAATTAAAAAATCATCTAATATATTTACAGATATAATTAAAAAAAATATTTTAAAATGAATCATATATGTAAATGATGTGAAAATGGTGTTATTAAACAAACGTTGTATAAAAAAAATGTATGTGTAAACGTTACATACTTAAAATTTAAATATTTATCATTTACATGTGTAAATTGTATTTACATATCCTATGCGTAAAAGACAAAAGACCCAAGGCTTGTGGCATTACTATCATGGTCAATGCTAGGAGGGTTCGCATTCAACATTTGCTTCTATGTTGGTTTGGAGGATTGTGTGTACTTCCTGTGAAAGTCTTTACCAGAGACGGTACTTCTACTACCTTCTTTTAGACCCTTTAACTATATGCATTTGACTAAACCCTGCGTACTTCTTAAGAGACCTAAGCAGCATATGTGAGCTCTCTTCATCATTGTCATTGGACGCATTTTAAATTGAGGCTGGTGGGGATGTGTAATGTGTAGGAAATTGTGTGGCCCGCATGCCATAAGTTCCACGTCAGATCGAGCAGGATATAGGCTGGCAGACGATACAATCTCACTTATGGTAAGACTTAATCCGTCCCACAAATAAGACTCTTAATGGGATTAGAAGATGTGGGTTTCTTGGCAAAGAAATCTCCAGTAAGTGTGACTCTTTGAGACTTGTCTATATAAGATAAGGGAGCCCTAGTTTTTGGTGAAGAAGTCTCCAGTAAGTGTGACTTTATTCCCATAGGTTAGACAGATGTAAAGAGATATGCGGAGCTTCTAAATCGCCGGAACGCACATTGATCTCCGGCTGCGTGATGGATGTTGGAAAATTCCATCATGTGGGGCCACACATGTAACCATTAAATGTGTTATGATATCTTTGGTTAAGTCTAATTGAAGTGATCTAATTAAGACTTAAAGTTTTAAGGCTTAAGGGTATAATTGTCATGGGATTAATGTGTAGATACCAGAATACTAATTCTAATTTGATGAGGGGACAAATTAGAATTAGCAAATCTCATTATTATATATATTAGGGTTATGGTCCCCAATTCATATGGTAAGTTCTTATTCTCTCTGACATCCCATCATCAGAAAGAATCAAGAGGGTTTCTCTGAGCAGCCATATTGGATTGGAAGATCAACAACCTGCGAGTAACTTCCACAATGGATCAAGGTATGTTTTCCGCTTTACATCTCTCGATGATTTGACATGGAGGATCTTGGTTGTTTAAGTTTTTCTGAATCATAGATCTAGATCTTGTTTTCTAACAAGTGGTATCAGAGCCATCTCCATGTTAAGCCATTGGAAATCAAGTATTTTGTTTCTAGTCAAAATCTCTAGTAATCTGTTGTTAATCTTCTTCATCGTTGTTGGATTCTTTTTCGTCTCCTTTCATGGATCAAGTTTAATCAAGTATTGTATTAATTTGATATGGGGCACGAGTTATCAAGTTTCAATATCAGCCTGCGGTTTTCTCTCTCTGAGTTCCCCACAACAGTCCTCTGTGCACACTTCGATTTTCGTAATGGGAACAGGAATCACAGCATTGGTTTTCTCTTTTTTTAAACTCTAATTTAAACACTAGGGTACATGATGTCTTGGATCCAAATTCCAAGATTGGATGATAAAAAAAAAAAAAAAAAATTTGCATCGTGACATGTGCAAGTTTTTGTTTTTTTTTTAAGATCTTCGTGACATGTGCCCGGATGCATGTACTAGGATGCATGCACTATTATATAGTTTCTCCATGATCCTCGTGACATGTCCTCTGTGCACACTATCTTGACATGTGCAGAGTTGTGTTTGATTGGGACATGTGCACAAAAACTTGGATCCAGTAATTTTTTTTCCATGCGGTTCATGCAAACTTTCTTTTTCTCAAAGTTATTCTGTACAATAAAAAAAAAAAACTTTGATGCAAGTTCATTGGGACTCGTGCAAAAGGAATGCATCCGATATTTTTTTCTTTCTCCATGATCGACTCTTGAGTATTTTTTTTTTGGAGATATATGTTAATGACATATGGTTTCAGAGATGATATTTATGTTTCATCCATGGGTTTTTTGACATATGTATCAGATCTGATTTTTTGGATCGATGGATTTTGCGCCGCCATTCGTCGTTTTATTTATTATTTTATTTTATTAATTTTATGTTTGATTTTTGTAAGTGACATGAGGTTTGGCGGCGGCACAACAAAACCTAGAGTTTTATTCAACTCAAATTCAAATATTTTATGGTATATCTTTCCTGGTTAAATAAAATTGTCCATCATTCTAAATGGGCTAATTGAAACAAGATGTCACCAAAGTGACCTCTCTTGTGTAGATTGTTCATAAGGAATATTGGATGTTTATATATATGTAAATTCATGCGGGTCTTAGTCGGCCCAAAGGAAGGTTAATACTTGGCCGAATTGCATACACACCCGTGGTGATAAACATGTGACGATTATCAGGTTTTCCATGTAAATAATACATCGATCCAAAGATAGATTTATTATTTGACATAAATTATTATCAATGTTCGCTCACTACCACAAGAGTACCATTTACAATTAATATTACTGTCCAAAGACTTGATATTAATGCTGTGCTAGGTCTCTTGAGATAAGACTTACCATTATTTGAATATGTTGATTCACTACAACAAAAAACACCTTTGGTGACATGAAAAAATGTCACCAAAGGCCCATTTTTTGTCACCTATTATCTTTGGTGACACGGGATGGGTGTCATTGTATCCATGACACTAAAAGTCAATGGTGACAAAATTTGTGCACTTGTCACGAAATGATGTCAACGGTGACAAAAACATGGTGTCACGGAAGAAAGACTTTCCGTGACATAGTAGGGTGTCACTAAAAGCAATGGTGACAAAAGTACAGGTGTCATAGAAAAGATATCTTTTGTGACAAAAATTGTCACTAAAAGTATTTTTCTTGACAACCAAATGAGTGTCACCAATAATATTACCAAGTTGACACTCAATGGTGACATACTCTTTTTGTCACAAAAAAAATACAATCAAAATATTTGTGCCACCCAAATTATCATTTCACACCTGCTTACAAAGTTTCAAATATTTATATCCAGATACACCCATTAACAAAACTTATACCACAAAAGATGCAAACTATCATTCAAATCAAATATCCAACAAGTCAACATTCTAATATCCAAGTTCACAACCCTTCAAAATATTCATCATTCAACAATAAACACTTCAAAGTTAATAGCTTTAACATAACTACAAAACAACCATACAAGGTGTGTCGGTTCAAATTAATTACAAAAATAATTCAAAACAAGTAACTCCATGCATCTTGGTGATCATCTTGGTTAACTGCCAAAAAGTCTTCAACTCCATCTTCGTCATCTTGGTTAACTGCCAAAAAGTAACTCCATCTTGATAGTTACCTACCTGTATAAAATCGCAACAAAAAAAATGTAATTATTTAACACTAGAATTGGGAGCTTTCTTCCCTGTACATAAATGTTACATCTATCACTACTAGAAAATTTTCATTGTATACTAACTCTTTAAGCTATATTCATATACATTTATGGGGGTGTTGGTATAGTTTTTTAGTATCTGTTAATAACATCAACATCCATGCTGCCTAAAAGTAACACTTGTAAGTTGTAATGACATTTCTAAACAAGTCTAACTTTGGTCATCACCACAAAAGGACCATAAACAAAAGAACTGAATAAAATCTAAAAACAGTCTGCTCAATCTCATCATACTCTTTTGACTATAAACACACCAAGAAGAATAATCAAGAAAGCAAATTGACATTAGAACCAACAAAATATCTCAACCCACAACTCAATTGAAGTTTCTAAATAAAGCACTAAAAATTCATTAAAAACATACACAATACCTGAGAAAAAGTAGAGAACATGCCCCGAGTGCTTCGATAAAAGTAAAGATAATAGAAAGACACCCATTCGCACAGCTATACCAATATGAAACCAAAATACTTCCAAATAGGCAACATATCATGTTGTATATTATCTGATGATTCACTTTCTATAGGCAAAATCCGTGTCCCTAGTCCCTACCATATGCATGCCATGTCCTTATTTAAGTGCATGCAATATCTCTGCATCATATTGGTGCTAAATTGTTACCTCTCATGCAGGCCATTAGAGGTACATCTCCCCATAAGGAAACCATATATTTATGTATACAGATACAAATTATATGATTCATGTGGAATCCAAGGAAGAAAGCTTCACATCCATACAACTAATCCCATTTACACATGCAAAACTTAGGATCCAAAAGTCAATCCTATGATTCGATACTTATTGAGTTGTATTTAAACCCATAATTGAGGTGAATTGTCTAGGCAGAAATAGTAACAAATGGCGCTTATATTTTAAAAGATTATCTAGCGATTAAGAAAACCTTTTAAGACAAGAATTTGTGGGATTTTAAGGAGGTTTAAAGATTTCCCACCCAATGAGTTGACTGAGAACTTGGCCAGGTGAAAAAAATAAAATAAAAAAAATCATTGGGTTAGTTTAATCCAGTCAAGAAGAGTCTTGGCCTTCACTCAGCTGAACTAGGCGGTCGGCTAAGGACCAGATCGACTCATCGTAGTTAGGACAAATCAACCAAAGTCACTTTGAAGCTCAAACATCAGAGTTTTCACAAATTGGAACTAGATTGAACCTGACCCTCTGTAGGGCTACATCTACAGCTAGGATTGATTAAATAGGATCTCATAAACTAGTCTTTGCATTTCTATTCGTGTACTCATTTTGTTTCACCAAATGCCAGAGGAAACACACGAATGGTGCTTGCAAGTGCCAGAGGATGACAACCACTTGTTGCTTCTTTGCCTGCTGCATCCTTAAAACGTATTAGCTACAGAAATAATGGGTACCCCATGGTGTTTATTTTTTAGTCACTGGACGGAATCTCAACCAAACAACAAAAGTGGACATGATATTCAGTTTTTTTTTTTTTTTGAATAATGCATGATATTCAGATTTGAACCATAAAGCATATCATATCAAAAGTAGGACAAATGAAGTTGCATATCCAAGGCAGAAATATAAATCTTACCCGCGTTTTAAACATGACATAAGCAATACCCTTGCCCAAGCTTGTGTTAGGATCTCTAATGACACGAATGGCTTCTATGTTAGGTCCCAACTGGTTAACCCCACAAAACAACTGATACAGTTCTTCATCCTGTAGAACACAAGAAAATGGTCTCAACAAATGAAGTCAAGCCTCAGCAATAAGCAGACACAAGGAAGTAAAAAACAAAATGAAGTCAGGCCTTGATAACCATGATACATATTCACATATAATTGTATAAATATCGTCCAAAAGTAAATTACCTTCACATCAAAAGGGAGGTTACCAACAAAAACTGTTCTTTTATTATCATAAAGTGGAGCATCATCTCCTTTCAACTTCTTGCGAGGTGGGCATGCTCTGTCAACACGGATGTGCTTATCTCCAATCTACATGGCAAGGGCAATAAAACGATTCAAGTACTAAATCAAAATGTTTTCAATAACAGACACCCAAATTCTGAGAAAAAATCCAACGTACTTGTGTGGGGGTATTTTCACTAAGCCGAGATCAGCACTAGCCCAGGCGTCCGGACATGATGATTATGCCTCCCGCGAACCAAGGGTGACCGCGGCTGAAGGGCCGCGGCACTCGCCAAGGCGGGAGCTCTCGAAGACTGACCTACCCGACCTCGGCGTCGACCCCGGCAGCACGGACTTGACAGAGACTGATGGGACCAGCGACAGAACAACGGCGCATGCCAAGGCATGCCCTGCAGATCATCATTACTGACAAAACGGCGCGTACGAGACACGTGCGCCCCCAGGGCATGGCTCCGGGCCAGGCCTGATGGGACCTGGCCCAAAAGTCAGAACCGCCGTCTGACCCAGCAAGCCGAGCATTTAATAAAGCATGGGCCAGCATTTAATGCATTATGGGCTGAGTGGACACAACCACTCAAGTGGCCGGCCCAGTCTTGGAACTCGCCCACGAAAGTCAACCCCATCGCCTATAAATAGCGCATCCACTTTCATCCAAAGGTAGGCAACCCATAATACGCACTCTTACTCTGCAATTTCCTCTCCCTCTCCCTTGAACTAACTTAAGCATCGGAGAGCCTTGAGCTGCCTGCAGCCAGGGTCCTCTGACATGTTTTCTTCTCTTCCTCCTCAGGTCTAGTCGGAGCCTCAGCAGCAATCTTCATCTAAACTACTCGAATCAGGGGTCCTAATCCCTACTTTGAAGTCCTTAATTTTTAGGCACTTACAATTGGCGCCGTCTGTGGGGAAGTACTAACCCATACCTCAAAACCTTTCCCCAAAACTCAATCGAAACCTTTCCTAAAAACCCTTTCCAATCACCAATGGCTCCGAGAAACAAGAGAGGAGCAGAGCACCCGAAGTCTCTCCCCCCAGGGCCACTGGTCCTTCCTGGGCCATTGCCCTATGCGTCGGGAGGGGCCGCAGAGGTAGAAAGCTACCACACCGAGTCCGCGTCGTCCCCGCTGGAGCTGGGGGGCCCACCGCGGCTAAACGCTCCCCTTCAGGAGCGCTTCTCGAAGGGCAAGGCCCCGGCGGCGGAGGGGTCGCATCGGTCCGGGCGCCACTCGGACCGTGATGGCAACAGAGCCGACCCCGCCCAAGCCGCAATCAGGGCTCAGAATCTCGCCCTCCAGGAGAAAGATGATCTCATCCGTCAGCTCAGGCAGCAGCTCCGGGAGAAGGGAGTAGTCCCCGGGGGCGGTGATCCCGTGGGCAGGAAGGATCCCGTCACCGGCAAAGACTTAAGAGATCATCTGAACGATAAAAGTCGGGAGCGAAGTCACGTCGGGAGCTCTTACCATGACCATGAGGACAGGGGGTCGGTGCCGAGATCGGAGGCGGCAGACCAGCAGGCTCTAATCAACCGCCTGGTCAGGCAGGCCCTCCAGAACACCCTGAAGGAGGCAGGGCTCGCCCAAAGCCAGCTGGACCTCCCCGACTTCGCTGGCCTCGACTCGTCACCCTTCACCAGAGAAATAATCGAGTACCCCCTCCCTAAGAAGTTCAGTGTTCCAAGGTTCACCCTCTACGACGGGACCTCGGATCCAGCAGCGCATCTCTGCCATTTCACACAGAAATTGTCCGTCTGGGGTGACGTTGGGCATCTCAACTGCAGAGTCTTCTCCTCCAGCCTGGGGGACCTACCCCTCAAATGGTTCTGTGCGCTCCCCGAGGGATCGATCTCGAGCTGGGCCCAGTTGCGGGACTCCTTCCTCGGGAAATTCCAGGCACACAGAGTCATTCCCAAGACCGACAGCGACATCATGGCCCTTAGGATAAGGTGGAGCGAAAGCGTCACTCAGTTCGCAAAGAGGTTCTGGACAGTGTACAGCCAGGTTGACAACTCCTCCGAGGACGTGGCAATCAGATCTTTCCAGCACGCCCTCCTGCCGGGGTGCGAGCTCAGGAGAGAGCTCGTCCGAAATCCTGTGCCCTCCGTCACAGCCCTCATGACGAGGGTAAATAAGTATATCGAGCAGGAGGAGGACGAAGCGCGCGCCAACGAAAGTTTCGGCGTCTCCAAGGGCCGATCTCGGCAGGGAAACCGATCTCGGCAGGATGGCCGATCGCGTCAGGAAGACCGATCCAGGCATGAGGATCGGTCCGCAGACGAAGACAGGAGGACCTCCCGTAGAGATGAAGCGAGCCGAGAACCACGCTCGGGCGACCGGGCCTCGTCTTGGGCTCGCACCTCGGGAGGCGGCAAGAGACACAGACCATCTTACCGATCGCGTGAGAGGGTCAACACCGTTTTTACAGAACCGATTCACCAGATCCTGGAAAAAATCCAGGGAAAACCATACTTCAAGTGGCCACGTCCCTTGCAGGGCGATAACTCCAAGAGAGATCAAGACAGGTTCTGCGCTTTCCACAAGCAGAACGGATATAACACCAATGATTGCTACTGTCTCAAGGACCATCTCGAGAGGCTCGTCAAGGACGGGCACCTGAAGGAGTTCTGCAAGGCAGCAGGCAGCGGGAGCAACGACCGACCTCGGCGCCGAACTGAGGAAAATAACGACAGCGACGGGTCAGAGAGGCTCATAAGCGTCATCCATCTGGCCCATACCAAGCAGAGCAGCAGTCAAGCCCGCGCCGAGGCCAGGAGGGCCTCCCATGGGAAACAGGTCATGTCGGCCGAGCTCGGGCCGTCCCTTAAGAAGGCCCGCAAAGAAAGGCCGAAGATCTGGTTCTCAGACGAGGACCTGAAAGGGGTTCAGCTCCCTCACAATGACCCACTGATCATGACCCTAAAGTTGGGGAGTTGCAAGGTGCAGAGGATCCTCGTCGACTCCGGCAGTTCGTCCGAGATCCTCTACTTCGACTGCTTCACCAAGATGGGGCTCACGGAAGAAGACCTCCAGGAGGCGCGGACCCCACTAATAGGGTTCAGCGCAAAGCCTGTGTACCCCAAAGGAAGAGTCTCACTCGAAGTCCGAGTAGGTGGCACGTCAGTGGTGGCCGACTTCCTCGTAGTGGATACCCCATCTCCCTACAATGCCATCGTAGGGCGGAGCTGGCTGCACCAGATAGAAGCCGTCCCCTCCTCCTACCATCAAAAGCTCAAGTTCCCTTTGGAAAGTGATGGCGGAGTCGAGGTGGTCACAGTCAATGGGGACCAGCAAATGGCCAAACGTTGCATGATGGCCGTGGTGTCCGGCGAGGAAGAGCCAAAGCAAGTGCACATGGCAGAGCTCGAAGCAGAGCTAGAGAGGGTCGGCCGTGACCCAGGAGAAAAAAGTATCGAGGACCTCACCGAGGTCAGGATCGACCCCAGTGATCCAGAGAGGTACTTCCTTCTCGGGAGCCAGCTCGCCGAGCAGGAGCGGTCCGAGCTGCTCAGTTTCCTATTGCAGAGCAGAGATGTCTTCGCCTGGACCCCGCAGGAAATGCCAGGCGTGAACCCAGAGGTTATGAGCCACAGGCTAAATGTAGACCCTCAGGCCAAGCCAGTAGTTCAGAAGGCAAGAAGGTCCGGAATCGACCAGTCTGCAGCCGTGGTCGAAGAAGTGGAAAAACTGCTCGAAGCAAGCGCCATTAGAGAAGTCCAGTACCCGAAGTGGCTGGCAAACACCGTGGTGGTGAAGAAGAAGACCGGAAAATGGAGGGTCTGCGTCGACTTCACCGACCTCAACAGAGCATGTCCCAAAGACTGCTTCCCTCTCCCGAAGATCGACCAGATGATTGACGCCACCGCCAGTCACGAAAGGATGAGCTTTCTTGACGCCTACCGCGGTTATCATCAGATACCCATGTACGAGCCGGATCAGGAGAAAACGGCATTCATCACTCCTAGGGGAACCTACTGCTATAAGGTGATGCCGTTCGGCCTCAAAAATGCAGGGGCAACCTATCAGAGACTGGTCACCAAAATGTTCCAGGAGCACCTCGGCAAGACAGTCGAAGTATACATCGACGACATGGTCGTCAAATCCACCCAGTCTCGCAACCATCTGGCGGATCTCGGGCAAGTTTTTGAAGTTCTTCGAAAGTTCGGGCTGAAGCTGAACGCCTCCAAATGCGCCTTCGGGGTCGGGTCCGGCAAGTTTTTAGGAAGCCTCGTCACAAGACGCGGTATCGAAGCAAACCCGGACCAGATCTCCGCGATCCTTGGAATTCAGAGCCCGGCAACAACGAAGCAGGTCCAGAGGCTCACCGCATGGCTGCCGCCCTCAACCGCTTCATCAGCAAGTCTTCGGACAGATGCCGCCCCTTCTTCCAATTACTGCGAAAGAACCTGAGATTTGAGTGGACCCCAGAATGCGACTCGGCCCTCCAGGAACTCAAAGCCTATTTGGCCTCGCCTCCACTGTTATCAACCCCGAAGAAAGGCGAGACCTTGTACCTGTATTTGGCGGTCTCCAGCCACGCGGTGAGCTCAGTCCTGATCAGAGAAGACGAAGGGCAGCAAAAGCCCATCTACTATACCAGCAAGACCTTCCTCGACGCCGAAACCAGATACTTGCCAATGGAGAAACTCGCACTGGCCCTCGTCAGTGCCTCTCGGAAGCTCTCGCACTATTTTCAGGCCCACAAGATAGTGGTGGTTACGGAGCACCAACTCAAGTCCGTCTTCCGGAAGGCCGACTTCTCTGGGCGAATTTCGAGATGGGCCGTGGAGCTAGGGCAGTACGATATCCATTACCAACCCCGGACAGCAATCAAGGCGCAAATTTTAGCAGACTTCATCGTCGAGTTCACTCCTCCGAGTTCGGCGCCGAGCCCACTCGACCCCGCACTGGGGGGCAAGGGGCAGGATGGCCTAGTCCCGGAGACTGATTACGAGCTATCTCGGGATACCTCCCGAGATTCGGCTTGGAAGGTCTTCGTTGACGGTTCTTCCACCTCCAGAAGGGCCGGCGTCGGCGTAGTCCTCCAGTCTCCAGAAGGGCTAGTAATCGAGCAAGCACTGACTCTTGACTTCCGAGCGTCAAATAACGAGGCGGAGTATGAAGCATTGCTGGCAGGGCTGAATAGTGCAAAGGTTCTCGGAGCTCAGCAGCTGGTAATCTACAGTGACTCGCAGTTGGTGACGAGCCAGCTCACTGGAGATTATCAGGCTCGCGACGATAGAATGGCAGCCTATTTAGCCCTCACCAAGAAACTCCTCTCCCAATTCCCGGAAGCAGAGATCAAACAAATCGGCAGAGACTCTAACTCGCACGCCGACGCGCTCGCCAACTTAGCCTCCGCCGTCGAGGCTGGAAAAAAGAGAACATAGAAGTAGGCTCGCTAACATCGCCGAGTATAGAGCTCAGCCCACCACGGCAAGTCCTGTGTGCCGACCTCGGGCCCAGTTGGATGGATCCCATCATCGCGTACCTCAAAGACGACCAACTCCCCGAGGACAGAGCGCAAGCTCACAAGATCAGGCTCCGGGCAGCCCGGTTCTGGCTCTCTCCAGAAGGAAAGCTATACAGGAAATCCTTCACGGGCCCTTATCTCCAGTGCGTCCACCCAAGCCGAGTTGAAGACTTCCTTTATGAAATACACGAAGGCATCTGCGGAAGTCACATCGGAGGAAGGTCACTAGCATACCGGGCTATAAGCCAAGGATACTGGTGGCCATACATGCAAAAGGACGCACAGATGTACGCTATGAAGTGCGAGAAGTGCCAGAAATTCTCGCACAACCTCCACCAACCTGCACAGGATTTGAGCCCGCTCTCCAGTCCATGGCCTTTTGCACAGTGGGGGCGGGACATCGTGGGTCCTCTCCACCGAGCTCCGGGGAATAAAAGGTGGCTGATAGTGGCCACCGATTATTTCACAAAGTGGATCGAGGCAGAAGCACTATCTTCCATCACAGAGCGGGACTCCAAGAACTTCGTATGGAAGAACATCGTTACGAGGTTCGGCATCCCTCGAGTCTTGGTCTCGGACAACGGGACCCAATTTGACTCCAGCCTCTTCAAAAACTTTTGCAAGGAGCTCGGCATAAGAAACCACTACTCGACTCCGGCCTATCCCCAGAGCAATGGCCAGGCTGAAATCTCCAACAAGGTGGTCTTGGATGGTCTCAAGAAAAGACTTGATGGGGCCAAAGGAAGGTGGGTAGAAGAACTACCCAGCGTATTGTGGGCCTACAGGACCACTCCGCGACGCTCCACCTCAGAAACTCCTTTTTCCTTGGCATACGGAATGGAAGCCGTGATCCCTCTCGAAATCGGTCTCCCGACCCTCAGATCTGAACTCTTTGACCAGGCCCAGAACGACAAAAATCTCACCCTGGAACTGGACCTGGCCGAAGAACGCAAAGAAGCCGCTTCCATCCGTTTAGCAGCCTATCAGCAACGACTGGCAAGGGATTACAATAAAAAAGTGCGGGAAAGGAAGTTTTCCATCGGGGAGCTGGTCCTGAAGAAGGCACTGCCCGCAGATAAGGATCCAAGTCAGGGCAAGTTAGCCCCGAACTGGCGCGGTCCATTCAAGGTGGTCTCGACCGCGGGGCGGTCCGCATATAAGCTTGAAGATATGGACGGGAAGCTACTGCCGCGGTCGTGGAACGCGTCGCATCTGAAGAAATTTTACTTTTAAATGTATTCAGTTTATGCAAAATCAATGAAGGTCATTTCCTCTCGAGAGTTTCTTTGTCTGTGTTCTAAATCAAAATTGCTCCAAGGAAAGGACCGCGGCAACAACAACGACTCCCCAGCACGGCCCCTGGTGACGAGCCAGGGGGACTTCTCCATTTCGTGCGCATCTTGGCTACGCGCCAGATAGCCGGCACGGCCCCTGGTGACGAGCCAGGGGGACTTCGTCATTTCGTGCGCATCTGGGCTACGCGCCAGATAGCCAGCACGGCCCCTGGTGACGAGCCAGGGGGCATCTCCATTTCGTGCGCATCTGGGCTACGCGCCAGATAGCCAGCGCGGCCCCTGGTGACGAGCCAGGGGGCATCTCCATTTCGTGCGCATCTCGGCTACGCGCCAGATAGCCTGCACGGCCCCTGGTGACGAGCCAGGGGGCATCTCCATTTCGTGCGCATCTCGGCTACGCGCCAGATTGCCGGCACGGCCCCTGGCGACGAGCCAGGGGGACGTCTCCATCTCGTGCTCATCTGGGCTACGCGCTAGATGGCCGGCACGGCCCCTGGTGGCAAGCCAGGGGAAATCCCCACTCAGGCAACAGAGCTTATCTCGGCTACGTACCGGATGGCCAGCTCGATCACTGGCCACGAACCAAGGTAATCGCCTTACACATTAAACTGCCGCGACGCTCACCGAGCTTATGTCACCCGCTCAGTCTTTCGGCTGAAAATTGATAGTCCACGAAGAAGTGGTCTCGGCCACGTAGCCGAAAAGAAAGACTTTGTTTCAAAACAAGCAAACGCAAACACGGAGTCACTCAGATAGACATAGACAGGTTTTTTTTCATTCAAAAAAGCGTCTTTTTACATAAAAGGACGCGATGCGTCAAAAGAAAAGATACATCAAAAGCAACAAACAAAAGGGATAACAGCAGGCCGGCTTCACACGGTAGGAGGATCTTCGGGTGCGGAGGCCGCGACGGGGTCCTCGACCGCAGCAGGCGCTTCCGGCAATGCGGTGGGGAGCTCCGGTGTCGGCTGGGCACCAGGGCCCGTCTCTGCGCCTTCGACGACGTCCGAGCAAGGATACTCATCCGGCCTGGCATAGGCCGGATGGTCGCGGGAGATGCCCATCTTGACCAGAGCTGCCCTCCAGCCCATCTCCCAAGCCGAAACCCGGATGTCGTTGACTTGCGCAGCATACTCATCGCCCGCTGCGTCGACGCCATCCTGGAAGGCGAGTTTGACTTCGGCTTGGAGGATGAGCTCTAGATCGGCCTTTTGGCCCTCCAGCCCCGCAATCGTCCTCTCCAGCTCGGCCTCCCTCCTTTTAGTCAGATCAAAAGCCGACTTGAGCTTGTCAAGTTCGGCAAAAAGGGTTCGGTGAGTGTCCTCGTACTCAGACACCTTCGCCTTCGCCTCCTCCAGGTCTCTCTTTTGCTGCTCGCATACAGCCTGGAGTCTTTTCACCTCGGCGTGGCACTTCTGAATACGAGACACCGAAATCTGAGCCATCTGGACGCTCTGCAAGAAAGCAGGAGATAACCAAGCAGGTTAACCACCAGTGAGCGGAAGCCGTAACCAAATAGTACAAAATCAGACTTACACTCAGGTTGGCCTTCATCTGCGCGGCCAGGAGGGAGATGTCGTCCATCTTATCGTGGTTTTCCATGTCCCGCGGCAGGGCGCAGGCGCTACCCAAGCAGGCGACCACGGACGGTCCCCCCGAGAGGCGATCCTCCACCGACAGCGGCCTCCCGGGCTGGATCATGAAGCTCGGCTTCCATGGAGCAGGGTGAGCCCGCGTTCCCATGACAGGTCCGGACGATTCGCCCACCGAGCTCTCTACCCGGGCCCTCTTACGGGCTTGGTCATCCACCTGCGTAGCCAAAATGGTGGAGGGACCAGGCGTCCCGCTCCCGGTCGCGGCAAGCGGCGTCGGCATACTGGAAGGCGGGGGCACGGATGATGTCGAGGGCGCGCTCGTCTGCGCGGGAGCGCGGGAGGTAGAAGGCGCGCCCCGACCCTTGCCGGTCATTGGGACGGCCTTCAAGTTTCGCAGGACGGGCTTCGGGCGAGTCCGGTCCATTTCTCCCTCAGATTCCGAGTCGGACAGGATGACCCTACCGATCGTCTCGGCGTTGTCTTCGGACCCCGAGGTGGTCGCCTCAGAGTTGGTCGCAGAACGGTCCGCCGCGGTCCGTTCCTCGTCCGCCCTGGTCTCTCCCTCTACCTCCGCCGCGGCCTGCCTGCGATGAGCGGTCACCTTCCTCTCCCTGTAGCCGCGGTACCTGGGCTCGTACCCCAGCAGTTTCCACGCGGACCTGTCGCCGTGGCCGTGGTAACTCTCTAAAGTTCGGATCCAAGCTCTATTCGGCTCCCAGCCTTCTCGGAAAGCGGCTGCTCTCCTCTGACGAACGCCTGCAGAACAAGCAAAGGACATCAGATCGGCAGGTACAAAAGAAAATGAAAAGTAAAAGGATGTACTCAGGGATTAATTACTTGGAGGAGTGCCGTAGTGACGAGGGATCCTGAAATTTCTTGCCGAAATGGGCTCGTCGTCACCGAACTCCCAACCGCCAGTAACCATCAGGCGATCGTCCCCGGCGTATTTATTGGAATCTTCTAAGGCCTGCACGAAGGGCCTCCGCCCCGACTTGACGCGGAGGTAATACATGTCCTTCCCGGACTTGCAGATATCGTAGGCCTCCTCGATATCGTGGACGCCGAGGCTGATGCCCAAAATTGTATTGAGCGCGTCCGTGCCCATTATAATTTTGAAACTGTTGGGCATCAGCTGGCAAGGGCAAAGGTGCCACGCCCGGAGGCAGTCCCTGAGCAGAGGGCGGAGGGGAAACCTAACCCCGCCCTCGATCACGGCAACCAGGGGGAACGGCATCCAGCCATCACAAAAATCCCCAAGGGCATAAGACATGACTGTAGCCGCCATGACTTGGACCCCATCTGGTATACCATACCTAGCCCTAAGGTCGGTTAGCCCCCTCTCGGACTCTATCCAATGGCTATAGATGCCCATCTCTCAGGCTAAAGCGCCAGAAATATACTAGGAAGAAAGGAAGGACCATAAAAACAGGAAAAACCCCGAACAGAGAAAGCCCTAGACAGAACTGACACCTAGAAAAACAGAACGGGACAGAAAGAAGTGGGAGGAGACTTACGGAAGGATTAGAGCGCAGGACGGACAGCACCTCTCTCGGAAAAAGAATCTGGAGAATCCCTGCGACAGGCCTCTTTCGTTCGACGGAAACAAAGGCAAGAGAGCTCCAAGGGCGAAAGGAAGAAGAAAGCAAGGGAAAAGGAAGACAGAATGCAAGTAAAAGAGAAAGAAGGAGGAGCGAGCCCCTATTTATAGCCAAAAATTGGGCGGCTAATCATGGCGCCTGTTCGAAATTTGAAGAGGGCGCGCCTTTTCACTGCACGCGCCGTCGCGAAATGACGGGCCAACCAAATAAAGAGAGACGCGTGGAAGCGTCAGCTTGATTCTCGCGCGCCATTTAATGCCTCGGTTACGGAAGCGACGGCGGATAGGGGTGCAGACGCCAGCTGCCAAAATGGCGGTGGAATTCCGAAAGCCAGGAGACGTTTGAGTTCCCCCAGGCCCGGGCAGGAAGCTATCAGAGCACCGCGGCATATTGCATCGCGGCGAAACCTACTCAGCTTCCGACCTCAAAGAGTTGACACCCTTAAGAGCTCGGAAGACTGGGGGGCAATTGTGTGGGGGTATTTTCACTAAGCCGAGATCAGCACTAGCCCAGGCGTCCGGACATGATGATTATGCCTCCCGCGAACCAAGGGTGACCGCGGCTGAAGGACCGCGGCACTCGCCAAGGCGGGAGCTCTCGAAGACTGACCTACCCGACCTCGGCGTCGACCCCGGCAGCACGGACTTGACAGAGACTGATGGGACCAGCGACAGAACAACGGCGCATGCCAAGGCATGCCCTGCAGATCATCATTACTGACAAAACGGCGCGTACGGGACACGTGCGCCCCCAGGGCATGGCTCCGGGCCAGGCCTGATGGGACCTGGCCCAAAAGTCAGAACCGCCGTCTGACCCAGCAAGCCGAGCATTTAATGAAGCATGGGCCAGCATTTAATGCATTATGGGCTGAGTGGACACAACCACTCAAGTGGCCGGCCCAGTCTTGAAACTCGCCCACGAAAGTCAACCCCATCGCCTATAAATAGCGCATCCACTTTCATCCAAAGGTATGCAACCCATAATACGCACTCTTACTCTGCAATTTCCTCTCCCTCTCCCTTGAACTAACTTAAGCATCGGAGAGCCTTGCGCTGCCTGCAGCCAGGGTCCTCTGACATGTTTTCTTCTCTTCCTCCTCAGGTCTAGTCGGAGCCTCAGCAGCAATCTTCATCTAAACTACTCGAATCAGGGGTCCTAATCCCTGCTTTGAAGTCCTTAATTTTTAGGCACTTACAGTACTAAATCAAAATATTTGACTAACTAGTAGAGAAGAGACATGCCTTTGTCATATTATGCAACAGAGCAGCCAGCACAGATTGCTCCTCTTTGAAAACAATGTAAGCATTGACACTGCAAAAGCAACATTTTTACACCATATGCAATCACATTAAATTATGTGGAACCTATTTCCACAACATAACATGTCATTTGAATCTCAACAACAAAGAAAATCAAATCAAGAATTTCCATCCAAACAATACAAAGACATACAATCAAATATGTAAGAGATGCAATCAACTCAAATGTCATTAGACACATACCTATCAATAGAATCATTAATGTTACCCTTGATTATTGCGCCCTTCCTAGGCATTTTGCTCTAATCAACAAAACATCACATCATTAGAACTAAAAATCAACACACAAAAAAGGAAGGGAGTGATCAACAACAAAGACGAATTGGAAAGATGGGAACTTACATCCAAGATTGGAACGGATCGAATCCGAACCGATTCAATCTCTCCAAACTGTTTGAACTCTTTCAACAGAGTTTTCCTTTTCATCTTCAACGGCAAATTCCCAACAAAGACAGTCCTTTGAAGCTTGCTCTCGTCGTCGAAACCTTCCTTAGACACCACCATTTCTGCAGAATCATCAGCTGTTTTACGCTTCTCTCCAACTACAGGAACCGATTTAGTCTCTGCGTCTTCAATCCTCTTCTCGACCACTCCGCCGAGCTTCCTCGCTTCGTATTCCTCCTCAATCTCATTCCTCTTCCTCTTCTTCTTCCTGCTCTTCCGAGTCTCGCTATCTTCGTCGATTTTCTCAATCGACCCATCATCAAAGGTGCGTTTTTTCTTCTTCTCGATCTCAGAATCGGAAGAATCTATGTCGGATTTTCTCCTCTTTTCCCTTTTTCTCTTCTTGGGGTCTACCGAACCGGTCTGAGAAGAGAGGAAATTGGGGTTTCTAGGGTTTTCTTCTGCAACTCCATGTGAGGGGTTTTCAGATACGAACCCTAAAACTGGGGTTTGTTGGGGTTTTCGGCGGTAGGGATTGTCGGAGAAGAGAGGGAGAGGGTTTTGTTCGTTGGAAGCTTTGAAGAGGGTTTTGAAGATGTCGGCGGCGGCGGCGGAGGCGGCGTTTTCTTCTTCCTTGGATTTATTCTTACCCATTTGGAGGAGGAGGAGGAGGTAGAGGAGGAGGTCTGGTTTGAAGAGGGAGAAGAGACGTTTTTGTGAAGTTGTAAAAAAGAGAACCCTAGGGGAAAAAGGGCTTGGGCTATATTGAGAAAACGGCAAAGGGATTAAGAGATGGAAAGGGGAAAAGGGGCTTGGAGAGGGAAAACGTGGCTGTGGAGGCGGGAGAGGGTAAAAATTAGGCCATTGCATTGGTGACAAAAAATTTTTGCCACCAAATCTATTGGATCTTTTGGTGACAAATTTTTTTGTCACCAAATCTCCTCTCTATTTGGCACCTAAGCTAAAGACTTTTCGTGACAAGCAAAAAATTTTTTTTGTCACCGTTGTGTGCATTCCGTGACAACATTGATTTCTTGTCACCAAAGGGTGTCACCAATAGTGCATTTTGTTGTAGTGATTATCGTATTTGGTTATTAATTATATGAGCTTGTTTGTCTGTTTATTTTTTGTTCTCTTAACAGCAAGTGTTTCTACTATATCTGCTAATATCAACTCAATACCTGTGCTTAATGGGACTAATTTTAAGGATTGGAAAGAGAACATAGAAATTGTTCTCGGCTGCATGGATCTAGACCTTGCACTACGGACTGAGCAACCCGCTTCTCTTACGGCTGAAAGTACTCCTGATGCAAAGAAGAACTTTGAGAAGTGGGATCGCTCAAATCGAATGAGTCTTATGATCATTAAGCGCGGCATTCCGGAGGCTTTTAGGGGTGCGGTATCTGACAAGTTAACCACAGCCAAAGAATTCCTCGCCGAGATTGAAAAGCGTTTTGTGAAAAACGATAAGGCAGAATCAAGCACGCTTTTGCAAAGCTTGATTTCTATGAAGTATAATGGCAAGGGGAATATACGGGAGTACATTATGGATATGTCTCATCTTGCTTCTAAGCTTAAGGCACTGAAGCTCGAGCTGTCTGATGACTTGCTCGTGCATTTGGTATTAATATCACTTCCTGCATAATATAGTCAATTTAAAGTCAGTTACAACTGTCAAAGGGAGAAATGGACTCTTAATGAGCTCATTTCTTATTGTGTGCAAGAGGAAGAGAGATTGAAGCAAGACAGGACAGAAAGTGCTCATTTGACTCACACCTCTAAAGATAAGGGCAAAAAAAAAAAAGAAAAAAAAAGAAAGAATAATGATGCTGCTAAGGGTCCAGCCCAAAAGAAACAACAACAAACAAATGAGGTTCAAAAGAAACCACAGTAAGCAAATGAGGGTTGTTTCTTTTGCAACAAGCCTGGACATGTGAAGAAGGACTGTACCAAATATCACGCTTGGCGCGCAAAGAAAGGTACATTTCTTACTTTGGTCTGTTCTGAGGTCAATTTAGCTTCAGTACCTAGAAACACGTGGTGGTTAGATTCTGGTGATATTACTCACATCAGTGTTTCTATGCAGGGCTGCCTGAGCTGCCGAAAGCCAAGTGATGCTGAAAGACACATCTTTGTGGGCGATGGCAACTCGGTAGAAGTAGAGGCAATAGGGCATTTTAGGTTATTATTAAAAACTGGTTATTATTTGGATTTATTAGATACTTTTATTGTACCGTCTTTTCGACGGAATTTGGTTTCAGTTTCTTTATTGGACAAGTGTGGCTATTATTGTTCCTTTGGAAACAATCAATTCAGTTTATCTATAAATTCGAATATTGTAGGAACTGGTTCTCTATGTGTATATGACAACTTATATTTGCTTGATATAATTGTTTCTTATAATGAATCCTTCAATGTGGAATCACGCGGTACTAAACGAAAATTGAGTAAAGAAAATTCAGCCACATTATGGCACAAACGCTTAGGTCACATCTCTAAGCCTAGAGTTGAGCGACTTGTGTCTGATGGAATTTTAGATTACCTTGACTTTACAGACTTTGATGTTTGTATTGCTTGCATCAAGGAAAAACAGACCAAACTGAAGAAATTAGGTGCCAATAGAACTACAGACGTCTTAGAATTGATACACACAGATATCTGTGGCCCATTCCCTACGGCTTCTTGGAATGACCTACAGTATTTTATATCATTCATAGACGATTACTCTCGCTATGGGTACCTATTTCTCATTCATGAGAAATCACAGTCTTTGGACGTGTTCAAAACATTTAAAGCTGAAGTTGAGAACCAACTCAACAAAAGAATAAAGTGTGTCAGGTCTGACCATGGTGGTGAATACTACGGTAGATATGACGGATCAGGTGAACAACGTCCAGGACCGTTTGCTAAATTCCTAGAGGAATGTGGAATTGTCCCACAGTACACCATGCCAGGGTCACCTAGCATGAATGGTGTTGCTGAAAGGCGAAACCGGACTCTTAAGGATATGGTAAGGAGTATGATTAGTCATTCTTTTTTACCAGAGTCACTCTGGGGAGAAACAATCAAAACAGCAGCTTATATTCTGAATAGAGTGCCAACTAAAGCAGCTTCAAAAACACCTTATGAGCTTTGGACATGCCGTAAGCCTAGTCTCAAGCATTTTCACATTTGGGGATGTCATGCTGAGGCAAGGCCTTATAGGCCACATGAAAAGAAATTGGACTCCAAAACTGTGAGCAGCTACTTCATTGGCTACTCTGAGCGATCCAGGGGCTATAAGTTTTATGATCCCACACTTAAGTCAATTTTTGAGACGGGAACTGCAACATTTTTTGAGGATGTTGAGTTTGGGGGGAGAAATAAGGTTAGAGACATTGTCTTTGAGGAAGAATCGGTTTCGATTCCCACTATCGCTATTGACAATGTGCCGGTTTCTATGCCTGTCATTAATCAAGAAGCGAGTCCGGATCCTCAATTGGACAATGTTGATCAACCCCCTATTCAAGATGAGGTGATCGTTCCTGACGAACAAACTCAACAACCTCAAGAACCAATGCCATTAAGGCGATCCACTAGAGAAAGGAGAAATGCTATTTCGGACGATTTTTTTGTATTTCTCCAAGAACATGAGGAAGAAATTGGAATGGTGGAAAATGATCCAATCAACTTCCACCAGGCCATGCAAGGTTCCAACTCTCAAAAGTGGATTGATGCTATGAATGAGGAGTATAAGTCTATGCAAGACAATAAGGTTTGGGAACTTGTTCCATTACCAAAAGGTGCGAAGCCCATTGGTTGCAAATGGCTTTTTAAAACCAAAAGGGATTCGAATGGTAATGTGGAGAGGTATAAGGCTCGTCTTGTAGCTAAAGGCTTTACCCAAAAGGAAGGGATTGACTTTAAAGAGACTTTCTCTCCGGTTTCATCGAAAGACTCTTTTAGGACAATCATGGCACTTGTTGCACATTTTGATCTTGAGCTTCATCAAATGGACGTCAAAACAGCTTTTCTCAATGGTGACATTGACGAAACAATTTATATGTTACAGCTAGAAAACTTTGAGTTGGGAGACCCAAAGAATATGGTCTGTAAATTGACAAAGTCCATCTATGGACTCAAGCAAACTTCTCGTCAGTGGTATCACAAGTTTCATCATGTGATTATCTCGTTTGGTTTTGAGACAAACGCTGTTGATAATTGTGTGTATCACAAATTCAGTGGGAGTAAGCACATATTCCTGGTTTTGTATGTCGATGACATACTGCTTGCCACAAATGATATAGGCATGTTGCACGAAACCAAGAGATTTCTATCAAAGAAATTTGAGATGAAAGATCTTGGTGACGCCTCCTTTGTATTAGGAATCCTGATACAACGTGATCGTTCTCGGGGTATTCTTGGATTATCACAAAGACGTTATATCGATACAGTACTCAAAAGATTTGGCATGCAGGACTGCAAACCAGGTGACACCCCTGTCGCTAAGGGAGACAAGTTCAGTCTCAATCAGTGCCCTAAAACTAACATTGAAATTAAGGAAATGCAAAAGATTCTCTATGCATCAGCTGTAGGTAGTCTAATGTATGCTCAGGTGTGTACGCGTCCGGATATTGCATACATTGTTGGCATGTTAGGCAGATATTTAAGTAATCCTGGAATGGATCATTGGAAAGCAGCCAAGCGGGTTATGAGATATTTACAGAGAACAAAAGATCACATGCTCACATATAGGAGATCGGATCAGTTGGAGATCATAGGGTATTCTGATTCCGATTTTGCTGGATGCAAAGACAGTATGAAATCCACATCAGGCTACCTTTACCTGTTAGCTGGTGGAGCTATTTCTTGGAGGAGTGCCAAACAGACACTCGTTACTGATTCCACCATGGCAGCAGAGTTTGTAGCATGCTATGAGGCATCCAACCATGGTATATGGCTGCGGAATTTTGTCACTGGGCTGCGAGTTTTAGAGGGTATTGAAAGACCACTCACACTATATTGTGACAATAAGTCAGCAGTGCTATATTCCAACAACAACAGGAGCTCATTTAAGTCAAAACATATTGCAATTAAGTTCCTAGTTGTGAAGGAGAGAATACAGGATGGACAGATATCCATAAAGCACATTGGGGCAAACTCCATGATAGCGGATCCGCTTACAAAGGGATTACCACCCAAGGTTTTTCATGAGCACACTGCTCATATGGGTGTTATTTTGTGTGAGGATATCAGACTATAGTGGGAGTTCGTATCAGTTTATATATTATTGCTTTATGTTTAATTTTGGACATACTTATGCATTTATGTATTTGGATATTTTTCTGATAAAAAATAAAGTATTCAGTTCATTTCACTCTGTTACATTGTATTCAATATTGATCTCACTAAGGAATAAAGTAGGACCAGTTGGAAATAGACATGTATGGATCACATTGCATGTATTTTCCATGCTACGCATCCATGATTGATCTATGTCATTTGGTTATGTTGGTGTACGTGACCATTGATGGGTTTAGTCATGTTAAATATGACGAAAATCGCTTTGATCCTATACTGGCATAATCAATGGACGGGATTGTTTGGATATACCCTCAGATTATGATAGCAGAATTTTAGAGCTCATACAGTCATACACATTTGTTAAGTTACATATATGGCCCAGTGGGAGATTGTTGGAAAATTCCATCATGTGGGGCCACACATGTAACCATTAAATGTGTTATGCTATCTTTGGTTAAGCCTAATTGAAGTGATCTAATTAAGACTTAAAGTTTTTAAGGCTTAAGGGTATAATTGTCATGGGATTAATGTGTAGATACCAGAATACTAATTCTAATTTGATGAGGGGACAAATTAGAATTAGCAAATCTCATTATTATATATATTAGGGTTATGGTCCCCAATTCATATGGTAAGTTCCTATTCTCTCTGACATCCCATCATCAGAAAGAATCAAGAGGGTTTCTCTGGGCAGCCATATTGGATTGGAAGATCAACAACCTGCGAGTAACTTCCACAATGGATCAAGGTATGTTTTCCGCTTTACATCTCTCGATGATTTGACATGGAGGATCTTAGTTGTTTAAGTTTTTCTGGATCATAGATCTAGATCTTGTTTTCTAACAATGGAATCTCCATATCTAGATCCATCATAATGTGGACCTTAAGTCGGTCACTCTAATATTTACTTGGGGATATTGGCCTCCTACTTTCACTGTTGCTGACATCACTAGGGAAAGTGAGGATGGTTCACTACGGTAACATTAAGAATAATAATATAAATTTTTTGGTATCCCATTTAAGGGGCCTGAGTCCCCTACAGACTCGCACATATAAGGAGAAGAACCTACAATCACGGAAAGAGAACTTGTATATGCGAGAGAGACGAACTCTCACATACCAAGAGAAAAAAAAAGAATAATTTGATAATTATATCAGAGTTCCTTAACATTCATTCTGAATATTATGGAATATTAGGTGAATACTATGGTCTGGATATAAATGAGTTGGGTTCACTTTGGGACTTGGGTCGATGGTGTATCTGGATACAAATTCCAATCTGGCACATGAAAAGGGACCATTCGGCAACCGGGACATTAACCGACTTGCTTGATGGAGGCAATAAAGACAGAAACTAACACAAACAGTATTGGGCATGGAGCTGAGTAGACCTAAGCTAAATCCAATTACCAATAGACCTAAAAAGGGGTCCCAATCCAGATTTTGCAAGTTGGTTAGTTAGGGTCCATTAACAGCGTCAATGGATGGAGGGGATAATTAAATTTAGCTACCTATCTCAACATTGATGTGAGGACATAGACTAGTTGTGAAGGTTTGTAACCCTAACAGGGGATTGCAATATGCATGAAGTCTCTACAGGTTCCTTCAAAACCTGTAGCACGCATTCTTACCACATTCCAGATATGGAGATAAGAAGGCAGTTAGTTGCAAAGAAACAAAAGAAAAAGAAGAAAGAAGAAAGAGAACAGAAACTAAACTGTGTCTGTCCCATAAAAAATCCCAGCTGCTCAAAAGAAGCGCCCTCTCCTTTTCGGGACTCATTCACATTTTAAAATAACATGAGTTGGTCGGAAACTGCTCAAAAGAAGCGCCCTCTCCTTTTCGGGACTCACTCAAATTTTAAAATAACATGAGTTGGTCGGACCCATTGTAGGGTCGGACCCATTGTAGGATTGATTATATGCCTGATAATGTTATTAATGCATAAGATCGTATTGATCAGATTATTAATCATATGCTCAAACCTGAAATCAAATACATGAGTAAATTTTGGAAAACCCCACTTAAGCTTTAATTTTGAACAATTTAGATCTTCAATAGATAGGTCTCACCGAGGAGCTTTTTCTCTTTTAATACTCACACACCCACACACACCATAACTTAACCTTCCGCATTACAAATAGGGATTACTGATTGGTTGTTTATATGGAGAGGAAGGTACATCACATCTATGTTACTAGTAGATTGATGAGTTCTGCACTCTTAGGATATGTTTGTGCAGCCACGTTTCTAAAAAAAAAAAAAACAAAGAGCGAGGAAAGTTGGCTACTTCTTCATATTAAAAAAATACTTCATGTTTGATGCAGACAATTGTCTACGTGGAAAAGTATAAAAGTTTTGAGCTACATTTTTTGCGATTCCGGCGGTCGGGAAGGGGGTGTTTAGAAAATTTGTTTTTATGCGAAGGGTAAAAGTCCATGGAACTAGTTTTCCACATACACTACACAAACCTGTGCCCTTATGAAATGTGAGTTAGACAGTTGTGAAGATTGGGAGTTGAAATTAAAAGTTAGTTTTTCCTACAGCTTTCCTCTTTCATGCGCATTAAGATAGTAATGGCTAGTGAGTGCCTTCTTTCTGTTGGCTAGAATCAAATTGACTCAGAGGTAAGGGTTCATTTGCCTTCTATGCATGAGATAAGAGAGTAAATGTTACATGTCAGAAACATATATATTTCCATATCTATTAAAATCACTTTTTTTCACTAGTAAATGAACATCCAGCGATTTTAGAGGAGTTTGGGTTTTTCGGACATTCTCACAAATTTTTCATAATAAATGTAGATTTAAGATATAAAACTAAATATTTTGACACTTATCACTTATATGAGAATATCGAATATTTGAATCATGAATTGGGGGTCCACAAAAGTGCAAAAAAAAAAAAGAGAAGAAGATCTATAGATTGAAATTTTTATATGTATTTTATAAATTTCTCAAAATCTATAAAGAGTTACAACAGAAATTAATTGTCTTTGGGTTCGTTAATTGAATAAACAAATTGAATCGTTTGGATTACACATATGGAGACCATGGAAATTAAAAAATAAAAGTGGTTAATAGGTTTGATTCTTTGACCAGTTGCATCACGATGATATAACCATGTGAAGACGGTATGCTTTTTTCCAAATGGAAGATGTGAAAGTAAGTCTCACATCCATTTAGGTGTGAAAATAACCTTATTTGCATGACATTTTTTACAACATATGTAAATGAGCATAACAAATGTGATGATGCATAACCATTGGGCAAGTGCATCATTTACACATGTAAACGAGTGTGAACAAATGACCCCTAGGAATTTTTTGGATTACAACTTAATTCCAATCCCAGATCTTGAAGTCAATTAGGCTCAAGTTAAGCTCTCATGGCTGAATTTTCCACCAAGGGTCAAGTATTTAGATAACGGGGCGCCCATGCGATCATTAATATTAGGAGTCACTGTAAAAAATATATTTTTAGTGGCAGAAAAAATAGGCTAATGGTCCAAATTCAATAAGCAAAATAGGCTTGAGATCGCCAACACTGGTGTTGGTACCTTAGTATCACCAATATGTCTAAGGATCAATCCCCTGGTCTTCAAGTTTAAAGTCTCAACCCTGACCATTAGTCCAATTCAGAAAAAAAAAAGCTTGAGATCTGAATTGGTGTCTGATTGACATGGGCCTTTCCTCGGAACAAAGTGAAGACTAAAAATTAAAAATGCCCAGCTCTGTGGGACCCAGTTAGATGTATGAAAAAAAGGGGGAGAGAGATTGATGAATAGGTTTCGACATCAGTAGGAGTGCACAATATCAGGCCAATCAAAAAAGAAAAAAGAAAAAAAGTCATTAAAAAAAGAAGGCTAAATTGTTATCCTTCATGTCAATATAAACTTATTGTGATCAAATCTAAAGGCCATTACTGTCTCCATCAGTCTTAAATAAGGCCAAAGCCAATTTGATTGCACGTTAAGAAGGTATTAGGTTAATTATATGTGGGTCTCTTTTATGGAAAAAAGGAGACCATGGGGCCATTGAGAGAATATGCCAATAAAAAAAAAGAAAAAGTAAAAGAGAAAAACCATTAAAAAAAGTAAAATTGTTGTCCTTCATGTAAATGTAAATTTATTGTGATCAAATCCAACAGCCATTATTGCCTCTGACATTCTTAAATAAGGCCAAAGCCAATTCAAGGGCATGTTAAGAAGGAATTAGATTAATTATTGGTGAGTCTCTTTTATGGAAAAAAGGAGCCCATAGGGGCATTGAGAGAATTTGTCTCCTCTTGTATCAGCCATCATGTGGATGCAGGTATTATTTGGTACTATGAAAATGACGGGGGTGAATTTATGAGAATGAGACCTCACATTACTATCACTTGATTAGTACCATGGGTATCCAATTCCTATCTCCCTCATAATCTCCATTAAAAGAAAGATTATTTGATGACATTAAAGGATGTTTTTTTTTTTTTACTACATTGGAAATTAAATTTACGCACTCTAATCTAATTCACTCACATCCCTTACAAGCTAAACTACATGGTATAGCGATTTGGGTTGACTTAGATAAATTAAAATGGAGAAATAAGATTCATGTAGCCATACAAACATCGTTTGGACAAGGCTTTAATGACCATAATGGTTTTGGAATACATGCATCAATACTTTTCTTGTAGGGGTCTTTCTTAAATTTAAGGAAATATGGACACCTTTTTATAAAATATCCCAAAGAGAGGATGAAGGGTAAATTGCTAATATACGCTTGAGGAGGGATATTTATGTAATTTCAGAGCGAGAGATTCCACTTGCCCTAGCCCAGAGGCACACCCGGTCATGTCGTCTGAATAAAATGCGTGCGCTGTGAGAGCACCAATTTGTTTCATTCCCCTCTCCCTCATTCCATGTGTAGCCAAGCAAAATATTGAGACAATCAGTGTGAGTTCAATTGTAAAAGAAGGGGATCCTATATAAATGAAAATTTTATTTATTAAATAAATTAATTTTCTACAAGAAAAAAGATTTTAATTTCCTATGAGAAGGATAAAAATGCAAATTCTTTATCCTGTGAAAATGTAAATACATGAAGTGTAGATTTTCTTTCATTGTAGAAATAAGTTTCTTTCATTGTAGAAATAAGTTCTAAATCAATCAGTGGGGCCTACTTCTTAAGTCTAAATTGATTAAAGTAGCTCACATCTCATCCTCACTATTTCAATTTTAGTGCAAGCACCCAAACTATGCTCTTAAAATATAGGTGGTATTTCGTGCATACATAATGTTTACTTGTTTTTTGATAAGTGAAGGACTAAAAATAAATAAATAAATTCTTGCACTCACACATATGTCTTTAACCAGGTTGATAGCTATACCAAGGGACTTGTGATATTTATTTAGAATTTCCTTCACCGATACGGGGGGCCATGATACGGGGGGCCATGACAATGTAGGCATCGCGTGCCAAAAATATCTAGTGAGGCATCATAGCTTATGAATATCCCAGTGGGCCATCAAATAGGGACATCCTTATAGTTATTGATCCCGGGTTTAGTACCCATCTAAAATGGATTAGACCATTGGATCGACTTGCACTCGTTTTAGATGGTGAAAACTTGTCGGCCATTGATCAAGTGGTTAAGAGAATGATTTGAGCTTTCATCACCATGCACAGGTAGGTGGGGTGAAGAGATCTTTCGATCCCCCAGGTGGGCCCCACGAGGTCGGTGCTTAGAAGGAGGGGGTACCTTTTTATAAATTAAGATGTTTTCAAAATATTATCAAGATTGAAAATAGGGATACTTGCAAAAAAAGTTATTTCTAAGCCTTGATGAGACAAATTAGTGAAGAAAAACATAAAAATGACATAATAGGGTGTCGTGCATTCTTTTGAACGAAATTACACGAAGTCGATATTTGTTAAACCAATACAAAAGCACATCGGGCAAATTTGGGGCGAGTTTCGAACACAAGGCGTCGGTGCAAATCCACACCTTATGCCACTCCACCAACTCCCAAGCCCACAATGATATTGTTACCTGCCTGAAACCCGCATCACGATATCACTACCCAAAATAGATTGAAATTGTTATTTTTATTCCAATTCTGAAGTTTTTTTTTCCAATGTATATATTTATCTCATATTTTATAAATTAGGGGTTGAAAGTTGGTTAAAAAGTTTGGATGCCAACGTTCAAAAAAAGGCAATGATATTGTCACCATATAATTCTTTTTTTTTTAAATCATGTTTTTAAGAGTACAAAAAAAAAAAAAAAAACATTTACATGTTGAACTCCTAATGTATCAATTTCTATGCACAAAACGATTTAGTTATAGGCAAAACCTCCAAATACATCCACTCCAATACACTTGTAATGCAACATGTAAGAACACTCATTTCTAATATGTCACCTTTTCCAGCTTGTGCGGGCTTCTTTTCCGTTTGTGCGGGCTTTCTTCCTGCTTGTGTGAGCCTCATTCCCACTTGAGTGGGCTACCTTCCCGTGTGTATGCGGGCTCTCTCTTAGGTCCCAGCCCCTAGGCTGGAGTACAAAAAAAAAAAAAAAAATTCATGTAACACCATTTATCTTACATGTAGCAATGATGCTCGACATCCACTTGTTTTACTGTATTTTGGATGATTAAATTTTGTTTATTGGACGTTGAGCATCATTATTGCTATGATTTACTTTTAGGTGATTCTATTGGCACCCCCAAAAAGTGCTGTGCGCACGCGGAGGGGGGGGGGGGGGGGGGGGGGGGGCAATAGAATCACCCTTACTTTTTTGTGCGAGCAATAGAATCACCCTTTACTTTTTTGTGCGAAATTGCTCATCATTTTGCGCGATTACTTTTCCAAGTGAAAAAGTGAACTTAATCTTCTAAAATTATATGGAAAAGTGTTCCAATGAGGGAAAATGTTCTTTTACGAGCAATTGCAAGTGTAGTCCAACATTATAGAGCCCACTTCGGCCCACTTTTCATCAATACAGCCTCTTTGATACTCTTCCCACCCATAATTTGGCATCGGACAAAATTTTTACGCTCACTGAATATTCATTCACCATTAGATTAAATCTCAAAAAAATCCACGATTAAGATGCATTACAATTAAGGTGTCTTTAACTTCAAGGTTGTTAAATAAGGGTTAGGATAATCTAGTGGGGCTTATTTTCTTAACCCCTCTTGTCAATGAAGAGATATTTTTATATACGATATTCTATTGATAAACTTGCATCTAAATGGGTCTCATGAGCTAGACTAAAAGGCAATATCCAATAAATCTTTCTTGGGAGAGTCATTATGTAATAAAGAGATTATGGAGGGGGCAGGGGCAAATATCAAACCCATGAAACTTGCTCAAAGTATGAGGGAGTTTTCTGAAAATCTTGGGGGAATGGGTGGCCTTACAATGAGAGAGAATTTTTCATGACACCGAAAATCTGCGCGCCCACACCACATATGGTGCAGAAATTTAAACTTTAGAGAAGTGTATCTGAATCAGTAGTCCTCCGGTGTATACTACTGGATTCTTTATTCCTTTCCGGATCGGATCTATAAAAGCTTGAGTGAGAATCGCGGCGACGAGAGGAAGGCTAGGGCTTAAAAGAAACAAACGTAGCCGAAGAAGAAGCAGAAGAAGAAAGAGAGCAGAGGCCAGAGCTTCATCAAATCTATCACATTCCCATTTCAAAAAGGTCAATCAACGAAAGTTTGAAAAGAAAAAAAAAAAAAAACCCTAACTCTTTTCGAGTGTTTCTTACAGTTTAAATCTATCTGGAAGATTCAATCTTTGATATGATTTGAGTTTTTCTTTCATTTTGAAAAGGTTGAGATTTGTATCTTATGTTGATTGCTGCTTTCTTTTTTGAAATCGATCGAATTTCTCTCGGTTAGGGTTTGTGATGTGTTTGCGGATTCATGGGTTTTTTTTTGTTGTTGTTGTTGTTGAGATGATTTCTTGTTTTTTTGATTTGAGGGGAGAAAGATGGATCGGTACCAGAGGGTGGAGAAGCCCAAGGAGGAAGCGCCGATTAATGAGAACGAGATCCGGATTACTGCCCAGGGGAGGATGAGGAATTATATCACTTATGCTACTAATCTTCTTCAGGTGAATTCTTGCTCTTTCAACCTTTAGGGCCTGTTTGTTTGGATAAAATACATGGGGGAATTGAATACATAGGAATTCATGGCATAAGTGGTTAAAAATGAAGATACAAGGGAGGATATACAAAATGACAATCAGATAACCTCTTCTTCTTTAATGGGAATTGAATGGAGGGAAGATGTGTATTAAATACCCAGCCATCACCCTAATAATCTAAATCATTACGAAAGTCAAAGCTCTCATCTACATTTCTACCTTATATCATTCACCCAGCACCTCATATCATTCACACCTCGCCTCTTTTTAAATTGTTTGGTGTAGAGCATTAAATTCCTATGTATTCATTGCATTCAGTTCCTATGTATTCTAAAGCAAACAAACAGGCCTTTACAGAATTCCTCCATTATTCATGTATGGATGCCGTTTTACTGGTCCCCATTTATTGGTTTACATACAGGGGACTTATCTATGAGTAATCTAGTTCCTTCACCCCCACCTGCCCCGCTATCCCACTTTGATACTAATATAGATATTATTCACTGAAGGATTTATTTATTTATTTTAATTTTTATAACATGACTTGAACCCATGACCTTAAAGCTGAAATAGTTATTCATTGTTGGGTTTATGATTCTATCACTGGAAATTTACATGATATGTAGCCATTATATGTGTTGAGAATGAAAGTTAAGGGCTAGGGTGATTTGATCCAATTTATATTGAACGTATCCCTGATCCACGTCGAAACTTATCCTTGGTACTGCTCCTGCTGTAACACTGATCCAAGATATTATCCGTTGTAGGATTTTGTCAGAATAAATTTTCATGATATAAAGCCACTAGGCATTGAGGGCCAAAAATCCAAGTCAAAACTTATACCTACTCCTGCGTCCTTGATTGTCATGCATGCAGGTAGGCCTTGTAGGAGGTGTTTTTTTTTTAGGAAAACTACTTTGGAGATTTCTTGCATTTCTCATTTATGTATATGTGCATGCATTTATGCATGGGAAGATTTTTCATGAACTGGGTTTAAAAAGGATATTTGCAAAGGTTAATGCGGGCTTCCCTTTTTTTGAAAATGACCGTGGGGTCTTCCTTGACTCATTCCAATCGCAGGTAGGGTGGGATTGGAATGTCTTACTGTAGATTAGTGATGGGCCAAATATTAGTATGATCTAATGACGGTAAGTGTAAGGTTTGATGGTTCCAAAGTTTAATGGTTTTGAGTAGGGGTGTACGAAACCCATACCCAACCCGACCCAACCCAACCCATCAAAAACCGACCCAACCCACGGCACAACGGGTCAGGTACAGGTCCAAATGTGTGACCCATTTTATAAACGGGTCGGTTATATATTTAGTTCATACCCGACCCATATGTACCCGACCCAACCCTACAATAAAAAGGATAACGCAAGGCAAAACCCTACATATAAATGGATCGGTTATATAAGTAGGATCATGATTATCACCACCATTGAATTCTTATTTTGTTGGTGTGTTTGGTGTGCTTTGCCTTGTGCTAAAACACCAACCTATCCTCCTCATACAATAGGGTGCATCATTATTTAATACAATTGAGTACTCCCTTTGTGATAAAATAAAAGGAATTCTCTAAGCTATGTGAATGTATAAGAAGCTATTAATAACCAATGAATCACCATGAACAAAGTAGCCAGGATGAGTTTACCCAATATACACACACACACAAGTATGATGGAATTGAACCAAAGAAAAAAAAAAAGAGGATAGAGTAAACTACCAAGTGAAGTAAATTAAGCCTTTAACCCTACATTATCTAGTTTTTCAATGTGGGATTGGAAGATGGAAATATTGAATTATTTAGTTACACTTACATTATTCATTCTTATATAGGTACAACCCATTTAAATCCAACCCAACCTGACTAACCCGACCCAACCCGACCCAAACTAGTATAGGGTCAGTTAAGGGTTATAAATGTTTAACCCATACTAGTTTGGGTCGGATGAGGTATTTAGCCAAATCCGACCCAACCCGACCCATGTACACCCCTAGTTTTGAGTGAATTTGTAAGCTGTTCAATTTTGGGGCTTTTGAAAGATGGTTACAATCTTTGGATTGTATTGATATCTGGCCTAGCTCTAATGCACATTGAGAGCTTCTAGGTGGCCCCCACAGCAAGGTTCAAAAATTCCTTTTTTGTGGCCGCTTCATAGCTGAATTCCTGTATGCATGTACCTAGATCCAAGAGCATGGCTGGGCTGAGTATGGATAAAACTATTCGCCGTATCAGTCGAGACCGCTCAGCTTTTCTCAATTTATTGGTAGTCACATTTGTATCTTATTGTTTTGGCCAAAAATCTGGCGGGTTGGCTGTTACGCCCCAATACAATGCATATTGGCTGATTAATCAGTTGTATCAGGCAATTTATCGAGCATATTGACCGACGTGCCCAATATGTATCAAATGACCCCTTTTAAGCTAAAATGCCTCTCTTTCCTACATTCTTTTTTAAGAGAAAGATTGTGCCTTTTTGAGAGGAAAAATAAAACATAAAAAACATTTTAAGTTGAAGATAGAAGTCAATACACCACCTTTAGCTGAAGAGCTGGGCTTTCTTTTAAGATAAGAAAAACCTGACTTTAAGCAAAATCTTTAGGTCCTTTTCATTTATTTTGACTAGGAATGATTTTACAAATTAAAATTATTTACAATGCCTGTTAGGAGCATAAATTTTTTTCATATATGCGTAGAGTTTTTCTCATGAATATCCGTATACTTTTGAAGATTTTTCTGAAAAGCAAATAAATTTTTTTGTCAAAACTTTACTCACAAGGACCATTTGTTAGTAATTCTTTCCTATATTTATATGTTCATTAAAGCAACCCATTACATCTAATATAGTTATTAACTAGTTATTAGTGAGCACTAACTGCTAAGTTGTTGGTAGTAAGCATCAAATAAATAATGAGCAGTATCTGAGTACTGGTATACTGTATGCTATGTACTCATAGTACATAGTACATGATTGACGGTGACATGGTGTGATAATACTACATACTATATACTTTGTAAATATTAAATAGTAATCTTTGATTATTAACAGTTTATAAGGTCTTAATATAATTGAGCAACATGAATGCAGATGAACAAATACAAGACTTCTATGATGAGGAGGGGCCTGATACTTCCATATGTTTTAGTTACCTAATGGAGATAAACATTGAACTTGAAACTTTCTAATGTTTTATTTTTTCCCGATATTTTTGGATTTTTTAATAAATTCATGCACACTCGATTTGCATCGGCCAATATGTATTGTTTTGGAGTAGGGCCGATATGCTCTCTGCAGCTGCTTTTTTGATCCTTGGCTGGGAGAGATGATTTGATGCCGTGGGTGTGAAGGTTTATGAGTTCTTGTTACTATGCATGAGAATTTCAATATATCTCCTACAACGATGGGGTGCTTGATTTGGGAATTCTGCTGCTACCTTTGATGTGTTTCTTGCCTTATTTTGAAAATTTGGTGAGAATCTCACTATGAATGTGGATATTTATAGAAATCTCCTGCATTCCTGTGGGACCGTGATAATCAAAATTTTATTAACTTCACTCTTTTTAAACATTAGGCTAAAATCTCATTACAAAGTGCATGCATTCTCACTCATCATCAATGGACTAGGGTGGGATTTAGCTGTAGAGAACATTCTTGCTACTAATAGGACAGCAAGACTTGAGCTCCTCTTTTTTTTAAGAAAAAAGTTTGAATTGTTGTTTACATATTGTGATAGGTTTGTTTCTTTGAATTGTTGTTTACATATTGTGATATCTTTTTTTCTTTTCTTTTTTAAGAAAAAAATTGAATTGTTGTTTACATATTGTGATAGCTTTGATTCTTTCTTTTTATAGGATAAAGGTTCAAATGAAATCATCTTCAAGGCAATGGGAAGGGCTATCAACAAGACCGTGATGATTGTGGAACTAATTAAGGTAGCTTCATTTATTATTATTGTTGTTATTACGAAATTTCAATTCCCAGTAAGCCTAGATAATTTTAGGGTGTGTTCTCATGTTTCAATAATGCTGGATACAATTTCTGTTGTTTATTATCCAGCCATACTGATTGATGCAGTGATGCTATGCCTGTTACGCAGAGAAGGATTGTCGGTCTACATCAGAAGACATCAGTTGGATCCATTGACATAACTGATACGTGGGAGCCATTGGAAGAAGGCCTTGTAACGTAAGTGGCTTTTGCACTTTACTTTCACATGGTTGCATGCCAAATAGTCAATTGGGGGAAGGTAGCGCATATGCCTTGCCTTTGTGTGACTGTTGCACGGTTCCTTTATTGGGTTTTGATAAGGTTTTTCTCTATCCTACAGACTGGAAACCACGAGGCATGTCTCAATGATCACTATAACATTGTCCACAAAGGACCTGGATACTTCCTCTGTTGGGTGCGTAAGAACTAGTTGTAGGTTATTTCTGTTCATGTTCACTTCTCCAAATGATTTGAGCATGCATCTTCTTTTCATGTGATGATTTCATCTTGTATGATATCTGAGTGGATTTATATAGTCTTACTTTTTTCATTTTTCTGTTTTGATTCCTTACTATTTTCTTTGTATCCTCATAATGATGCAGTTCTGCTTAAGTAATTATGAAATACCACTTTCATTTTTATTCTAGAAAGTTTAGCGAGTCTGTGGTTGCTACTATTGTTTACATGAAAGTCACTTTATAAATTATGGCTTCCTGTTTTAATGAGTTTCATTTTTCAGTTTTATCTGTCATTTACAGTTTTCTGATGCCGCATCATGTTTCTTGGTTGCATTCTCTCTTAGAACTATGTGAATGACTTGCATGATATCTGAGTGGATTTATCTAGTCTTACTTTTTCATTTTTCTGTATTGATTCTTCACGATTTTCTTTGTATCCTATTATTGATGCAGACTTGCAGTTCTGCTTAAGTAATTATGACTACCACATTCATTTTTTATTCTCGAAAGTTTAGTGAGTCTCTGGTTGCTACTATTGTTTACGTTAAATGGCTGCCTGTTTTAACAAGTTTCATTTTTCAGTCTTATCTGTCATTTACAGTTTTCTGATGCGGCATCATGTTTCTTGGTTGCATTTTCTCTCTTAGAACTATGTGAATGACTTGTTTGGATTACTTGCTTTTTCATCTTGCCGAGGTTGCATGCATGTGTAATACCTGTATTCGCACCTGCAGTTGGACAATGATGGCACTTATATTGAAAAGCAACAATTGAAGGGCGATTTTTCTCACCCATGGGAGTCCGCCCAAGGGGTGATGCGAAATTTTCGATCTCCACCATCCAAAAGGCAGGATCCTCCCCCTAAATTAAAGGCACTCACTGATAATCCCTCACACGTTCCATGTGGGATTCCTGGGGAGAAAATCACCAGATTTCAGTCTTTTTATTCATTTATTTTTAACAGTCGTTGAGGCCTTTTATTTTCATCATTTCTTCTTGAAAGAATGCAGAGCTTATGAAGCAGGGTTTTGTCTTACTGGCAAAGCGGTGTTGGTCGAGCCAGGCCAGGCCCAAGTCCATTGGACCCAACCCATGAGCTATTTGGTCAACCTTACCCAACCCATTGAATCAGCCCACAAATCCTAATGAGGAGTAGCCAACTGATTGTGGGAAGCTATCCTATTTAGGCTTCTTAGTAGTTGCTAGTTTTCTATGGTTTCCTATTTGTTTTAGACTATTAATTAGTGAAGTTTCCTACTTTTGTTTGTTTTTGCCATTCAAAAAAAAAAAAAAAAAAACTTTCCCTATTTGATTAGGAATCTTTAGAAAGACGAATCTTAGTAGGAAGAGACATTTAATACTATTTTTCTGTAAATATGTAAATCCCCTTCTGGGATAGACACCTCTTATTATTGAATAGAAGATTTTTGTTTTGGCTTGATTTGTGTTTGGTCGTGTGTTCTTGAGCGCTTCGAATCCATCTGGATTTGGCCAAATCCCTGCTGTGGGTTTGGTCCATTCCCGGGCTGCTTCACAAAGTCTTATGTTTTGGTTTTCAGATTGTTTCCTACGTGAGGTTATTTATCCACAGTTTAGTATTGTCATTTCTTATGCATCTTTGCCTTTTGCAGGTACCAGTCTCCTTTACCTGCTGAGCATGTGAAACCATGGACGGAACTTGAGTATGAAGCAGGTAAGTGATTAACTTTCAACTAATGAGTTTTGCAATTTATTCACACCGTCGACAGCTTGCTCCAACTTCCTGGTTACAAACCTTTCTTACGGACTCTATCATGGAAAGATGTACCCCAAAATTTTCTCCATTAGGTGATTCAAATGTTTTTTAATTTTTTCCATCTTTGAATGGGGACCATTGACTTCATTTGTAATGGTGCAGCCAGTGGTGTTTCTATATATGTCTTGGTTTAGATTACTAAAGTGGGCCTGTCTGTGTATTTGCTTTCTCAAGCAAAACATATCAGTTCCACTCGATTGAGCTTCAGATAAATCTGTTGAGCACTGTGCCTGTTATGTCATAAAGAATGTTCATTTCACATTTCTGACTTCTTTTTCACAATATAGAGGGCTCACCTAGTGGCCGAGGCAGGGGCCGTGGTGGCAGAGGAGGTAGAGGACGAGTGAGAGGTATGCCTCAATTAAGCTTTAGAAGGCCATTGCAATTTCTAGACTCCAGAGCCCATGTTCCATCTAGTGCTAACACTCTTTGTGAAAGATTTGATATGGCCTTTGTGTTTTTCAGGAAATGGTAACATTGGCGGTGAATATGGAGATGGAGGACGGGACAGGGGTCGTGGTTATGCTCGGGGTCGCGGCCGTGGCAGAGGTCGTGGCTTTCGTGGCCGTGGGAGAGGAGGATACGGTGGTCCAGTTGATGTGCAGCATGATGCAGGTGGTTACAATGATGAAGCACCTTTTCAAGCCCAAGGTAGAGAGCCTCTTTCACTGTATCTTTTGTAATTGTAACTATTTGTTAATAGGAAAATTTTTGCAGAATTGTTTAATTTTCTTGGATTATCAACTCTTTCATGTTGAACCTATGGATCGATGATCCAAACAGCCAATTATGACCTCAGTGGATGAAGCTAACCCCAAACTTCTTTTTCGTTAGCACATCCCCATCTGATCAGTGGCCTAGGTATCGATGATCAATCATAGAATGCAACAACCATCTAAAAAAGCTGAAGGGATATGAAGTTACTCTGATTTGAAATATATTTTGGGCACAGCTGCATCGGGGCTTATCGAGATAGTCAGTCTGGATCACTAAACAATGCGAGAAATTATCACTGAACCTTCTTGGATGGAGTCTTTAGTGTAAAAGCTTCTTCATGGTTATGGGTTACCCTTTTTTAATTTCTTTTTTTCCTAGTCTCAAGTCTTGAAACTAGGACCATGTATCAAGGAACATGGTAGTCATCATCTCTCAACCAATAGCAGGTGTTGCATTCGATTAGTCAGTTGTTGGAATCTTGGACTGAACCATTTAGTTTTGGGATATCTGAATCCAAGTAGGTTAGGCATATAATTATCTGGCTATCATTCTTCAATATTGTTTATCTAAATATTTACTATTGTTATTTGTTTACTTTTTTGCCAATTCAGGGCGTGGTCGTGGGAGGGGACAGTACCGTGGAAGGGGTCGTGATATTAGATCGAATGGGCCAGTCCATGTAGCTATTGCCGCGGCGTAACTATCAAATGCAAATGGATGCCAAGTTTCTGCTTTCTTAGTGTGTTGGATGCCTGCTCCTTTTTCACCCTAATTTTATAGTTAATTTTAGGATATAACCCAAATTTGTACAAGCTTGTTATGCCATGGCTTCTTGCATCCCATGGCTTATGTTTTTGTAGGTAGGTCCATGTTTCATTTATTTTATTGTCAAACTAATTGTAGAATCGACTAACAGAGCAGCACATTCTTTCATTTGTTCTATAATGTTGCGATGTTGATGACTCCTAATCAAATTTTATGAATCTGCTTGTGTGCGTTTCTGTTAGTCAAATGAACTATGTATGATTTGATTTTAAGAGTCAACTAAAGCTTCTGGGTACACTTCCCCCATTCTTTCCGGTAAAAAGCTTCTTGTATAAATTAAGAGGGCATTTTTCTTTTGAAGCGTGAGAAATCCTGGGAAGAGAACTCAAGCCATTACTCGATGGTGGAAAAGGTGAACTGAAGTTTTATTTTTATATAATTTTTTCGTGTATGTAATAACAACAGGTTTCTCAGATTGAAATTACCACTCTGGAATCTGGGTCGGAGCTATTTAGGGTTTCAGGTAGGTCCTCTATGGGCCCCGGTAGTAGATGATGCATATGATGCTAGCTTAGAATAAAACTTGTCTTGATCCTCTTTTATTGCGTCTCAAAATTTTATAATCCAATGTTCAAGTTCTAAAATAGCTCAGGAGTTTCGGTCCCGCCTTTAATTCAGGGGAACTCTGCTTTGTTGAGGGTGGGGATTATAGCAGGAGTGCGAGTAGCTTCTTTTATACAATTACAGTTCTTGTGTTTGGATTAGCTGAGATACTTTATTAGTCTCCAGTTCGTTTTGTTCTCTGCAATAACCAATCACATATAACCCTTGGGAGAATCAAAAGGACTATTTTTAACATCACTGAAAGAATTCAACCAGTGAAAACCTATTTCTAAATGGGAAAAAGAGAATGTATTAAAATAAGAGGGATGCGAAATGAGCAGTTGGGTATATAGATTTTATAATGGGTCAGCCTAGTCTACTCTCAATAGATCCCTATTAAAAAAAAAAAATACTTAAAAAACCTTTCCCATGAAAACGTGGTAGGGAAGCATTTGACACCATTGAAAAAAAAAAAAAAAAAAAAAAAAAAAAGAAACAGTAGGAGAAACAAGAGGTATAATGAATTGTGACCTTGGACTTGCATCATCAATGACTTCAGTAGCAGCTCCTACCTATTCATTGGGGCTTATCATCAGCAGCAATTACTACATTTTGCTCACCATTGGCATCTTTTTTATTGAGTCTTATCACTATTCGAAGGGAAGTGTAAAAGAAAACAAGATGACTTATTATAGCAGCAGACCCGTGTGTTTGACTAACTATCAGCGATGACTACATTGCTTACCAAATAGCATTGCCTTTTTCTCTATATATTTGCTTCTTTCCAACTCTCACAACACATAAACAGGCCTGAAAATGGAAGTTGTTGTTGATATAGTAATCGTGGGCGCTGGGATAGCAGGGCTTGCAACAGCATTAGGACTTCACAGGTATGCTAAAATTTCTAATCTGCCACCTTGGCTGATTTTGTTAGTAGTGTAAGGTTTAATTTTTTCGGTGATTTGATCGAGTTGAATCATCATATCTGGATCTATACTATAACTCTTTATCAAAGAGACCTACCCCTGTGCTTATAATTATAATTTAAAAACAACAACTTCAAGTGAGATTAGACCTCTAGAAATCAAGTCTTACCATTTTTCGAACACCCAGAAAAAAACAAGTGGAGGGCCTATGTATGTGTTGTACACATGTGTGGTTGTTAGGACCAATCGCATATGGACCCATCATGCTAACAATTAGAACTGGATTAGCTAACAAGTAATGCTCTTGAATTGCAACTTTGTAGGATGGGATTGAGAAGCCTTGTTTTGGAATCTTCAGAAAGCTTGAGGATTACTGGCCATGCATTAGCAACTTGGACGAATGCATGGAAGGCATTAGATGCTCTGGGGATCGGCGATAACCTTAGGCAACAACATGTTCAAATTCAAGGGTGAGCAACCAGTCTCCGGCCGTCTAGCATTGACTATGTTACTGGTTTTATTTTTCTTTTCTATATCCAATAAGCATTAAGTCTTTATAAAAAAAAAAAAAAACTGGAAAACACCACGCTTTGATTTTGCAGGGCCGTTTTCTGCCTCTATGGCGACGATTGGACTTACAATATCGGAGAGGTCGTTTATGGGACGAGGAAAATGGTGAGTATATCTTACTCGAAGATGAGATAATCAAAGGTTAGGAAGTCACCCGTATGGTAAATGGATATAAGTAATGTGAGTTGCATCTCAAATGCAGCACACTCTACTGTACATTAGAATGCAGTGAACTTACTGGATCACTGCCAAACTTGCAAAGAAGCATGAACGATTATGCCATCGAGAAGACTGGAAGATGAAAGAAAGAAATACAGAAACGTGAAGAGATTATGGAAAAATAGATAAAACCCACAAACTTAGATAATATTATCTGATTTTTTGAATGAACTTAGATATATCAATAAGTATAAGAAATGAAGCAAATAGATAACTTTATCCTGAGTTTGTGAAAGAATATATATAATATAATTAGACTTAATAGAAAAAAAAAGGACAGCAACCAAACTACAGATAATTTTATCTGTATTTCTTTTGTTTGTATAATACAGATAATATTATGTCTTGTACTTATCTAAGGAAACACATACTCCGAAAATGTATTCTAATCATTACTTACAAAATGCAAAATCAAATATATTTTCAAAAACATGAATATAATGTCGAAGAATTGCATATCAATGAACACTTTATAAACTCACGAATAACATAACTAGACAAATCTACACACAAATGCACACCAGTTAGATAAGAAAGGAGATTATGTAGCCGAAAATCTATCAATCTTCATCCCTTCCTTTTTTAATTTCGAAATTTGCTTGGAAAGGAGCATGAACTAAGGAGAAAACAATAATGATAAATGGGCTAATAAATGGAATTGAGCTAATAAGTAGGAACAAAAGGCGTGACACGGCTTCAGGCGATTAGAGGGCAATCGGTCATGAGAAAGATGTGCTTCCTCATTAAGGACCTCCGCTTGGAATAACTCCAGCCACAAGGGACTATAGGCCTTAGACGAAAATCTTGTGGACCGCACCTTCAATTTCTGTCATACTAAGGACATCTGGCTAATTTTTCGAATACTGATAGCCATGAGGTTTCGAAGCCCAAATCCTAGTGGAGGGGGTTTGAAATGGTGCCTAAAACTTAGGAATGAGCCCACTCTATGGGGGTTGCATGAAGCCCAAGTTTGCTTGTTAAGGGCCTGTGACCATTTTGGTCCTGGAACCAAGCCTGAAATAACTCAAATTCAATACAAATGCACCTCAACATGTAAATGGTCCTTGTAAGCCGCTTGGAGAAGATGGCCTTGGAATTAATTAGGGAATAAAAAGGAACAATGTGGCCCTCTTAGCCACAACGTATTGGAGATGTTTAGTTGAGGATCACCTTTTATGTGCTAAAAGCCTAAAATCCTTAAGGTTAGTTATTGCCCAAACAAATCATTGTGGGAGGCTAATTCCAAAAGGAGTGATTCCTGGTTTTGGAAAGGATTTGTTGAAGCGGTTGATTTTATTAAAGAGAACAAAAGTAGATCATAGGTAATGGAGAACGTATCTTCTTTTGGAACAACAATTGGATCCCTCGTAAAAGGGTCTTAAAAATCCTTTATCAAGTGTTATTGATCCTGACCCGCGTGAGTCATGAACTTATGGGATTGTAATCATGAGTGGGATATTAACTTAGTTAGAAGTTTGTTTAATGACCCAAGAGATGTTGATGATGTCCTTGAAAAATTTAACCCAAGAGTTATTGGTTTAGATAAAAGGGTGTGACCCTTTATTAAGGATGGAGAACTTACTACTAAATCGGCTTTTAACATCCTATCAAAGACCAATAATTTTTCTAACATCAGTAGTCTCATCAAGTGACATCGGTTTTGGAAAATTATCATTCCTCAGGGAGTTCTCCTATTTGGGTAGAAGTCTTTAAAAAGAGCAATCCCGGTTCGAGACTTCCTATATTCTAAGTAGGGTTGTAAATGGGTACCCGATTCTCCGATTACCCGAAGGTTCCGACCCGTTAAGATCCGGGTTTGGGTCTTTATTTTGGTCCCGATAAGGAAATGGTTCCGGTTCCGGATCCTTTTTTTGGAACCGATACCTTAACGGTTCCGGTTCCGGATCCACAGTGGCTCAGACCCGTGGACCCGGGACCCGACCCAAAATATACAAACATAAGGTAACTTTATTATGTGAGAACAGAACCCTTTTTACTTTTTTACTTTTCCACATTATGGTTTTCTACTTTTCTACATCTTATTGCCGGTTTGGATGTGATTTCTGAGTTTTGGGTTAAAAGTGTGTTATTGATAGACAAAATGTCACATTAGTGTTTGTAGGTACGTGATCCAATTGAAATGTGAAAAAAGCATAATTTTTTTAAAGAAAAATACAGGTATTAGTCTAGACCCGGAACCGGAACCCGACCCGCCTCACAAACGATTCCGGTTCCGGTTCCTATTATTCTTATCGGTTCCGGTTCCCCTTCTTAGAAAACGGTTTCGGCTCCGGTTCCACCCTGGACCCGGACCGAATGCGACCCGTTTACAACCCTAATTCTAAGGTTAATATTGGTAGAGTTTCCTCTGCCCCAATTGTGAAAAAGAAGAGGAATCGGTGGAACATGTCTCCTCCAAATGTGACTATACTAGAGTTGTTTGGTTTGGCTTTGATTTGGGTCTGCGCCTTGGTGATGGACCTTTTATGAGATTATTAGAATGGTGTGAACAAATCGTGGACCCTAATAGTCCGACCTCTCCCTTTTCTGACTAGGTTTCCAAGGCTTGGCTAAATATGGTCAACAAGATGATGTGGGAAAACTATGAGGGGATGGGGTCTAGTGGATCTGTTTGCCCCGTCCATGACCCAAGGCCTAATGTTGAAACTATTTTAGATTGGGTGTTGGTTTTTATGTACATTGAATTACCCTCCACGGAGAAGGAAAATGGAACGAAAGGTAAATTGATGGAGAGTGACTTATCGGGTGCGCACTGGGTGCATGGTGGGGCCCACTGTTGGTCCATCCAAATTGACCAAAAAAATGGAAGCCCTTTAAATTGCACGGGTCCCATGGGTTTAAAACCCATCCGAATGGACTGGGCCGACCTGATCAATTGTGAACCAATTTAATTGGACTGTACACCTGTTAAATTTGTAGAGCCCAAAAGAAGATGAAAGGATGATGGAATGGGACCCAAACTTGGTAGGTAGATAGGGCCCACACAAGTCTTCAAATCTTCCCAATCCCATTTATGTGGGCCCCACCACTAGCTGTGCACGCTCTCCCAGTGCGCATCGTGCACATGATAAGGTGCGCGCACACATTTATATATAAAAAATTCTAAAAAACGCTCCTTCATTCCAAATGAATAGCCACAGTCCAAGTTTGACACTCATCTAACTTTTCCTCAAGATTAAAATCATTATAAAATGTAACTTTAGAAACCATTGAAACTTAATCTAACGGTTATTCTTAATCAAATTAATGCCAAATGACGATGAGAGCTTATTCATGGGGGTAAGTGAATATGAGGGGATTAGATTTCTTATGGGGTGTCACAACACACGTAGAAAGGTTACCTCTCAGACAAATACGTGAAGGGTACCTCTTAGCATAATATTACGCTACGAAAGTGAGTTATTATCCTATGAAATCTGATTTTATATTAGGGTTTTCATTTGATGCTAATGGAAATCTTGGATGTTACTATTGCATAATATCTTTTCTTGTTTTTTTTTTTTTTGTTTTTAGGATTTGGATTATATCCTTGTTGCATTTTTTCCATGGAGGTAAACATTACATCCATAAGCTCATAACGTTGTTATTAGATGAGATCTGATTCTTTATTAGGGTTTCTTCCAATTCTGATTGGTTGTTTAGTCATCTCTATAGAACTTTACAAATGGCTGTGAAATCGTTGTTTTTTTTTTTTCTCTAGTAGGGATTTTAGATTTGTATGTGGTTATAATGCTAAAGTCTTTACTAGAATTTTAACATATGAGTGCATGTTTGGAAAGTTTGTTTTCAGCCTCTTATCACATATGAGTGCATGTTTGGAAAGTTTGTTTTCAGCCTCTTATCGACTGAAAGCATTTAGAAAACTGAAATAGAGTGTTGGTAACAATTTTGGGCACCTTCAACTTCAAACCTCATAAAGAGGTTAAATGTCTAAAATGCACAGCCCAAAATCAAGGAGACTTGAAACGGACGTTTCCATCTGAAGTGGAAAGACGTGAAGTAATATAGTGTTATAGGCGGTGATTTAGCATCATCGTTATTTTCATTTTTTCTTCCAAATTTGATGACCTAAATGAAGATCTGAACCATTGAAAATATTAAGAACCCAAACAACGGCTACAATGTCAAATTTGATCCATTGATGCTTCACCAATCTTGAGATATTTGTAAAACATTGTGAGCCATAGATATGGGTTTCTGGATTTTGTGGACCTTGATATAAAGATCCGAACCGCTAATCTTAATCATAAGATGAAGAATGTTTATGGGATCAAATATCACCCTTTGATTCCGTGTGGCTCATGACAAATTGATAAAGAAATGCTTGACAATAGATGTATTAAAGCTTAAAAACGGATGAGTTTCCATGTGAGCAACCCAGTCCGGTTTTTTCTTTTATATTTTTAATTCTAGAACTTTGAATATAAATCTGAACTGTTGGATATCTTAAAAGGATTAAACAAGGCCATCATATCAATTTTGAATCGTTGATGTTTCACAAATACTGAGATATTTTATAAAAAAACAGTGATCCATTGGATCTAAGTTTTTTTAAGTTTATGGACTCCTTAATCCGTTTCCGAACTATTGATCCTTTTTGGAAAGTTAAAAAATGCTAGAGAATTAAATTTTAGCCCTTGATTCATCGTAATTGTTGAGAGACTTATGAAAATACGTGAGCCATGATATTCATAGAACACCCATTTCAATAAGGGTAATCGTCTTACGAAACGGTCTATTTGTAAAATATCTTTCTACACAGATCTATTTCATACAGATAAGATTTTCCAAACAAATCCTGATGAGTGGTTGGTAATATGATGGAATTAGAATAAGTACTTCTTTGTCTTTGATTTTTGTAATTGGTGATTTAGTTATGTTGATTATGATTTTTCTACTTGGATGGAAACTTTTTTTTTTTTGAAAAGATGAGTTTCTAGATTCTCTTTTCTTCGATAGCGTTTTCTTTCCTATTTTTTTAATAAAACTTTAGAATATTTTTCTATTTCAATTTTTCTTGAACCTTAAAAATGTCAAATGAAATATTAAAAGAATCATAAATTCTAGACTAGCAAAATGGGCCAAGTGGGCAGGGACGGATGAAAATAAGGATTGGAATGTTCATTTTCCATTTCTTGTCCAGATTTAGGGGGCGTTTGTGTAGAGCCATGGAAAAGAAAACCCGTGGCACCGAAGTCTGACCCTGCTACGTAGGACTTCTAGATCCCCTCTAGGGTGGAAAAGCTTGCCAAAATCTTTGACTCCTCTCTCATTTCGTTGCTGCACCAAATGCGAACGAGAAATGAGCCGAATCCCCCTATGTTTCTGTGGCTTTAGGCACTGCACAAACGCCCTCCACAGTATCACATATATTTCGATTTTTTTCAAGTATCTATTTGCATTCAAAATGACGATGAAAATGTCCAAATTTAAAACTTTCTCTTAAAATGGCTTGAATAAATGAAAACAGGGTATAGAGTGTCTTGATACTTGGTCCTCTTTGGGTTCAAACATCATATCAATATGTTATACTCACAATAGAATGTGACCTATAGGCCATGGCTATAAAGACCATGTTTTTCCCTCATTCCGTTCTGATTAGTGAAGGAAAATACATTTTCTTAGGATTGTGCTTTCAGATATTGAGGAATTCTTTCTGCATAGATGTTACCTTTTGAATTCTACATATTTATGATCACTTATTTATGCTTTATTTTCCTTTTGTTTCTATTACATATGATCCGCACAATATTTTAGCTTTTTATTATTAATTTCCATATTGATGCTTTAGAGCTAAAAAACCAATACCTTTGATGAAAGAATTTAAGGAGATCATACAAGGTGGTCTTCTTGAAGGGTTAGTACCATATATAAGGGACATTCAACACACACCATATTGTTCTCATTTTAAAGGCTAGTTTGTGTAACCTTTTGTCATTTTTGTATAACCTTGAAGGAGAACGTGATTTTACGCTGTCAAGTAGAAGAATTAATTCGAAAGGGTTTGATTATAGTATGTACTTCTCCTCCAATGACATCAGCACCTCTGGTTCTTCCATCATTGATGGCTCATCTATAGTGTAGTAGGACTCCTAATAGGACCATGATCCTCTTCAAAACCACCAAAGGCAACAGTAGCAACAAGATGCTTCTTTTGCAGCTTCTCAGTTAACATCATAGACGAGGCAAGTTTAATTGCAAATGTGTAGGGAGAAATATGGTTTATTGCCAGTGCCAAACAAACCAAGATCAGATATCATGCAGGAGTAGGTTTTGCAACAAGTTATTCAGAAAGTGTTGTAGAGGCAAGTTTCTACTCAACTACAAGAGCATAATCCGCAGTTGCAAGCTTTAACTTTGTAGCAAAACTCCTGTAGTAGGTAATGTGCAAGATATTGCAACAACATGTTGCAACTACAAGATATCCAACATCCTGGATATGGTATGAAATGATCTTTTGATAGTGGAATTTGTGGTTATCAACTTTTCCAATATTTGTATCATCAACAATGACAATCAACATTTATTGTTGCTAATTTGTTGGAGTATTATGCGCTGAAGGAACAACTTTATCGAGAGAGTAACTAGAGGGCAAGTTGCTTTTATAAGTGGAGTCGATTGATGTAGTACAAGTTCAAAAATCAAGCCAACATGATTAAGTATTAATCTAAAAAAAGTTGAATTTAAGATTGTTTTGGAAGGTCATAGTTAGATTCTATATTGGTTGGGCTCTCTCTCTCTCGTATTCAAAACTTGAACGCACTCATTCTCACACAAACCAATTTCCCTAACTAGCTGACTCTCACATATACTCCCATGTTCATAACCAGTTGAGCCACATCGTGAGACTATCCTTTTCCTTTCCCTTTTGTTGCAAAAGTGTGCGAGAGACAAGTCTTGTACGTACGTAGTGGATTTGTGTCTGGTCAGGTGGTGACAAAATTGGTCTGGCCAGGTGGGTCAATGAGATAAATGATCGGGTATACCTACCACCTGTCCATTATCTAAAACGATATTATTAATATTCATGGTTAAGTGAAAGTTTAAGGTACGAGATCTCTACATGGATCCACTCAATAAATTAATCTAATAGTGTGCAAAAAAATAATAAACCATGCAGCAGAAAATAAATTTAGAAAACACACACCACAAAAGGACACCAGATTTAGCGTGGAAAACCTTAACCGAGTGAAAAACTACGGATCTGAACTTGATCAATAATCAAGCATTATGAATCTCGCAATTACAATAAACTCATATTTCCTCCCTACATATCCCCTACCTTAGGACTGAAGTTACTTTGTGTCATTTCACACTTCAAAGACTTCATACCATTGATTGCAACGGACTCAATCATGCGCTTGACTCCTCAAATCTTCTACGCAAGAAGATGATTTTCTGCAAGGGATGCAGAAGAACCTGGTTCTCTCGAGAACTTGGCAATACAACTCTTCAATAAATCTCTATAGAAAATTTCTCTAAATTATATCTCTAATTCAAAACTTGAGAGATGATCTATCTATCTCTTTGGGTTGTAAAAAACTGTCACACCCCCCCCCCCCTCCCGAACCCAATTAGAGAATAAATCGGATCCAGGGAGTGAAATTTAGGGGTGATTAAGATTTTTGCCCTTTAGGCACATGGATCGTAAGTCCGCTGTGAGGATATTGCATTTCAAGCCTCAAGTAATACATACAATTCGAGGAAAATTGAATATTAAAACAAATGAATAATAAATCTCATTTGTTACGTCCCCCGAACCCAATTAAAGAATAAACCGGATCCGGAGAGTGAAATTTAGGACTAATTAAAATTTTATCCTTTGGGCCCATGGATCGTAAGTCCGCGGTGATGATATAATATTTCAAGCCTCATGTAGTACAATAAATGTAGAGTTCATACAACTCTAGGCATATAAAATATCATCAGTGAATAATACTTCTCATTAAACATTAAAGTTGCAAGAGTAATAAACAAAACTAAAGAGTTAAGTTAATTTATTACATTGGCCAACCCAATAAACAAGGCCAATTAAAGAAACTAAAGTCAATGAAATAAAGGTTCAACGATAGAAATAATAAAAGAATATATCTAAATGAAGTCCCGTGTAAATCTCTCTCGTGCCGGAAGTGTTGACGCTACGTCATCGTGCGTCATCGGCATACCACTCTCGTTCCTCCTCTGCTGGTTGGAGATCCTCTCGGATTTCCTCACCGGCCTGCTCCTCATAGTAGTAGTAACCACCTGAGTTGTCTGCACACCAAGGAATAGAGTTAACGACATATTGAGCAATAGAACAGCAAAGCATAATAAACATGACATGCATCAAATATAGAGTAATGACAAGTAATAATCATGTGAATACAAGAATCGAAGCTAGGCATATAGCGAGAGTAATAAACAGAAGCAATAACGGAAATCCTAGCATCATCTAGTAATAACCAATATCAAGACAGTGCAATGCAAGATCAAGAGGGAGACTCCTAGGATGTCCATTGCGACCTCCTGGGGTACCAATAACAATCCATACAAGACTACTGATACCAAAGTCCGGTTCCAGTGGGATCCTAGCTCCCGGACCTGAAAATAGCAACACTGTCCAAGCCCTCTCCCAGCTATTCAACGCCATGGACGTCGTCCAACCTCAACTGCCCATCCCGACGACCGAGTAACGGCCTGTCAATAAAACCCCAAATTGCAGATGACCATGATATGATAATAATAATAGAGTGGTATTGACTCAAGGAAAACAGGATAAGCAAGTCTGCCTAACTCAATGTACAAGACATGATTATACGGTTTATCTCATTCAAGACAATACAAGACTAGTAAACTACGTAATAATCCCTTTCATTGCTAGCCAGTCATGTTTATCAATACATAACATAGGTTCCTAAGGTACAGTCTGTAAGGTCCCCGCCCTTAATAGGGTGATTAATTTCTTAATATTGGCGATTAGCCTAATTAATTGTGATTTTAGCTGATTAAGTGGGTTTACTAGCTAAGCGAGTTTCTTTTATCATTAGAAAGTGATTTGCGAAGTTTAGTTTGATTCCGAGTGCGATTAGTCTTAATAGGGGGTTAGGTTGTGATTAATAGGAAAATTGGGTATTTTTCCAAAAAATTTCGTTTTCGCCGAATTTGGGTCCGTTGGAAAGATCTCGTCACGCTCGTCACTTTCCGTTCTTGACTCATCGCGATTCGACGCACCAAAGTCCCTCAAATAATCACATTTCTCTTAATTCACTCAAAGAGGATATTTGAGTCATTTCTCCCTCCATCCCTCATCCTAAAACCCCATCCCAGCTCATTCATTCGTCTCCTTCCTTCATTTGCAACTGCTGGAGTTTTTCTTCTCTTCCTCCCTCTTCATTTCTTCTTCTTGCATGAGCCATTGGAGAAGGGATTCAAGGCCAGCCAAGCTCATCATCTTCTTCCTCTCTTCTTCCTCTACATCTTGACCTAAAATTGGTAAGTTTCCCTCAACCCTTTCTTCCCTAATTTCCTTCCTCATTGTTGTAGAGATCTTGCATGTTGATGGATTCCTCCTTTTCTTCTTCCTTGGTGTTCTTTGGGTGTAGGAGAAGGGTTATTGGAAGTGGTTTGGCTAGGGTGTGAGTGGAGAGCTCTCCTCCTCAATTTCTCTCTCTAATTTCCATTTCTTTGGTGAAGGCAAGTAGATTAGCTTTATCTATTGCTCATGCATGTATATTATCTTCACTCTTGACAATGCAATTGCTTAGCAACCCATAATGCCAAGCTTGTCTATGTTTATTTGGATCTCACATGCTAGATTAGGTATTTAATGGGGTTGGACCTTAATTGAATGGTTGGGTTTGTTGATGGGAAGAATGGAATGGATGTGGAGAGAGCAAGATGCTCTTTTTCTTGAAGGGGTGATCTTGGAGGAGAGGGGATTTGATTCCCCAAGGTTTGGACTCAAAATGAGTCATTTTCTGCAATTCTGGACACTTGGCTCGAGCCAACCTTCAGTTCGCTCGAGCCAAGAAGGTTCTGGGAGCAGTTCGCTCGAGCCAACTTTTGTTCGCTCGAGCCAAGAAGGTTCTGTGAACAGTTCGCTCGAGCCAACTTTTGTTCGCTCGAGCTAACTGTTTCGGGCTCGGGACGGCCATCTTCCGGAAGCCATAACTTTTGACCCGTTTATCGGAATTTGGAGTTCTACATATCGTCGGAAAGCCCTCGAGACGTAGAATCCAATGGTATGCTAATCTTAATCGTCAGAGATTGGGAAATGAAATAGGTATTGGACCAATGAAGCAAGCTTTATCTCCTTTGGAAAGGGATTGTAAACCTAGTTTGGACCCTAGGTTGGAACCTATTGACCCTACCCTTACATGACCAATTGGGGTAAATGAAAATGGAGCATGTTGGCTTGGTGTGCTTCATCGGTTGTCTGGGATTTTTCGTATATTGACATAACTTGATCGAATGCGTGTGGAATTGAGTTAATTGGTGCCCAACAACTTCCGTACACCATGGGCCCGCCAATTTAGGACACCATTGACTCATTCTCCATACGTACTCCATTGGGGATACGTTCGGTACACGGTGGACAACTCTTGACCTAGGATTGGTTTGTTCTTCACTCTTGACTCTTGAATCATGTATCCGTAGCTCGTCATACCTTGTACTCTCTAATCTTGTATACTTGTATAACTTGTAATTTAACTTGTAGAATTAGGATGTGACTGGACTTAGAGTGTATCCGTAGGTACCCTTGTCTTGTATTGATGAACACGTGTGGATAGACTTGAAAAGAGGACTACTCATGGATTTTGGAACTTGACTTGTATCTTGGCTTGACTTGGAGTAGTCCTCGGCCTGTTATCTTGTACTTGGAAATATATCCACGCGTATTTGTCTTGAAACTTATGTCGTGTATAAACCATCATCATCATCTTGCATTCATGACCAGCTGCAGACTGATGATTATAAAGTGGGCCGGATACCGGACACTAGGGTGGGCAGTCGGCTTTGGACGGCGTCCATGGCGCGAATAGCTGGGAGCGGGCTCGGACCGTGCTGCTATTCCTAGGACCGGGAGCTAGGATCCCCCTAGAGCCAGACTTTGGGTATTCGTAGTCGGCTCCGACGTCACTTATACCCCCGTGAGATGGCTAGGACATCCTCGGAGTCCCCTCTTGCTTGACATTGCATTTCATGGATGGTTATTCTTGTAATCTTGCTAGGATTTATCTTGTCACTTGATTCCTTTAACTATTCATGCTTTATGCCTTGTTTGTACCTTGCTATTTTAATCATGTACTTGTCTTTATTCTCTTTTGAAATATGTTATGAATAATGTATATTGCTTATCTTCTTGCCAACATATTGTTGATCCTTTATTCCATGGTGTGCAGAGGACACCTACTGCTATTACGCCGACCCGGATGCCGAGGCAATCCCAGAGGATCCTCAACCGGGGGAGGAGGACGAGGTACGAGAGTGGGGTGCCGATGACGTAGCATAACGTCATCACTCCCGGCACTAGTGCGCGTTACATGGGGACATCTTTCTTCATGCTACCTCATTTCATCTTTTGGATTTTGATCTTTTGAATTGGTCTATTCTAGCACTGTATATCTTTTGTACCAGGACCTAGGTTTTTGGGATGGTCCTGATGTTTATAAACTTTATATGTTTTATCTTTTGAAACTTGAATATATATAATGGAATGAGATACATACTTGCTTTGATACTCCTACAGGTTATTATTGTGTCTACCGGATAAGTCCCATTGATTATTTGTTAATGAGGCTTAACTACACAATCCTCACAGCGGACTTCGATCCTTGGGCATTAAGGGCGAAAAAAAAAATTAATTAGCCCTAAAATTCACACCCCGGATCCGGTTTATTCTCTAATCGGGTTCGGGGCCGTGACAGAGTGGTATCAGAGCAATGGATGGTTTCTCAGGGTAAAAATTGTAGAAACCGTAGGACGCGTGTGAGGATTACCGTTAGCCTAGTGTTTGTAGTATGTTCTATGTTCTTATAGCCTTGTGTTGCTAGTTTTGGGCTGCATAGGGTCTTACTCATATTTTCTTGCAGTGACATGGCTAATTGCGCCCCATCAGGATCAGGTTCTACACCACCCATACCGGATAGCCAGTTCCAGCAGTTCCTCAATGCTTATCTGCAATCACAGACTGCACAGACAGAACGTGATAGGAAACAGAGAGAGGACCAAGTCGCCTTTCAAGCTCAAATGGTGGAAGTAATGCAAAAGGTGTCTGAGCCCCGAGCCAAAGAGCCAGATCTCAATGACCTAGTTGAGAAGTTTATGAAGAGATTTCCCCCGGAGTTCTATGGGGTAGAGGATCCCGTAGAGGCAGATGAATGGACCGTGCAGATTGAGAAGATCTTCGAAGTGTTCAAGTGCACAGGTAAGCAGCAGGTTCAGTTGGCAGCTCATATGTTTCGTGGGACTGCAGAAGGTTGGTGGAAGACCATCAAGAGCGCTTATGACACCGTTGAAGACAACAAGGCATGGGAGACTTTCATCAAGCAAATCCAGGAGAAATTCATCCCCGAGCACTACACAGAGCAGAAGATAGTGGAATTTGAGCAAATTGTACAGGATACTCTCACAGTTCAAGAGTATGAGATCCAGTTTACCCGTCTGTCTAGATTTGCATCGGCTTTGATCAAGCCAGAGTCTGAGAAGGTTCGAAGGTTTATCAGAGGACTGAGGCCCGATATCAAATTGCAAGTTCAGCAGAGCAAGTTGACAGAGTATGATGCAGTAGTCAAGAAGGCATACTGGGCGGAGGAGTCACTCAAGGGTGTCATAGTGTTAGAGCAGGAGAGGATTATGGCTATGTTGCCACAGCTTATTGGACAGATGATACCTGCTCCTACTCCTGCTCCTCTTCCTCCTCTCCAGCATCCCAAGAGACCGAGAATGGAACCAAAGTTCAAACAGCCGCAGCAGAGATTAGAGTGCACACATTGTGGTGGAGGTCATTACTCCCGTGACTGTAGGAAGCAGTCCGGTGCTTGCTATCATTGTGGAGATCCCGGGCATAAGGTTCGTCATTGCCCGACGAAGACAGGGATTGCACCCCCAGCACTTCCAGCTCCGGCGCCTAGGCCTCCTTATCCTGCGCAGCCGTTGAGGCAGGCACCTCCTGTACAGATTAGACCGCCAAAGCAGCAGCAGCAAGTTATTGTCAGACCTCCCCAGCCGCCACAGCCACGTGCTCCGGCTCCTCAGTATAGGGCTCCGCAGAGACCCCCAACATTGCAGCGACCTCTGGCATTGCAGCGACCACAGTATCGTGCGCAGAGGCCACATCAGCAATACCAGCGTCCGAGGCAGCTAGGCAAGGCATATGCAATCACACACGAGCAGGCAGAGGCAGCAGAGAACGTCATTGAAGGTACTCTATCAGTTTGTGGATTTGATGCTAGAGTTTTGTTCGATCCAGGTTCCACACATTCTTTTGTTGCACCAGCATTTGCATTGCATTTTGGGAAGGATAGAGAGATGTTACCATTTGTTCTAGTGGTTGCTACCCCTGCAGGCCGATCAGTAGTGTGTGATTTTGTTTATCCTAGGTGCACAGTTCAGATTGGAGGTACTCAGTTGACCGCCAATTTGATTGTGTTGGCGATGTCCGACTTTGATGTTATTCTTGGTATGGACTGGTTAGCGGTGAACCGCGCGGTGTTGGATTGTTTCAACAAGACCGTAAGGTTACAGGGTGTAGACCGTAGTGTTGAGTTTGTTGGTGCGAAGAAGCCCACCTCCACTCGGTTGATTTCTGCATTGAAGGCAGACCGCTTGATGAGGAGCGGATGTGAGGGTTACATCGCGTTTATCGCGGAGGACAAGCAGTCCAAACCCATAGATGAGATTCCGGTAGTATGCGAGTTTCCGGATGTTTTTCCGGAGGAGATCCCCGGTTTGCCACCCGTGCGTGAGATAGACTTTACAATAGAGCTACTACCAGGTACTGCACCGATCTCGAAGGCTCCGTACAGAATGGCTCCTGCAGAGTTGAAAGAATTGAAGACTCAGTTAGGAGAACTGTTGGATAAGGGTTTCATCAGGCCAAGTGTATCACCATGGGGAGCTCCAGTACTGTTTGTTAAGAAGAAGGACGGGACTATGAGGATGTGCATCGATTACCGGCATTGAACCAAGTGACAGTCAAGAATAAGTACCCCACTTCCGAGAATAGATGAGTTGTTTGATCAGCTACAGGGAGCACAGTTCTTTTCGAAGATTGATCTACGTTCGGGATACCATCAGTTACGTGTCAGAGGGGAAGATATTCCTAAGACAGCGTTTCGGACTAGATATGGCCACTTTGAGTTTCTAGTGATGCCCTTTGGTTTGACGAATGCACCGGCAGTGTTCATGGCTCTAATGAACAAGATATTTACTCCTTACCTCGATCAGTTCGTAGTTGTATTCATTGATGATGTGTTGGTTTATTCCAAATCCAAGGAGGAACACGAGCATCAGTTGAGGACTTCGTTGCAGCTCCTGAGAGATAGCCAGTTATATGCCAAGCTGAGTAAATGTGAGTTCTGGTTAGAACAGGTTTCATTTCTAGGCCATGTGATTTCCAAGGAAGGATTGGCAGTGGATTCCAAGAAGATAGAAGCAGTTGTCAATTGGGGTAGTCCACAAAATGCAGCAGATATTCGCAGTTTCCTAGGACTTGCAGGCTATTATAGGAGATTCGTGAAAGGATTCTCTACTATTGCAGCCCCTCTTACTAAGTTGACTAGAAAAAACATTCCTTTTGTTTGGACCGAGGAGTGTGAGAAAAGCTTCCAAGAGTTGAAGACCAGACTGACCACCGCACCCATCCTTGCTTTACCATCTGGTAGTGGAGGATTTGTTGTTTACACAGACGCATCAGGAGTTGGTTTGGGTTGTGTTCTCATGCAAAACGACAAGGTGATAGCGTATGGTTCGAGGCAGTTGAAAGAACATGAGAAGAAGTATGCCACCCATGATTTAGAGCTTGCAGCCGTTGTACTTGCACTCAAGATGTGGAGACATTACCTATACGGTGAGAAGTTCGAGGTGCACTCAGATCATAAGAGCCTACAATATCTATTTACACAGAATGAGTTGAACAACAGACAGCGGAGATGGATGGAGTACATCAAAGATTACGATTTTCCTATCAAGTACCACCCTGGAAAAGTCAACGTGGTAGCAGATGCCTTAAGTAGAAAGTCAGCATTCAGTGGGTGTATAGTGCCAGAATGGAAATGGATGGAACAATTCAGAGACTTGGACGTTGAAGTTTGGCCCATCAGCGAGAAGGTGATGATTGCTAGCATGGCAGCATGGGAACCAGAGATAATGAACAAAATCAAAGAATGTCAGAAGGATGACCCAGCGTTACAGCGCATCATTGAGCACATAGATGACAGGCCTGAGTTCAGACTAATTGAGGGAGTGTTGTATTGCAAAGACCGGTTGTGCGTGCCAGATGTACAGGACATAAAGATAGAGCTAATGACAGATGCACACCATACGAGATATTCTATTCATCCGGGCAACACTAAGATGTATCAGAATTTGAAGAACCACTATTGGTGGATGAGTATGAAGAAAGAGATTGCAGAGTTCGTCTCCAAGTGTTACACGTGTCAGGTGATCAAGACTGAACACAAGAAACCTCCTGGTTTACTTCATCAATTAGATATTCCCCAGTGAAAATGGGAGCACATCACTATGGACTTTGTGTCAGGACTGCCACATACCAGGAGAGGGAATGATGCTATATGGGTGATCGTTGACCGATTGACCAAGTCAGCCCATTTCATACCATTCAAGACCGGTCAGTTTATGAATAAGATGGCCAAGTTGTACAATGATGAGATCGTCAGATTGCATGGAGTGCCTAAATCTATAGTATCCGATCGAGACACCAAGTTCGTCTCTCGATTTTGGACTACACTTCAGTCATCCATGGGCACACAGTTGAGATTCAGCACAGCATACCACCCTCAGACGGACGGACAGTCAGAGCGCACTATTCAGACTCTAGAGGATATGCTCCGGGCATGTGTGTTGGATTTCAAGAAAGATTGGGATGAGAGTTTGCCCCTCTGTGAGTTCTCCTACAACAACAGCTATCATTCTAGCATTGGCATGGCACCATTCGAGGCTTTATATGGACGCAGATGCAGGACTCCGGTGTGTTGGGAAGAGGTAGGAGTACAAAGTTTCTATGGACCATCTGTGGTTGGTGATTCCAGCGAGAAAGTTAAGGTTGTTCAGATGCGTTTGAAGGAATCCCGTGACCGTCAGAAGAGCTATGCAGATAAGAGACGAAGACCATTAGAGTTTCAGGTTGGTGATAAAGTGTTCCTCAAGGTTTCTCCGATGCGTGGTGTTGTCAGATTCGGCCAGAAAGGGAAGCTTTCCAAGAGATATGTGGGGCCGTTTGAGATTCGCACCCGGATTGGCGACGTTGCGTATCGTCTTGCCTTGCCGCCAGAGTTGTCAGGTGTATACAACGTGTTCCATGTGTCGATGTTGCGCAAGTACATTCCAGATCCCACCCATGTGTTGCCACACGAGCCACTGCAGATTCAGTCCGACGCATCTTATGTGGAGCAGCCAGCCTGGATTATAGACACTAAGGAGATAGTTCTGCGGACGAAGACCATTCCATGGGTCAAAGTTCAGTGGGAGCACCACCGTCCAGAGGAGGCCACGTGGGAACTTAGGGACCAGATCAGGAAAGCCTATCCTCATCTTCTTCCTGAGGAGGTATTTTAGGCATTTGGAGGACCAAATGTTCTTTTTAGAGGGAAGGGATGTAAGGTCCCCGACCTTAATAGGGTGATTAATTTCTTAATATTGGCGATTAGCCTAATTAATTGTGATTTTAGCTAATTAAGTGGGTTTAGTGGCTAAGCGAGTTTCTTTTATCATTAGAAAGTGATTTGCGAAGTTTAGTTTGATTCCGAGTGCGATTAGTCTTAATAGGGGGTTAGGTTGTGATTAATAGGAAAATTGGGTATTTTTCCAAAAAATTCCGTTTTCGCCGAATTTGGGTCCGTTGGAAAGATCTCGTTACGCTCGTCACTTTCCGTTCTTGACTGATCGCGATTCGACGCACCAAAGTCCCTCAAATAATCACATTTCTCTTAATTCACTCAAAGAGGATATTTGAGTCATTTCTCCCTCCATCCCTCATCCTAAAACCCCATCCCAGCTCATTCATTCGTCTCCTTCCTTCATTTGCAACTGCTGGAGTTTTTCTTCTCTTCCTCCCTCTTCATTTCTTCTTCTTGCATGAGCCATTGGAGAAGGGATTCAAGGCCAGCCAAGCTCATCATCTTCTTCCTCTCTTCTTCCTCTACATCTTGACCTAAAATTGGTAAGTTTCCCTCAACCCTTTCTTCCCTAATTTCCTTCCTCATTGTTGTAGAGATCTTGCATGTTGATGGATTCCTCCTTTTCTTCTTCCTTGGTGTTCTTTGGGTGTAGGAGAAGGGTTATTGGAAGTGGTTTGGCTAGGGTGTGAGTGGAGAGCTCTCCTCCTCAATTTCTCTCTCTAATTTCCATTTCTTTGGTGAAGGCAAGTAGATTAGCTTTATCTATTGCTCATGCATGTATATTATCTTCACTCTTGACAATGCAATTGCTTAGCAACCCATAATGCCAAGCTTGTCTATGTTTATTTGGATCTCACATGCTAGATTAGGTATTTAATGGGGTTGGACCTTAATTGAATGGTTGGGTTTGTTGATGGGAAGAATGGAATGGATGTGGAGAGAGCAAGATGCTCTTTTTCTTGAAGGGGTGATCTTGGAGGAGAGGGGATTTGATTCCCCAAGGTTTGGACTCAAAATGAGTCATTTTCTGCAATTCTGGACACTTGGCTCGAGCCAACCTTCAGTTCGCTCGAGCCAAGAAGGTTCTGGGAGCAGTTCGCTCGAGCCAACTTTTGTTCGCTCGAGCCAAGAAGGTTCTGTGAACAGTTCGCTCGAGCCAACTTTTGTTCGCTCGAGCTAACTGTTTCGGGCTCGGGACGGCCATCTTCCGGAAGCCATAACTTTTGACCCGTTTATCGGAATTTGGAGTTCTACATATCGTCGGAAAGCCCTCGAGACGTAGAATCCAATGGTATGCTAATCTTAATCGTCAGAGATTGGGAAATGAAATAGGTATTGGACCAATGAAGCAAGCTTTATCTCCTTTGGAAAGGGATTGTAAACCTAGTTTGGACCCTAGGTTGGAACCTATTGACCCTACCCTTACATGACCAATTGGGGTAAATGAAAATGGAGCATGTTGGCTTGGTGTGCTTCATCGGTTGTCTGGGATTTTTCGTATATTGACATAACTTGATCGAATGCGTGTGGAATTGAGTTAATTGGTGCCCAACAACTTCCGTACACCATGGGCCCGCCAATTTAGGACACCATTGACTCATTCTCCATACGTACTCCATTGGGGATACGTTCGGTACACGGTGGACAACTCTTGACCTAGGATTGGTTTGTTCTTCACTCTTGACTCTTGAATCATGTATCCGTAGCTCGTCATACCTTGTACTCTCTAATCTTGTATACTTGTATAACTTGTAATTTAACTTGTAGAATTAGGATGTGACTGGACTTAGAGTGTATCCGTAGGTACCTTGTCTTGTATTGATGAACACGTGTGGATAGACTTGAAAAGAGGACTACTCATGGATTTTTGAACTTGACTTGTATCTTGGCTTGACTTGGAGTAGTCCTCGGCCTGTTATCTTGTACTTGGAAATATATCCACGTGTATTTGTCTTGAAACTTATGTCCTGTATAAACCATCATCATCATCTTGCATTCATGACCAGCTGCAGACTGATGATTATAAAGTGGGCCGGATACCGGACACTAGGGTGGGCAGTCGACTTTGGACGGCGTCCATGGCGCGAATAGCTGGGAGCGGGCTCGGACCGTGCTGCTATTCCTAGGACCGGGAGCTAGGATCCCCCTAGAGCCAGACTTTGGGTATTCGTAGTCGGCTCCGACGTCACTTATACCCCCGTGAGATGGCTAGGACATCCTCGGAGTCCCCTCTTGCTTGACATTGCATTTCATGGATGGTTATTCTTGAAATCTTGCTAGGATTTATCTTGTCACTTGATTCCTTTAACTATTCATGCTTTATGCCTTGTTTGTACCTTGCTATTTTAATCATGTACTTGTCTTTATTCTCTTTTGAAATATGTTATGAATAATGTATATTGCTTATCTTCTTGCCAACATATTGTTGATCCTTTATTCCATGGTGTGCAGATGACACCTACTACTATTACGCCGACCCGGATGCCGAGGCAATCCCAGAGGATCCTTAACCGGGGGAGGAGGACGAGGTACGAGAGTGGGGTGCCGATGACGTAGCATAACGTCATCACTCCCGGCACTAGTGCGCGTTACATGGGGACATCTTTCTTCATGCTACCTCATTTCATCTTTTGGATTTTGATCTTTTGAATTGGTCTATTCTAGCACTGTATATCTTTTGTACCAGGACCTAGGTTTTTGGGATGGTCCTGATGTTTATAAACTTTATATGTTTTATCTTTTGAAACTTGAATATATATAATGGAATGAGATACATACTTGCTTTGATACTCCTACAGGTTATTATTGTGTCTACCGGATAAGTCCCATTGATTATTTGTTAATGAGGCTTAACTACACAATCCTCACAGCGGACTTCGATCCTTGGGCATTAAGGGCAAAAAAAAAAAAAAAAAAAAATTAATTAGCCCTAAAATTCACACCCCGGATCCGGTTTATTCTCTAATCGGGTTCGGGGCCGTGACAGAGTGGTATCAGAGCAATGGATGGTTTCTCAGGGTAAAAATTGTAGAAACCGTAGGACGCGTGTGAGGATTACCGTTAGCCTAGTGTTTGTAGTATGTTCTATGTTCTTATAGCCTTGTGTTGCTAGTTTTGGGCTGCATAGGGTCTTACTCATATTTTCTTGCAGTGACATGGCTAATTGCGCCCCATCAGGATCAGGTTCTACACCACCCATACCGGATAGCCAGTTCCAGCAGTTCCTCAATGCTTATCTGCAATCACAGACTGCACAGACAGAACGTGATAGGAAACAGAGAGAGGACCAAGTCGCCTTTCAAGCTCAAATGGTGGAAGTAATGCAAAAGGTGTCTGAGCCCCGAGCCAAAGAGCCAGATCTCAATGACCTAGTTGAGAAGTTTATGAAGAGATTTCCCCCGGAGTTCTATGGGGTAGAGGATCCCGCAGAGGCAGATGAATGGACCGTGCAGATTGAGAAGATCTTCGAAGTGTTCAAGTGCACAGGTAAGCAGCAGGTTCAGTTGGCAGCTCATATGTTTCGTGGGACTGCAGAAGGTTGGTGGAAGACCATCAAGAGCGCTTATGACACCGTTGAAGACAACAAGGCATGGGAGACTTTCATCAAGCAGTTCCAGGAGAAATTCATCCCCGAGCACTACACAGAGCAGAAGATAGTGGAATTTGAGCAAATTGTACAGGATACTCTCACAGTTCAAGAGTATGAGATCCAGTTTACCCGTCTGTCTAGATTTGCAGCGGCTTTGATCAAGCCAGAGTCTGAGAAGGTTCGAAGGTTTATCAGAGGACTGAGGCCCGATATCAAATTGCAAGTTCAGCAGAGCAAGTTGACAGAGTATGATGCAGTAGTCAAGAAGGCATACTGGGCGGAGGAGTCACTCAAGGGTGTTATAGTGTTAGAGCAGCAGAGGATTATGGCTATGTTGCCACAGCTTATTGGACAGATGATACCTGCTCCTACTCCTGCTCCTCTTCCTCCTCTCCAGCATCCCAAGAGACCGAGAATGGAACCAAAGTTCAAACAGCCGCATCAGAGATTAGAGTGCACACATTGTGGTGGAGGTCATTACTCCCGTGACTGTAGGAAGCAGTCCGGTGCTTGCTATCATTGTGGAGATCCCGGGCATAAGGTTCGTCATTGCCCGACGAAGACAGGGATTGCACCCCCAGCACTTCCAGCTCCGGCGCCTAGGCCTCCTTATCCTGCGCAGCCGTTGAGGCAGGCACCTCCTGTACAGATTAGACCGCCACAGCAGCAGCAACAAGTTATTGTCAGACCTCCCCAGCCGCCACAGCCACGTGCTCCGGCTCCTCAGTATAGGGCTCCGCAGAGACCCCCAACATTGCAGCGACCTCTGGCATTGCAGCGACCACAGTATCGTGCGCAGAGGCCACATCAGCAGTACCAGCGTCCGAGGCAGCTAGGCAAGGCATATGCAATCACACACGAGCAGCAGAGGCAGCAGAGAACGTCATTGAAGGTACTCTCTCAGTTTGTGGATTTGATGCTAGAGTTTTGTTCGATCCAGGTTCCACACATTCTTTTGTTGCACCAGCATTTGCATTGCATTTTGGGAAGGATAGAGAGATGTTACCATTTGTTCTAGTGGTTGCTACCCCTGCAGGCCGATCAGTAGTGTGTGATTTTGTTTATCCTAGGTGCACAGTTCAGATTGGAGGTACTCAGTTGACCGCCAATTTGATTGTGTTGGCGATGTCCGACTTTGATGTTATTCTTGGTATGGACTGGTTAGCGGTGAACCGCGCGGTGTTGGATTGTTTCAACAAGACCGTAAGGTTACAGGGTGTAGACCGTAGTGTTGAGTTTGTTGGTGCGAAGAAGCCCACCTCCACTCGGTTGATTTCTGCATTGAAGGCAGACCGCTTGATGAGGAGCGGATGTGAGGGTTACATCGCGTTTATCGCGGAGGACAAGCAGTCCAAACCCATAGATGAGATTCCGGTAGTATGCGAGTTTCCGGATGTTTTTCCGGAGGAGATCCCCGGTTTGCCACCCGTGCGTGAGATAGACTTTACAATAGAGCTACTACCAGGTACTGCACCGATCTCGAAGGCTCCGTACAGAATGGCTCCTGCAGAGTTGAAAGAATTGAAGACTCAGTTAGGAGAACTGTTGGATAAGGGTTTCATCAGGCCAAGTGTATCACCATGGGGAGCTCCAGTACTGTTTGTTAAGAAGAAGGACGGGACTATGAGGATGTGCATCGATTACCGGCAATTGAACCAAGTGACAGTCAAGAATAAGTACCCACTTCCGAGAATAGATGAGTTGTTTGATCAGCTACAGGGAGCACAGTTCTTTTCGAAGATTGATCTACGTTCGGGATACCATCAGTTACGTGTCAGAGGGGAAGATATTCCTAAGACAGCGTTTCGGACTAGATATGGCCACTTTGAGTTTCTAGTGATGCCCTTTGGTTTGACGAATGCACCGGCAGTGTTCATGGCTCTAATGAACAAGATATTTACTCCTTACCTCGATCAGTTCGTAGTTGTATTCATTGATGATGTGTTGGTTTATTCCAAATCCAAGGAGGAACACGAGCATCAGTTGAGGACTTCGTTGCAGCTCCTGAGAGATAGCCAGTTATATGCCAAGCTGAGTAAATGTGAGTTCTGGTTAGAACAGGTTTCATTTCTAGGCCATGTGATTTCCAAGGAAGGATTGGCAGTGGATTCCAAGAAGATAGAAGCAGTTGTCAATTGGGGTAGTCCACAAAATGCAGCAGATATTCGCAGTTTCCTAGGACTTGCAGGCTATTATAGGAGATTCGTGAAAGGATTCTCTACTATTGCAGCCCCTCTTACTAAGTTGACTAGAAAAAACATTCCTTTTGTTTGGACCGAGGAGTGTGAGAAAAGCTTCCAAGAGTTGAAGACCAGACTGACCACCGCACCCATCCTTGCTTTACCATCTGGTAGTGGAGGATTTGTTGTTTACACAGACGCATCAGGAGTTGGTTTGGGTTGTGTTCTCATGCAAAACGACAAGGTGATAGCGTATGGTTCGAGGCAGTTGAAAGAACATGAGAAGAAGTATGCCACCCATGATTTAGAGCTTGCAGCCGTTGTACTTGCACTCAAGATGTGGAGACATTACCTATACGGTGAGAAGTTCGAGGTGCACTCAGATCATAAGAGCCTACAATATCTATTTACACAGAATGAGTTGAACAACAGACAGCGGAGATGGATGGAGTACATCAAAGATTACGATTTTCCTATCAAGTACCACCCTGGAAAAGTCAACGTGGTAGCAGATGCCTTAAGTAGAAAGTCAGCATTCAGTGGGTGTATAGTGCCAGAATGGAAATGGATGGAACAATTCAGAGACTTGGACGTTGAAGTTTGGCCCATCAGCGAGAAGGTGATGATTGCTAGCATGGCAGCATGGGAACCAGAGATAATGAACAAAATCAAAGAATGTCAGAAGGATGACCCAGCGTTACAGCGCATCATTGAGCACATAGATGACAGGCCTGAGTTCAGACTAATTGAGGGAGTGTTGTATTGCAAAGACCGGTTGTGCGTGCCAGATGTACAGGACATAAAGATAGAGCTAATGACAGATGCACACCATACGAGATATTCTATTCATCCGGGCAACACTAAGATGTATCAGAATTTGAAGAACCACTATTGGTGGATGAGTATGAAGAAAGAGATTGCAGAGTTCGTCTCCAAGTGTTACACGTGTCAGGTGATCAAGACTGAACACAAGAAACCTCCTGGTTTACTTCATCAATTAGATATTCCCCAGTGAAAATGGGAGCACATCACTATGGACTTTGTGTCAGGACTGCCACATACCAGGAGAGGGAATGATGCTATATGGGTGATCGTTGACCGATTGACCAAGTCAGCCCATTTCATACCATTCAAGACCGGTCAGTTTATGAATAAGATGGCCAAGTTGTACAATGATGAGATCGTCAGATTGCATGGAGTGCCTAAATCTATAGTATCCGATCGAGACACCAAGTTCGTCTCTCGATTTTGGACTACACTTCAGTCATCCATGGGCACACAGTTGAGATTCAGCACAGCATACCACCCCCAGACGGACGGACAGTCAGAGCGCACTATTCAGACTCTAGAGGATATGCTCCGGGCATGTGTGTTGGATTTCAAGAAAGATTGGGATGAGAGTTTGCCCCTCTGTGAGTTCTCCTACAAGCAACAGCTATCATTCTAGCATTGGCATGGCACCATTCGAGGCTTTATATGGACGCAGATGCAGGACTCCGGTGTGTTGGGAAGAGGTAGGAGTACAAAGTTTCTATGGACCATCTGTGGTTGGTGATTCCAGCGAGAAAGTTAAGGTTGTTCAGATGCGTTTGAAGGAATCCCGTGACCGTCAGAAGAGCTATGCAGATAAGAGACGAAGACCATTAGAGTTTCAGGTTGGTGATAAAGTGTTCCTCAAGGTTTCTCCGATGCGTGGTGTTGTCAGATTCGGCCAGAAAGGGAAGCTTTCCAAGAGATATGTGGGGCCGTTTGAGATTCGCACCCGGATTGGCGACGTTGCGTATCGTCTTGCCTTGCCGCCAGAGTTGTCAGGTGTACACAACGTGTTCCATGTGTCGATGTTGCGCAAGTACATTCCAGATCCCACCCATGTGTTGCCACACGAGCCACTGCAGATTCAGTCCGACGCATCTTATGTGGAGCAGCCAGCGCGGATTATAGACACTAAGGAGATAGTTCTGCGGACGAAGACCATTCCATGGGTCAAAGTTCAGTGGGAGCACCACCGTCCAGAGGAGGCCACGTGGGAACTTAGGGACCAGATCAGGAAAGCCTATCCTCATCTTCTTCCTGAGGAGGTATTTTAGGCATTTGGAGGACCAAATGTTCTTTTTAGAGGGAAGGGATGTAAGGTCCCCGACCTTAATAGGGTGATTAATTTCTTAATATTGGCGATTAGCCTAATTAATTGTGATTTTAGCTAATTAAGTGGGTTTAGTGGCTAAGCGAGTTTCTTTTATCATTAGAAAGTGATTTGCGAAGTTTAGTTTGATTCCGAGTGCGATTAGTCTTAATAGGGGGTTAGGTTGTGATTAATAGGAAAATTGGGTATTTTTCCAAAAAATTCCGTTTTCGCCGAATTTGGGTCCGTTGGAAAGATCTCGTCACGCTCGTCACTTTCCGTTCTTGACTCATCGCGATTCGACGCACCGAAGTCCCTCAAATAATCACATTTCTCTTAATTCACTCAAAGAGGATATTTGAGTCATTTCTCCCTCCATCCCTCATCCTAAAACCCCATCCCAGCTCATTCATTCGTCTCCTTCCTTCATTTGCAACTGCTGGAGTTTTTCTTCTCTTCCTCCCTCTTCATTTCTTCTTCTTGCATGAGCCATTGGAGAAGGGATTCAAGGCCAGCCAAGCTCATCATCTTCTTCCTCTCTTCTTCCTCTACATCTTGACCTAAAATTGGTAAGTTTCCCTCAACCCTTTCTTCCCTAATTTCCTTCCTCATTGTTGTAGAGATCTTGCATGTTGATGGATTCCTCCTTTTCTTCTTCCTTGGTGTTCTTTGGGTGTAGGAGAAGGGTTATTGGAAGTGGTTTGGCTAGGGTGTGAGTGGAGAGCTCTCCTCCTCAATTTCTCTCTCTAATTTCCATTTCTTTGGTGAAGGCAAGTAGATTAGCTTTATCTATTGCTCATGCATGTATATTATCTTCACTCTTGACAATGCAATTGCTTAGCAACCCATAATGCCAAGCTTGTCTATGTTTATTTGGATCTCACATGCTAGATTAGGTATTTAATGGGGTTGGACCTTAATTGAATGGTTGGGTTTGTTGATGGGAAGAATGGAATGGATGTGGAGAGAGCAAGAGGCTCTTTTTCTTGAAGGGGTGATCTTGGAGGAGAGGGGATTTGATTCCCCAAGGTTTGGACTCAAAATGAGTCATTTTCTGCAATTCTGGACACTTGGCTCGAGCCAACCTTCAGTTCGCTCGAGCCAAGAAGGTTCTGGGAGCAGTTCGCTCGAGCCAACTTTTGTTCGCTCGAGCCAAGAAGGTTCTGTGAACAGTTCGCTCGAGCCAACTTTTGTTCGCTCGAGCTAACTGTTTCGGGCTCGGGACGGCCATCTTCCGGAAGCCATAACTTTTGACCCGTTTATCGGAATTTGGAGTTCTACATATCGTCGGAAAGCCCTCGAGACGTAGAATCCAATGGTATGCTAATCTTAATCGTCAGAGATTGGGAAATGAAATAGGTATTGGACCAATGAAGCAAGCTTTATCTCCTTTGGAAAGGGATTGTAAACCTAGTTTGGACCCTAGGTTGGAACCTATTGACCCTACCCTTACATGACCAATTGGGGAAAATGAAAATGGAGCATGTTGGCTTGGTGTGCTTCATCGGTTGTCTGTGATTTTCCGTATATTGACATAACTTGATCGAATGCGTGTGGAATTGAGTTAATTGGTGCCCAACAACTTCCGTACACCATGGGCCCGCCAATTTAGGACACCATTGACTCATTCTCCATACGTACTCCATTGGGGATACGTTCGGTACACGGTGGACAACTCTTGACCTAGGATTGGCTTGTTCTTCACTCTTGACTCTTGAATCATGTATCCGTAGCTCGTCATACCTTGTACTCTCTAATCTTGTATACTTGTATAACTTGTAATTTAACTTGTAGAATTAGGATGTGACTGGACTTAGAGTGTATCCGTAGGTACCTTGTCTTGTATTGATGAACACGTGTGGATAGACTTGAAAAGAGGACTACTCATGGATTTTGGAACTTGACTTGTATCTTGGCTTGACTTGGAGTAGTCCTCGGCCTGTTATCTTGTACTTGGAAATATATCCACGTGTATTTGTCTTGAAACTTGTGTCGTGTATAAACCATCATCATCATCTTGCATTCATGACCAGCTGCAGACTGATGATTATAAAGTGGGCCGGATACCGGACACTAGGGTGGGCAGTCGGCTTTGGATGGCGTCCATGGCGCGAATAGCTGGGAGCGGGCTCGGACCGTGCTGCTATTCCTAGGACCGGGAGCTAGGATCCCCCTAGAGCCAGACTTTGGGTATTCGTAGTCGGCTCCGACGTCACTTATACCCCCGTGAGATGGCTAGGACATCCTCGGAGTCCCCTCTTGCTTGACATTGCATTTCATGGATGGTTATTCTTGTAATCTTGCTAGGATTTATCTTGTCACTTGATTCCTTTAACTATTCATGCTTTATGCCTAGTTTGAACCTTACTATTTTAATCATGTACTTGTCTTTATTCTCTTTTGAAATATGTTATGAATAATGTATATTGCTTATCTTCTTGCCAACATATTGTTGATCCTTTATTCCATGGTGTGAAGAGGACACCTACTACTATTACGTCGACGCGGATGCCGAGGCAATCCCAGAGGATCCTCAACCGGGGGAGGATGACGAGGTATGAGAGTGGGGTGCCGATGACGTAGCATAACGTCATCACTCCCGGCACTAGTGCGCGTTACATGGGGACATCTTTCTTCATGCTACCTCATTTCATCTTTTGGATTTTGATCTTTTGAATTGGTCTATTCTAGCACTGTATATCTTTTGTACCAGGACCTAGGTTTCTGGGATGGTCCTGATGTTTATAAACTTTATATGTTTTATCTTTTGAAACTTGAATATATATAATGGAATGAGATACATACTTGCTTTGATACTCCTACAGGTTATTATTGTGTCTACCGGATAAGTCCCATTGATTATTTGTTAATGAGGCTTAACTACACAATCCTCACAGCGGACTTCGATCCTCGGGCATTAAGGGCAAAAAAAAAAAAATTTAATTAGCCCTAAAATTCACACCCCGGATCCGGTTTATTCTCTAATCGGGTTCGGGGCCGTGACACAGTCTAAGTCAGGTCAAAGTCCTAAATCTTACAAGGATTTATGTTTCATAGTTAGTTAAGTATTTTATACCAAGGGAGTGTACAAGGAATATAAACAACGGATACAAGTCACAAGTCAAGGAAGAATTACAATCCAAATCTAGGTAAGTGGTGTCATCCCTATACCCACATGTTCTAATAGATGACGTGCAGAAATTGGATCAACGATGCTTCTAGGAAATCCTTTGGTGTACAATCATGTTAAGCATCTGTTGGTTCAGTTCTATACGCATTCGGTTATACCATACGTAATACACGAATACTTAGATAACTCATCGAAGAACACCAACCTAGTGCTTCGATTTCAATTCCCATTAATGGTCAAGTAAGAGTAAGTTCATGGTTTCCAACATCTAAGGCCCAAACCTAGGATACCGGTCTCGTTTTCAATAAAACATAAGCGGATTCAATAATCTAAGTAATTACATTACTTCCTGACCTCCGATCATGATGTAACCAAAACCATTGGATTCTACGTCTCAAGGGTTTCCAACGATATATAGAACTCCAAATTCCGACGAGCAGGTCAAAAGTTATGACCGTTGGAAAATCTACCTAAAAGTGGTCAAGTGGTGGCCGGGGTCAAGTGTTGGCCGAGCTCAAGTTGGTTTCAGGCCATTTTCTGAAACTCTTTCATTCCAGATTGTTTCCTTCACTTCTAAGCCTTTCCAAAGACTACAACCTACATAAAATTGAGCCTCCTTCTCTCCCAACAATCCATTCCATTCTAATTCCAATATTGAATCAAATTAACAAAAAGGAATACCAATCTAGAATTAACAAATCCAAATCCCGAAATCCAAACCTAGCATGTTAATCCCCAAATCAGAACAAGCTTAGAATTAAGGTAATTTAACATGAAAGCATCGTTAATAAATAGGAAATAATACAGACATATGAATTATAATTTGCATATCTACTTGCCTCAACCAAGAAGAAGATTGAAAATGGGTAAAACTCAAGGAGAAGCTCTCTACCTCAAAACCCATGAATCTAATCCGAGAAAACGCAGTCTAGAATGCAAAAGAGAAGAAAGAAAGGAAAAAGATCAAGAAAATGCTACATCTAAACTGAAAGGAATATGATTGAAAAGATGAAGTTGTGAGGAATCTTACCAAATCGATACCAAAAGAATGGGGAGATCGAGAGGATGAAGATTAGCGGTTCGAATCTTCGAGAATGATCTTCCGGGCTAGAGTTCTGGACTTGAGAAAGGAAGAGGAAGAAGATGGGGGCTGCTAAAACTTCTTTGTTGCAGAGAAAGTGAATGAGATTAGGGTTAATCCCTGCTTAAGAAGAAGAGAGGGAGGAAAAAGACTAAATTGTCCTCAAGTGGGTCCGGTGAAAGAATGGACCACTTGAAGGGTTTTTGATCGTCAGATCGCGACGAATCAAGAGACAAAAGTGATCAGCGAGATGAGATGTTTCCAACGAACCCAAAAATCGCAGAGTTTGAAATTTTTCGTAAAAACTCTCAATTTTTCCTAAATTGCAAACTATCCCCTACTAGGATCAAACGAACTCGGAATCGCACGAAACTTTGCAGATACTATTCTAATGCTAAAAAGACTCTTTCATGATGTAACCCACTTAAATATCTAAAAATATAATTAAAAAAATAATAGCAAGTTAAACGGGTCAATGAGCCTGCTATTGGGCCCAACTGACCCAATAAGGTCACGGACCTTACATCATTAATAATTAATGTTGCATAAAGAATAAATAAAGCTATGCAAGGAAGTCAAATTATTAATAATGGTCATCCCAATATCCAAGACCATTATAAGAACATAAAGTCAATAAAAGAAAGGTCCAATCAATAATTATAATGAATAAGTAAAAATCTAATGAATGTCCCAATATGAGGCTCTCTCATGCCGGGAATGATGACGCTACTCTACGTCATTAGCACGCCACTCTCGCTCTTCCTCTATTGGTTCGAGATCATTTGAGATATCCTCACCTGCCTGCTCCTCATAGTAGTCACTTGAGGTATTTGCACACCAAGGAACAGAGTCAACGACATGTTGAGCAATAGATAAGCAAAGTATAATAAACATGGCATGCATCAAGTATGAGAATAATGACAAGTGTATAATCATGTGAATATAAGGAAACGAAGCTAGGCATAAAGCATGAATAATAATCATCAGAAACAATAACAGGAAATCCTAACATCAACTAGCAATAGAGAAATTCTATTTGCACCCACCTTTCTTGCTGAAACACCCACATATGTACAAATTCTTTCATAGAGGTGGGTGTGCTCAGCACAAATAATGGGTGCAAATAGAATTTCCCTTAGCAATAACCACTGTCCATGCAATACAATGCAAGAATCAAGATGGAGACTCTGAGGATGTCCTAGCCACCTCACGGGGTATCAGTAACAATCCAATCCAGACTACTGATACCAAAGTTCGGCTCTAGGGGATCTTAACTCCCAGTCCTGGGAAAGCAGTACGGTCCTAGCCCACTCCCAGCTATTCAACACTATGGACGTCATCCAAAGCCGACTACCCACCCCAATGTCCGAGTAGCTGGCCCGGTTAATAAAACCCCAAGCTGTAGTTGACCATGACATGCAAACCTTTCTACAGTGAATCCCATTGTAGTCGGGCAATAGTAATAAAGTGGTGTTGACACGAGGGAAACCAAGACAAGCAAGTCAGGCAAGTTTAGTATAAAAGACATGATCATAGGGATTACCTCATTCAAGTTAAATACAAGACAAGTCCAACCGCATGATAGTCCCTTATAGTTTAGCCGCATATGTTTATCAATTACATGACATAGGGTCCTAAGGTATACTCTAAGTCAGGTCAAGTCCTAATTCTATAAGGATTTATGTTTCATAATTAGTTACAGCATTTTATGCCAAGTGAATATATAAGGAACGATATCAACGGATACAATTAACAAGTCGAGGAGGAATTACATTCCAAACCTAGACAAAGTGGTGTCATCCTTGTACTACACATGTCCTAATGGAGTACGTGTGGAAATTGGATCAACGATGCTTTTAGAAAAATTCCTTGGTGTACAATCATGTTAAGCATCGATCGATTCAGTTCTATACGCATTTGGTTACCCCATGCGTAATACACAAACACCTAGATAACCCATTAAAGTGCACCAAGCCACGTGACTTCGATTTCAATCCCCTTAATGGTCATGTGAGAGTAGGTTCATGGGTTCCAACATCTAAGGCCCAAACTCAGGTTAATAGTCTCCTTTGCAATAAAACATGATATGGATAATTAATCCTAGTCATTACCTTACTTCCCGATCTTTGATCATAACAAAACCTTAACCATTGGATTTTACGTTCCAATAACTTTCCAACGGTATTTAGCCCGCGAAATTCCGACGAACGGATCCAAAGTTATGGCCATTGTAAAATCCGCCTAAAATCAATTAATTACCAAGAGTTTGAACTCTCAGAAGGATAGTTCGAACGTTCGTCCCAGGCCAATCACCCAAGAGGTCAAGAGTTTGAACGTTCGGGAGGAGAGTTCGAACTTTCGTGTGCAGGAAGTTTTGTTTGTTGAATTTTTTAGTTCTATTCATTCCAAACCATCTCTAACCGATCTACACCCTTCCAATTTCTATAACCTGCACAAAAGTGAGCCCCCATGCTCTCCCATCCATTGCATTCATCATATTATATATCATTTAATAGATTAAAACATCTATTACAACCAATTAAGAATTAAAACCAACCCAATCCAAAATCAAGTCTAACATGTTAAACCCTAATTAATATCAGAAATAGGCTTGGAATTCGGGTAATCTAGTATAGAATCATTGCCAATCAACAGAAAACCATACACACATACTTAATCATTAAATGCATATCTACTTGCCTTAACCAAGAAGAAGATGAAATTGGGAAAAACTTGAGAAGAAGCTCTACTACCACGAAATCCTCGATCTAACACACTCAAAAGCAATCTAGAACACCAAGAAGAAGAAAGGAAAGAAAAAGATTAAGAACAAACCGAAATCTAAACTGAAAAGAAAAAAATTAGGAAATGATGTTAGGAAAAACTTACCAAACTAGGATCAATGGAAAAAGGAGATTGAGAGGAAGAAGGTGAGCGGGTCGGATCTTCGCGGATGGCCTCTCCTGGTGGGGTTCTGGAGCTTGAGATGAGGAAGAAGAAGAAGAGGGTTGCTACTGGAACTTTCATTGTAAAGAATGAAGAGGAGATTGAGGTTAATCCCTACTTAAGGAGAAGGGAAGGGAAAAAAGACCACTTTGCCTTTAAGTGGGGCCGGGAAAGGAATGGACCACTTGAAGGATTTCTGATAGTCGGATTGCGACGAGCCACGAGACAAAAATGATCAGCGCGATGAGAATTTTCCAACAAACTCAAAATCATGGCGATTGGAATTTCATGAAAAAACACTTAATTTTTCCCTAAATTGCAAACTACCCCCTTGCTAGAGTCAAACGCACTTAGAATCGCACGAAACACCGCAAATACTATTCTAATACTAAAAGAAACTCGCTCAAGGTCTAAATCCACCTAAATATCTAACAATACAATTACTTATAATAATAACAAAATAAACGGGTCAACGACCCTGCTAATGGGCCTAACTGACCCAGTAAGGTCGGGGACTTTACAAAAATAATTAATATATAGCTCCAAATTCGTGCAAGGGACTCCTAATAATAATACAATCAGAATAAGAGTTCTTTTCAGACTCTTAGATAGAGTCCGGATCGCACTGGGCAACATTTGCCACGCTTGTTATAGCGGGCCATGCTTCTGCCTCTACGTCTTACATTGAGGATACTACAGGAAAAACTACTTCTAGCGGGGGTCATTGGCTGCTCCTAAAACATGAGATGGATGTCACTATAGGTCAGAGCGGTGACCAACTTAGATGTCGTTAGTTGTCGCAAAAGATTCCATGGCTAAATGTTTTAGCGGCAATTGAGGAGTTTTTATGACGATCTAAATCCTCGGTGAAAGTTTTTGTGGGTTGGTGAAATGACGAAGAGAAATTTTTGTAGGGGCCGCCAGCCGCCAGCAAAAATAGAAATGGTGGCTGCTAAATTCTGAGGCAAAAAAATTAAATAAAGAATTGTAAAAGAAAACGGGAAATTGCTTTAGCGGCAGTTAGCTGGCCGCCACTAATCATTTCTTGTAAATTAACATGTTTCCTGTACAGAAAATTGTTTAAATCAATGCCACCAGTGTCTACCAAGAATTACTAAAAATACTATTTATAATAATTTAAATTATAAACTTTGCTCATTACATATAATAGTCATGATCCATTCAAAGCTCAGAATTCTACCAAAATTTGACCGTCGCTATAAGTGACCTATAGCTGCACTTTTGACTGCCCCACTATATGTTGAACGCTAAAAATATATTTTCTTACAGTATCATATATCACATGGTGGGTTAGGGACAATAATAAAGAAACACTATGGAGGCAATGAGAGGGTACTGGGGAAATGGGATGCATGAATGGTGGTGTCATTGACTAATTTGGTTCTGATCTATATACCTCTACCCCAAAAGGTTGCAAATTAAATGTGCTTGCATTTCATATGATCTGATCCTTTTTCTCTTCTTCTTCACATGTTTTGCATGGACTGCACATGGGACCTACTGCCTACCCATGAAAAGAATGACTCATGCAGGACAAGAGAATGAATAGAATGTCTAATATTTTCTATGTATGGATGGATGGAGCTGTAACACATGACTCATACAGGACAGGAGAATGAAAAGAATGTCTAATATTTTCTATGTATGGATGGATGGAGCTGTAACTCATGGAATCATTGAGGAGCCCACCTCAGGCTATAAAGGGATCAATTGGGCTTTGTTTAGATAATTCGAGTATGTGGCCCTTAAAATTGGTCAAAAAAAAGCATTGGAAAGTGGGCCAGTCGCCCATGAGAAAGTTCTCTTGTATGTATAATAAGCATAAAAGCGTCTTATAAATGTATTTGGTCCCAATTCATGTGGGGTCCATCTTTCAAACTCATACCATTCAAAATCAGTGTCTCACTTTGAATTAAACTTGGGCCAGGTTTTCCACTCATCTGAGCTATGCTGAATGTGTCAAATTAATCTTGTATAGAACACATGATTTGGCTTTCTCTTATTTATTTTAATCACTTGTTTATGTTTTAATTAGCCATGATCAATTTAATGGTGAGCATAATGGAAGTTAATTAAGTTATGTCCAAAGCTGTTAGAAATTGGACTAGGGTTTTGTGTGGTTTGGGTTTCATAAGTTGGTGATATTGATGGATTTATTTGATATAAAGGCTGGCCCCCATGAGATTATAGATATCAAATGGTAAGAAAAAAAAGGAAGGTGGAATCAATTAAATTTTTAGCTAAGGAGGCAAATATCTCAGTTGAAGATAGGGGCGTTGGGAAAAAAAAAATCCTTATAGCTTTTCTTTGGAATGATCATAAAAAAAACGTGCTACCTTTGATATATTTATTAATTCTTCTGAACTTGGCACTTCTTTTTGATAGAAGTGCATGGTACCTTTTATTGCGTATCTAGATCCTCCTATGCTCAACTTATTAGACAAGCTGAACTTTATAGTGGGTCCGTATTTTGAAAATCTAAGCAGTTCAAAATAAATGCCCTTTTATATAGCGTCCTGCAATGTATATTCCAATAGGAGATAGTCCAACTGTAAGATTGGTCATTTGACCAGAAAAAAAAAAAAGATTAAATGAACCTACATAAAATTGTGTTATCATGTTTTTAACGAGATGGTTTATCTCGCCGTGGAACAAACTCTTATTAGAGTAAAACCTAAATGATTCCCTATCCATTTTAAGGACATTTATTTTGAGCTTCATGGGCCTTATGGTTCCACTTATTCAACTGCACGTTGTGTAATGTCATTAGCTAAAAGGACAAAAGCAGAAAGAGAGAGAGAGAGCCCAACCAATATATATATAAGTTCACAGGCGAGCTTGGTTTCTGAATCCACCTATCTGCTGCTTGAATCTGCTACCAACCTCTGCTCTGCAACTTCCTTCACATTTGGAAAGAAATTCTGTAGACGCCAATATAGTCGAGTCTGGAGGGAGAAAACACAAACAGGTAGTAGGTAGCAACCTAGCTAGATACTGTTCCATTTTTCAATTGTGCCACTCTTGTTCTATTTTAAGGTTTTTCCTTAAAACAAGTTGTTTAATCTGATTTATAATAGGTTACAACTGAACCATGAAATTGCACATTCTCCTCTCTCTCTCTCTCTCTCTCTCTCTCTGTCTCTCTGTGTGTCTCTCAACTCTGTACAGCACAATTCTAATTGCAAGTTAATTTGCAGTTTTTCTTATTTTTGGTGCCCCATCAAAGGAGCCTGAGATCCATAAAAAAGCCCGGACATGCAAGAAGATGACCCACAAATATAGGAAAGGAGTCCCGTACACGCCTAAAGAGGGCAGCATATCTAGATAGAGATTGAGCTTTAGGCAGCTACCGGCTGAGTTACGGGCTGCCAACCAACCGAGAAACCTCATGTTGTCTTTTTTATAACCACTTACATAAATTAGGAAACTATAGTTGATTAGAACAAGTAAGCTATGGCTTTTATATTCTCTGAGATTAACATCTACTTTTTTTATTATTATTATTTTAAGTTTTGACTCTTCTAATATACTTTTCGGTCAACCAATTTTTTAGCCTCTCATTTTACACGCCTCAAGACCAAGTAAACCATTACACTCGGGTCAGTACAGCAAAGGGCAACCGGATAAGGTATGGGTTTGAACCCCCCCATCAACTACATTTTCTTTGACCACCGTGGTTCCTAAATTCATCACCCAAGCCTCCCATCTTCTTTATAGGGCTAAGTGGTCTTAAGGTGTTTAATTTCATATCCTAAATATCAATGAATCTTGAGAGATTTGTAAAAAGAAAATTAAATATCCCAACCTTATAGGTCTAATTTTTGCGCTTCAGTAGACCCCAATAAATTATCTGAACTGTTTAGTGTTCTCATATTAAAGGTAACTGGTAAGCACCAAGATACTTGGTTTCACATCTTAATTCTTTATATATTTTAAGAAATTTATGAAAACATTAAAAAAACCAAACAAATCTAAAATCGTTGTACATACTCATTTATTTTTGTGAATGGCGATCTTGACTCATGAACGATTCCCAAGTATAGGGTACGATTGTAGTAATAATCTGATAAATCCAAGTCGATCCACAGGGAGCAATGCTTTTCAAGAAACCTTCCAACTTTGACATATCCTAAATAAACACTAAATCTTGCCTAAATAGAAACTAATTAAATTAGATAACTAAATATAAAAAGCTTAATTATAATGCTTAAAAAAAAATAAAAGAACAATTGTAATAATGGAAACCTAATCTAAGCAATCCTAAAATATCTAAAAACCTGCAAAAAGAACACACAAATCAAACGGCCAGTTTAATATAAAAAAAATCAAAACAAAATTTCCTAAATAAGATCCTACTTGCCAAAATCAATTTTTATGCAAATATGAATGATCTATAATGCCCTAATTGCTAACAATGCAATTTTATGCAAGTTTCTAACTAGGGTCAGGCTCTCCTAAGCTGCAGCTTAGGGGTATTCTAAGCTGCAGTAGCGCAAAAATGAGTCACACTCACACATGTGCCGTTTACACACTGCAGCTTAGGATACCCTAAGCTGCAGCTTAGGAGAACCTGCCCCTTCTAACTATATGATGCATGCTAAAAATTCTAGGTATGGAAACTATTGTGCAGCCATGTATTCACTGGACTGCACGACTGGCCTAAGATGATGTAAACCTAAATCTAATGGCTGTGATCAATAGTCTGATGATGCATGAACACAACAAAAAAATGAAAAATCGAAAAAGGACTTAAAACGAAAAAGATATGATCACCTAAAGATGCCTACTTGAACTGTTTTGTTGCTGAAATCTGAACGCAGGCTTACCAACTGCCCTTGTTTGAGCCTCTGGTTGACATGGTTCGCTGGGTTATTTTTGGCTGAAATTCTGGGGTTTCAAAGTCCAATTACTATACTTCAAATCTGCTATTTTGTGGATAAAAATATTAACGTTTACCTGGTTTTCAAATCGTGTACTTTTGTAACCCAATTGGGTCAATTCTGCTGAACTGTGCAGGATTTTTCACTCTTCACTTATCAGATTTGAATTTGGTGTTTCTAATTAGTTGATAATCTTGTGATTTCAGCAATAAAAACTTGTTCTAATGCAATTTCTAAATATGAAGTATGCACAAAGACACTTTCTAACCATATATTATGCAAATAACAAGAATAGAAAGTTTTACTAAACATGGAAAGATGCAAGTTGAGTTTTTAAATCTAGAATTTGTAAATAAAAAAAATTAAGAATATTAACTTGAAAATAACAGCAACAGGGGTGGAAAGAAAATAAAATAAAATGAAAAAGTAGTACCAAAGATCTAGAATCTAGACAATCCTACAGGTATTGACAATGCGATGATAATGCCCTCTCTTCTCAGAGTACGAAAAAAAATTATGCAAGTGATTATTTGATGTCTCTCGACTTTTAATATTTTTATTTTATTTTCAAACCCTTGATCTAATCATGTGAAATATTGTCTCCAATCAAAACACATAAAAGAACTAAAATAAGAAAATTAAATCATTTACATAGAAAGTTGCAAAATCAATCCAAGTAGTGTCTTTATTCCTTGATCTTTGAATACAAGAAATTAAGATTCTTCTCTCCTTTTCATTCTCTCAACATGGCCTCTCAACCTATGCCTAAAAGAATTAAAAGAAAGAAGAAGAAGAAAGGGACTTAGAGAGAAATGGTGGATGGGAGTGGAATAGAGAAAGAGAGAGAGCCTCCAAGGTTGTTACAAAAGATGTTGCACAAAGTGATGGACGTCCAACGCCTTTGGCTGGACCTTTTTTTTTTTTTTATAATCTCTGATGTCCCTTTGTTTGGTAACGCACCTCCTCCATCTTGGCTTGAATTCCAAGCAATCCTACTATCTTGGTAACAATTTAAACTTCAATTGGTTTCTTGTCAGTGATAGAGTCTTGTGGTCCAATTCTTTACATCTTGGGTTCCTCAAAAGATCTTTAAGATTGCATATGAGAAGGATTCCAAAGAAAATCAGATTTTGTGCCAAATTTGTGCTCCCATATGTAGGACGTCCAAGGCTTGTGGACCCACTAGTGGACGTGCAACATTTAGCTTGGATTCTCTTCTTGCTTCTTGATTTCCTTCTTGGTCTTTATCTCCTTCTTGATTAGATTTCTTCTTCCACAAGTTTGACTTTGTGGAGATCTCCTTCCAATACAAACTTGCCATCCACCCACGTTGCTTTTCCATGCCATAATAATTCCAAGTGGACTTGACTCCTTTGTATTAGGTGGAAGCTAACTCTTTCACAACCAAGGCACATTCATCTAACCATCATGGTCCCACCAATCATGTAAATCTTCATGGGATATATTTATATAAAATTCCATGTGTGGGCCATAAAGCACTAAGAACTTCCTTGCATTTTATGGAGATCTTCTTGCTTTTCTTTACAAGTTTGATGAGTTTCCCATGCTTGCACATCTGACTTTCCCTTGACCTCTCTTCTCAAGCTTCATCAATGTGGGTCCCATGTTGTTGATTTTTCCTACAAATTGAAAGAAATTAATTAATCACATATAATAAAATAAACATGAATTATGCATGGGACCCCATATGCCTAATGATGCACCCAAATGACAAACTTTTCAAAAATAGGATATGGTGCCAAAAATAGCAAGTATGCATTAATGAAGCCAAAAACTAATTTTGGGGTAATGAATGAGATGAAAAATCTTAATTTCACAAAAGTCATGCAATTCAATGAATTTTGACCAATTCCGACCATTTTTCAAAAAATATCCCTAAATACATGTCATCATGAAATTAAGTGCAATTCTATACAATTAAACCTAATTAAGTCCACAAATGCTCATGAAATGATGACCTAATGACCTAATTTTGTGGACTTATCAACTCATTTATTTATGTACATGGTTATCTTGACAAATATGATAATGTGTTTCAAATGTTCAGTAACATTTTGTAACTATCCTTCTATATATATTTAGATTCCTATTTTGGTGCACCTCTATATTTCATTAGTTTAGGACTACTTTTTTTCCCTAAAATCTCTCCACTAATTCTAGTAAGATTAATTAGGACTCTCTTTCTATATTTTTGGCAATTATAACCCTACAAAAGGGTCATTAGAGATTGTAGTAGGCAATCATAAATTATCAATAAAAATTCTATTTTGGAGGTTTTTGGTTTCTCGGGCAATCGGAAGGAGGAGTCGGGTTTTGTCGAATGATCCGAATTATCTAACTGTTATAAATTTGTACATGTAAAACACATTTCCCTATTCCATGCGTAAAAGGCAAACAACCCCTTAATGCTATATAAGAGTGGTTTTGATTTAGAGGGCAGTATAGAAATATGAGAAATAAAAAAAGTAATTTTCCTTTCAAATGTTATATATGTTCTATTTGGAAAAGTCATGTTTCATGACATCGAAACAGTCTACAACATAGATTGCCCTTTTTATACGTTTGATCATCTCACAACCTGCTCAAAATCGTGAGTAAACACACTTCTGTTTTGTGTTTATGTGCAGTTTTCGGTTCACCTGAGAATTGAATCAGACATGTTTTCCTTAAAAAGACTACCAGTATTCGTAAATCCGATCTTCTCTCGCATGCAAATACGCTACAAAGTGGAAGTTGCAGAAGAAATTGTCATCGTTGGTGGTGGAATAGCAGGGCTTGCAACATCATTGGGACTTCACAGGTATTCTTCAACCATCTTTCCACCATCATCATCATCGTCATATCATTAACAAATCCTAATTTAATCAATCTGGTCGGTTGAAAGGATAAACTATTTTCTTTCTTATAAGAAAATCTCTGTAATTAAAGGGGAAAATATATTTTACTCTAACTCAATACCAAGTCATCCTCGTTATCATCATTATGAAAGCCTTGTCCAAACTATGTTCTCTATTTTAATAAATTTTGAATCAAAGGAAATCCTTCTTGATGGATCTGAATATAGAGACTTCAACACGTGGCCGGAGATCTATGTACGTTATGGCGATACGATTGAGAAGCTCTGCGGATTTTCCGGAGATCTATGTACGTTATGGCGATACGATTGAGAAGCTCTGCGGATTTTTTCGCATCAGTCAAACATATGGGAATGGAGAGTATCCAACCCCAGGGCTTCGTTATCTTATATAGAGAAGTCCCAAAGAGTCATACTTACGGGAGACTTCTTCGTTAGGAAACCCAAATCCATTGATCCTATTGGGAGTCTTATTTGTAGGGACATATCAAGTCTTATAAGAAGTGTGATTCTATTCTCTGCAGGCCTCTGCCCTGCTTGATCTGACATGGGACCCGTGGCATGCGGGGCCACATGATTCCCTACACTTTGATATATTACACTTCTTTATATTTATCCTTGATACTTCTATCATATCCTCTGTGGCCTACTCCTTTCCCCCAACCCTCGAAAACCAAGTATTAAAAAAAAAAATCAACACTAAGTAGTGGAAGAGGATTCACTTTGTCACCACTTTTTGATGGATCAGAGCGATGCCTTTCAGGGCAAAATGGGAACGAGAATCAATTATTATATCCTTGAGTTCATAAAAAATTCATTCTTTATTGAGAGGAAGGGCACAGCAAGGGCTTGCATAAATGAAAGTCTATAGAATCTAAAATTTGCAGTGTTAGACAAAAGCTCTTTCACACTACAAATTCTGCAATTGGAAGATTTCTGTTTCTGCGGTGCTATGGAAAAATGGTTTTGATACTAAGGGTGGAGCCATAATTTTATTAATGGGGAAAATAGTTTATTAACTTTTTACAGTAATTTTCCTTTCTCCGTTGGCACCCCCACCAAGACATAAAATAAATAAATATTTTGTCTCTTCCTTATTTCTGTGTAACTATCAAATCTCAAAAAGGTAGAATGCATAGAAAAGCGAATATTTTCCCATGAAATTGGAGTTATCAAATGTGTTCTATAACCTCTCACCGTAACAACAAGGGGTTGATCGGTTGGCAATACCGAATGTGACATAGTTGCCCTGATATCGATCTATAGGTTTGCCTCTCTTCCCACGTGTGGCTCTCCCTTTCACTTTTTAGGCTTCATCTTCCCCACTTGTACGGAATCTCCTTTCCACAGTGTGGGCTTCTTCATCCACTTATGTAGGCTTTCTCGGGTCCAGCCTCCAAAGCTAAGAAAAAAAAAAAAACACCTCCACATGTTAAAAACAGGAAAATCCATATGGGTCCCTCATTAAAAAACCTAAATCCACTCCATGGCTTTGTAGGATGGGAGTGAGAAGCCTTGTTTTGGAGTCTTCAGAGAGCCTGAGGGTTACTGGGTTTGCATTCTTGACTTGGATGAATGCATGGAAGGCAATGGATGCTCTGGGCATTGGAGATTCTCTTAGGCAGCAACATGTCCAACTTCAAGGGTAAGGAAAATCACTGCTTTTACCTTTGGCCTCTGGCCATTATATCTGTTTTCTTGTTTACTCTTTTTCCCTCTCATGAATTTGACTCTGCAGGACTACTTGTGTCTCCGCGACCACGGGACTCACCACCTCCCGTTTGTCATTTTTGGTACCAGGGAAATGGTTAGTGACAAGTAAACTTGTTTTATATTATTTTATAGTACGTCTCCTTTAGATTTTTTTTTAGATATTGTCTGTACAGCTTTACTAAGACATTCGCCTGCCAACTATTGGAGAGTAACAAATTCCCATTGAATTGTTTGGGCTTATTCTAGGTTCATACGATATCACACAAATAACACTATATGATATCTTAGGACCGATTTCTTACATCCATATGATATTGCACATTTGTTTTATGAGCAGTTCTACCAGAAATAATTGAACTTCGACTGTTCAAGGACAAATTTAAAGACGAAGGGATGCCATATGGTCAAAGTCCTAATTTTTTTAGAGGTATGTAGTATAGTTAGTAGGTCATGTAAAAGGACTAATTAAATGCGCAAACTTCTATGGTAATACAAAATTTTTCGAAATCTTACTATATCACAAAAAAAAAAAAAAAAAATTTTCTTGCAATATCATATATTTACTTTGCAAACTTTATCAAAAATCTGAACCTGAAATGGGTCTTGTCCAGATGGCTTCCACTTGTATAAGTGTGTTTATCAGTTATTATATGAATAGATTTTGCAACTTGTACCTGTGAATGCTGTAAAAAGCTAATAAAGTATGTGCAAATTAGCATAATGCTCCCAAAATGTGCAAAGTTAATAAAGCATGTTCAGTTTGGTTACCTAGAAACTGTTTATACAGAATCCAAACGGGACACAAAAGCTCTTTATCTGAAAAAACACTGGTTAATATAGGACTTCAACTTCTACTTTGGGCCCCATATGGATCCTTAATTTGCTCTTCACTTGATTTTCTTGTAAATCCAATTACTTGGATATCTTTGTACATGTAAATGGCTAAGGAAATGAAGGGAGCAAAAGAATTTTGATTTACAGCTGGTAACTTTGCGCGTACAAAGAGTTACCTGCACTTGGTTTTGGGAAGTTCCAAAATGGGCCCTTGAGAATCTAATGGTTTCTCCTTTTTAAGTTAAAAAACATTTTATCATATATGAAGAGAAGACCAGGCAAGTGGACGGTACTAGACCTTGTTTTTCCCATTATGATGTAACTACAATGTTTATCATATATGAAGAGAAGACCAGGCAAGTGGATGGTACTGGACCATGTTTTTATTGTAGTTACATCATAATGGGAAAAACATGGTCCAATACCGTCCACTTGCCTGGTCTTCTCTTCAGAAATGATAAACATTGTAGTTACATTATAATGGGAAAAACATGGTCTTGTACCGCCCACTTGCCTGGTCTTCTCTTCATATGAACTCTCAGTCTCAGTCTCCAAACATCAATTGAGTACTTCCACCAACTGCGCGCCATGATTCTGTAACAGTTTCAGCTGTGACTATAAGTGATTTTGAGACTGTTGGCCTTGGCAGTCACGTGGGCTAGAACCCACTTTTAATGGCCTGTAGGCTGTAGCATAGAACAAACTCAATTTTGATGGCTATAAAGACTGAGAGGGAGAAAAAATGGAATTGCCCACTTATATACAAAAATGAGATGGCTCTGGCTCATATGAAGTCCGCAACATGAATGGCCTGGATCTCCACTTATGATATGGGGACATAAAGTGGAGGATGTAAAAAGAAGAGGAAAATAAAATTGAATGCCTATGGATCCTCAATCCATTTATTTTGGCTAAAGAACAACTCATTCTTTACCTCAGTGGTAAGGAGTGACAGTTATTACCTAGGGTTCGAACCCTAGGTACGCCACTCTTTATGCATATACGGGCTTTCATCCCGCGTGTCTGGGCTCCTTTCTCAATTGAGTGGGCTGTCTTCCCGTATATATATGGGCTCTCACTTAGTCACAGCCCCCTTATCTGGGTTAAAAAAAAAAAAAGAAAAAAGTATGAGCTTTAGGCTCTGGTCCGTCGGCACTTGATCATAGTTCAAATCCAGTAGTTTGGACCCAGATTCCTGATTTGCAGATAATTTAAGAAATCAAAGTATCTAACCACTGACTTAAAAAATCAAAATTAGTGCTTCACACTCCACTCTGTGCGTGGTGGAAGCCATAAAAATTATCATTTATTGCCTTTCTAAGGTGTGAAGGACAACCCGTCTTTTTCAACTTTAAAAAACAAAAAGAAAGAGTGTTAGATATGAAAAATATATGCATCAAAGGGACAAGTTTGGGCAAAGTAAATGTAACAGGAAGGCAGGATCTAATTTCGTAAAGTTAATATATATAAATATATATTTTTTTTTGTATGAAGTATTTGTGGAGAATTTTTTATTTTGAAACATGTAAAGGGCCGTAAGGTCAAAAACCCAACCAAGATTACTGAATTTGGGGTATGAAAGGTATTAAAATGACAAAACAAGTTGAGATGTATCACTAAACGATAAAACTGAAAGGGTCGAAATTATAAGTCATAGAGACCTTAGGGGGTATATATATATATATATAAAACTCAATAAGTTATGTGAAATTTTTTGTAGGGCATAATATATAACTAATTAACTAATTACAAGAAGGTTATGAGAATTAGCTATCTATGAAAAAAAGACAGGATCTGTTAGATTTTATCAATTGTCCAATCTAAAAACCATGAAATGAATGTGCATTAAAGTTTTTATTTTGAATGTTCACAATTAGACCGCTTGCAACATCCAGCAAAATTATTTTTTTAGATGGCTTAGAATAATGCAACCATAGCTTTTTATTGTTGAAGTTGTATGTAGACCCTTATGTTTATTCATATCTAAAGGCATCATTTTTAGGCATAGATTGTCCAACAATACAATTTATAGTAAAAGAAATAAATTTCATCATTAAAACAATATTACAGTACAATTATATTGCATTATGTGGACATGAAATCTGATATAATATCTTTTGCTCATTATCATGTTGTACATATACTATTTAATAAACAACTCATAAAACTTTATAAAACATTAAGAAAGGAAGGTTTTATTTTTTTCAAATACACCCTCATTTTGTTTATATGAAACACATTCCTCTTCAAAATACTCAGACTCACTCCTTGTTTACTTTGCTTCTCTTCTCATCTTTTTTTGTTTAAATACCAAAATTATCCCTAAACCATGATATCTATTTTTTCGCTTGAACACCCATGATCTCTATGCAGTTTTTTGCTTGATATGGGAAAGAGTGGTAAACTATCGTAGTCCTAACTAAATTAGTCTAATCTATCAACCCAAGGGTCATCCCTGCGGTCTTCCATGCATTACCTGCGGATGCTCTGCCTGATCGAGTACATTGCTTCCGTCATCCTTCGTGCCACCCAAGTACACACCTCCACCTTTCCTCTGCCCAAGTACACTAGTTGGGGTTGTCTGGCATCCTAATACGTAGGTGGGAAGCGAAGCCTCCTACCACTGAGGCATCTCATGCTTCTCGATCTCCATGTAGCCTTCTCTTTCGAAGACTTTTGACGAAATTTTAAAATATAACCCATTTGTGAATCCCAGAGTCTACATTTCATGCATAATTTGCACTTAGGACTCTCCATGTGCCTTGTGTTGTGGGGAATTCGAATACCCTTGATTCGATCCGTCAATCGCAACGCGGCACAATCCAACCCTAGTAAATCCTAGGCTCTGATACCACTTGTTAAGATATTGGACCATCACAAACTCCACATTGATATGATATTGTCCACTTTGGGCCTAAGCCCTCATGGATTTGTTCTTGGGTTCTACCCAAAAGGCCTCATACCAATGGAGTACTTAGTCCAACTTATATGCCCATGATCTTTCCCAATTCTAGCCGATGTGGGACTTTGGTTGCACATCCCCAACAAAGTGGACAATATCATATCAATGTGGAGTTTGTGGTGGTCCACTGTCCTAACAAGTGGTATCAGAGCCCAAGCCCAGACTTAGCCCGGAGAATCCTTAGATTGCCAAACAAAAGGTGGTGGGCCCAGTGATGCGCAGGAAAAGCGCAAGTACTCACGATTGGTGGATCCGTTGTGAAGCTCTCGAGTTGGCTCTTCTCGATGGAGCAGACGGATGGATGATCGTTTGAGGGGAGGCCCGGTAAAAATATCCAAAGAGATATGATCCTTTGTTTGAGGGGAGGATTGTTGAAGATGTGCAACCAAAGTCCCACATCGGCTAGATTTGGGAAAGGTCATGGGCATATAAGTTGGACTAAGTACTCCATTGATATGAGGTCTTTTGGGTAGAACCCAAGAATAAATCCATGAGGGCTTAGGCCCAAAGTGGACAATATCATATCAATGTGGAGTTTGTGGTGGTCCACTGTACTAACAATTAAGGGGGTTCTTGTGTATGCGGTCCATTCAAATGGGTGATCGGGAGGGCCCCACTATGGGCCGTGCATCGTAACAACAAACAAAAGGTGTGCATTAGATAATTTCTTGCATGGCCCCTACTATGCCTATTATAAACATGAGTGCTCCGTGCATTGAGTCTGGAGGATCCTCACATTCTAGGAATGATGATAAATTTAGTATTGCACTCGATGTGGTATATCAAAGTCTAAACCCCCAAAATAAGGGCATGTTTGTACAATAATGCTAATGATTCTTGATAGCACGGAAAAGCCTTCAGTTTTCTATTCTCTCTTGTTAGGTAAAATGCTTTTCTACTCGAAAAAAGGTAAAGATCAAGTTATTTTTCTTAAACTATGCAAAAAGGAAAAACAAAACATCTCCTTTGAGAAAGAATAGGAATTGTCTTTAGCAGCACCACAGAAAGGAATCAGCAATGCCAAAACATCCTGAATGTATCCTCTTTTATTAGCTCTCGCCAAATTTAAGTCCAATAGTATTGTGGCCCATTCGCCAGATTGATAATATGTAAATTACATTTTCTATAATATTTTATATGCATAGTTTTTAAGATATGATCTGATGGTGGGCTCAACTCCTAAAAGACTGAAATCTAGCAAGAGCCCACACAAGAAAGAAAATTTATTTTGTGTGGTTTAGATTTCATCAAGTGGGCCTCACCGAAGAGAACCGCTAAATTTCTTGATATTGGAGGATACGGGCTTGAGTAGTTCTTGAGTTACATTAGTATCCTCCTAGCTTCCTTAGCGATCTCTCTGAAGGCGGTGAATTCTCTACTGCTTTATTTTTAAAAATCACAATACATGGTATTGGCATGGATTTTGGGCTGCTAATCCACTCAATACAAAAGAACTTTGGGATTTAGTCATCTACTAGAAATCATGTTCATTATGCACCAGTCTAGGTGTCCAATCTATAGCCAAGAAAATGATGGATAAAATAGAAACTTTGCACTTCATTTCTTATTATGCATTTTGTGGCTTTAGATCCAACGACATCAAAGCCCCTTTGAGTTTTTTCTTTTTTTGGTAAAAGGCCCCTTTCACTTGATTTATTGATTTTTTTTTCAAATCAATAGATCCTAAAGTCCAAGCTATGCCATTAGGCACAACAAACTCCTATAATAAAAAGCATTGCAGAGTGTCAACTTCTCAAGCGCTGGAGGATCCAAAATTCCAAATCCATTTTAGAGTGGGACATATGGTAGAATTTGTGGGGCCACTAGCATTACTGGATACGAGTGAACCTTAAGAATAAACCATCTATAAAAAAATTACTTGGCCTATAAATCCATTGGGCTCACTTATTTAGGTTTTCCCTAAAAATGAAATGCTATGCAGTCAGCCTATAAATCCATTAGTGGGGCTCACTTATAAAAGTAAATACTATTTTATGAGTATCCATCCCTATTTACATGGGATCTGTCATAGATCTCACTATTGTAAGAGTTAACCCCTCCCTCATGTGAAAATCTTTTTCTTCTTGTTCTTTAAATAATTTCTAAATGTCCTATTTATTTGCATAAAATTGAACTCCAATGAAATCAAACTAAATAGGTTCCACTCAAGAAATATTAAAAAAAGGCGAGCAGTGGTCCCCGACTGTAGCTCGGCTGTTTAGACTAGTGACAGTGTGTGAGTTTGAATCCTGATTTTCCTAAGATTTGTAGGATGATGATGGATCTTCCTTCACCTTTGTCTTTCAAAATTTAGTCAATGTGGTAGAAATGCATTTCTTAGAATACCAAATAATATCATTTCATTTTGAACCGATATGTAAGCATTTGTATGGAACCCAAAACTGAAATTGCCCACTAAGAAGAAAAGTAGTGAAATCACATGTTTTAAACCTAATTAATTTTATGGTAGACCCGACTCCTTATTTAGTAAAATTTGGCTTAAAGCCATCGGGCATTTTTATTTTGAGCGATTTGAATTTTACAAATTACATTCTCATGATGAGTTTATATGCTGACCCGAAGGATTTCTCCGATTCCTGAAGACTTGCCCATGTTAAATAAAATAAATTGCCTAAAATCGAATTTTAACTTTGGATTCTCTAAATTGTAACAATGCAGTGGAAACCATGAAGTCCGATGTTTAAGGAGAAGAACATTACTTGAAACGTTGGAGAAGGAGCTTCCACAAGGCACCATCAGGTTTGGGTCGAAGGTGGTATCGATAGAGCAGACCCACAACTTAAAGATGGTGCATTTAGCAGATGGCACTGTCATCAAAACTAAGGTGAAGTCTTCATTTCCATAGTCTTTGTGGAAAATTTATCTTAAATTTTTTTAGCTAGCTATTCCTATCAAAACTTTGAAGCGTTAGAAGAGGCAGCATAAATACTATTTAATACTTTCCCTCGAGTACAACCCCCACTCCTCAACCTTAAATGTTGATCCTCAAGTCAAGGTTGGTTCTAATTATGTGCTTTTGGGTTCATTTGTGAAAATGTTCAGGTGCTGATAGGGTGTGATGGAGTGAACTCAATGGTGGCCAAATGGTTGGGCCTCCAAGAGCCGGTCTTCATGGGCCGCGTGGCTATAAGGGGGTTTGTGGAGAACCCAGATGGTCATGGTTTGGAGCCCAAGTTCTTGCAGTTCTTTGGAGATGGCTTCCGTGGTGGTTTCCTGCCATGTGATGACAATTCTGTATATTGGTTTTTCACTCACTCTCCTTCTCACAGTAAGATGATTGTTTTCATTCAATCTAGCTGTCCCTAATCTCCATGCAACCTGTGATTTTACATAATTTAGGTGGGCTGGGCTCTGGCCTGTTGTTTAACATCCGGGCTGGGACTGGTTATTGCTCAGCCCGGCCTTGAACGCCCCTACCCGAATATATATATATATATATAGAGCAAGCCTCTCCTAAGCTCAAGCTTAGGATATGGTAAGCTCAAGTGTGTGGTGTGATCGCTTGCGCGCCAGTCACTTGCACACCCATGCTCAACGTAGTAGGGCGTGCACCTGAGCCCACCAATCAATGGGAAGGTGGGGATCGGAAAATGTAGATGGCCCTATGTCTTCGTAAAATCTCAGGCCCCTTAGATCATCTTAACCCCTTGATTTGTGGCCCACAAGTTTAATAGTTTTATATCAAAAGAGATTTTTAACAGTTGATCAAATAGTCACTCCCATTCGTCTCAGTGTACAAAATGGGCCCCCACAAGGCAAGAGCCACAGGGGGATCCAGAAAAAAGGGGACCCAAACGTACGTTAATTAGAGGCTGTCCACAAAAAACACCCTCATAGGGCATGCATTTTTGTACAAGTGATCAATCTAATATCATGCATCAGTTCAACTGTCATGAAATCTTGGCTACCACTAAGGTTCATGTGACTTGAATGGCTCCTGAACCCCACAAAATTCAAATAGAATATATCTACATAAATACTCCCATATGATCATATTCCATGGATCATTGGCCTATGCATATGTGTGTGGGTGCATGTGTTTTTCTTGTAACATCTATGTTGTTTCTTTGATAGACGAACAAGTAGAAGATGACCCAGCTAAGATGAAGCAATATGTGTTGAGCAAGCTTAAGAGGTTGCCTGCAGAAGTAATTGATGTAGTTGAAAGGACCCAATTGGATACCATCTTCCGCCATCCATTGAAACTAAGGTTTCCTGCAAAATTGTTATGGGGAGATATTTGCAAGGGGACTGCTTGTGTGGTTGGTGATGCATTCCATCCTATGACACCTGACCTTGCCCAGGGTGCATGCTCTGCACTGGAAGATAGTGTGACTCTGGCTAGGTGCATTGGAGAGGCCCTACTGAGGAAACCCAAAGAAGAAGATGAAGAATATAATAGGATCGAGAGGGGATTGGAGAAGTATGCAAAGGATAGGAGATGGAGATGTTCTCAACTCATTGCCACAGCTTATGTGGTTGGTTTTATACAACAGAGTGCTGGAGCAGTGATGAACTTCTTCAGAGATGAATGCTTATCAGAATATTTAGCTAAATTGTTCCTGAAGAAAGCTGATTTTGATTGTGGCAAGCTTGATAGCCCTTGATCGTTGCTCTCTATATATGTGTGTACTATTTTTGTTGGACTTTGGCAAGCTGTTGTGCTAAGTTATTGTAATAGCATAATAGTATAAACTAGCACAACAATATGTGCTTAACACAGTATTTCAATGCATTACAAATTAAATACCCATACGTTAAAAATTATGTGGCCTCTTTCCAACGGGCAAGTTGCATAAATAAAAATTAGCACAATAACCTGTACTAAGCACGGGTATGTCCATAAATGGGTAATTAAATACCAATACATAAAAAAAATTAATATAAAGAAAAATGAATTAATGATCATAGCAAAGATTCAAATTTTCCACCTGACATTGATTTAGTAAATGAGCAGTTTTGAGAAGAGAGAGAGAATCACAGCAAACTGGTTAGAAATTGAAAGAGAAATGAATTAAACAAAATCTTTCTCTCTTCTTCAATGATTAAAATAAAATATCATACCTTTGAAGAATAATTAACTCTAGACATTTGGTAAACATATTATATGCAAATCCACATTATACACAAAATAAGTTTTTAGAAAGAAAATAAAAAAGAAAATACCATGACAATAGTAACCAATTCAAGAATCTGAGATCGGAAGTAGAAAAGGAGCATGAGATGTAGGATGCATAGAGAGTAAGAGAATAAGTATAAATGCATATAAGTTGGATAGAAATAGAGGTAAAGGAAAAGTAATAAGTAATTTTAAGCGGTTGCATGAGACAAGAGTGTTTGCATAAGTGGAGAGTTACCATTAGAAGTGGAGAGAGAATGTGGAATATTGATTAAGTTATAAGTCAAAATTACAACTGATAGTCAAAATTAAAGCCCAAACCTTTGGCTTTAATATATTATAATAGAAAAATTGGGTAAGAAGGCAGTAGAAGAGATGAAGTGGATCAAGAGATTTTACAAAAAAAAGGAAGAAATAATTAGAACTAAACTAAAGACCAGTGGGTGGTTTGATAAAATAAAAATATGAGTAGGCACTTACAAGAAAAGAATGTGAAACAAATAGGGATAATTGTCTGATAAAATTACAACCACCGGTCAAGTGCTTGATAGTTGGCCCACACAAAAGGGAAGAGAGGCCTAACAACGTCAATAGATGGTTTCTCCCATAGAAAAGTAGGTGAACTACCCTACAAAATCTTTACCAATCTCCATTGTGTCTCTTATCCCTATGGTTGCATGATTGGAAGCACATAAAAGTGGTAAGAGGGTTCAAGGAATATCGGCACACCATCTTCTTCATAAAAAGAAAACCCTATGAAATGTTAATATAGGTTTCCAAAACAAAATAAATTTATTATCAAAGTTTAAATCTCAACCACTGAAAAATAAATGAAATACTAGATAAATCAAGGCTCTTTATATTTGATTGAATTTATCAATTGCTTCGATTTGAGGAGTCAAGGATGTAAAACAAAGAAATATTGGCGAAGGTAACCGCGATACAAGGTATTTTTTTTTTCTCAATGGGGATAACAAACAATAAATTATGAAGATAAGTATATGAAAATATATAGAACAATTTTATTTTTTTATTATTTTTTTTGGTTGTTGTAATGACAGAGAACAATAGTTGAAAGATCATTGGTCGAGAGGATATTCAAGCATTTAAGCAATGCTAATTTGATAACCCATCCAATAGATCCAATTTCATGTTTTTTGCACTTTCGTTTTTATCTAAGTAGGTAATTTATTAGAAATGCAAAAGTGAAGCATTAATAGATCTTGTGTGGATCTGGTGGACCGGTCCAAGTCTTGAGCTTAGGCAACTCCCTCTCGAGCTGCACCATGAGCTAACCCAAGTCAACCTAACTCCACCCGAATAGCAATCCATATAGGGAACTCACAAATCCGATCGAATTTAGGTAAGACATTTTTCAATTTGTCATTTGGGTTGAGGTCGTCTAGGGTTTATCAACATAAATTTTGGGTCGTACTTGGGTTGAATTGTACCCCATCTGTTGAGCCAGATTTGTAGCCCTAGTCCTATTATCATCAGTTCTCTTAGCCCATGTTTAACAGTGGGGAAGTTATTCTAGCAGTCAGTTTTTTTTTTTCCATCATTTTACCAATGTTTGATTAATAATAATAGGTGGAAAAGTGAAGTCCCATCTGCCACTTTTTCGGTCATAAAATTTCTTTACTTCATAAATACATATAAACTAATTATTTTATCAGTTGTTAACTTCTCATGTCACTTCAATTTACTTTATTCTATTAGAACAAACAGAGTTATAGTTTCTTAAGGTATACTCTACTTCTTGAGCAAGGCTCTCCTAAGCTCGAGCTTAGAGAGAAAGTTTCGTACGGTCGTTCTTATGGGGCCCACCTTTGGTCTATCCAAATGGACCAAACACATGATCCCCTTAACTTGCACATGTTTACCAACTTTCGGTAAGATCCGAATTTACTGGACCGTTGGATTGACTATATATCAATCCGAATGGATTGTTGACCATTAAACTCTTGGGCCCATATGAAGATGATAAAAATTACGGTTGGAGCTGATTTTTTTGCAGGAAGGAAGATCCTAGGGAGTCTTTGAAATCCCCCACACCCCATCCCCATGTGGGTCCCCAAGTATGCCCCACCACACACTTGAGCTTACCTTATCCTAAACTTGAGCTTAGGGGAGCCTTACTTATACTTCTTTACACAATCATTACCTTTCTCAGCAATTTGACATTTACTTATAATTTGAACTAAGATAAGAGTCAGCAAATAGTAACGTACTCACTTTACTCATATTTCTCAAAGGAGAAATATACTTTCGAATGGAGTAAAACATTTCGGTGGCTGATAAAGTTAAAGTAAAATCTTTTGGCAGATGAAACTTTCCTTTCCCGCTTGTCGTGACTAATAAAATTGGATAAAGTTGAAAAAAAAAAATGACGGTAGAACTACTTTTGCATACTTTTCATTTAATACTTGAAAACAAACATTACCATGTTTGAATAATTCACCAAGAAAACAATATAAAGTAAATGTTAAATAAATCAGAAAAGTAATTTGTATAAAGGAGAAGTATATTTTCCAATAATCTATATTTGTGTTCATTTTCATTGAATAAAGTAATTTGAAGGCCGACGAGAAGTTAATGATTGATAAAGTAACTGATTTGTTCGTATTTTATGAAATAGAATTTTATTGCTTCAAAAATCTTAATAAAGTAATTTCCCACCATTTTCACTTTTGAAAAACAAACGAGTCCGAATTCCCTGTTTCGTAGAAGCAGAGAAATACTATTTCATCCAATCAACATTTGCCAATGGTATAAAATCTTGTATCAGTTAATGCACTCTCTCAATTAATTTCTTAAAATGAAAAATATTAAATGACATGTTATAAAGTTAGCCAATGTGGATACGATGAAAGGGTATGTCCCAATTTCTATGAAAATGCGGACTCAACAAACATTGCATTGCCATGGGCATTTTCCAAAGGGCCCCTCTATTTTCTTACAAACCACAAATACCCACTACCACTACCATTGGCTTCTATTTCTATTTCTATTTCTATTTCAGGGAAGCAGCGGCAAAGCACAATCTTTTTCGGCTTTTCCTACTCCCCAAGCAAACAAAAGACCAAAGAAGAAAACCAAAATCAACGTTTTTCCAAAACCCTAGCTCAGATCTACAGCCCCACTTCGTGTCTCAATCTCTACTAGGCAAGTATTTCGAAACCCCTTTTCTCGTTCCTTCGATTTTTTCCCCTTTTTTTCTGATTTTTTTTCCAATTTTTTGCACAGCACAATGACTCAAGATGTGGAGATGAAAGTGGATGTGGAGATGAATGAAGTTACTGCAACTCCATCCAATCCTATTTCTTCCCCAGAGCACTCTCTTCTTCAAAGTAAGAAACAACAAAACCCCAATAAACCCCTTGTTCCTTTGATCCTTTTCTCTCTGTTTTTTTTTTTTTTTTTTGGTTGAATTCTTAGCTATATGAATCTAATCTTGATTGGGGTGAAATGGGGTGGTCTTAGATTTGAAGGAGATTGTGTCTCTCATTGAGACGGGGACGTACTTGAAGGAGGTGCGCCGCATTGCCCGAGCGGTCCGCCTCACCATCGCTTTGAGGCGGAAGCTGAAGGCATCAGTGCTCTCCTCCTTCCTCGATTTCGCCCTTGTGGAGGGTTCGGAGGCGCATTCGAGGCTATCGTCTTATATTCCCAAGGTAAATGTGGTGAATTGTTATTATTGATGTATCAATATAAGCATGATTTATTAAGTTATACTGGTTTCTGTGGAAGAGAATTTTATGCAAACATGTCATGTGCATTGTTGGAAAACAGGGATTTCTAGCTTAATATTGTCAGTTTAGCTATTGTCTTGTGGATTATAGTTGTTTGTCTTGTTAGCTTGGAATGATATAGTTTTTTTGACCCATTTTTCATTGATCTGTCCAATGTACAAAGTATCTTATTGTTGGTTTTTGAAGGACTCTTGGTTGGAGAAGGTCTACTGAAGTCTGAAGGTATGGCTAAGATCACCTGATGTGGTGGTATTGAAATTCTAGAAATTCTAAGCAATGCCCATCCATCAAAGGCAATAGAAGTGAAGGATTACAATTGAACAATAGCAAGTGGCCATTTTTTCCCTTGATAGGAAATTATTACCCACCCATCATCTTAGTAAATTAATTCTAGGAAATTGTTGTGCCCATTTACATCACCACCGTAGGTATTCTGCCCCTCACACCTTCACAATCCTTCAGTGGAACTCCCTTTACTGTAAATTCGTAAGAATTTAACATGAAGGAGGCAAACAGGAGCTAAGTGACTGGGCAAACCAGTTGAATTGCCTGGATCCTTAAAGATTAGTACTGGGAAGTCCCTCAGTTGTTTGGATTTGAAATTTAATCAAGACAATGTTTTTGATTTGAATGTCACAATGGCCGTTTGAGATGTGTTCGCTTGTGTGGGAACATGACTGGGCAGTGGAAAATTGACTTTGGTGTCAATTCATGATGACTGATTCTAAGTTTCTGGTCTTGTCTCACTATGGCTGATTTTAACTTGTACTTTGTAAAACCGTGTTCTGATAACACTGAATCGTATTTTACTCTAAATTAATGTACTTCCTGGGTCTTTTTGGCTTAAAGATTTTTATTATGTGGTTACACTGACTACCTATTGTGGAACATTGAGAGAGCCGCCTTGGCTGTTTCTCCCTTGTTTGACCTTAGTGTGGCCCGTGAACATGCAAGTAAAAATTTCTCTTTAAAAGCTTAACTCATGAGTACCTTTTTAAAGGACTTTGGAGAGGTAGTTGGATCTAGAATGTCAAGTTCTCCACCTTTCGCATCCCTATAGACATTAGACACTATCCCTCGGATATTGACAAGTAAAACAAAGTTGGCGTTGATTAAATTTGACCACCATTTACCTGTTATTGAAACAAGTACTTGAGTCTTTATCACTTGTGTATAGGTATGAGCATCTGTCATCCACTAAAATTATGTGAAACTCTAGTACAAATCCAGTTTCTTTATAGAAGTGAAAATGACTTAAACCCGTTACTTCTTGGTTGTGACATTGAGCGCCTTCCAATTGCGTGACAGCTAAATGCACAACTAATCCTTTTAAGAATAAATTCTGAATTCCTAAAAAAAAAAGAGACTAAATTCTCAAGATATGACTATCGCAAGGATTGGTACAACACATGAGTACAAATGTACAGTCATATCAAAATAACTTTCTTTTGATATACACAAGATGGGGCAATGGGTATGGGCTACAGCCAATGTGTGATTCCTTATAACTTCCATGTTTAGTTGGTCTAGGAGTTGAAACTTGAAAGCCTAGGTCGATTTATGGCTAAAATCCTAGAGATGCAGGATCTTGTGTCCTTATCCTACTACATAATAGAATGCATTAAAATTTTGAAGCACCTTAGTTAGTGTGTTTGCTAGGGCTCCAAGCATGTTTAATATCTCTCTTAGAGGACGGATAATGATTGTCTAAGTGAGAGTTAAATTTCTTGGATAAGAGTGAAGAAGTTAGAAGTTTAAAACTGGGCCATGGTGTTTTTTTTTTTTTTTTTGAATGATCCATGGTGGTGGTTGTTATTAAAGCATAGGGTCAACAATTGTGCAACAATCAAGGTAATTGTCCATTAACTTTTTAAAATTTTTTTTGAAGTGATATCAAAGAATTTTACTCGAAAATGGGAAAATGGAAGGCATTATATTATATAAGATAGATACATCATAAGAGCAATGCATGAGGGAAGCTCGTTAGGCAAGGCTATGTTACAAGTGTAGTTGTTCTCTTGATGGAGATATGACTTGTACGAAATTCATTTGGTAGTGCTTCTGGATGTGCATTATAGGATTTTAGTATTTCCTTTTGAAATGTTTTATATCTTATTAGCGTAGCATAACCAGCACTTAATATGCATTAGTTAGAGAGGTTACTAATTCAAGGGGAGCTTACTAGGAAGTGCTTTTTTTATGAGATACATGTTGTATGCTCATAGTTAACTAATTCGCTCTAGGTCATCACTGTAGCCACCTCATTTTGACATCCTACCGATGCAGTACAGACAAGGCCCAGGTCCAAGAAGACAACTGGACCAGCCCATTGTCCCAATTGGTCAACCCTATTCATTGGGTTCAGCCAAAGCCCAATTGGATGGAGAGCTACTGTGGACTTTTAATTATATCCCTATTTCTAATTATTATTTGACTAGGATTAATATTAGCAAGTTTTCTAAGAAAGTTTTGTTGCTTAGGGAATAAAGTCTACTAAACTATATAAGGATGTTCAATGCTTTATTGTAGGCATGCTATTATCAATTAATTCCATCCTATTATCAATTAATTCAATTATCTTTGAGTTTTCTAATGGCGGTTGTCATGGTTGTGAGTGCTTTCTTATGTGGAATCCCCTCATTGGATTCGGTCAACCACACCTAAGGCATTGATCTATTCGATCGTGGATCTGGGGTTGCGCCACCCACTGATCGTGTTTTAAATAACACCAAAGGTAGTGACCCAAATTTGACATATCCAAGGTTCATTTTAGGCCAAGCCTGGCTTTTGGCAACCATACCGCCATGCATGAAGGAAGCGAACTTGAAAACGAACCTATTTATGGAAAATTTGGGAACTTATTGACATGATGTTAAATCCTATGGTGGCATTACTGCGTCTTTGTCCAAATTTGGGAATTTATAGATATGATGCCAAAACCTATGGCCGTATTCCTGCGTCTTTGCCCAATAGATTTTTACATTATTTTTATAAAGAATTTTATAATATGATTTCCCAAGATTAATGACAAAACTACAAACATAAACAGCGGTAAATTTTCAATTAGATCCTTAATTTTGATGATTTTGAGCTAATCTACGGGATTATATTAATAAGACAAACGAGGAAACAATTGAAGTTTGTTGCCATGCTATACAACGGTATAGCTAAGATATTAATTGTTTTCGCTTATTAGGCTTATTGTACGGGAAGCTCAGGAAATTACCGGTTTGATGCTGTTAATTCTAATGGTAAACCTACGTATTGAGTAAACTCTAAGATTTATTCCTCTACCTAATCCACGGGTAAAAAATATGGCTTATCATAGGTATGTCTTGGATCAAATCAGCATTAAACCTATAGACAATAGATAATGTGGTAGGGGATTATATACTATTTATGAGGACCCCACAAGATTACATGATTGTTTAGAGATTGTCACCAGGATAAATTTGGCTCTACCTAACCTAACCAGAAGATGACTGATTATTGTAACCGAATATTGCAACTATTCTTGGAGAAAAGAGAAACGGGCCAAAAGTTCGACTAACTTTTGTTATTTTTTTCTAACTTCTTTTTTATTTTAATTAGTTCTTTCAACATGTTGCATAGTAATCTAATCTCCTTTAAACATGTTATCTATTTGCATTTTCCTTTTCCTTTTAGTGTAATTTAAAGTCTTTAAAGGAAAAAGGAGAGCAATAATAATGGACTAAACCTTTGAAAGGGGTCCGTCCATCTATTGCACTAAAATAACCAAACGATGAATTTTTGGGATTTTCTATGCATCCACCCAAGTAGGCCCTTCTAGCCCCTTTATTTCAAAAATCTATAAAAATCCAAATATTTAAAAAAATGAGAAAAACATTTATACTTTTTTTTCCCTACATATTGCATGGTGTGATAAGACTTAGGGTAGTCTTATTTTTATGAAAAATGCCCCTCTTGATGCTTAAAACAAATTCATGATTTTGTGTTTTATTTTTTTTTCAAAATCCACCGTCATCAAATCCAATTATAAATCTTATTTGGGACCCTAGTATTTGGTTTTAAGACGTGATTTCGTGACACCGACCCTCTCTAAAATGACATTTGCCTTGTGAAGTGATAGCTTCATGGCCCCCGTTTTTAGACGACCGTGTCAATCGTCCCCATGTCTTCGATTTAAAAGAACTTTTGGATCCGTCAAATTTCCTATTTTTGTGCATTCATGTGAGCACAAAATTTTGAACATCATCATAGCATTTTTCATGAAAATGAGCCTGCCCCGTTATTTTCCCAAGGGATTCAAGGTGAGCATCCGGTGAATCGGATTCGAAATTCCTTACCAAAATAGTGGCGAACACCCTTTTTTTTTAAATGTTTATTTCATTTTATTTTCTTTCTTACTTTATTACCACCACCACCACCATCAAAGCCTTGTCCCAACTATGATGGATCGGTTATATGAATTCTGTTTCTCCATTTTGATATATTCCAAGCCAAATCCTTAGATAATTTATCCTTATTCAAATCTATTTTTATTACCTCCATCCACATCTGCTTTGGCATACCCTATCCCCTTGGTTGGTCATCAACCTACATGGACAAACTTTTACTTACCGGTGACGTTGCCGGCTTGCGTTGGACATTCCCAAACTATGTCAAACGAGGTTCTCTAATTTTATCCCTTATTTGATGCTACTCCTAAATGCTCTCAAAAGCATTCATTTCTAATTTTATCTTTCCTAGTTTTACCACACATCCACATTAACATTATCATCTCTGCTACATCCATTTTGTGCATATGTTGCTTCTTGATTGGCCAACTTCCTGCTCCATAGGTAATAGCCGGTCTAATCACTATCCTGTAAAGCTTTTCCTTCAATCTTATTGACATTCGTCGGTCAAAAAGCACTCTAGAAGCAAGTCTCCACTTTAAACATCCCGCTTTTATTTTTTCCTTCAACTTTAAATGCATGGAATTAATTACTTTATCTTCATTTTTATATTTATGATGTATTGATTGTAAATGATCCAAATTGATTCGTATAATGCCATCATATGTTGTCGGCGGTCCGGCAGCATAGTGATGAGTGGGCCTCATAATTTCCTTAATCGGATGTGATCAATTGGTGTTATGACAGTAATCCATAATTGGTGATCACATTTTTTACCATTCCTTGGATTAGTTGGGAATCCTTGGAATTGGTTGACATTTAACATATCGCGCATTTTAACATGGTGTTTTCTCCCAAACGGTATCAGAAATCACATCTGATAGACTAGTGATCATGGTGGGACTATTATTTTCTCGTCCTAATTCTTTTTTTGTCACATTTTGTTATGAAAGTGTTTTTAGTCCATTTATCAATGCTCTCTACATTGCAAATGGTTTATTCTCACTTTAGATTACATGTAATTCATTGCCCTTTTGCATTATATTACTTTCTTTTGAATTTGTTTAAAACTTAGATCTCATTTAGGTTTCCCATTTAAATTTAGTGATTTGCTTAGGCTCCTCTTTTTAACTTAGAAAATTTTTAATTTCCCTGTTGAATTAACTAGAATAGGTCATCCTTGTTTTTTTTTCATATGATTGTTTTGAATGCACCTTCGCACCCACTTAAAAAATATATATTTTCAAAAAACACTAGTGAAACAAAAACATCTCTAGTATAGGGAGGCGCCAAGTGATCCTACATTTTGCGTAGTTGATCCGGTATCCCAAATTGTGCTTGGGCCACTTCGTGATAGCTCCTCGAGGCGGAGTCCGATAGACTGGCGATCACGATGGAAAGTAAGGAGATGAGAAATAAAAGAAAGTAAGAATGAGGTGATAGATGAAGGATATGAGAAAGCAAAAGGAGAATGTGAGATATAGAGGAGACGATTGAGATGAAAGTGCGCCTAAATAGCTGACCCCTCCTCGATGAGTGAGCACAAAGTGGCCCGAGCACGATTCGGGATACCGGTTCAAATACGTGAAATGTAGGATCACTTGGCGCCTCCTCGTACTCGAGATATTTTTGTTTCAGCGTTTTTTTGATATAATATATATATTGAGTTAAGGTGCATGCAAAACAATTATAAAAAAGGACGGGCATGTTCTAGATCAATAGGGAACTTAAAAAAAAATTTAAGTTAAAAAGTGGAGTTACACAGATCGCTAAAGTTAAATGGGAAATTTAAGTTTTAAGAAAATTCAAAAGAAAGAAATATAATGTAAAAGGAAATTAATCACATGCAATATATTAAAATGAGAATAAACCAATATTTAAAATGTGGAGAGCGTTGATAAATGGACTAAAAAAAACCTTTCATAAAAAAAAATATGACCCACCTTCCGCGCAACATGGTATAAAGTGTGCCATCTTGGATAACCTATCCACCACAACAAAAATAGAATCCACCTTCCGCGCTGTTTTTGGTACGCCCAGGACAAAATACATGCTTAGATCTTGCCAAGGCTCATGTGGGATATGAAGGGCCTGATATAATCTAGTGTTCTTCTTTTGACCCTTTGCAAGCTAGCATACTCTTCATAGTTCACAAATTCTGTCACCATCTGTCTTCAGGCGGGGCCAAAAGAAGCGATCTTCCACAATTGCCAATGTTTTATCACGCCCTAGATGTCCACTACATCCGCCTCCATGTAACTCTCGTAGGATATGCTCGCAAATAGATGTAGCTGGTAAGCACAACTGATTCCCATGAAAGAGATAGCCATCATGTAGGGTAAGCTTTGGATGTTCTAGAAACTCACCATTGAGAAGATCTTTGTAAATGCGTCCAAAGTCATGATCATTAGGATATTCTCTGCGAATTTCTTTAAAGCCCGGTACTGACGGAAATGGTAATGAGAATGTGAGAACAACAACTTAAGGCATCTACTACCTTATTTTCCGTGCCCGATTTATAACGCAAGACAAGTGAATTCTTATAGATATGCATTAGGTAAGATTTTTTGAGTGCTCTCTACATGAATGGGTTTCGTGGGAAGTAATGATTATCACTTGTGAAGAACGCAATACACTATTTTTTTCTTGGTCTTTTGGGATGACTAGACTGTCTAAGTTCACATTCAACACTGCAATGCCAACGATGTACTTTCTTTTGCGTGGTGGGCGCTAGGAATTGTTTATGATACTAGTTAAAGTGTTTTCTTTAATGTTAAATTTAATGCATTTAGTTAGAGGTGTCCACTCCATATTGGACTTTCGATGACAGTGACATGAGCTATGCACCCTGATACAACAACAGTAGCATTTTTTTTCAGACAGGCAGTCTGCCTAGGCAATCTCTTTTATGGAAATCCAAATTCTTACAGATATAAACAATCATAGTTTATCTGGAACAAATGGAGGTCTCAGGTCCCATACAATGGTGGTCTAAGACTATGACCTTCATTGTCAGAATCAAGAACAGGGATTAAAAATCGGACTCGGACTCGGCCCTAACTCGCTCTCGTCCTAGGCCGAGTTGGGAAAGTCATTCAACTCTCTCTCTCTCTCTCTCTCTCTCTCTCTCTCTCTCTCTCTCTCTCTCTCTCTCTCTCTTCTCTCTCTCTCTCTCTCTCTCTCTCTCTCTCTCTCTCTCTCTCTCTCCCTTCCTTTTTTTTTCTATTTGTTTCTGTGGAACTGAACAGAGTGAGGCACAGAGGTGAGAGAGAGAGAGATGGACTTGGCCGATTCCGACTCGACGTGATTTAGTCATGGCATGTAGTCTAAATTTATTTATTTATTTATTTTGAAAAAAAATGTAGTCTCAATTTATTCTAGTAACTTCTTTTAATTGTTTATTAGATGTAATGAAGCTTTTGTGTCAAAGTCTCAATGATTAATCTTTTATTATTCTGGCTGTAGGGAGATGAGACTCAGATGGAAATCGATATTGCAACATCTGTGACCCAAGGTCCTGCCAAGCACTCTTTACCAGAGCTTGAGATTTACTGTTATTTAATTGTGTTAATTTTTCTAATTGACCAAAAAAGATACAATGAGGTGAGTTACAACTTCCTATTTTCCATCAGTTGCTGTTCTAATATACCCTCTGTCCTCTAACAGAAGTGAATCAAATGCTTATATTCTACTTGAACTTTGTGCTGGTTGTCTTTTAGGCTAAAGATTGTTCGTCCGCAAGCATTACTCGTGTGAAGAACCTGAATAGAAGAACTGTTGATGTTTTAGCATCGAGGCTGTACTTCTATTACTCGTACAGCTACGAACTTACAGATAGCCTGGCTGAAATTCGAGGGTACGTCATAAGAAAACCACAAATAGTAGCAAATCCATGAAATGACTGCAGCACTCTTATCTAAAATGGCTTAGTGCATATTTTGATGTGCCTTAGATTCCAGTTTCACTTGCTACTGGGTAGATGCCATTTCAATGATTGATGCTTCTGTGGCAAAGTGGCATTACAAGAAGATTTTTTTTTTGGCCGAACCAATTATGGCATTGTTTGGTCTTGAAATTGATTGATTAGTGATTCTGTGTGAAGATTCCTTCTCTTGCATACAAACTGCTACACATATACCGTCATGTGTGTTCAATTTTATGATTTCAGCCGATTTGTCCGGTTCGTCCAAATATTTGTCCCAACATTTAGGTTGCCTTTAAAATATTAAAGTTGAAAACTGAAGGGGCTAAACATATTTTTTTAACTTAAAAGTAAAAGTAAAAGTACTTTTTTGGCCTTTTGGCTTAGAAAAATTAGTGGGCTCCATATATTAAAATCTAAATAACTATATGGGCCCTATCGCCCTAATCAAATTCTATTCCAATAAAAAAAAAACATTTTATTATGAATAAGCTAGCCAAGTTTCACTCTAATATGAAATAGCCCATCAAAATATAAATTGACATTGCATTGATTTAGTACAATAAATTAAATGTATCATATATTATTTTTTCATTTTAATATATATAATATTTTTTTCCTAAATATTTCACCGAAATCTCCGAATCGGCCGAAAATTTCATTTGGAGGGCAAACCGAAATGACGGCCAGACCGAATTTCATAACACTGCCTTACTTGCATGAGGTTTGAGTGTTTTGCAGAAAGGATAGGGTGGGTCTCAAATTGTGAATGTTGAATTTTGGCGGACTCATTCCGCAATGTATTTGAGAGGTCTTGATGTTTATCAAAAACCACTTCAGGTGCATCACTGTTTCTTCTAATGTTCAGTACCTAGTTTGTCTTCACTATCTTTGAAGACTTATACCATCAATCTATGTAAGGTTTTATAGATATTTGACAATGTTTGCATATTTGATGCAACCCTCTTTAACCTCTGCTTGGACCTAGCACTTGATGGAGTTGACATACAAGGCAAAGTTTCCCTAAATCATCATTATTGCTAATTTACCACATGGATTTGGATTGGCAAAAATTTTAAAACCAGTATCGACTTAATGTGTGATCTCTGCTCAGCCACAACCCCAAATGACGACGGTGTACCTGGTAATTGTCATCTTTGCCAAAATATTCAAATAGTTTGGTTTGACATAATTCGTATGCAACCCCAAGGGCAAGTCATTTACATCTTGCACCTGCAGTAGATGTGTCCAACTGAGATTTCAAAACTCAGACTCGGGGACGACATAGCCAAGATAAACCGAGTCATACCCTGGAGCCCCACAAAACCTTAAAATATATGAAAAAATTATTAAAAAAGTCTTTAAAAAGGAAAATAATTGCTATGAATTTAAGCCGCAGGTTTTTTAATTATTTAGAATGAATTAAGTAACATTAGGGTATGATGCCCAGATATGGTTATAGCTACTATTAAAAAATAAAGATATGGTTATAGATGCAAACACAGAATCGAGGATTGGAGATATGACTCGTAGTTTCGAAAATATAGGACATAGATACGGATGCCACTAACCTAATTGTTTCTTAAGAAAATTTCTGATTAATGAAATTGTCATTGTTTGCAACATTTTTTTTTTTATGTTGAGAAGTAAGAAAATTATGATATGCTATAAAAAATAGTAGACTTGCTGGGCTATGCTAAACTTGTGCTCTAGAAGTATTGGTGCAGTGTCAAGTACTATACAAGTGTCATATCGGTCTGACACGGATATGTTGGGCATGTAGAAGTATCTGGGTATCATAGATAATAGGTAGTCAGATGAACATTACCTTCGATCCTTGACACATAGAGTCAAATTTATTCATTGAGTCTGAAGCATCTGAAACTATTCGTTTGATTAGTATACTGAACTGAGCAATCCCCAAACAAATATTAGGTCCAAAATTTGGGATTGTTCAATCAAAACCTGCGCTTCAGCTTCAAGTTCCTTGATCCAAAACAGACCAAAATTCCAATGCTCTTCTTAGGGAAAAATGGTCAAGGGCTTTTTGGTTTTTTGGCCTCGTGAATTGGGAAAGGATTTTAGCCTTCCCAAAATTCCAGATTTATGTAGTTTATATCATTTAGATTAGTTTACGAGGGCGTTGGCCTACTGTTTTTCTAACCTTTTACAAATTTTCAAGTATAGTCATATCTTTAAACTGCTAATGTTTTTCTGAAACAAAACTCCGAAATGAAACACCAATATGCCGAACCAGCCAAAATGTTTCGATCCATAATCAAACCGAAACTGTCCGAAACGAAATTAACAACTATGTTTTGAAAGCTTGATCTTCTAAAAAATGTAGTTTTGATCTTCCAATATCAGTACGATTGTACCCGAAAAGCCTCCAACATCTTTGCATGACAAGAAAATAGTGGAAAAATATTTGTTTGACCTTCACCCCATGGGATTCGGCTGGAGAGACCTGGAGTGACTTGACTTTGTAGGTGTGGAGACTGGAGTCTGAGTTAACTCGGCCAATTTTGAGACCATGCCTACACCCGTCATCCTGCACAAATTACATTCGTATATCATCCATTGCTATGATCTTACTATATTGGTTATGTCTAAAAGTTGTTGATTTTCCAGGAATCTCCTTGCCTTGCATCGATTAGCCACACTACGCCATGATGAGTTGGGTCAGGTTTGTAGATTTTAAACAAGGATTGGTTTTATGTTGGCGATTGACAATGTACTTTTTGTGGATAGATCGATAAGATACTTGATATGATGGGGTGATGCAGGAAACACTTCTGAACCTTCTGCTTCGCAACTATCTTCATTACAACTTGTATGATCAGGCAGAGAAGCTGAGGTCAAAGGCACCGCGGTTTGAAGCACACTCAAACCAGCAGGTAATGTTTTTCATTTTGACATGGGATCGATGTAAAACAATTTTCAATCTATTTCTTCTATACAGGTAACTTGTGATATGGAAAATGTTGTGCCAGCACTTCTATCTGCTGTTCTGTGGTGAAAACTGAGACTTGGATTGATGGAGGTTGGGGATGAATTTGATCCCTGAGGTTGAATCCCAACTCCCAAGCCAAAGCTTGAAAGAAATTCAACACCTAAGATAGATCATGCTTACACATGTCCACGATAGAAGAAAAAATTCTGAATTTCTATTAATAATGGCACACAAGAAAGAAAAGATAAATAAATTGCATATAAATGTGTATGTATATAAATTAATTATATAGGTAGGGTTCCCCTCTCCTGCTGGCCCACTCCATGTAGACCTCATGCAGCCCCCCTTGCGGTGGCCACCTAGGGCTATGCCAATTCATGGGGAAGGTGGGGATCGAAAGATCTCATTGAAGACCTAAATGTGTGTAAAATTTCTGCCCATTAGATCATCCTAACTTCTTGATTCATGGCTCTCAAGTTTAATGGTTTTAAAAGGCACCATTTTTTTAGAATTTCAATCTAATGGTGGGTAATAGTTGGATGAGTGTCAAATTCGGGCTTGTGGCGAGGTTGGTGGTGCTAGGTTAGTAAGGAGTGAGGGGGTTGGATTGATCATGAGGCCTGCACAAGTGTCTCCCACAAGAGGGTGTGTAGGAGAGCGGCCTGCACAAGTGTCTCCCACAAGAGGGTGTGTAGGAGAGCAAAACCCATATGTGTGCATGTGTGTGACGAAAATCTCGGGTGTGCTTATGATGCATGCCCTAGGGTTAGGGCTTGCATGGAAGTGCCGAAGCACAATAGGGTGCTGAAGCACGTGTCCGGAGACACTTCAACAAGTCCCCGCAGAGATGATAACGAGGATGCAACCCAATGGAAAAACCCATTTTCTATTAATCAACTCTCTGAAAATCCATTCTCTACAATGCATATAAATAAGAAAAGAAACCTTGATGGCTAAGAAACCTAATAACCTAACTTAGGAAATAAAATAAAATACTAATGAAATTAGAAACTAATACTAATTACAACTCTTAAATAAAATTAGAAAACTAATGATATAATTAGTGAATAAAAACCCTAAATCTAATTGGGCCCTACATATGTGGCCTGAGGTCTATATGCATCAGCTTACATGCGGATGTCTCTCAGGGACCCTCCTTCCTGACTCCCTTGTGGGCTGGACAACCAGCCCTAGTTTGCATGGCCATCCGTCCATAGTAGTCTCCTAGTTGAATCACTTACAACTCATTCTCTAAATAAAATATAAGATTTAGATATTAATAAGACTGATGTAAATATGCTCTCTTGTAGGACTCTTTTTTGGGTAAGGACTCTTAATAAATAACAAGAAAATAAACTAGGCACTAGTAGTAGTAGCGTTGCAAACGGGACGGATCGGAACCATAGTGGACCCGGACCCGTTTTTAAATAACGGTTCCGGTTCTGGAACCGGTTTTGACTCGGAACCTATTTTGTTGGTTCCAGACCCGGTTCCGATAGGAAAATCCGGATCCGGTTCCGGAACCGGGTCCACCTAAAGGATTAGAATCTAGTTCCGAAATCAATTTTAATTTCTCTTTATTCTCATTTTTTTCTTAAAATAAGCATATCGTTCAATTTATAACAGTGCATCAAGTCTATTACCTCTAGTATTATATATAAAAACGTCAAAAAAAGTTTATTTTGAGGTACAAATTTGCAATACTAAAGACTCATATGCTGGGTCTCGGGTCCACGGGTCGGAACCTACATGGACCCGTTTATCAATCCGAACTTAAATTGGGTTCCGGACCTGGAACCGTTTATCAATCGTGACTTAAATTGGGTTCCAGACCTGGACCCGTTTATGAATCGGAACCTAAAATAGGTTCCGGACCCGGTTTTTTGCGGGTCGGAACTTTCGAGTAATCGGAGAATCGGATACCCATTTGCAACCCTAGGCACTACTAGCAAGTGGGGCCCATTTCATAATGGACATGCTCAAGATAAACATTATTAACAATATTAAAAAAAGATAAACATTATTAACATGGGTTTTACCATGTTCATGGACTTGCCCCTTGGGCCTCTTATAGATGGTGGGCCTAACTGGGCTTGGGGCCTGATGGGCCTAAGGCTCAACGGACCCTTGGGTCAGGCCTTCTGATCCATGGGCTCAGCAATGGGCATGCCATACATCACTTGGATGTTGACACATACGTGTCTGGTATTGGGAAAGTCTGACCCCATGTTTGTTTATAAATGCTGATAGAATCCATTAGTTATTTAGAAAAAACGCATTAAAAGCTATTCATTTAACATTTCCAGTATTTGCATTGTTGGGAACTTGGTGTCGGTGACTGTAGATTTCCCTTTTCCTTTGTTTTAGTTGTTGTTAAAGCATCTCTGATTTTTATTTTACTTAGTGAAAAAGGAATTTGGGCTAGTTGGTTTACTAAAGGCCTCGTCATCATGAAGAGCACTAATGGTACAAACTGCTTTCTCAATAGTTTTGTAGGTACCTGTTCTACCTTGGAAAGATTAGGACAATTCAGTTGGAGTATACCGATGCAAAAGAAAGTCTACTGCAGGCTGCTCGCAAAGCCCCTATCGGAGCCCAAGGCTTCCGTATTCAGTGCAACAAGTGGGCTGTGATAGTTCGATTACTTCTTGGAGAGATCCCAGAGCGGATTGTGTTTATGCAGAAAGGCATGAAAAAGGCGCTTAGACCGTACTTTGAACTTACCAACGTGAGTCTTCTAAAACCTGAAATACTTTGGCACGTGATGAGAAACACACATAAATGTTTGGCTCCTGCATTATTTCTACATGCATTGCTCCAGGCTTGGTGGTTAGTTATGCTATAATATGTTGTGCCTCTTTAGGAGCAACCAAAATTGGGCCCAACACATGCTCACCCAGATATGATTATACTTAAACTGGTGGGATCCAGCAGAACCATGGTGTATTTATATCTGGATCTGTTTTATATAGCATGGTCCTGGCTCTAGATCCAGTTGGATCTGCATTTTGCATCAACATTTAATTGGAGATCCAGTTACAGATCTGGATCTGGGAGTAGCGGTGGGGCTCATATGACTAAGAAGATGAATGCTCCTCAAAATAGGTTATGTCGAATGTAAAGTGGGGCTCTTGAAGTAGCAATATGCTTTAAGCTTTGTTGACACCGAAAATTTCAATGGGGCTCTTGAAGTAGCAGTATGTTTCAGCTATGTGGATTGTGGACCCTAATAATTTTTCTCTTTGAACATATGGCCGTATTTGGTTCCTGATCCAAATCTTCATGTTGGGACACTCCTGTATCCTGATTTGGATCTGAATTCCTCCCGGATCCATAACCGAGTTCCATACTCATTGGGAACTTTGGATATGCGGTAAATCAGATACCCATTAACATCCCAAATTGTGTTGTCTTCTAGTGGGCGATTGTCATCTATGGAGAATATTTGATAGGGATAGGCATTCTTAGCCAGGAGCAGACCTGTAGGGCCAATGAAGTGGCGCCTCAAACTCCTGTGTTTACACTGCATATTTGTTGGTTAACGATCATTTAATCCCACTGGTTTCCTTAATTTTGAAGGGGGATTGCTAGTGTAAACACTAATAGTATTTTGTTTTGAAGGGAGATTGCTAGTTTAAACACTTAATAGTATTTTGTCCTGGTCCAGGCTGTTCGAATAGGAGACTTGGAGCTGTTTCGCACTGTGGCAGAGAAGTTTTCTGATACCTTCAATGTGGACCGGACACACAATCTTATTGTGAGGCTTCGGCACAATGTCATAAGGACTGGGCTACGTAACATCAGCATTTCTTATTCCCGCATATCACTGGCTGATGTTGCTAAAAAGTTGAGAATGGATTCTGCTAATCCAGTTGCAGATGCTGAGAGCATTGTGGCCAAGGCAATCAGGGATGGAGCTATCGATGCTACATTGGACCATGCTAATGGTTGGATGGTCTCCAAAGAGATGGGGGATGTGTACTCAACGAATGAGCCTCAGGTTGCGTTCAACTCAAGGATCGCCTTTTGCTTGAACATGCACAATGAGGCAGTGAAGGCGCTTCGGTTCCCACCGAATTCCCACAAGAAAGAGGAGAGTGCTGAGAAGCGGCGGGAAAGACAGCAGCAGGAGCAGGAGCTTGCGAAGCACATTGCTGAGGAAGATGATGATGAGTTTTGATGTGGCAATTTGGATTTGTTTGCTCTTCGTGTTGGCAGAGAACCATTGTTCTTGTATTTTGTTTTACATCCTTGGAAGATTGATTTATGGTGTCTGTATGTTTATTTGGATTGATGGATAGTTCTGCTAGGTCTTGATATTTATTATTATTATTATTTTTTGAAGTATTCTCTTTCTTCCTGGTTTTCCACTTCACTGTAGAATAACTGGTTCTACATTTTGAATTAGTTTTTTTCTTTCTTTTTTCCCTCATTCTTTTGCAGTCATTTCATACTCCCATCTTGACAAGCACATAATAAGGGGTAAACTGTAAGTCATTTCAATCTTTCCAAGATATGCATCAGTTGCAGTTTGTGACATATAGGCGATTATCCCCAATCACGCAAATACAGGTACAAAGTTCTCCATTTCTACCATTTTTCTCATAATCATCGATGCGGTGACCGGAAATCCACACCTTGCAAGAACATTGGAGGTAGATGACAGATTCTGTTTTCAACAACAACTCGTATTTATTCTCACTAAAAAGTAAAAACCATCTCCACCAAGCCATAGGCTTTATTAAGTCAGTAGAGAACCTGACTTTCTACAAGGCCAATTATGACCTTGTTGAGAATGGATTTCTGAGGAAATCAAACCGTATGCATGTTCTGCTCATATATCCTCCAACCATCTTCGAATCTCCTTTCGTTGATGACATTCACCAATTCCATGCCCAGTTGAGAAGGGTTTCTAGCCTGAACTGACTAAAATCGTTTCAGCCATTGAGGAGAAAAAAGGAAAGGAATTGCAGGGAGATACCTGAATCGCAGTTTTTGGGCACTTTTCTAAGATGTTGTAGGGGAAATCACCAAAAGGGTTGTAGCCAAAATGGGTCATAGAGCGGTAACAGGAGATTTGGGTGATATTGCAATGGCCATTGTAGAGTAAGAGGAACAAAGAGGAGGGGAATGGAGCAATGGGATAACTGAGTTTTCTAAAGGAACATATGCATAGCTTCTTTTCTTTCTTTTGGAGAAGTGGGGGCTTGCTTGCTTCCGCATCTCACTTGGACCAACGTTTAGTTACTGTTACTTTTTTCCAACTCAAAGCCCTAAGGGCATTTCTGAGTTTTAGAAAAAAAAAAGGGGGGGGGGGGGGGGGGGGGGGGGGACGACACCCAATTTGACACGCCGTCCTGAATTGAAATCTGCTTGGAAAACTTAAGTCCTATCCGGCACCCAATTTGGCACGCCGTCCTGAATTGAAATCTACTTGGAAAACTTAAGTCCCATTTTGAAATGTAGCTCTAGTTTTACCCGGTTTTAAAATCTTTTATAAAGGTATGCGCCATTTTGTAATTTCCCCCTATTAAAATGACCCCTCCATTTGGGGGGGGGGGGGGGGGGGGGGGGGGGGGGGCACCCAATTTGGCACGCTGTCCTGAATTGAAATCTATTTGAAAAACTTAAGTCCCATCCGGCACCCAATTTGGCATGCTGTCCTGAATTGAAATTTACTTGAAAAACTTAAGTCCCATTTTGAAATGTAGCTCTAATTTTACCCGGTTTTAAAATCTTTCATAAAGTTATGCGCCATTTTGTAATTTCCCCCTATTAAAATGACCCCTCCATTTAGTTTATTTCTCCACCATAGACAGCAGCGGTCTCACAGACAACATCAAAATTTCTTTGAAATCCTGTCTAATAAAATGATCAATTTCCGATAAATTTAATTTATTTCTCCACCACAGACCGTGGCAGTTTCACAAACAATACCCATTTTATGAATATTATAATTTATAAACCATAAAAATTTCTTTATAATATTACAAAAGCTTTCGAGAGAAACTTTAAAATATGCCATATAAAGCAGAATATATGGATTGCAACTTCAGTCGGCATATACAAAAAGCTTAAACTACCGTCATTCTAGTACATTGACTCTATAATTAGTAAGGATTAAGAGATTGTTGAAAATATCGAGCATAGGATAAAAGTTGGATGGTTGAAGTAGAGATTTACTCATGGAGTGCTTTGTAATTGACGAATACCGATAAAATTGAAGGAAGAATTTCACGGGACAATGATAGACCAATGATGACATATGGGGAGAATGTAGGTCAATCAAGAAGCAACATAGTCACAAAATAAAACTGGGAACATATCTACAAGATAAGAATGTTGAGGTGGATATATAATAAAACTAGGAAGGATAAAGTTAGAAATGCACACTTTCAAGAGCATTTAAGGGTAGGACCACTAGAGGATAAAATTAGAAAAACTCGTTTGAGATGGTTTGGACATGTCGAACGCAGGTTGACAATGACATTAGTAAGAGAAAGTGTGGCTTTGCAGGTTGATGGCCCACCAAGGAGAATGGATAGGCCAAAAAAGGATGTGGACGGAGGTAGTAAAATTAGATATGAAGGAGTGCAACTTAATTGAGGATTTGACTCAAGATATATTGAAATGGAGAAACATAATTCATTTAGCCATCCCCAACATAGTTGAGCCATGGCTTTGACGACGACGACGATGATAGTTTCAAAATAACATTAAAATTGGAAATCTGCAAGAAAAATGTGAGAAAACCACACTCTTATCAGACTTAACATTTAATAAAATCAAATTTAAACTGAAAATTTTCTACTCTTTGAGCCTTTCATATTAATTTAGTTACTTCATTTTCCTCATAAAAATCATGAAAAAGAGCATACTTAAAAATATCATTGAGTCCATGTGTTTGCAAATGTGTCACTGTTACCAAAAAAAAAAAAAAGAAAGAAAGAAAAAGAACTTAGGAGCAGACATAATAACAAATAAAATAATTAGGCTTAAAACATGCCTTAGAGTAAGAACTGAGAGTCTGAAATAGTAGGGTTTTTATTTTTGGGTGACACTAAAATAGTAGTTTTGACTTTTGAGTGTTCCCCAAGCATTGAATTATTTCTCACTTTTGATGATTGGTAGTGAAATCATTGAAGTCAGCTCCGAACAGAAAGTCCAGTTTCTTCCTTTTCCTTCGTTGAGGGATCCTCATCCCACACATTACTCTAGCACATGGACCATGCACCTCATCTAATTTGTTATCACTATGTTGAGTGTTTGAAACTAAAGCTCAATCTATGTGCTTATATAATAATAATGGAAAAAAAAATAAGTTGGTAGAGTTCAAGAAGTTTTTCCTTGTGATGATGCTATCGATTGAAGTGGTGGTCCCCACTAAAAGAGTGAAGGGATGGGATGGACTCCCTGTGATTTTGACATATTGGGTCTTTTAAAAAGAAAGAAAGAAAAGTTATACTCATTTTTTTTAAATGTACCTTTGGTCTTCGCGTTTAACTAAAGAATGGCGTGAATTTTATGTATTCAATTTCTATGCATTTAAATGCAAATAAATAGACCCTCATAATAAAAAAAAAATAGAAATGCCTACCTTTTATCTGCTGAGTGTTGAACATTCATTCATATCCTTTGGATTATTAGATAGTGGTTAAGTTCAATCATTCTGATTTTCTTTTGACGGATAGATCCAAAAGTCACCTACCTTAGATCCTCTCCAATTAATCAATGAGCTTTGGTCATCATTGTCAACTCGTTGGGCTTCTATTTATTTCAGCAGTCCATTTTTTAATGTGCATTGCATGAACCAATGTTAAAGGGCTTGTGGGTTGAGGCTGGAGGTGATATTATGGACCCAAATAAAATTTGTGCTCAACTCTGCATCCATGGGGGATACTCCACAGACTAAATAGCTGAATATGCAATAATCATATTCATATGCTTTTTTTTTTTTTGGTAAATAACATCTTAACACATTGTCAATTTATCGGAGCAAATATTGGACATCATTATCATTAAACATAACGATAATTAACATCTTGTAACAAAACATGGCACTGGTTTGGGTCTAGATCGGGTACATCTCCGGGTTGAGAAATACAGCCCTAGTTCGGGTTCCGGTGGGTCTTATAACCTATGCCCATAAGGGTACAGGTATGTATGGCCCAGTTAAGGCCTATATCCAACTACACTGCAAGCACATCCAATTTCCATCCCTAAGCACAACATAACCCAACTTAGTTTTCACCAGTTTTTCAAAATATGGAAACTCCACTTGAACCAGAAAGGCACCACTGGGTTAAAATGGGCTACTCATTTAGATTTGAGTCAGACCTGTTTAGCTTGCCCCACTAGGTGATCTACCGAGTTGAGTCGCTTCCCCGATGACCTATCATATGAGTTGACTCACCCTGACCCAGCGAGTGAAAACTGAGTTTTAAAACTATATGATTGTGGCATGTAAATTCTGTTGTAAATGTGTGTGGTTTTTGAAGTTGGCACAGCAGATTTTGCGGCTGTAATGCCAATTATCTTCCCTTGAAAACCGGGTGAATGAGCATCAAACCCATGTGATAGAATGTGGTCTGAACATTAAAATACATCATATTGCAATCTGCATATATGATCAATAAACCAAGAGATTCGATTTCGACCATATAATAGAAAACAGCCAATTTCCCATAACCAATTTATCACTGTTGGTGCATTTTCTAGTTCTCTTTCTTCTATGAAACAAGCAAAAGCCCATTTCAATTATCAAATGGTTAGTTTGTCTCCAATCCCATGTGGAGAAACAAGTATATAAACGCCATATCATGTGCCTTGCATGTGTCTGCTTCTTGTATTATATACATAGAAAAGGTACTTCATAGTCCACCCTAATCATTTGAATCTGTGCACAGTTCAATCTATGAAAGTTTGGTCTTTATGTGGAACTCTTTTTCATCATCCAATTGTGGGGTGGAGTACAAGGTACCAAAGAAAATAGTTGAGAAGGGTGGTGATTCCAGACCCGACCCAAAGACCCGACCCGTGCCCCGCTAATTTAGGTCCGCCCATTTGATAAAAAGGGTTGGGTTTGAATTGGATCTAGACATGATCCTCACGAGACGAAACCTGACCCGATGATTAAAATGAGTTGGGTTCGGGTTGGGCTCTTACCATTACACTCAAAGGCAACCCGACGACTTGACCTGACTCATTTGCCACTACTATGATGACAAAATCAGCTGAAGAACAACAAAAAGTGTTTGCGCAGGGTTGCTGTTCAGGCAATTCTTCCCAAGGTTTGGCGGGGGCTGCTCCTGTTACGATTGAGTGCAGCGGCGATCTCAAAGGCGATGCAGATCAATCAAGTAGAGAGGATGCTTTTGATGCTGCAGAGGATAGAGCTCATCAGACCACCAAGTTGGGTAATAAGGGTCACTATTGGGGACAATGAAGCAGAGATTATACAGAAGCTCATCGAGGTGGAGGTTATGGAGACCGGAGGTAAGATTGTTACTTCCTGATACCTCGTATGTTTTTGTGGGTGCTCTTTTTCTACTTTATGATTATTGTTAGTCTAAATGTGAGAGGGCTTGGTAAGCCTGAGAAGAGGTTGGCGGTCAGGAAGTTGGTCAGAAAATACAAAATATATTGTTTGATGTTGCATGAAACTAAAGTAGCATCCAATATTCACCGCTTTGTTCATGAAGTTTGGGGTAAAAGCAGGTGTGGTTGGAACTGGGCTCCTTCAGTTGGTGCTTTTGGAGGGTTGATCCTTGTTTGGAATGATGAGGTCTTAACAGTGGAAGATGTTTTTTTGGCAGATAGGGTACTGGCAGTCAAATTTCGTGGGGTCGGTGATGGTTTTGTTTGGGCTTTGGCCAATGTTTATGGGCCGAATGTTTATTCTGAGAGAAGTGGTTTTTTGGATATACTCTCGACTATTAAATCCCTAGTGGTCAGTCCCTTGGGTTTTTGGGGGTGATTTTAATATGATTAGATTTCCTTTTGAAAAGAAAGGGGGAAGCTCCATTTTTCATGCTATGTTATTATTTTCTAAGTTTATTGAAGATAATGATTTGATTGACATTCCGCTTCAAGGGAGGAGGTATACATGGTCTAACAACACGGAGCATGCAGCTCTAAGCATGATTGACAAATTTTTATTATCAAAGGAATGGGACAACCATTTTCCTGGAGTCATTCAGATGGCACTACCGAGATTAATTTCGGATCATTGTCCTATCAAGTTGAGTTCTAGCTCAGTAGATTGGGGGCCCAAACCTTTTCGTTTTAAGAATTGTTGGTTAGAGAACAAACAGCTTTTGTGTTTGGCTCGCTCTTGGTGGAGTCAAGTGCAGATTAGTGGTTATGCGGGTTTCAAGATAGGTAAGAAGCTCCGTCTTCTTAAAGATCAAATTAAAAGATGGAATAGAGAGGTGTTTGGTCACATTGAGGAATCTAGAGGAGCTTTACCTAATGTAGTGGAAGATTTGGATAAGGAGGGGGAGAATCGGGAGTTGAGTCCAGAGGAAGTTGTTATCAGGCAAGATTCTCTCAAGAGGATTTAGGATCTCAATCGTATGGAGATTTCTTAGAGGCAGAAATCCAGAATCACTTGGCTCAAGGAGGGTGATAAAAATACTAGTTTCTTCCATAGGATGGCTTCACTTAGAAGAAGAGTGAATTACTTGGGGGCACTAAGGTGAGGTGGTACAGCTCTTGAAAATCCTATTGAGATAAAAAAAGAGGTCGTTCGTTTCTTTGAAGGTCTCTACAAGGGTGAAGATTTTGTTAGACCTAAGCTTGATGGTGTATTTTTTCCTACAATCACAATAGATGTTTGCAATTGGTTCGAAAGGGAATTTGAGGAGGAGGAGTTGGCTCTAGCTTTGGAGGAGTGTGGAGGGGATAAGGCCCCTGGTCCAGATGGATTCAATTTCACTTTCATTAAGGCAAGTTGGGGGTTCCTCAAGAAGGATTTTGCTGACATGCTTTCTGAATTTCATAGGAGGGGCAGAATCAATAGGGAGATAAATGCTACTTTTTTTATCTCTCATCCCTAAAGTGCCTAATCCGGTGGAGATTCGTGATTACAGACCCATAAGTCTTGTTGGGTGTGTGTATAAATTGTTGGCAAAGATTTTGGCAAACCGTCTAAAGCGTGTTCTACCTCATTGTCGGTCCTTTCCAAGGTGCATTTGTGGCAAAAAGGCAGATTCTCGATGAAGTACTGATTGCCAGTGAACTCATTGACTCCAAAAAGAGATCTAAAATCGAGGGGGTTATTTTTAAGATCGACTTGGAGAAAGCCTATGATCATGTAGATTAGAACTTTATTGATTATATGTTGCTCATATTTGGCTTTGGGGAAACCTGGCGTTGATGGATACACGAGTGCATTTCTACTACATCATTCTCTATTTTGGTCAATGGATCTCTTTCAAAGTTATTTAAAGCTTCGAGAGGCATTCGGCAAGGAGATCCTTTATCTCATTTTCTGTTTACTATTGTCATGGAGGCGTTGGGCTCTCTCCTTTTAAGAGCGAGAGAGTTGGGTGTCATTAATGGCTTCGAGGTGACCGGAATGGGGAGGCGATTCCCCATTTACAATATGCAGATGATACCCTTCTTTTCAGCTCTTCTAACAGGGAAGAAATTTTGGCTCTTAAAAGGATATTGCTGTGTTTTCAGTTGGTTTCGGGTATGAAGATTAACATCTCCAAGAGCATGTTGGTGGGAGTAGGATGTTCTGAGGATACTGTCCATGCTCTAACAGATTTGGTCCATTATAAAGTTGGAAGACTTCTTATTTCATACCTTGGTCTTCCAATTAGGGCGAATCCAAGATCCAAGGCTTTGTGGCTAATCGGTAAAATTGAGAAAAGGTTATCTTCTTGGAAGAAGTGTAATATCTTGAGTTACTTGGGCCCCGGGATTTGTTTGGCCCAGGTAGGGCCTTAGTTGATTACTTATTATTGAAATAGAAGGTGTATCACGTGTATGTTTTTGGAAAGGGAAGGAGTTGTATAGCAACTCTAATTAGTAATATAAGAGAAAGACTAGGACTCTATCTCCTTCTTGTATATTTAAACAACCATCGACCCTAGAGTAGCAGTCAATAGTTTCATTCTTTCCTTTGAGAGAAAATCTGAGAGGAGGGTCTTATTGGGCAGGAATCCAGGAGAAGAAGTAGGCAATCAGTGACTGAGCGATCGACGGATGTCCTATTCGCGCCCTCACATTGAGAACGCAACGATCACGTACCGGAGGTGAGTGGATCTTCCTAATTAACTAGTTGATTGGTTAAGAGGATTGATAATAGCATGTGATTCAACTGTTCTGTATTAATAAGTATACAGTGATTTTGCAACCATTGTGTAGACATAAAAATTCTATTTTGGGTCAAGGAATTATATATGAGAGACTATGGGAATAATACAATTGATTGGAGTGCTGATTCATGAGAATTCATTGTCTAAGAAAGAAAATCTGCTGAAACAGAGGCTGGCGTCAATGACAGAATTGACGTTAGAGAGTTATGGGACCCTGGCCCACTGTATGGATGATCAGGACCATAGGGTAGGAGGCAGACCCATGGTCGACCCAAGAGGGCCTGGACCCATGAGGAGGGGGCCCCATCTGGGCCCTAATCCAATTAGTATGATGGAAATTAGGCGACTGTTACATGAATTGTAACTTCTGGTCTCATGCCTTCTGGGGCCCATCTAGCCACATGATTGGACATCAGTCCCAGTCATCAGGTGTGGGACCCCTGGGCGACCTTAGGGGGTGAAGGCATCTGTATTTTGGACCATTGGGTCCCACTGTGCAATAGACTTAAAAATCCCTGTCGTGAGTCATGGGAGAAAATTGGTAAGCAGTGTTTTGATCTGTGGGCCATAACGAGTGGTCTGATAGTGGATCAGATCCATCAGTTTGAGGGATTACCCTTGGACGACCATGTCTATTAGGTCTGTTCTTGGATTGGGGCCAGTGGGGTCCACTGTTCTATACATCCAGATTGTTCAGACATGTCATCTCTTTTGGGCAGAGTCTGGGAAGAGTTTGAGACTTGAATAAGACCCTGGACTTTATGAGTAATTACCAAATAACCATAACACTTAAAGAAACTGGACTATCTGTATCTTACATAGATTACTTAAGCTGTGACTAATTATATGGATGGTGATTAATTCTTTAGACTGCGATTAATTAATGTTATGTTTATAATATAGTGTGGGCCACCCCTACACCATTTAATACCAATTATGACTGGAAGTGGGGCAGCAACCAGTAAATAGTGTAGGGGGGCTGGGTCCACGCTACTGTTTGTGTATGTTATGAATAATGAATTCTAGTTACTATGTGATTATGAGATATTGTGCACTAGTCCCAGATTTTGGGATGGTCCCAGACGTGGGATGTTGGACTTAGTATCCGGGCCGTTATAACGGCTGGTCCTTAGACGACGTATGTGGCCATTATGATGGCTGGTCCTTAGTGGACGTGTGTGGCCATTATGATGGCTGGTCCTTGTTGGACGTGTCTGATGAGACAAGGTCATGGTGACCGGTATACATGTATACGATAAGTTTAAGGCAAGATTGGATGCGCTTGGGCCAGGTTTTCTGGTCGAGTAGCCCATGAGCCAAAGAGGATAATATTGCACCGGGCATTGGTTTGGGTTGTTACGATAAGGCCTTTGAGGCGTTGTAATGTGTATGGGCACAGATTTGTATGTGAAAGAACTTTTAATGATATTTAATTATTGATTCAAATTTGTTAAATTATGTGATGTTATACTATATGTGACTTGTGTAATTAGGAAAATTCATTCACCTAGTAATACTGATGTTGTGTTGCCCCCTTCAGGTAATCTTGTTGCGGGTGGGCTAGAGCAGGACGACATTCAGCATGTAGACTTTGGCATGCGTGGCTGAAGGGAGAGAACGAGGAATATTTAAATAAATGTTAGAGAGATTGGCTCTTGTCTTAGAAAGATTATTAAATATTTTAGAACATCTTTGACTTGAGTCAAAATATTATGGATGTCATTTGACTTCTAGAAGTTAATTAAAATTACAGTTTGATCTAAATGCCTGATTCTTTGTGTAAATTATTTGATGAATGCATGGTAATTATTGCCAAGTTATCACGATTCAGATATCCGACAGGGCCCCGAAATTTGGGTCGTGACAAGAAGCAATACTTATCTTTGGGTGGGAGAAGTATATTGATTAAAGCATGCTTATCTAATATCCTAATCTGTTATATATCTCTTTTCAACATGCCAAAGGCGGTGGTGAAAAAGGTGGATCGCATCCGTAGGAACTTTTTATATGAAGGTCAGGGTGACAAAAAAAAATTACATCTTTTAAGGTGGAGTGAGGTGATTAAACCAAAATGGAGTGGAGGTTTGGGTCTTGGTAGTTTGGAGAATAAAAATATGTCTTTATTGATGAAATGGTGGTGGAGGTTTGAGGAGGAGAATGAAGCTATTTGGAGGAAGATCATTGCTACTAAATATGGGGAGGATAGGTGGGGATGGTGGCCTTTACCTAGCCCTAGACACCGTAGGTCGGGAGTGTGGGGTGCCATTGCTTCAGTTGGTGATGTGTCTTCTGAGTGGGGGAAAGCATTGTCCAAAGGGGTTGATTTTGTGGTGGGTGAGAGGAGGGAGGTTAGGTTTTGGTTGGATGATTGGGTAGGGGTAGGACCTTTGTATGAGTTATTTCCTAGGTTATTTAGAGTGGTGTTGAATAAGGAGTTTGCTGTCAGTGATTGTTATGAGGTGAGGAAGGGTGGGACTGTGTGGAATGTGTCTTTTAGGAGAGGGCTTCGCTTGTTAGAGGATGTTCAATATGGGGAGCTGTTGAGTCTTCTTTCTAATGTATTTCTGTGCAGGGATTACAAGGACTCTCGGATTTAGAAACCTTCCATATCCGGAGAGTTCTCGGCTAGAGCTTTTCACTTGGCCTTGGAGGGGAACCATACCTCCAGACCTTCTTCTTCTTTGGTTTGGATGGGGCTGGTTCCTCCCCAGGTTGAGGTCTTCTGTTGGCTAGTTGTTGCAGCAAAGGTGTCTACGACATGCAATTTGAGAAGAAAAGGATTGACAACGTCTACCATCTCCGACATTTGTGTGATGTATCATAAGAAAGAGGAAACAGTGAACCACCTTTTTCTTCACTGTGAAGTTGCAGCAGGTATATGGGGTTATTTTTTTTAGTAGGTGTGGAATAGCTTGGTGCAATTCGGAGAATATTGCAGATGCGATAGAGTCTTGGGCAAGAGGTCCACTTGTTGGGTGTGGGCATACGCTATGGAAGTTGATTCCTTTTGCTATTCTTTGGTGCATTTGGAAAGAAAGAAATGATAGAATTTTCAGAAGTGTCTCCTCTACTTCAGAAGAGTTGGTTGCCTCGATCTTTTTGATGATTGCTAATTGGGCTTTGGTTAGAAAGGAGTTAGCGAATTTAAGTCTCAATGACATATTAGTCAATTGGGAAGCTTGTTTAAGATGTGGTCATTTTAAGGTGATGAAGTCTATTCATTAGTCTCCTCCCCCTCTTGGTGTTCTTAAGTTCAACGTCGACGGTGCTGTTAGAGGTAAACCGGGGCTAGCAGGAATTGGTGGGGTACTTCGAAATAGTAAGGGAGAGGTTTTATTCATGTTCACCAAGCATGCAGGGGTTTGTGACTCTAATGAAGCAGAGGTTTTAGCGATTTTAGAAGCTCTTCGTTGCTTCTCTAGAAACTTCCATGGTGTTCTTATTGTGGAGAGTGACTCCCCTAATGCGATCGCTTGGGTGACTAATCGGAAGAGAAACCTATGGAAATTTCAATTCCTCTTTAATGAAATTCGGGCTTTGTCTTCTTCAATCAATGTTCACTTCCGCCATGAGCTTAGAACAGCCAACTACTTCGCCGATGCTTTAGCTAAACAGGGGATTGAGAGGATGTCTCCTTGAGAGGGTATTATTTTGTAGTTTGATTCGGTGGGGTACAACGCTCTTGTACCTAGTTGTTTTTTTTTCCTTTTTATGTTTCCTCTTTCTTTTATGTTCTTTTATTATCTCTTCCTCTTTGTTTTCCTTTTTTGTAACTTTTTTTAATTAATTAAGCAGTTTCAGTTACCGTTCAAAAAAAAAAAACCAGCTGAATTCACTTCATAACTAGCGGTACTCATGGGAGGGACACCGGGCCGAAGCTACTCTAAGAGCGGCCCATATAGTTCTCAGGTATAACATTATTGGACAGATCAAGCCCATGGGCTTCAAAATCAAGCCCAAACCCAGAACTAAGGCCTAAAAAACAGACCCAAATCTAGCCACTTTATGTACAGGTTCAGGTCACTTTTGGGCTGAGCAACCTATGAGCACTCCTCCCCTATTATATTCATGTCATGAGAGTGAGTACAAGGAATCTGGTGAATGCCCACACAAGCTAACAATGGAAATCTATGGATGGTAGGAGCAGCCCCAAACCCAGTTGATTAAATGTGAAATGGAGTCATGTGCACGACAGTTAACACCTGGATTGCTGAGATATAGGAAAAGAGAAGCACATGTGACAAAGTATAAGATACAAGGAACCATTCCACAAAGTTACAAACGTAGCATTTCAAGAAATATGTCTTCAAATAGCAACAAGGAATATATTATAAAAGAAATCCAGGCCATGGTTTTGACACCCTTTTAAGTCTCTATTCTAAGACATGCATGTGAGTATGAGAACGTGGGAATAATTGCAGAGGCTCTGAATTTTGGCAGAGAAAAGAGTCGGTTGCATACATTTATCCTTTAAAAAAACAGCAAGTTTCTTTGCTTGCAGCAACCCCACATGTTAGCTTGTGAGGTTTGTGTCTAGTTCCTATTTAAAGAGGGGATATGACCTCTTTAGATAGGAACTGAATGTGAACAACTCCAGTCTCTTCTTCTTCAATCCCATCTTCATCATCTTCCTCTCCTTTTTTTTTTTCCTGATAGATATGGCAGCAACTTTTATTGCTTTTGTGTTTGTGTTGGTGTTGGCACTTTGTCTTGACACCATTGAAGTACATGCCTTTTCCGCATCAGGTTGGACCAAGGGTCATGCCACATTTTATGGGGGTGGTGATGCTTCTGGAACCATGGGTATGGCTATGTGGTATTCTCATTTTTTTTTTTTTTTTTAAATCTGTTCACGAATCTGTGCGACTAAAGGGAATAATTGTTGTAGGTGGAGCCTGTGGATATGGTGACTTGTACTCCACTGGATACGCTACTAATACCGCAGCTTTGAGTACTGCATTATTCAACGATGGAGCATCATGTGGAGAGTGTTTTCGTATAATTTGCGATTACCAAACAGACTCTAGATGGTGTTTGAAAGGAAAATCTGTTACTATTACTGCTACCAACTTCTGCCCTCCCAATTTCGCCCTCCCCAACAATGATGGTGGGTGGTGCAACCCGCCCCTCCAACATTTCGACATGGCACAGCCTGCTTGGGAACAGATAGCAATTTATAGGGGTGGAATAGTCCCAGTGTTGTTTCAAAGGTCAGCCATTTTTCTGTCTATGGTTGTTCTCTTATTGTTTAAAAAAATATACATTGGATACATAGATTTTTTTATTTAATTACTTGTCTCTCGAATACAAAGTATTAAACCGACCCCAGATAGATGAGATAAGGATAAGTTGTTGCTTACAATTATGACAACTAATTTGAAGGCCTCCTTGCAGGGTTCCATGCAACAAGCAAGGCGGAGTTAGGTTCACAGTCAATGGGAGATCCTACTTTGAGCTTGTTCTCATAAGCAATGTTGCAGGCTGTGGGTCAATTCAATCAGCATCTATCAAGGGTTCAAATACTGGATGGATTACAATGTCAAGGAATTGGGGTGCCAATTGGCAATCTAACTCATACCTTAATGGTCAATCACTTTCCTTCAGGGTCACCACTACTGATGGAGAGACGCGAGTCTTCCCTGATATAGCACCATCAAACTGGCAATTTGGTCAGACCTTTACATGTTCGGTACAATTCTGATGGTCTATAAGACTCAAGATTTAGGATTCAGAGTTCAGGGTTTTTTATTAATTAGCAGAGGCGTGCTTATTATTTTATGATAGCTGCCCGCTATGCTTCAATGGTACTAGAAAGAGAGGTAAAGTTGATGATGAAGATTTTCTATCTACCATGGTTATGTGGGGATTCAACTTAATAATCATGATCATGGATCCTACCCAAGTATTGTAGCTTGAACATGAAGATGGATGCAAAATATGATCAGCATTTTTTTTTTGGTATGGAATGTTAATTCAAGTGTTACATGTAAATTAGTGCATGTTAAAAGGATGTATGGTTTGAATGCCACTTTCTTATAATTTTTCCCCCTTCTACCAAGTGTAATCATCTTCCTCAATATTTTCTATTATGAATCAGTAATGAAATGATTTGTTCTAGAACTCGCAACTCTCCTATCTCAAGAGGATTTTTTCCCTGTTACTTTATTTCTTCTTCTTCTTTCTTCTTCCTTTCTTGCATATTACAAGCAAAAGATTGCGAAAGAGATGGATCAAAATGTTTATAAAATGGGAATAGACTTGCCAGGCCATTCCGATTGAACCCAACCACCATATATTAACTCTGGTTCAACCAAAACTGTTAACCTATAAGTGAGTCATATATAATCTCTGGTTCAACCATCTTACAATTAAAAATTGTTCCAGCAGACTGATTTTTAAGAACTGACCAAAGAGTAGAATTGTGATGACAATGTAAATCTAAAACATTAGGTAGTTAATTTTTTTTATTTAAAATTATAAGTGCAACTTTAATTTAAACCCATCATTTTTTAACTTTTAGGTTTTGTATGATTCCTTGATCACTTTTAGAATTTTTTTACTAAATTGTATTAAATAATTATGATGTCATGCAATTTCAGAGTTGTCATGTATAGTAAACACTAAAGTGAAGAACTTAATACTAGAGGGCTTTTTTTTTTATAATAATATAATCAGATTACATGCTTTGTGCTGTATTTGTGAGAATTTGAACTTATAACCTCAATTTCAACTACTTCAACTGTTTCATTGAACATATGTTGTCAAATTTAAAATTGATAATTAAAAGATTTTTCACTTGATTAGGCAACCAACCAATCATAAATCCTTGCAGTCCTCCTTTTACAAGTGGCAGTATGGACTATATGAATCCAACCTTCCAAGTGGAATGAAAATGGGTATAATAGCATTGCAGTGCATTTGGTTTTGTGCATAAAACATTGGAATGACTTGAGCTTCTATGGGGTCCTGAGACAAATTTCATTCGAGTCATATTAACCTCAGATTGATCATTTATACCATTGCAGCGTTACGAAGGCAGTTGAGTCAATGTTACAGGCCATCTAGCAAGAAAACAAAAGAAGATAACAAATATGGACGCAATGAAGAGTTCAAAATCAATGCCTCTTAATTAGTGGACCAAACTTCGCTTCAACCAGAGTGATATGACCATTGGATTGATCATATGCATGATAAAAAAACTATATAATTTATCATGGTCAATCCAACAGTGCATAGTGCTACTTGGGTCAGGGTGAAACTACAACAATTACTCAAATATAGGGAGACATGGATATAACTGAGTTACATCACATAAAGATCAGGTGCAAGCTTCCATATATTAGTTCATTTCTGTTCCAAAAAACTAGATTTTAGATGAATGGATGCTGTAGACTAATATCAAGTGCACAATTGGGAGACATCCAGTGACTTTTTTTTTATCAACATTAAATAGAAGACCAAAAAAAAGGAACAAAGAAATAAGGGAGGCCAATTACAGAGATCCAGTGCATCTTCAAACAAAATTAAACACCCTCAACAGTATAAACACTCTGGAAGTATCTTTCTGTCATCTCTAGGCCCTATTTGGATCCTTGGAACTCGGCTGCACTCAAGTTTACCTGCAATTCTAATCACCTGCAATCTCTAGGCCCTATTTGGATGTGTGTGTGTGTGTGTCCATCCTTTGGCACAAAATAAATAAAAAAGAACTTCCCTTTATTACCACAGCATGTACAACAAGAGAAAAAGTATATCATAAAAACACATTGCTCAGCCTTGCCATTAACCTTTCACCGGCGCACCTCTCCACTCAATATCTACACCCAAACCTCCCAACTGATCAGCCTCCACAGAGCAGCTGTCCCTTCCTCGCATTTCAGCAGCCACTTTCTGGCCTGCATGGCAGCGGAGCCACAGGCATGAAAGCCTCGCAAGAGCAGCTTTTCCAGCAAACTGCACCCTGTAAACCAGGCCCAACCCCGCCCAGATGTCATTGCCGACAATGCCAAACTTGTTGCTTCCATCGTACCCATTAAGGTCAGATTCTGTCAACACCACAACCGAACTGTCGTCAAAAAATGCGAGAGTTTGGGTGGCCACAGAAGTTGGTATTTTAATGACTGGATATCCCAAGCAGCTAGATCTTCCAATCTTCATCACAACAAGATGATAGTAGTTTTCAACAGCCTGAAATTTGTAGCCAAGATATTTAGGATATCAGAGGAATTTCAGGATAATCAACTATGGTAGTGGCCTGAAATTTTTTAACAGAAATAGTCAATGCAGTTTAGGATTATTCAATAATATAGATAAAATCTTTAAATAAAAAATATAAAAGAGATAAGACAGAATCCAATGGTAAGAATTTAAGATCACATAAACTAGTGTTAGTAACATAACACAGTTATTGTTAGCAAGAAAGATACATTGGAGTCTTGGATTTCTGAAAATTTTCGTTTCGGTCCACATGCTAAAACGAAACAGCACTGCACAACTTTTCGTCCAACATTTTGGTCAATGTCGGCCAATTTCGGGAATTCGGAAAATTCTCCCAAAATGAATTAAAAAAGAACTTTCTGCGATTTTTTTCCTTCTAAAAAGCCCCAACCCCTACCCTAGGCCCTTTTTCAAACAAAAATAAAAGGAAGAAGAAGGAGAGTAATTCCATTTAAAATAAATTCCCTAATCAAATTTCACTTAAAACAAATCCTGAATCAAATTTCTACATGTATATGTATATATTTAAATTTCTATTTTATCCGAAACATAAGCCCGAAAAGTTTCACCGAAATTTCTGAATTGGCCGAAAATTTTCATTTGGAGACCAAACCGAAATGGTGTCCAAAACGAAATTCACAACTATGACACAAACACATTTCCCTCCCCTTACATGCATTTATAAATGTGTATGCATAATAATGTTCATATGATATCCAATGTACATGTTTATGTTATAGATTATTCTGAATTCTGGAAGTTAGGAAGAATCATACGTTCATATAGGGAAAAAACAGAATATAAAAAGAAAAGGATGAGATTTGTGTTTGTTAGAGATAAGAACCTTCCACTGTGAAGCAGCTAAAAGCACTCTTGGTCTGATCATTCTCACATACTCAAAGGCTGCACGAGGGGTCATTTGCTTGTGGTGAACCTGTAATAAAACAGTTCAATAACATGCCTGCTCCTCATTTATATTGTCAAATATCTTCTTAGAAAGGCTTCTCATACCAGATAACAGAGAACTATGGTTGTGCTGCGCCCTCGACCAGCTTTACAGTGAACATACGTCATCTTTCCGCAAGAGGCATTCTCTTCATGATGACAACATAAAGACTTTTATTTATGTGCTTTATCAATACCAAAAATCCAAAGAAATGTAGTTTATTTAGTAAAATAAGGGAAAAAGAAGGAAGAGAAAAGGGTTTTACCCACACTTAGGGATGTTCATGGGGCAGGTTGGGCCGAGCTGAAAAATATCCAGGCCCAGCCCGAATTTTAACCCTTAGGCCCAAGTGCGGCCCTGTCCTGACTCGGGCCATAAGTGCTGAGCCTGAGCCCAGCCCACATAAAATAGTATTGGCCCTGAGCCTTGCCAGATTACAAAACCTTAAGGCCCAAGCCCGGTCCATGAACACCCCCACATGTTGTAGCTAGGGGTGTTCATGGACCGGGCCAACCCTAGCTCGGCTCAATCCGGTTTGGTCCGGGCTTGGATTATTTATTTAAGCTCATTTAATAAATGGGCTGAGCTTGGATTTAGTGGTAGATGGCCTAAGCCCAGCCTGGCTATAAAAATAATAGCCAAAGAGTTATGGCACAAGATTCAAAGACATGACATCTCAACAACACAAGCATAACCAAACCAGCTGAGCTATAGCTTAGAATACAACAAAGCTCTTTTTTTAAATTATAATGTAAACCGAGTCAGGTTCAGGCTAAATATTCTTCAGGTGGGCTGGGCTCGAGCCAGCTAGTTATGGCCCGAGTCGAGTTTGGGCCGGGATTGGGGTTATTGTTTAGAAGTTGGGCTGGGCCCGGATATTCCTTAGCCCAGCCCAACCAGGCCCATGAACATCCCTAGTTGTAGCTTAGCCGGTTGGGACGTGTGTACATGTACAAGACGTCATGTGATCAAGTCCCATTTTTACAAAAACGCATTGCTTTTGCTTAAACTTTCTCTCACTCGGGCTAGGCTGGGCTTCAGGCTTTCTAACACCGAATCCAAGTCCGGCCTGTGTGTTAAGCAGGCCTAGATTTTAGGTCCAAGCCCGGCCCTACTACTAAACCTAGGGTTCTGGTTCGGGCTTGGGCCAGCCCAGTCCATGAGAACCCCTACCCACACTAGCCCGATATACACAGATCACTAGTAAGATGCACTGGTAAATGAATTACTGATGGCCTATCTAAAATTTCTAGAATCTAAATATTGATGTTGAAATTGGTCAAGCAGTCACATCATAGAATTAACAACTAGTTCTGAAGAAATTTAATTAAATCACCTACTGCAGAACTCAATAGAATATTCTAAATATCAATAAATTAGACACTAATTAGTTAGAAACATCTATGGCATACTTATTACAGAAACTTATTTAGTTTTTCTCTTTTTTTGTTTTTGGTAAAAAGAAACTTATTTAGTTAAAAACATTACTACATACTTCTAAAGACTTTATTGCAGAAACCAGCAACTCCTTGGGGCCTGTTTGCCACGTATTAAATGCTGTTGGGAGTATAAGATCCTGATAAAGGAATTCCTATTTATTCAAATATGTGCATATCACGTAAAATGTAGAGCCAAAGCATATCCACTTTCTAAATGTTTTCACGTCTAGATCTTTTAGTAATTTTGCTTCACTGCCACACCAAACAGCAAGGTAACCTGACCTTCCATTGTTGTCGTGCACAACCGTAGAACTACTCAAAAAGGTCCTTAGCACCAACAGAGTAGATTAGCAGAAATCTCAGACAGATGTCCATGAAAAGTAGTTTAAGAAGTCAGCTTTGGCCTAGTTTTACCAATGGAACTATATCGATAGAAAAAGGGTAAAAAAGAGTAATGTCGTGCAAAGTAAGGATAATCTCAAGCTGAAACAAGATTCCTATGCTATATAACTTTATTCTAAAAAGGAATAGCAAAGGGTTACTTGATGTAGAATGAGCAAATTCTCAGGCATAAATACATTTAAATGCTCATGTTGAAATCATGTTCATGCCCATACTCTACCTGGCGTTTTCTTTGTCATTTCAGAACTACTTTGAGATAGTTTAAGTTATAGTAAATTTTCTTTTACCAAATTTCTCCTTTTGTTTGTGAAACTTTAATCCCTTCTTTGAAGACTCTTGTTTGGTTTTTTTTTTTTTTTTTTCTTTGCAGTTCAAGCTAGACGCAGATTTCCACCCAAACAAATAAAATAATCTTGGTGATACTTCCGATGTTTGTCAAATCATTAAATTAAACCACTTGACAGAGTTATGTTTCAGCAGTGTGATTGAAAACCTTAAAAAATTTTAAAGGCTAGTTCATAGAAAAATGAGGGAGTAATAATAAATAAAACAGAATCACATCGAGTGCAGAACAGTGACTACAGAACTGGTCCCAGCACACAATTTGAGAACACTTACTGTGAATAAATTCTACAGCTTGGTGTATGTCTCCATAAGAGGGAGCAAAAAGATAATCTCTTGTAGGGATCACCAAATGATCAATGCCATGAGACTGCATGAAAGGAAGGAATAAGACATTAGTTGACCACAAACAGAAAGTGGAAAAGAGTACACACTATATACATTGTTTAAATACAATGTGTAAAAGAAGTGACCGCATAGACTCACATTTTGTCTTCGTAAAGACAATGATATAAAATTGATCAGGACTAGGTTTAAAACGGTGCAGAAACCCCCACAAGAGTATGTAACAACTACAAGCGAATCTCTACCTCAAACCATGGTTGGAAAACTCTCCGAGTTGACTCTCGACTCTCCCGAGTCATCACATTTTGACAAAGGTCCGAGTCAAAAATAGGGGAGACTCAGCCGAGTCATCTAACTTTAATAAATTGTTTGTATTCTGAACCATTTGATAGGTAAATCTAATTTTAAATTATGAAAATTAATTTATAAGTAATTATGAATGGGGTTTGGGGTTGGCGATTTAAAAAAGATGACTAAAATGAAATTTGAAACTAATATTTGATCTTTTACATTAGATATTTGGACTAATAAATTATTTGATATGCAATGTTTTTTCTTTTATTTTCCTCATTGAAGTGATTTTCTTGCATATATAAATTTATTAATTTACATTGACTATTGTAAATATATGTAAATAAATGTACATTTATATTTTTATAAGTAATGAATTATTTTAAATATTTTTTAAACTGTTTAAAAAAAAAAAAAAAACATGACTCTCCCAAGTCTCCGCGTTGACTCCATCCGAGTCAAATTTTTTGCATTGGACAAGTCAAGTCCGAGTCACAAGTTTTCCAACCTTGCCTCAAACACTACAGGTATAGAAAGAGAGATGAGTAAAAGATTCCCAAAGGCTCAAACAATATGCATGCACATTTTCATTGGTGAACATTAAGTCAGCAGGTTGAAGTGGAAGCCTCCTCTCACCCATAAACTGATACTGCCCAATGTTAACCAGTAACACATTGAATGCAAACCTCATGAGATACACACTACGACACATAATAAAGCAAAACATTAGTGTAAGTCTCTTGTATGCATCCAAGTTGGTGTTTGCTTTCACCAAAACACTCCATGCTCTTATCTAACTACTGTATAATCACTGCTCTTGTGATCTCTCTGCCTTTCCACTGCATTTCTTTGATTTTGCTCTAATACTTCACCACCCAAGCATTTCTCTAGCTTACCACAACCACATCATCGCATCTCTCACCTATATCTCTCCCAATTCCATCAATAATGTCCTCTCTGCTGCATACTGGTTTTACCACAGGCAACCCATGAACTACTTTCACCTACATTACGGCCCCTAATTGGTTCGTGGTCACTTACCCGCCTCTCTCTTTTGCCTGATTTGTAGGGAACAATAAGACTAGGTGGCACATGAGTCAACCTTCACATAACTTCAAAAATCTACTGAATCTCTGGCTGGAGGCAGCGCCAAAATCTCACCTCTTGTTTATGTCTCTGACATATGCTCCTACTCACCTACGTTAAAGGCCCTAATTGATTCATCAGCAATGAACCGCTTCTCTCCATGGCCCCGATTGTGGGAATCAATGAGCTTAGGTTGCACACATCCAAACTTCACCACCAACTTCAAAACCTAGTTCATCTCTGGTTGGACTTTGGAGGCAACCACAACATCATACCTCAATTTGTCTTCCCACACTCCGCGTGTTTCATCACAGGTACCTGATCACCCACGTTCATCCATATTGATGCTCCTACAGACTTGTGGAAACCAAAGAGTCCAGGTGGAAAAAGATTCAACCAAAACCATTAGTGTCTTTGGATAATAAAACAAAACCACTAGTTTCTTTGGAAAATAAGTTCAATTAACCATCCAAATGGGACAAAGCCTGAAGAGCTAAAACAAAAACAGAAGCAACAATGTCCTTTCCGAGTTCTGGGGTCTTTCCATTGACTCCATCTCACACAACTGGAGAGAAGTAGCCAATTCTTAGCTTGGGTCCTCTATTTAATTTTTGCTGTCATCTTCTGATGGCATCTTTCCTTTTTGTTGCTATCCTTTAGGAGTGGTTTCTCCTTTTTTTTTGTAAAGCTTTTGTCCAAGACAATTTACCGTTAAAAATAATAATAATAATAATAATAAATAAAAATGAAAAAGATGCAGCAGCAGCAACAATCAGCCATATAACAAATGTATCCCAGAAGGAAGGGGACACACGATAGCAGCACAAAGGCCTAACAGCATGAAGCTCCACACACATAAACAAACTGCATGAGCCCACTAAAATACGTGTCACAGGCTAGGAACTAACATCTATAAGCCAGTTGAAGCATCAAAAGCATGGAAGTCAGCCTTCTGTAAGATGTAATCAGCCTGATTAGAAATTTGAATTACCTGCAATGCCTCAGAAGCAAGGAGTGTATAGTCAGTGTTTTGAAAAGCGGACTTGGGGCCAATCTAGACCCCCTCGGCCAAGTCAGACAGAGTCCCCCTAGCCAACTCCGCCTCTTTTTCCTCTCCTTCCCCTTTCTCCTCTCTCTTCCTCCACCACCATCTCCTCCTCCCTCCTCCACACCAAGCTCCACCCATGGATCAAAATAGTGGCCGTCATGCTACCGGGCGTAGGGGCCAAGACCATATGCAAAATTGAATTTAGCGTCACTCTCATCTGTAGCAGCAGCGGTCCGCTGCGGCTGCTACGGTCCACTATTGATAGCTACTTTTCAAGATTTTTTAAAATACATAGTAAGGCTTATTTCTTTCTTTCTTCTCTCCAAACAACATTTCTATGCAACTCTGCTACCCTTCTATTACTTAAAAAGAACACCAAAAAAAATAAGATCTCGCTAAATTTAAGTCGATGAAGAGAGTTCCTCACAAGGGCTCTTCTCCGGGTAATGTCATAGCAGACGCCCCCTTCAGTAGAGGTATTCTTTTCTCTACTCTCAAGAAAATTACATTGTTTGTTTTGATAAAACTTAATTAGTTATTTGGTTTGAACTTTAAACTTTTTTTAAGCATTACTTTATAATTTATGTATCCTTTGTTATGTTTAATTGTGCTAAATTACTTATTTGAATTATGAATTTAGAAATGTATGATAGGTTCTAACTTAGTATAGCTAACTAACATAAATACATGGGAAAAATTAGATCAATACTCTTAGTATATAATCATTCAACTACATAGAACTTCTATGCACTGAAGGGACGGCTACATACCCCTATCTTAGTTATTATAGGAAAAAGGCATTAAATTCTAATATTTTCCAATATATTGGATTTCTTGGATATTTTTTCAAAATATTTTGACAGATTATTCAATTCACACCGCTCCGTATCGCCCGCTACGTAGCATTTTGGCCATCGGCCACTACACCTACCGCAACTGCTATTTTCATCCTTGGCTCCTCCTCCCTTCTCTTCATCTTCCCCCCTCCCCTCCTCCCCTCTCTTCCTCCACCAATGTCTCTCCTTTCCCCACCACCACCACATTCAAGTTTCAACTCCACTTGCCTCATGGTCTCACCATTCACCTCCCTCATGGCCTTGCCACGTACCTCTCGTCCATCACCCAACCCCAACGTCCCTCTACCCCCACCATGCTCCACCTGGATTCCCCTCTCTCCTCCCTCCCTCTTCCTTAAACACGGTGTTTTTAAAAGCGCGAGGCGCATCAAGGCGCTAAGGTCTCCTGGGGCCTAGGCACTAAGGTGCGAGGCGAGGCGCGGGCTTCATTGAAACGAGGCGCACATAGTATATAAAAATATATATTTTTTGGCATAGATAGATAATTCACAAAATAGAACAAAAGTAGAACAAATTAGACAGACTGACAGATAATTGGCAAGGAATATTCAAAAAATTCTAAACGTCATAAAGCATCCATCACTATAAATGTTAAACATTCAACAAAAGTACCAAAATCCATCAAAACCAATACAACTTCAAAGTCAAAGGAACAACACAAATGCTCCTAAGGAGGACCTAACGAGATTGGTGATAACCTGATGATGTTTTAAAAAAAAAAGCCCATAGACCAGCCATACTAGGTCATCTCAAAATTTCAACATGGGCCCCACTGATGGATGGTTAAGTCGGTGATGGCATAAGCAAAATATGATTCTTGCCCCACCGATTTGATGATGCATTTGAAAAAAAAAAAAAGCCATAGACCAGCCAGTGCAGGTCATCCCAAAATTTCAGCATGGGCCCCACTGGCTGCTAATCAGGCGGAAAGCTGGCTGCTGGCTGGAGTGGATCGCTGGCTGGTGTTTCTCCGTTCTCCGTTCTCTTCCCTTTTTTTTTTTCCGTTGGATGACACAGGAAACAACTAGGGCAGGGCACGGCATCTTTATTTATATTAGAAAATTTTCATTTAGCCCCTTACATCTCTTTCTTTTTTAATTTAAAGCCTGGGTGACAATAAGGTGCAAGAGGCGCGCGCCTTGAGCCTGGACCTGAAGCGCGCGCCTCAGGGGCTTTTCTGGGGCCTGTTTCAACTCACCTCGACTCCCATCACTTGAGGCGCAATTGCTGGGCCTTGACGAGCTTTGAGCCTAGGCGCGCGCCTAGGCACGCTTTTTAAAACCCTGCTTAAACATCATCTCCTCCTCTTCCCACCACCATAGTCACCATCTGCTTCTCTCCCCACCATCACCACATCCACATCCACCTCCCTCATGGCCGCACCAGCCACCTCCCTCACGACTTCACCACATCCCCACTCCTCCAGTCACCCAAACCCAACCCCAAAACCCAAACAAAAATAGGGTTTGCAAACCCATTGGTGTGTATCAGCCGAATCCCTTCCAACCAAGTCCCGAGTGGACTGAATTTGAGTGGACTCAGCCGAGTCAGCTCAGACTTGGAAGAGTTTTAAAACATTTGTGTGTGTGTGTGTGTGTGTGTGTGTGTGTGTGTGTGTGTGTGTGTGTGTGTGTTGTGTTGTGTAAAATAAATTTGAAATACAAACTACGTGTATGTGTGTATAAAATGGGTTTGCAGTGGTTCAACCAAACCACTAGTTTTATTAATCTGTTTATTGTGTTGGTGTTTCCAAAAACACCTGGAGAGTCATAAGATTTAACAGTCGCTTATAAAAACATTCAAATCTTGTAATGCAGCACATGAAGCAAAGCGTATAATTTTCCCATTACCGATAAAAAACAGTAAAGATTTATAATTTGCAAACCTGAAACAAATTCCTAAAATCTATGAAAATGATGCAACGCCCAAAACTTTCTTTGTACATATTCTAATGTAAAGAATATGCAGAATCATTTGCAATTCGCAATTCATATAAGGACACATCATTTGAAGTGCAATTAGAACAAGATAGATGCAAATTGATCGACGCTGGAGTTCAATCATGTTGAGAAGCTAATAGTTAGAAATTTAAGATGCTTACATGATATAGTGATGTAGGGACCAGGGTCTCATATGGCTCATTTAAAGTGATCACTCCATGAACCCCAAGTTGTTTCAAATGAGGAACATCTGTTGGAAATGGGACAGCACCTAGCAGCACAAACTGAATTAGGATGTGTTAGCGCAACATGCAAAATATATGGACAAAAAAAGACCCACTCCACATGGGAAGAAAACATGATATGTAATGAACAAGTCACAGAATTGGGCATGGAACCCATTGATTGAATTTTGAAACATCACAAACAATAAAAATCTATCACACAAGAGTCGCTTTATTGATGGGGTTAAAACAAAATGATAGCTATGTGAAGAGAACAAAGAATTTGAATAAACGAGATTCAGGAAGAAAGGAAAGCATCAAAAAAGAATATTGATTAATACAGCATGATATCAGCTAACTAGCAGAATGCAGCAGTCTTACTTATAAGGTCACCCATTCAAGTCACCAAAAATCTTCTTTTTTTATTTCCTCATGGTACATATGTCAAACAAACACTGCATGTTTTCCAGGTATTCCACCCCAACCAAGAAAACCCACCTTGTTTTGCAACAGCATAAACAAAACTTCCAAGCAAGAAAAGACAGCTACAGATGGAAGATTGTTCTCATGACTAGGAAGGTAGAGTAAGGCCCACCCATGTCCATATAGAAAGCATGATTCACTTAGAAAACTAAACAGGGATAATGTCCACGTCGCCCAAATCAAGCATTTTGTCATGTTTCGTTCAAATAACACATAACCAAAGAGTTGATCTTAAGAATTAAGATACATTCTAAAAGGGGTAGATCAAATTAACAACGTGGCAGTAATCCAATTATGCTACATCATTACTGAACTGAGCATATGAGTTCTTCAAATAGCAGGTCTTTCAACTTCTCAAGCCAAATAACTGCACTAGAGTAAAAAGAAACCAAAGAGGAAAAACAATAGAATTACTACCTTACATCAGTATACATGAATATATATATATACAGCATTCTTACAGATGACCAGATTCAATAAAAACTGCAAGGAAATATACCTTGTCAACTTCATCCCACCAACGAAATTCTGATTGGATCTTGTTCCTGACAACATTATACAGGAGAGTTGGATAGAAAAGAACACGCGCCCCAACTCCAACCAAAACCCTTTTTGCATTCAGCAGTCTCACCTCATTGCGATAAACATGCATAAAGGGTTCTTCCTGTTCTCTTCCCTCCAATCCTCCCTCCTTAAATTCCTCAATGTACATGCCTTCTTCAATTCAATTTACTGATCACAACCAATCTCGAATGCCTCCGAAGGAACAATACTTCAAATGCCCCAAAAATCTTCAAAAGACACGATTTTTAAACCACCCGATCAACGAAATCACCGATAAATGTCAAAATCAAAGAACAGAAGCATGAATCTCTTCTTTCTCCTCATAACTCGCCCTCTATGCATCTAAAACCCCCCAATCACCTCAGAAGAACTCGAATTTGTGTCTTCTTCACTAATTTGCTCCAAATTGGGACCAAAAGGAGAACCGGGAGGGCTCTAATCATCGAATCAAAGCCAAATCGTGGCAGAATCGATAGGAAAAGTCCTAATTTTCACAGGTTCCGAAGATACAGAGAGAAGTCCGATAAGAAAAAACTTCAACAAATGTTTTATTTCTACTTCGTCTTCTTTCTCTTTACGCAAGTAATGATTCCGATACTTTGGGAGGTTTCTTGCTCCGCGGGACTCTCTTTTCTCCCTCTCTCAAGAAACTTTGAAACCGAAAGATAAAAGACTTTTTTTTTCTGTTGGGATAATTATAAGATAGTACCTGAGTTTACAACGGATTTCAAAAAAAAGGACAAAATTTGAAGCACTTTCCAAAATATAAGTTTTTTAAGTTTCTAGAATAGATTTCAATTCACGACATCCGACCAAATTAGATGCCGAGAAAATGTCCGATTTCCGCTCGTTTATTTTTAAAACCCCCAAACCGCCCTTAGTACAAATATCATGAGCAATCACATTTGTATGTTGTGATTCCATAATTATAAGATAGTACCTAAGTTTACAACGGATTTCAAAAAAGGACAAGATTTGAAGCACTTTCCCAAAATGTGACTTTTTTGTTAAGTTTTTCAAATAAATTTCAATTCAGGACTTCCAACCAAATTAGATGCCGAGCGAATGTCCGATTTCTGCTTGTTTATTTTTAAAACCCCCAAACTGCCGTTAGTACAAATATCATGAGCAATCACATTTGTATGTTGTGATTCCATATGCTCAGTTTCCATGAAGAGCTGATATCATGAGCAATCACCATATCCTCCGTTTCTATGAAGAGTTTGATGGCCACATTAGTTTCTGTGAGCAATCAATCATGTATGTTGTGATTTCATGATAGCATGGAGGGGATGTTCATGTCCTTGGCCACACTAACTGAGTTCTGGATTCACGAATTGGTTTGAGTTGACTGTAGTCTGGGTCAGCAGGTTGAATCGCCACTTAAATATTTTAGTGGATACCGAGTATTGAGATGTTCTGTACACTCTTGTAATGGTGATATAGGATGATGCAGACTATGGTAGCAGTTTTTTTCAGAGGATTTAAAAAAAAAAAAAAAAAAAAGCTTAGATGTCCGGTGGCCTCAAAAGGTAATTTTAACCTCCATTGTACCAGATCAGTCATTTTATACGAAATGATTTTTTTTAGCACTTTCAACTAGCGTCCCTAATAACCTTAGTTTTATAACATTAAAGGTCGTTAGAGACCCTGCAGTGGGCGTGTTTCCTCATGTTTCGTTTAGCACTTTCAACTAGCGTCCCTAGTAACCTTGCTTTTATGACGTTAAGGACCCTTGGGGTGTACACAAATTAATACAATCGATCTCTTCCCCATTTCTCAGCAGTCAGGCCTTCCAATTCCAGTTGCAGGAAGCCATAACTGCCTTTCTCCTCCACTAACAACCACCCTCCTCCTCCTCCACCACCCATTCCTCCCAGTTTCAATTTCCCCTCGCTCCTTCTCTCTTTTTAATTTTTTTCAACTGCAGTATCTATTTTAATCTCAATTTCTATTTACCAGCTGTGTATTTCTACGAATTGTAGGCCATTTCTTATCAGGCTTCAAAGCTGGGTCTCTAATGTCTCCAACCAATGTCGCAAATTCTTTGACCATGAGAGCCTCCTTAGCCAAATCTGTTTCCACAATATGTTTACTGGCTAATGGTTTCCAACTAGTCACTAGTTCTGTGAATCCAGATTTCTGTGGCAAAGGTAAACGATGCAGAGGTTTTACCATAAGGAATGACAAAGTCATTAAGATGCAAAGTCCCCTTCATTCTAGCAACGATTACATCCATCACCAAATTCGCCAAAAAGGAACATTGGAAGGTTGCAACTTTCCCTTCTTCCCAAAGTAATGAAGACCCATAAGGTTTCGGGGAAGCTATTCTCGGCCGCGAACCTTTTGGCCTTCTCGACCAGTGCGGCTGCCCACGGCGGAGAGGTGGCATTGGGGGCGAGGGAGATGGCTCTCGCCACCTTCTTTGCTATCTCGGCGCATCGTATAATACCCACGCGGAATGAAATTTCCTCCTCCGGCCATTTTTCGCTTTTTCTCTACTACTTCTTTCCCTCTTTTCTGTTTTATTCCTCTGTGGTGTTGGATGAAGCAGAACAGGGGGCAAATATATGGATTTTAACAATGGAATCTAATCTAATCTACAAAGAGTGAACAAAAGGGACAGAGAGTGTGTGCGTTGTGTGCGTATTTTTAGAGTATGGAGAAGAAGAGAGGATAAGGAGGAGGGTGGTTGTTGGTGGAGGAGAGAAGCGGCCTGCAACTGAAATTGGAAGGCGAAGAAGACTTGTCTAATTAACAACGAAAGAGAGACACAAAAATCCTTTTTCATTATACTTTGTATACACTACAGGGTTCCTAGCGACCCTTAACGTTATAAAACTAGGGTCGCTAGTTGGAAGTGCTAAAAAAAATATCATTTCGTAAAAAATAACTGATATGGTGCAATGAAGGTTAAAATTACATTTTGAGTCCACTGGACATCTAAGCTGCTTTTTTTTTTTTTTTTGGTAAAATCCTCATGGTGGGTATCAGCACTAGGAGATCTAGATGGGTGCAGACAAGGATGCTACTGCACTCATCTAATGCTCAGTCAATCCAAATGTCAACTGTGGCGAGGGGCGGGGGCAGGGTCGGGTGAATAGGGAAATTGGGTGAGGTATGAATAGGGGTGTGATGGTTCGGTTAACCACTCATTTTGGAAAACCCGTTAACCGAACTATGTTTCACGGTTTTTGGCTTTTGAAAACCATAACCGTAACCGAACCGTGAAAAATCGTTAAAAACCGAACCGTTGTTAACCGTGGTTAACGGTTAGGTTGCTGTTAATTGACGTCACTTAAAAAAAAAAACTGTGAAAATTTGCCATTTACCAATCAAACTTACTCCAAAAAAAAAAAAGTTGGAGAATGGCATAATATGTTACTGTAAAAGAAAATGTATTTTTCATTAACGCCCTTAGGTTATTTTCTTATTAGCGAAACGGTTCGATTAACCGTGTATTTTGCGAACACAGTTAACCGAACCGCGGTTAACAGTTCGATTCGGTTAATAACCGTGAGTTGAGACAAAAACTGTAATTGAACCGTGAAGCACGGTTTTCCGATTTTAATAACCGTACGTAATTATAACCGAACCGTGAAACACGGTTATTAACCGCAGTTCGGTTCGATTCAATTCAATTAGACGGTTTTTCGATTTTCTTTTACACCCCTATACATACGAAACTACGAACGGTGCCTTTTGGTAATTTCACATCTGGGTATACTAATCTGGGAGTGGAAAAAAAAAAGTCAGGAATTATCAGTTCTCAATGGTAGGTGTGCAAAGATAAAAGAAAAATGTGCAAAGTCAAAAGATTATCATGAGACGAAGCGACCACTTTTCAAACATACGTGAGAGAGATTATTTGCATGCGGTAGTAGGACCTTCTGTTCGAATTTTCCGACGAAGCAGAGGAATTGTAGAGTGGAAAGTGAAAATGGCGGGAACGCTGCAACTTCCGACCATTGACTTATCATCTCCAGATCAAATCTCCAACGCCAAATCCATCCGTCAGGTGCTCCTCCTCCTCTTACTAATGATGAAGAGAAAAAAACCCTAGTTTTCCTCTCTCCAAAACCACTTCTTCTTATTGAATTTATGAACACCGAAAGGGTATCCAATTCACTTACTGTTTTGGGCACATCTTACCAGATTTGTGGTTGGTGCTTCTTCATTTGTTCTGATGAAGTTATCTTGTTTTGTATGAATGCTTCTTCTTGTCAAAATTCAATGATTTAAGGAAATCTCATCATCCCCCCCTTTTTTTTTTCAGTTGTTTTGAATTGAATCATCTGTGTTTTTGCACCATCAAGTGATGTGTGATGGTATAGATCTTAGGTTCCTAGTTTGCAGTTGGACGAATTCACATTCAAGTTGGGAATTGGTGATTAGAGACTTTAACTTGATTTGAAAATTGGATGGGGCAGGTTCATTTGATTTGGTTTTTTATTCGAATGATTTTGGAGTTCGAGTTTTACAAGTTTCGTGAATTAATTCGTATTAGTACATGGTGTAGATCAATCTAAAATCCAAATAGCCCCAAATAGTTATAGAATTGTCTAATTGACATAGCTCTATTTCAAACAGATTTGAGTTTCCAATTAAACCCTAAAATCGTTCACTTTCTATACCCGTGTTTCTTCTTGTTACCTGCACTTTTTTTTTATTCAATATACATTTCTTTCATGCTTAATGCTTTGTATTGAATTCCTTGGAATTTCTAGTAAAGTAGGTTCTAATGAGGGAATGTTAAAAGGCGAGATTTGAGGAGATTAGGTGGAGATGTGGATAGGACTTCTCACTTTCCTAATATTTGATTTGCTTGGGGTGATGGATGGGTAATCATTTCTTTGATGACTATTTCTAGATCTTCATCTTTACTTCTTCAATTTTTAGCCCTTTTAATTGGCATGCATCGCTTAGATTTCCTAGGAATTCAATACTGAGCAAGCAAATTGGCCCTATAGTAAAATGTTGCAGAATGAGTCATTTCAATTAAGAGAAGGACGTGTTGCAAATCTTTATGTAAAGAAGTGTCGAAAAATAAATCTCTTTTTCATTCTGGCTCCAATACTTTGTACAGGGTCTTTATATTTATATTATGGATCTGGTTGTTTTGGAACTTTCTATACATTGTAAGTTGGTTTTTTCTTTTCTCTGAGATCAAGGGGACATTTTTGCACTTGAGTTTTCCTTGGAAATGTGTTTCTATGATGATTTCATTTTCCACAGAAAGAGGAAAACTGTAGTTTAGGTTATTTGATGGAATCTTTACTTTTTGATGTCTAGTGGTTGTGTTAGTTTTTTTTTTCTGAAAATGGGTGTGGTAAAACAACAATTTTATCACATATCAACAACTGTTCTATTCGTAAGCTTAATTCTAAACTGTTCACCAATTGGAATCACAGGGTGGTTGCTGTGGATAGCACACTGGCTCCCAATAGTCCCACCTAGGGATTGATCCTTGGGTTTCCCATTACTATTAGTAAAAGAAATGTAACAGCAGGGATATGAAGAGACAATAGAAGCTGGTCATGATCAAAGAACATCGATTACAATCGTGACTCATGAGTGACAGGAGGAGGGAATGTGGAAAGAGTTGTGGAAGTTTGTTTTTAGGGTTGGAAAACTCAACTATGGGAATTCATTTTCTATCTGCAGATCAGAATTAATCTTCCACAAAAAAATGCAGAAAATGGCTCTGCCTCAAAATAAATAAATAAATTAAATAAAAAGTGAAATAGATCTTGGTGCGAAATAATAGGTAATGTCTCCTTTTAGAAACAAGTTTGCTTTTCTGTAAAAAACTGACTGGCACAAATGTATTTTAAAGGCATGTTTGTGCTTTCTTGACCTGTTCTTGTAAGAGAAAAAAGAGATAGAGCTAGGTTTGTGGAGTGGACGGTTGATTTTCTAGATCTCCACCCTCCCCCCAATGAAACTATCTGTCAGATTTACTTAATATTAAGCCGTATCCCACTTTATTTCACCCTTCACCTCTCTTTTTCTATACTAGGTTGGAAAGAAACAAACATGCCATTACCTATGATGCCCTGATACGGTAGGAACACTCCATGGATATGATGGAGACAGATTTTACACAAAAAATAAAATATTGGATACGATACGAGACGACACATTGCCAATTTGAAGTATCCGGTCTGGGCATCACGTGCCATAACTGACTAAAGGGAATCCTATTAAAAAACAATTTCTCAGTAAAAAAAAAAAGAAGAAGAAAAGAAAAAGGAAGAATAAGACGATACTGTTTAAGGGGATCATAATCGTAACTGTAGAGTGTTGATAAACATTTCAGGCTTGCTTGGACCACGGTTTCTTCTATGTTGTAAATCATGGAGTTGATGACGAGCTTCTAAAGGGTGTGTTTGAGAAGAGTGGGAAGTTCTTCTTGTTGCCTCTACAGGAGAAGATGAAACTTACACGTAGCAAGGATCACAGAGGTTACACGGCCCTGTATTCTGAGACCCTTGATCCTTCAATACAATCAAGAGGTTTGTTTTCTTTCCAGGTTTCATGTAAGTAATCATTATTTCGTACCATACAACCATGTTTTAGTCATTTTGCACCTATGGGTTGCAATTGTATTTTGATGCTGTAATCTTTGTGAGTCAGAGGTTATAAATTATTGCTTTTTCAGAAGCCACAATCAATGAGAAATTCCCATATGCCATGACTTACCAGGTCATGTGCTCCATTCTGGTTGGAGTTCAAACTATTCAATGTTCGCATGGATCAGAAGATCCTATGTTGCGAGCCAAACAATTGGTGGGCATTGAATGGAGAAATTAGAAGAAAATGGCCAGCATCCAAATTCAACAGACAAAATCAGATGGTCAGGATTATTAATCAGCTTAGAACAGTTGGAAGGTGCTAATTTCAACCATGAGTTTGTGAGTTCATCTCAGAACGCCTTTCAGAAAAAAAAGAGTCCAATCAGGGTTACTTTGGCTATACTATCCATATTGAAGATTGCATTTTGAACCGTTCAGATCTGCATACACCAATGTGATGCATATGGTGGATGAGTTGCTACAAAGGAAAAAGAAAAAGAAAAACACAAACTGGTTATCTTCCACACAAACCTACCACAAGATGTTTCCACAATTTTGGTAATATTTAGATACTGTCGGGTAGGACTTTTTGCTGTCTTCGTGGTTCCCCTTACTTCGTACATACTTTATCATCATCATTATTGAAGCCTTATTTCATCTATTTGGGGATGGCTATACTACTTTTTCACTCAGCCCTATTTACAACCATGTTTCTGTGATTCCACAATCTACATTCTAGCATGTCTTTTCTGACTGCTTCGTTGATGCCTTTGTTTGTCTCCCCCTTTCCATTGCCTCTTGAACTTGTATCATTAAAATACTTTGTACATGGGCTGTTGGGTGTTTTGGATTTTTTTCGATGTGGCCAAACCATTTGAATAGCACTCATTTTTATTTTATGGGTAATTGTAGATTTACTCTTATGTACTCATTCTTAACTTTTTCCTTTCTTGTAAGTCCAACAATTCTTTTTAGCATACACATATCAGCCAACATATACTTTATACTTTAGCTTCTTTGTTGTCCAATAGTACTGCTAGATATTTAATTAGTTTCAATTCTCCTTGGAACAGAAGGGTATTTCTATTTCTTGTCAGTTACAAAAAGTTGTCCAATTTTGTAAGTTCCTGCATATAAGCTTCATGAATTCCTTTTTTTCATTGAGCATGTTGAACCTTTTTACAGTTACTCCTCAGTGCCCTTTCTTGTTTTTTTTTTTTTGATAGGACAGTGTCCTTTCTTGTTAGTTTGTATAAACCATGTAATATTGTAGATGACCATTTCAATGTTTGATTCTTAAATTTATCTATTTGGGGAATAATGGTGATTGTGTTGGAATGTATACAGGGGAGACAGTATGTATAGAAATTTCATCTGTTGCTATTTCCTTATGAAAATTTAAGAGTGTTGCAAGTTTCTGCTTTTTGTTTAGGACTTGTTTGTGTGAGAAGAGATTCCACGCTGCTTGGATTTTTGTGTCACGGGAAATCGAAATCCTCTTTATCATGAGGAAAATGTGTTTCACCAAACCATGCAATAGTGGGCTACTGGGCTGCAAGGAAAATTATAACATTTTTCCTTACTGTCTCATAATCCTCTCATCGCACAAACACACCCTTGAGAATTTGAACTGTTATATTAGTTTTTAGCTTTCCATTTACAAGAGGCTAATATTAAAGGGAAAGAGAGAGTGCGGATTTGGTAATCAGTTTTTCTAACTGAAATGCAGGAGATCTACATGAGAGTTTCTACATTGGTCCTACGGATGATAACTTGAATCAGTGGCCTGCAGAAGGTATCTCTGCTCCCGTTGCTTGTGTGAATCTGAGTCTATTTGTCAAAATGCTTTCTTACCTTCAAAATGTCTGACTTAAGATAATGATTTACATGCCTTTGCCTTCAATGTTGCTTGGCTAGGAAATTCCAGATGCTCTGCCATGTTGGAGACCTACAATGGAATTATATCATAAAAAACTGGTGTAAGTTCGAATGTTCCCTTGTACTCATTCAAATGTTTACTTTGACAGCTTCTGTTATTTCTGGGTGGTGCATCTATTATTCAACTTGCAGTGATCAGTATGTGGTGAATGAATAATTATTTTCTTCATTCTGCAATCACTGGAAACATGGTGCATTGGTGCTTACTAAACTGATTATTATAGGCTGGTTAGATTTCTTTTAACAATAAAAATGATTTGGTTTGACTTCTTTGATAAAAAAAATTACCGAAAGCCTTTTTATTAATTAACTCATAGGGTTTGGGACTTATGACAGCTCTAAGTTTTGGCCTTTTCTTCCATAGGACTTTGGGGAGGAACTTGATTTCTTTGATTGCTTTGGCTTTGAATTTGGATGAAGATTTCTTTGAGAAAGTGGGTGCAATGCATGCACCCATGGTATTTATGCGACTTCTACACTACCCAGGTTGATAGATTTTATTATAATATTATAGTTGCATTTTTGAGGTTCCACAATGTCTAATAATTTTTTCTTAAGTCAAAACAAAAACACATCTGCTGATGATCTGCTTGCTTTTGATTTTATTTTCAGTTGAAACTTCAGATATTATGAATTATGGTGCATCTGCTCATTCAGATTATGGAATGATCACAATTCTGGCTACTGATGGTGTCCGTGGACTTCAGGCATGTTCAATAAAAAAAATGATACTTTACTTTGAAACTGTTTCTTTGTTCCTCTAGATGCAAATGCTGCTAACATATCTCTTATTTTTGGTATTCTACAGATTTGCAAGGAAAAGGATAAACAACCACGAGTTTGGGAGGATGTGCTCCATGTCAATGGGTAAGTCCATATGAGAAATTATATGATTTTCGATTTGGGCGTAGTTCCTTTGGGCTTCCAATATGTACACAGGCAGGGCCCATGGTTTGATGATCCAGACCTTTGATCTCACGAACCTATTGGTAGATTGACTCAATTTCCCAACAACATCCCTGAAGGTACAATCTTATCCTTTGACTGAAAACCATCAAATGGACTCTTCGGAAGTGAAGAAATGGTCCATAGATGGATTTATGAATCTGGAGTTCCCCTTTTTGGTTTTTGCAAGGGAGGGATGGAGGAGGATCAGATTTAAGATGTGGAAGCTGAGCCACAAACCATGGTGCCTACAAGGATCCTAATTCCCAACTGCTCATTTTGTGGGAATTAATATAGCTGAACCATAGCCCAGAACATTGTTCTAAAAATAGGAATCGTATCGCAGATTGTTCATACCCATGAATTGAATCGAATCATGAATCACATCACGAATTGTAGATTTTTCATTTATTCATAATCCATCCATTTTCCCATGCATAGCAGTATAAATACAATGACAAATTAGTCTATTATACAATTATATCAAGAACATCATGACATTAATATATAATAAATAATAAATAAAATATGTAAATAGTTAAATAAGTTTAAGGTATTAATATATATTTATTGTTTCTTATCTGTAAATCAGAACATAAAAGTAAAAATAAAATTCAATCCATCAATCTTACACTATAGGATATCTCTTGAAGTTAAGAAAGTGTTCATGAAGGGGAAAAAAGGAAAAAGGAATAGAAAAAAAGAAGAAAACATAGACAAGCCTTATATGTATAATGGAACGATTTAATCAAGTGAATGTTCTTTATTTATTTCTAAAACCTCTCCAATGTCAAAGCCAGCAAGGGAAGAAGAGAGAAAAGGCTTTGTGAATTCGATGATCCCTTTTGAGGGTTACGATATTGAATATATAGATTAAAGTTTCTATATGTGTCACAGTAATTGAGGTAATCAACTAAATTACCGTCATAATCTAATCATATCTCCTAATAAGGCAAAGAATAAATTACATAGCTGTACACACGAGGCTTGTTTTGACCCACAAGTTGGGCTTTATCTGCCATGGGCTGTGACCCACTGACCCATTGGGCTGTGACCCACTGACCCATTTGACACACCCCCTCAAATTGATGCGGGTGAATCAACGAGCATCAATTTGCCAACTAAGAATTGGTGTCGTGGCCGAGGAAGTCCCTTGGTAAATATATCAGCAATTTGAAGACCTGTAGGAACATGAGGAAGAGTGATGGCTTCGCGCACAAATTCATCACGTATGTAATGACAGGCCACTTCAATATGCTTTGTGCGTTCATGGAAGACAGGATTTTCGTCGGCATAAAGAGGTGTAGGACCAGATTGTGGAAATCCAAGCTCAGAAAGGAGACCCCGAAGCCAAATAATTTCAGAGGTGGCGGCCGACATAGCACGATATTCTACTTCTGTGGATGATTTGGAGACTTTATCTTGTTTCTTATACTTACAGGAGATCAACGAGTCCCCTAAGAACATGCACCAACCCGTGGTAGACCGTCGACTATCAGGGCAACTAGCACAGTCAGAATCTGAGTAAGCGATGAGGGAAGTCAAATTGCCCACAGAAAAGAAAAGGCCACGAGATGGTATATGAAGAACATAGCGAAGAATGCGCCGAACAGCAACGAGGTGGAGATGGCGTGGTTATGTCATGAACCGACTAACTAGATTCACCGAATATGAGATATCGGGCAGAGTGATAGTCAAGTAGATCAAGCTACCGACTAAACGGCGATACATTGTGGCATCAGGAAGAAGATCACCTGTATCGTGTGCGAGTTGAAGATTGGCCTCAACAGGTGTATCTACACGAGTTGAGTTTTGAAGACCAACCATCTCAATGAGATCCATAGCATATTTGTGTTGATCGAGAATGAAACCTTTCTCTGACTGATGAACCTTAAGGCCTAAAAAGTATGTGAGTGGCCCTAAGTCTTTCATATGAAAATATTCATGTAAGGATGCTTGTAGATGGGTGATCATGCCAAAATCTGTCCCAGATATGATGATATCATCCACGTACAACAAGAGGACAGTAATCCCATTTGAGGAGCAATGAATGAACATAGAAGGATCAGAGGCACTTTGAGAAAACTGTAGATGAAGGAGAGCATCTCTAAATTTCTCAAATCAAGCACGCAGAGCTTGCTTAAGACCATATAGAGAGCGTCGTAAGCGTGCACAGTCACCCGCCGAGACACTTGTAAGTCCTTGGGGAAGTCGCGTATAGACTTCTTCCTTGAGATCACCATGAAGGAGGGCATTCTTGACATGAAATTGGTAAAGAGGCCATGAGTGGGAAGCAGCAATGGCAAGAACAGTACGGATTGTTGTCATTTTTGCAACTGGAGCAAATGTTTCTTCATAGTCGATGCTATATTCCTGTTGGTTGCTCAGTGCGACTAACCGTGCTTTATAACGATCCAATGAGCCATCAACCTTAAGTTTGACTGAAAAAACCCATTTGCAGCCGATAGGTTTTGCAGATGAGGGACATAATACAATATCCCAGGTCTGATTCTCCTGCAGTGCAACTAATTCTTCGTGCATAGCCTTTTTCCAACAGTCATGCTTCACCGCCTGTAAGTAAGAAGTAGGAATAGCAATGGAGGAGAGGGTAGCAAGCAGGGATGTGTGAGTGAACCCATATTTTTCTGGAGGCTTAGAGAGACGAGTAGAGCATCGAAGTGGAGGTGGAGATGAAGCATCAGGTAATGCAGCGGGAGCAAGATCAGGTGCCGGCGAGGGATCCGGAGGGGGAGGCAGTAGTGGAACATCCTTATGACGACGACGTTCATAAACAATGAGTGGAGAAGAGATTGTGTCAGAAAAATCTGGTAGATGAGAAAAAGTAGGTAAATCTGAGGAATGAGTAGAAAAAAAACGTTGATTTTCAAAAAATGTGACATTTAGAGAAATGCGAAGGCGGTTGACCACAGGATCATAGCATATATACCCCTTTTGGTGAGATGCGTAGCCAAGGAACGCACATTGGGCGGACTGAGCAGTTAATTTGGTACGTTCAGTAGGAGGAAGATGAACAAAACAAACACATCCAAAAATGCGCATGTAAGTATAAGTAGGATCTTTATGAAAGAGACGAAAGTATGGTGTTTGAGTGTTGAGGCGATGGGATGGTAAGTGATTGATTAAGCGAACTGCAGTGGCTAAAGCAAAATCTCGCGGGAACTGATGATTCTAAGAGAAGAGAACGAACAGTATCGAGGAGATGTCTGTTTTTTCGTTCTGCAATTCCGTTCTGTTGAGGAGTGTAAGGGCACGATCGCTGCGATAAAATCCCATGTTTTTGCAAATAAGTTTGAAACTGATGGGACATATATTCCCCTCCGGAATCAGATCGGAGAACTTTTATGCGAGTAGAAAACTGATTTTCAACATATGCCATAAATTTTTGAAAAGCATCAAAGACTTCAGATTTAGAATGCAAGAAATAAACCCATGTGAATCTACTATGATCATCAATAAATGTGACAAAATATTTGAAATGTGTGTGAGAGATTACAGGAGTAATCCCCCAGACATCACTATGAATAATGTCAAAGCAATTGGAAGCCATAGTAGATTTGGAAGAAAAGGGAAGAACTTTGCTTTTTCCAAGTTTGCAAACAGAACACTCAGCAGAAATAGGACTAAAAGATGTTTTATTTTCATTAATACTACCAGCGTTCAACATCAAAGATAACAATTTTGAATGAGGATGGCCTAATCTATTATGCCAGAGCCTCCAAACATCTTGAGGAGAAAAACAAGAAAAAGCAGAAATTTGTTTATTCTGAGAGAAAGGCATAATAAGAGGAAACAGGCGTCCACACTTAGGCCCTTTCACGATCACCGTCCCCGACACTTGATCCTGCACAACACAACCAGAGTGAGAAAAAGAAACATTACAATTATCATCAATCAGTTGTCCAACCGACAGAATATTTGTAGTTAGATGAGGAGATAGAAAGACATTTGTGAGAGGTAATGAATGAATGATATCACCAGTAGCTGTACCATCAGCAGTATGGACTTGCAAATTACCATTGTATGGTTGTAGGTTAGAGAGATGAGTGGTGGAGGAGGTCATGTGATTGGAAGCTCCAGAATCAATAAACCATATGGAGGAAGAGGATTGGTGGTTATCTGAAATGCGAAGTGCAGATAAGGCATTTATGATCATTTGTTGAATAAGCTCAGGGGTGATCTAAGGAGCAGTAGTGGAGGCATGAGGTGGCGAAGGCATGATGGGTGTTGAAGAACTATCACTGGAAGTAGTAGATCTGCAGTGTTGACATGATATGCTCGTGGAGTGTGATTTTGTGGCCGCCTTTTGCAATCATTAATAACATGACTATTTGATTTGCAGTTTTTACAAAACTTGGTCTTACACTGTGAAGCATAGTGTTCATAACTCTTACAGCCAAAGGATTGGATTTGGCTGTGATCTCTTGCAGGGGGTTTTCCTTTAGCAGCAGAAGTAGTATGATGAACGATCCCTTCCGGACCGTGAGAGACACCAGGGGTGTAATTGGCAGTGGCAGCATATGCGACATCAGGAGAGTTTCCTGAGGACTGCTGCTTCAGAACATGCTGAGTGAGCTGACTTTGTTCCTCTCGCAAGAGTGCATTAAGACACTTATTCTGGGATGGAGATGGAATTCTGTTCATCAGATTGGAACGATGGATCTCATATTCAGATCTCAATTTCATGAGGAATTGATCTCTATGAGAAGTTGCCTGTAATTTTTGAATCTCAGAAAGAGCTGCCTCAGATACATTGAGGTATTTGATTTCATCATATTCTACCCATAAATTGAGAATACCTGTATAATGGTTCTGGATGGAAGAGGTGCCTTGGGAATACTGAGCAATCTCCAGTTCAAGTGGGTATTGACGGGCAGAGTTCTCTTGGTGATACACTTGTTTTAGATATTCCCACATCTCCTTGGAGGTCTTGTACGGTTTGAGGTTCAGGATATATTGTGGTTCAACAGAACCAATAATCTAGGTTTTTATCTTGGCATCCTTAGTATTCCAAGAGAGTTTTTTTTTCTCATCTTCCTTAGGTCGCGGATCCCATCCTGAAACAAGTCCCCACATTTCCTTTCCTTCAAGATAGACTTGAAATTGATAGGACCAGGAAGTATAATTCTTTCCATTAAATTTGATCAATTTAATTTCATGTTTATCCATTTCAGTAATCTATCAAAGAAAAAAGACAGCCCTCAGATCAGAAATCAGAAATAACTAGCGGCTGATGAAGCATCCAACAGCAAACAACACAAAAAAGTGCTAAAACAGTCCAGACGAACTGAAAAATTGAGGTGGGATCCTTGCGTGGCGTCCACAGAGGGATCCGATTGGTGATCAGATCAGTAGCTAGAGACTAGTATCCAATTTCCTTTCCAGCAGTAACAAACCAGCAACAACAGCAGTAATAAATAGCAGTAGGAAGAACCAGCAGTAACCAGCAATAGAACAGTTGCTGATACAGCAACTTTTGCACAGAACTGTGCACTAAACAGTACCTGACGACCCAAAATTTTGAGTTGGGTTGTGTACGTGGGCCCCACCTAGTGATCTGTTGACAGATCTAAGTATGGGGATGGGTTCACAACAAAATTCTGTAACTATTGGAAGTGGTCTCAGGTAGAACGAATCCAAATCCAAACTTTTGGACGGCTGAGATGAAAAGAAATGGACAAAACTGATTTTCTACAAAAAATGGTAGATGGCCTACCTCTGATGATCCATAAATCGTGAGAAAATCTTCATAAATATGTATAAATCCAGGCGACCAATATGGGCTGCTTCCGCTGAGTAGCAGATGATGATTGCAGGTGGGCCACGTCTGATCTGAGACGATCAGAGATGATCAAAGACGATCAAGCTGGAGATATGATCTCTGAAGGGCTTCCAGATCTTGGAAGATGACTAGGAGAATCCACAATTCCTTGGATCTTGAAGAAAAAAAATTAGCCGAAGCACTAATTTTTGACAAGGCTCACACCTTGATCTGACGACTTCCAATGCTTGGAAGATGAAGAAGATATATACCCAGAGAGTCTCTCAGAGACTATGATAACTTCCAATGCTTGGAAGATGGAGAAGATTCACTTAGAAACACAGCTCTGATACCATGTCAAAGCCAGCAAGAGAAGAAGAGAGAAAAGGCTTTGTGAATTCGATGATCCCTTTTGAGGGTCACGATCTTGAATATATAGATTAAAGTTGCTATATGTGTTACAGTAATTGAGGTAATCAACTAAATTACAGTCATAATCTAATCATATCTCCTAATAAGGCAAAGAATAAATTACATAGCTGTACACACGAGGCTTGTTTTGACCCACAAGTTGAGCTTTATCTGCCATGGGCTGTGACCCATTGACCCATTGGGCTGTAACCCACTGACCCATTTGACACAAAGCCACATAAATTCTTAAGAGACTTCATTAACTACTAAATGACCTTTTAAAAGTGAAAAACGCTAAAATAAAGAAAGAAAAAAGGTAAAAGATTATTAATATTATCTTATTGGTTGTAACTTTTCTCACAAAGCCGAATCGCTTGTATCGTAAGATTCGATGAAATGAGTATCGAATTGTAAGATTTACATTTGAATCCTAAGATTCTTCTGTAAATGGGATTCGTTGCATTGATATGAATTGTTTTCCTTAGGATTCGGGATACGAATCGCAAGATTTTGATAACAATGGCTCTGAACTCTTGCTTATTAGACAATCCTGTCTCTCCATTTGGAGGAACTTTTCAGAAAGAAAAGGTCAACTGAGTCTTTGTTGAACCTATCTTCACTTAAGTTTTCCTGAAAGGTCTTTCGAACAAATGGTTAGGATTATCCAATCAGTGTGACTTTGGGCTCCTGCACATCTGAGGTATTTTTTGCGTACTCTGGTTGGTTTTGATATTGTACCATGTGCATAAATGTCAAAAATCCACTCGATGATTAAAAAAAACAAAGATACCTCCCTTCAGATATATCTGGAGCTAAATGACATGGTCACTCTTGAGTCTTGCCTAAGAGGTCTTTATCTTTACAAGAAGTAGAGGAAGAGTTCTGCTGATGAGTCTGAGTTGTTTTTTTCTCTTGAGGATGGTTATATGCTTTATTTGGAATTTCATTTATGTATAAATAGGATTACCTCTAGAAAGTGAGAACCATGATCAAATCTGGGTAATATGTATAAAAAGGTACTTGTTTTTCTTTTCATTTGATAATGTGAATGCCATGCACATGTTAGTCCTTAGAATACACTAACACACACAGAGTGTCTATCTTAGAGATGTCCAAATGCTTTGATCTTTTTGGAAGTCTCTCTTAAATTTACAGTAGATTGACTTGATTGAACTGGGGCACGTGTTAATAACAGTAAGTGAACTTGCATCTACAGGGCTTTCATTGTTAACATTGGTGATATGATGGAGAGGTGGACAAACTGTTTGTTTCGGTAATTTTTCATTCCAACTCCTACCTCTCTTTCTCTCATATATTTTTTTGGAATGAAAAAGGATGAAGATGGGCATGTAAACAGGTTGGATGCATGGCAGATCCAGATCCAGGGTCCTGGATCTGATCTGGTACTAGATCCATGTCAGACCCGTTTCGATCTGCATTTGAGTCTTCGCTAGGGCTTGTATTGAATCCTTTTATATTTATTTGCTTCTTCTTCTTCCATTCTGTAATTGGTTATAGACATGCCTTGGTTCACCCACAATTTGATGATTAATTGAATCTGGACCTGTAGACCTGAATCCAGGTCCAATTATAAAATGAATGAAGGTAAACACCCATTTACTGGGTTTGATACTTTGGTAATTGGGTAAACAGGGGGCTCCATTGCCATCCTTTCCTGAATATGTTCTTTTGTCAAATAGTCTTTGAGGATTAATACTACTGAGAGCCTACTGTGGAAGCTTCATCAAAAGTTCTTGGTCGGGCACACTTGAATGATGTTAGCATGATTCGGAGTTCTTTATCATCACCTGCTAAATGGAAATAGCTGAAGGGGGATGATCCTGATAATAGTTTCTCAACCCGTTGGTTTGATTAGGAACCCACCGATTTTAGTCAACCTGGTCACATATTGGGTGCTTTGGTCAGGTTGAACTGGGTATAGGCATTGACTAAAACCCAGTTGGTCCACTTGATAAACTCATGATTAGTCCTTACTCGTCCTGTTCTGACTGAGTCCTCCTAAGGAAATTTATTTATAATATTAAAAAGACAAACAAAAAATCTTTCATTAGTAAAACAATTGAAATTACTATACGCTGAATGAGAGCTAAAACTGTACTTCCAATTCAGATAAAACTTACGTAGGATAATTTCCAAAACTGTACAATTGAGCTTTTTACATATTCTTCTATTTTATTTATCATGTATAAGTCATATTTTATAGAAAGTATATAAAACTTAATTATATGACTCGTTTGGTCGACCCGCCTAGTTTTCTAGTTGGCTCGACTTGTTAGTGGAGTTGGGTCCACCCACAGGGTTGGAAAGCTATCATCCTGATCATCCTTCTTAAATAGGTGGATGCAGACTAGGGGTGTACACGGATCGGATTGGTGCGGATTGGGCCAAATCCGTCACCAATCCGTTACCTACGGATTGACGGATTTGAAAATCCGTCACCAATCCGTGCCTGTTAAAATCCGATCCAATCCGATCCGTGGAGGACCGGATCGGATCGGATTAATCCGTTCAATCCATTAGAATGTATTACGAATTTTATAGAATGTACAACTTAGAATTCTTCACACACAGGTCAACCTTTGGATCAAATTCAAAACACAATTCCCTTTCACTACTAGAATCTCTCATCGATCTCTCTCTTAAAAAAAAACTACCATGAATCCAACAACAAAACGAGTGTAGGGATTCATCGAATGCAACATGAATCCAATAAAGCCCTATAACCGACTACATTTTTAAGAATTGAGTTTTTTTTAGCATTTGCCCTAATTTCAGTACAGAAGCCAGCATATGATAACAAAACAAGGCAATCCAATCGTGCACAAATTTAGGGTTCTTGGAAAAGGAGATACAATCTATCTTCTAGTAGCCAAAAAGGAAGAGAGAGAGAGAGATAAAGAGAGAGACCTGGGAAGGAGAGGATTGGTGCATGAGGTGGAGGAGATTAGATGTGGATTCGACGGCTTGGGATATCTGATCACCAACATGGGCTTTGGCACTTCATTCTATTCTCCCTTCCTTTTCCTTTGTCATCGTCTCGTCAACATCGCCATTCATTCGTTCATCCATTCACTGCGGATACCTTTGCAAATGAAACTAACTGTAGCTCCTGGTCTCTCGCTTGGTTTTCTCCATTCATCGCCATTCATTCGTTCATTCTTGTTCTTGGGAGATGCAGAAAACACGAGGGATAGAGAGAGAGATCGAGAGAGAGAGAGAGAGATCGAAGAGATGGGAGAGGGAAGGGTTTTCTCCTAGCGGCTAGGGTTATTGTTCTTGGAGATGAAAGACCGATGGGAGAGGGAAGGGATTTGGGCTTTTGGGGATAAAGATTTGTTTACATTTGGACCCCTTAAAGTTTTCTCTTTTTTTATATTTAGACATTTTAATTTATATCTAGACTCCTTAATTTTTTTTTATTCATATTTAATGTCAACGGATCGGATCGGATCGAATCCGCGGATTGAGAATGAAATCCGCCACCGATCCGTTGCTAACGGATTACAGGATTTTCAATCCGTCACCAATCCATTACCCTTCGGATCGGAATTAAAATCCGCGGATCGGATCGGATCGGATCGGATTCACGGATTCACGGATTTTTTGTACACCCCTAATGCAGACAATCTTTTTATGCTTTTCCTGTGCCCTTGAAGGCCACTGATCAATCATGCTGACATCACGTGGGTAAGCCTAGTGAGGTGCTTCTGGTGGAGTCACTGAAAAATGTGGCTTCTTTGTATATTTCACAATATTATATATTTCTTGAATGGTATTCTCCTATTTGCTTTTATTCCTAGAATGTGAATTTTATTTTCGTTGGAATTCTTATTTGTTTTCTGTTGCAGGTCGACATTGCATAGAGTTATGACGACTGGGCAAGAACGATATTCAGTATTCCCTGTTTGCCACTTCGTTGATTTTTCCTACTTGGTTTAAATCTTGATCAAATTGAAAGAAAAAAAAAAGAGTTTAAACAAAATCTGCATCTGAATTATCTTCTAGTGTTCTCATAAAACATAAAAGAAAAATGAAGATTCTCAATCTGATAATATCCATCCATTTGCTTGTAATTGAACATCAAACCATCTGCTGGCTAACTGACTTGTGATTTGTCAGGTGGCCTTCTTTGTGGACCCAAACCCAGATTGCATTGTTGAATGCTTAGAAAGCTGCTGCAGTGACACCTGCCCTCCAAAGTATATCTTAAGACTTTTCTCCTTTTCTAGTTCTGTTCAAGAAAACATTTTATGTCAGCACAACTGCACTAGTCAGCATTTTGTTCACCATAAAGCTTGTTTTTCTTATCATTGTGGCAGGTTTCCTCCCATCCGCAGCCAGGACTACTTGGAAGAGCGTTTTAGGATTACATATGCCTTGAAAGGATAATAACATATGGTAACTGTGACAATTGTTACATTGGTTCTGTTTAACTAGGTGCTTGTAACCTATCACAGGTCTTATTAAGTAGAGGAAAGAATCTAGGATTTTGGAATTCTGTTTTTTTTTTTTTTTATCTTTTAGGTATTGAAGAGAGTAAAGTGTCCTATGGGAGTGTTGGATCTTGATGCAAAGCCTATAGGCTGACACAATCATACCCGTGGCCCACAAGTGGACCCAAATAAGTCTATGATTCTGTTTCTTATTTTATTTCTTTAATGAGTTGTAATTAGTATTGGTTTTTCAATTTTTTTAGTTTCCTAGTTCCCGTTTGGCATCATTCTGGGAATTTCTCATTCTGAAAATGAATGAAGAAAAACTTGTTTGGAAGGCATTTTCTCTCCTTTTGTACATCTATAGCATCTCTCCCTCTCTTTCACCGTCATATCTCTCTCTAGATTTTCTCTCACAAAATGCCAGCCAAACAAAATTTTCTTCATTCATTCTCAGAATAAAAATTCCCAGAACGATGTCAAACAATAACATGTCCAAATGCCCCAATCTGATTTAAAAAAAACCAATGATCAAAATCTTCTCTCTCTGTAGCACAACACAATGCATTGTGAAAACTCATGTCTTCTAATTTTTAAAATCAATTTACACTCATTGTTTTCTTTTTATTATAATTTTTTCCTTTGCATCGATAGAGTTTGATACTTTTATGTACTCAATAATTTTTTTATCCATTTATTTGCTTAAGTTTATTAAAATATATGCCTTTATTAACAGTTTTTTTATTTCTTATAATTTGAGACTTCCAACTTATTTTGTTATATACTAGTGATTACCCGTACCTGAAGGCACGGCGTACCATGTTCTGAGCACAACTAAATCTAATTACTCTTCTTTTGACCACCTAACAACTAACCTGAATTTTGGCACACTATGTGGGGTAATTCGGTCCAGTGGCGGATCCAAGATTTTTGATTTGGGTGGGGCTAAATTTTTTCTTTTTTTTTAAACAATAGCAAAAGAGAAAAAAAAAAGAAGGAAAAAAACGAAATATGTAGTTAAAGCTCAATTTCTATAATTTTGTTGCTTTTTTTTTACAATAAAAATACTAAAGCTCCAACCTCCAAAGAGCTCACTCATGCAAACAATCCAATCCACAAGGGTATTTTATGGAAAAGAGTTTGATACCCCTTCTTTCTACAATTGATTTTATTTGAGATAGACGTCATATTATGGTCTAAGAAGAAATTTCAAAAGAGAAGAAGAAGAAGAAACAAGTAGTTAAAATCTAGAAGAAAAAGAAATAAGTAGATAAATTCTATCTCCTAATAGTTCCTCTTCATCCTCAGTTTTTTCTATAATTCCGTTGCTATCTACTTCCCTTTAAAAGAAAAATACTAAAGTTCCAAAGAGCTCACTCTCACAAACAATTCACAATGCTACTTTATAGAAAAGAGAGAAAAAAAGATTGAAATAACAAATAACTATAGGAACTGGATGAGGGGTGATTTTGATGGAAGTTGGCTCGATGTGGAAGGCCGAATGGGGATGCGGTTCCAACGAAGTTGGCTCGTTGTGGAACTGGAGGAGGGGTGATTTCGAGGACTTCACTGCGGGAAGTGTTTGCTACGAACCGAGAAAGCCTAATCATAAGACTGCCGATGAGGAGAAGCTTGATCGGCGCTTAAGACTGCAGACTTGTGATTACAAATGTTGAAAGGAGAAGTCACCACGAATGCATTTTTATTTGTTTTTTCTGTGGTTGCTTTTAACTGGGGCTTTTTTTCTTTCTTTTAATAAAAAAAATAGCGAAGTTTTTGACATATGTGGGGTGATTGTTTTTTTTTTTTTTAAACATTTGGTTCATGTTAGATATGGGGTGATTGTTGAATGATACATGGGGCATGGACATGGGCCCCATTAAAATTTAATATGATTCCTGATTTTGACCTGGGGCTACCGCCCCAGGTCCTCACATGGTGGGTCCGCCACTGATTCGGTCCACCCTATTTAACGATGTTCTGATTAGGTCTCGAGTCAAAGATCACCTATTATTCCTAGACATCTAATTGCCCTAGGAATTGGCTCATTGCAATCTGTTCGTCGAGGGCTTTCCGTCCATATATAGAACTTCGAGATCCGACGGGTGGATCAAAAATCATAATAGCAGGTCCCGCACCCCAGGGTGCCCACCTGAAAAATCACCTATCACTTCTAGACCTCTGATCGCCTTGAAAGTTGGCTCATCGCGAGCTATTCATCAAGGGCTTTCCGTCCATATATAAAATTTTGAAATCCGACAGGCGGATCAAAATCTGCGAAACCTGGGTTCCAGTGATTATTGTCTAGACCGGATTCCACTGCAGCCCACCTTTTGGGCCCCAAACCTCTGATCCAGACCCTGATTGGGCCATTAACTAAATTCGTCAAACCTGAGCTAAACCTGACCCAATCCAACCCATCAAACTGTAGCCCAAATCAATCCGAACTCAAATCCAACCCAAACACATCTAACCTGAACCTAACTTCAGACCTGGCCCAGACTCCTTGACCCATCACTCGGATAAGGCCATCACTCGGATAAGGCCATCACTCGGATAAGGGAGAAAGAGTCCAGGGATATGGGGAAGTAGTGTCCCAGATCTCTGGAATCTCAAACTCCCTTAAACCCCTCAACCCCTTTCCTCTTAATCTCAGCCATATGATTTATGTACATAAATCCAAGGGTCCAAAATATGGGGAACTCAAAAACTGAGCTCCTTTACAAAATAAGTTTTTTTGCTTTGGACACCTTTTTAATCAATGGCAGAACAATAAGAAAGTAAACACTCTTGCTTTTCTTTTCTTTTAAACGAAGAATGGATGGCAATACCTGTAAATAACTCAAACTTGCTGCCTCTTTTTGCGCCATACAAACCAAGATGTGAACGTGCTTTTGATGGGGATGGCAAAAACTTGTAAATTTCTCCAACTTTTAGCCCCTTTTTTTCATTCCCCTCTTAAATCCAAGGGTCCGAAATATCCCTAGGATTTATGTACATAAATCCAAGGATCCAAAATATGGGGAATTCAAAAATCGAGCTCCCTTATTATATAGATATCTACATTTTTAGTGGGGTTGCATTTATATATAGCTTTTACAAAAATGATTTCTAAAATTTATTCATTCTCGAATAATTCCTTTTCGCTTAATCAATATGATTATCGTGTTTATGTCTTGTATGGTTTTTTAGAGTGGCCCACAAAGAAAAATATTCCTGGTCCCACCCCTATCCTTGGGTTTGCATCAGATCTTGATGATGCTTCTAGTTGCTATTATTTACTGAAGTGCTAGTGATGTGTGGTAAGCTAAATGTGGCTTGTTAATGTTGCTGGCCTATTTGTTTGCATTAGAATTTATAGGAATTGAATACATATGATTCATATTATAAATGGTTGAAAATGAAGATCAAATGTGAATTTCTAAAAATGAGGATCAAATCATCTTCCCTTTTGGGAAATAGAATCAAAAGAGGATGGGAAAAATATACAAGACCATCACCCTAGTAATTCAATACATAGGAAAGTGAAGGTCCTATTTACACCTCTACCTTACCTTATATCATACACCCTTCACCCCAAATCCTTCTCTATTCACCTCTTTAATAATCCTTTGGTAGAGTTAATTTACCTTGAATTCTTATGTATTCGATTCTTATATGTTTAATGCATACAATCAGGCCCTAAATATTATATTCTTTCCATTTGCATGAACAAATCTTTCAATCCTGAAGTGTGTTGCATTTATGTTTAATGCATACAAACAGGCCCTAAACCCAGCACTTGTTTCTATTTTTGTTCTTGGTTCAGCTCACATTTTATAGATCGAGCATTGGTTTTAAGGCAAGTGTAAATCTATTAAAGCTACCATAAGAATGTTATTGACATTCTCAGTGATGGTGTTAAAGAGACAGGGACAAGATGGTGTGAACCTAGGGCTATTAATGAGCCTAGCTGAATGTCACTTTGCTCAAGCACAGCTTGCACAAAATCTCGAGCTGATGCTTGGCTTAGCTCATTTCGAGCTTTATGACTTTGAGATCAAGGTAGGGATTTTCCTGGTCAAGCCAGACCAGGCCAAACCTTATCCAAGCCCAGCCCATTTAGTTATCAAGTGAAATATTCAGGCCCAAATTGAACCCATAGGCCAAAATCTCTGTCCTATACCCACTCCATTTACACTCACTACGTTTCATGTTAAATATGTAGGCCAAGGCCCAATCCATTTAAAATCAAACCAAAGAGTTAGGCATGGAAACAGTCATGGCCAAAATAGCAGAGCCCAAGTCCAGAAAAATGTGGGCCGAGCTTGGGCTGGTCTACTAGCACAATGGAATAAAATTGAGCCTCTGTAGAAAGCTAAAAAAAATCTAAAGTTTTAGAGATTTAAACTCATGACCAATAAGCCTTTTAAACAAGGCTAAACTAACCATCAAACTGCAGAACTATTATATAATTATTTATTAAAAAAAATCTCAAAATTAGTTAGATGAAGCGGGAGACTATCCATGTGGGCCATGGTATGGGTTATTATGCTAGTTGTTAATAGTGGCTATTATTAAAATTTCAATGATGAATCCCATGAAAACTGCAATGAAAGATTTTATTTTTGTTGGAATGACCCACTTGACAGGCACGTTCTTTCCCTTTTTTTAAAGCTGATTGATAATATACCTTTACAAATTTGTTGTTTCCATAAACGACTAGACCATTGCTAGCTTTAGGAATCGGACCGCATCTGGGGCCACCTGTCCCCTCGTGTGTTGAATTTTAGCCATCTTCAATTATTAAACAGCTCCTGAACCAAATCGGATAGTCATCTCAATTATGGATCCTGATCTCTTATTTCGTCCAAAGTAGGGGTGATCGACCGGATTTCCGGTCCGGTTTTCGGACCGGAATCCGGTCGGACCGGATTTCCGGTCCGGCCCAAAATGAAGGACCGGACCGGACCACTTATAAGCGGTCCGGTCCGGTCCAAACCGGTCCGGTTGGACCACTTAAAGTGGTCCGGACCGGTTTCCATTTTTTTTTTCTTTTCATTTTTTTTTTCATTTTTTTTTTTTCATTTTCACCTCACATCTAAAAAGTAGGCAAATGTCAAATGAATGAATGATGGGTGTTACAAATGGGTGCTAGGCTCATGCCTCATGGGCTCAAAGATTATGAAAAAAAAATTAAAAAAAAATTATTTTAATAAATGCGGTCCGGTCCGGTCCGGACCGGACCACAAAAGGCCCAGACCGGACCGGACCGGAATAACCGGTCCGGTCCGGTCTGCGGTCCGGTTCTGTGCAGCCCTAGTCCAAAGAAGGTGGTGGCCTGTTTGAATGGATCGGGAAGACACTAGCAGAGGAAGGATAATATGCTTTTCTCTTTCCTCCGCTTCCGAATGTGTCCGTCCAAGCGAGGGATCCATTTCTATCAATTATATGCCCCACCATGCTACTTTCAAAGTTTTTTTTTCTAAGTTGGGGTACTGATGCTTTAAAGTTGGAGACCTAAGGATAAATCCCTGTACATGCATGTAATATTTTTTCTAATATCTAGATTTTGGACAACTATCAAGCCCTTAAAAGCTTACCACTCTTCATTGGATGGTTCTTTTTCATTTTTCTTTATTTCTCACATTGGTACAATAAAAGATACCTTTCAAACCCCTAAATCCTTCATGATTTTCGTGCTTTTAGGTGGCCCCACAGCTGCAGCAAAATCCATCAATAAATTTTTTCTTGAATTGTGTGAGTCCAGCCCTCGTTAGGCTTGGATTGGGTGATTGTAGAAAGACCAAACACCGGCATGGTCCAGCCCGAATAAGAAAGGCTTATAATTTAGTGATAGTTTGTCTAAACAATTGCTAGAAAGCCCTGCAATTGATAAATTCTGTGGCCTTGGGCCTCACGTATATGCCCGTATCGGGTTTGGGCTGGATATGGGCTTATATCTCTAAAGTTGGGCCTTGGCAACCATCCCGGTCGAACCCATTAACACCTCTAATCACATATGAGAAGTGAGATGTGAGTAGCTTTGGATCAGAAAATATTTGAACAGACCCACCCAAAATTGATGAGATAAAATTAAGATGATGCTCATGGCAATTATAAAGGAGAGAATCCAAGATGTGAGTTGTTTGGACTTATGGTAGGCCCCACCACAGGGCGATTATAAGGTCGTGTGGCATTTAGCGGGGTCTACAAGCCTTAACACGCATTTCATCTAAGGCCGTGAAATAGGCGGTTAACATTGAAACCCCTTCCCTAATCTAATAAATATTCATTTTACGACTTTAGATCAAATACCTAATGAGTTAGAACTCCTCTTATTAGTTTGGTAGAAGTTTATCTTAAACTCCTAGTTGGATCTGGTATAGCAAGTGAATCAAAAAAACACAAAAAACATGCTACATGTCCGTATTTATTTATTTACAATAAGAAGCCACAAAAGATCCAAGCTCCATATCTAATGGGCTGGGGACTTAAGCAAATGCTTGGAAACTCTAAAAACAAGCTCTTATTTTTTTTATAGCAATTTTTTTTATTATTAAGAAGCAAAAAGATTCAAAACAGGACAAAGCCACAACAAGCTAGCTCACACAAGACTCCAAAAAAGAGTACTACGAACCAAAATGATACTATACATCAAAATTAAGAGAAGAAAGAAAAACAAGCTCTTATTATATAATTTAGAGCTTATTTATATATTAGAGCATTTTGTAAACCACTAATTGTATTTTTTAATCTTTAGATTTATAAAATAGAAGTTTTGCCTCTAAAAAAAAAAGTGAGGGAGGATATATATATATATATATATATATATATATCCTAGAGTAATTGTGAGAGTAAGGAGTGGAGGCCCTCATATTTAGGTTGTTGGCATTGGATATGGATCAAATGAGAGATATGCCTCCTTACTCTAATAGTACCGTGAGAGATAATATTCTCATAGGCGCATCTCCCATATATATATATATATATATATAAGATGACTCTATAAAACTTCCAAAATGACTTAAATGGTGGGTTTTAACTACATTGTAATTTTTAAAAGACGGCCTCAATTACCAGAATTCCTAAAGGTGGGCCCCAATTACCTCATGAAATAAGAGCTTTTAAAAAAAAAATGATTTTACCAAATAGATAAATTATAAATCAGAACTTAAAAATCAGAGCTTTTATTTTAGATGTTAATCTAATTAGCTCTTATTAATTAGACTAAAGTCTTCAAACGCCCCTTTATTTTACTCCAAAAAAAAAAAGACGCCCCTTTAGAGTGACTCAGATTTGGCGCAGCCCTCTCCAAATGGAATCTAACCATGTTTTAAACCCTAATACTTTCTTACAGTCAAGTAATTTTTGGGCCAAAGGTAGAATACAGACGATTGGTGGGCTGACACAGTTGCACTTGATGAGAGCCCAACTCTCATTTGAGAAGCACATAAAACTGATTCCTAATTTCTTGGCACATATAATCTTGAATTATCTAATAACGGTAATATTAAGGTGAGAACTAGTTCTTAAATATTATATGAGAACTTTTTTGTTGGGCCCAATTGTGGGCCCCATTTAGGGATGGGACCAGGGGGGATGGAAAGATCCATGTGAGACCACCCCAAGTATCAAATTTGACCCCAGACTCATGCCCCTAACCCCTTCATCCGTGGCCGACAAGTTTAATGGCTTCATATTAACAATATATTCAACTCTCGATCCAACGGTTCAGTTTATTCGGATGTGTGTCAATCCTTAGGATTAGTGACTATCAGGGGATTCCCTATTGAATGCTAGGTTTGGATGGGTTGCTAATTGGGTCCCATAAAAAAATTCTCATATAATATATGAGAACTAGTTTTCTCACTTGAATATTTTCCATCTACTGTGATAATACAAGGCATGCTTTGAGTTGCTTTTATCTTTTGCCTCTAACTCCAATGTATATAGACAAAGTGTTTAGGCTTTCATTTGTTCAACTGGGCAACGAAGATCAGAGAATATAGAGCATTGATATAATGGGTCCCCATCTTGAAAGCCAAATCCTGAGTGAGAGAGGAGAATCCAACCATCCAGTTCTTTGTCTCTCTTGTATTGAATGTGCAAGCGGCAGATGGTTTTGCTGAGATAACTGATACAAATTACATTATTAATCTTGCTCTCATGCTCATATAGCCCCTTAGATCTTCCCTTAAATGTGCACCCACCATCAGATCTACCAAGATTTTGATTGAATTGGATTACTTAATCCTATTCAATTGACAATAAGACTCAAACCCTAGAATGATTATACTATGATTAGGTACTAATGCCACCCAAAGCCATGATTTTCTTCGTTAATCATAGATTTGTTGGGTACTAATTATAATGTTGGATTGTTTATCCCATCTCTAAGATTTTGATGCATGACCCATCATTAATTCAATGGGGCTAACCTTAATTATCAACTAGCCCAATAACCAATGGTCAGTACGGTATCTCCCTGCACTGTAAAATAAATAATCACATATTAAAAAAAATTACCTCTTTTTATAGGACAAGTTGGATAAAATAGAAATAGAGAAATTGGAGCAAATAGGGTATAATTACATAGGAACAATTGAAACATGAGTGGTTTGATGGGAAAATTAGTGGGTAGTTGCATGAGTAGTTACATAGTCGTCGATCAAAATTGGAGCCAAAACCTCCTAGTTTAATATGTTATAATGGTTTTGATTCGTTCGGTTACGGTTAATTGTCACTTAAAAAAAAATTATAAAAATTTTGCCATTTACCAATCAAACTTACTGTGGGAAAAAAAAAAAACATAATTGGAGCATGAAATAATATGTTACTGTAAAATTTTTTTCATTAAGGTCCTTAGGTTTTTTTCTTATCAGCAAAACAGTTCAGTTAACCATGAGTTTTGGAAATTTTCGGTTAACGGTTCAGTTCGTTTAATAATCGTGAGTTGGGACAAAAATCATAATCGAACCGTGATGCACGATCTTTCGATTTCAATAATCGTAATCGTAATCGAACAGTAAAATACGATTATTAACCGCGGCTGGATTCGGTTAGAACGCTTTTTCTTTTTTTTTTCTTTTGTACCATTCTTATGAAAGTATGAATGGTGTCCTTTTGGAAATTTCACATCTGGATTTATTAATCTTAAAATAAGGGGGCGTGGAAAAAAAGTCAAGTGTAGCTCTCAGTGGTAGCTACTGAACCTTCTGTTCGAGTTTTCCGACGAAGCAGAGGAATTGTAGAGTGGAAAGTGAAAATGGCGGGAACGCTGCAACTTCCGACCATTGATTTATCATCTCCAGATCAAATCTCCAACGCCAAATCCATCCGTCAGGTGCTCCTCCTCCTCTTACTAATGATGAAGAGAAAAAACCCTAGTTTTCCTCTTTTTCCTCTCTCCAAAACCACTTCTTCTTATTGAATTTATGAACACCGAAAGGGTATCCAATTCACTTACTGTTTTGGGCATATCTTACCAGATTTGTGGTTGGTGCTTCTTCATTTGTTCTGATGAAGTTATCTTGTTTTGTATGAATGCTTCTTCTTGTCAAAATTCAATGATTTAAGGAAATGTCATCACAACACGCCCCCCCCCCCCCCCCCCCTTTTTTTTTTCAGTTGTTTTGAATTGAATCATCTGTGTTTTTCCACCATCAAGTGATCTGTGACGGTATATGTAAGTGCAGAAAATATACTCACAAGAATAGGGGGTGCCTGAAAGGACTTATCCGAAGAAGGTTGGGGACACCGATGCCTGCGCCTGAATCCTAAGGAAGGGAGGAATCCTGAGGAAGGGAGGAAGAACAATAGGTCAGACGACCCTGACTGTGGCAGCGCAAGGCTCTCCGATGCCTAAGTTAGGGTGAGGACTAAGCAATAGGATGGAGATTTTTGGGGAAGAAGATGGGCGTACCAGAGTGATGTTCACCCCCATTCTGAAGCTGTAGCTGTGTTTATATAGAAGAGGAGAGGAGGCAGGGAGGTGATTAGCTATCCCATTATAGCTCACTCTACTCTAATAGCTATCCCATCTAGGGGTGTACACCGGGTTTTAAAACCCGGTCCGACCCGGACCTAATCGGGCGGGTGACATATGCTCTTTTGCCGGGTCGGGTCTCACCCGGCCCGATAAGTCCTTATCCGGACCGGGTTCTGGGTTAAGAAAGTGTGGTTAATCGGGTTATACATTTTTTTAATATATTTATTTGTATATATATACAAATATATACAAATAAACATTAAAATATATATATATATATATATATTTATATTTACTGTATGTATATATTTATAGTATTTTTTTATCTCAACTATTAAAACTTTTAGTTGTTCTAAAAATAAATATTTTAAACTTTATAATTAATCGGGTGACCCGGTAACCAGAACCCGGATAACCCGGATATAGATTACCCGGCATTCGGTCGGGTTTCTTGTGTTTATAAAATTACCGGGTCGGGTCAAACCTGGCCCGATAACTTGGGACCCGACCCGATGTACACCTCTAATCCCATCGTAGCTTGTCCTGTCCCATCTGGCCATATCCTGGCGCCTTGAGAGCTGTGGACGGCGATCTGTCAGGAGATATGGGCGGTGCTCTTGTCTTGTTGCACTTCCTGGGACGTGGTGGGGTCTTCGTAGAGGTACGGCTGTCAGTCCCTGCCTTGGCTAGCTCTGGCGCTATGACCGAAGTGCGTGACCGAGGTCGGGGCATGTATGCCGAGGTCGGCTGGAGACCTGGCAGGGGTGTAGAAGATAACTAAAGGCCCATGCTAACAGGCCCTCGGCCCAGCCTATCAAAGGCCCAGCCCATTATAACTCATCTCACATAGGATTTAGTCAAATCCATGTTACGCTAATTTCTCTCTTCTGTTTTCCTTGTATAGACTAGGATTGATTAGAAGATTAATTCTTTCCATTTTTTTTATTGATTTGTAATTGGTGCCTTGATTATTGTAATTAGTACCTTAATTAAGGAATCTATTTGTTATAAATACAGAACAGTCGATGATCCCAAGATCATTGAGTTTTTAGTCATTATTGTCTTCTTCATCTCATCACAGACTCTTACATGGTATTAGAGCCATAGTTGCATTCTCTCATTGATCCAGTCATTCTCCCTGACTTGGGTCTTCTTCCTGGATTGTCTGATCATCCTTGATCAAGACATGGCCCACTTCAGATCGTCTTCAACACCTCTCAAGATCACCTCCATCTTGGTCGACCAGCATTGCTGGTATTTATGGACATTTTTCAGGAATTTTTCTCCCATCAGAGGTGGGTTTTTTAGCAACATTTGTGATACTTCTATTTCTTGCCTCTGAATTCATCACGTCCGTCCAAATTTGTGGATTTTGATCCGCTTTGAGTGAAACTTTGGCCTGGAGTTGCGAAAACAGCTTGTCCTTCCATCCCATACCTCTGATTGGGCCACGATCAACTATTCAGACCCCACAAGGAGATCGATCCACTGTCAACCACTGACGGTTTTGCCGCCGTTCTTCTCTGTATTCACTATGGCCCACCTGTGATGATCACAAAATCACCAACAGTCATTCCTACCTTGGTCGACTAGCATTTCTGGGAATTGTGGTGATTTTTCTGGATTTTTTTCATCACCTTTAAGGTACTTCCAACCTCTTCTTCATCTGACGGTTTTTCTCAAAAGGACTTCATCACCACCGTCCAGAATTGTGGATCCTTTTCCAAATCTCATCAGATTTGGCCTGAAGGAAGACAATTTGATCCACTTCACTGCGATCAAACCTGATCTGTGATTAGCCAGCCCTGTGGGGCCCACGCACAGATCCTGCCTTCACTTTCAAGGTCGCCTGGGTGCATTCTTAGCCCTGTTTGTGCTGTCTGCTGCTGGTTTGCTCATCAGATTCCTCATCTCATCTGCTGCTTGGCTGGTATTTCATTCTTACTACTATTGTTGCTCATTGTGTGCATCTTTGGTTGTTTGCCTGTTGCTACTTAATATGGAGAAGTATGATATTATTCCTGTTAAATTCAATGAGAATAATTATATGGCATGGTCGTTTCATCTGAAGAATTTTGTAGAAGGCCAAGGGTTGTTTGGTTATCTTGATGGTTCAGTACCTAAACCTACTACAACTACTGACACAAAAGCTTTAGCCACCTGGTCTAAAGAAAATGCTAAGGTCATCACTTGGATTCTTAATTCCATTAACCCTTCTCTTGCTATTGCTCTTCAAGCATATACTACTGCATCTGATATGTGGAGTCATCTCAAGAATATTTATCATCAAACAAATAAAGCTCGCAAATTTCAATTATATAGTGAAATTGCAAAATTCAGTCAGGGTGATAAATCTGTGCAAGAGTACTTCAATGGTTTTCTCACCTTATGGATTGAAAGGGATGCTATGATAATTCAGTCAGTGTCTGCTGGGGTTCTGTCCGAGGCTCTTAAATTACAAGAGGAAACCCACATCAGCCAGTTCTTAATGAATCTCAGACCTGACTTCAAATCTGTTCGGTCAGCTCTCATGAATAGAGAAGTCACCGCAAATCTGGACACTTGCTTTCAAGAAGTCCTTCGAGAAGAACTTCGCCTCACCTCTCAGCGTACCATTCTTGAAGAACCACAGGCCTCCCTAGCCTCTCTTCAGACTGAGTCTGCTCTTTTGACAGCTCCCAATCAAAAGCCTATTCAATGCTATGAGTGCAAAGACTTTGGTCATCTGGCCAAGAACTGTCGAAAGAAATTGGTCTGCCGATATTGCAAATGCTCTGGTCATCTTATTGATGACTGTCGCAGCCTACAGAGAAAGAATGGACCTTAGCAGAAGCAAAATCCTTCCCCCATACCCAGACAAAATAATCCCGCTGCATTCCAAGTTCAAGTACATCTTCCTGACACGGGAAGCACTTCTTCAGGGACTGTATCCATGACTCCAGCACAGATTCAAGAACTGATTCAGAGCACGGTGACCTCCGCCTATGCTTCCATGGGTCTTAATGGTGGTCGGTATCACCCTCATTCTCATATAGCATCTCCTGCCTTCCATTCTTCTGCATCTCTTTCTTCTTCTCTCACCTCTTCCACTTGGTATTTAGATTCAGGGCCTCAAATCACATGACATCTGTAGAACATAGCTTTCTAGATTCCCACCCTTACCTTGGAAAAGAAAAAATTACCACTGCTAATGGTGATCAACTACTCATTTCTGGAGTTGGTACCATTACTTTAGCTAGTGTCACTGGATAGTCCATTACCCTTTCCAATGTCTGCTTTGTTCCAAAATTATCAGCAAATTTACTTTCTGTAGGACAACTTATTGATGAGGGCTATCTTGTTCATTTTTCTTCCTCTGGTTGTGTCATACAGGGGCGGCAAACTGGGAAGGTGATCGCGACGGGGAGTAAACATGGGTGCCTATTTTTGCTGGACATTGGACATCGTTCCTTTTTTGCTTCTTCTTATAATAATTTCAAAATTTTGTGGACAGTTTGGCATAATCGTCTTGGTCATGTGAACAATGCCTATTTAATTTCTTTATTTAAACTTGGTTGTTTGGACTCTACGGTTGATATAAAATGATGTCTTCTTTATCTCAATCAAAATGTGAAGCTTGTTTTTTAAGTAAAAGTCACATTTTGCCATTTTCTATTCATAATTCTCATGCATTAGAATCCTTTGACATTATTCACACTGATGTTTGGGGCATTGCTCCGACCTTGAGTCGGGTAGGATTCAAGTACTATGTGACATTTATTGATGATCATTCCCGTTATACTTGGATTTATTTCATGCGTTTCAAATCTGAGGTGTTTTCTATTTTTCAAAAATTCTATAACATGGTTCACACCCAATTTAAGAAAGATATCAAGATCCTTAGAGCAGATTCCGGTGGAGAATACATGTCTCATGAATTCTTTGCTTTCCTTTCTGACAAAGGCATTCTTCATCAAAAATCTTGTCCGCACACTCCTCAGCAGAATGGAATTGCAGAAAGAAAGAACAAACATATTCTTAAAACCATTCGCACCCTTTTACTTTATTCCTTAGTTCCTTCAGAATTTTGGTGTGATGCTGCTCAGACTGTGGTATATCTGATCAATCGTCTTCCTAGTGCTGTTATAGGCAGGACTATTCCCTACGGAGTTTTCTTTGACCATCCTCCTTCATACTCACACTTACGTGTGTTTGGTTGCTTGTGTTTTGTTCATCTTCCACCTACTGAACGCACTAAGCTCTCTCCACAGGCTGCTAAATGCATCTTTCTTGGCTACAGTTCTGAACACAAAGGGTTCTTGTGTTATGACCGGTTTGAAAAACGCATGCGAATCTCTCGTAATGTGATCTTCCCGGAACAAATTCCTTTCTTTTCATTACGTTTATATCATCATCCTCTTGCTGTGTCCTATTTACCACAATTCCCAGAGTCTCCTTCTCCATCACCTACTCTCAAGGTCTATGTTCGGCGTAACAAGGTTCCACCTATGGTGCCTCCCTCTCCTGATCATCTCCCAGTGCAGACTACTGCCTCTACAGGTGACCATGCTTCTTCTGCTAGTGACATCCCTCTGCGACGATCTAATCGTCTTTCCATTGCCCCTAACCGCTATGGCTTTCCTGCTCTTTTTTCATATAGTGCTCCTATACCCACCTCATTTTCACAGGCCTCGAAGATTGCTTACTGGCAAGATGCTATGAATGAGGAATTGCTTGCTCTCGAAGCTAATCAGACATGGGACTTGGTACCAGCTCCTCAAGGAGCCTCTGTGATTGGCAGTAAATGGATCTACTCCATAAAAGTTCACTCCGATGGGAGTCTTGATCGCTACAAAGCCCGATTGGTTGCACAGGGATATAAACAGGAGTATGGGATCGACTATGAGGAGACATTTGCACCTGTGGCTAAAATGACCACCGTTCGTACTCTCCTCTGTATAGCTGCAGCCCGCAACTGGCCTCTGTGGCAAATGGATGTCAAAAATGCTTTTCTTCATGGGGATTTGCAGGAGACTGTTTACTTAAAGCCTCCTCCAGGATATGCCTGTCCTCCTAAGCATATTTGTAAGCTACGAAAATCATTGTATGGACTTAAGCAGGCTGCCAGGGCTTGGTTCGATAAATTCAGGACTGCTATTTTTCAAGTTGGATTTCGTCAGAGTCATTCGGATAGCTCACTATTTCTCCGATGGACATCGAAGGGCTACACCTTTCTTTTAGTCTATGTTGATGATATGATTATCAGTGGCAATGATAGTGACAGCATTACAGATCTCAAACATCATCTCACTCGCCAATTCAGAATGAAGGATCTTGGTCCTCTCACCTATTTTTTGGGGTTGGAGTTCTTGCGCAGCAAATCTGGCATTCGAGTTCATCAGCGGAAATATGCTACAGATTTGATCACTTCGGCACGACTTGATGATGCTCACACTTTTGATACGCCTGTGGAGTTGAACAACAAGATCAGTACGGATGATGGACAGCCCCTGGATGATCCCTCTATTTTTCGGCGGATAGTTGGTAGTTTGCTCTACTTAACTATGACTCGGCCAGATATTTCTCATGCTGTTCATACGATTAGTCAGTTTGTGAGCAATCCTCACAAACCACACCTTGCTGCTGCTTTGCGCATACTCCGCTATGTCAAAGGCACTCTTAACCATGGTCTCTTCTACTCTTCGGGCGCTTCTCTACACTTATCCGCTTATGCGGATGCTGACTGGGCTGGTTGCCGGATTCTCGGCGATCTACCACTGGCTGGTGTATGTTTCTTGGGGAATCCTTGATTTCATGGAAGTGCAAAAAGCAAACCACCGTTTCGAAATCTTCTGCTGAGGCAGAATATCGGGCCATGTCATCCGCAAGTGCTGAAATCATCTGGCTACGCCGTCTTCTCTCTGAATTCGGTGTCTCTGTTGGTAAATCTACACCTCTTCATCGGGATAACACAAGTGCTACTCGAATTGCAAACAATCCAGTCTTCCATGAACGAACGAAGCATATTGAGATTGATTGCCACTTCATCCGTCAGCATATTGTTACTGAGAAAATAACTCTGCCTCATGTCTCTACTCTTAACCAGTTGGCGGATATCTTCACAAAAGCTCTTCCCAAACCACGTCATCATGATCTCACTAGCAAATTGATGTTTACTGCCTTACCACATCAATTTGAGGGGGAGTGTAGAAGATAACTAAAGGCTCATGCTAACAGGCCCTCGGCCCAGCCTATCAGAGGCCCAGCCCATTATAACTCATCTCACATAGGATTTAGTCAAATCCATGTTACGCTAAATTCTCTCTTCTGTTTTCCTTGTATAGACTAGGATTGATTAGAAGATTAATTCTTTCCATTCTTTCATTGATTTGTAATTAGTGCCTTGATTATTGTAATTAGTACCTTAATTAAGGAATCTATTTATTATAAATACAGAACAGTCGATGATCCCAAGATCATTGAGTTTTTTGCCATTATTGTCTTCTTCATCTCATCACAGACTCTTACAAGGGGTGCCGAGGAGTGTGACCGAGGCCGAGGCGTAGGAGATCGAGCTGGGGGCTGGAAGTTGCCGAGCTCGAGGACCTTGCCGAGATGGACGAGGCCGTGACCAGGCGCTGCTGCCGTGATGGAGCTAGGGTCTCGGCTTTGCTGTCAAGGTGGAGCTCTGACTGAGCTGGAGCATACGAGCTTATAGCGGAAATGGGGCGGAAATGGGAGCACTTGGCCGGGCTGGGGGAAGCCGAAACCGTGCCCTGCCGAGATGGAGGAACTGGTGCGGGAGTCTCGGATGGAGCATCCGGGATTATGGTGAGTGGGAAATATCCCCACACAATAGCCCCCTAGCTTCTGAGCTCATTAGAGTTCTCTTTGAGGTCAGAAGCTTAAGTATCATGGAGGACAACACTTGTGCTTTTGAGCTGTTCTCGCTTGAGATTAGTGGTCTTCGGTCAACTGGTTCGTCACCAACTGAAGATGGAGACATGACTAGCTAGCTCGTTGCCAGAGGTGTAGTCTTGCTAGAAGTATTCGAGTACTAATAAGGAGGCGAGCTGTAGACTGGTACTGCTGCTAAGCTGGAGACTGACACTGCTTGTCGAGATGTAGTATGTATATTGCCTAGCTGGAGAGTGTCAAGCTGAGGGGGGGCACTACTGTCGAGCTGGAGAGTATCTTGACTGAGACATGACCAGCAAGAGGTCGTGAATGCGGTCGAGACCAGCATGAGGTCGTGCCAGTGTGAGGTTGTAGCCAGCACGTGGACGGACCAGTAAGAGGTCGTAAATGCGGTCGAGACCAGCATGAGGTCGTGCCAGCGTGAGGCCGTAGCCAGCATGTGGACGGACCAGCAAGAGGTCGTAAATGCGGTCGAGACCAGCATGAGGTCGTGCCAGCGTGAGGCCGTAGCCAGCACGTGGGCGGACCAGCAAGAGGTTGTAAATGCGACTCGGTGCTGCTATTGCTTGTGCCAGCACGAGTGCAATATTTGGCGCGTAGCCGAGACCATTATGAGGCCGAACCTGCTTGAAGCGCGTAGCTAGCACGAGGGCGATACCAGCATGAGGTGGAGACCATCATGAGGCCGAACCTGCGTGAAGTGCGTAGCTAGCACGAGGGCGACACCAGCATGAGGTGGAGACCATCATGAGGCTGAACTTGCGTGAAGCGCGTAACTAGCACTAGGGCGACACCAGCATGAGGTGGGGGCGCGTAGCCTGAGACCATCATGAGGCCGAACCTGTGTGAAGCGCGTAGCTAGCACGAGGGCGACACCAGCATGAGGTGGAGACTATCATGAGGCCGAACCTGCGTGAAGCGCGTAGCTAACACGAGGGCGACACCAGCATGAGGTGGAGACTATCATGAGGCCGAACCTGCGTGAAGCGCGTAGGTAGCACGAGGGCGACACCAGCATGAGGCTGAAACGCGACTCGGTGTTGCTATTACTTGTGCAAGCACGAGTGCGAGATCTGGCGTTGCTGCCGCGATGCACGAAGTCGAGATCTGGCACGTAGCCGGGATGCAATATCGAGATCTGGCGCGCGGCCGAGATGCGGGTGGCCTGGATGACTAATGGCGGTAGAGGACGGTGCGATCAAGGCTGACAGTAGAGGATCGTGCCGTTGAAATGACGGTAGAGGGTCGTACGATCGAAGCCGACAGTAGAGGGTCGTGCCGGTGTCATCGAAGTTGACGGGCGGTCGAAGCTAAGTGATGATAGGAGACATCTAGCTGCCTCTCGAGCTGGAGGAGACCTCTGCCGAGCTGGAGGCATCCGCCGAGCTGGAGGCTGCTGCTGAACTGGAGAACTCTGCTGAGCGGGAAGCCGTCTGGTCGTCTTCGTAGAGGTCGAAATGTTTTCGAGCTTGGGCTTCGTCTGCTTCTTGCCTGACGAATTGGTTTATCCTGGCCATGAGTGCTGTCATAGTGACCACGGGGTGCAGGACCAAGTCTTTTCGAAGCTCGTTGCATGGCGGAAGAGCTTGTTGGAAAGACAAGGTCGCTATTGTATCTGAGGCGCTTTCGATCTGGCTGTAGATAGTCCAGAACCTCTTAGCGAATTGTGTGATGTTCTCGGTCCGCTTCATTCTGAGGGCCATCAGGTCGGCGGCCGACCTGGGGACGACCCTATGAGCTTGGAACTTCGCCATGAAGGAATTCCGGAGCTGCTGCCAACTTGTAATTGATCCTTGCGGGAGTGCATAGAACCATCTTAGGGGGAGGTCCCCAAGACTGGAGGAGAAGACTCTGCAGTTCAGGTGACCTGTATCGCTCCAAATCGACATCCTCTGAGGGAAATGCCGGAGGTGTGCTGCTGGATCCGAAGTCCCATCGTAAACGACGAACCTCGGGACGCTGAAATATTCAGGAAGGGGGAAGTTTCTGATCTCTGGAGAGAAGGGAGATGTGTAGAGAGCATCAGGATCGAAGGGGCCTAGCCGACCTGGCCTGAGACCGGCCAGCTCCAGATTTTGCCGGACTACTTGCCTGACTCGTTGGTCTAGCCATTCTTTGAGATTTGTGTTTTCTTCCAGCCTTCGTCTCAGTTTCTTTGAGGGATTGGAGGATGGAGCTGAGGTTCCCCTTTCTTCTTGTAGCTGCTGCTGAAGTCGATTGATCAACTCGTCCCTCTCTTGGGTGACAAGGTTTCGGGCCTTGATCTCGGCGAGGAGCGGGTTGTCGTCGTTGTCAGTCTGGTGATGGGAATTGTCTGGCTGAGGATCCTTCTGCCGGGGAAGCTCCAGTCGAAAATTATCTCGTCGGGAAGGTGCTGTCACCCCCCTAGAGGATGAACCTGACTGAGTTTCCGGCCCTTGGACGCTCGCTAGGCCAGAGTTTGCTCCGGACCTCTTCTGGCGGGGAACCGGAGGCAGCTGCGTAGAAGATATAGATGGTTCTTTCCCCTTTCCGGCTCTTCGAGGCATGGTGTTAGGGAATATGGCTTTTTGTAGCCGTTTCCCACAGACGGCGCCAATTGTAAGTGCAGAAAATATACTCACAAGAATAGGGGGTGCCTGAAAGGACTTATCCGAAGAAGGTTGGGGACACCGATGCCTGCGCCTGAATCCTGAGGAAGGGAGGAAGAACAATAGGTCAGAGGACCCTGGCTGTGGCAGCGTAGGGCTCTCCGATGCCTAAGTTAGGGTGAGGACTAAGCAATAGGATAGAGATTTTTGGGGAAGAAGATGGGCGTACCAGAGTGATGTTCGCCCCCTCCCGTTCTGAAGCTGTAGCTGTGTTTATATAGAAGAGGAGAGGAGGCAGGGAGGTGGTTAGCTATCCCATCATAGCTCACTCTACTCTAATAGCTTTCCCATCGTAGCTTGTCCTGTTCCATCTGGCCATATCCTGGCGCCTTGGGAGCTGTGGACGGCGATTTGTCAGGAGATATGGGCGGTGCTCTTGTCTTGTTGCACGTCCTGGGACGTGGTGGAGTCTTCGTAGAGGTACGGCTGTCAGTCCCTACCTTGGCTAGCTCTGGCGCTATGACCGAAGTGCGTGACCGAGGTCGGGGCATGTATGCCGAGGTCGGCTGGAGACCTAGCAGGGGTGCCGAGGTGTGTGACCGAGGCCGAGGCGAAGGAGATCGAGCTGGGGGCTGGAAGCTGCCGAGCTCGAGGACCTTGCTGAGATGGACGAGGCCGTGACCAGGCGCTGCTGCCGTGATGGAGCTAGGGTCTCGGCTTTGCTGTCAAGGTGGAGCTCTGACTGAGCTAGAGCATACGAGCTTATAGCAGAAATGGGAGCACTTGGCCGGGCTGGGGGAAGCCGAAACCGTGCCCTGCCGAGATGGTGGAACTGGTGCGGGAGTCCCGGAGCATCTGACCGGGATTATGGCGAGTGGGAAATATCCCCACACAGTATAGATCTTAGGTTCCTAGTTTGCTGTTGGAAGAATTCACATTCAAGTTGGGAATTGGTGATTAGAGACTTTAACTTGATTTGAAAATTGGATGGGGCAGGTTCATTTGATTTGATTTTTTATTCGAATGATTTTTGAGTTCGAGTTTTACAAGTTTCGTGAATTAATTCGTATTAGTACATGCTATAGATCAATCTAAAATCCAAATAGCACCAAATAGTTATAGAATTGTCTAATTGACATAGCTCTATTTCAAACAGATTTGAGTTTCCAATTAAACCCTAAAATCGTTCACTTTCTATACCCGTGTTTCTTCTTGTTTCCTGCACTTTTTTTTTATTCAATATACATTTCTTTCATGCTTAATGCTTTGTATTGAATTCCTTGGAATTTCTAGTAAAGTAGGTTCTAATGAGGGAATATTAAAAGGCGAGATTTGAGGAGATTAGGTGGAGATGTGGATGGGACTCCTCATTTTCCTAAGATTTGATTTGCTAGGGGTGATGGCTGGGTAATCATTTCTTTGATGACCATTTCTAGATCTTCACCTTTACTTCTTCAATTTTTAGCCCTTTTAATTGGTATGCATCGCTTAGATTTCCTAGGAATTCAATACTGAGCAAGCAAATTGGCCCTATAGTAAAATGTTGCAGAATGACTTGTTTCAATTAAGAGGACGTGTTGCAAATCTTTATGTAAAGAAGTGTCGAAAAATAAATCTCTTTTTCATTCTGGCTCCAATACTTTGTACAGATTCTTTATATTTATATTATGGATCTGGTTGTTTTGGAACTGTCTAAACATTGTAAGTTGGTTTTTTCTTTTCTCTGAGATCAAGGGGACATTTTTGCACTTGAGTTTTCCTTGGAAATGTGTTTCTATGATGATTTCATTTTCCACAGAAAGAGGAAAACTGTAGTTTAGGTTATTTGATGGAATCTTTACTTTTTGATGTCTAGTGGTTGCGTTAGTGTTTTTCTGAAAATGGGTGTGGTAAAACAACAATTTTATCACATATCAACAACTGTTCTATTCGTAAGCTTAATACTAAACTGTTCACCAATTGGGAATCACAGGGTGGTTGCTGTGGATATCACACTGGCTCCCAATGGTCCCACCTAGGGATCGATCCTTGGGTTTCCCGTTACTATTAGTAAAAGAAATGTACATGAACAATGAGCCAACTTAACAACAGGGATATGAAGAGACAATAGAAGCTGGTCATGATCAAAGAACATCGATTACAATCGTGACTCATGAGTGACAGGAGGAGGGAATGTGGAAAGAGTTGTGGAAGTTTGTTTTTAGGGTTGGAAAACTCAACTATGGGAATTCATTTTCTATCTGCAGATCAGAATTAATTTTCCACAAAAAAATGCAGAAAATGGCTCTGCCTCAACAAAATAAAATAAATAAACTAATTAAATAAAAAGTGAGATAAATCTTGGTGCGAAATAATAGGTAATGTCTCCTTCTTAGAAACAAGTTTGCTTTTCTGTAAAAAACTGACTGGCACAAATGTATTTTAAAGGCATGTTTGTGCTTTCTTGACCTGTTCTTGCAAGAGAAAAAAGAGGTAGAGCTAGGTTTGTGGAGTGGACGGTTGATTTTCTAGATCTCCACCCTCCCCCCATGAAACTATCTGTCAGATTTACTTAATATTAAGCCGTATCCCACTTTATTTCAGCCTTCACCTCTCTTTTTTCCATACTAGGTTGGAAAGAAACAAACATGCCATTACCTATGATGCCCTGATACGGTAGGAACACTCCATGGATATGATGGGGGCAGATTTTACATAAAAAATAAAATATTGGATACGATACGAGACGACACATTGCCAATTTTGAAGTATCCGGTCCGGGCATCACCTGCCATAACTGACTAAGGGGAATCCTATTAAAAAACAATTTCTCAGTAAAAAAAAAAAGAAGAAAAGAAAAAGGAAGAATAAGACGACACTGGTTAAGGGGATCATCATCGTAACTGTAGAGTGTTGATAAACATTTCAGGCTTGCTTGGACCACGGTTTCTTCTATGTTGTAAATCATGGAGTTGATGACGAGCTTCTAAAGGGTGTGTTTGAGAAGAGTGGGAAGTTCTTCTTGTTGCCTCTACAGGAGAAGATGAAACTTACATGTAGCAAGGATCACAGAGGTTACACGGCCTTGTATTCTGAGACCCTTGATCCTTCAATACAATCAAAAGGTTTGTTTTCTTTCCAGGTTTCATGTAAGTAATCATTGTTTTGTACCATACAACCATGTTTTAGTCATTTTGCACCTATGGGTTGCGATCGTATTTTGATGCTGTAAACTTTGTGAGTCAGAGGTTATAAATTATTGATTTTTCAGAAGCCACAATCAATGAGAAATTCCCATATGCCATGACTTACCTGGTCATGTGCTCCATTCTGGTTGGAGTTCAAACTATTCAATGTTCACGTGGATCAGAAGATAGAACAGTTGGTGGGCATTGAATGGAGAAATTAGAAGAAAATGGCCAGCATCCAAATTCAACAGACAAAATCAGATGGTCAGGATTATTAATCAGCTTAGAACAGTTGGAAGGTACTAATTTCAACCATGAGTTTGTGAGTTCATCTCAGAATGCCTTTCAGGAAAAAAAAAAAAAAATAGTATGTCCAATCTGGGTTACTTTGGCTATACTGTCCATATCGAAGATTGCATTTTGGACCGTTCAGATCTGCATACACAAATGTGATGCATATGGTGGATGAGTTGCTACAAAGGAAAAAGAAAAAGAAAAAGAAAAACACAAACTGGTTATCTTCCACACAAACCTACCACAAGATGTATCCACAATTTTGGTAATATTTAGATACTGTCGGGTAGGACTTTTTGCTGTCTTCGTGGTTCCCCTTACTTCGTACATACTTTATCATCATCATTATTGAAGCCTTGTTTCATCTATTTGGGGATGTGGTATACTACTTTTTCACTCAGCCGTATTTACAACCATGTTTCTGTGATTCCACAATCTACATTCTAGCATGTCTTTTCTGACTGCTTCATTGATTGCCTTTGTTTGTCTCCCCCTTTCCATTGTCATCTGATGCTAGCTACTGTTCATTACTGCTGTTCATTGGTGTTTTCTACTGGATTTCTACTGTTTTGTGGTGATTGTTACCCTGTTTCTTCTGTGGCTTCTGGGATCTGATTCATCTGCTGGTTCTTTGTTATACCACGGTGATCATAGGGGGTCTGCACTTGTTCTCCTTGTTTGCGTACTTACTACTTTCTAGTCATGGAAAAAAATGAGATAGCCCTGATTTGTTTTGATGGAACAAATTATACCTCATGGGCCTTCCAATTTCAAATTTACTTGGAAGGAAAAGAACTATGGGGACACATTGATGGATCTGAACCTCAACCTGAGGGAGATGATAAAAAGCTTTTAGCATGGAAGACAAAGGATGCTAAAATCAAGACCTGGTTGCTAAGCTCTGTTGAGTCACATTTTATTCTCAACCTAAAACCCTGCAAAAATGCTCGTGAAATGTGGGACTATCTTCAGAACGTGTATCAACAGGGCAATGCTGCTTGCCAGTTTCAATTGGAACTTGAAATTTCTCAATTCACTCAAGGCACTCAGTCTATTCAGGAGTATTACAATGGTTTCCACAGACTGTGGTCTGAATATGATGAGATTAAGTTTGCCACGGTATCTGCCGCACTTCTACCGGAATTACTTCCATTACAGCAAAGTAGTCATCGGGATAAGCTCCTCATGAAACTTCGTTTGGAGTTTGAGACAGTTCGATCGAACTTGATGAGCAGGGCTCCTCTTCCCAACCTGGATGTCTGTCTTCAGGAACTTCTGCGAGAGGAACAACGTCTAGCTACTAAAACTACTCTGGAACAACAGAGATCTGCTGAGGCTCCATTTGCCTATGTTGCAACAGCCAGACAACCTCCTCGGGACATCAGTAAAGTTCAGTGTCATAACTGCAAAAAATATGGTCACTATGCAAATCAATGCAAGTCAAAAGTTTGCCGATATTGTAAGGCCACTGGTCATGTTATTGATGAATGTCGGAAGAAGGCTCGCAATTCTACTTTCCGAAATTATGTGCAGTCCGGTCCTGGTACTTCTACTATGTCATCAGCTCCTACTGCTTACACAGTGACCACTCCACCATATGCCTTATCTGACTTCAGTGGTTCTCTGCCATATGATTCATCCTCACAGCCTGGTTCCTCATCACAATCTATGTCTCCCGCTTCTCTCACCCCTGAGATGGTTAACCAAATGATCATTAATGCCTTGGCATCCATGAACATCGCAGGTACTGCTTCCTCTCTTTCCAATACCTGGTACTTAGATTCTGGTGCCAGTAACCATATGACTTCATCACCTGCAACATTACAGAATGTTGTTCCTTACACTAGTCATCTCACTATTCAAGCTGCCAACGGGGATCATCTTCCCATCATCTCTGTTGGTGATACCCCTGGCCCCTTACCCTTAACCAATGTTTTGGTTTCTCCTCCTCTTGCTACTAATTTGGTTTCTGTGGGTCAACTTGTTGAAAATAATTACACTGTCTCTTTTTCTTCTTCTGGATGTGTTGTGCAGGACCAGGAGTCGAGGGAAGTGATCGCGAGGGGGCCTAAGCGTGGCAGACTTTTTTCTTTACCAATGTCTTCTGTTATTGAGAATAATCCTTTACATCAGTTATTTTGTTTTTTCACTCAGAATCATTCTCGTTTGTGGCATAATAGACTTGGTCATCCAAATGCTTCTACAATATCTCAATTATTTCAATCTGGATTAATAAATACACCTGTTGCTTCTGCTTCTTTTGACTGTGATGCTTGTAAATTAGGTAAGAGTAAAACTTTACCCTTTCCAACCTCTCACACACGAAGCACTGCTTGTTTTGAATTAATTCACAGTGATGTTTGGGGCATAGCTCCGACCCTTTCACATAGTCATTTCAAGTATTTTGTCACCTTCATTGATGACTACAGCAGATTTACATGGATTTATTTGTTGCATTCAAAGTCGGATGTTCTTAATGCATTTAAATTTTTTGTTCAATATGTTGAAAACCAATTCTCTACATACATTAAAACTTTACACTCAGACTCAGGGGGGGAGTATGTTTCCAAGGATTTTCAATCCTTTTTACACACTAAAGAAATTATTTCTCAACGTACCTGTCCGTATACTCCACAACAAAATGGAGTCGCCGAACGGAAAAACAGACATCTTCTTGATGTAACTAGAACTCTTCTGATTGAATCATCTGTTCCCCCTCGTTTTTGGACTGAAGCTCTCACTGTGAATGTGAGAGAATGAATAGGATTCGATCCCTTTGAGGGTCGTTTGTATTTCATATATATAGGGGCTGGAAGCCCTGATTACAATCCATTAAGCAAATCTAGATCCTAATAATTAGCTAACTAAATTAGTATGTACATGTGGCTATGACTGTGAGTAATGATAAGAACAAAGTATGGGCCTGGGCCTAAATGGGCCTGCTGTCATTCTCACAATTCTGAATTACAAGAATGAAATTGAGAGAGACTGAAACGAGAGAGACTGAAAGTTTTCTATATTCTTGTGTATTTTCTCTTAGAGAATCACCATCATTATATAGGAATTACATGCCTTAATCAAGGCTTTTACAAAGGAAATTAACTAAATTACATCAATCACTAATCTAAGAAAGGAAGGCAATCAATTATATACACTATTGACCACATCAGATCCCAAATCCACGTGATATGTATCTTGCTGGATTGGATTGACTGATGGGCCTTGGATCCCTTAATGGGTCATGGGCCAAACTTAACACCCCCCCTCAAATTGATGCGGGAGAATCAACGAGCATTAATTTGCCAACCAAGAACTGATGGCGTGGTCTGGGAAGACCCTTAGTAAGAATGTCAGCAAGTTGAAACTCAGTGGAGACATGGGGAAGGCTAATGACATCACGCTTAAACTCATCACGGATGAAGTGGCAATCAACCTCGATGTGTTTAGTACGTTCATGAAAAATCGGATTTTCAGTAATCCGAATTGCACTTGTATTATCTGCATAGAGGGGGGTAGCTCCTTTTGCAGGAAATCCAATGTCAGAGAGCAGACCTCGGAGCCAAAGTATTTCGGAGCATGCAGCAGACATAGCTCGGTACTCAGCCTCGGTAGAAGATTTTGAAACTTTGTCATGTTTCTTGCATTTCCAGGAAATCAAACTATCACCCAAGAACATGCACCATCCCGTAGTTGATCTGCGAGTATCTGGACAACCAGCCCAATCAGCATCTGAATATGCTCGGAGAGAAAGAGGATTGTCTGAAGGAAAAAACAACCCGCGAGTCGGTGTGCGAATAAGATACCGAATGATGCGACGAACAGCAGCAAGATGAAGATGACGAGGAGTAGTCATGAACTGACTCATGAGATTGACCGCAAATGAGATATCAGGACGCGTGATCGTGAGGTAGATCAAGCTACCTACCAACTGACGATATGCGGTGGGGTCCTGAAGAAGGTCACCCTCTTCTTTTCTGAGTTTAACATTGAGCTCGATTGGCGTATCAACAGGAGCTGAAGAAGTAAGCCCAGCCAAGTCAATAAGATCAACCGTATATTTGTGTTGATTGAGAACTACACCTTTAGACGATTGATGAACTTCAAGGCCAAGGAAATAGTGTAAGGGGCCCAGATCCTTCATTTGAAAAATCTGATGAAGAGAAGCTTGAAGTGCCCGAATCATTTGTGCATTAGGACCAGTAATGACAATGTCATCAACGTAGACCAGAAGGACAGTAATCCCTGACGGAGCATGATGTAAGAACATGGAAGGATCATATTGGTTCGGATGAAAATCCAATCGTAGAAGAGCATCCTGAAATTTCTCAAACCATGCGCGAGGTGCTTGCTTCAGACCATAGAGGGAGCGACGGAGCTTAGCAACCATACCCTTACCAGATGAGGACCCCGGAGGCAAACGCATATAAACATCTTCTTTGAGATCACCATGAAGGAACGCATTTTTTACGTCCATTTGATAGAGAGGCCAAGACTGAGATGCAGCAACAGCAAGAATTATGCGTACGGTGGTCATCTTAGCGACGGGAGCAAAGGTTTCATCATAATCAATGCCATATTCCTGCCGATTACCGAGAGCAACAAGGCGCGCCTTGTATCGATCTAGAGTGCCATCCGATTTCAACTTGAGAGAAAAAATCCACTTGCAGCCAATTGGTTTTACACCCACAGGAGAGGGGACAATATCCCAAGTATGATTTTTTTTCAAAGCATCCAATTCATCTTGCATAGCCTGGTTCCAACATTTGTCCTGCACAGCCTGAGAATAGGATTGGGGAATGGAAGAAGAGGACAAGGTGGTCATTAAGGAAGTGTGGGAGAACCCATAGCGGTCAGGTGGTACTGAAATGCGAGATGAGCGACGCAAGGAATGATGTCCAGATGGATCAAAAACCGGGGGTGAACCGGATGCTGGAGGAAGATCAGGAGGGGGGTCCCTGGGAGGCGCGTCTTTGTTCCGTCTGTGATACACAAAATTAGGATTAAAGCGAACAACTGAAGTGTTGTCCGAAAAACCAGGTAAAGACACCAAGGGTGAGGAGTTAGGATATTCAATGTGTTTTTGAAAAAAATACTGATGTTCAAAAAATACGACATTTCTAGAGGTCCGCAAGCGACGAATGTGAGGATCGTAGCAGAGGAACCCTTTCTGGAAGGGCGCATAGCCTAAAAACACACATTGAGCAGATTGTGCGGTTAGTTTGGTTCTCTCAGAAGGAGGCAAGTGCACAAAGCAGACAGATCCGAAAACATGAAGATCATCATAAGAGGGAAAGGTCTGGTACAATCGGTAATAGGGGCTCTGATTTTGAAGAGAGGTTGAAGGCAGACGATTTATAAGATGAGCTGCCGTAGCTAGTGCCTCAACCCAAAAACGGGTAGGAACTGATGATTCAAGAAGAAGAGAACGAGTGACATCAAGCAAATGCCTATTTTTCCTTTCAGCAACTCCATTCTGTTGTGGAGTATAAGGACAAGTTCTTTGAGAAATAATGCCTTTGTTTTGCAAAAAATTTTGAAAATCAGAAGACACATATTCCCCACCCGAATCAGATCGCAGGATTTTGATGCAGGTGGAAAATTGATTCTCAACATAAGCTAAAAAAATTTTAAAAACTGTAAAAACATCAGATTTGGAATGCAGAAAGTAAACCCATGTGAAACGACTGAAATCATCAATAAAAGTCACAAAATATTTGTAGTGAGCATGAGAAAGAGCTGGAGCAATTCCCCATACATCGCTATGAACCAAATCAAAACATCGAGTGCTGTGTGAAGTGGAAATAGGAAAAGGAAGAATTTTGTTTTTTCCCAATTTACAAGTAGCACAATCAAAAGGTACACAAGAAGATAAGCCAATAGATTTATTTAATAAACCAGAATTTAACATAAGGGACAAAGCCTTGGAATTAGGGTGTCCGAGTTTTTTATGCCACAATTGGCAATTATCTCTAATAGAAAGACAAAACACATCATTGGCAATTCTAGTTCTAGAAAGATTGGAAAAATCCAGCGGAAACAAGCGTCCACACTTAGGTCCCCTCGCGATCTCCTTCCCCGACATCTGGTCCTGTACAACACAACCAGAAGAAGAAAAAGAGATGTTACAATTATTTTCAACAAGTTGCCCAACTGACAATAGGTTTGAAGTTAAATTGGGACAAAGGAAAACATTTTTCAATGGGATTGGACCAGGAATGTCCCCGAGGGCAGTAATGGGAACAGTGCCTCCATTAGCAGTTTGGATTTGAAGATTACCATTGTAGTTTGTCACATTTGAGAGAGGTTTACTGGAATATGTCATATGATTAGATGCCCCAGAATCAAGAAACCAAGTAGAAGAGGGTGGAGAGGTACCTGAGAGACCGAAAGCAGAAAGGGCATTAACAATCATTTGCTGTACCAATTCAGGAGTAAGAGAAGATGAGGACCCAGACTGTGAGGGTGCAGATGTAGAAGCAGGCATATCTGAAGAAGCAACATAAGCATGCGGAGTCTGAGACTGCGGAGGCTGATACTGCAGAGCTTGATACTGTGGAGCTGGATGCTGGGAAATCTGATACTGGGGAGTCTGCTGCGGTGGATTCTGACGTTGTGGCCGGCGGCGACATTCAGAAATGATATGTCCCGACCTTTTACAATAACTACAGACTTTCTGTTTGCATTGAGATGCAAGATGTCCAAATTTTTGACAACTGTAGCATTGTGTTTTGCTCAAGTTACGAGGAGGCTGAGAAGCCTTAGTGGCTGAAAAAGCGACGGAATAGGTCTCAGCCTTTTGTTGAGCTATATGGGCTGAGGTTGAAATGCGCTGTTCCTCGCGTAATAGTTCATTCAGGCAGACATTCAAGGAAGGTAAAGGTGTCCGATTCATCAAGGCTGATCGGACACTTTCATACTCAGGGCGTAATTTCATTAAAAATTGATCCCGCTGACTAGAGGCCTGAAGATCGTGAATCACTATCAGAACATCGGCAGCTACATCTGCATACTTGATACTATCATATTCTGACCATAGGGTTCGGAATCCTGAATAGTAGTCTTGGATTGACAAGGTCCCTTGTGCATATTCAGCAATCGCACATTCAAGGTGAAATTGACGTGCTGAGTTATCTTGATGGTACACCTGCTTCAGATATCCCCACATGTCTTTAGAGCTTGGGTAAGGTTTGAGGTTCATTATCAGATGTTGTTCGACAGAACCCAGTATCCAGGTTTTAATTTTTGCATCTTTAGTAAGCCAGGCGGATATCTTCTTCTCATCTTCCGTGGGTTTAGGGTCAGATCCAGAAATATAGCCCCACAATTCCTTAGCCTCGAGATAAATTTGGAACTGAAATGACCAGGCGGGGTAATTTTTTCCCGTGAACCGGATTAAGGTAATCTCAGACTTTTCCATTGTCAATTGAGATTGGCCAAGACTGAGAGAAAACAGTGAAACAGGCAGCAAAAAGAAATCCAGTAATAGTAACAGAGAAGAGAAGAAGCCTTAAAGAAGATAACACACTATGCTGTATGCAGGGGCAAAGATCCAACCAATCAGAAAGATAAATCAACTCAGAATAGAAAAAAAATCCACAAAAATGCCCCAGACGACCATAATTTTTGTTGCTGATCTGATACGTGGGCCCTACTGATGGATCTGAACAAGTATCAGATCACTGATCTGAAGAAGAGCTGTAATTTGGGTTCTACTGAAAAAAGAATGAACTGATTCTCTCGCAGATCCAAGATTTTGGACGGTCTAGATGGAAACAGTTTAATAAAACTGGAAAATCTCGAGAATGAGCAAATCACCAACCTGAAGGTGTTAAAAAATTCTGAAAAAATCTCCAATATACTTAGGAAAAACAGGCGACCATGTCTGTAAGCATTGCTGAGGAAGATGTGATGATCAGAGGTGGGCCACCATGATCAGGTCACTGCCGCAGTGTCTGGATTCTGTGAAACAGATCTCTGATCTGTCGTTCTTCAATAGAGATGGATTTCTCTATATCTTGATTGCCTTGATGATATGCAAGATCAAACAATAAGGTTTTCTTGAACAAGGCTCTGATACCATGTCATTCTCACAATTCTGAATTACAAGAATGAAATTAAGAGAGACTGAAACGAGAGAGACTGAAAGTTTTCTATATTCTTGTGTGTCTTCTCTTAGAGAATCACCATCATTATATAGGAATTACATGCCTTAATCAAGGCTTTTACAAAGGAAATTAACTAAATTACATCAATCACTAATCTAAGAAAGGAAGGCAATCAATTATATACACTATTGACCAAATCAGATCCCAAATCCACGTGATATGTATCTTGCTGGATTGGATTGACGGATGGGCCTTGGATCCCTTAATGGGTCATGGGCCAAACTTAACACCTGCGAATCTGGGCTTGGAGCAGCAGCATCATTAACACATTAACACCCCCCCCTCAAATTGATGCCGATGAGTCAACCAGCATTAATTTGTCTGTTAAGAATTGATGACGTGTTCGAGGAAGTGCTTTAGTAAATATATCAGCAGTCTGGAGGCTGGAGGAGATGAACGGAAGGGAAATAACATTGCGAAGATATTCATCTCTGATAAAGTGGCAGGCAACCTCAATGTGTTTAGTGCGTTCATGAAAAACTGGATTCTCAGTAATCCGGATTGCACTGGTGTTATCTGCATGTAACGGTGTGGGAGATTTCTGTGAGAAGCCAAGTTCCTCAAGGAGACCTCGAAGCCATATAATCTCTGAGCATGCGGCAGACATGGCACGATATTCTGCCTCAGTTGATGATTTTGAAACTCTGTCCTGTTTCTTCACTTTCCAGGAAATAAGAGCATCACCTAAGAACATGCACCAGCCCGTGGTGGACCGACGAGTATCAGGACAACCTGCCCAATCAGCATCAGAATAGGCAGTCAATGTCATCTTAGAGCCAACCGGAAAGAACAAGCCTCTATGAGAAGTGCCAAGAAGATAGCGAATAATCCGCCGAACGGCCGCTAAATGTAGATGATGAGGCTTCGTCATATACTGACTCATTAAGTTGACTGCATAACTGATGTCAGGACGAGTAGTAGTCAAATATATAAGACTACCGACAAGCTGACGAAAATATGTCGGATCAGACAGTGGATCACCACTGTCACTATGGAGTTTGAGATTCAGTTCCAGAGGAGTATCCACAGGGGTGGAGTTTGACAGGCCTGCGGATTCAATCAAATCCATGGTATACTTATGTTGATGTAAAATCAACCCTTTCTCGGAGTGATGAACTTCCAATCCCAAAAAATATTGCAGAGGGCCTAGATCCTTCATATGAAAAGATTGATGCAGAGAGAATTGGAGATCTTGAATTGTGGCTGTATCTGTCCCAGTGATGATGATATCGTCTACATAGACCAGAAGGATGGTGATTCCGGTGGATGCGTGATGTAAAAACAACGATGGATCATAAGGACTCTGCTGAAACTGTAGCTTGAGTAAAGCATCTTTGAATTTGTCAAACCATGCTCGTGGTGCTTGTTTTAGCCCATACAAGGATCGTTTCAGAAGAGCAACATGATTTTCAGATGTTTTTGTGAAACCTTGAGGCAAACGCATGTAAACTTCTTCCTTAAGATCACCATGAAGGAATGCATTTTTCACATCAAATTGAAAAAGAGGCCAGGATTGAGATGCAGCTATAGCAAGGATTGTGCGAACAGTAGTCATTTTTGCAACAGGAGCAAAAGTCTCTTCGTAGTCAATGCCATATTCCTGTCGGTTGCCAAGGGCCACAAGCCTAGCTTTATATCTGTCCAAAGTTCCATCTGCCTTTAATTTTATAGAGTAAACCCATTTACTCCCAATAGGTTTAACCGAAGCTGGACAGGGAACAGTCACCCAGGTTTGGTTCTGCTGTAGAGCACTAAGTTCTTCTTCCATAGCCTGTCTCCAGCACTCATGTTTTGCTGCTTGTGAATACGAATTAGGAATGGATACAGAAGATAATGTAGCAAAATATGAAGAATGAGAGAAGCCATATCGATCTGGTGGACGAGAGATACGAGCAGAACGACGAATAGCAAGTTGATGCGAGGATGATGGCGGATCAGGAATCGGGACTGGTTCTTGCAAAGGAGGCAAAGTAGTGGCATTTGTTCTTTGTCGACGAGTATACACCTTGTCCGGATGAAATCGCAAAGGTGAAGGAAGAAAATCATCATCAAAGGATGGTACTTTAGAAAAGGAAATTTTTGGAGATGAATCAGGATAAGCCTGAAAAAAATACTGATGTTAAAAAAAAACAACATTCCTAGAAATACGAATACGCTTGGAGTTGGGATCATAACAAACAAAACCTTTTTGGTGGGAAGCATAACCAAGGAATGCACATTTTACCGATTGAGCCGATAACTTGGATCGTTCGTGTGTGGGAAGATGAACAAAACAAACACAACCAAAAGTGTGGAAAGAAGTGTATTTTGGTTCAGTTTTGAAAAGACGAAAATATGGAGAGGTGTTTTGAAGTTTTGGAGAAGGAAGTCGGTTGATGATATGAGTAGCAGTGGTTAAAGCTTCTGACCAAAATCTGGGTGGAACGGAGGATTCTAACAATAAGCATCTGACCATGTCTAGAAGATGACGATTTTTCCGTTCTGCCACACCATTCTGTTGAGGAGTATAGGGACAAGTCCGTTCGGAGATAATCCCTCTATCTTGTAAAAATTCCTGAAAATGTTTGGACACATATTCCCCCCCTGAGTCGGTTCGAAGAACCTTAATACAAGTTGAAAATTGATTTTGAACATAATTCAAGAATTTTTTAAATACATCAAAAACTTCAGATTTGGCATGTAGAAAATAAATCCATGTAAACCGGCTATAATCATCAATAAAAGTTACGAAATACTTATACTGAGAATGAGAAATAATTGGTGCAACACCCCAAACATCACTATGTATTAAATCAAAACTTTGGGTAGCAGAAGAGACATGTAAAGGAAAAGGCAAAGTCTTACTTTTACCCAGCTTACAAGTGGTGCAATCAATAGCAACATCTGATGATAAAAACTTCATTTTATTAATATGACCAGAATTTAACGAAGATAACAAAATGGTTGAATTCGGATGTCCTAATCTATTGTGCCACAACTGCACATTATTCTTAGAAACAACTGATAAAGCAAACATGGACATATCTGGAGTCGGTGTTACTATGTGAAGAGGAAACAAACGCCCCCACTTAGGCCCCTTCACTATTACCTTCCCCGTCTCCTGATCCTGCACCACACAACCAGAGGAGGAAAAACAAACATTGCAGTTATTATCAACCAATTGACCAACTGAAATTAAGTTGGTAGAAAGATGTTTGGAACAAAAGACATCATGTAAAGGTAGAGAATGAGAGATATCACCAACAGATGTAATAGGTATAGTGGTTCCATTTGCAGCATGGACTTGAATCTTGCCATCATATGGTTTAATTTTGGAGAAATTTTTGGAAGATGATGTCATATGATTGGAGGCACCAGAATCAAAATACCAGTGAGAGGGAGATTGATTTTTACCAGATATACCAAGAGTGGACAAGGCCTGGAGAATCATCTGTTGGATCATTTCAGGAGAGATTGGAGCAGCAGCAGGAGGTGCCGAAGAAGGTGCAGAAGATGAATCAATAGTGCCAGTAGCAGTTATCGCCTGGTAAGCTTTCGGATTTCTGTTTTGAGGACGTTTACGGCATTCATTGATCGAATGTCCAGATGCCTTGCAATAATTGCAGATCCGCTGCTTGCACTGATTTGCAAAATGGCCGAAAGTTTGACACTTGAAGCACTGTACTTTACTCAGATCTCTGTTCGGCTGTTTCCCCTTGGAAGAATAACCAACACTGACAGAGGAGGTTGGTGTTTGACAGGTGGGTACACTATAGGCAACCTCCATAGTACCCGTACTGTTTTGTTGAAGCACCTCAGATTGCGTCAATTGTCTCTGTTCCTCTCGCAATAATTCATTAAGACAGGCATCCAGAGAAGGAGAAGGGACCCTACTCATGAGATTTGATCTGACTGATTCATACTGAGGCCTTAATTTCATAAGAAATTGATCCCGATGACTAGTTTCTAGTATGACTTGTAATTCGGGAAGGGCCTGAGCAGAAATATTGGCATATTTAATTTCATTTAGCTCTGTCCACAAATTCTGAAAACCCGAATAATACTCCTGAATGGAAGAAGTCCCTTGCATATAATTCGCAATTTCGAATTCTAACTGATACTGTCGAGCAGAATTCCCCTGATGATATACTGTTTTCAGATATTCCCACATATCTTTGGCAGATTTGTAAGGTTTCAAATTCATGAAGAATTGTGGTTCCATGGAACCGAGAATCCAGGTCTTGACCTTAGCATCTTTTGTGTTCCATGACAGAATTTTTTTTTCATCCTCTGTGGGCTTTGGATCAGTGCCAGAGATATGGCCCCATAATTCTTTACCCTCTAGATAAAGTTCAAATTGAAAAGCCCATGAGGGATAATTCTTGCCATTAAACTTGATTAATGTGATTTCAGATTTTTCCATGTATAATGATAGAGGTGAGCCAGCAGAAATACAGACAACCCAAACTATAATTGAGATCCACAGAATAAAACTGGCAAATTACCTCAACAACAGAGAAGATCCACAGAGAATAAGCCTGAACAAGAAGCAAAGAGAGAGATGACCTTGTCTGTGAGCCGAAATGACAGATTTCGGAAAAAAAAACCCCAAACAGTAAAGTCGTCCAGGCCGTCTGGGAGCAAACAGGAAGTCTGGGCCCCACCTGATGATCTTTGGATAGATCAGAGAGAAGGGATGATTGAGCAGGATAATGACGCAGCTAATGGAAGTGGTTTCGACCAAAACAAATCCAGATCCAGGATTTTGAACGGCCGAGATGAAAACCAACCCAACAATTTTAGTTGATACAAAAACAGGTAGAAGGCCCACTTCGGATGAGCAATAAATCTTGTAAAAATCTTCACAAATAAGAGAATATCTGGTCGACCACTTTGGAGAAGTCTGCTGAAATGGGCCACGCCTGATCACAGGTGGGCCACGCCTGATCTGAGATGATCAGGGATGATCGGAGCAGATCTGATTGAAGATGATGATCACAGATGATCACAGATTGGCTTTGACTGAAGAAGATGATCCCATATGATCACAGATTGGCTTCCAAGACATGGAAGATGATTAAAACATTCACTGTACAGGGGCTCTGATACCATGTGAATGTGAGAGAATGAATAGGATTCGATCCCTTTGAGGGTCGTTTGTATTTCATATATAGGGGCTGGAAGCCCTGATTACAATCCATTAAGCAAATCTAGATCCTAATAATTAGCTAACTAAATTAGTATGTACATGTGGCTATGACTGTGACTAATGATAAGAACAAAGTATGGGCCTGGGCCTAAATGGGCCTGCGAATCTGGGCTTGGAGCAGCAGCATCATTAACACATTAACACTCACCACGGCTGTCTATCTTATTAACCACCTTCCATCACCTACCATTGTTCATTTCACGCCTCATTTTAAACTGTTTGGTCATCATCCTGTATTTGATCACCTACATACCTTTGGCCGTGTTTGCTTCGTTCATCTACCTCCCACAGAAAGAACGAAACTAATAGCACAATCTCGCAGGTGTGCTTTTTTGGGTTATGCCACTAATAAAAAAGGTTTTGTTTGTTATGATCCCATTGGTCGTCGTATCAGGATTTCTCGAAATGTTATTTTCTTTGAAAATCAATATTTCTTCCAAACTCACATGGACTATCCTCATCCCTCTTCACCAGCTCTCTTACCAGGTTTTTCAGATCCAACCTCTGTTACTAGGTTTAATCCTGCTTTTGTATACCATCGACGGGAGAAACCTCCCACTGCAAATGGCCCTCCCCCTGATCCTCCATCGACAAATGGTTCAGCGCCTACTCCTGCCTTACGTCGCTCCTCCAGAAATTCTAGACCGCCTGAGCGGTATGGATTTACTCATACTTCTTTGATGACCACTCTCTCTTCTATCTCTATCCCAAGTTCTTATTTACAGGCTGTCCAACAAGATTGCTGGAACCAGGCCATGAAGGAGGAATTAAAAGCATTGGATCTGAATCACACATGGGATATTGTGGAGTGTCCATCAGCAGTTAAGCCCATTGGCTGCAAATAAATCTACTCGATCAAACTTAAGTCTGATGGGTCCTTGGATAGACACAAAGCTCGACTTGTGGCACTCGGAAACAGACAGGAGTATGGCATTGACTACAAGGAGACGTTTGCCCCTGTGGCAAAGATGACATCTGTTAGGTTACTTCTCTCCATTGCTGCATCTCAGTCTTGGCCCTTATACCAAATGGATGTCAAAAATGCTTTTCTCCATGGGGATTTGCAAGAAGAAGTCTATATGCGTATACCACAAGGCGTACCCTCTCCCTCCGAGAGGTCTGTCTGTAGGCTACGAAAATCGCTTTATGGTCTCAAACAAGCTCCTCGGGCATGGTTCGAAACCTTCAGGTGTCGCTTATGCGACATTGGCTTTACTCAAAGCCCATATGATCTCTCTCTCTTTCTTTGCTGCAGGTCTATTGGGATTACTGTGCTTCTGGTGTATGTTGATATTATTATCACTGGCACGGATGATGGGATGATCAAATCTCTCCAAGATTCCCTCCGGACTTACTTCCATATGAAGGATTTGGGCCCTTTGCATTATTTCTTAGGCTTAGAGGTGCATCAATCTCCCAAAGGTCTCTTTGTTAATCAACACAAATACACATCAGACCTTATCGAGTTGGCTGACCTCCATGATTCTTCGCCTGTTGATACGCCTGTCGAGGTAAATCTAAAGCTGAGTAAGAATGATGGCGATCTTCTTCTTGATCCTCAACCATACCGGCGTCTGGTGGGAAGTCTTGTCTATCTCACCATCACTAGACCTGACATATCCTATGCTGTTAATCTTGTGAGCCAGTTCATGACAGCTCCTCGCCACCTTCATTTGGCAGCTGTGAAACGCATTATCCGATATCTGCTACGAACTGTCTCTCGTGGTTTATATTATCCAAAGGATAATCCTCTTCATCTGACCGCTTATGCGGATGCTGATTGGGCAGGCTGTCAGGACACTCGTCGTTCTACTACAGGTTGGTGCATCTATCTTGGCAATTCTCTCATTTCTTGGAAATGCAAGAAACAAGAACGGGTGTCTCGATCTTCCACGGAAGCTGAATATAGGGCAATGTCTCTGAGATCTTATGGCTTCAAGGACTTCTTTCGGAATTCGGGTTCGCTCAAATCTCTCCTACTCCATTACATGCCGATAATACTGGGGCTATTCGCATTACTGAAAATCCCGTCTTCCATGAACGTACCAAACATATCGAAGTTGACTGCCACTTTATTCGAGATGAATATAAGCGTGATGTCATTCGTTTACCTCATGTTCCTACAGAACTTCAGTTTGCCGATATCTTCACGAAGGGACTTCCTCGGCCTCGACATCAATTTCTTGTTTCCAAATTGCTGCTTTATGACTCCCCAGCATCAATTTGAGAGGGGGGGGGGGGGGGGGGGGGGGGGGTGTCAATCCAGGCCCATTCAGGCCCATCCATTTAGGCCCATTTATTGCATTGTAATTAGTCAAAGGCTGTTACTTAATTTGTTGCTTTAGTTTAGGATCTAAGATTTGTAATTACTTGTAATTAGGGAATTCAGCCCTTATATATACAACAGTCGATCCTCAAAGGAGGAGGACATTCATTTCTCTTTCTCTCATATTTTGTATTTCATCTCTTCAACTTACAGAACTTGTATCATTAAAATACTTTGTACATGGGGTTGTTGGGTGTTTTGGAATTTTTTCGATGTGGCCAAACCATTTGAGTAGCACTCATTTTTCTTTAATGGGTAATTGTAGATTTACTCTTATGTACTCATTCTTAACTTTTTCCTTTCTTGTAAGTCCAACAATTCTTTTTAGCATACACATATCAGCCAACATATACTTTATACTTTAGCTTCTTTGTTGTCCAATAGTACTGCTAGATATTTAATTAGTTTCAATTCTCCTTAGAACAAAAGGGTATTTCTATTTCTTGTCAGTTACAAAAAGTTGTCCAATTTTGTAAGTTCCTGCATGTAAGCTTCATGAATTCCTTTTTTTCATTGAGCATGTTGAACCTTTTTACAGTTACTCCTCAGTGCCCTTTCTTTTTTTTTTTTTTTGATAGGACAGTGTCCTTTCTTGTTAGTTTGTAGAAACCATGAATTTATCTATTTGGGGAATAATGGTGATTGTGTTGCAATGTATACAGGGGAGACAGTATGTATAGAAATTTCATCTGTTGCTATTTCATTATGAAATTTAAGAGTGTTGCCAGTTTCTGCTTTTTGTTTAGGACTTGTTTGTGTGAGAAGAGATTCCACGCTGCTTGGATTTTTGTGTCACAGGAAATCGAAATCCTCTTTATCTTTTTTTGAATGGTAACGAAAGATTTCATTTAAAGAACAGAAGGAACAAAGTACAAAAAACCAAAAAAAGAGAGGAAGGGGATGTGCAGGAGAAATGCACCACCTCCAACCCTACTAACAAAATCACATCCACCCAAAGAAACAACATATCAACCACTTACATAATCACACCCACCCAAGGAAGCAACCTATCAACCCCTTGCTTGGCTAACACATCTGCCATGGAGTTAGCCGGTCTAACCTCATGACGAAAGGAAACATTGATTCCAATAGATAACTCTCTAATTTCATTCAGGTGGAAATGAAACTTCCAAGGATTAGTCCTCCACTTAGACACCTATGCGATTGCATTAGAGGAATCACTTTCCATAATAGAAGTACCGCCATATCTACTAGAAAACAAACGTAGACCTTCAAGAATGGCTAGCACTGAGTAGCACCTCCGCTTCAATGGAATCGCACACACCCACATACTTGGAAAACATCATTAACACCTCCCCCTTACAATTGCGACCCAGCCGGACCTGGCTTACCCCTCGAAGCACCATCCACATTAAACTTAAAGACCCCTAAAGGAGGAGGATACCAAGGGATTATCCTCCTCTCCTTGAAAGCGCCACACCCCATGCAAGCTCCCCAACTAGAAATAATATCGCTAAAGGTAAAATTAGAGAATTCCTTTCTAACCAAAGCCCATTTTGCAATCCTAAAGGTGATTTTGGATATCAAATATGTTGTTGATGATGAGGAACCCCTAAAGATCCTATCATTCCTTTCCTTCCAAATTGACCATAAGATAGCAAATGGTATCATGCTCCATAAGATTCGGCCACACCCCACAAAACACCCACCCAACCAAGACTTTGCCACATCCACAATACTCTTCGGGCAGCACCATGAAAAACCGCACTTGCCAATAAAGTTGCTCCAAACCTTAAATGCCACCTCACACTGAAGAAAAAGATGATCTACGGACTCCTCCTCCTTACCGCACATCACACAGGTATTTGAAATGTTGTTAGACGTCAATCCTCTCCTTCTTAGATTATCAACTGTGGATACTTTTCTTGTAACTGCCAACCAACAAAAAGCCTCCACCCGAGGAGGAGCCAAACCCAACTACACAAGGGAAGAAGTGGCCCTATGTGAATGAGTTCCCTCCAAGGCCAACTAGAAAGCTTTAGTGGAGAACTCCCCAGAAGTGGAAGGCTTCCAAATCCGAGAGTCTTTATAATCCCTGCAAAAAAAGGTGTTAGCAAGAATACTCAACAACTCCTCGTACTGAACCCCTTCCAATGGCCGGAGAGTCCTCCTAAAAGACACTCCCCACACTATGCACTCATTCCTCACCTCAAAGCAATCACTAACAGAAGATTTTTTATTGACTGCTTTATCGAAATCCTCTTTATCATGAGGAAAATGTGTTTCACCAAACAATGCAATAGTGGGCTGCAAGGAAAATTATAACATTTTTCCTTTCTGTCGCATTATCCTCTCATCGCACAAACACACCCTTGAGAATTTGAACTGTTATGTTAGTTTTTAGCTTTCCAGTTACAAGAGCCTAATATTAAAGGGAAAGAGAGAGTGTGGATTTGGTAATCAGTTTTTCTAACTGAAATGCAGGAGATCTACATGAGAGTTTCTACATTGGTCCTACGGATGATAACTTGAATCAGTGGCCTGCAGAAGGTATCTCTGCTCCCGTTGCTTGTGTGAATCTGAGTCTATTTGTCAAAATGCTTTCTTACCTTCAAAATGTCTGACTTAAGATAATGATTTACATGCCTTTGCCTTCAATGTTGCTTGGCTGGGAAATTCCAGATGCTCTGCCATGTTGGAGACCTACAATGGAATTATATCATAAAAAACTGGTGTAAGTTTGAACGTTCCCTTGTTCTCATTCACATGTTTACTTTGACAGCTTCTGTTATTTCTGGGTGGTGCATCTATTATTATTCAGCTTGCAGTGATCACTGATCAGTATGTGGTGAATGAATAATTATTTTCTTCATTCTGCAATCACTGGAAACATGGTGCATTGGTGCTTACTAAACTGATTATTATAGGCTGGTTACTTTTTATTAATTAACTCATAGGGTTTGGGACTTATGACAGCTCTAAGTTTTGGCATTTTCTTCCATAGGACTTTGGGGAGGAACTTGATTTCTTTGATTGCTTTGGCGTTGAATTTGGATGAAGATTTCTTTGAGAAAGTAGGTGCAATGCATGCACCCCGGTTACTTATGAGCCTTCTACACTACCCAGGTTGATGGATTTTATTATAATATTATAGTTGTATTTTTGAGGTTCCACAATGTCTAAAGGAAGCAATTATCTCTGTATCAAAACAAAAACACATCTGCTGATGATCTGCTTGCTTTTGATTTTATTTTCAGTTGAAACTTCAGATATTATGAATTATGGTGCATCTGCTCATTCAGATTATGGAATGATCACAATTCTGGCTACTGATGGTGTCTGTGGACTTCAGGCATGTTCAATAAAAAAAACATGATACTTTACTTTGAAATTGATTCTTTGTTCCTCTAGATGCAAATACTGCTAACATATCTCTTATTTTTGGTATTCTACAGATTTGCAAGGAAAAGGATAAACAACCACGAGTTTGGGAGGATGTGCTCCATGTCAATGGGTAAGTCCATATGAGAAATTATATGATTTTCGATTTGGGCGTAGTTCCTTTGGGCTTCCAATATGTACACAGGCAGGGCCCATGGTTCGATGATCCAGACCTTTGATCTCATGAACCTATTGGTAGATTGACTCAATTTCCCAACAACATCCCTGAAGGTACAGTCTTATCCTTTGACTGAAAATCATCAAATGGACTCTTCAGAAGTGAAGAAATGGTCCATAGATGGATTTAGGAATCTGGAGTTCCCCCTTTTGGTTTTTGCAAGGGAGGGATGGAGGAGGATCAGATTTAAGATGTGGAAGCTGAGCCACAAACCATGGTGCCTACAAGGATCCTAATTCCCAATTGCTCATTTTGTGGGAATTAATATAGCTGAACCATAGCCCAGAACATTGTTCTAAAAATCGGAATCGTATCGCAAATTGTTCATACCCATGAATTGAATCGAATCATGAATCACATGACGAATTGTAGAATTTTCATTTATTCATAATCCATCCATTTTCCCATGCAAAGCAATATAAATACAATGACAAATTAGTCTATTATACAATTATATCAAGAACATCATGACATTAATATATGAGCCCTGCTACAGGGCTCTCATGGGGAGCCGTGCCACAGCTCGGGCTCACCATCAGGCCCTGTAGACTTTTTCTTAATATATAATAAATAATAAATAAAATATGTAAATAGTTAAATAATATTAAGGTATCAATATATATTTATTGTTTCTTATCTGTAAATCAGAATATAAAAGTAAAAATAAAATCTAATCCATCAATCTTACACCATAGGATATCTCTTGAAGTTAAGAAAGTGTTCATGAAGGGGGGAAAGGGAAAAAAAGAATAGAAAAAAAGAAGAGAACATAGACAAGCCTTATATGTATAATCGAACGATTTAATCAAATGAATGTTCTTTATTTATTTCTAAAACCTCTCCAAAGCCACATAAATTCTTAAGAGATTTCGTTAACTACTAAATGACCTTTTAAAAGTAAAAAATGCTAAAATAAAGAAAGAAAAAAGGTAGAAGATTATTAAAATTATCTCATTGGTTGTAACTTTTCTCACAAAGCCGAATTGCTTGTATCGTAAGATTCGATGAAATGAGTATCGAATTGTAAGATTCACATTTGAATCCTAAGATTCTTCTGTAAATGGGATTCGTTGCATTGATATGAATTGTTTTCCTTAGGATTCGGGATACGAATCACAAGATTATGATAACAATGGCTCAGAACTCATGCTGATTAGACAATCCTGTCTCTCCATTTGGAGGAACTTTTCAAAAAGAAAAGGTCAACTGAGTCTTTGTTGAACCTATCTTCACTTCAGTTTTCCTGAAAGTTCTTTCAAACAAATGGTTAGGATTGTCCAATCAGTGTGGCTTTGGGCTCCTGCATATCTGAGGTATTTTTTACGTACTTTGGTTCGTTTTGATATTGTACCATGTGCATAAATGTCAAAATCCAGTTGATGATTAAAAAAACAAAGATACTTCCCTTCAGATATATCTGGGGGTAAATGACATGGTCACTCTTGAGTCTTGCCTAAGAGGTCTTTAAGTCTGAGTTGTTTTTCTCGAGGATGGTTATATGCTTTATTTGGAATTTCATTTATGGATAAATACGATTACCTCTAGAAAGTGAGAACCATGATCAAATCTGGGTAATATGTATAAAAAGGTACTTTTTTTTCTTTTCATTTGATAGTGTGAATGCCATGCACATGTTAGTCCTTAGAATACACAAACACACACAGAGTGTCTATCTTAAAGATGTCCAAATGCTTTGATCTTTTTGGAAGTCTCTCTTGAATTTACAGTAGATTGACTTGATTGAACCGGGGCATGTGTTAATAACAGTAAGTAAACTTGCATCTACAGGGCTTTCATTGTTAACATTGGTGATATGTTGGAGAGGTGGACAAATTGTTTGTTTCGGTAATTTTTCATTCCAACTCCTACCTCTCTTTCTCTCATATCTTTTTTTGGAAGGAAAAAGGATGAAGATGGGCATGTAAACAGGTTGGACGCATGGCAGATCCAGATCCAGGGTCCTGGATCTGATCTGGTACTAGATCCATATGTCAGACCTGTTTAGATCTACATTTGAGTCTTTGCTAGGGCTTGTATTGAATCCTTTTATATTTATTTGCTTCTTCTTCCATTCTGTAATTGGTTATAAACATGCCTTGGTTCGCCTACAATTTGATGATTAATTGAATCTGGACCTGTAGACCTGAATCCAGGTCCAATTATAAAATGAATGAAGGTAAACACCCATTTACTGGGTTTGATACTTTGGTAATTGGGTAAATAGGGGGCTCCATTGCCATCCTTTCCCAAATATTTTCTTTTGTCAAATAGTCTTTGAGGATTAATACTACTGAAAGCCTACTGTGGAAGCTTTATCAAAAGTTCTCGGTCGGGCACACTTGAATGATGTTAGCATGATTTGTAGTTCTTTATCATCACCTGCTAAGTGGAAATAGCTCAAGGGGGACGATCCTGATAATAGTTTCTCAACCCACTGGGTTGATTAGGAACCCACCGATTTTAGTCAACCTGGTCACATATTGGGTGCTTTGGTCAGGTTGAACTGGGTATAGGCATTTGACTAAAACCCAGTTGGTCCACTTGATAAACTCATGATTAGTCCTCGTCCTGTTCTGACTGAGTCCTCCTAAGGAAATTTATTTATAATATTAAAAAGACAAACAAAAAATCTTTCATAGTAATTAGTAAAACAATTGAAATTGCTATACGCTGAATGAGAGCTAAAAACTGTACTTACAATTCAGATAAAACTTACGTAGATAACTTCCAAAAGTGTACAATTGAATTTTTTACATATTCTTCTATTTTATTTATCATGTATAAGTCATATTTTATAGAAAATATATAAAACTTAATTAAATGACTCGTTTGGTCAACCTGCCTAGTTTTCTAGTTGGCTCAACTTGTTAGTGGAGTTGGGTCCACCGGCTGGGTTGGAAAGCTATTATCCTGATCATCCTGCTTAAATAGGTGGATGCAGACAATCTTTTTATGCTTTTCCTGTGCCCTTGAAGGCCACTGATCAATCATGCTGACATCACGTGGGTAAGCCTAGTGAGGTGCTTCTGGTGGAGTCACTGAAAAATGTGGCTTCTTTGTATATTCCACAATATTATATATTTCTTGAATGGTATTCTCCTATTTGCTTTTATTCCTAGAATGTGAATTTTATTTTCTTTGGAATTCTTATTTGTTTTCTGTTGCAGGTCGACATTGCATAGAGTTATGATGACTGGGCAAGAACGCTATTCAGTATTCCCTGTTTGCCACTTCGTTGATTTTTCCTACTTGGTTTAAATCTGGATCAAATTGAAAGAAAAAGAAAAGAGTTTAATAAAATCTGCATCTGAATTATCTTCTAGTTCTCATAAAATATAAAAGAAAGATGAAAATTCTCAAATCTGATAATATCCATCCATTTGCTTGTAATTGAACTTCAAACCATCTGCTGGCTGACTGACTTGTGATTTGTCAGGTGGCCTTCTTTGTGGGCCCAAACCCAGATTGCATTGTTGAATGCTTAGAAAGCTGCTGCAGTGACACCTGCCCTCCAAAGTATATCTTAAGACTTTTCTATTTTTCTATTGCTGTTTAAGAAAACATTTTATGTCAGCACAACTGCGCTGGTCAGCATTTTGTTCACCATAAAGCTTATTTTTCTTATCATGGTGGCAGGTTTCCTCCCATCCGCAGTCAGGACTACTTGGAAGAGCGTTTTAGGATTACAAATGCCTTGAAAGGATAATAACATATGGTAACTGTGACAATTGTTACATTGGTTCTGTTTAACTAGGTGCTTGTAACCTATCACAGGTCTTATTAAGTAGAGGAAAGAATCTAGGATTTTGGAATTCTGTTTTTTTTATCTTTTAGGTACTGAAGAGAGTAAGTGCCCTTTGGGAGTGTTGGATCTTGATGCAAAGCCTATAGGCTGACACAATCATACCCGTGGCCCACATGTGGACCCAAATAAGTCTATAATTCTGTTTCTTATTTTATTTCTTTAATGAGTTGTAATTATTATTGGTTTTTCAATTTTATTGGTTTCCTAGTTCCCATTTGGCATCATTCTGGGAATTTTTTATTCTAAAAATGGATGAAGAAAAACTTGTTTGGAAGGCATTTTCTCTCCTTTTATACATCTATCTATAGTATCTCTCCCTCTCTTTCACCGTCATATCTCTCTCTCTCTAGATTTTCTCTCACAAAATGCCAGCCAAACAAAATTTTCTTCATTCATTCTCAGAATAAAAATTCCCAGAACGATGCCAAACAATAACATGTCCAAATGCCCCAATCTGATTTTATGTTTAAAAAAAAAAATCAATGATCAAAATCTTCTTTCTCTATAGCACAACACAATGCATTGTGAAAACTCATGTCTTCTACTTTTTAAAATCAATTTACACTCATTGTTTTCTTTTTATTATAATTTTTTCCTTTGCATCGATAGAGTTTGATACTTTTATATACACAATAAATTTTTTATCCATTTATTTGCTTAAGTTTATGAAAATATATGCCTTTATTAACAGTTTTTTTTATTTCTTATAATTTGAGACTTCCAACTTATTTTGTTATATACTAATGATTGTCCGTACCTGAAGGCACGGCGCATCATGTTCTGAGCACAACTAAATCTAATTACTCTTCTTTTGACCACCTAACAACTAACCTGAATTTTGGCACCCTACGAGGGGTAATTTGGTCCACCCTATTTAACGATGTCCTGATTATGTCCCGAGTCAAAGATCACCTATTATTTCTACACCTCTGATTGCCCTAGGAATTGGCTCATTGCAATCTGTTTGTCGAGGACTTTCTGTCTATATATCGAACTTCGAGATCTGACGGTCGGATCAAAAATTATAATAGCAGGTCCCGCACTCCCGGGGTGTCCACCTGAAAAATCACCTATCACTTCTAGACCCCTGATCGCCCCGAAAGTTGGCTCATCGCGATTTACTCATCAAGGGCTTTCCATCCATATATAGAACTTTGAAATCCGATAGGCGGATCAAAATCTGCGAAACCTGGTATCCAGTGATTATTGTCCAGACCGGACCTCACTACAGCCCACCTTTTGGGTACCAAACCTCTGATCCAGACCCTGATTGGGCCATTAACTAAATCCGTAAAACCTGATCCAATCCAACCCATCAAACTGTAGCGCAAATCAATCCGAACCCAAATCCAACCTAAACACATCTAACCTGAACCTAACGCCAGACCTGGCCCAGACTCCTTGACCCGTCGCTCGGATAAGGGAGAAAGAGTCCGGGGATCTGGGGAAGTAGTGTCCCAAATCTCTGGACTCTCAAACCCCCTTAAACTCCTCAACCCCTTTCCTCTTAATCTCAGCCTTATGATTTATGTACATAAATCTAAGGGTCCAAAATATGGGGAATTCAAAAACTGAGCTCCCTTACAAAAGAAGTTTTTTTTTGCTTTTGACACATTTTTAATCAATGACAGAACAATAAGAAAGTAAACACTCTTGCTTTTGTTTTAAAACGAAGAATGGATGGCAATACCTGTAAATAACTCAAACTTGCTGCCCTTTTTGCGCCATACAAACCAAGATGTGAACGTGCTTTTGATGGCGATGGCAAAAACTTGTAAATTTCTCTAACTTTTAGCCACTTTTTTTTCATTCCCCTCTTAAATCCAAGGGTCCGAAATATCCCTAGGAATTATGTATATAAATCCAAGGGTTCAAAATATGGGAAATTCAAAAACCGAGCTCCCTTATTATATAGATATCTACATTTTTAGTGGGGTTGCTTTTATATATATCTTTTACAAAAATGATTTCTAAAATTTATTCATTCTCGAATAATTACTTTTCGCTTAATCAATATGATTATCATGTATATGTCTTGTATCGTTTTTTTAGAGTGGCCCACAAAGAAAAATATTCCTGGTTCCACCCCTATCCTTGGGTTTGCATCATATCTTGATGATGCTTCTAGTTGCTATTATTTACTCAAGTGCTAGTGATGTGTGGTAAGCTAAATGTGGCATGTTAATGTTGCTGGCCTATTAGTTTGCATTAGAATTTATAAGAATTGAATACATATGATTCATACTATAAATGGTTGAAAATGAAGATCAAAGGTGAATTTCTAAAAATGAGGATCAAATCATCTTCCCTTTGGGGAAATAGAATCAAAAGAAGATGGAAAAAATATACAAGACCATCACCCTAGTAATTCAATACATAGGAAAGTGAAGGTCCTATTTACACCTCTACCTAACCTTGTATCATTCACCCTTCACCTCAAATCCTTCACTCTTCACCTCTTTAATAATCCTTTGGTAGAGTTAATTTACCATGATTTCTTATGTATTCAATTCTTATATGTTTAATGCATAAAATCAGGCCCTAAATATTATATTCTTTCCATTTGCATGAACAAATCTTTCAATCCTGAAGTGTGTTGCATTTATGTTTAATGCATACAAACAGGCCCTAAACCCAGCACTTGTTTCTATTTTTGCTCTTGGTTCAGCTCACATTTTATAGATTGAGCATTGGTTTTAAGGCAAGTGTAAATCTATTAAAGCTACCATAAGAATGTTATTGACATTCTCAGTGATGGTGTTAAAGAGACGGAGGGCTATTAATGAGCCTAGCTGAATGTCACTTTGCTCAAGCACAGCTTGCACAAAATCTCGAGCTGATGCTTGGCTTAGCTCATTTCGAGCTTTATTACTTTGAGATCAAGGTAGGGGTCTTCATGGTCAAGCCAGACCAGGCCAAACCTTATCCAAGCCCAGCCCATTTAGTTATCAGGTGAAATATTCAGGCCCAAATTGAGCCCATAGGCCAAAATCTCTGTCCTATACCCACTCCATTTATAGGCCAAGGCCCAATCCATTTAAAATCAAACCAAAGAGTTAGGCATGGAAACAGTCATGGCCAAAATAGCAGAGCCCAAGTCCAGAAAAATGTGGGCCGAGCTTGGGCTGGTCTACTAGCTCAATGTGAGTGTGAACTTGTACTTGAATTCAATCTGAACTGGGGCTATGCCCTCTACAGAGGAATAAAATTGAGCCTTTGTAGAAAGCTAAAAAAAATCTAAAGTTTTAGAGATTTAAACTCATGACCTAAACTAACCATCAAACTACAGAACTATCATATAATTATTTATTAAAAAATAAATTTCAAAAGTAGTTAGATGGAGTGGGAGACTATCAACGTGGGCCATGGTGCGGGTTATTATACTAGTTATTGATAGTGGCTATTATTAAAGTTTCAATAATGAATCCCATGGAAACTGCGATGAAAGATTTTATTTTTGTTGGAATGACCCACTTGACAGGCACGTTCTGACCCTTTTTTTTAAGCTGATTGATAATATACCTTTACAAATTTGTTGTTCAACCGTGCTACATGGCCCGGGCACAAGCTCGGGCCATGTGGACTTTCCCTTTGTTGTTTCCATAAACGACTAGACCATTGCTAGCTTTAGGAATCGGACAGCATCTGGGGCCCAACTGTCCCCTCGTGTGTTGAATTTTAGCCATCTTCAATTATTAAACAGCTCCTGAACCAAATCGGATAGTCATCTCAATTATGGATCCGGATCTCTTATTTCGTCCAAAGAAGGTGGTGGCCTGTTTGAATGGATCGGGGCGACACTAGCAGAGGAAGGATAATATGCTTTTCTCTTTCCTCCGCCTCCGTATGTGGCGTCCGTCCAAACAAGGGATCCATTTCCATCAATTATATGCCCCACCATGCTACTTTCAAAAAATTTTCTTTTCTAAGTTGGGACTGATGCTTTAAAGTTGGAGACCTAAGGGTAAATCCCTTGGACATGCATGTGATACTTTTTTAATTGAGGATTTTACTGGAAAAAACACTTTATCCGGTCATGTTACGCAATCAAACATTTTAGCGAGTGCAGCACCAATTAGCGCAATTGGGTGCGAATTTCTTTTTTTTTTTTACCAGAAGAGCATATCGTCATCGCCGACCTTATTTACACTTGAATAAGGTCGGCGATGACCTTATGTGGCCTTGAATTTTTTTTACATAAAGAGCGCATCGTCGGCACCGACCTTATTTATACTTGAATAAGGTCGGCGATGACGTTGTTCGGGATCCTTTTTTAGGGCTAGAATCTCTGTTTCGCTCACTATTCTCTTCTCCCTTCCACCATTGCGTCGAGACTGAACTAGGACGAGGGCGAAGAGCAGTTGCTTCCATCTATCCACAACCACCAGCGTTGTAACTGAATTTCTCAACATCTGCTTATAATCTCATCGTTTTTTCAATCAACTGTGATTGAAACCGACGCTCCAGAGGTTTGGAATCCTTGAATCCTTGTCAAGTTTTTTGTATTTTCACTTCCTTTTGTTTTCCCGCCTTCCCGCATATGATATCTAACTGCATGGTTTGTTATCTTCAGCGTTGTATTCGATTTGTACATTTATTGTTTGCATTGATTAGGGTTTGTATATTTCAAATTTTTGGTTTTTTCGGTTGAGAAGGAGGATGGATGAATGAGTTTTGTTTTAACACTAGCTGAAAGGTTTGAGTGAGTTATTTTTGTTTTCCAAACTTGAGGATGTTGTATGCGGTCAAATGGCAGTAGTGGTTCATTCGTTCCTTTTTGTGTTTCTTCATTTTGACAATGTGAATGGGTTGCTCATTCTGTTTCTTGAATTTGATTTTACGAACTTGGAAGTACTCTGGACATAGCATGTGTAAATCGCACATCATCCTTGTAGGTCTAACTCCCTAAAGCTGACAAGGTGTACCCAAACAAGTGTAGGACTATATTGTCTGCACACTCCCAAACAAGTGTAGCCAAATGCTTACATATATGCACAAATTTACTCTAGAATCTTAAATAATCAACACTGCACCACTAAGGATTGTTTCAGGCTGAGATAATTAAGGAACTACATTGTTAGTTCTTTGGACAACCAAATCAGTCATTTTATACTTATCTAAGCCTCTAAGAATTATTCCTCAGAGGATGCATTTGGATGTGCCAAAACTACAATTTAGTTGGAAAACACTGGTAGAATAGATGGCTATCACTTTAGCTTGGGATTTGTGATGGTGAAGGGATGATACTACATTCCAGAGTTTCTGCTAAGAAATCAAGAAAATAAGTTTTTCCTTTATGTGGTGTCTAATTTTTATGCTGCTCCGGACACATACCAGCAACAGATGGTAACAATCTCTTTTAAGAAAAACTTGTAATCAGCTGCATTTCATGGTTCATCCAAACAACCCATAAACTTCTAATGGTGTATTATTTGTTTGTTTTGGCTGCTTAGTTAATGTGAATATCAAGCATGTTGAGTTATGCCGTACGATTGAATGCCAAACCATTCAAACTCATTCAACATTATTGATTGATTTTATTAGGGTTTAAATTACTACAGTGATATGTGTTTTCATTTACCATTATAGGTGAGAGTATTGTGTGGTCGGTTTTGGATATTCGGCTTTCATAGTGTATTCATGCTTGCCTCGATAACATTCAATGCTATCATCTTTATTTTGGATGTACACAGATGTCTAAAGAGAAAACAAGCAATGTTGAAATGCCCCACAACGAGGCTACTCCCTCAAATGAAGCTAGTACCTCAAACCCCTAGTTAGATATTTTATTGTGCGACCAAGAGCATCACATCTCCGCCGTTATTGAACAAGGCTTGGTATACTCTCTTCCACAAAACCTATTTTCAATTGAACGTCCTTAATGATCTATTGCTAACGATATTGAAACTGTATATTTTTTTGCAGGAGTTTGGCACATATAGATGCTTTCCCACGAACCCTGATTATGGGAAGTGGGACTTGAACGAGAGACAGATGGAGTGGGTGCGGGAAGCCGGGCTATACCATCTTGCTCAAATGAGATGGATGAGGATTGACCATGCATTGATCATGGGCCTCATTGAGCGATGGAGGCCGGAGACGAACACATTTCATTTCCCATCCGGCAAGGCGACAATCACTTTGGAGGATGTAGCGTACATCTACGGCCTACCTATTGATGGTCCGCCCATGACGGGCCGAACATACACTCATTATGAGATTGCAGATCTCTGTCGGGAGCTCCTTGGAAAGGTTCCCATAAATAAACAAGATTACAATGGGATCTCCCTCAAGTTCACATGGCTGGAACGAGTATTTCGTCCCACACCGGAGCAGTTGAGAGAGAAGGAGATCCCGAATAAGGGAAAGAAGAAAAAGGCAAATGAGGGGCAAAGAAGACGACGACATCAGAGGCAGATGATAAGTGTAGAACTCGTGCCTATTATTTTTTTTTGTGGCTGGACAGATTTTGTGTAATTCTTCAGGGGCACGAGGCCCCTTTTATATTCTAGAATTATTTAGAGAGTTTAGGCCCTACTCATGGGCCTCCGCGTGTTTAGTGAACCTTTATAGAATGCTAAACTAAGGGTGTACAGTGGGAAGGGGTGAAGAAGCATGAGACGCCCGACCCTACCGATGAGGGGGATTTTGTTGACCTTAAGCATAAGTCTCTTTTTGGGCCCCTCCAGTTTCTTCAGGTGAGCTTCGATTATTTATATCTTATATCTTGTACTATTTATATGTTAATGTTCTAATGATTCCGTCTCTTTTAACAGATCTGGGCGTATACCAGAATGAAGATTGGTCGAGGTTTTAGTCCAAATATGCGCCAAAACCACGACATAAGGTTTCCCATAATGATGACATGGGCTAACCGACTTGAGGGTCTGACCCATCTTACGACAGTGAGAGAAGTGCGAAAGCAACTTAATTACCTCACGTCCAAAGAGGTACAAAGAATGCATTTCAATTTTTCTATAACTTTCATACTTACTTTATTAGTTCTAACTTACCCAATGCTTCATGCACAGTTTGAATGACAACCGTACAAAAAGTACGGTAAGGAGTTTCTAAACCATGTGTCGAAGGATGAGTGATCACTCTTCAGAACAGATTCTCCCCTTATATCTTATTGGGTGTTGGAGCGTCACCCTATCCATAGGGTCATGAGGCAGTTTGGGCTGAGACAGACGGTGCCTCCACGTTTCGTTAGGCCCTTCGTGCGGAAAGAAAATAAGGGGAGTTCTGTGATTGACTGGTGTCTGGTGCATGATGAGGAGGTCAAGTCATGGGAGGCTCGGGTAAACAATGTGATGAAGAGAAGAGGAAAAACAAAAGGCAGGGAGGATGAAGAGGAATACATGAGATGGTATGAAACGAATACCATCATGCGTATTGGCCGTGTCAGAGCACGTGACGGGCCACAAACGAATCCTCCCCCACAGCCCGATGCCCAAGCTCCTACCATCCCACAGACTCGGGTATGACGTCAACACTCTTTGTATCCCTTAGTTTGCTTCACATTTATTTAGTTAATATATTGTCTAATGGGATTGTTTCAATATGTCTCAATGCAGGTCTCTCTCTTCCTTGACCACATCCTTCGGTCATGCGATCGTTCCCTCTCTGCAAATGTTGACCTTCTCTCCTTCACAAATTCGATTAAGAAAAAGGTTGAGAGATTTAGGTCCAGATTGGGGACTACGTTCAAGGACTACGTCGAGACGTGTACTACTTCGGCATCTTCTGGAGATGATGAAACTCTCGTAAGGATTTTAATAATATTTAGCATAACTTTTTGCAAATTGATGAATTAAATTGCCTTGCTTTCCTCACCCTTGCTATGCTTCATTTTGCAGACCGTCAGAACGCCTAAGCGTGCAAAGATTAAGGGGAAGTACTCAAAAAGCACCGCAAAGATGCCTCGATTTAATATCGATTCTCCCTTAGCAATAGAGTACTCCCAAGGGCAGGCATCAACCTCTCACACTTTCGAAGAGGATGAAAAAGAAGAAGTTCATGCCCCCAATCTAGACGCAACCTTCGGTGAAGATGATGACATCCCTATCGAGGATCTTATCTTTGTCTCGCCCAGTCCTGAAGGACATAAAACACCTCCGAATATCACTTCCCAAGCAATCGTTGTATCCCCTGCACGGGCTACAATTGATTCATTGATATGGAGGTGCAAGCACATACCGAGGCTGAGGAAGATCCCGGATAGGTTTCTTGATTATTAGCATCCATTACCACAGTCGGATTACATTCTGACTGATGTGGAGAAGGAAATTTTGATGGATTTTTACAAATATTACACGCATAGGTATCCACATTTGTTGAAAACACTTCTGTGGTAATTCTCTCTTTGTTTGATATTTTACTAATTGAATGGTCACAACACTCATTGCATTGACAGGAAAAAAGAGTTGGATATGATAATCCCGTGCGTCAATTATAAGTCCCTCAGAGATTTATTGGAAGAGGGCACTTGGATGGACTCGACTATCATATATTTTTTGTTTGAAGTCATACGGGAAAGGTGCAAGGATGCATACTTCGCTGACCCTAGTATATGCGTAAGTGCAATAAAAAATCACTTTAACTATAACCTTAATAGATTAAATATCCTACTTGTTTGATGTATGTGATGCTTCTCTTGCAGAGTTACTGGGAAAAGGGTCTAAAGACAGGAGATGACATGGCTTTCGGGCCAAAGGGAGAACGAGTTATGGACGCGGCTGAGTGCAAGACTCTGGTCTATGTAATTCACGCTCACAACCATTGGTCCTTACTCGTAGGATATGTCGATGAGCATCGCTGGGAATACTATAATAGTTCGAAGGGAGAGCTATGGTGCCATAAAACCTGTGAAATATTTGGAAGTACATAATTGCTCTTTTCTTGTCAGGATAATGTTCGGATAGTAAATAGGATTTGAAAATTGAAGTATCATTCATTTTCACTATGTCATGGATAGGTATTGTGGCTTCAACAGAGATTCATGGATCACGGGTGGTCGGCCCCTATGCTGTGGACGATGACAACTAATACGAATATCCCATTTCAAGACAATGGAAATGACTGCGGGATATTTGCCTGTGCATTTGCAGAGCATTGCGTATATCGTCGTCCCATCCAGTTTTCCCAGGCAGACATCCCTTATTTCAGACGTAGAATTGTCATCGACATTTTTGAGAATAATTGGATTCGAAATGCTTCAAGGCTTAACCTCCCTCCGTTACCTGTCTTGCCCCCTGATTTGCAGTAAATATTTCCCGATTTTTTAACATTCTTCCAAATGTGTTGTAATGTAATTTGTGGAACTAATGAATTACCGTGGTTTGTTTGTGGGTTTCACATGATGGAAATAGTTGTTGTCTGTATATGGGATGTAATTGTATATTGGATGTTGAGTGAATGTCAATTGAATGCGTATATTTGTCATTGAATGTTGTCCACCATGATGTTATTCTTATTTCGCATTCTAGAGCTGTATTTATGTTCAACTTGTCATACCTGCACTATAGCAGTAAAAACAAAGCACGAAAAAGTTACAACTTTTAGTGAAAAAACTTTATATCTCTGTCGGTGATGACCCTGTCTTCTTTAAATAACGTCATCACCGAAGCTGTATGCGATTTCGGCAAAAATAATAGACCTCTGCATCGGTGATGACCTTAATGTACAAACATAATGTCATCACCGACGCTGTATTCGATATCCCTGTAAAAAAGTTACAACTTTTGAAAAAATAAGGTATTTCTGCGTCGGTGATGACCTTATTTCACAAAGCTAAGGTCATCACCGACGCTGCATTCGAATTCGCTTGAAAAAAGTTACAACTTTTGGTTGCCTCTGCGTCGGTGATGACCTTATTTTACGAAGCTAACGTCATCACCAACGTCACTTAGAAATTTTACCAAAAAACAGCCTGAAATGAGATACAACTTTTGATATTAATAAACTGTTTCTGCATCGGTGATGACCTTATTACAGAAAGCTAAGGTCATCACCGACGTTGCATTTGAATTCACTTGAAAAAAGTTACAACTTTTGGTTGCCTCTGCGTCGGTGATGACCTTAATGTACGAAGCTAAGGTCATCACCGACGTCACTTAGAAATTTTACCAAAAAACAGCCTGAAATAAGTTATAACTTTTTATATTAATAAAATATTTCTGCGTCGGTGATGACCTTATTTCACAAAGCTAAGGTCATTACCGACGCTGCATTCGAATTCGCTTGAAAAAAGTTACAACTTTTGGTTGCCTCTGCGTCGGTGATGACCTTATTTTACGAAGCTAACGTCATCACCGACGTCACTTAGAAATTTTACCAAAAAACAGCCTGAAATAAGCTACAACTTTTGATATTAATAAAATATTTCTGCGTCGATGATGACCTTATTTCACAAAGCTAAGGTCATCACCAACGCTGCATTCGAATTCGCTTGAAAAAAGTTACAACTTTTGTTCAAAATAAGTTACATCTGCGTCGGTGATGACCTTAATGTACAAAGCTAAGGTCATCACCGACCCTGTAATGAGTTCCACGAGCTGCATGGCTAAAATTCCATGCATAGCCTTTTACGTCGCGTACATGCATTACATATCTTCCACGACAAAATATTGGGTTCCACAACAACTCTTTCGAAAAAATAATAATTTATACAAATAGATCCCATCTTTTCAAAAAAATAATGGTGGTACTTTATAAACATCCAAACATGCAGCAAAAACCATCACGGCCATTTTAATAAAGTTCCCATAAACATTCAAAAAAGAAAAACTCTCTAAAAAAAACAGAAAACTAAAAAATATTACATGAGCAGCCCCAAAACATCAAATCCATCAACGTCATTGTGTAACTGGTGGATTTTTACAGCTCCCACGGTTGTGACCCCTCTCTCTACATGATGAACAAGTTACCACTCGTCGCTTGTGATTTCTATCTTCGACTCGGATCCTGTTCTTTTTTGGTCGACCTGGTTGCTTGCTGGCCAATGGTGGAAGGACTCTCCTTGTGGTTAAAACCTGTTCCCATTGCTTTCTATCACGGGTGGCGTGAATGACATCTCTGTACGTCTTCTGATACGTGCTTGTAAGGTACCAGTGCTCGCAAAACTCATATGGATTCATATTCCGCGCTTTCATGGCGGCAACAGCATGGGATCCCAATCACGTCCCAGTTTCGGCACGAGCATGACCTGCTCTCTAGATTAACCACATCAACATACTCTAAAGATTGCACTTGATATTCATTCAATGCCGCTACCCGTACCATCAGCCTGTGGCTAGGTACTTCTCTGCGTACGGAGTTAGTAGTGAAGTGATGCTCTGTACTTGACTTGACCGTCTCTGAAAGAATTCCATTAGTTTTGCACGTATCTCTTCCACTTGCCTCGTAATAGGGAGCACTCGGGTGTCTTTTAGGAGACTATTTGTGCACTCTGCAGCATTGCTGGTAAGCATGTCATACCTGCGTCAATGAGCAAATGCCGTTGCCCAGAACTGAGAGCCGATCGCATGGATGTAATTATATGCACGCTCATCTAAACTTTTTATGTGGTCCATGCAAGCATCGTACTCACAAGGTCGGTATGCCCTCGCGGCGCTCCAGGATGTTCTTATAATGTCGTGGTCGTTGAAAGCCGCCTTTATGTTTTCGATATATGATGGCAACAAAAGCAATGCTTTGCACTGGGCATCATGGCTTGTACTGCCGGAATGAGACCTTTCTGACGGTTGTGATACAATTGTCAGATTTTTTTGTTCACCCAACGACAAGGACAAGTGTGCAAGAAACCACTCCTAACTATCACGCCGCTCCGCTTCAGCAAAGGCAAATGCAATGGGGAACAGTTGATTATTTGCATCATGTGTTACAACCACCATTAGCACTCCTGGATATTTGCCACGAAGGTGTGATCCATCCACTGCTATCAATGGCCTTAGAGAGGTTTGAAATGACCTTAAGCATGGATCAAAGGACCAAAAGAAGCATCTAAATTGGTCGTCCGACCTGATGTCCAACGCAGTGTACGAACCGGGGTTGGATCTATGTAATTCGTTGCAATATAGCGGCAATATCATAAAAGACTCCTCATACGATCCACGCACTTTGTAAAGTGCAAGCTCCTTTGCCATATGGGCTCTCCTGTAAGCAATGCGGGTCCCAAACTCAATCTGACATTCATTGATGATCTCCTTGGGCCTAAGATCGTTATTGCATCGCACCTTCTCTTCAATGAACTCTGCTACTAGCTTCGCGGTTGCTTGCCGATGTGCTGTTCCCATAAGTGGTTTAGAGCAACAATGTTTGTCCTTAAACTTTCGAACTCTGAAGTGTGGACCAGAATCTACCATGGAGGCATGTAATCGCCAGGGACAATCGACTCCTTTACAACTCACTGTAACCATCTTCATGTTAGTTCTCTCATGTTTCAAAGTAAAGTTATTGTATATTGCGTACTTCGTTATAGCTCTCCTAAAAGCTTCACGATCAGGAAATTCCATACCTAGGCCACATCTCCCTACCTGAACAGGTCCCTTCTTCGGGCACGACACTATAAGGGACCATCGTGTCCACGAGGGGAGCTTTTGAAAAGCTTTCAACACCTGATTTAATTAGTTTGCCAGTTGCTGAACTTCCATTCGCATCCAAATTCGTTGCAGGAGCACCTATAAAGCTGTGCACACTTTCGCTTCCATTCACATGAAGCACATCTACATTGATTTCTTCGAACATAGAGTCATCATCTGCAAAATAAGACAATGTTGTTGGGAATTTGATATCGTGATCCTCCTCTATATCGACCATGTGAGTTTCTTTAAAAGGTGGTGGTGACGGTGGCAGCACATCCTTTAATTTTTTATCAGACAGTGTAGTGCTGGGAGCGTCTCGAATGATCTCGTTTCTTTCATCCTGTATAAACCTGCAATATAGAGTTATGAGAAAAAAATTTTATGAGAAAAAAATTTACTTTCGATCCAGGCTGAATATATTGCAATATAGTTTTAACTTCTAAACATACCTATTGCCACGAATTTGTTGAAAACTGCTTCCATTGCATTGCCTCCTTGAAATGAATAATAATATCCCTTTTGTTTCGCCTCTTGACGATTTTAACATACCATTGATATCATTGTCATCGTCGATATCTATCAACGAAAAAAAACTCCCATTGTGCATAAGATACTTTAGAGTTATCTCATCAGACGTTGTTGCCCAACTCGACGCTTCCAAAGCAATTTTCAAAAGCTCCTTCAACGTGACATTGCTCGAAAGATATCTCAACTTCTGCCTTCCCCCCTTGTATTGAGGACGATTGAGCTCAAATTCAAACTCACCGTCATAGTGAAGGATTATTTGGTGCTCAACGTCTGACATGCTATTAGAACATCATAAAAAATATAAATTACTTTGACATTTTTCTCCTTATTAGAAATGAATTATGTTTAAAGTACTTTCGTTGTTGACATTTAAGTCAATGTAATATTATGTATTACATTGAAGAGTGCAAAACAGTAAATATGGCTCCTGTGCAAAATATACCATATTCAATGAAACAGACAATAAACAGCATACAGTGAAAGAGAACATGTATCCATACATTAAATGATAGTATATGCATTATAAGTTCTCAATAGAAAGAGGAGATTGACATCTAGGGTTCCATCTTGTGAAGAGAAGTTGATTTTCATTAACCCATTCATCCATCCTCCTTCTCAACCGAAAAAAACCAAAATCTGAAATATATAAACCCTAATCAATGCAAACAACAAATGTACAAATCGAATACAACGCTGAAGATAACAAACCATGCAGTTAGATATCATATGCGGGAAGGCGGGAAAACAAAAGGAAGTGGAAATACAAAAAATTTGACAAGGATTCAAGGATTCCAAACCTCTGGAGCGTCGGTTTCAATCACAGTTGATTGAGAAAAATGATGAGATTATGAGCAGATGTTGAGAAATTCAGTTACAACACTGGTGGTTGTGGATAGATGGAAGCAACTGCTCTTCGCCCTCGTCCTAAGTCAGTCTCGACGCAATGATGGAAGGGAGAAGAGAATAGTGAACGAAACAGAGATTCTAGCCCTAAAAAGGATCCCGAACAGCGTCATCGCCGACCTTATTCAAGTATAAATAAGGTCGGCGCCGACGATGCGCTCTTTATGTAAAAAAAATTCAAGGCCACATAAGGTCATCGCCGACCTTATTCAAGTGTAAATAAGGTCAGCGATGACGATATGCTCTTCTGGTAAAAAAAAAAATGAAATTCGCACCCAATTGCGCTAATTGGTGCTGCACTCGCTAAAATGTTTGATTGCGTAACATGACCGGATAAAGTGTTTTTTCCGGTAAAATCCTCTTTTTAATATCTAGATTTTGGACAACTATCAAGCGCTTAAAAGCGTACCACTCTTCATTGGATGGTTCTTTTTCATTTTTCTTTATTTCTCACATTGGTACAACATAAGATACCTTTCAAACCCCTAAATCCTTCATGATTTTCGTGCTTTTAAGTGGGCTCCACTGCTGCAGCAAAATCCATAAATAAATTTTTTCTTGACTTGTGTGAGTCCAGCCCTCGCTAGGCTTGGATTGGGTGATTATAGAAAGACCAAACACTGGCGTAGTCCAGCCCAAATACGAAAGGGTTATAATTTAGTGATAGATTGTCTAAACAATTGTTAGAAAGCCCTGCAATTGATAAATTGTGTGGCCTTGGGCCTCACGTATATGGCACGTATCGGGTTTGGGCTGGATATGGGCTTATATCTCTGAAGTTGGGCCTGACCTGGATATACCTCAGCCGACAACGATCCCGGTCGAACCCATTAACACCTCTAATCACATCTGAGAAGTGAGATGTTAGTAGCTTTGGATCAGAAAATATTTGAATAGACCCACCCAAAATTGATGAGATAAGATTAGGATGATGCTCATGACAATTATAAAAGAGAGAATCCATGATGTGAGTTTTTTGGACTTATGGTAGGCCCCACCACAGGGTAAGAGCATGCTGGACAATATAGTTGTTAGTCAACACAACCTTTTCTTGAATTAAAAGCTTTCAACACATCCCACTAGCACCAGCAGCTCCTGTGATTAACATGACTACCTAAGTCTACGTAACAATTTTTTTCATTTATGATTATAATGATAAAGGTGTTATATAAGTAACTACAAGGACATAAGATCCATGCAATCTCATATTTTTATTTAGTGGGTGTCATAGGAGGTGGGCCATCCACTTTTGGGCTTGCTTTGGGTTGAGCTCTTAGACCAATGGGATCAACCTGGCTTGACTTAATTTCAAAAGCTCATAAGCCAGAAAGAATGGCTTATTGGGGTGGACTAGTAGTCAGGTACTTCAGGTTTCAAATATGGAACTGGGCCCAAGAATTTAGTTCACACAATGGACCTAGGGCATCATAGTTTAAGAGGTTTTTCCAACTTGCCCTGACTCAGAGTTGAGTTGGCTCTGGAAGTCGTCGAGTTGGGGCAGCTGAACGAGTTAAGCCAAACCAAGTACACGGCTGGATTACCCGAGTTTGGTTGGTGTGAGTCAGACGAGTTGATCCAGTTTTCTGAGTTGAAGGTTTGCTGACTAGAAAACCAGCATCCACCCAAATACAAGACTGGCCCAGTTAAACTATTTCACCAGCTTGGAAAGGAACCCAGATAGATTAACAGCATACACAATGCAACTGAGCCTGAAATTACAAAATCTAGGTTCAAACTATGGCCCTGTCTAGATCAGTGTGATAAAATATTCTGGAAATATGAAATGATACTTCCCCAATAATATTACTGTACTTTCAGAACTTTCCACATAATGAACATACCAAGAGTAAACGATAGAAAATCAGAAAAAAAAATGAAGAAAAAAACAGAAAAATCTATAAAATGTTTTTGCACGACATTTTACATTGCTGTTTTTTATTTTATGAGGTTTTAACGGGAAAAACCCTCATAAATAGGGTATTATTGCAATTGGCCCTAGTAAAGAAGATCACACTGATTGGGCCCTAATTCATCGTTTCCCCTTTTTTTTTGTCTTTTAGCGCAATAGTCGATATCGACTATTACTGTACATTTCGTATCCCCACCAACTCGCACCGTCTCTGTCTCCTTTTCCTCTTTTCCCCTTTCCCTTTCCCTTTCATCATCGTTGTCGTCTTCTCTCTTCTCAACGGTGGTCCCAGACGGTGGTCCCAGGGTATCAATCTTCCGGACTTTTCGCAACATTATCCTATAGGGTGACGCACATGGAGGTATGTTTCTGTTCGTCGTCGTATTTGTGCCCTAGGAGTATTTGTACTGAAAATTTACAGTGGGATTTATTGTGTTTTGATGGGTTTTGATCGTTTGGAAGGGAGCAACCTTGCAATCTCCTTCTAACTCTGTATTTTCAATAAAATGCAATCTCATTCACACGTTCTAGTTTGCCCATTTAGAAATGGTTGTACCGAAGTTGAGCGCTGCTATTTGTTCGGTTTTTGTTGGGTTATATGGAATCATAGTACATTGGTTTTGAATTAAGATAACATCTCAATGGAACTTACCAACTAGATTCCAAATAACAAAGTAGAAGTAGCCCACTCTTTGATTTGAGGATGAAAATTTTCACTTGTGAAGCATAGGATCCATGCTTTCTATTTTCAGTGATTCTTTCCTCTTTAAAAATGTATCAAGTGCAGTTGTCTAACCTAAAGAAAGTAATAATTTGACACAATCACAGTTGGGAACCACACATCACTTCTCCAAAAACATATACTGGATATATGTTTTTCCTCCTCATTTACTTGAAATCCAACTGCATTATCAATCAAACAAATATTTATATGTATCCATGATTGGATAGGAATGCTTGGCATGTTTTTCCTCCTCATTTGCTTGGCATGATTAGAGATGGAAAAAGACATCAGAAAAATGTTTTATGCCTTACCAACCTAGTCTGTCTCACCAAACAAAATGAGGTGTTGATCGCTTATACAGTAACTACGTATACCAGTAGTACCAAACACTTCCAAATTTTATGAATAACTTGATGGACATCTGATTTGATTGCTTCGGATTTATATCTATTCTGATACAACTTTTTGATATAAATGTTTTAAGTTTAGTTATAATTGGGGCCATATGTTTAAATGGAATTAAATTCGTCAAAATCATATAGTGAAATGGGTTATATTGAAACAATTTCATACAGGTAAGGGGTGAGGGTTATAAGGTGGATATGCCATCAAAAAGAAGATCATGTGATAGTCATTTGTGGATCTTCATCTTTATTATCCAATTTTAGATACTATCATATAAATGAATTTTTCTGAATAGACTTCGAATCAAATTAACTTTTACTGACTGACTAATTTTCAAAGATATGCTATCTTATAAAGAGGGTGAGACTAGTGGATTTTTTCTGTTCATTTCTCAACAATAGAATAGTCCAAGACATGGCATTTGTTTAACCAATGTGATTAGACTAGCAATTAGAGAGATCCAAATAGATCTGAATATGCTACAGATTTTGTAGATGTTTGACTTGATATTTTCCTAATAGTTCCAATCTGAATGGGGGTCTTCGAATAAACGTTGAATAATAGCATTCAACAAGTGATTAGACATGCCATTTTGTGTGAATTCTTGGATTACATGTTCCATTTGCAATAAATCTTTTTAGGCCTTCTACACATATAACTGTTAAAAGTTCATTCCATCTATTTAATAAAAGTAACGGATGATTTAGGAGGGAATTTGTTTGTAATCACCAACTTGGCATCATCGCGGATATTACGAATTTATAATCGATATTGGACTTGGTAATCCAAGCTGTAACTAAGCATTGCCTATCTATATATTTCTGGCTTTGAATTGTTACTCATTAGGAAGTTATGTTCCCACAACTGCACAAGTTGCTGCCCTGTGATGCATGGCCCATAGTCCGAATAGTCAAAACTAATTTGATTGTCCACTATCCATATTAATTGGGCAATTATCACATTTGATATTTTGCAGGTTCATCAAGAAAACAGTAGCGATGGGTCCAATTTACTCCTCTTTCAGCAAACAAATCATATTTCAGAGGGAATTCGTCATGGAGAGGTATATCGTAATTACAGATACGGTCTCTACTTATAACTTCAATATCTTATAATTTTTCTTAGGGTTGTATTGTCCATGGAATCTATTCACTGGTTATTGTTCTTACCAGGAATTCGGGCGCATGAGGTGTATCCCAACAAACCCTGATAAAGATGTATGGGTGCTTACAGACAATCAAAAGCGATCCGTACGGCAAACGGGTCTACACCACTTGGCAGACATAGATCGTATGGTCATAGACCATGCCTTGATAACAGCTTTGATTGAGAGGTGGCGTCCAGAAATGAATTCATTCCATCTGCCAACTGGTGAAGCAACTATAACACTTGAAGATGTTGCTTATATCTATGGATTGCCAGTCGATGGCCCGATCATAACCGGACGGACTTTTTCGGGTAGATATGTAGAGCCAGTTTGTCAAGAGTTGCTTGGGATCACGCCACAGAAGAAGCAAGACTATGTTGGCATAACGATAAAGTTCAAGTGGCTTGAGGACAACTTTAGCCCTGCTGCCTTGGCGGATGAGGGTAGGAAGAAACAAAAAGATGATGAGATTAGAGCCACCCGGGCATATCTTTTTTTTTTTGGTGTCCGGTCAAATATTCACACAGACTTCCGGTGCGAGGGGGCCTGCTTATCTGCTTGAGTTGTTTAGGGAATTCAAGCCTTACGCATGGGCCCCCGCATGTCTTGCAAACCTTTATAGAATGTTGGCAAAGGCAACTTGGTGGGGCGAGGAGAAGAAAGAGGATGCAGGAAAGAAGAAAGAGGATGAAGGTAAGAAGAAAGGTTCGCAGGAGGAAGACAGTAAGTCCTGCAGAACACCAACGGGGCCTTTGCAGCTTATACAGGTGATTAATTTAAAAACTGACATTGCAAAATGTTGCATAATTTAAAACCTAACTAATGCCTATGTCTTAATATTTCCCATCGCAGATATGGGCTTATTCTCGGATGACTAATGGACGGTGTCCTCTGCCAGATAAATCTTGGAAGAAAGACATAAAATTTCCACTTTTCAAGACATGGCATAGGAGGCTTGGGGAACACCCATACACATCATCGGTCAATGAAGTAAGACACCAGCTAAACACCTTGCCGGCTGATAGGGTAAATATATTAGTGTTTTCATAACATAATTGTACATAATTATTCATTTCATTTCTCATTACATTTGCCTAATGTCTTCTTTTTAAATTGTATGCAGTTCACTTGGCAGCCGTATAATAACTACAGCAAGAAATTCCGATTGAGTGTGCCCAAAGGGGATCGGGATCTTTTTTCTTCATCGACCGTGCTCGTGTGGTACTGGATTGTTGAGCGGCATAACACTTGGCGAGTCATGAATCAATTTGGACTGAAGCAACTAGTCCCCCCCCCCCTTCAATATGCCATACGTGAGAGTAGAACGTATCGAGAGGATTGTAATTGACTACAGCTTGCATATGGACGAAGAGATAGTGGCATTGTGGGCTGCTAGAAGGCAACTCGGATTACGCGGAGAGGAGTACACTCAGTCTATACATTCAGAAGAATACTTCGTCTGGTATGTTGCCAACACACTCCAGCACATAGGGAGGGTTGGGCAAAGTGATGTTAATGAGGCCGAAGTACATGCGCATCCTACCTATACGTGTGTCCCACAAAAATGTGTAAGTATTGAATGTAAAGGAATTGATGTTTTTCCTTTTTATATGAAAGTAATATTGCTTATTTTTTGCATGACATAAATTCCTATACATGAATCCAGGTTGAACAACCTGTTGCATGTTTGGAGCGGTCATGTGATCGGTCTGACAGGAGGAAGAAGGGCTTATTAAGTTTGGCGGACTCGATCCGGAAAAAACTAAAGACGTTCAAGGCAGCATTCAGGACGAAATCCGAAAATTTCAACATGGAAGATGGCAACAGCTCAGTGTCCGATGAGGATGTAGAGAAGTAATCTGCCGATAACTTTTCTATATTTTACTGAAATGCAATCTGACTTTGTCTGTACTGTTTACTTTTAGACAAAAACTGAAACCCCTCATAATGGTTCATCTCAAAGGGTTTCCCCTCAGAGGGCTCCTAATACTGATGCCGGTCCATCTCGTACTGTTCCCGATCAGAATGTTCAAGACACCGATGCTGCTCCATTCCAGACTGATCCCCTCAGATGTCTGCCGATGCACCTGCCCCTCCCTCCTACAATATTCCTTCTCATGCGAGATTAAAGAAACCAGCTCTTAAAAGTCCAAAAGCGAAAACTTACATGAGAAAGGGAAAAAAACGTCGTGACAACGTTCAAAGCGAGGGTCATCCATCATACGTACCACCATTTGAAGAGGTGCTCGAGACGCCGCCACTAGCAACGGTATTGTTTGACACTTCGATGTCAGTTCATAGTGATTCCACAATAGTTGCTGCCGCCCTGATGGCTAGTGTCATGTCGTTGATTTGGAGAATCAAGCACCTGCCCCGTATGTGTAAAGTCCCAGTAAAGTTCTCCGACTACTCTCATTCTATGGTGCATTCGGGTTATGTATTAAATGAATAGGAACAATTTCTGGTGCAGGGTTTCAAGGAATATTATAGTACAAAGTAAGTATGGAAGTTTATTTTACTGTGTTTCAAACTGTACCCAATACTCATGTCCTATCCATGTCAAAGCTACTTATTAATAAAATATCTGTCATGTAGGGAATCTGAACTAGCCAGCATTTGTACCATGGTCTCCAGCCGCGATTTAAAGAATACACTTGATGAGGGAACTTGGCTGGACACTAATCTTATGTACTATTACTTTGAGATCCTAAGAGCAGGGTGTCCAACCGCTTTCATCGCGGACCCCAGTATATCTGTAAGTCTAGGCTGAACTATCATTCACATTGAATTTTATTAACACCGCGATTTCGCATTATCCTTTATGATAAAAATGTTCATTGATTTGGTGGTAAAACTCAATGCAGAGTTGGTGGCAGGAGGGTTCTGTTACCAGTGCTGAAGCTGCACTCGGCAAGCAAGGTCATAGAGTATGGGAAGCCCAGGAGGTACAAACACTAGTGTTTGTGCTCCACTACAGAAACCATTTCACGTTGGTGGCATGCTACGTTGATAAAAGAAGGTGGGAGTTCTACAACAGTTTACCTGGTGATCGTTTATCGCAGAGTAAAGCTGAGCAGTTTGTAAGTATTATTTATGTTTGTAAGTAAGGTTTATGATCCTAAAAAACATTCATCAGATGAGTTGTCGGCATCACCTATGATAATCCCCCCATTTGGATATTGTTGCAGATCGGGTGGTTGAATTCTATGTACATGCATTTTGGCTGGACGGATCCATTTTTATGGCCTGTACTGATCAAGGAAGACATTCCTCACCAAGACAATGGTAATGACTGCGGAGTATTCGTTATTACATATGCGTAGCATTGTGTTCATCGCCGTCTAATCACATTTAAACAGTCTGACATTCCTTACTTCCGTAGCAAAATTGTGATTGGAATATTCAAGAGAAGTTGGCAGGTGAATGCTAATAAGCTGAATCTTCCGGACTTGTTGAACTTGCCGGGTTGATCATATTGTTTGGCTGGCTAAGAATAGTTTTGTAAAAGGTTTTGGACAGTAGATGGAGATGTTGACTGAGGAGCAGTGGATCCTTTTGTGAACTTGTAATTTTTACATTTGTAAAAACTTTTGTGTCAATATTTAATACCAAAGTTTTTTATATTTTAGTGGTTCATGTGGATGTCCCCTTTTAGATGTGGAATTATTTAATACAAATGAATGTATGCATTTTGATGACAATGGTGTATTTTTTAGGTGTCCTCTTATTGGAATTGAATATGTGAGAAAACATATAACAAACAGTTGATATCGACTATAATAGATAGTCGGTATCGACTATTTAACTGAAACAATGAAATTACAGTGGTAGTCGATATCGACTATTTAATTGAAATAATGAAATTACAGTAATAGTCGATATCGGCTATTTAACTGAAGTATATGAAGGTGTTATGTTTAACAAGGATGTTGTTGCCCCTGGCAAAATGAGGAGGAAGATTGTAAACCCAAGCATTATTTTTCTGGAATGCCCTCTTGAATATAAGAAAAGAGAAAATCAGAAGAATGCAGAGTTGGTTAAAGATGACTGGTATGACCTTTACTGTTACCCCAGGATGTTATTTATTTATTTTTAGCATGTTATTTTACTATGGAGACCATGTATGCCTTGTTTTGCCCTTGGGGTTTCTTTGGTAGGGAGTCTATATGCATTGGCTTTTTTTAAGGAGTCGCATTTATCCTTTTAGCTTGGGAGATTGGTGATTATGGTCATCAGTCGAGTCTGACCTACACTTTCCTTCTAGGATGGTTTGGTTTTTAAAAAGATGCTAATCCATTCTCAAATTTGATGTACAATAATAGTCGATATCGACTATTTAACTGAAACATGGAAATTACAGTAATAGTCGATATCGACTATTTAACTGAAACATGGAAATTACAATAATAGTCGATATTGACTATTTAACTAAAATATGGAAATTACAGTAATAGTCGATATCGACTATTTAACTGTAACATAGAAATTACAGTGGTAGTCGATATCGACTATAATGATATTTGATATCGACTATATTGCTTATCAGTATCTCACATTTTATACATATTTAGGAGATGTCATTAATAAATGTACTAGTTGCAAAGTAAGATATCAACAACTGAACCACAATGCAAGAAACATTATATATATTAGCATCACCACAAAAAGTTTACAACAAATATTTTCTTAAATAACATCTTATATGATATCCCAAAAAAATTACAACCCATCCCACAAGATGTACAAGGTCCGAACAGCATTGTCTAACCAACCCTATGTTGTTCAGTAGACTGTACACCATCGATAGAGGCTGCATATTCAATCCACAATCTCACCCTCCCACAAAATGCTTTAGTATACTAATAAACGCTCCAGATGGCTGTATCTATCAAGACATCCAAACCACATATTGACAAGTCTTCTCGCATCACCCCTCCAAAAAAATGCTTCAGTAGGCTATATACACTATCCAGATGGCTGTATCTATGAAGACATCCATACAACACATTAACAAGTCATCTTGCATCCCCCTTACAAAAAATGCATCAGTAGGGCTGTACACTTCGAAGATGGCTGCATCTAGCAAGACATCCACAACACATATTAACAATTCATTTTACATCCCCATTCAAGGGACAAAAACAGATGGCTGCTGTACACTATCCAGATGGCTGCTGCTACCAAGACATTCATACCACAAAAAAAAACCCACCAGACATAATTACTTCCAAACAAGGCCATTCACAAAATATGCATCAGTATGCATGTCATTATCTTCAAGTCTGCGCAGGAGGATTGCGACAACTTTGTCGGTTATGACCCCTTTCCTTACAGTTACCACAAGTGACTACCCTCCTTTGGCGGCCGCGATCCTCGGTCCGAATCCTATTCTTCTTTGGCCGCCTGGTTGCCTAGAAGCTCGTGGTGGTAAAACTCGTACATCAGATGTGTGCTCCCACTGTTTATTATCACGGGTAGCATGCAACACTTCACTATATGTTGTACGGTATACACTTGATAGGTACCAGTGTTCACAGAACTCATATGGATCATAGTTTATAACTCTCATTGAGGCCAATGCATGAGCACAAGGGATCCCGAGGATATCCCACTTTCGACACGTGCAAGTCTTGCGTTCAAGATCAACGATGTCCACGTACTCTGCAGATTGTACCTGAAACTCAATCAAACCAGCAACACGAACATGCAGTCGCCGAGCTTCTTCAGTTTCTCTTTCTAAAACTGTCTCCGCATACGGTGTTAGACGACTTGTCAATGCTTGCGATTCAAGATGATACTTCTGATAGAACTCCATTATCTTGGCCTTTATTTCCTCGACTTGTCTTGTAATAGGCAGGACTCTCGTATCCTTTAAGATGACGTTTTTGCATTCTGTTGCGTTACTAGTGAGCATTTCATACCGACGTCCATCTACATATGCATCAGCCCATTGTTGCCTTCCGATTGCATCAATGTAAGTGAATGCCTCTTGGTTGACTGGCCGTATATCACTCATATATGCATCATACTCAAACGGCCTATTCGCTTTGGCGGCACGCCAAAATTTCATAACAATCGCCGCATCGCTGAAAGCCACCCTAATATTCTCTGCAATGTGACGGCAACAATAATAATGCGTTGCGGAGGGTATGGTATTCAAGAGCGCCGGAATAAGACCTTTTTGGCGGTCTGACACAATAGTCAAATTATTAGGCTCACCAATCGCTTTATGCAGATTTGCCAGGAACCACTCCCAACTATCGCGTCGCTCAGCTTCCGCGAAGGCAAAAGCGATGGGGAGGAGTTTATGATTGGCATCATGTGTAACAGCAACGAGCAAAACACCGGGATACTTCCCTCGGAGATGTGTCCCATCTATCGCAATCATTGGTATGCAAGCATTAATGAAAGACCTTAGACAAACTCCGAATGCCCAAAAAAATATTCTAAACGGTCATCGGACGTGGTATCTATATTTGTTACTGTCCCTGGATTGGTCCTGTGCAATTCAATACAGTAACTAGGCAGCATTTGAAAGGATTCCTCGTAAGATCCTCGCACTGCACGCAGGGCAATATCCTTTGCTACATGTGCTTTCCTGTATGTAATAGTTGTCCCAAATTCCATTTGGTAGTCGTTCATGATCTCTTTTGGTTTTAGATTGGGATTTTGTCTGACTCTGTCCATGATGAACTTTGCAATTAGCAATGCTGACGCTTGTTTGTGTGCCGTCCCCATCATTGGCTTCGAGCATCTATGGATTGGATTATACGTACGTACCTTGAATTGTGGCCCTGATTCCACGATAGAGGCATGAATGCTCCATGGGCAACTTTGATCTTTACAGCATGCTGTCACTTTGTAACCGTTGGTCCTCAAGTGTTTTAGAGTAAATTTTTCATAAATTGCAAACTTAGCCAGAGTCTTTCGGAATGTGTCACGATCTGGGAATTCACGGCCAATCCACATTTCTCGGGATGAGTTGTTTCCAACATCTGTATTCAATTGTTCAGGTATCATGTTGTCGACGAAATTAACACCTGAATGTTCACTTGAAGGACATGTAGTTTTGTTTGGATTAGCCCCGACGATGTTGCTTCTGTCCGAGCCCACCACAATCACTGGAATTTGGCATGTGAAATTATTTTCACCAAAATCATTATCAACACCATACTCAGCCCCATCCTCTGTATTTCAACACATGCATTGTTGATTGGGTTAGTCTTGGCAACTCCTCCTATGTTAGAGATCATCACAATCACTGGAACTTGTCCTCCTAAATTATTTTCATCAAACTGATTCACATCACCATACTCTGCCCCATCCTTTGTATTATCAAAACATGCATTGTTATATGGATTATCCCTGGCAACATTCCCTATGTCCGCACCCATCACAACCACTGGTATTTGTCCGGTGAAATTATTATCGTCAGAATGATTCTCATCGCCATAGTTTGCCCCATTCTCTATATTATCAACATCAATCTCTTGACCGAAATCATGCAGTGGACTTGTAATGTTTCAGATAGTTAAAAAATGCATGTCATTATCTTCTTCGAGATCGACTGTAGGAAGCTTTGAAACGGCTGTCATATCGTTCACTTCTTTTCCCTTGCAATTTAACATGACCATGTTCCTCGATTTTACATGAAAAGATCGATGCTTGTCATTCCTCTGAAACCTACATAGCATCAACAATATAACAAAATACAAGTTAGGGAATGAGATTAATACTTGATAAGTGTTTAATTTAGAATACAACATGTTAACATACCTAGATTGTTCTCCTCTTCTACACTGTCCACTGTTTGAACTGTTAGAAACATATAAGTATATCCCATTTGTATCCCGACCTAATGCTTTCATCATTCTATTTACATCATTATCATCTTCAATGCTAGCCAGTGAAAATGCACGTCCATTGTGATGAAGATATTGTATGCTTAAACTTTCAGTCGATGAGTCTCAATTGGATGCTTCAATTGCCTCAACAACCAATGACCCATATGTCATGTTGGTTGATAAATACCTCATCTTCTGCTTTCCTCCATTATAGACGGGACGCATCATATCAAATTCAAAGTTTCCATCGTAGTGGAATATGATTAGGATGTCGCAATCAGACATGCTGTTTACAAAATAAAAAATTAGTAGATAATAGTAATAGAAACAAAAGGTAAATATGTATGCATAAGCAATGCCCATGGTGAAAGGGCAAGTATATGTTTAAAGTAAATCCATTGTGATATTCCAAGGAAAATACTTATTATACATGTTAAACAATCCCATACAGATTCTATGTACATTTTAAACCCTACAAAAAAAAAAAAAAGGAATATGCAAAACAAATGAGATAATGTAACTGTAGGAGCATATCCATCTTTTATAACAATTTCATGGGACAAGGTCTATGTGCCGTTAAGATTTATAAATCTTGTAAAATGAAATAGTGGAAACAGAATTAAAATGGGGCATGAATGTTGTGTTTTAGTTTAGGCTAAATAATACAGTTAAGAACAGAATTGTTGTTTGTATTGTCAAATGCAAGCACATTTAAAATCCTAAACCCAAAAAATGTAAGTGAAAATTAAAGATGGTATTTCCTCTTTAGGAGAATAACTCCACCGTTCATAACTCTGAATGCACTTAGGTGCCATTTTTTGGGTCAGTAAAAAAATACACATTTAAAAACCCTAAACCCAAACACGTAAATGAAAATAAAATTAAAATACAAGTAGTGGTTTTTTAGGGGCAGATATCTACTGTTCGCAACTCTTCAAGCACTTGTATCGCATCTTCTGGGACAGATCATGGTCGTTGATTAGTTGTCTAGGGCTGGTAAAATATAAATGCCAAAATACAAATCAACAAGCCAAGATTTGGGAAACTGTCAAACTAATAATAAAGATTCATGTATGTACCTACCTCTTAAAGAAGTGCACCCACCACCATTAATGGATCAAATAAAGAGCTGCAGTTGATTTTCGTCGCCGGGTAGTGATGCAGGGACCAGATGAAACGAAGATGTAAAGAGGAAAAGAAGGTGCGTGCGATTCCGAGTATTAAGTGTATTTACTATGGATAGTCGATATCGACTATTGCGCTAAAAGACCAAAAAAAAAGAAAAAGAAAAAAGAAAAACGTGTATTCAGGGTCCAATCGATGTAATCTTTTTTACTGGGGCCAATTACAATAATACCCTATGAGGGTTTTTTGCGTTAAATTCCCTTATTTTTTTATCTCTTAAGTATTAAAAATAATTCATTTTTTGACATTTTCCAAGTAATATCTTGAGCAAAACCCCAAGTTTGAAGGTACGTATCCTAACATTTTCCTAAAAGCCTTCATTTTATGCTCCTATATTTGTGAGAATGGTTGGGATATTGAGCCTGGATCGTTGACAGTTGACACATTTCTCAGTGTAAGTATCCTAGCATTTTTTTATAAGGTCGTGTGGCATTTAGCGAGGTCTACAAGTCCTAACAGGCATTTCATCTAAGTCCGTGAAATAGGCGGTTAACATTAAAACGCCTTCCCTAATCTAATAAATTTCATTTTACTGTTTTAGATCAAATACCTAATGAGTTAGAACTCCCCTTATTAGTTTGGTAGAAGTTTATCTTAAAATCCTAGTTGGATCTGGTAGAGCAAGTGAATAAAAAAAAACACAAACACATGCTACATGTCCTTATTTATTTATTTACAAAGTTAAGAAGCCACAAAAAATCCAAGCTCCATATCTAATGGGCCGGGGACTTAAGCAAATGCTTGGAAACTCTAAAAACAAGCTCTTATTTTTTTTATAGTAATAAAATTTTATTAAGAAGCAAAAAGATTCAAAATAAGACAAATCCACAACAAGCTAGCTCACACAAGACTCCAAAAAAGAGTACTACGAACCAAAATGATACTATACATCAAAATTAAGAGAAGAAAAAAAAAACAAGCTCTTATTATATAATTTAGAGCTTATTTATATATTAGAGCATTTTGTAAACCTCTAATTGTATTTTTTAATCTTTAGAACTTATTTACAAAATAGAAGTTTTGCCTCTAAAAAAAAGTGAGGGAGGATATATATATATATTTGAGAAATGCTCCTAGATTAACTGTGAGAGTAAGGGGTGGATGCCCTCATATTTAAGTTGTTGGCATTGGATATGAATTCAATGAGATATATGCCTCCTTACTCTCATAGTACCCTCTCATAGTACCGTGAGAGATACTCTCATAGAAGCATCTTTCATATATATATATATATATATATATATAAAAGATGACTTCATAAAACTTCCAAAATGACTTAAATGGTGGGTTCTACCTACATTGTAATTTTTAAAAGACGGGCCCCAATTACCAGAATTCCTAAAGGTGGGCCCCAATTACCTCATAAAATAAGAGCTTTTTTAAAAAAAATGATTTTACGAAATAGATAAATTGTAAATCAAAACTTAAAAATCAGAGCTTTATTTTAGATGTTAATCTAATTAGCTCTTATTAATTAGACTAGAGTCTTCAAACGCCCCTTTATTTTACTCCAAAAAAAAAAAAAAAGACGCCCCTTTAGAGTGACTCGGATTTGGAGCAGCCCTCTCCAAATGGAATTTAACCTTGTTTTAAACCCTAATACTTTCTTACAGGTATGTTAGTAATTTTTGGGCCAAAGGTAGAATGCAGACGGTTGGTGGGCTGACACAGTTGCACTAGATCAGAGCCCAACTCTCATTTGAGAAGCACATAAAACTGATTCCTAATTTCTTGGCACATATAATCTTGGACTATCTAATAATACAAGGCATGCTTTGAGTTGCTTTTATCTTTTGCCTCTAACTCCAATGTATATTAGACAAGGTGTTTGGGCTTTCATTTGTTCAACTGGGCCACGAAGATCAGATAATATAGAGCATTGATATAATGGGTCCCCCATCTTGAAAGCCCAATCCAGAGAGAGAGAGAGAGGAGAATCCAACCATCCTGTTCTTTGCCTCTCCTCTATTGAATGTGCAAGCAGCAGATGGTTTTGCTGAGATAACTGATACAAATTACATGAATCTTGCTCTCATGCTCATATAGACCCCTTAGATCTTCTCTTCAATGTGCACCCACCATCAGATCTACCAAGATTTTGATTGAATTGGATTACTTAATCCTATTCAATTGACAATAAGACTCAAACCCTAGAATGATTATACTATGATTAGGTACTAATGCCACCCAAAGCCATAATTTTCTGCTTAACCATAGATTTGTTGGGTACTAATTATAATGTTGGATTGTTTATCCCATCTCTAAGATTTTGATGCATGACCCATCATTAATTCAATGTGGCTAACCTTAATTATCAACTAGCCCAATAACCCATGGTCAGCACTGTATCTCCTTGCACTGCAAAATAAATAATCACATAGTAAAAAAAATACCTCTTTTTATAGGACAAGTTGGATAAAATAGAAATAGAGAAATTAGAGCAAATATGATATAGTTACATAGGAACAACTGAAACATGAGTGATTTGAAGGAAAAATTAGCGGGTAGTTGCATGAGTAGTTACATAATCATCGATCAAAATTGAAGCCAAAACCTCTTAGTTTAATATGTTATAATAGTTTTGATTGGTTCGGTTACGGTTAATTGTCACTTAAAAAAATTATAAAATTTTGTCATGTACCAATCAAACTTATTGTGGGGAAAAAAAAAAAAAGAAGCATAGTTGGAGAATGGCAAAATATGTTACTTTTAAAAAAAATATAATTAGGGCCCTTAGGTTTTTTTCTTATCACCAAAACGGTTCGGTTAACCATGTATTTTGGGAACTTTCGGTTAACGGTTCGGTTCGTTTAATAATCGTGAGTTGAGACAAAAACCGTAACTGAATCGTGATGCACGGTTTTTTAATTTCAATAACCGTAATCATAACCGAACCGTAAAATATAATTATTAACGGTGGTTTGGTTCGATTACACATGTTTTCGATTTTCTTTTTTATACCAGAATTATGAAAGTATGAATGGTGTCATTTGGGTAATTTCACATCTGGATATATTAATCTTAAAATAAGGGGGCGTGGAAAAAAAAAGTCTTAAAGTGTGGAATTATCAGCTCTCAGTGGTAGGTACTGGACCTTCTGTTCGAATTTTCCGACGAAGCAGAGGAATTGTAGAGTGGAAAGTGAAAATGGCGGGAACGCTGCAACTTACGACCATTGATTTATCATCTCCAGATCAAATCTCCAACGCCAAATCCATCCGTCAGGTGCTCCTCCTCCTCTTACTAATGATGAAGAGAAAAAAAACCCTAGTTTTCCTCTTTTTCCTCTCTCCAAAACCACTTCTTCTTATTGAATTTATGAACACCGAAAGGGTATCCAATTCACTTACTTTTCTGGGCACATCTTACCAGATTTGTGGTTGGTGCTTCATTTGTTCTGATGAAGTTATCTTGTTTTGTATGAATGCTTCTTTCTTGTCAAAATTCAATGATTTAAGGAAATCTCATCATCCCCCCCTTTTTTTTTTCAGTTGTTTTGAATTGAATCATCTGTATTTTTACACCATCAAGTGATGTGTGATGGTATAGATCTTAGGTTCCTAGTTTGCAGTTGGACGAATTCACATTCAAGTTGGGAATTGGTGATTAGAGACTTTAACTTGATTTGAAAATTGGATGGGGGCAGGTTCATTTGATTTGGTTTTTTATTCGAATGATTTTGGAGTTCGAGTTTTACAAGTTTCGTGAATTAATTCGTATTAGTTAATGCTATAGATCAATCTAAAATCCAAATAGCCCCAAATAGTTATAGAATTGTCTAATTGACATAGCTCTATTTCAAACAGATTTGAGTTTCCAATTAAACCTACCTGTGTTTCTTCTTGTTTCCTGCACTTTTTTTTTTATTCAATATACATTTCTTTCATGCTTCTTTCATGCTTAATGCTTTGTATTGAATTCCTTGGAATTTCTAGTAAAGTAGGTTCTAATGAGGGAATATTAAAAGGCGAGATTTGAGGAGATTAGGTGGAGATGTGGATGGGACTCCTCACTTTCCTAAGATTTGATTTGCTAGGGGTGATGGCTGGGTAATCATTTCTTTGTTGACCATTTTTAGATCTTCACCTTTACTTCTTCAATTTTTAGCCCTTTTAATTGGCATGCATCGCTTAGATTTCCTAGGAATTCAATACTGAGCAAGCAAATTGGCAGGGGCGGCCCTGAGTTTTCGGGGGCCCTAGGCGAGTTCATATAGTGTGGCCCTACCCGTATACCCACCGATAAATTATAAAAAAATAAAAGATAATTTTTTTATTATTTAATCAAAAATTAAGTCTAAACTCCTTACCTACTCTTACCGAATCAGAATTGTGTTTTACATTAACCAATTAACACCAAAATTCAATTACAAAAACTAGGCACTACTGAAAAACTACTAGTCTTCTTGCATTTCTACCTGCGAAATCACTAATTAAGTCTTCATAATCAAGCTTTTCTACTAAAGACTTTTCAATAGATAACATAGCCAATCCATTTAATCTTTCTTGGGACATGGTTGATCGAAAGTAAGATTTGATCAACTTTAGCTTTGAAAAGCTTCTTTCTGCAGATGCAACGGTAACTGGTATAGTCAGCAAAATTCTGTATACAATCCATGTATTTGGAAAACAATTATCTCGTGACTTCAAATGATTTAGTACGTTGATTGCTTTCTTTGCGTTATCTGGTAAAAGATCTCTCATGATTCTTAACTCCGAAAATAAATCTGTTCGATCAATATCAGAAACACTGTCATGTTTCAAAAATTCTTCAAGATTGTTATAAGAAGCCTTTAAAGTATCTAGATTTGCAGACTTTAACTTCTCAAAATCAAACAAGAACCCAAAAATTTTCTCATACACTTCGAATTGTTCAAAACTACTCTTGAATGAAGAAAGAGCTTGGTCTACTATAAATAAGAAGTAGTTAACTCGAAAAGATTCTTCAGCTGATTGTGTCACCTCTTCACTAACATTCTCATCGAACTATTTTTTTCTACGAATGATCCGCCTTTCACGAAAAACAGGTTGAATTTCCATCGTAGTTGTAATGTCCTTAGCTTCTGTCATGGCTTCTTCGAATCCAGATTCTCTAGACTTTTCAAAAATAGAAATAAGCCATTTCAATTCATGTATGGCCATATCAATTTGCATGTCTTCAGTTTGAAAGTTTTTGCTAAAAGAGTTAACAGCAAAAAGTAAATAATGCCAAATTACCATGGCAAGCAAAAACTCAAAGCTTTCAATTTCATGTATCGCTAGTGACTCGGCTTCACTCTTTGTTTTAGGATCATTACTATTTTCGGCCAAGTAAACCAAAGCATCTCTTATTTGCGGAGCTTGATGTCTAACTGCACGAACACTGTCCACACGGCTCTCCCAACGTGTTGCTGATAATGACTTTAGCGAGAGACCTGACTTGGGCTTCACATCTTTGACATGATCTTTAAACACTTTCCACCTCTTTGTAGAAGACGAAAATAATGAATAGATCCGTTGTACCACTCCAAAAAAGGATGTAGCTCTTGAACAAGAATTAGCCATATCATAAAGAGCAAGATTCAAACTATGACAATTACATGGGGTATACAAGGCTCTAGGATTTGGTTCAAGTAGTCTACTTTGAACTCCTTTGTGTTTTCCTTTCATATTAGATCCATTGTCATCCCCTGCCCTCTTATATCACCAATATCAAGCTCAAGTGAGTTCAAAACATTTTGAGTGCGTCAAATAGGCCCAGTCCTGATGTGTCATCCACAATAAAAAATTCTAAAAAGAGCTCTTCAGTCTTTGGTGCACTTGATGTAACATCCACAAATCGAATCACAAGTGACATTTGCTCTTCATGACCAATATCTGGTGTATAGTCAAGTATTACTGAAAAATACTTGGCTTCTTTGATTTTCTGGACAATAGCCTTCTTCACCTCACTTGCTAACAACTCTATCAATTCATTTTGAATCTTGTGACCAAGATAATGATGATGAATTTCCTTACTTTGAATGCGCCGAAGGTGATCTTTCAGTATTGGATCATATTCAGCAATCATTTCGATTATACTTAAAAAAATCCCATTCTTCTCCTGATAAATCTTCTCATTTTTTCCACGAAAAGCCAAATTTTGTTTAGCAAGTGCTTTCACTACAACAAGTATTCTTAGTAACACTTGTCGCCAATATTCCCTCTCTCTGCTGATTTCTTCTTGCACTTTTCTATCAATTGTTTCATTCTTGTCAAATCTCTTCTTTAGTTCATACCAACTATTCCAATGAAGAAGGTGCTCTGGAGATGATTGATGCTCTGAAAGCCTTCTACTTAGGTTATGCCAGTCACAATATCCTTCACTGTCCAATTGAGAAGTGTTCCCATGTTGCTTGAACAACTTACAACAAAACCAAAAGACCTTATCCAAAGAAACAGAATATATGAGCAATGTTCTATCATTTTCAAATCCATTTGGCATTATGCGAGTGTAATGCTTCGAAGAGAAATGTCTGCCAAGGTGATCTCTGGGAAAATTGATATTAGTAATTCTTATAGGACCCTTTTCGACAAGTAAATCTCTATAATTTTGACCAATCTTGTCTCAATTTGCTGGATCAAAGTAGTCTACAGCCAAATATTATCATTCATCAGCAAAAGGTTCAACATTCTCATTCACCAAATGTTCCACGTTTTCATTCACCAAAGCCTCAACATCTTCATTCACCAAATGTTCAACCCTTTCATTCACCAAAGCTTCAATACTTTTATTTAATTCATGTTCTTCATTACCATCGTCATTCCTTTCTTCAGCGTCAACTAAAGTTTCATTTGAACTTTCTACTTGTCCATTTTTACCAAAAAACTTCAATATATCTCCTCTTTGAGATTGAGCAACATCGTCTAATCATTGTTTCTTTTTCCTTTTCTCAGAGCCAGAAGGATATTTTCTAGTCGGGGGCATGATGTAAGTAAAATTTCTTTTTTTTTTTTTTTGCTAGTGGGCTGGGTTCAGGTTGGGCCCGCACTGAAATCAGGTCGGACCTGGAGGTCGGGTCCAACTCCAACTGTCTAAGGAGACAAGGCAACACCGAGTGACTGAGGGTTTGAGCCACGTGTGGGAGTCTGAGAGAGAGGCCTTTAAGCATTGGGATGCGTGCAGTGCAAAAGAAAGCCAAAAGAAAGATATTACCTGATGTAGTGATAGTTGCTACTTGGACTTTGGAAACCAAGAAGAGAAAACGGAGAGGTCAGAGGAGATCGCCATCATCGCCAGATCGGATCATCGGAGGAGATGCTGGAGTCTGGAGATCAGAGATGGAAGTGGAACCGTGGAAGCCTGGAAGGCACTGCCGCACTCTGGCACTAGCGTCTGGGTCTGGTCGCTGGCGAGTGGCGATGGCAGATGGGGCTGGAGCGGGCAGTGGACTGCTGGTGGCTGCTCAGACGTCCTTCTCCTTCTTCTGTTCTGTCATCTTCTTTTTCTTCTGTCTAGTTCTTTTTTTTTTATCTTCTGCTGACTGATGGGTGAGATTTGGATGAGGCTGGAATGGATGAAGGGGTTTTTAACAAAGGGAGGACAGGGGCGGCTGGGGTTTGGCCTGTTTGGGTGTGGCGGTGGGAAAAAATATATTCAGACCGGATTTTCCGGCCTGACTGCCTAATCCCAGCGTCATTCAGGCCGAAAAATCCGGTCTGAATATCAAAGCATTTCGGCGATTTTGGGCAGGATTTCGACGAGTTTTATGATGGTTTTGGGCCGAGATGCAGAAATATTTTGTGATTTTTTGTTGATTTGGGGGCCCCAAATTGGATGCCAAATTTGGGGGCCCCAGCCGGCTGCCTGTGTTGGCTGTGCCCAGGGCCGGCCCTGCAAATTGGCCCTATAGTAAAATGTTGCAGAATGAGTCATTTCAATTAAGAGAAGGACGTGTTGCAAATCTTTATGTAAAGAAGTGTCGAAAAATAAATCTCTTTTTCATTCTGGCTCCAATACTTTGTACAGGGTCTTTATATTTATATTATGGATCTGGTTGTTTTGGAACTTTCTATACATTGTAAGTTGGTTTTTTCTTTTCTCTGAGATCAAGGGGACATTTTTGCACTTGAGTTTTCCTTGGAAATGTGTTTCTATGATGATTTCTTTTTCCACAGAAAGAGGAAAACTGTAGTTTAGGTTATTTGATGGAATCTTTACTTTTTGATGTCTAGTGGTTGCGTTAGTTTTTTTTTCTGAAAATGGGTGTGGTAAAACAACAATTTTATCACATATCAACAACTGTTCTATTCGTAAGCTTAATACTAAACTGTTCACCAATTGGGAATCGCAGGGTGGTTGCTGTGGATAGCACACTGGCTCCCAATAGTCCCACCTAAGGATCGTTCCTTGGGTTTCCCATTACCATTAGTAAAAGAAATGTACATGAACAATGAGCCAACTTAACAACAGGGATATGAAGAGACAATAGAAGCTGGTCATGATCAAAGAACATCGATTACAATCGTGACTCATGAGTGACAGGAGGAGGGAATGTGGAAAGAGTTGTGGAAGTTTGTTTTTAGGGTTGGAAAACTCAACTATGGGAATTCATTTTCTATCTGCAGATCAGAATCAATTTTCCATTAAAAATGCAGAAAATGGCTTTGCCTTGACAAAATAAAATAAATAAATAAGTTGAATAAAAAGTGAAATAAATCTTGGTGCAAAATAATAGGTAATGTCTCAGAAACAAGTTTGCTTTTCTGTAAAAAACTGACTGGCACAAATTTATTTTAAAGGCATGTTTGTGCTTTCTTGACCTGTTCTTGCAAGAGAAAAAAGAGATAGAGCTAGGTTTGTGGAGTGGACGGTTGATTTTCTAGATCTCCACCCTCCCCCCATGAAACTATCTGTCAGATTTACTTAATATTAAGCTGTATCCCACTTTATTTCAGCCTTCACCTCTCTTTTTTCTATACTAGGTTGGAAGAAACAAACATGCCATTACCTATGATGCCCTGATACGGTAGGAACACTCCATGGATATGATGGGGACAGATTTTACACAAAAAATAAAATATTGGATACGATACGAGACGACACATTGCCAATTTTGAAGTATCCGGTCCGGGCATCACGTGCCATAACTGACTAAGGGGAATCCTATTAAAAAACAATATCTCAGTAAAAAAAAAAAAAAAGAAGAAAAGAAAAATGAAGAATAAGACGACACTGTTTAAGGGGATCATAATCGTAACTGTAGAGTGTTGATAAACATTTCAGGCTTGCTTGGACCACGGTTTCTTCTATGTTGTAAATCATGGAGTTGATGATGAGCTTCTGAAGGGTGTGTTTGAGAAGAGCAGGAAGTTCTTCTTGTTGCCTCTACAGGAGAAGATGAAACTTACTCGTAGCAAGGATCACGGAGGTTACACGGCCTTGTATTCTGAGACCCTTGATCCTTCAATACAATCAAAAGGTTTGTTTTCTTTCCAGGTTTCATGTAAGTAATCATTATTTTGTACCATACAACCATGTTTTAGTCATTTTGCACCTATGGGTCGCGATCGTTGTAGGGACGCGAACTGAGTAGCTGAACCCGGCGTGGAGGGGTTGCCTCGCGTGCGGTGCCCACCCAGCTGGTCCCCCACAGGGGGTAGGCGGGGCCCAGAGCCCCGCGCCTATTGTATACACTCGGGTTGTAACCTTTGGTTGTAACCCTTGTGCGTTTGTCCCAGGGTGGATTCGGAAATCATGCACCCCAGGGGCCTCCCCAGAGTTCGAACCCGAGACCTCCTGTATAAAGGATAATCTGGGTGAGTTCTGGTACCACTTGAGCTAGTATAGCTCAAGTGGTACCAGAACTCACCCAGATTATCCTTTATACAGGAGGTCTCGGGTTCGAACTCTGGGGAGGCCCCTGGGGTGCATGATTTCCGAATCCACCCTGGGACAAACGCACAAGGGTTACAGCCAAAGGCTACAGCCCGAGTGTATACAATAGGCGCGGGGCTCTGGGCCCCGCCTACCCCCTGTGGGGGACCAGCTGGGTGGGCACCACACGCGAGGCAACCCCTCCACGCCGGGTTCAGCTACTCAGTTCGCGTCCCTACAAAAAGGCCGGCCTTTTTGTAGGAGGGTATCCGAGCTGAGGAGGTAACCGCTTGGGAGTCGCACAGCTGGACCCTCTACAGGGGGTAGGCGGGGCCCAGGGCCCCGGGCTCATTTGTATACACTTGGAGACGGCTTATTACGGTGCGTCCTTACATGCTTTTGGCTCCGTAGAGTGGCCTCCCCAGGACTCGAACCCGCAACCTCTCACCATGTGATAAAGGTATTTTGGGAAGCATCCTGGTACCACTTGAGCTAGTAGCCCAAGTGGTACCAGGATGCTTCCCAAAAATACCTTTATCACATGGTGAGAGGTTGCGGGTTCGAGTCCTGGGGAGGCCACTCTACGGAGCCAAAAGCATGTAAGGACGCACCGTAATAAGCCGTCCCCAAGTGTATACAAATGAGCCCGGGGCCCTGGGCCCCGCCTACCCCCTGTAGAGGGTCCAGCTGTGCGACTCCCAAGCGGTTACCTCCTCAGCTCGGATACCCTCCTACAATCGTATTTTGATGCTGTAAGCTTTGTGAGTCAGTGGTTATAAATTATTGATTTTTCAGAAGCCACAATCAATGAGAAATTCCCATATGCCATGACTCACCAGGTCATGTGCTCCATTCTGGTTGGAGTTCAAACTATTCAATGTTCACATGGATCAGAAGATCCTATGTTGCAAGCCAATCAATTGGTGGGCATTGAATGGAGAAATTAGAAGAAAATGGCCAGCATCCAAATTCAACAGACAAAATCAGATGGTCAGGATTATTAATCAGCTTAGAACAGTTGGAAGGTGCTAATTTCAACCATGAGTTTGTGAGTTCATCTCAGAATGCCTTCCAGGAAAAAAAAAAAAACAATAGTATGTCCAATCAGGCTTACTTTGGCTATACTGTCCATATCGAAGATTGCATTTTGGACCGTTCCGATCTGCATACACAAATGTGATGCATATGGTGGATGAGTTGCTACAAAGGAAAAAGAAAAAGAAAAACGCAAACTGGTTTTCTTCCACACAAACCTACCACAAGATGTTTCCACAATTTTGGTAATATTTAGATACTGTCGGGTAGGACTTTTTGCTGTCTTCGTGGTTCCCCTTACTTCGTACATACTTTATCATCATCATCATTGATTATTTCATCTATTTGGGGATGGCTATACTACTTTTTCACTCAGCCCTATTTACAACCATGTTTCTGTGATTCCACAATCTACATTCTAGCATGTCTTTTCTGACTGCTTCATTGATGCCTTTGTTTGTCTCCCCCTTTCCATTGCCTCTTGAACTTGTATCATTAAAATACTTTGTACATGGGCTGTTGGGTGTTTTGGAATTTTTTCGATTTGGCCAAACCCTTTGAGTAGCACTCATTTTTCTTTAATGGGTAATTGTAGATTTACTCTTATGTACATTCTTAACTTTTTCCTTTCTTGTAAGTCCAACAATTCTTTTTAGCATACACATATCAGCCAACATATACTTTATACTTTAGCTTCTTTGTTGTCCAATAGTACTGCTAGATATTTAATTAGTTTCAATTCTCCTTGGAACAAAAGGTTATTTCTATTTCTTGTCAGTTACAAAAAGTTGTCCAATTTTGTAAGTTCCTGCATATGAGCTTCATGAATTCCTTTTTTTCATTGAGCATGTTGAACCTTTTTACAGTTACTCCTCAGTGCCCTTTCTTGTTTTTTTATATATATATTTATTTGATAGGACAGTGTCCTTTCTTGTTACTTTGTGTAAACCATGTAATATTGTAGATGACCATTTCAATGTTTGATTCCTAAATTTATCTATTTGGGGAATAATGGTGATTGTGTTGGAATGTATACAGGGGAGACAGTATGTATAGAAATTTCATCTGTTGCTATTTCATTATGAAATTTAAGAGTGTTGCCAGTTTCTGGTTTTTGTTTAGGACTTGTTTGTGTGAGAAGAGGTTCCACGCTGCTTGGATTTTTTTGTCACAGGAAATCGAAATCCTCTTTATCATGAGGAAAATGTGTTTCACCAAACCATGCAATAGTGGGCTGCAAGGAAAATTATAACATTTTTCCTTACTGTCTCATAATCCTCTCATCGCACAAACACACCCTTGAGAATTTGAACTGTTATATTAGTTTTTAGCTTTCCAGTTACAAGAGCCTAATATTAAAGGGAAAGAGAGAGTACGGATTTGGTAATCAGTTTTTCTAACTGAAATGCAGGAGATCTACATGAGAGTTTCTACATTGGTCCTACGGATGACTTGAATCAGTGGCCTGCAGAAGGTATCTCTGCTCCCGTTGCTTGTGTGAATCTGAGTCTATTTGTCAAAATGCTTTCTTACCTTCAAAATGTCTGACTTAAGATAATGATTTACATGCCTTTGCCTTCAATGTTGCTTGGCTAGGAAATTCCAGATGCTCTGCCATGTTGGAGACCTACAATGGAATTATATCATAAAAAACTGGTGTAAGTTCGAACGTTCCCTTGTACTCATTCACATGTTTACTTTGACAGCTTCTGTTATTTCTGGGTGGTGGATCTATTATTCAACTTGCAGTGATCAGTATGTGGTGAATGAATAATTATTTTCTTCATTCTGCAATCACTGGAAACATGGTGCATTGGTGCTTACTAAACTGATTATTATAGGCTGGTTAGATTTCTTTTAACAATAAAAATGATTTGGTTTGACTTCTTTGATAAAAAATTTTTACTGAAAGCCTTTTTATTAATTAACTCATAGGGTTTGGGACTTATGACAGCTCTAAGTTTTGGCCTTTTCTTCCATAGGACTTTGGGGAGGAACTTGATTTCTTTGATTGCTTTGGCTTTGAATTTGGATGAAGATTTCTTTGAGAAAGTGGGTGCAATGCATGCACCCATGGTATTTATGCGACTTCTACACTACCCAGGTTGATAGATTTTATTATAATATTATAGTTGCATTTTTGAGGTTCCACAGTATCTAAAGGAAGCAATTATCTCTGTATCAAAACAAAAACACATCTGCTGATGATCTGCTTGCTTTTGATTTTATTTTCAGTTGAAACTTCAGATATTATGAATTATGGTGCATCTGCTCATTCAGATTATGGAATGATCACAATTCTGGCTACTGATGGTGTCCGTGGACTTCAGGCATGTTCAATAAAAAAAAAATGATACTTTACTTTGAAACTGTTTCTTTGTTCCTCTAGATGCAAATGCTGCTAACATATCTCTTATTTTTGGTATTCTACAGATTTGCAAGGAAAAGGATAAACAACCACGAGTTTGGGAGGATGTGCTCCATGTCAATGGGTAAGTCCATATGAGAAATTATATGATTTTCGATTTGGGCGTAGTTCCTTTGGGCTTCCAATATGTACACAATGAACACAGGCAGGGCCTATGGTTCGATGATCGAGACCTTTGATCTCATGAACCTATTGGTAGATTGACTCAATTTCCCAAGAACATCCCTCAAGGTACAATCTTATCCTTTGACTGAAGATCATCAAATGGACTCTTCATAAGTGAAGTAATGGTCCATAGATGGATTTAGGAATCTGGAGTTCCCCCTTTTGGTTTTTGCAAGGGAGGGATGGAGGAGGATCAGATTTAAGATGTGGAAGCTGAGCCACAAACCATGGTGCCTACAAGGATCCTAATTCCCAACTGCTCATTGTGTGGGAATTAATATAGCTGAACCATAACCCAGAACATTATTCTGAAAATCGGAATCATATCGCAAATTGTTCATACCCATGAATTGAATCGAATCATGAATCACATCACGAATTGTAGATTTTTCATTTATTCATAATCCATCCATTTTCCCATGCATAGCAGTATAAATACAATGACAAATTAGTCTATTATACAATTATATCAAGAACATCATGACATTAATATATAATAAATAATAAATAAAATATGTAAATAGTTAAATAAGTTTAAGGTATTAATATATATTTATTGTTTCTTATCTGTAAATCAGAACATAAAAGTAAAAATAAAATTCAATCCATCAATCTTACACTATAGGATATCTCTTGAAGTTAAGAAAGTGTTCATGAAGGGGAAAAAAGGAAAAAGGAATAGAAAAGAAGAAGAAAACATAGCAAGCCTTATATGTATAATCGAACGATTTAATCAAATGGTTGTTCTTTATTTATTTCTAAAACCTCTCCAAAGCCACAGAAATTCTTAAGAGATTTCATTAACTACTAAATGACCTTTTAAAAGTAAAAAACGCTATAAGAAAGAAAGAAAAAAGGTAAAAGATTATTAATATTATCTCATTGGTTGTAGCTTTTCTCACAAAGCTAAATCGCTTGTATCGTAAGATTCGATGAAATGAGTATCGAATTGTAAGATTCACATTTGAATCCTAAGATTCTTCTGTAAATAGGATTCATTGCATTGATATGAATTGTTTTCCTTAGGATCCGGGATACGAATCACAAGATTCTGATAACAATGGCTCAGAACTCATGCAAATTAGACAATCATGTCTCTCCATTTGGTGGAACTTTTCAGAAAGAAAAATGTCAACTGAGTCTTTGTTGAACCTATCTTCACTTCAGTTTTCCTGAAAGGTCTTTCAAGCAAATGGTTAGGATTGTCCAATCAGTGTGACTTTTGGGATCCTGCACATCTGAGGTATTTTTTTTGCGTACTCTGGTTGGTTTTGATATTGTACCATGTGCATAAATGTCAAATCCAGTTGATGATTAAAAAAAACAAAGATACTTCCCTTCAGATATATCTGGAGGTAAATGACATGGTCACTCTTCCCTAAGAGGTCTTTATCTTTACAAGAAGTAGAGGAAGAGTTCTGCCGATGACTCTGAGTTGTTTTTCTCTTGAGGATGGTTATATGCTTTATTTGGAATTTCATTTATGGATAAATACGATTATGATCAAATCTGGGCAATATGCATAAAATGGTACTCTTTTTTTTCTTTTCATTTGATAATGTGAATGCCATGCACATGTTAGTCCTTAGAATACACTAACACACACAGAGTGTCTATCTTAGAGATGTCCAAATGCTTTGATCTTTTTGGAAGTCTCTCTTAAATTTACAGTAGATTGACTTGATTGAACCGGGGCATGTGTTAATAACAGTAAGTGAACTCGCATCTACAGGGCTTTCATTGTTAACATTGGTGATATGATGGAGAGGTGGACAAATTGTTTGTTTCGGTAATTTTTCATTCCAACTCCTACCTCTCTCTTTCTCTCATATCTTTTTTTGGAAGGAAAAAGGATGAAGATGGTAAACAGGTTGGACGCATGGCAGATCCTGATCCAGGGTCCTGGATCTGATCTGGTACTAGATCCATATGTAATTGGGTAATTGTGTAAATAGGGGGCTCCATTGCCATCCTTTCCTGAATATGTTCTTTAGTCAAATAGTCTTTGAGGATTAATACTACTGAAAGCCTACTGTGGAAGCTTTATCAAAAGTTCTCGGTCGGGCACACTTGAATGATTTTTAGCATGATTTGTAGTTCTTTATCATCACCTGCTAAGTGGAAATAGCTCAAGGGGGATGATCCTGATAATAGTTTCTCAACCCACTGGGTTGATTAGGAACCCACCGATTTTAGTCAACCTGGTCACATATTGGGTGCTTTGGTCAGGTTGAACTGGGTATAGGTATTGACTAAAACCCAGTAGGTCCACTTGATAAACTCATGATCAGTCCTTACTCGTCCTGTTCTGACTGAGTCATCCTAAGGAAATTTATTTATAATATTAAAAAGACAAACAAAAAAAAATCTTTCATTAGTAAAACAATTGAAATTGCTATACGCTGAATGAGAGCTAAAAACTGTACTTACAATTCAGATAAAAAGTGTACAATATTATAGAAAATATATAAAAGTGTACAATTGAATTTTTTACATATTCTTCTATTTTATTTATCATGTATAAGTCATATTTTATAGAAAATATATAAAAATTAATTAAATGACTCGTTTGGTCGACCTGCCTAGTTTTCTAGTTGGCTCGACTAGTTAGTGGAGTTGGTTCCACCCGCTGGGTTGGAAAGCTATTATCCTGATCATCCTGGTTAAATAGGTGGATGCAGACAATCTTTTTATGCTTTTCCTGTGCCCTTGAAGGCCATTGATCAATCATGCTGACATCACGTGGGTAAGCCTAGTGAGGTGCTTCTGGTGGAGTCACTGAAAAATGTGGCTTCTTTGTATATTCCACAATATTATATATTTCTTGAATGGTATTCTCCTATTTGCTTTTATTCCTAGAATGTGAATTTTATTTTCGTTGGAATTCTTATTTGTTTTCTGTTGCAGGTCGACACTGCATAGAGTTATGACGACTGGGCAAGAACGATATTCAGTATTCCCTGTTTGCCACTTCGTTGATTTTTCCTACTTGGTTTAAATCTGGATCAAATTGAAAGAAAAAGAAAAGAGTTTTAATAAAATCTGCATCTGAATTATCTTCTAGTGCTCTCATAAAACATAAAAGAAAAATGAAAATTCTCAATCTGATAATATCCATCCATTTGCTTGCAATTGAACTTCAAACCATCTGCTGGCTGACTGACTTGTGATTTGTCAGGTGGCCTTCTTTGTGGGCCCAAACCCAGATTGCATTGTTGAATGCTTAGAAAGCTGCTGCAGTGACACCTGCCCTCCAAAGTATATCTTAAGACTTTTCTCTTTTTCTGGTGCTGTTTAAGAAAACATTTTATGTCAGCACAGCTGCACTAGTCAGCATTTTGTTCACCATAAAGCTTATTTTTCTTATCATGGTGGCAGGTTTCCTCCCATCCGCAGCCAGGACTACTTGGAAGAGCGTTTAAGGATTACAAATGCCCTGAAAGGATAATAACATATGGTAACTGTGACAATTGTTACATTGGTTCTGTTTAACTAGGTGCTTGTAACGTATCACAGGTCTTATTAAGTAGAGGAAAGAATCTAGGATTTTGGAATTCTTTTTTTTTTTTTTTTTTTTTTTATCTTTTAGGTATTGAAGAGAGTAAGTGCCCTATGGGAGTGTTGGATCTTGATGCAAAGCCTATAGGCTGACACAATCATACCCGTGGCCCACACGTGGACCCAAATAAGTCTTATCATTCTGTTTCTGATTTTATTTCTTTAATGAGTTGTAATTATTATTGGTTTTTCAATTTTATTAGTTTCCTAGTTCCCATTTGGCATCATTCTGGGAATTTTTTATTCTAAAAATGGATGAAGAAAAACTTGTTTGGAAGGCATTTTCTCTCCTTTTATACATCTATCTATAGTATCTCTCCCTCTCTTTCACCGTCATATCTCTCTCTCTCTAGATTTTCTCTCACAAAATGCCAGCCAAACAAAATTTTCTTCATTCATTCTCAGAATAAAAATTCCCAGAACGATGCCAAACAATAACATGTCCAAATGCCCCAATCTGATTTTATGTTAAAAAAAAATCAATGATCAAAATCTTATTTCTCTGTAGCACAACACAATGCATTGTGAAAACTCATGTCTTCTAATTTTTAAAATCAATTTACACTCCTTGTTTTCTTTTTATTATAATTTTTTCCTTTGCATCGATAGAGTTTGATACTTTTATATACACAATAAATTTTTTATCCATTTATTTGCTTAAGTTTATGAAAATATATGCCTTTATGAACAGTTTTTTTATTTCTTATAATTTGAGACTTCTAACTTATTTTGTTATATATCTACATTTTTAGTGGGGTTGCATTTATATATATCTTTTACAAAAATGATTTCTAAAATTTATTCATTCTCGAATAATTCCTTTTCGCTTAATCAATATGATTATCGTGTTTATGTCTTGTATGGTTTTTTAGAGTGGCCCACAAAGAAAAATATTCCTGGTTCCACCCCTATCCTTGGGTTTGCATCAGATGTTGATGATGCTTCTAGTTGCTATTATTTACTGAAGTGCTAGTGATGTATGGTAAGCTAAATGTGGCTTGTTAATGTTGCTGGCCTATTTGTTTGCATTAGAATTCATAGGAATTGAATACATATGATTCATATTATAAATGGTTGAAAATGAAGATCAAAGGTGAATTTCTAAAAATGAGGATCAAATCATCTTCCCTTTGGGGAAATAGAATTAAAAGAAGATGGGAAAAATATACAAGACCATCACCCTAGTAATTCAATACATAGGAAAGTGAAGGTCCTATTTACACCTCTACCTTACCTTATATCATTCACCCTTCACCTCAAATCCTTCACTCTTCACCTCTTTAATAATCCTTTGGTAGAGTTAATTCACCATGAATTCTTATGTATTCAATTCCTATATGTTTAAAGCATACAAACAGGCCCTAAATATTATATTCTTTCCATTTGCGTGAACAAATCTTTCAATCCTGAAGTGTGTTGCATTTATGTCAAGCGCTACAGCCTGGAATCCCTGGTTATTTATGTGGAAGGGAGGTGCGGGTTCCTCAAACTGAATATAAACATAAAATGTACATTTTTTTTTTCTTATGCCCCCCTTTTGGTGCTCACTTGATTTAGAATGAAGGTAGTGTTCGAAGTGATTGATACCAACACAAGCGAGGTTCTTCTGGCCCTAGATTTGTTTACTACAATTTGTACTACTATATCACACCAATCTGAATATCCTCACACCAAATCTATGCCTTTGATATGCTCTGATGCTAAGTTGATGAAATATATGATTCAGTTTGCATGATAAAACATGAATCTGTTCCATTATTCTGGAAATCTGTTCTGAGATGGGCTACATCCACAAAGTGGATGATAAATTGGGTTTGACTCTTCTAAAATTCATTCTTTTAAGAAAACTATGAAATCTCATAATCTGTAATTTTACTACATGACTACAGCACTTCCATGTGAAAAGTAGAGAACCTCCCCAAAATGAGGTTTCAAACTGGCCTGATTTTGTCATAGGTTGTCTAAGAACAATGGATAAATAGATTTCACCTCATCCATTTTATCTGCTACTTGTGTTACGAAAATCAGTAAGGGCATGTTTGTTTGGATGGTACTGATTAAGTCAAAATTTATGGTCAAATGGGCTCCAATAAAGGATTATTAAAAGGCAGTGAGGGTGAAGGATATAAAGTGGAGATGTAGATAAGACCTTGACTTTGCTAAGATTTCAATTACTAGGGTGATGGCTGGTTTTTCAATTTCCAATTTAATGCTCATTTTTGGATATTCACCTTTGTTTCTTTGGATTTTAACTGCTTTTAGAAATGGCTGTCTTAGAATTCCTAGGAATTCAATTACATGAAACCAATGGTGCCAAAAGATTGTTGTGATGGAGGACATTCATTACTGAAACCCAGCACTTGTTTCTATTTTTGTTCTTGGTTCAGCTCACATTTTATAGATTGAGCATTGGTTTCAAGGCAAGTGTAAATCTATTAAAGTTACCATAAGAATGTTATTGTCATTCCCAGTGATGGTGTTAAAGAGATAGGGACAAGATGGTGTGAACCTAGGGCTATTAATGAGCCTAGCTGAATGTCACTTTGCTCAAGCACAGCTTGCACAAAATCACGAGCTGATGCTTGGCTTAGCTCATTTCGAGCTTTATGACTTTGAGATCAACCTTGGCTTAGATGTATTTAATCAAATCTCATGGTAGGGGTTTTCATGGTCAAGCCAGACCAGGCCAAACCTTATCCAAGCCCATCACATTTAGATACTGGGCCAAATATCCAGGCCCAAATTGAGCCTGTGGCCCAAAAACTCTGGCCTATGCCCACTCCATTTACACTCACTACGTTTCGTGTCAAATATGTAGGCCAAGGCCCAATCCATTTATAATCAAACCAAAGAGTTAGGCATGGAAACAGCCATGGCCAAAATAGCAGAGCCCAAGTCCACAAAAATGTGGGCCGGGCTTAGGCCAAGCTTGGGCTGGTCTGCTAGCTCAATGTGAGTGTGAACTTGTACTTGAATTCAATCTGAACTGGGGTTATGCCCATGCCCATGCCCTCTACAGAGGAATAAAACTGAGCCTTTGTAGAAAGCTAAAAAAATCTAAAGTCTTTGAGATTTAAACTCATGAACTATAAGCCTTTTAAACAAGGCCAAACTAACCATCAAACTGCAGACTATTATATAATTATCAATTAAAGAAAAATCTCAAAAGTAGCTAAATGGAGCGGGAGACTATCCACGTGGGCTATGGCGCGGGTTATTGTGCTAGTTATTGATAGTCGCTATTATTAAAGTTTCAATAATGAATCCCATGGATACTGCAATGAAAGATTTTATTTTTGTTGGAATGACCCACTTGACAGGCACATTCTATCCTTTTTTTCTAGCTGATTGATAATATACCTTACAAATTTCCATAAACGACTAGACCATTGCTAGCTTAGGAATCGGACAGCATGTGGGGCCCACCTGTCCTTCGTGTGTTGAACCAAATCTGACACTCATCAATCTCAATTATGCAACTTTTAATATCAATCTTTTTTTTTTTTCTAAGTAAGGGCACGGATGCTTTAAAGTGGGAGACCTAAGGATCAATTTCTGGACATGCATGTAATATTTTTTTAAATATTTAGATTTTAGACAACTATCAAGCCCTCAAAAGCTTACCACTCTTTATTGGATGGTTCTTCTTCATTTTTCTTTATTTTTCACATTGGTACAACATAAGATACCTTTCAAACCCCTGAATCCTTCATGATTTTCGTGCTTTTAAGTGGGCCCCACAGCTGCAGCAAAACCCTTCAATATTTTTTCTCAGACTTGTGTAAGTCCAGCCCTCACCAGGCTTGGATTGGGTGATTGATAGAAAGAGCAAACACGGGCGTGGTCCGGCCCGGATAAGAAAGGCTTGTAATTTAGTGATAGTTTGTCTAAACTAATCGATAAATTGTACGGCCTTGGTCCTAACTCCTAATTTATATGGCTTTTGTCAGGCTTGGGCTGGATATGAGTTTGCATCTCTAAAGTTCGGCCGAATCTGGATATACCTCAACCGACAACCATCCCGGTCGAACCCATTAACACCTCTAATCACATCTGAGAAGTGAGATGTGAGTAGCTTTGGATCAAAACATACTTGAACAGACCCACCCAAAATTGATGAGATAAGATTAGGATGATTATCATGGCAATTATAAAGGAGAGAATCCAAGGTGTGAGTTGTTTGGATTTATGGTAGGCCCCACCACAGGGTAAGAGCATGCTGGACAATATAGTTGTTAGTCAACACAACCTTTTCTTGAATTAAAAGCTTTCAACACATCCCACTAACACCAACAGCTCCTGTGACTGATAGCTCAATACTAACTAACTAATATTCTCTCTTTTTTTCACTAGAAACTTCATGCAAAAACTAACAAATCTAATCACATGACTACCTAATTCTACGTTACAATTTTATGCATTTATGATTATCATGATAAAGGTGTTATATAAGCAACTACAAGGACGTAAAATCCATGCAATCTTATATTTTTAATTAATGGGTTTCATAGGAGGTTGGCCATCCACTTTTGGGCTTGCTTTGGGCTGAGTTCTTAGACCAATGGGATCAACCTGGCTTGACTTAATTTCAAAAGCTCATAAGCCAGAAAGAATGGCTCATTGGGGTGGATTAATAGTCAGGTACTTCAGGTTTCAAATAATGAACTGGGCCCAATAATTTAGTTCACACAATGGACCTTACACCTAGGGCATCATAGTTTAAGAGGTTTTTCCCAACTTGCCCTGACTCAGAGTTGAGTTGGCTCTGGAATTCGTCGAGTTGGGGCAGCTGAATGAGTTAAGCCAAACCAAGTACACGGCTGGATTACCCGAGTTTGGTACTTTGGTTGGTGTGAGTCAGACGAGTTGATCCAGTTTCTGAGTTGAAGGTTTGCTGACTAGAAAACCAGCATACCCCCAAATACAAGACTGGCCCAGTTAAACTACTTAACCAGCTTGGAAAGGAACCCAGCTAGATTAACAACATACACAATGCAACTGAGACTGAAATTACAAAATCTAGGTCCAAACTATAGCCCTGGACCCTTTTTCCTTAATCCCCAAGAGCAAGAGAAAACTACATTTTCTAAGGAGTCCCTGTCCAGATCAGTGTGATAAAATATTCTGGAAATATGAAATGATACTTCCCTAATAATATTACTGTACTTTCAGAACTTTCCACAGAATGAACATAACAACAGTATACGATAGAAAATCAGAAAAAAAAATGAAGAAAAAAACAGAAAAATCTATAAAATGTTTTTCACAACATTTTACATTGTTGTTTTTTTAATTTATTGTCTTTTAAGTATTAAAAATAATTTATTTTTTGAAAATTTCCAGTTAATATCTTGAGCGAAACCCCATGTTTGAAGGTACGTATCCTAACATTTTCCTAAAAGCCTTCATTTTCTGCTCCTATATTTGTGAGAATGGTTGGGATATTGAGCCTGGATCCTTGACAGTTGACACTTTTCTCATTGTAAGTATCCTAGCATTTTTTCTAAAGGTCGTGTGGCATTTAGCGGGGTCTACAAGCCCTAACACGCATTTCATCTAAGGCCGTGAAATAGACGGTTAACATTGAAACCCCTTCCCTAATCTAATAAATAGTCATTTTACGGCTTTAGATCAAATACCTAATGAGTTAGAACTCCTCTTATTAGTTTGGTAGAAGTTTATCTTAAAATCCTAGTTGGATCTGGTAGAGCAAGTGAATAAAAAAAACACAAACACATGCTACATGTCCTTATTTATTTATTTACAAAGTTAAGAAGCCACAAAAGATCCAAGCTCCATATCTAATGGGCCGGGGACTTAAGCAAATGCTTGGAAACTCTAAAAACAAGCTCTTATTTTTTTTATAGCAATTTTTTTTATTAAAAAGCAAAAAGATTCAAAATAAGACAATTCCACAACAAGCTAGCTCACACAAGACTCCAAAAAAGAGTACTACGAACCAAAATGATACTATACATCAAAATGAAGAGAAGAAAAAAAAAAAAAACAAGCTCTTATTATATAATTTAGAGCTTATTTATATATTAGAGCATTTTGTAAATTTCTAATTGTAATCTTTAGAACTTATTTACAAAATAGAAGTTTTGCCTCTAAAAAAAAGTGAGGGAGGATATATATATATAATTGAGAAATACTCCTAGAGTAATTGTGAGAGTAAGGGGTGGGGGCCCTCATATTTAGGTTGTTGGCATCCAATGGGAGATATGCCTCCTTACTCTCATAGTACCGTGAGAGATATTCTCATAGGAGTATCTCCCATATATATATATATATATAAAAGATGACTTCATAAAACTTCCAAAATGACTTAAATGGTGGGTTTTAGCTACATTGTAATTTTTAAAAGGTGGGCCCCAATTACCAGAATTCCTAAAGGTGGGCCCCAATTACCTCATGAAATAAGAGCTTTTAAAAAAAATGATTTTACCAAATAGATAAATTGTAAATCAGAACTTAAAAATCAGAACTTTTATTTTAGATTTTAATCTAAATAGCTCTTATTAATTAGACTAAAGTCTTCAAACCCGCTTTGTTTTACTAAAAAAAAAAAAGACGCCCCTTTAGAGTGACTCAGGTTTGGAGCAGCCCTCTCCAAATGGAATCTAACCTTGTTTTAAACCCTAAAACTTTCTTACAGTTATTTTAGTAATTTTTGGGCCAAAGGTAGAATACAGACGGTTGGTGGGCTGACACAGTTGCACTAGATCAGAGCCCAACTCTCATTTGAGAAGCACATAAAACTGATTCCTAATTTCTTGGCACATATAATCTTGGATTATCTAATAACACAAGGCATGCTTTGAGTTGCTTTTATCGGTTTGCCTCTAACTCCAATGTATATAGACAAAGTGTTTGGGCTTTCATTTGTTCAACTGGGCCACGAAGATCAGAGAATATAGAGCATTGATATAATGGGTCCCCATCTTGAAAGCCCAATCCAAAGAGAGAGAGAGGAGAATCCAACCATCCATCCAGTTCTTTGGCTCTCTTCTATTGAATGTGCAAGCAGCGGATGGTTTTGCTGAGATAACTGATACAAATTACATGATTAATCTTGCTCTCATGCCCATATAGACCCCTTAGATCTTCCCTTAAATGTGCACCCACCATCAGATCTACCAAGATTTTGATTGAATTGGATTACTTAATCCTATTCAATTGACAATAAGACTCAAACCCTAAAATGATTATACTATGATTAGGTACTAATGCCACCCAAAGCCATGATTTTCTTCGTTAATCATAGATTTGTTGGGCACTAATTATAATGTTGGATTGTTTACCCCATCTCTAAGATTTTGATGCATGACCCATCATTAATTCAATGGGGCTAACCTTAATCATCAATGGTTTTGATTGGGCCTACTTTTGTCAATCAACCTAATGATATTTTCAATGGCCTTTTCTAGTTAAATTTGTCATGGGGATTATTAGGTGCCTTAAAAGCTTCTTTCTGGTTCCCAGAGTGCAATGCAAAAATCATGTAGAAATCAAATCCTTTATGCAAAAAGCAGCTAGACCCAATTCAGTCACCTAACAATGAACGTATGCTTCAAGAACACTACTCCATTATCAATGTTTTTGTCCCCAAATGTAACATCACGGAACAGCCATCTTCCATTCAATCTGTAACCACTTCCTGTCTCTCATCCTCTAAAAATCTTCATATAAATACAGCCCTTTGCCCCTTCATTTTCAATCCATGAGTTGAGTGAGAAGAATTGGTACATAGAAGAAAAAAAAATAGTGATATAGTTACTCAATGGGTGCCATGGGTGGAGTGGTGGTGTTGTGTTCATTGGTCATCTTCTCCCTTTCTTCTCTAGGCCATGGGTTGAGCTTGAACTATTATGACAAGACATGCCCACAAGCTGAAGCCATCATCACCAATGTTGTTAACAAGGCAGTCATGGCAGACAAGAAGGTTCCTGCAGCTCTGCTCAGAATGCATTTTCATGACTGCTTTATCAGGGTACTCTCTCATATTTCTCTAGCGTTATTAAGTATTGTTTTGGAGAAATTATTGTCTTGATAAAATCTCAGGATATTTTCAAAATTGAGACTTTTTTTGGGAGAATGTTCGGATACTATATATATATTACTGGTCAAAATGATTTTTATGTAAAATTTACAACTTTTTTGTGGATGATATCGTTGTCTTCTGGCATCTTTCCTACAGTTTTTTCTTTAATTTTTTTTTTCTGATATTCTGAAAAATATTGAAATATTATAAAAAAAATCTTCTAATTATATCATGGTATTTTCAAAATTTTGCAGAAATCTCTCTCTCTCTCTCTCTCTCTCTCTCTCTCTCTCTCTCTCTCTCTCTCTCTCAATTTTATGTGCATGGTATCAACTATCCATCTTGTGAGGGCATTGGTTGGATGGATGTCACAATCCAATCTGCATGCTTTTGGCATCATGAGCTGGATTGAATGAATGGTCTGGATCAATTTATTGAATCCTCATGAGCTAGATTGCAATGTATAGTACCCATTGAAAATTTTAGTTGCAATGGCCATTATGGCATTTTAGATGTAAATAAAATAACAGGGATGAGGATGGAGTTTTACTACAACTTCAGGACTAAACACACAGAAAATCAGTATCCACTATGGTCAAAACCTTATGCATCCTCCAGTTGTGTCTCTGTTCAAGCCAAGTTTAAAAACCATAGTGTGGAAAAAAAAATCCATAAAAAGGAAAAAAGAACTTACTGGACAAAAAGTAGAAGTAATTTAAGGGCTTTTTGAAGAGGCCTGCTTTAGCTTGGCTGACTTTGATTTTATCTTTTTCTATGAAGGGATGTGATGGTTCAGTGCTGCTGAATTCGGTGGGCCAGAACACTGCAGAAAAGGATGGACCTCCCAACATTTCACTCCATGCTTATTATGTCATTGACAGTGCCAAAACGCAAGTGGAAAAAGTGTGCCCTGGGGTTGTTTCATGTGCAGATGTTCTTGCCCTAGCAGCAAGGGATGCTGTAGTACAGGTGAGTTTTCAAAAGAAAAATACTTGCTATTAAATGATGGGTTCCTGCCTTCTTCAATCTGAACCATCAAGAAAGTTTTTTTTTGAGTGGATTACATTTAAAAAGGTGAGCCCCACCTGGTCAAACACAGACCATTTTAATTTTGTAAGTCAAATTTGAACACCACTTTGTGTGCCCCCATTAAATAGGCTGGAGGTCCCTATTGGCAAGTACCCAAAGGAAGGTTGGATGGAAGAATTTCAAGGGCAAGTGAAACAAGACAGCTGCCATCTCCCGCCTTCAACTTCTCTCAGTTGCTACAAAGCTTCTCTCAAAGAGGCCTATCTGGAGCTGACCTTGTAGCCCTATCAGGTAAATTAAAAAAATTCCCCAAAGTAGTCTTACTTAAGGTGAAACTGGGCTAGGCCAATTTGCGGGCTTCGCCAGCCCACTTCCTATCGATTTCATTCTTAGCCGAATGGTTCATGGGCTTGATCTTTGAACAGTTTTTAAGACCCAAATCAGTAATTGGGCTGAATATGGGTGTATTCTCGCATAAACATCTTTATATTAGACAACATTGGGCTGTTTACTGGCTAATGGATTGAGCCTATGTCTCTGGGCCTTTGAGTAATTGTATCACATGATTGGCTTGCCTAGACTGGCCTCGGCAAGGCCCAATCTAGGTGCTTTGATAATCGAGTTTATAAACTCAACTTGACTCGCCCCGACTTGGCCTATTTGACTCATCTCCTAGTGCACCGAGTCGAACGAATCTGCCCTAGTCTTGTCGAAAAACTGAGCTGAACTTGCCTGGGTTACTTGACTCAATGCCCTTCCGAGTCACTAAGGGCTGTTGAGTTCTAGAATTATGTTGCTAATCTGATTCCATTACCTTGACAAATGACCCACATTAATGTTTACCCTCATGTAGGGGGGCACACTCTGGGGTTCTCCCATTGCTCTTCCTTCCAAAACAGAATCCACAACTTCGATGCGACCCACGACGTTGATCCTACGCTGAATCCATCCTTCGCCGGGAGCCTGAAGAACATCTGCCCTGCTGTCAATGCAGCAAAGAATGCAGGATTGAACATGGATACGAGTCCAGCGACATTCGACAACACATACTACAAGCTGCTCATTCAAAAGAAGAGTTTGTTCTCTTCAGACCAAGCTCTCTTGTCCACTTCTGAGACTAAAAGCCTAGTTTACAAGTTTGCTAGCTCTCACAAAGCTTTTACAGATGCCTTTGCAAAGTCCATGATCAAGATGAGTAGCCTAACAGGTGGTCAGGAAGTAAGGTTGAAGTGTAGTAAGGCAAATTGAAAGGTACACGGTCTCAGATTTTGGTGAATCTCAATCTGAGTGAGACCCATATATTAGTAGGCTTTTTTAGTACTCCGTTTCTTAGATCAAAAAATGTGTCAAGGAATAAGTAGAAGTTTTTGGGTGTGTGTCATTCTGATGGATTGTGGCAACATATTTAAGGGGGTCAGTGATATGTATCTGGTACTCAGTGACTTTGGCTATTAAATATCAAGTCATGGTTTAGTGACTTCAGTTCAGTCTCTTTTGTTGAAAATTCTCATTGTGGAAATGCCCTCTGAATCTGCAAAGCCAGCATGATAGGTTATATAACTTCACTTAAAATCAAAGGCAATTACTGTAGATAACAAATCCAATCTCCTCCCAACACAAGGCTACTTCATTAATTATATCTTTCTTGGGTTGGTAGTTTTCTATTTCAAATAAAATCCAGGATTTGTGAAATGTGTCACTTGTTATGGTATGGATGCATTCCTTCCGATTGAGTGTTTCCTGGCTGACCCAGAATGTTGATCTTGTGGCCACAGCAAGGTTGGACCATGACCCAAAACTCCTAGGAATCCCTTGATTGCCAGGATGACAAACGGGGTTGCCAACCGAGTAATTTAGAGCATTAACCAAAAGATGAACATGATAATCTAGGGCCAAAAAAAAAAAAAAAAACACTGAAGTTGAGTTAATTAAACAAATGCTAATGCCTTGGGTTTAACTTAGACCAAGCTAGATCCAAGGACATTTTTATCTTTCTGCAATAAAATAAACCAATTTTGTCAACCTGCCAAAACTAGCCTGCTCTGCTTGACAAGATAAATTACTGAGACTATTAGATTAAAGGGGTGACATTCAAGTGAGGGATTCCCTCACCATTTACTTGAATATCTCCCTAGATTAAAATAGTGGTTCTTGTAAAAAATTACAGATGCTTGTTTTTGGCAATTAAAAAGATATTTAGTCAAAACCCCCCATTTCTTGTCAAGTTAGACGGTTGGATCCAATCTCTCTCCTTCAAACCAGATCGGATCAACTTACTTTTTACTAGGAGTGGCCAATGGGTCTAAATGGGTTGGGTCAACCTGTTTTGTCCACAAGTTGAAGCACACCCAATTCAACCCTATTTCAGAATGGGTTAATTAGCTCCAACTCGCACTCGCTAGGTCAACCTGTTTAGCACGACCAACCCAACTTGTAGAAGTTTGGCCCAAGCCCAGCCCATTTCAAGTATTTAGGATACTTTTGAGTTTGGTCGTACAAAAAGAAAGCCCAAAGCACTCACCAGATCGTTTAAATTAGAGGGTTTAGTGAAATCCAACATCACTTACTTTTAGTGGTCTTGTTATTTGAGAATTCCTTGCAAGTGGACCAGAACAATATACACATAAAAATGTTAAATTAGAGATCTATCATTTGTAATCATTTTACATATGTAAATGATTCACATGTATAGTGGTCGTGCATTATCATGTTTGTTTGTGAATACACATGTAGTGTGAAAATGGAGTTTAAGGTCATTTTCATGCCAAAATCTTCACACAAAAATGCAAAAGGCGCTAGTATAAGTCTTCTTATACAGTGATTGCATTCTCGTGGGCCCTATTAACTACTTTTTTTCCCTATAGGCCCCATATTTGTAATACTAATCATTTAGCCTGTTTACTGAACTATAAAACTCAAGACGTTGATTATCTTAAATCTTCATAGATTCTGAGTAGTTTATAATAAAGTCCTAAGCCATAGATCTAATTTTTGACTTTTTGCCTCCGCAGCCCCCCAATTCATGACTTGAACCATTCGATATTTTTGTATTAATAGTAAATATTGCGAAACTTTGTTTCATATCTTAATTCTTTATGGATTTTGAAAATTACACGAACTTTCAAAAAAAAAAATCTAAATAGTTCTAAAACCGTTGGATTAATTCATTTACCCATGCAAAAATGGTGATTTTGACAAACGCCAATATTCTCTCAAGGGAGGCCGGAATGATGTCTCGATCCAAATGTTAATGAACAGGGGGATTGGGGGGACCCAAAAATCAGGACCCCTTAGTTTTCATAGCTTCTAACTATTAAGAAGGAATATACATCCGTAGGAAAAATAAAATAAGATTTCCCAACAAACATTAAAATGTGTTTCACTTATGCAACACTTTCATGCCTAAAACTCATTTTTCTACCACAAGTGTAAATGCCAAACTGACTCCTAAGCACAAAACCTATAAAATAATCAGCTGTTGGGTTTTGTTTTGCATATGTTTTTTTTTTATTTTATTTAGGGTTTTTTTACAAAAAAAAAAAGGCTTTAAATATCTTTATACCTCCAAAAGTTTCCTCAAATACATAAAATGCCCAAAAGCATCCTATACAGTGTACTTTGGCATTTCCCGAACTCGCCCTACAACCCAATTGTCGCGACATTGAGACTTAATTTCACACATTGAAGTAGATTTTTGTTTTCAGTTGTCGAACTCGCGACATCATCAACCCCTTTATCATGACATTGAGACTTGATTTCACCCATTGAAGTAGATTTTCTTTTTAATTACTGAACTCGCGACATCGAGACTTGATTTTGCCCATTGAAGTATTTTGAGGAAAGTATTTTTTTTTTCAATTCTCGAGCTCTCGAGATCATCAACCCTTTTGTAGCGACATCGAGACTTGATTTCGCGCATTGAAGTATTTTGATTTCCGAGGATTATTTTTTTTCTTTTTTGTTTCAATTCTCTAACTCGTGACATCATCAACTCTTTTGTCACGACATCGAGACTTGAATTCACACATTAAAGTATTATTTTGATTTTTTATTTCAATTCTCAAACTCATTAGTTTATTCCGGGTATCATCAATCCCCTTCTCGCGACAATCTAAATGCACCTCCATGTGCAAAATACTTCAATGTATAAAATCAAGTATGGATGTCGAGAGAACGAGATTTGTGATATCTTGAATAAACTAACGAGTTCGAGAATTGAAACAAAAGAAAAATCATCGAAATACTTCAACGCGCGAAACCAAGTCTTAATGTTGCGACAAAGGGGTTGATGTCGCGAGTTCGATAATCGAAAAAAATAATAATAATCTACTTCAATGTGTGAAATCAAGTATCGATGTCGTGACAATTGGATTGAAATGCAATTTTGTGTAGAAACACCAAAGTATACTCTATATGATGCTTTTGGAGGTACAAGGATGATTGAGGGTTTATTATTATTATTATTATTTTGGTAAAACCCCCTTTCATATATTTTTATCTTCTTTACATTTAAACAGTAGTAAAAGTTAAAAATAAACAGTAGTAAAAGTTAAAAAATAATTTTATCTGCTTTTGAAGGAATTACTGCAGAATTGAAAGTTAAAACCCTCTCCTCCCCTCGGCCCTTTCTACTAAGCAGAGAAGCGTTCTTTCTCCTTATTCCATTGAAATCAAGAGACAAAACTGCTCTGTTTTGATTGTTTTGGTTAAGATTTCCCAGAAGATGGAGCAGGTTGAAGAAGCCCCACCGCCACTATCTTCATGTTCCACCCTCCAAAATCAACAACCCAACGGTTCATCTCTTCTCTCCAACAAGGAAGGAGGAGGAGGAGAAGACAAAGAACTTCGTCGACTCCTCCTTCCAGACTCTCTCAATCTACCCCACACACCACCTTCTGCAACCGACTCCAACTTCGTCACCTACTTCGCTCCAGGTACAATTACAAACATACTTTCATACAAATACATAAATAACTGAAATAAAAAAGACCCATGAATTGGATTCCTTGTTAGATGATTCTTTGCTATTTTCCTTTGAAATTGGATTTCCAGACTTTCTCAAACCCGGTCACGATCAATATATATACCGCCATGCCAATGGGTAAGATAAAAATCGAATCTTTATGTCTGTTCGCCTGTTGTTTTTTGTCAATTGGATGTTGGATTGAAATCAGAGATTTCTGAACTGGGGTTCCATTTTTTTTTTGAATGTAGGTTGTGTGTGATTGGATTGGCCCCAACTCATGTTGCCCTGGTGGAGAAAGGGGGAGTTACTGCTGTTGATTTTAATGTTGGGAAGTCCGATCGCAGTGAGAACAAGGTTACAGGAAAGCGCAAAAGGGTAAAAGATTTTTCTCTTGTGAATTTCTGTCTCATATGGTGATAGAAGATGTTATAGAGCCATAACTGCCAAGATATGTACTGTTATTTGATTCTAACTGTCGTTGCCACTGTTGTTTAAACATTGGAAATTGAAGTGCCAAATATAATTGTTGGGAAAGAATGAAAAGAAAAAAAAGAGTAGAAGAAAAGGATGCACTCTAATAACCAAAAGTGGAAGTTAGTTCTTTTATAGTCGGATTTTCACCACATGAAGAAAATAATCAGGTTGTTAGTAATTCATAATATGACAAAATTATTGGACTTGTTAGGTTAGATGTTATCATTGAAGTTTTTAATGAACTTAAAAGGCAAACAATGTAGTGGTATGGTACAAATGATTGTATAGTATATAAAGATGATAGAAACTGTCTTATTGGTCAACTTTGACATGAAATCTGAATGGTGGTATTCGACCCAAGTACACCAACAAATTGAACCAAGGAGATTTCACAAAAGCTCTAGAATGTTTTGGATTCGATTTTGACCGGCGGTTATAATTTTGACCGCAAGTTATTCAGTTTTCAAAACTCTTCTCCCCACTCATGCAACTACCTACTTTATCTCATTATAATCAAAATCACTTGTAACCACTCCCCACTTTTACTTTATTGCAAAAGCTCCATTTCAATCCAAGTTCTGCATTTCCCTTTCTACTCAAATTCTCCTCTTTCTGCCACTAGCTCTTGAATTGCAGAATAAGGTACTCTCACAACCTTCCTATTCTTTAGTTTATTTCTTCTAAAATCTATGAACTTTTTAATGCATGAATATTTAAATTACAATGTTGGCCATATCCGTGCTGAGCACGGGTTATTGTGCTAGTGTAGAAATTAGAGAAGAAAGACTGTATTTCTTCATTCATTCTTTTCAAATACTACATAGAATGGTTTCCAGAAATCCCTACCCAAAAAGTGGTTTCCACTAACTGAAAAAGTTGTCACTCAGTTGTACACACAAAAACTGAAAAAGAAAGACTGCAAATTTTCATTCATTCATTTCAAAGACTACATATAGAATTAGATAGACTGGTTTCCGGAAATAACTCCCTAAAAGTGGTTAACTTACTAACTACATATAAGTGGTAGAGAAAGAAGCTCGTTACAGCACCTACACAACTAACACATAAACACATGTTTTGTAAATAAGATAAACAAAGTTACCCACTGTTAAGATAAACAAAGTTACCCACTATTTAACCTCATATGTGATTACACAGTAGCTGTGCATATGCAAAATACCCTAATTTTTGACAGACTTCTCATCTGGACAGACCATTCGGTCAATGATATTGATGTCCCTTATGATTTGCAAATGGCCCAATTATCATTTAGTTCAGAGTGAAACTCTCTGTCAGGTCAAGGTCACCTTGTTCACATACTGATCTGACTCAGATTCTATCTTGGAGTTAAGAAGATGAATTCCAATCCATAGTTGTCAATTTTATTTTGGAGATGGTTTTGTTTTGCCTCTAAAATGGAATGTTTCTATGTTCCAGCTGTTTCAATGTTACATTTCATCAAAGAGGTGGGAAAACTCTATAAAATCAAAAAAGGGAAATGATAACGAGTTTAGATTTTCCATTAAATACATTTTGCATACCACTCTGTATTTATACCTTTCAAATCATCAATCACTATAAGTTTTTTTTTTTTTTTTTTTTTTTTTTTTTTTTTTTTTTTTTTTTTTTTTACAGTAGAGTAAGGTGTTAATGTATGGAGAAAGCTTTATTTTTTCAAAAATCCTAATCTACATGCTTTATGCCCTCCATATGATTAAGCATAGGAAAGAGGGGGCAATTTGATATTTTTACCCATTTTCCATGCTTAATCTGGTGATAAAGTGAGAGAAAGAAATCGCCAACACACTCATGGTTGAGTGGTGTTGACACCTTGGTGTCACACACATGCTTAGGGATCGATTGGGTAGTATCACTCCTGGCCAATGGGCCTGCCTAGCAAATAAAAAAAAAGTGCGAGAAAGAAATCGATCTTTAGGAATAGGCCTTTTTTTTCCATTTCAGTCCATTTTGTCAATTTCAGGCTGTTTTGGCTGAAACAGGCCAAATTCTAACCAAGATTTTTATGGTTGTATTTCATTTTAGAAACGAAACATTTCGGCCAAAATGTAAAGAAAATTATTACCGTTCTGCAATCTAGTAGTGAATAATTGAACATTATTATGATCTGAGTGATATTCTAACCAGTAGCAATTGTCAGGGTTTTTTTTTTTTTTTCCAATGGTCTTTCTTGACAAGAAGTGGGCCCACAGTGCAGTTTTTCTTAGCTAGACGTGGACTTAAATTTCTGTCACTTGTGTATAATCCTTTATCATGATATCCTATACTACTCTGAGAGGTTCTGTACCTATTTACTTGAATCACTTGTTTGCCCTGGTAGTTCTGAATTCTGATATGTTGTTCCACAGAGCGTATGTCTTTTTTGAATGGGTAATAGCTACCTCTAGAGATGCTACCACAAAATTGCACGCCATGTATTTTAGCAGAATTTTTTTGAAGATAAAATGTGGATCAATTTCTAGACAAAGATGTGCCTTAAATTTTATTCAAGCATTTGACTAATCCCATGAAAGCTTTTACGCAGAATGCACAACATTTGGAACCCAACTCAGCTTTATGCAAAGTGTTTGCAAATGAAAATTTTTATATTGTCAGGTTTGATATTTCCCACAATCTTATTTTTCTCCTCATGTCTCATAATTTAGCAAATTTTTTTTATATTGTCAGGCACTATGTTATTTTTCTCCTCATGGCTCATATTTACTTTTATTTTTCCCCCCTCATGGCTTACAAATTTACTAAGTGAGATTGGCTGCTTTTGGCAGATGTTGTGTTAAAGGCTTCCTGTTAGAAGTGAATGATAGGCTAATCAAGCAACCTGGATTGCTCAACTCATCCGTGAGTCTAAATTGTTTGTGCATTTTTTCATGTCAAAACTTTTGGATTTCTAATATTCATATCAATTGCTATACTTTAGCCTGCCAGAATCTTTTTTTCCACCTTAATCGATCTTGCTTCCAAGTTTCCATGAGATGGTTAGTTATGCATGTTGTCGTGCAAAATTGCTGAAAATTATTTACCCTTCTATTTTCAGCCTCTTAGGAGAATTGATTTGTGGTCACAATTTTGAGTTTGAGTGCCTTGTGCCTTTATAATACAATTTGACCCATCTTTTCTACTCCTATTTGAATTTTTAAATTCAAGTTAAAATGTGAAGAAAATGATCAAAAGAAGAATAGAAGTGTAGTATCTTTCAGAAGATGGAGATAGTTGAGATTCTCTCTCAGGTATTCTACTCTTATAAGCATCCAAGGTCTAATCTTTTGTCTAAAGCATTCATAATATCTGTTGAGAACCTCTCTCAGGTATTATACTCTTACAAGCATCCAAGGTCTTCGTGTTTTCCTAAAACATTCATAATATCCCTTCATTTTCTATCTAGAAAGGGTGTTTTCCCTTTGTCATCCTGGTGGGAAAGAAAATCTATTGTCGTTTCTGTCCTATTTTCCATTTAGGAGATGAGATATAGAAATCACTCTCCTAAAAGAGAGAACATTGGGTAAAAGGAGGAGATACAGAAGTGTTTTTTTTTTTTTTTCCTATTGTTTTATTTATTTCTTTTCCCCTTCTGGTAATGGGTGATTATGTAATCACATAATTGGTTAGGCAAATCTGACACCGGCATTGTCCTCAATTAAGTCAGTCCAGGATCTCCCCCATAGAGACAGGAGACCTTAACCATCATGCAAGTTGCATGGTTGGCAAAGATCGTTGGTTCATCTCTTTTACTGTCAAATCGCTCTTCTAGAAGAGAGAAAATATTGTGTAAAGGGAGGAGTTATAGAAGTTTTTTTCTTCTAATTATTTATTTATATATTTATTTTTCTCCTTTTGTTAATGGGTGATTACATAATCACATATTTGGTTAGGCAAGACTGAAACCAGCATAGTCCTCAAGTTAAGTCAGTCCAGGATCTCCCTCAAGCTGGCTGGAGACCCTTATCACCTTAACCAGCATGCGAGTTGCATGGTCGGCAAAGATGGTTGATTCATCTCTTTTACTGTCAAATTATAGAAACTTTCAAAAAATCTTCTTCAAAGCTTCATTCATTAAGATCTATGGTCTAGGAACTGTGACTCCAAAATCAATTTTTCATTGGCATGCTCAACTGAGCATTTTCAAGCTGCACCCATTGGAGTGCGTGCACGGCTGCACGCGCGCATGGGGCTAGGTTGCACTGCCCCTCTTACCTTTTGAAGCATTGGAAGGGGAAATGCTTCGCTTTCTGGCAGAATATACCTTTGGCAATGGTGATAATTTTGAAGAAGTTCTCTCTTGGGCATGGTTTAAATAAATTTCTTAAGAAAATATATCAGTCTGATGCAGCACACCACAAGGTCCCCTGACTCAATGCCTGGTTCTCACCTTCTAAGAAAAAATCCCTGATGCAATGCACCAAGGGATTCCTAGGAATGACAATTTGCTGTACTACCACAACCATATGTTATGTAATGCAAATTGAAAATTTTATGGAAAACCTATATTGTCACATCTTTGGTAAATTAATTACCTTGTGTTGATGATCATTGGAAATTTTTACCTTAATTACAAGGTCATGTGATGCTTTTCCTTACAATTGGTGTGTGATTCCTTGTTGATATAAAATACAGTTTTGAGTGAGCTATTGCCTTTTTGTGACACAAATTTGTTGCTATGTACACTGCAGGCGGATAGAGAAGGATATATTGCAATCATCATGCCGAAACCAGCAGATTGGCTCAAGATCAAGAACTCATTGTTAAGCCGGGAAGACTACAAGAAGTTGAGAGGTCTTTGCTAACGAGTTCTGAAGGTATTTCTTATGTGTGTGGTTGTCATTCCTTCAGGGCCTGTTTGGACGTACCTTCAATTCTCCCATTTGAATGTAGCTGCAAACTGAGTCCCTGGTACAGCAATGGGTCAGTTGGGTAGTGCATACAGAGTATTAGGTGAAATTCCGGCTTCCTTTTTCGGTCCCAAATCAGCAGTGGGATAAGAACATTCACCACTTCCAGTTTTGACTGATCAGATCTTGTTCATTATGGAAAGCAGGAACATCAAAACAGAGGTTAAATTATAAATTATTGAATTTGGTTTCATTGCATCTTCATCAAGAATTCCTTAATACTTATTGCAAGTTAAAGAAAAAAAAATCTGCTGTACTTGTTATAAATGTTTTAACTTTTCAAAGAGAGGGAATGGACTGATTCCACACCAATGTGTTATCTCCCTAAAACTCTTTGGGGAATGAACTTTTGCTATTAAAAAAACTTTTGAGTTTGCTATGTGCCTAACATTGCATTGTTGTATCAATGCCTGTCTTGCTTTGATATCATATATCACAGGTTTGTGTGTTTTACCCTTTTCTCTTTCCAAGAATAGAAGAATAGTGGTTGTTAGAAATTAACAGTTTTTTTCCTTAAAAAAGGATGATTATTGGATATGAAGTACAGTGGTCGGGAAACTCAATAATAGGGTTAGTAACAATGCGCCTATATAACGAGACAAACTCTAGCATGGAACAACAAAAGAAAATGCTATCAACATTCAACACTACCTATCTTGCTAGTTTTCCTTATATTTGAATTGTAGATGGATTATATTGAGCTATTTTTGCCTTTGTATAGTTTTGCCTTTATCTTGCCATTTATAAGTCATTTACACAGTAGGGTCCAGTTGAATGAAGTCATTGCTCACTTTAATCAACTTACTTCTCTGTCTTCTTAACAATAAACTTTGCACTACATGCTGATGAAAGGATGGCTAAACTGAATTCTTGGAACTTGCATCGTCACCTGGAACTACAATACAGTGCTGTTCTATTTCTTTCCAACTTTAGAGTCGAGTTGCCATGAGGTAACCTCAGGGATTTTTTGGAAAGGTAGGATGGAATCACTGATCTGCAAGTGCAAAGTTCTGAACCCTAAGATGGAACAACATCGTGAGGCTTGCAACTTTGAATTGTTATCCATGGCTGCTCAGCTATGGTAGATCAAACTGTTAAAAGGCTCATTTGGATGTTTGCAAACAAAGTGCACGTATACCAGTTTAAGCATAAATGAGGGTTCATGCATTTGGATTGTCTGAGTTCCCTGTAAATCGAAGTTGTTTTACAGAGTGCAGGTAATTAGATCTATAGATGTATGGAGTCCAGGGTAACTAAGTTCCAAGGATCCAAAGAGAAGAAAGCAGCCGAGTGCGGGGAGGGGGTTGGTTTTTTGGGAGGAAGGGAGGTGGTTGAAGGTTGGTTAAGGTCCTTAGGGTTGAGTTTTTTTTTTTGGGTCGGAACAGGAAGAAGGAATTTACATGATTATATTATAACTAGAAAGCCACAAAATCTACCCCAGTTAAGTTCACTAGGTGAGTTTAAACCCATAACACGGGAGTTTTCACGTCTCTTGCCAAAAAGCCCATTTTGGATCTCCTTAAAGTTGATTCTAGGTACATAGGTTTTTTGTAAAGGACGGTTCATGCATTTGAATTACTTGAGTTACCAATGCTTTAGTTTAGAAGAAACATTTTGATGTCGCTTTGATAACCTTGGTACCTATACAGCCATTAAACTTGGGGACCTGTATAAACTTGGGGGCCCTTAAATGGATCATCATGAAAATGGATCATCATGATCATTGGATCATGTTGGTCTTGTATGTGACTGTAAGCCACATTAAGTATTTTACAATATGGCTTGGAGCCCAAAAATAAGGATGCTATCAGGTTGGGACCTACAAAAGGGGTTGCATGTTATAAGCTGGCCAACCATTCCCTGCTAATTTTTTCTCCAAAAATGTCCAAATTCTAACGATTATTTTTTTGGCAAAACAATACACTAACCACTTGAAAACAAAGGAGGGCACTTTTATTGTAATGAGATGGATACTGTAGTATACTTAATAAGTACTGTTATGCATTGAGCATAACTAACACTGTGAAAATTACAAAGGTGCCAAAAATTGAAAAGAAGAGAAGACCACACAATATTTGAATCATGACTGTTGGTGCTATTGGTGCTCTTCCATTTCCTGTATCACAAGCCTCCTTGCTTTGTTAATGGTAAGAAAGCAAAGATAGACATGCTCTTCTAGCTCTTCCAGCTGCTCTAGAAAGCCAGCCTCACTGCTTCTAAGCTCCTTCACTGCTTCTTCAATCAGGTGTATCTTTCCATTCCTTAAGCATATACTCATCACAGCTTTACTATGCTCGATTTCATCTTGCAACCTCATCACAAGTCGACTCATTGTATCAAAATCCCTGTTGAGTATAAATGCACCCTTTGCAGCCGCATCGAGCTGTGCACCAAGTCGAGTGAGTGGTTTCCCTCCGAGCTGGTGCAACGATTCGAACCTCCATTTCACAAATGGGGTTGAGGAGCACATCACAACTGGCATCACCAAAAGACCGATGAATGCATGAGTGGTGAGGACTAGTGCTACAATTGCAAGTGCAGCGCATGCAATTACTAAGCTTGTTCCCAAGGTATTCTTGAATAATCCAATCAACTTCGCCCTTTTCATGATCTTTCGATGCGTGCATGTAAGTTGGTCTAGCATTTGCCCATAGAGGTCATGGATTTGCTGGAATTGCATTGGATTGGAGCCTGAGAGGGGGTTCTCAAGACCAACAAATGAAGTGAACTGCGCACATATGAATAGACATTGCTCTTTGGTGTAATTAGCAGTGGTTAATTTGAGAACCCTTTGAATTATACGATAATTGGCGCGAGTTTTATCGATGCATTGGAGGAGGAAGCCACAGATACTGCAGGCCTCCACACTGCCTTCAAAGTAGTCAAGGAGGAGGGTTTGGAGAGCTGGAGATTCATGGATCATGTTCAGTACAGCTTCTTGCGTTGGTTCAAGAAGGTAATCAGAGATGTGTAGATAGGTAGGCAAGGGAGATATTGAGAGGCGCTCTTCAATTGTTGTCCTTCTCTGGCCTTGAATTTTGTTCCATATTTCAGTGTAGGATTTAGTCCTGAAGGCCTCCATGTATTCCTCATTCACATTTATACTGTTGTGCATGTCGTCCAGGTGATTCCTTGAAGGTTTACCTAGTACAACATTCAAGATTTTAGAGTCTTTTAAAAAGATTAAAAAAAAATCCCATAAAGAACTACCAAAAAAAAACATATACATGATCCATAAATCTTAAAAATGTGAGAGTATACTCTACTTTCAGAAGAGCTTAAAATCAGTTCATACTTCATACTTCATGAACGACACCACAGTGAGATCCACCTGAGAGGTCATTAAGGACATATTGTGTAGTGTTTGTGTGGCTGTTCTTCTTCTTCTTTTTCCAGAAGTGTGGATTGTAAAAATTTTGTTTCAAACTGCAGTAAAATTTGCGTTGGGTGCGGCCGCTTTTTTACGAGAAAAAGCGAAAAAAAGGTTAAAATTTTCATGCTTCCATGGAAAAGCTGTTCCTACAAGGGATCGGAAAAGTCTTTTCCACGCAAGAGGAACAAAGCTTGCAAAAATGGTTTTATGCAAATGTACACAAACGTACCCGAAATGTAAAAAAAGGGAGTCCTCAAATAAATGTACTATTTTTTCCTTTTTACCTTCAAGGAAAACATGTTACACAAACATGTCCTAAAGAACTAGATGACGATGAAAGGGCTTATATACAGATATGGTTAAAATAAAAATGCTTGGTAGAAGTTCAAATGTTCTTGAAAAAGAGATGGGGAAGTGATTAAAACATCTTAATGTATAAAAATCCAACTACGAATATAGTAGGGTTCAAATTGGGTTAAATAGGGAATGAGACCTTAGGTGGACCTACATGAATTGTTAGTCATTCTATTAATCCCACGAGCATCATTTCTCATGCGATAAAAGTCTGAATATGATTGTGCGTGCTCCCACTTTTGCACCCGCCCATGATGTTCCAAATGGCTCATGTACATGTTCATACCACATGCTCCCCATGTGCCCCACCCTCCCCTCCAATAAAATGAATTGGCAATCTTCCAAAATTCACTTCGATTGAATGCAATTTATGCATTGGGGAGTTAATTCATCATATATTTTAGATATGATTAACCCAATGATGGTTTTATTTCACTTTTGAAGTGAATTCTTTCATGATGCTCTCTCTCTCTCTCTCTCTCTCTGATGCACTGAATCAGATGGTGCAATGGGTACAATGAACCCTAGATTGCCCAACTGGGGCCAAGGATGATCATGATGGAGGTGGAGGATGAAAAGATCCCGATGAGATCCATAGGTGTAGAATATCAAGTCCATTAGATTATCCTAACTCCTTGATCTATGTCGATCCTCAAATTTAATTATCTTATAAGGCATCATTTTTATGGATTTCAGTTCATTATCTGTGAGGGATAGATAGAATAAGTGTCTAATTTGGCCTTGTGGCAATTAGGATTGCAGGTCAGGTGGTCTCAGGAGGCAATTTGATCATAGTTGGTTCATCTTAGGTAATCTAAATGGCGCTGACGAGTAGCTGTTATGTAGTTAGTAGCTTTTGTGTATTCTCTCTCTCTCAACTGACCCTCATAATTGAATGAAATAAGAGAAGCAGCAAAGCCTCAAAACCACCAATTCCCTGTGAATTCAGTATTGAAACCAATCTAACTTAATTAACATTATACCTTTAATGTCCCTAACCAGCTAAAACCAATCTAGCAAAAGTTAACTTACCAAAAATAAAAGTGTTAAAACTTAAATCACAAAATGAATGCTGTAAAGCCGACAAACTTTGGGCCCTCTTAAGTCTATGGTGATTGTCCTAACATTGAGATGGTTTTGGGTTTATCCCTTACCCACATCATGGCAATATTCCTGTCTCCTCTAGTGGGTCTTTAAGTAGGAGTGGGTTGCACTTTTAGAAACTAATCCAATTCTTTTTTCACATACCACCTCTTAGTATATTTTGGCTAAGGGAGGTGCTCCTATGAGAGACACTCTCACCAAGTTTATGAGAGATGGGTGGGGGCCCTCACTTCCATATCCACTCTCACCAACTTAAATGCAAGGACCCCCAAACTTAAATGTGAGGGCCCCCACCTTATCTCTCATGATAAGGTGAAAGTGTCTCTCACAAGAGCGCCTCCCTTTGGCTAAATATATGTTGGTAGCTATATGGATAAAAACATTCTATATTCGAATTCATATCACCACAGAACGACTTGTGAATATGCATGTTCATGTCTAGACGCACGCATTTGCCAATACACCGACATGCACCCTATCATTTACTTTCTTAGTTCTCATTTTCATATTATTTGGGGTACTTTCTAGGTTTATTTCTAATTTACGGAATGTTTGTTTGGAGATATTTAAAAATTAATGTCTGAAAAATATCTAAAATTTTCAAATGTTGTCCTCCAGCTAGATTCATGAATTTTTTTAAAAATTATAAATCAAATAGAGAATTTCAAATGTTTGGGGACAACGATGGACTCCCTGTCAGAAATTCCCGATAGCAATAAATCCCAAAAGAAATTCTCTCAAACAAATGCCCCCTTAGCTAATCACACTTGAGGTCATTAGATTATATGAAAATACTATAACAGTAAGTGAGAAAAGAATTTTCAGATTGTTTTTTTGATTTGAGAATTATCTCTTTAAGTTGGGTTGGCTTATTTTAAATTGAGAATTATCTCATTGCACTAAACATTTGGTTTAATTAGCTTTATTAAGTACTCTGAGTTAGTAATAAACTTGGCATCAATTGCAAGATCAATGAAGGGTGTGGATCAATGATGTGGCAGCCACTGGACCCCCTTTGCTGAATTGGAACATAGATATTCATAATTCCCATTAAATCATGTACTGTATCGTTTACTATCCTCTAATCATACTCTTAATTTCATGCAATAAATACATTCTATTAGAAAATAAAAGGTTAAGAAAAGTGGATAAGATAGGTTTTCAATATTCAGTGATGAAAGAAATATCATTCAATTTATTCCAGGATTTAATGCCAGATTTAATTTGCTCAAAAGATGTTAAACACTTGAACAAAGCAATAAAGGGTAAAGTGATAGATTTTCGATCTTAAAAATAATACAAAAAACTATGGATTATATTTATTCTATATTTGCAACACAAATACAAATAAAATCTCAATATTAAACATCAGTTGCACCCCTGATCATTAATTGGACAAAACAGGTTAATTTCACAACATGGAAATGAGTTTAAGCCACCACTGCCAACAAAAATCTATTACATGCATGTCTCTGAAATTAAGTTGGTAACCAAGATATAGTTAAAAATTCTTTTGTGAAAAAGGTATCAAAAGAAGAAAAATGGTTTATTTTGATTTGGAATATGAATCCCAATAGAGTTTCACTCAAATGAAAGAGGGTGACATCCAAACACATGGTAGAAGTGAAATCATTTGCAAACAATCTAATTTTATTTCATACATATGATCAAATCAAGAGCTTAAACAAAGAACTGCAATGGAAGGCAATATAAGTTATATGCACAACTCACCTTTGGACATCTTCTCCTTCTCCTTTGCCAAACAACATCTCAACAACTTGGGCCACATTCCTTCTTCTTCCTCTTTCAAACAAGAGAACATCTGAAACAAAAACAAAATAGTAAAATTAAGAAAATTATGTGATTCTTGTAGGAAACCACCAACCCAACTCCCTTCTTCTCCTTCTTTCTTGAGATTTGCTCCTTTTTTTTCTTGGTTTTCAGAAGGTCCAAAGAGAGCTTTCGCTTCTGCTGCAAAGCAAATGAAATGAAAGGAAGAGGATTTAAAGGACTCTCACCGCCTTTGATGTTTCATACGATTCTCCTACAAAAGCTCTTTCCTTACGCTTCCGAGAAAGCCTTCACGTGAATTTATAAGGAAGCAAGAAGCCCATTTTGCGGATTAGTCCTTGGATATACATGAAATTATACTTACACCCGTCCTTCTGTACAGTGGGCCGGCCACAATCTTCCTGAGACTCTACTATCTGTCAATAGCCCACAGGCCAGTCTTCTGATCTGGTTGGTTTGTTTGTGGTAAACTGTTTGATCATAGAAGACGTGGGTTTTGTGCAGTGGGCCATCAATGGTGGGTCAATCACATAAACATAAAGGGAAATTTTTCATTGAGATCCCTGGACTTTGTTTTTACTACAAAAAAGTGCTTGATGAATGGGTATTTCTAGGAAAGTCCATTTAGTTTGAAAAAAATAGATGACTGGGTCCCTCATTTTATAGCGGCACCGTCCCTCAAAAATCTGGTCGAAACCAAAATCAAGCTCGAGCTTGCTTTGATTAAAATCGAGCCTAGGAAAGCAGGTTTGAGTGACAATGCATATGTAACATGCTTAAGTCAACTTAATCCCATATATCTCAGACAATATACTAACAAATCTGTATAATATTTTTGTTTAAGAAGATCTTATATGATAACCATGAATTTAAGTGTCCTTTTTAATGATCGAACTACTTTGGGTCACTATTAACAAAAGGAAAGGCCTCTATGACTACAAGGAATAGTAGTTTGTAATGTTATGGATAGGCCTATATATGCCAATCAGGTGATTATTCAAGCCAATACAGGTTTGTCATTAGAAAGATATTAGTTTCTCATGTTAATTTCTTTTGTATCAAGTTTATTTTGTTGTGAAACTACAAATGTGTTTGTATAAAAAAAGTATGTGTGTATCTCATATGTATATGTATGCATGTACTTAAAAATATGGTTTATTGGGTGTGTTTATATCCAATAAACCACTCAATAAATGGATAGTTGACACCGTGCACATAATTATGTGTTTACAATTTTACATCCCTGGTATGAAGTGACCTAATTAATAAAAAAAAAAATCATGTTCAACAAGACTATTTTAGAATAATTACAGATCCTCTAGACCTTTTTCTATAACTCAAGACAATGATCGATTGGGGCCTTTTTGAAGAAAAACTTCCTACTGAAACAAGCAAGGGCATCCCCCAATGCCAGATTGAGGTCGGGGGGCATGCAATTTAGTGCACTCCTGCCCTATGACATGCATTTCTTTTTCTGCAAGCTTTTTACCGGTCTTGTATGAAAAAATCACATGCTTTTCTCTCTCCTCATCCAATTCCCAAATGTATCCAAGCCCACTTCTCCATCTTTGATCAAGTCTTGATCACAATCTCTTGGTATCTGCTCTTAATTATCTCTTAAACATATTTTACAAGCTATATTTATCACATTGTGTTTGATTAAAAGGGTTGTTGCATGGCTTCAATTGGGTCGCAAAATCAAGCACATGCTGCCGTATTACCTCCAAATATTGAAAAGGAATATTCCTACACATTGATAATCACCGAACCTTTCATTGGAGGAAACCCTCTTATACGGGCTATTAATCAACGACGGATTTAGAATATTCATTTTGATGGTGCGGGCAATGTTCCAATGAAAAGGTTAAACAATATTAATATATAAATTTTTAAAAAATTATCTAAAGAGTTTTTCGAATCTCGCGCGTGCGACCGCACCCACGTGCAGACACTTGGGTCCGCCACTACTAATAACAACCCCATGCAAGATATATATATATTCAAATTCAAAATCTATTAAATCTCTAACTAGGGGTGGGCCCAAGAGTTGGGATTTGGGGCAGTAGCCACCGTCGTACCTGAAAAAAGCCCGAAAGGGGTTATGGGGGAGACACTCAATGCTAACCCTGTCAGAAATAAGCCCTTGTCCCCTCTCAAAGTAATATTATGACCATTGCTCACCCCCCTCAAATGAAAATTCAGGTTATCCAATGTCTCTAAACAACCTAATTCAATATCATCTCTAACACATATGACCTCTCTTAGATTTAATTTTGACATAGAAAATTACAATTTAACAATAAACATCACAACTCTTATAATTGAGTGACATTACAATGAGTAGCAAATAATGAAGCTTGTTCATCAATCCAATGTGCTATATATATATATATATTTATCTTTATCATAGTATCGAATAAAATCTCGAGTCTAATCTCTGGGTCTTCCATCTATACAGTTCAGAATTATAACCACAATCATCCTCTTAGCCTTATTTCATTAATTAAATATTGGGTTCAAAGTTCCACCACTATATTACATTCTTTCATACATACTTAAAGATGAAAACTAAAAACCTTAAGTTGTTTTTAATTTTCAGGTATAAGCAAAACCGAAGTAGTTAGAGTAGAACTTTAGTCTAGCAAGAACTTTCTTCATAGTCAATCAATAGTAAATACAACCCTCCTCTTTTATTCCAAAAGCATATATGCAACAAACACAACTCTCCCCTAGGCTTTTGATTGACACATGACACACAGTTATAGATGGCAGAAAAGGCTAGGATCCCCCATCATCTAAAACAATTAGCTCTGAACTCCTGATAATGTTTTTATCATCCCTATATTTGGTACATGGAAGATATCATATATTTTCAAGCCCTCTGCCATGAATATTTTTCATGCTCTCTCTCTCTCTCTCTCATATGTGGTTTTGCGTGTTTGCTTTGACGTGGGGTGATGCCAATGAGAAGTCACCGAAGCCAAAGTAATCCCCTGTGCAAGAAACTAAAGAACCATTACAAGAATAGAAGGAAGCCTCTCATGACAAGGTTTGTTTGTGATCAGGATTGTAGACACGTGTGCATGGATGATATCTGACGCTTGAAGTGATCTTAATACCATGAAAATCATCTCATCAGAGAAATGCTATTAATGGGGAGATGGCAAGACGTGTACGAGTAGGCAGAGAATAAAGAATAGAGACCCCATTCACTATTGCAAACAACACATGTCTCATGTCTGATTAGAGGGATGGATTAGCTGTGGATGATATCTCCCTTCTCTTTCTCTCTGCCTACTCTTTGTTGAAAAACAAGATAGACACGTGGTGTTTTAGATTGGCACCAGCTCACAGACACGAAACATGTATTAATTATTGTTAGTTATTAGCTTGGACAGTCTTGGTCAAGATGCATGACGTACGTGTAAGGGACCTCATCACGTGGGGCCAAGAACAGATGTGACAGTGCTGCGTGTGATGTAAATGGGTCTCCAATGTTTCGATTTCTTGAGGTTTCCACCGGTTAAAATCCAGGTTTAGAGCCTTATTTAGACCCTGATAAGTCAATATGTTTGGTCTGAATTTCATCTTTTCATTAGTAATTCCATATACAGAACCAAGAAACTAGTTCCAAACCGATTCCAGTTTGTGTTGGTTCCAGGTCCTCTATGGACTCGGATCGAAACCGACCCGTTTACATTCTCAAGTTCTAATAGCTATAAGGTGGGGCCCATCATCATGCAATGCCCACATCATAAAATCTATAACAAAACTGCCTTTGGGGGCCTTTTAAATTCCGGCCATGGATTCATATGAACATTATTTTTTTTAGTAATCCATCCAAGGGGGGTGGAGCCCAAGAAAGAGCATGCACAAGCGGAAAGAAGGCCCAAAGAAGTGGAAAAGGAGCCTGCACAAATGGAAAGAAAGCCCACACAAATGAAAAACAGGTGGTTTACTCATGGTTCGAACCTTGAGCAGTTAGGTGAGAATTGCCACCACTTACCAGTGAGGTAAGTGGTCATTCTCCTCATATGAACATTGTTAGAATATACTTTCCTAGAGTCCGGATCCTCTGTCGCGTCTATAACAGGGTTTCTCTATAGCAGATGCCTAGAGCTCCACCGTGGGGCCTATATGATGATACTCCAGGCTATTTATCTTGAATCTCATTCTCTCCGGTGGTGTGTGTCCTCAAGTTTCAGCTTAATATTAGTGTATCCCACCATACGATCGAGCACATGATGGAAAATATGACTGAGCGCTGACGTGCATCAATGATGACGTGGCATTACACGCGTTTTCAATCATGCACTCGATCATGTGGTGGGACCCACTCCTATTAAGCTTGAATATGAAAATATACGACCGGAGGAGATGAGATTCAAGATAAACGGACTGAATTATTATCATGTGGGCCCTTCAGTGGAGTACCAGGCATCTGTTACAGAGAGAAACCCAATCATAAGAGGCAACTGATGATCCGGATTCATTTTCCTGAAAGTTGGCTTATAAAACTGTGCCCTGGTATTTGGATTCGAGTAATGACACTGACTGGGCCCAACGGGTAAGATGGATACAGCAATGCCATCTAGATTAATACTTTTCCTTCCATTTCCTTAAGCCTATCTAAACATTAATTGGTCCTCTTTGATTTTGGCTAAATATATTGTCCCATCTTCTCATTACATGACTTTAGGACAGCCTTTATGAGATCAGAGTCACTATCATGCAGCAGTTTCTGTCTAGAATTGATTCTGTTGTCTCAGTCAGGCCATTGAAGGCACTTACCTTGAAAGGCTAATTCATATAAGTCTGTAAGTCCTCTCACCTGTGCATACCTGTATATCGATCAGGCCAACTGGCCAAGTGTTACATCATCCTTGAGCGTGCTTGATTGCTGGCACCATCAGGGCACTGCATATGGTGATTTTAAGATGTATGCAACAATGCTGGACATGAAATTAGAATCAGGTGGGTGGGATTACCAATGTGGATAGCAAAATTTCTGTTTATAACATGTATGGCCTCAATTGTAAGAATTCTGATCATTTAATAAAGGGGTTGTTTGGTTTCTATAAAAATGATTCGAATTGTGTAAATGATGCACTAATGAATCATTTAAGAGGCAAATGATACACTGGTGGAAGAAATTTCATTCTTCTTTATATTTATGTGAATATGAGTACATCCAATGGTTCACTACTTTTCACAAATTTATCTGAATTAGATTATAGATCTACCTTAATTCTTAAGTAAGAAATTCCATACAGCTATAACTAGAGGTGCTTAAGGGTTCTCTACACTAATTACATACGCAAAGGTTCCATCATCCTTAGCATTTTTGTCCAAATACTAAAGGACTTGAGCTCTGAGCAATGGGCCAAAGATCAAGGCTTTTTCATGAATATCAGCCCCATAATGTGGGGTTCAAGAAAAATAAGTTAATTTAAGGGATAAATGCAGAATACCTACATTTACTTTGCACGTATTTCAGACTACCCCCTGAAGTTTGGTATTTTGTACTAAACCTACTTGTATTTTAAATTATAATGCAAATAGAGACGTCCGTGACGGAAAAGATGGAATGACGAATTTATCCCTCTGTATATAACTCGTGTCTTGCCCTTTTCCATCATTTTCGCCATTTTTTCGTTGCGGTTAGGGTTCTTCAAAGGCGAGGCGATTTTGGGAGAAAAGCATCAAGAAGCTTCAGTGAGAATCCATCAAGAAGGATCAACGGAGTCGCAGGCTGCTATAGGAGATGCGGAAATGGTAGGGAGACCAGGTGGAGGAAGTCCAAGTAGAGGAGGATCAGAAGGGGGGGGGGGGGGGGGGGGGGGGGGGGGGCTATTCCGGACATGGAAGAAGGGCTGATCTGGATTCCTGATGAAGGCACACCTGTAGCTGAAACCCTTTCGGAATTTCCGGACATGGGAGAATGGCCGGTTGAGAAGGGGAGGAGAGGTTTGATTGATCTGATTTGTTTTGGATTAGTTTTGTGGTGGTTGAACCTCATATTTGAGGACTTACGACTGGTCGAATAATAGCTAGGGTTTTTTACATGAGTTGATTACTTGATTTGTGCTTTCTATTTGAGGACTATGAATTCGATATTGAACCTGAATTTTGTTAATAGTCTGATTGGATGAAGATGATTTATTCAAACCTTTGGCCAAATATGTGATGCAAACAAAAACCCTTTGGCCAAATAGGGTTTGAGTGATGGATGATTGGTTGAATGGAACTTTGGGTCTAAGAACTCGGGCGATTTAGGTTCTTGGTTTTTCCTTAAAACTGAACCCTATATTAAGGAAGTTAGGCCTGTCAAAGTCAAATGCATTGGTGCTTAAGGGTTGAATATTAAAAGAGAATTATATATGTATTACAGTTGATTGATTTCTTGCTGGAATATTAACATCGGATGAAATGATAATGTTGGAAGTAAGTCCAATAGGGAATATACCTGATTTCTTAAATTAAGGGTGAGTTTGATGAGTACAATGATGGATCTTCAGGAACGAATCAAGAGATAACTATGGCTCATGCCCGCGAAGGCCCTAAAAACAGATTAAGAGTACCAAGGCTGGCTGAATTTATAACCATGCCTAGGGCATCCATCAAACCAGGAAGATGGGGTTAGACTCCATGACCGAGCCATATATAACTAATGGAGACTTGCACTATTATAGTTTCATCCTTATTGCTGATGAAGGCACACTTGTAGCTGAAACCCTTTCGGAATTTCTCCATCTATTACCTCAGTCAAAGACTTCTCTGATATGACTATGGCAACTGGTTTGATTGATCTAGGGTTTAAAGGTAATCATTTTACATGGGCAAATAACAGACATGGATTTTTCTGCCTTCACCACTGCCTTCAGAAACTCATGACTACAGCAAAGAAACTCAATCTTTTTATCCATTTTTTATAGGGTAGGTTCAGGGGCAAAAAAGTCTCGTTCTAAAGTCATTTGGAAGAGTAATTTGCCGCCAGTGTGCCATACAAGCCATTTATACATATACGCCGTTAATACTAACAGAATACATCACTTTTGCATAGTAATTACAACTTCAGGTAGGTTTAGTACAAAATACCAAACTTCAGGGGGGTAGTCTGAAATACGTACAAAGTTCAGGTAGGTATTCTGTATTTATCCCTCTTTTATTTGTAACTATAATCATGTGCTTATAAGTAAATATGTATTCAATTTCTATTTCTTCTCTAATCTTCTGTATCAATTACTGAATGTTGTAGGTGTTGGTTTTATGGACTCAATCCAGTAGATGATATAATAAATTGATTAATTTTTTTATTTATCAGTATATTCATGATTTCCTTTCATGAGATGAATGATGATTTATTATATACTTGCACATAACCAATACGAATGACATAATGGTTCATGAGATGAACCGGAGTCCACAAGTATATTAGATGTAACATATGTGTATGGATGAGATCCACATACGGGAGACATGTGTGACAAATCTTCTGCTTAAATATCTTCACAACCAGTGATGAGACTGGACATCTCATACTGACAAGGTTGCAGCACATTGATCACTATGAGATAGTGTGATTTGTCTCGATCATCAGAATGTAAGATTTTGGATCATAGTGCTGGTACATTGGATGTATTGAAGGACCGTGAGAAGCACCTTATAAACACTGTCTTTACTTTAAGGTCTGCTCTCATAATTCCCTAGTAATAGACTCTCAATCCTGAGACATTAATGAACTCAAGTTTTTATCTATTCATTTGCTTTGAGTCACCAATGAGTGAGGCCAACTGTAGGTCAACACCTCGGTGATTTGGGTACGTGGTAGTAGAGCTGTGGGAATATTCAATGGTAAAGATGGAATCTATCTCTAATATCCCCTTGTGCCAATTAATGGATTTATCATTGGTAAGTGCGCACCCATTCTGATTAAGAATTTGTTGGAAATGTACCTATGATCATTATAATTAATTGGGGCTCAAGGATAATAAGATATGGATATAGTTTGGAAAACAGGTCCAATTGATCCATGGATACTGATAGAGGGGCCTACTTGTGGTAATGTGGAAGTTTAAGGTCTTCTATGTAATATTCCTAAGACTGGAGTTCAATTGCATTTATATAGTAGAGTTATTTGCAATTAACTGTGGACCCGGATTACACATGAGATGTGGGGTCACGTGTCTCAGTTGGAGCCAGCTTTCCAAGGAATCCCTAGTGGTCTCTACGCTAGCCCAAATTATTAGAAAGTATCTAATTCTAGTTGAACTCTAAAAGGAAAGTTACTATTTCTATTTGAAGTAAGACTTCTAATAGTGGTAATAGTAGACTTACTAATTTTAGTAGAAATGAGACTTCTATTTCTAGTGGTAATAGTAGACTTACTAATTTTAGTAGAAGTGAGACTTCTATTTCAATTAGAAAGGAATTGGAAAGTTACTAATCATATTTGAAGTGATACTTCTAATTATGATATGGTAAGTTACTAATTAATTAATGGAAGTAAGACTTCTATTTTAATTAAGAAGAGATAGTTACTAATTTTTGGAAGTAAGACTTTTAATGGAAATTAGTAAGCGGGGCTTGCAAAATCTATAAATCGAGGAGAGGAGGGCTGGACGTCCAAGTATGCTCCATACATAGGGATTCACGCTCAGCCCTCTCTAGTGCAAGTGTTGCACAAGTTCTTTCTCCTCTCCCTCTTCTAGTTCTCTTTTTAGTTCCTCCCTAGAGTTCCTAGTAGTTTTCTCTTGGAGATTCCACCATCTTCTTGAGAAAAAGGAGAACCTGATATGGGTCATAGCGTGGAAGATCAAGAGGTCTTGGAGATCCCTATTTGATTAGTGAAAGCGTTTCGTCATCAAAGAAAGACGCAACTTCTCCATTAGAGCACAACCGAGCTCCAAAGGTATAATCTACTTCCTTGCATGTTGTAGATTATTATGGATGCTTATTAGTTGTTGTTTCTATCTTCTAGATAGATTGTATTTACTGATCATGATAACTGAGATTGAGGGTTTACTTCTTGGATTGGGTTTTAGAGCCTTCTGGATAATTGAACCCTGCGTCAAGTGGGTCAAAAAATTTTAAAACATATCCTAAGGCCCACCCTAATTTCCAACAATAGGATGCGGAGAGCAATACAAATTCGTCATTTTTAATCATCTTTGTGAAACAACCTAATAACTATTTATTGGTTAAATTGGATTGAACACATGATAACAAAATTTTGATATCCCGGCTCCACCACTGATCATGACAATGCCCTCCAGGTATCAACATTTGATTAGCCCTACAAGTCAAACTCCTATTTTCGTAACCAGCAAACCGATTTGTTCATTTGATGTACCTTGTAATCTTCTTTACCGCTTGCCAATAAGGCATTCTAGGGATATTCTTACGAGACCTATACTGAAAGTCAAATATACTATTCCTATAGTATACTAAAGAATACATGATACTTCCCACAGCCTAATCATGAAAGTACATGTTTATGTAAAAGGTTTTTTCCCTCATCAAGAGCTTGTCCTCTTCAATTGTGGAACCCTTATCATTGGACTACTCAATGCTTTTTATACCTACGAGAATACTAGCATAATAATCTGTGCTCACTATAGATATGATCAGTGTTTATGCATTAAAAAAAATATCTATAAATTATAGAAAGAAAGAAAAAATGTTATCATGGAAGTACATGTTTACTATGAGCTAATAGGATAAAAAAAGAAAGGGAAGAATTGAAAAGGAAAGGAAATAGAGTTTTGGATAGAAAGGGATGTATTAAAGAAATGGATGAGTGAAATTTTTGAAAGTGGAATAGTGAGAGCAGAGGTAAGTGGTAGTTTTAAAGGTAGTTGATATGAGATAAGTGTCGAGAAAACTGAAAATATTTTTTAAAATAATAATTTATTTTTAAAATTATAACCGACGGTCAAAATCCAATCCAAAACCCCTTTGGCTTAATATAGTATAATTTGATTGGCTTGTACATCTCAATAACAAGCAATTTTAACATAATGTCCAAACAATATTTATGACAAAGTTAACAACCAGTTTTGCCTAAAGAAAGTGATTTCAATTCTGAGCACATGTTAGAATAATAGGGTCTGTAGTCCAAATGACGGCACACCCAGAGTGGGCCCATCTTGGATCGATCACCCAAGCAATTAGGGTTTCCCTCTTTTCTTTGCTTGTTAAGTTATGGAATTAGAAAATAAGGGGGGCTTCCTATTCAATTGGCTAAGTAAAAGGAAGAAATCCCACTGCAACATTAAGGGCACATTTATGAAGCCATGTTTACCCAGAAAATGCAAAGAAAAGTTAGCCGTTTTTCCAAAGCGAAAGTCTTTTATGTTCGGTTTGACTGCTTTTCCTTTAGGGCACGTTTGACAACCGTCATCGCGGAGGATTCTTCGCCCAAAATCCGCGATCGCACGGATTCTCGTGTTTGGATCAGCATGGATTTGGAGAGGATGGACTGAAGACTTCCATGCGATTGAATATTCTTCGAGTCAGACCTCTCCCCCTCGGATCCGTTGATTCCGCAAATTGACGGATTTGCGGAGCTACAGTAGCATCTGACGTTAATATCAAGCAGTCCGGTTTTTGTAATTTTTTGGTTTTTATGGGCCCCACAATCAAGATCTGAACCGATGATTGTGTTAAGAAGGTCCATAACGGCTATGTGTCAAAATTTCAGCCGTTGATTCATCCTAGATCATAAGATATTTAAAAAAAAAAATGGACAGTAATGCACACTAACGATAAGGATATAATATGGCCCTAATACGTTTTTGCTTTGGGAATGTACCTTTTAGATTCCCTAATCAGGATCCAAACCGTTAGTCATCTTTAAAAACTTCAAAATGGCCACCTCACCAAATATCAGCCGTTAATTCATCTTATTTCTCGAGATGTGTGCCAAAAGCTATTACTGTTCACTGTTAATCACAGTTAACGTATACAGGTGCCAAAACAGTCCGTTTTTTGCATTTTCTTTTATTTCTGTGGGGTCCACAATCAAGATCGAAACCGTTCATTATTTCGGAAAGGTCAGACACGGCTACCTCACCAAATATCAACCGTTGATTCATCTTATATCTCGAGATATGTGTAAAAATGTGATTACTGATAACGGTACATGCATACCGGGTGCCCAAACAGTCCGTTTTTTTCCAGTCTTTTGGTTTCTGTGGGATCCACAATCAAGATCGGAACCGTTCATTATTTCGTGAAGGTCAGGCGCGGTAAGGTGATCAAATTTCAACCGTTGATTTATCTTATATCTCGAGATATGTGTCAAACGTCATTAATGTTTAAAGAAAATGCATACTGGTGTCAAAACAGACCAAACATGGATCTCTTAGCCACGGAATTATACCTGATTCTTTGGAGATGGAGAGAATCCTCTAAACCAAAGATTTCTCTCTTAGCATGGACTGTTGTCAAACGTGCCCTTAAATGACATAAATTTTCTATGATTTCACATAAAAGCTTTTTTATGAGGGGGAATAGGAAAATGGAAACTTTTTTCCCTTTTTGTGGATTTTACACAATCATACCATGAGTCCCATGATTAGAACGAGCTATGATGGAAAACTATAAATAAAGGGGTCCACGGTAATGCACTTCACTTTATTGGATTCGCTTGGTTACATCAACCAAGCATCCATAAAGAGAAGTAGAGAGGGTTGTAAATTCTTCATGAAGAACAACCTCATGTTGCATAATCAAGACATCTAAGTTATGGAATCAGGTAATTTACATTTAATTGATTTCATATTATCTAGATCTAATCCTCTAATGGTTGGTCCTAGTATAATTGATTTTGTTAGATCTAACAATATGTGGCTTCACTAAGTTCTGTTATCTCAAAATCAGGACTTCAGTTAATATTTTTCTAAAAAAAATATCAATGTACTCAACTCCATATAGTGATTTTACAACTTAAAATGATAAGAACTAAAGACCATTACCACTTCTCTTGAAATAAAAGCATTTGTCATATTGTTTAAAATAAATCCAATCTCGTAATAGCCTCATGGAATTTGTTACATCACTTTCTCAATCATTGCTCAAGTTCATAGTTAAAATATCTGGAGTCTTTCATATAAATTTGCTAATATAATTCATTGAGGAAAGTTGCTTTTACATTCATTGGGTGCAACTCTAGATCATGACAACTATAAGGATTCTTATATTAGTCTAGCTGGTTAGGATCATCAACTGACCCACCATTAGTGGGATATCAATGGGTGTGTGAGTTGGGGAAAAAAATCTTCAAGAAATCTAGTTCTTTCACTTATATGAAACTTTTAACTGGAAATCAGGCTTTATACTTGTTCAATGATCCATTGGCAATGGACTTTCTCTTTAGAATCCATTTATAGCCAATAACCTTTCGATCCTGCCTGTTTAGGCAAAAAATAAAGTAGAGTGAAGTTAAATGACCCTAACAGTCTAAAATTTCAACTCTATCACATTTGGACGAGTCTAGCCTAATAGATAAAGTAATTTTGTGAGCTACATTTACTCAATTTCACTTCAACTCTAAATACTTCTATTTCCTTGAGTAAAAGTGGATTCTACTCCAAACCTTAACTTCAAACTAAACATCCAAATGGAGTGAAGTGAAATACTTTATTTTAACTAAAACCTACTTCTCTTCACTCCACTCCATATGTGAAATCCACTTTATCTTACTTCACTCCTCATTTATCCAAACAGGCTTTGATCAACTAGTTGTAAACCAACCTTTATTTATGAAGTCAATCTCTTTACTCGTAGCTTTAAACTGTTTCTCGAACTCTCTCGAGTAGATCAACTCAAAAAAGTAAACAATTTTTCCATTTTCATCTTTTATTACCCATCTAGGCGACTTATATCGATTTGGCATAATGATGGTTTTAGCTTGATGTTTTAATGCGTACTCAACTAATATGTTTAATTTTAACCCAAGTTGGTGATTCACTAATTATTTAGGGTACATCCAAACAATGCCCAATACAAAACTACCCAATACAAATGAAGTACCAAATGAAGAAAGAAAATGGGTTTTATTTTGTTAGATATGGATGGCATGACTGACTTTCAACAGAGTTAAGCAAGGCTAAAACCTTGGTAGTTCCAATCAGAGGAAAGATTACATTTAATGCAAAACTACCCAGTACATAACTAAGAGCAAGGCTTGAACCTTGGTACATCAAAGTACACATAATACATAACTGCCCAATACATAGGAAAGTACCAAATAAAGAAAAATGTTGAACTTTCTGTTATTTTGGGGTGGACTGCCACATTGTCGAACCCCAGTACTCCTCATGAGAGGGAACAAGAAAAGAAACATTGTTGCATCCTCTCTCTGTAACAATGAGTTCAAAGAACACAGAGAGCTGGAAAACACAAATTAGGCAATGCGAAACAAAGGATGTAGATGAATCAAGCTGGGGTGCTTGTGCAGATGCTTCCATGTAAACACTCTTAGAGCCTAGACTCTGCAGCAATGTCGATGACAAAGCGGTATCTAACATCGTTCTTGGCAAGCCTCTCCAAAGCTTGGTTTATGTAGTTTGGCTTGATAAGCTCAATGTCACTTGTGATGTTGTACTTCCCACACAGATCCATCATCTCCTGTGTCTCCGTCATCCCCCCAATCATGCTACCTGTTACTACTCGTTTTCCTGCATAAAAAAACAATACTCAAAACTCTGCTGATCTTACTCAAAATATGGTTTTAAAAGTAGTCTTGTGTTGGAGCTGATTTGGCAGAGTCAACGCGCAAATTCACCGCCAACAACTTGAACTTGAGCCCCACTTGAATACACCAGTCCAATAGGATGACATTGTGTCAACTTGGACTGACAGAGGACAGAACCTGGCCTTTAAGGTGCAACTCAGTCTAACCCGATTGGTTCTTATTGGACTTTAGAATGTAACTTGATCAGATGGAGGGTGAGTTGCATTGGACTCAGTTGATACGACTCAACTCAAGAATGACTAAGCTGCACCTCAAGTTTGAGTTTTAGAACCTTGTTTAAAATCAAAATTTACTTTGTCAAGTTGATCATTTTGTTTGCCTTACCGAAAATGAGAGGAAAAGATGGGAGATCCACAGGCTTATCGGGTGCACCCACAAACACCAAATTGCCGCCCACTTTAAGCAGGTCCAAAATAGGCCCCAGATTGTGTTTTGCAGAGACTGTGTCCAGTATAAAATCCAAGCTCCTTGCCCCCGCCTGTTATTGTTTTAATATCAGTAACCAAAACATTGTGTTCTATATCCTCAGTACATGTTTTCTTCAGACTTGATCACGGGACCTCTTCCATAGAGTATGCCTTACCACTGCACTGTTTGCTGGTTCGACAAATCAAAGACAGACAGTTACCTGCATTTGTCGGGTGTTTGTGCTAACAAGGAAATCATCAGCTCCCAAGCGCTTTCGGGCCTCCATCTCCTTTGAAGGAGAGGTGCTTATGACAGTGACATGGAGTCCGAAAGCCTTCCCAAACTTGACCGCAACATGGCCCAAGCCTCCCAGACCAACCAATCCCAGTTTCTTTCCGGGTTGGAGCATGTTGTGCCGCTTCATCGGTGCGAACACTGTGATCCCAGCACATAACAGCGGCGCAGCAGCATCCAAGGGCAGGCTGTCTGGTATATGAACCACATACCTAAGGGGAACAACAATGACAAATGAGGCCTGCGTTAGTGACATTTGGCTAAGGGTATAAATGGGTCAGATCCATGGTATAACCAATCGCAAATCCATTTACTAGTTGAGTAGGATATGGACTTGGAGTCTTGGACCCTAACCTGATTGAACTTTTAATCAAGAAGATTTTACCTGAACATTATAAAATATATGGATGTATGTTATTTTATATTATTGGATTTGATCGGTAGGCTTTATGTTTACACTTCATAGTAAGAAGAAAGTCAAGCACCTACCTTAATCCAGCACCTTACATACTCATTATCCTCCCTCTGATCCCCAATTGAAACCCATAGAACCTATATGAACAGTTCACTATAAAGAATATTGACACCTTTAATAACAAAAAATTTTAATGCCATATATCTAGGGGGTGATGGGATGGCTAACTTTTAATCTACAATGGAAACACTTCCATCATTGCATTTGCTATAGGAAGGTGCTTGCTCAGCTTAAATTAAGCATAGCATTAACTTAAGTGACAATTTTCTGTTTATGTGTGTGTACATTTATGCCAATTGTGGTAGCTGCTGGACCACCAGATCTATTTATGAGCAGGGATGGCACCGGTGTGATTTGCTATGCCAATTTTGAACCCACAACCTTTCAGTTCTTTGAGATGTCTACTACCATTGTATGCACAGGACATATATAATACATCCTACTAAAATATACATATAGTAGTTATAAATGGGCATGGCAAGCCGGTGGTTAGCCAAAATCCAAAATTGCCTCAAACCCAACTTAGGTCAAAATCTAAAATTTATACTCACTAAGAACCTAAAAGATCATTACCATATCTGCAACTTAGAGGAGCAGGTCAGTGCAGTCACCCCTTAACCCGACCCGCTGACATCTCTATTTATGGGTAGCGAAAGCATCAGATACACATGACATTGGTGTTTTGTCCGAAAGTAATGAGAGATTACCTGCTGTGAGCGACGAGCATTTTGGAGTAACCACCATAAGTGATGCTCCCATCCCAGAAAATCCCATTGTAGGTGAACTGAACCTTGTCGCAGTAGTTCTCCTGCGAGTCCTTGCAGAACTCACAAGAGAGGCAAGAGGCAGCTAGGCAACCCACCCCTACTCGGTCTCCCACCTTGAAATTACTTACATTGCTCCCTACCTTTGTAATCACACCAGTAATCTCATGTCTGAAAGAAAAACAGATAATCACTCATTTCAAATCATTGATTAAACTTCCTTATAACACAATTACTAAAAGCACCTATCTCCATGTGTATTGTAAGTGTGTGTGACTTGGAGTCGATTCAAGAATCGGACCAGATGGGTCGGTTAAACCGGGTTCAACTGGAACTGGTACCTTCAACTATTTAGTTAAATGATGATTCCACTTAAAACCGGTAAAAAGCAGGATATTGGTCACTCATTTGTTGTATTATCTTTTTAGTTGTTTTCAATTAGAAACTTCCAAATTGACTTTAGCTTTAACTGTTTATGAGGTAGGACCTTCATAAAGAGGATGTCACTGAATTCCTAGAATTCTTTATTTGATTAGTGACATTTTAAAAACTCAATCTTTTGAAGTATTATTTTTGACCTTTGAAATTCTCCAAAGTCGAGCCAATGCTAGGTTGTATGGAATTGTAATGGAAAACCATCATATCAAAGTGGTTTTTTCTTTGATCTATTCCTTGCCTGCTATCCAGATTTAGAGAATTGTTTATTTTTTCTTCTTAATTGCTAATGTGACTTAAATCTACAACCCCAAGGTTATACTGGCGAGCACTTCCATGGTGCCACAGGTTATTTTTCTAGATTTAGACAGTTGATAGCAGGCAAGAAAACGAAAAAGAAAAATCCTGCAATGGGACAATCCTAGCCTGTCCCTCCCGCTTCCAATTTAGTTTTCTTCCCATTTCCTTTGGGGATTTAGTTTTCTTCCCATTTCATTTCTGTGTGTGTGTGGGTGGTGGTGGTGGTGGTGGTGTGGTGGTGGTGGTGGTGGAGGAGGGTGGGAAAAGTCATACAATTAGGACAGCCAAATCCGTGTGATTTGATTTGCTAAAAATGGAAATAGACCCATTTCACTAAGGGTCCAGAGCTTTCACATGTGCCCAACATGGTCCAAAATTAAAGTCATTAGTAGAAATAAGAAAGATTACCCAGGCACTAGAGGATACATGGTGATGCCCCAGTCATTCTTTATGTGGTGGAGATCAGTGTGGCACATCCCACAGTAGAGGATCTTGATAGTCACATCATCAATTCCATTCTCCCTTCACCCACACATACAGCAACAACAGCAACAAAAAAACAAATAATAGTAACAATCAATAAGACACCACAGTTGAATAAGAAACTTCAAAAAAATCAAAAATTAAAAATCCACAGATACAAATCCACCCTTTAGAGGATTTTGGCAAGTGTTCAACAAATTTTTTTTTTTTTGGGGGGTTCTCCCATGAATCTACTCTTCTTCTTTGCTGCACTGTATCAAACACAAATCAAAGATCCCACAACTTACCACAAACTACACTCCAAATGTCCACACAAAGAGTAACATTCAGAGCTTTCCAAAGGGGTCACCAAAAAGTGCTGGTCTGAAAAAGGTAAAAGGAGAGTTTCCTGAGATGATTGATTGGAGTTTTAAGTGATTCATACCTTCTTTTGAAAACAAAGGGTGTAACCTTTCCAGAAGAGTCAAGGGCTGCCCACCCTGCAACTGTCTGAGTGTGGTTTGGGGTTGTCTGAGACATTTCCTCCAAAACCCACCCCAGGGAACTACAAAAGATCTAACTCTCTTGTGACTCTGTGAGCAAGTTTGGGACTAGAGAGATGTTGTGGGTATTGAAAGGTATATTGTAACTTACATGTATTTATAAAGAGATTTTGATTCTCTTACCGCTGTTCACATGTTTGTTTTATTTGTCTATAAATTTTGACATTCATGGCTCCTTATCTCTTGTCATTGCCATGAGTGTGAGGGGATTTGAGTATTGACCGGTCCATTATACTTTATATTGAATGATATCGGTGGATTTGGTATACACAACCAACCAGTATTTATTTCACTTTGATCTGTATCAGGATTGGGGGCCTACTGCCTTTTTAAGCTCATAAAGTGGGTCTGGCCCACTCTAATTTGACCATGGGCTAAATGTAACTTTTCCAATGGGGTTGGGTCGAGTCGGGTTAAGCTCGATTTGAATCAGGCAACCATTTTTTTTTAATCGGATCTAGAAATGCGACCATGCAGTGACTTGGGCGTTCGTGAAAAGATGGGGTTGGGGTTTAACCCAAACACTAACCTACAAGAAGGGACTCAAGTCGAGTTTTTTTTTTTTTTTTCGAAAGGAATAATTTTGACATTATCCTAAGTGACTAAACCTTCAAAAGAAGGTACCTCGCTATCAATATTTGATATTATTGGGTTCGTTTTCGTGATGAAAGGATGTGAAGGAAACACAAAAACTTGTTATAGGGGTACTTCTTTTATTTTTTAAAATCTCGTTATGGAGAAGACTTGATTAAGAGAAATATAGAGAACTTTTATACTTTTTTCGAAATATGAAATTTTGACATAGTAGTCCTCCGTAAACTGATTTTTCCAATTTTATGACCCAAATTCAGATAATGAAAAAGTCTGTACGACAACTTTCAAACAAGTTACATAGCTCAGATTCAATTTTACATTTTTGTTGGATTTGGCAATTGCCTCCCATATAGCTGTTTTAGCTTTTTCTAAGGAATTTGCTTTCCATTCCTTGTCAACCAACCATGCCTGAATTCTGATTTTTCATTAATTAGCTTCTTTTTTTATCATTTAGTATAATATATTTTTCTCATGGAAAAGGAAAAAATGACCTAATTTCTTAGATAGAAGGAATTTTGAATTTCTATGTAATAGGTCTGAACGCAAGATGCCTCTTTATTGCGGAAATGGAAATCCCTAAAAAGTGGAATCCTCTTGATGCACAAACACTCTAAATGAGTGGGTTTGGAGAGGTTTTAGGGAAGAAAATTGCAGAAAAATGCTACCCAAACCTGCCCTTCAGAAATAGTCCATCCATTAGTGTGGGCCTCATCATGTGAACTGAATGTGAATCAAGAAATAACAGACCCCATGTTTATGGGAAGGTGTATCATTGGGTCATTCGGATCAGAGGTGGGCTCCATGAAGCATGATATGATGATTACAGAAAATTGTTCAAGGGTTCTGAAAACTTAATGTTGCAAACGTAGCCCCGCCCCCCCCCCCCCCCCCCCCCCCCCCCCCCCCGGTGGGCTCCATGAAGCATGATATGATGATTACAGAAAATTGTTCAAGGGTTCTAAAAACTTAATGTTGCAAGGTAACCCACACACACACACCCAAAAACAATAAAAAACTTCAACAAAAATTACAAGCAGTTTTGGCAGAAATTTCCTCCTTGTGTTGGTCAACGAAATTTGACAGAAAGTTATACTTTTGACCCAAAACATTATTGAAAGAAATAAGGTTGATGAGAGTGGTTTCCAAGAAAAGGCATGTAGGTGAAGAGAGTTTCTCTCCCCTCAGAAGAAAATCAAAGTCCATAAAGAGATGTGATTGACTTGGGTTTATAATAAGCTGTCCATATCTTTAGAAATTTTCCAATCAAGGCATAAATTGTTTGATATGGAATATGAAATGATTGTTTTGGCCAAACATAATATTTTAACCATCTCTTGGAAACTGTGAAGGATCTCATCAAGACTAACAAGATTCGCACAACACTCTTAGGGCACGTTTGGTAAACATAGAAGAATCCTCTATTTAGATGATTCCCTCCATCTCCAAAGAATGCCACAATCCTCAAGTAGGATTCCCAAAGAGCATTCCATGTTTGGATGGAGGGAGGATTCTTACCAATTGTAGAATGTATGATTCAATGGTTATAAATATGTTTTATAAAAATTTTCAAAATCCAAGAAAAATCAAGACCCCAACTTTCACCTCATAGTTGTTTGTGGTCATCTAAAAAATCTGAACGGTTCAGATCGTGCAAAGGGGGCCCACAGGAATAAGAAATTAATCTTTTAACACCTGGACGTTTTTGTAAATATCTCAAGATATGGTAATGATCAACGGTTGAAATTTGGTCCACTAGCCGTGTTTAACCTTGTAGAAATAACTAATGGTTCAGATCATGATTTTGGGGTCCACAAGAACCAGAAAATTGAAAAAAACGGACTGGATTTAATCCCGTTTTTTGGCCCACTGCATCTCAGAAATTGGCATTTGACAGTTTGGACGGTTTTGCAAATATCTCACGATCTAAGATGAATCAACGGCTGAAATTTTGTGTCATAGCCGTTTTGAACCTTCTTAACACTTTGATCGGTTCAGATCTTGATTGTGGGGCCCATAGAAACCAAAAAAATGCAAAAAAACCGGTCTGGCCTAAATTAACGCCCGAAATCACTGTAGCTCCGCAAATCCTCAAGCGCGTGGATTCAGCGAATCCGAGGGGGGGTGGTCTGATGTCCAGAATATTTGAAAACGAGGATTCCTTCAATCCTCCAAGGGCTTTTCCGCGCGGATCCAAACGTGGATTTTCCACGGGATCGAGGAAAACCGGCAGAAATCCGCGGCGAGGATGTTTACCAAACGTCCCCTTATGATGCCCAAGATACGTACATTTACAAATGCTGGGAAAGTTGTTGATACTTTGGCTTATTATGTGATGAGTCATCACAAGACTTGTAATTATTCATTTTCTGTTTAATGTAGTCCTTTCTTTAGCAAAAAAAGCAGACTCTTGACCTTGGAATTTTTACCCCATCTTGAAAAGATGGACTCTAATTCGACCTGTTAAAGTACTTTTTCCATCTCACATAAGGGTCTAGATGGTCCAAACATGGCCTGCTTGTAGCCTATACTGGCATGGATTTTGCCCATGGAAAAGGCTCTCACAGGACATAGGGTACCCTCTTCTAGCCTATATTAGGTTTGATTTTATTCCTAGGAGACTGAACAAAGCAACTCATCTTCTAGCCAAGTTGAGCTATATTTTGAGTTGGGATGGGGCCCTTTTAGGTTGAGGGGTTGTGTTGGACTGACTGATGCTTTCTTTCCCTTGTAGCCATGTAGTACTACTCTTTTCTTGAAAGTCTTCTTTATAAAAAAAAAAAAAAAAACAATTACAAAATCCAGGTATGGGCTCATTTTTAGCCTTTTTGATAATTGATCCGAGTCCATGAACAATCAGGTCCACACTCAAATACTAGGCCCTAGCACAGGAATAATGGCCCCAAGTGGTCCAGTCAAACTGGGTGGATGACCTCAGGAACAATGGTCCCAAAGTGGACCCGTCTAATTGTGTGGATGACCTTGTTAATGGTAATCCTTAGAATGGGATGGAATCTAAGGGCACATTTGTGAACATACCATAAAAGAGGAAAGTCGTGACCCCATGGAAACATGTTTTCTATGGGTGGGTCAGACTCCTATTTCTACGTAAAATCGGAAAAATTGACTATTTTTAGTAATTTAATACGGTAAATTAGGTTGCACCAAATAGAGGCATGTGGCCAAAAGAGAAAATGCCATTCCATTTATGCGGAAACGAGTTTGTACAAATGAGCCTTAAAGGTCTTATTATGAATTAGGGGCGGGCTCCACATTGGGTACAATCTAATGGTTGTAACCCTATGTTTAAGGGTCATAAATTTTTATGATTATGTATAATTACTCATAAATCTAGTATAAGATTTGTAGCCCTTAATCAGATGGTGTAATAATCAGATCGTGGCCATTTAAAGCTAACGCAACCCCACTAACCTTGAGAGCGGCTCCTTACCTGAGTGGTAAGGAGCACAGTTCTCACTTGGATGCTCAGGATTCGAATCCTGAGTACATCACCTCTTTCCGTGTGTATGGGCTCTCTTTCCAGTTTTGTGGGCTTTGTTCCCATATGTATGTGCTCTTTTCGCATGTGAGTGAGCTGTCTTCCCGCGTTTGCAGACCTCTCTTCGGTCAAAGCCCCCTTGGGTGGGGTTAAAAATAAATCCAGTAACCCTAGCGATTAAAATGAGTCCCCGTATGTCCAGCAATCAAGTTTTCTGATTCACTTTTTACCAAAGATTAAAAGAAGTCTTCTAACTTTAATACACATACAACTAGTTGTTAGCTTTTGACCCAACAGTATAAAAAATAAAGTTGATAAGAGGTTGGTGAGGAAAGGGATGGAGGTAAGGAAAGTTTCTCTTAAAAGAAAACCAGAGACATGTAAATGATTTGGGTTTATAATTAGAAAAAAAAAAAAAGAGTCCATTTCTTGGTAAATCTTGCAATCAAGTCTTTAAAATCAAATGTGAAATGAGTGTTTTGGCCCCACATAATATTTTACTAAGAACTAACAACCGTTTTAAATACTTTGATGGAAAAGGTCTCCTCAAGACTCAAGACTAAAGACTCAAAGACTCAAGACTTAAAAACAAGTATGGTCAGAAAAGTCACATAAACAAACACTATACAGTCTACACACAAGCAGTGGTTGGAATTCCAGACCCTACCATATTTTACACTATCCTGATAAGATGTGGAAGCTGCCTGTGAAGTACTTTTTACATCTCACACAGATTGCAGATAAGCCAAGATGACCCAAACATCTCCAGAACCTAGCCCATATTGGTATGGTTTGGCAAGTCATTGTGTAAATGAATGGTGCAAAGGGTTGTCAATAGGCTGGGCTGAGTTCATTCAGGCCCTGATTTTGAACTGGTCCAACCAGACCTGACAGAATGGGCCTATTCAATAACCTAAATGTTCGAACGGCCCAACCAGAAAAGTTCACGTATGGACCATTTTGCTAGCCTTTTTGGTAATCGAATTGAGCCCATATCCAATCAGGTCCATACTTAATTACAAGTGTTCGCCAAGTTTATGAATACTAATAATAACAATAATTATAAGAGGGTTTTAATTAAAAGTACTGGGAAACCATGCAATAACAGGGGACTAGCTTTTCTAAAATTAACACCAGAAGGATCTGTACTGCCTCAGTAAATGTCCAATTATCCGAGTTGCCTGTCTTTTTCTATTTCATAATCCATAGATGAGCTCATTACATGCATTACATGGATGATGGACATGGATGATGGATCCAAGCACAACGACTGAAACAAGGAATACAAAATAAAAACGCCCCCCCCCCCCCCCGCCCCCACCCCCACCCCCTCCTTTCACGTGAGGGTGATAGAGTCATTAGGTAAGGATAGTAGACCTCGAGTGAGGTGACAAAGCCCTCTTGTGAGGGAAGGTGAAATGCCAAGGATTAACACCCTAGGTAGTCAGGTGAGAAGTGCCGCCCTTACCACTGAAGTAAGAGGCCGTTCTCAAGAGTGATCTTCCTTAAATGAGTAAACGAAAGAAGTCTCAATGGGTTGCAAACATGAGATTTCTAACAAGACGTATTTTCTCAGGAAAATGAAGATATTGTTCCAAATATGGGTTGGTTGTCAAGAAGGATGAAGAGAAGGGACTGGAGAAGGAACTACTCCGGACATGAACTAGGTTCTAAACAAAAGAGATCGAACTGGCTTGTCCTTTCCAACGTCGAGATGAATGAGAAGTTTCTATTGGATCAAATGAGACGATTGTTTACTTTCTTTAGATGAAATGAAAATAAGGACACAATCCCGATGGGCGAGAGGCATCGGGGGTAGCTCAGTTGGCCTGGGATCATAATTTGCTCTCGAAGATTATGGGTTCAAAACTGCGCTACTACACTTAGGTCACAGGAGATTTATCCGATTCCCCTAGGCTCTGTAGGGATTAGTTTGGGCTGGGACACCCTCCTATATAAAAAAAAAAATGAAAATAAAGACACATACTTCACCTTTTGAGTACCACAAAATTGATTCTATCCTCATCAAATGGTATCCACAAAAGAGGTGAGTATTTAAAAATAAAGTTGCTTAAGGTAGAGTAGGGTAGTATATGTTAGTTGAGTCAGGAGATTCCATAATTTAAGGTGGCCATCTAGATGGGACTATCATATTCTTAAATTCAATTTAATAAGGTGACAGTTGGATATCATTTTTTGTGGGATGAGAGAAATCACTTGATGGCCCAAGTGAATCTTCACCTTTATTCCTTCATTTTTAGCACCTCCAGGCTAGCCACGGTCGAGGCTACAATCTCTAAAGTTGAAAACCTGATATTGGGGCCACCTCAATTGATGCCAATCACTGGGTATGAGAATTTGAAGTCCCATTATAAATTAGGGCAGGCCTACATAGGTGTAAGATTGGATGATCCTAACCATCCAGTACTTGACAGCTCTTAAATATTTCCATAAACATTTAAAAAATGGTAAGTGTCTATGTAGTGCCTATCAATGATCCATAGAGAGACCTTCCAAGTTCCAGCCCTCTGTAATTGTAGGAAAATTGATTGTATGTACACTCTCCAAGCACATACTAATATTAATTTGGAATGATTTTGTCAATGTAAAATTTATCAAACATTCATCAATGGACGCCTAGCCTACTTCCCAACTGTCCCACAACCTTGTGCACTTAATTAATGTGCCTTTGCAAACTCGACCATAGTTTTTGATGAGCAATTCCAGGTATTGAGTTGTTTTTGTAGTGTAGATGTGAGACATAGGATTAAATGAATCTTGATTTTCAATATGCCAGGACCCACTATGGATTAACAAAGTCCCAGACTAATCAATGTTAGAAGACCTTTTATTCAATGCTGGGCCCTTTTTCTGTTTCTATTGGCTAGTGTTTCTGTACCAACAGGACTTGAGTAGTCTATAATCCTACTTACTGTCTGGGACTTGGAGTGGGAATGAATTGGACAGGTTAAACCCTGTGAATTACATTTATAGGCTAAAGTTGAGCCCTACTTATTTATTAAAGAGTTTTTTTTTTCTCTATATGCCCCCCTAAGGTTTTAGTATTTGCAAATAGGCCCCTGCCATTTCTTTTTAATGCATTTCATGTCCCTAAAATCAATATTTCTAATAAGAATGGGCAGCCACCATAAGATTTGTATTGGATTTATATATAAATGGCAGCTCTGCCCCTTACAACCATCAAACAAAAATGAGTATATAATTATTTATAAAATTAAAGTACCATTATTTTATCTCAAGTCCCAATGATTTCTCTCAATAACTATATCATGCACATGACCAGGAGTGGACCCAGGTACAAGGGCCTGGGGACTGAATCCCCCACCCACATTTGAGAAAAGTTTAAAATTCTTCCCTCCCCCCGTAAATTTAAAAGACTAATATTTATTTCTTTTACATTTGCCCTTTCCCCCAATATTTCTTTTACATATAGCCAACCCCGCCCCCCCCCCCCTAATATTTTTTTTCCCTTTCCCCTAATATTTCTTTTACATGGAGCCAAGCCCCCCCCCCCCCCCCCCCCACAAACCCCGGGTACAAAAAACAGGAGTGGGAATGAATTGGTCAGGTTAAACCTTATGAATTACATTTATAGCCTAAAGTCGAGCCCTACTTATTTATTAAAGAGTTTTTTTTCTTATATGCCCCCCTAAGGTTTTAGTATTTGTAAATAGGCCACTGCCTTTTCTTTTAATGCATTTCATGTCCCTAAAATCAATATTTCTAATAAGAATAGGCAGCCACCATGAGATTTGTATTGATTTATATATAAACGGCAGCTCTGCCCCTTACAACCATCAAACAAAAATGAGTATATAATTATTTATAAAATTAAAGTACCATTATTTTATCTCAAGTCCCAATGATTTCTCTCAATAACTATATCATGCACATGACCAGGAGTGGACCCAGGTACAAGGGCCTGGGGACTGAATCCCCCACCCACATTTGAGAAAAGTTTAAAATTCTTCCCTCCCCCCGTAAATTTAAAAGACTAATATTTTTTTTTTTTTACATTTGCCCTTTCCCCCAATATTTCCTTTACATATAGCCGCCCCCCCCCCCACCCCCCCACCCCCAACACACACAATAATCCCCCCCCCCCCCCCCCCCCCCGCCCCCCCACACACACACACATATTTTTTTTTCCCTTTCCCGCAATATTTCTTTTACATGGAGCCAAACCACCCCCCCCCCCCCCCCCCCCTCAAACCCAAATTCTAAGATTTAATTTATTTATTTTTAATATTTCTTTTACACCCCTACGCATCAAGCATCATGTATTTTAAAACTTTCATCAATCTAACGATGTGTCATGTATAGATCTAGATAATTCATAACCAGTTATAAGTACATGTGTTGATTGTCGCCATGATCGATTCAGATTTAATTAAATGAGCCCTGTATTGGTAAAAAAAAAAAAAAAAGACTTTATGTAGGTTTATTCTCTCCCACTAAGTGCAATTGTTAATTTACATGCTTATAAAAGAATTTGAGCCAAAGCTTTTGAAATTATGCATATAAGGATAAAAGAGATGGACAAAAGTGTCATTTCGCTCTAAAAACCTATGTAGTTGGAAGACTGTTGATTTTGGGGACATGAGATGTATTAAAATGAAAATGCGGGGACCTATTTATAAATACGAAAACCTTACAGGGCTATTTACAAATCCTACAGACTTTAGGGGGTATATACAAAAAGTTCTTTATCAAATGGAATCACTAGGAAGGTTACTCATTTGGACCCATTCAATAAAATATAGATGGTTCAAATCTCGCTTCAGAAAGAGTAATGCCCGGTAAAAAATCTAATGAGTTAGTGAGTGGAATTCACCTTCATAATCTAAACCGTCCAAATTATGGGACCCATGCATTGGCATACAGCATTTGGGCTACCATCAAATTAAATCATTTGAAAAGTAAGTGACCAACTCTAATTTAATTTGAATGTAGATCATCTAGGTTTGAACTTGCGAGAAAGTCGTTAGGCTCTAAAGTGGAGCTCACTTAATAAAAACTAAGCTTCTCAAAATAAATTCTCCTTCCTATGTCGGCCTCAGCCAAATTTCAATCCAACAAGAGTTTTTATTTTTGTTATTTTCTGGATAAGGAAATTCATTCATTAAAAAAAAAAAAAAAAAAAAAAAAGCCTGCACAGAATTGACCAACATGGACATCCAATCCACAAAGCTTACCTACCTCAATTAAAACCCAAGTCACTAGAAAAAAATTACTTTAGCAAGCTCATGAGCATCTCTATTATAGTTTTTAGGAACAAATTCAAAATTAATTGAATAAAAAGGCTAGCAGCCCCAAAAATTGTCTTAGAGAGCCGAATTGCTCACCCACGTCTCCTTGCCCTTTTCAAAGGTAAGAGGTTCACCCTTTTCAAAGCTTGATGGTAAAGCTGGTTTTGGTTTTGTCATTTGGTTTAATGGCTCTTTTCTGGCTCCTGCCTCTCTAGATGCGTCAAAAGTTTTTTCCTCAAAAAAAAGCTAGAACAAGGGCCATTTCATCGGGGCCTTGATTATTTATTTATTTATTTATTTTTGCTATCAGAGGATTTTCAATCCTTTGGGCTGAACTAATCCCTGCAGACCTTAATTGTAATAAACCCTCTCGCATAAATATATTCACAAATTCAACATAGTGCATTAGTTATAAAAAGGAAGGATCTTGCATTATAGCCCTAGAGGCCTCTTAATGAAGACATTATTAATATTGCTTTTTGTTGGCACCAGGCACTATTCTTTTGCCTTTGACATTATTAATATTGCTGCTATTACTTTTTAGTGATCATCTTATAGACAAATTTAGTGAGTAAATGTCCACTTATATATAGAGTAAGTCCAAATTCTTTTATCTGCATTAGTTCACAAGAAATGTAGATTTTGACAATATCATCCACATTTCCTGTATTATTGAAATGGTTTCTGATTTTAGTGATGTCCCAATTCTTAATAGAATCCCAAAGGTCTTTAATAAACAAATTCAGTAGGGAAATAACTGACTAGGGGTGTAAGAGAAAATCGAAAAACCGTCTAATCGAACCGAACCGCGGTTAATAACCGTGTTCCACGGTTCGGTTACGGTTACGGTTAATGAAATCCAAAAACCACATGGTGCGGTTCGGTTACGATTTTTAAAAAAAATTATGGCGGTTAACCGAACCGAACCGTAAAATATGGTTCGGTTAACCGTATACCGGTTAACCGTACTGTTATAAAATAAAGGAGAAAAAAGGGGGGGGGGGGGCTGAATGAAAATTTTCTCAATACATAAGTAATGTCATAAACAAAACCCTAGACTCTAAAGTCCCAACTCCTCCTAGCCGCACCTGCCCTCTGCCCCTTTCCATCTCCCAGCCGCACCTACCCTCTCTCCCCTTCAATAAAATCTCATATTCTTCTTCTTCTTCTCCTTCTCTCATCTTCGTCTTCGAAAGGGTGAGTGTCAGCTTTCAAAACCAAGAAAGATGTAGTGCAGGTAAATCTATATCCTTCTCTCTCTATTTCTCTCTTCCTCTCTCTCTCCCTTTCTCTTGCTGAAGAAGGGCCACTTGGAGCATGACAAGAAGATTAGCGGTGGTGTCTATGCATTCCAGGTCCTCTACCATCCCATGTAGATTCGTTCTTGTAAGATAGGATGGGTGTGCTGATGATTTTAGCTTCCGAAAGTTTGTTGATAAGATACTCCCTTTGTCAGATAACATGAAAACACCTGCTAATAAGGATCCATCTAATTGGAATTGAGAGTTTTTTTTTTTTTTTGAAATGCCTCTTTGGATCTTCATAAACCAAGTATAGGTAATTATGTGTAAATATTGTTGGTTCATGTCCATGGATTACCCGAATGACTATTGTTTTGTTCTTGGCCTTAACCTGTTATGGATGATAAGGAATTATAGGTAACCTTAGTAGCCATTGATGTAAGTTGGGAAGGGTGGTCTGTACATATGAAAAAGAACTGAGCTGGAAAAGAAGACATATTGTGTGTACAGAGATAGAGTTGTGTCTGGACTGGTTCTATTTTCTTCGAAAAGTTGAAAGAGATGAAATGGGAATTGGGTGTTGGAAAGAACACATTTTTTTTTTAATTTCTTTCTTATAGACCATAACATGATGTTTGTGATTATGCTTACAATGTTCATTTATAAATACGGTTATTAACCGTAACCGAACCGTCTAATACGGTTAACCGCGGTTCGGTTTTTTACGGTTTTTGTCTTCACGGTTACGGTTACGGTTTTCAAATACAGAAAACCGCGGTTACGGTTCAGTTAATGGTTTTTTCCAAAAAAATCGGTTAACCGAACCATTACACCCCTATAATTGACATCGGTTTCCTACGTCCTTCCTCATACAGAATTCAATTACAATTCCAAAACCAAATCTTCTCTTAATTTTTAATAATCCAAACAATAAAAAAAAAAAAAAAGGAGTTGTCTTATTTAAACTTATCGCCCCAGAACACGATGTTATGATGGCTTGCATGCAATATATAGAAACCGATGCCATAGCTCTAAGCCCAAGCCCAATGCCTTGCCTTTCGAAATCAACTCAATAGATATACACTAAGGGGTCGTTTGTTTGCACCCATTTACATATGTAAATGGTGAATATGTGTAATATTTACGTATCAATCATGTTTGTCTACAATTATTTACGCATCTTGAGTGTAAATCAGATGTGTAAATGGTGTGAAAATGAGCCCATTTTCACACCAAGATTTGAACACCTATTGAGGTGCTCTTTCAAAGAATACACGTTGTTGGAGGCGAACGGTTTGGTATTGGGGCATTTCCGTGAAATAGGTTCCAGGTTCGAAACCCCTCCAATGCATTAGAAAAATAATAATAAAAGAGGCCTCAAAGTTTAGGCATTTCCATGAAAGAGGTTCTGGGTTCGAAACCCCCCTCCAACACATTAGAAAAATAAAAAAAAAAAAATAATAAAAGAGGTCTCCAAACTGATGATTTTAAAGGATAATATTTGTAAGACAAAAAAACATATTAGAAGATTAAAGTGGCTCCAATGATTTTAAGGGACAAAATCTGTAAGACAAAATACATACTGATAATAAAACAATTTAAGGGACAATCTATAAGATAAATATCTCAATGATTTTTCTATATCAACTTTTAACTAGTTAATTATCTTATTATTTTAGTTTTCTTCTAATATCTCAATGATTTTTCTAAAGTTATTTATTATTGCAATAGTTTAAAAATCTTTAAACATGTATATATGAATGTAAAAGAGAAGAAATAATATATTTTATATAGCATTATGGCATCAATCAAAAATAAATATTAGCATAAAGCCTATGAGATGCGTGGGTTAAGTTTTATGCAAATTGAATAATGAATTAAGATCAATATTGAATTGAATATCAATTACTAAAAATATTAATAATAATGATATTTGCTTAACCATCAAAATATAAATTCATATTTAATCAACCAAACATGTTGAAATGTATTTTTGTGAAGGTGGTCACTGATAGAAATGTATTTCTTTTAAAAGTATATTTCATGTTGAAAGACATGCTCTTTTTAAAGGATCTAAAATACAAATGACAATGTTGATATAAAATGGACATTTTTTCTCCTTTTAAATCATTATATTAGAATTTAATTTAATGAATAATAAGTATATCATTTATAAAATCTTTTAATACATTTACACATATCATTGAAACAAATATGGAAAAATAAATCACATATGTAAATGATGCGAAAATAGTATTATTAGACAAACGTTGTAAAAAAAAACGCATGTGTAAATGTTACATACTTAAAATTTGAATATTCATCATTTACATGTGTAAATTGTATTTACATATCCCATGTGTAAAAGACAAACGACCCCTAAGAAGCATAAATAAATGACATTTTATTTCCCATCATATCCGATGTGGGATTCTAATAACGAAGTCTAATCAATGGTTCTTCATTATTTTGAAATTTCCAAAGTTATTTCGGCAAGATTTTTCCTAGGCACTTTGGAGGATGGTAAGCTACACTAATATTTAAAAATCTCCAACACATTATTACTTTTTAGCCATCAATCCAACAAGAGTTATGCAGGGAATCATGTGATTTTTTAGTCATCAATCTAACAGTAAGCCAAACTCCTATTGAAATGAGATTCAACTCTGTCCCAAAACTAGAGGAGAGAGAAAGGGATTTATTTAACATTCTAGATTTTTATTATGTGGGCCATTTTCTATAGTTTGTAAGAAAAATAAAAAGATAAAAACAGAGACCATTTTTCTATTTGGGACTCACAAGGGTCATTTATGCATTCCTGTGCCAATACATGTCGTCCCAGTGATTTGAAGCCCACATTTCTATTTGGTTCAATTTAGGACCACCTGATGATGGCCTAGCCAGATATTTAGAATGTGATCCACCTTGTTATGTTTGCCGGCAATTAAGATTGTTGTGGTCGTCGTTTATAATTTCAATATCATTCAAGGCATGACGATTTCTCCTATGAAAAGACTCATCTACTATTACCAACTCTTTCCCTTGATCATCTTCCACCCTTTCAACTTCCCCCAGAGCCCCAGACTCCCCTTCTCCCTTCCATGGAATCCCCTGACCTTAAACCATTCATCCTCTTAATCATCTTTCTAATGCATCTTTTAATGTCCCACCGCATCCAAGCCGCAGAATACATCGTAGGCGATGAAGATGAGTGGACACAAGCAGTAAACTACCAACGCTGGTCGGAGAAACACACATTTTACGCCGGAGATGTTCTAGGTTACCAAGCAATCTTTTCTTGTTTACCAGAATATTAATGTCCTTGTTAATATTTTAATTGCCTACTCTCTTAGTTTTTGTAACATTACTTCTAAAATCGTAATGATCATGGTCAAAACCATCATGCAATGGTTATGCTAAATATGTGCATGCAATAGGGCTGCGTAGAGAATCCGGTATCACCGCTTAACCGGACTGAACCGACCGAAATTGGCAGTTCGGATCGGTTTGATAGTAGATAAGTTCGGTCTACAGTTTGAAAATCGTAGAAACCGCTTAGATCGATCGGTTATCGATTTGAATGCTGGTTCACCACCTAAACCGAACCAACCGGTATATTATGTAATTTGAGTATTTGACTATTTAGATTTTAGATAAAAATTCGTGCTCAAATACTTGTTAAAAAGCATGAGAGTTTTTAATGATGCATTGATCTATGATATTGCAGTGTATTGGAATTGCAGAACCATCTTAGTCGATATGAGTTTGTATATTTGCAATAAATATTGGAATAAATGCAAAGGATGCGGGTGTCATCAGTTTGAAGTTTACAAATTCTGATTTTCAAAAAAATAAAAAATAAAAATAAACGGTTTAACCGACGGACCGAACCGAACCGATCGGTTTGGTTCGGTCTAAGTCCTCTCTATCGGTCGGATCGGATTGATTAATTAAAAAACCGATAGGTTCGGTTTGGTGGTTGATATTTTAATGCTAAAATCGATCCGAACCGCCCATGTCCAGCCCAATACAGGGCCACCTTTTGAAAAACTTTAAACGGTTGACATAATACTTTAAGCCATTTCTACTTATAGTCCCAAAATCCGCTTTTGCATTAGCATCTTTCATTGAGAAAAATGTGGTTACACTTATAATAAATAATTATTTTCGATAAACTTCAGATTTTCAAACTATTGTACCCACTTCCAACTCCTCAAAACCTTTCTGATGCAAAGTTGCTTAGTTCGTCACTAAATAGGGTTTTGTTTCGATTGAGATAATATTCACTATTGAATTGGACAATCATAATTTAGTTTCTTTATTTGTCGTAAATGTTTTTCATATCGGAACAAAAAGCTTGACCCACCAAACTATGAACTACAATTTGATTGAACCGATAATCACTTCTTTATTTATTTATTTTTTGAAAACCATGCTTATGTTACAAATGGATGTGGATGTTGTGGTGCTGCAGTTTTTAACTATGTGCCGGGGCTACACAACACTTATGAGGTGAATGAAGATACATACAGGTCATGTAACACCTCACAGGGTGTTATAGCAACTTACTACAGCGGCCACGACCAAGTACCACTGAATGAGACTGGGGATCATTGGTTCCTCTGCAACATACAAGATCATTGCAAGGGAGGGATGAGATTTGGAGTTAAAGTAGAAGCAATCATGAACACTTCACACATGACTAGTGGCAGCATGGGGTTTACACCCACTTCCATTGGAGGATGGAGATGGGTTTGGACGTTTGATCTTGTGTCACTTGTGGGTCTGTTCATGCTCAATTATTGATGACTAAATGAAGTCCTTCCTTATTTGATCATTGGGTATGTACTAGTTTAAGTTATTTCTTGAAGTCTTTCCTTGTTTGATCATTGAGTATGTACTAATTTAAGTTAGTTTTTTAGCATGCTCTTCATCAAGTATGATAAGAGATGTGAATGGATCGAATTCAGTTAGAACCATGGTGTATCCGGATCGTGTTCTGTGTAGGTTTGGATCATTTGTATTTTTTTTTTTAATGTTTACAATAATATACTAATATGTATTGAAATTATTAATTTCTTTGTAAAAGAACTCGAGATTCAATTTTTGGTACCATTTGATGGGAAACATCTATTACAAGGCCAAGTTTTTGTGATCCAAAAGTGCCTAATAGCCATGATGGGAAAAAAAAAAAATTGCCCCATGGTGATAAGAAACCCTCTGTCTTGACTGAGGGATTGAGGCTATGAGAAGAAATTTAAATAAAAACGAAAAATGCAATTACTTTATAGGTGAGGCATTTGCATATTTGAGGATTCCTAACAACCACATATTTGGGATTCCTCTTTTAGGATTTGTGTAGCTAGAGAATTTATATTGATATCAGTGTGTCGGTATCGATGCATAAATCCACAAATCAGATAATTTTGAAATCCTATGGGGAAGGTCATACCTAAAAAGACCCTCAAAAGTGAGAGTTTCTAGTGGCCCAAATACTCAAGCAATTAAAATCTTCAAGCGCAAACGTTCCAAATCCTCTTGAGAAATTGGTAAGGAATCCTTGAGGATTTTATTGCCAAACACGACCTTGTAGAGTTATAGGATCTTCAAATTAGTTAGTTTGATAAGAGCTCAACCCAACTGCATAATAAGGGGTAAGTCATTGGACGAGCCAACGAGCCTGCTAATATGGTGGGCCAAATTCAAAGCAGGCCAATTTGAACTTACTTGCATGCGGTACAAGATAAGACAAGAGTGATTAACCTAATCTTATATATTAGGTTGCAAGATTGCATTAGTTACTGATCATCCCCTCCCCCCCCCCCCCCCCCCCCGGCTGGGAGGGAGCCCCAGCAGCCCGCAGCGGAAGGCCAGGGCCGGCTGGCCGGTTCTGCTGCAGCCCGATCTCCTCCCCGCCGGCGACTGGGAGGGGGAGACAGAAGAAGAGTAGGGGAGAGAAGGAGAGGGAAGAAGAGGAAGGGGGAGAAGGAGAAGAGGGAAAGAAAATGGAAGGGGAGGGAGGAAGAAAGAGGGAAAGGGGGGAGGGAGACCGGCCAGTCGGCTGGGCTTCCGCAGCGGGCTGCCGACCGGGGCTCCCTCCCCGCCGGAGACTGGGGGGTGGAGATGAGGGAAGAGGGTGGGAGAGGGGAAAGGAAGGGAGGAGGAGGAAGGAGGGAAGGGTAGTTTAGGAAAAAAAATATAATTTTTGTCTTCCAGTGCGGTGGGGAGAGCAAAATTTGTGGTGCCAATAGAACTCCCCTTTTCTTTTTCTTTGGTTCCATGATTCATTTGCTTTCAAATGGATTTCACAAGGAATCAAAGGGATTTTTTAGTTGGAGGGACCACAGAGTTCAGGAATCAGATAAATCCATGCATCCAAACATTCCCAAAGGAAATATACAGTTTTATTTAAGTTGTCGATGCTGTAAATGTCAAAGAGACGAGCGCATCTTTTTATTTCCTTTTTGTACACTGTTGCCGGGCCTTGTGCTTTTTTTTTTTTTCTTTTCCATCCATCTTCATGGAGTTGCAATCTTCCAATCTAGGTGATTTAAGAGGATCCATAGTCGATCCATACCCACATTGGTTGTCTTATTCATTGGTCAAGTTGAGAGACGACAGGCCCTGAATTTGTACAAGTAGATTTTCTGGCTCCTGGCCAGTGCCTTGTAGCTCCACTTTGAGTTATGGACATTTCAAAGTGGGACTCACCTCTCTCCCTCTCCCCAAAGTAACTAGTTTTTACTTGTCCAGAATCAGGTTGAGTTGACTCACTTGTGACTGAGTTGAGAGTCAGACCCACACATGTAACCAGGAACAGTCAGGAATTCAATTCCATGCAAATTGCAAATTGCAAACCAAACCAATGGGCCCTCAAAGAAATTTGTACTTCTGCATGATGGGACCCAAACCTAAAACCCATAGTAGGCTCGACCATGGTCCACTTTTGGGGCTTATAAAAGGGGAAAAAGTAACAAACGACCAGTCTACAAACATGAGATAATTAAGAGATACTGGACGAAGGCAATCATATAGAGCTTTTTCCCTCAGGATTACAATTCACAAAGCTTCTGATTGAAAGTGCAGAGAAAGCTTCCTTTTTTGGAATAACTTGCAGTAGCCCTCAGTTGGTTACAACCCATATGTGGACCTGATGGGAACAATCCCAACCGTAGACACAAAGTGTACTTGAGATATTTTGAAAAAGGGCTTATGTGACGAATATTACAATTGTAAGAGTGCAAGCGTACACTTTCTGCAGTTTGCTCAACAGAAAACATGGCCCCATGGTCTTTCTCCACACCATTGATCATATGGGCTCAACTGTATTTTGGGCATCCAGAGTCCAGACCACTAATTTTGATTATCCTCAAATGGTATGGGTGCACCCCAAAGAATATCTCACTCATCTGAAAAATCTAGCCCTTTGATCAACAGTCCCCCAGATGGGTGGCTGAAGTGGTGAGATGGACCCAATAGAGATGAAATATTGGATGGCTAGGATCCTCCATCCCAAGATAATGTTGTAAATGATGGCCCTGTAGCTCCCCAGAAGTACAACCCATGATTTGAGGATACTGGGAAAAATATTGGTCAAAGACTGTAATAATTCCTCAATGAAGAAACATCATTTGAAATTCTGACTGGAGACTTTTTTATGTTTGAAGTTTGAACACAACCAGTGTGTCCACACCACCAATAACAGGACCATATTTGACCAACATATATAGCTCATGCATCAAAGATAAAAATAGCATAACTTAAAACTAAGGAATGCCATACTTGTCTCATTTATATATATTGTAATATTGAATTTTTTTGGGGAATATAAGGGTATATATATTCCAAAAGTTAGATATAATCCAAAAGCTGCAAATATAATCCAAAAGCTATATATAATAAAAAAGCTGTAATCTTGAAATTATATTGAAAGAGAAGTTTCTGTGTAACTTTCACCCAAGAGGATGGGCAGTTATGATTGGTGGTGGAGGTGGTGAAGATCATGGTGAGGATTGTGGTGGGAATTGAGGCAGTGCTGATGGTGTTGGTGTTGATGATGATGCTGATGATGGAGATAATCACTACCCCCATTTTCTCTGACACACCCAGACTCCGGCCACCCTCCGTTTGGATTGCGAGTTAGCTCAAGCAATGAGTCCCTCACTTGTTCTGCTTGGACTACTTCATTATCTCTTTTCTGGACCACACACATGCCATATGTTAGCTCTAACCATCTTAATATTCTGTTTCAGAAATCCAATTCATCTATGAAACCAAACGATGGACAATTAGATTTAGAAAATCAAATACATGTGATACAAGGACTAATAGAAAACATTCATAAATAGGTCAAGCACAAATAGGAATCCTACCACTGAAGTGAATAGAACCTTTGATGCATCTTACCTCTACTTTGAAAACATTCAAAACTAAGGTCCTGAAGGTGGTGACATTGGCATTAGTAACTTCAAGACCTAAAGAATTAATGGCCTCCATCAACCTTACAAACCCGCCCCGCTTTGGCTCCCAGAAGACCTTCAAAAAGAACTCATTCCCGCTGACCTGGCTCACTTCAACTTGCGCCTACATGGGAATTAGTTTAAAAAATAGTTTCGGATTGTCACCCTCATATCTTATATGAGCTTAACAATTAAACAGTTTTGATCTTGCTTGAAACTAGAAGAGAATTGTGGGATATACAACTAAAATTCATGGCATAACAAAATAATTGGGGCATTGGAAAGACTTCCATAACCAAGATTACCTCCATCTGGTGTGCCTTATCTTCAGTACTCATGGAGTCATGATTATGTTTAACAAGGTCCCCAGTTTTATCACCGGACGAGCATCTGGTTCCTTGATCTGCCATCATCGTCTTCAGCCCGTTCGGCGATTCCCCATCTCCATGGCCAGCCACATTTTGGTTTGGAACTTCCGATTGAACATTGTCATTGTTGTTACAATTGTCCTTTTGTTCTTCATCCTCCGGCGTCTCCTCCAACTCATCCTGAAGATCCTTTACCTGCTTCTGCAACTCCTTCACAAACTCAATTGCATCTCCTAAGATTGATGCTCTATCCATCTGTAAATAGTCAAATACGAAAAGAAATAAATGTATATAGTGAGTGAGAAACAATTGAGAACTTTCCACATTTGGGGTCTAGTAAGAAACAAGTGATAACAACAAATACCTTTGAAATCTTGGGGACTAAAGAACGTAAAAGATAGAGTCTATCATTGAGCTTCTTCCTTCTCTTCCTCTCTGCATGAAGGTTCTTCGACTGGTTTTTCCTTCCGGACCTCCCCACCGCCTTGTGACCATCATCATCCTCCATCTGATCGCTACAATCAGAGATTGAATCGTCTCGTCCCATCTCCTGTTTAATTGAATCCTTATCGTGCCCGAGCTCTTTAGTCACTGAAGATTCAGCAAGCGATGGGTGTAGGTTGGGAGTGACGATCCCAATTGACCGTTGCATAGCAGACATATCAGGGAATCTATCATCAATGGCTGAATTGAAAGAAGGTGTCTTGTGAATGGAGTCCAGCGATCCCTCGAGAAAGATATTGTTCTTGGGCCTGTCATCAGTAGGCGGTAGAGACGTCCCACTGAAGAAATTCATTGGTGAATTGCAGAGTCGGATTTGGTCGATGGAGAGATCCCAAGGCAAGCTTGAATTATCATTGGTGGGAGTAATCCATGGCTGAAAATGATTGGTATTGCTCTTTGTTTCATACCCATTAGAGGGAAAAGGTTCTGGTGGTTGGTTGATGGGGTCATCACCGGTGAACCCATGGTTCAGACATGGTCCATCGAAGCCTGTATCGGCACCGCCATTGCCTACAAGCATGGCTTCCTGCTCCCATGAGGGGTTACACTGAGCCATGACAAACTCAGTGATGTGTTGCTCTTCTGGTACCTGTAATTTCCTCATTTTTCACTTACTACACAACCAGTTTCACGCGCACACAGCCACACACACATATACACATCTACATGGGGTGCTTATATCTACACCCCTTTATGTTAAAAGCAAGGGGTGTGAGTATTAGCTGTCTTAATTGTCTGTTTTGTTTGTTTAAGGCCAATGGATCATCATGTAAAGATCATTGAGATAGGGAATGATTATAACTAAACAAAACAAAAGATGTGTTGGAAAGGAAAAATAATAAAGAAAGGAGACGGTTACTTTTTTAGCAACAAACAGCTCTACTAGTCCCCCAGGCACTGGAATGAAAACCCTTGTTCCTACTGCTTCCTGCAAAAGAGGGTCCCAAAAAATGAGTTACATTTGCCTAGGATGTTTTGTTTGTATGTGTGTGTCTGTGAGAGAGAGAGAGAGAGAGAGAGAGAGAGAGACCACATCTGAAATAATAGAATCTGGGATGTTGGGGAGGTTTGTCCATTTGGGGTGGCTTGAAATCAAGGCCTGTGTATGGATCCTGCAACCAAGGATTGTAATCATGAGCTGTTATTGAATAAAAAGAAGCTGATTTTATTGGCAGCAAACATTGACAGAACCCAGAAAAAACAAACCCTTTATATTAAACGCCCTCCCAAGGTTTCTGATATTTGTAAATAGGCCCCATGGTCTCGGTATTTGTAAATAGCCCCTTGGCATTGGCATTTTGGTACCATTTTTTTTTATAACAATAAAATTTTATTTCAACACAAAGGAAAAATACAAGAGGATTTTACCCGAAAAATCCTTTAAGACTTGTAAAAAGCCGAAAGCACCATCCACATCTTATAATGACCACATTAGTCTCAAAGGCCCTGTTTGGTATTTTTTTTGAACTTTTTCTTTAAGCAGGGATATCCCTGCTCATTTCCCTTAAACAAAACCCAAAACCCAAAACTCCATCCTCTCCCATATCAGATTGAGGAAGGAAGGAAGAACCGAACCCTAACCCTAAAATGAAGAAGATGCAGATCTTCGTCAAAACCCTAACAGGCAAAACCATAACCCTAGAAGTCGAATCCTCTGACACCATCGACAATGTGAAATCCAAGATCCAGGACAAGGTGGGCATTCCCCCGGACCAGCAGCGCCTGATCTTCGCCGGAAAACAGCTTGAGGATGGCCGGACCCTCGCCGACTACAACATCCAGAAGGAGAGCACCCTCCACCTCGTCCTCCGCCTCCGCGGCTGCATGGCCAAGAAGAGGAAGAAGAAGACCTACACCAAGCCCAAAAAGATCAAGCACAAGAAGAAGAAGGTCAAACTCCCCGTCCCAACTGAAACCACCTTGAGAGACAATACTCTGGTGGGCGGGGATATCCCCGCTCACAGCACTAACAGAGGCAGGGATAACCCTGTTCACTTCACAGCACTAATTTGGGTGGGGATATCCCCGTCCCAACTGAAACCAGTCCTTGATAGACAGCACCCACAGTACTCTGGTGGGCGGGGATATCCCCGTCCCAACTGAAACTAGTCCTTGAGAGACAACACCCACAGTACTCTGGTGGGCAGGGATATCCCCGCTCACAGCACTAACAAAAGTAGGGATATCCCTGTTCACATCACTAATTTGGGCGTGCACTGTCTTCTTCTTCCTCTGACGTTCTGGAATCTGATCTCTGTAACTGAAGATGTTCTAATCTGAATCCAGATGAAAAAGACCCAAATCTCCCCTCAAAATGATGAATCAAAGCACAATAGCTTTTTAATCCTTGTATATCCAAGAAAACCCTTCTACTTTGTAATCAAGAAAACCCCAAATTCCAGCTGGAAACTCTAGATTCAATCAGCTGGAAACTCTAGATTCAATCCTTAAAACCCATCTTCCGAAAATATAAGATTCTGAATGTGGAAAAAAGCTCATGTTCTAGAAAACCCAGCTGCCATATCAAAACCTCATTTCCCAATGAGCTCGAAAACACCCAGATTTCGATCTTTCGTAGCAAAAGATAGTTGCAGCAGATTAAAGGAAGGAAAATAGGAGAGGAAGAACTCCAGACTGCCGGTGCCGAACCATAGGGAATAAAGGAGAGAAATGAAGAAAGACGGAGGGAGAAAAGAAGTCGAACATGGTAAAAGGCAAAAGTGTTTTTGGGAGGAGCAGTGATACCCTGCTCAGAGAAGAAAAGAAAAGAAAAACCAAATAAGGCTTTTGAGACTACTGTGGTCATTATAAGATGTTCATGGTGCTTTTGGCTATTGATAAGTCTTAAAGGATTTTTCGGGTAAAATCCTCAAAATACAAAGACAAAAGAATAAACTAAATAATTGACAAACAACAAAAACCAACGTTAGATATATAAAAAGAAAATAGTTTCTCGAGTGAGTCCTTCCTTTGCAAAACCATCAGCTATCACATTGGCATTTTGGTACCATTCATCTCCAAAATAAGTCAAGTTGACAAAAATGAGAAAAGGTCAGTTAGGGTTTAAAGGATTTTGACACTTTTACCCTGTCTTTATCCATTGAATATTTCAAAAATGTCATCCCCAAAAACCTCACATTCTAAATAGCTATGTGGGAGATTATTAATAAAAAAGAGAAGGGTCCACTCATAATCGATGATCTGATCTATTCTTCCAACCATGGGGTAGGTGGGCCATTTGTGGTCAATATAAATTGACCATCCTATGCACCTTAATTGGATGATTGAAATCATACATGCTCTTAGATGGTTTTTTCTTTTATTCATTTTGAGGATGCATTTGGTGACTTGAGAGATGTAAATCTTGAGGCTTTGGAAATATTTGAAGTGCCGGATACTTAAGTGTACTCTAAAAGATGGGTAGCATGTGCAGAGATGATCAACGGATTAACTCCAAATCCTTGATGCCATGAGTAAGAGAAGTTCCAAGGTGAGGCCCATCTATTAAGGGTCTTTAGATTTGCAATTTTATTAGAAGGTTGTGGCTTTGAGGCACATCTATTAACAAGTAGATATGAAGGGTATTAAAATGCTAAAGCACGTGCCTATGTACAAATATTAAAATCACAGGGGCTATTTACAAATATTGGAAACCTTAGGGGCATATAAAAAAAAAAAAACTCAAAAAAAAACATGGACAGACCGAGCTACTACTTGGTTCTATTGGACCCACTTGGAACATGTCCTGGTCCTGGTACAAAACAAGGCCAGGCAGACAAGCCTAACGTCCCTGAAATGGATGTGGACCTTTGATCAATTCCCTTCAAATGTCCTTCTATTGTCATCAAATCAGGCAGTTAGGATTGTCCAATGGGCATGGATTTTGGTCCATATGACATCCTTTAATCACGGACATGATGGGAGTGAGTGCCTGAGATGAATGAGGTGAGCCTAACCGGCCCCTCATGGGCTGCATGTGATCATGACCACATACTTTATAACTATTCAACAAGACCCACCCTACAGGGCATGCTTGCACCAATTAAATATCCCTCCATCACTTTCTCATTTTGTTACAAGTTAATAAATAAATAACAACAATCTCAATCTCTCTCTCTCTCCTTGAGTTGAATATTTTAACATCCATTTGGACTTGGAGACTAATTTCAAGAAAGGAATTGATGGCTCATTAAAAAGAAATATACCAACACTGATGGGTTGATATAGTATTAATATTAGTGCTAAGAGTATTAAAAAGATTCTGTACAAGTTTCAGTGTTTACCAATTTTAAGTGACAAATGGGTTGAATTTCAAAACTACACTAGAAATCATGAAAATTTTGATCAAATTTGGGGATATATATATATATTTTTGCTATCGGAGGTTTCCAACCCTTTGGTGTTTTATAACCATGATTATAATTAAGGTTGACCTAATCAGTTGGACAATGTTAACAGCATTAGGAAGAATATTCATCTTTAATTCCATGACCATGAGTGCACTGCTAACTGATAGCCTAATAAAGAGCAAAAACGGAAACGCATGAACAAATGACTCAAATGCATGACTTGATCACATCACAATTCACTCGTAACAGATTCCTAAGTGGCCTTTAAGCATGACAACTCTGGTTTAGAACTAGGGTTGAAATTGGTATGTATGACCTTATCTAAGGGTATGGATGGGCTAGGTTGGGCAGGCCAAGAATCAACCAAGCCGGCCCATTTAGTTATTGAGCCTAATATTTAAGCATGGATACATCTTACACTGCCTTTGTGTTGAATATATCGGGCCGTGGCAGTCCGGATTTTGGTCCATATGACATCCTTTATGGGCCGTATTAATGGGTCATCATCAAATATGGAAAAAGGAGAAGAAAGTAGTGTGTTTGAGCTGTACCCAGAATCCAGAGGCATGGAAGATGGCAATTCAGCTAGAAGATCACAAGCTTTTGTTCTGGGGTGCTGAAACATCACATCTCTGCAAGGAACAATGGGAGAGACTGGAAACAGATGCTCTTCTCCTTTTGGGGCACTCTCAGCTCCACCACAGCAGCAGCCCATCCATTCAATACACCTAAGATACATACCAATGGTTAGATAAATTGAGAAATCTCATACTATCATGGCTTTTGTTCTAGTATTTGTTTTCTTCTTACTTTTGGTCGTTTCTTAGTTTCCAAAGCACACAGTAATCCCAGCCTTTCATTCCCACAAGTGGTCTCAGCCTCTCTATGGATGTTTGTAAAGCATTCATCATATTGTCTTCCAAAAACAAAGACCAATCTCCTACACAAAGAACATAACCCAAGCGTATTTATAGTATTACAGGGCCCTTAATTAGGACAGTGATTTTGGTGATCTATAAATTGATATGATAACCCATTGATGATGGGCCATATCCCAAAAATCTCACCATTGGAACAATCCTAACCGTCTAAACCACAAGCTACTAATTAACAATCAGCACAAATGACAAGAAAAGCCTAACGATTCAATGGTTATTATTGTCCAATCTAATTAGGTGCATTTGGTACATTGTCCATCTGTAGTGGGCCTTTCAGATGAACAGTATAGATCTCTCCACATGTCTTTCTCCGCTTGCCAGAAAAGGCATTGATGCAGAAGAAAGAACAGCTGGGAAAGGGTGTCAGAACTAAAGGGTGTATATGTCAGTACTCTCTGCTGAGCAGGTTTTGGCTTTTGAAGTATAACTGAAGCCTGTAGCAAAGGAGGGAATCTGTCAGGGAAATATGATAGAGAATCAGCAAAAAGAGATGTAATAATACACTTATCTTTGATCCTGTCATGAGAGGAGATCTGTGAGTGGAATTTCATACCTGGAGTACTCACTTTCTCTCTATATGACTTCTTTGATTGCAGTTAGAAAAGGTTACAAGTTACTCAGCTGATAGCTATTGAAAACTGCAACATCGATTTAGGGACAACAGCAACACATCACACAACCATTTGGGCCAGAACCCATATTATAGAGAGAAGAAAAAAGTTGAATTACTCAAGTCATATGAGGAATTGGGTGTTGGAATGCAGAGAAGGACCTAAATGATTATATTTTAGTTTGTATTCTGTTATAAGTAGGTGAAGAGTGGTGAAGGCGTGAGGGGATGTGTGGAGATTGTTTGTGAGTTAGGAGGTTTTGCTTTGTTGGCAGTTAGAGGGAGGATTGTATCAACTATGATTTAATGGTGCTGATTATGGTTTTTTTGGGGGCATGGCCTAACAACTCTCTAGGTTTAGAAGACCCGTTCAGGTAACAAAGATGGTGAGAACTATGTGATCCCAATAAGCATGGGATGTGGAGTGTCCTAATCTTGCTAGCCTTATCATAATCCGGAACCTATGGGGCCAGCCAGGCCTTAGAAAGACCAGCCATGTAAATTCATTAAGGGGGTCACCTCTGAAATCCAAATTGCTCAAAGTTGTCATCAGGCCATTGTGTTGGTGTAGGGCCAAAGTTTGCTCTAGTTGGGGGTGGCCAAATGTTGGATTAATCTCATGTAAAAACATATGACCTTCATTTCCTTTTATTTATGAATTTTAAGTCACATTTTTCACTCCCTGATCTGCTGGAGTAAAATTTAACTAGCTAGCGTCAAAACACATGGGACCACTGATTCTGAAAAGTTTGGATATGTGAGGACCTAAATTTTTGCCATCTGCCAATTCTAAGGCCAAATAAGGGAGGACTACTGCACCAAACAAGCCTTAGTATATGTCACACTTCATATAAAAGGGATAAGATTTTGATGATGATGATAATGATCATGACGGTGGTGGTGGTGGTGATGGTCGTGATTGTGTCTTGGGACCGTGAGTTATGAAACAAAACCCTTAGATTGGTGATCTAGACCATTGGCTTAAAATCTCTAACATCAATCAGATCTGTCCAAAAATATCCATGATATATTCAATTACCATGATTACTAGCCTATAAATAGACAATGAATAAACTTATAGCCCCTGCTTTACAGTAGTGATAAAAGGATAAAGATTGACTGGTTGGGGTCTTCCAGTCTGATAGATTTTACGGGTGCTTTTTTCTTTTTAGGTATTTGGCGGAAGGTCCCTCATCATTGCATTTTATAGCCTAGGGTCCAAGATAGTTTTCCGTAAAGGCGGCAGCCCTCTTTTAAAACTGACAAGTCAAAAAGATAAAAAAGCCCTCTCTATATGTCAACAAACCCCTCTGCCAAAACCCCTTCAATCTCTTTGACTTGGGCGTCGGACGACAGGATCAAGTTGACGCGGGACCCGCAGGAGCCGCACATCATGCCGCCGACGTTGATGAGGGCCGAATTCGGTTCCTGCTACTTCTGCGGTGGGATTTCTCATCGGACGGGATTCTGATCTGAGCGGCTTTTGTGCGTGGGGCTCTTAGGGTTTTGGAAGAAGATTTTTGTGGGAAGGAGAGAGAGGGTCAAATGAGCATAGGATTTATAGAGATTTGGTGTGGTTGAAGCTGATTTTAGGAGCAAACGAGAGAGAAAGTTGTATAAGATCTGTAGTCGCCATGATCAAGAGAGAGAGAGAAAAAGAAAGTGAGATTAGTGTATTGGCAATTTGAAATTTAAGGAGGTTCATCGGAGATAGCGCATCAGGACCGACAGCCAATTTGTGCGATCTTCTTCTCGACTTGCATGTGGCCAACCAATTTGCAATTAGTAGTAAATCTGCGATGCAACCAAGAACCCTTTTGAAGATTTGATCTGATCTCCTCCATGATCCATTGATCTGATCTCCTCCATGATCCATTGATCTGATCTCCTTCTTCCTTTTTGATTTGTCAAATTTATCTAAATTTTGAGTTTTTGTCAAATTTATGTGTTTTATATAAATTTATTTGAATTCTAGACATATTTATCTGAGTTCTGTAATAAATTTATCTGAGTCTTCGACAAATCTAGCTGAGTTTTTGGCAAATTCATCTGAGTTCTTGAACAAATTTAATTGAGTTCTGGACAAATCTATCTAAGTTTTTGTCTGTCTGAGTTTTGTAACAAATTTACATAAGTTTGATATGAATTTATCTGTGTTTGCTGTGAGTTAATCTGAGTGTGCTGTAAATTTATCTGAGTTTTGCATAAGTTATCAGACTTTGGAATGAAGTTATCTGATTTTAAATTAAACTTATCTCTGTTTTGTATGAATTTATATAAATTTGATATGAATTTATCTGTATTTGCTGTGAATTAATCTGAGTGTAATTTGAATTAAACTGGATAGAGGTGAATTTATTTGAATTTGAAATTAATTTATTTAAGTTTGTTGTGTATCTATATTAATTTGATGTGAGTTTCTATAAATTTATCTGTATTCGAAATCATAACTACTTCACAAAAAAAGTTATGTCCCATCAATATAAATTTATCTGTATTTGATATAAAATCATCTGACTAGATTAAGTTTGGTTTGACTAGATTTGGTTTGAATTTATCTGAATCTGATATAAAATTATCTATGTCTGAAGTGAATTTAAATGAATTTATTTATGATTTTATCTGACTTTGTCATAGTTCTATCTAACTTTGCTTTTGAACTGGGATGAAATTGATATCATTTTAATTGTATATGGTTCTGTCTAAATCTCATCTTACCATATTTAAATTCGACAGTAATAAGGGAAAGACGATGAGTTGGAGCTAAAACTCATATTTAAATTGCATGACACCCATTTAAATTGTTAGAAGGGCAAATGAGTCATAAAAAAAGCTGATGTCACATGCTTAGGGACCACACACCCATTCGAGCGGTTAGAAAGGCAAATAAGTTATAAAAAAAACTGATGTCACATGCTTAGGGACCACCGCCTGAATTAATCCCATGCACAAGGACTTTAGGCCTTAAACAGTAATGTTATGTCCTGGAGGCCTTACAAGACGAATATGAGGGGCTTTTGACTAATTTACCCTTTTTTTATCGGTAACGGTAATATTTATTAAATCAAAATAAAGGTACAAATATCAACAATTCAAATTCAAGAATGTCATCATAAGATTCACACATGCATGTATTTCTGCTGGCTAAAGCACTACAATTAGGAATGCCAAAAGGTTAGGCCTGGCTCCATCCAGGGTCTGCCCTTAGCCTACCCTCACATATGCAGGCGGGGCCTAAACCGTGGACGAGCCTACACTAGCTAGGTCTTTGCCCTACTCTTAAACGTTAACGCCAAGGTTAGATGAAAAGATATTTTATTTTATTTTATTAACACCATCATTGGTTGTCAAACTGATGCTAAGTAATGGGATTTGTTTAATAATTTCAACATGTAAATGGGGCAATGGCATTTTTGGAATAAGTTGTAAGAATAACTGAGTCTGTAAAAAAACAAAGTATTCTAACTTTGAAAGTAGAAATACCATATTCAAAGCCATGGGTTCTTTGGAGTTATTTGTTTACACACATAAATGTTACACATGTGTAACACGTATGCATGTGGATGTTTTTTTGGACTCATTTACGTGTGTAAATGATTCACATGTATAATTTTTGTGCGTGAATAGTTAACTTTTTTGCGTTTTGATTCCCATTCCTCATACCCTAGTAAAATTATTTACATATGCAAGTGATATAAATTCATTACACATCCTTCAAGCATGGAAGCAGTGTAGAGCAGGTCCATCTCTCACTTGTAGGCAGATCTATAACATAACTCTTTCCCCAATCTATGCATTCAAATGGGCGCTTTTGTTTTCATTCCATGCAAACCTTAATTGGATTCAAATGGTCATGTTTATTTGCATGGAATTGGATACATGAGAATTCATTATCAAATGGACTTGTTTATTTGCTTGGAAATATAGCATTTTTGTTTGCATGAAATTAGAATACATAGGAAAACCATTGATGGAATGGGCATGTTTGTTCGAATGAAATTGCATTGTACGTCGGAAGTAACTGATTCAAATGGGCCTCTTTGTTGCAGTGAGTTGAGATGCATAGAAATTTGTTTGCATGACTTGAATACATGTATAGTTGAAAAATATCTATATTTTTTTAATATAATTACAAAAGTTAATTTCACACACATGTGTGCGCGCACTCACAAACATGAGATACGTATATAATGGAAGAATGGCATATATACTCACATATATATTTATTTAATATTAATTGACAAAGGACCGTCCCGGGCCGGGCCGAGCTAGGTCTTCCCTAGACCGGCCCTCAAGTAGGCAAGCTTTTCAAAATCGGCCCTCCCTAACCGTTGGGCTTCAAGACAGGAGGAAAAAGCCTTTATTTTTGCAGGCTTTGCCAGGCTGGGCTGAGTCGGACCTCCTCGTCAAAGGGCCTAATTGACAGGCCTAACTACAACAAGGCTTAACAATAAATGTGATGAGAAACTTTTAGTATTTGTAGTCTGCTGCAGTTGTCTCTTCTTTGTGAAAGAAATACCAACTTCATTATTCTAAAAAGATTCACTTCTCAATTTCCTGTACATGAAATTTCTCACTTTGTATTAAGAAAAGACTAGAGCACTTCTAATAAGCCCCATTTGGTCTGTGTTGCTCAATGCTAGTAACATTAACACAGCCTACAGTTCTTGTTTCTGGATAACCAGTTGTCAGGACTATTAGTACTGAGGTGGCTCTAATTGGAATTTATTAAAAGTTGTGTAGCCCACTACCTTAGAAGGCAGAGTTGAGTCTTAGAACTAAACTCAGAACACACTTGCACTGAATCATGAATAAGATCCAAAATCTTTATCAGTGGGTCATCTGATCATTTGTTTTGATGGCTGCAGTTGAGGTATCCATCTTGAAAGACTCACATTTGAAAACCCACAAATCCTAATATATACTATCTGCATGGCCTTGTCTATTTTCAGCAGAGATAAGTGGGGAGAAGTCATTACTACAATTCTCTATCTGATGACTCTTTTAACAGGGGAACATCCACTTTAATGCCCTCAAGATGAATGGTTCTGATCAACCCACACATGTTGCAAAGATGTGTATAATTTGATATATAGCTAGTGAAAGAAGTATAATTTGATATAGACTGACCATCCATTGGCCAGTCTATTGACACCTCTACCTAACACAATTTTAAACTTTCTTCTTATGCATTTACATTTTTCTCTTATTCCCTGTGTATCATTTTCAATTGGACCTCTCTTTGTTTATTTAAGCTTTCACTCTCATTGACAATGATTAAGTAAGAATCAAAGGCGTGTGATTATAGTTTGTTGGACCGGCTTCTCATTTGCCTCTAACCTAAAACTGTTAATCATTTGTTTGATTAACTTATTTTCATTGAAGGTGAGCCATCCCTTTTCTTCAAATTAAAAAAAAAAGTATATAATCCCAATTCGATGTCTCCATCTAAAATCTTAGACCTTATGCTCATTGAGAATTTTATTCATTTATATATATATATATATATGAAAGAGACTAATTTCAATTGAAATCAATCTCTAATTAATTTTGTTTTCACACAATAGATTTTGACCTTTTGCTAATTACTTCATTTCTTGTCATTATAATTGTGGGCCCAGCTAATCATGAAGCAATTATTAACATGCATTTTTCTCTATCCCGTCACACTTAATATAATTTTTGTAACTTAATATCCTTTAATTAAAATCCTCACCTCAAGAATTTATTTATTGCATGTCCAACTTATAACAGATCCCTCCTCTTATATTGCCTTGATCTATAGCCATACAAATTAACGCCATATTCTTAAAATTATTTGCTCCACTAGCTTTCTTCATCTACAAATTTCTCCATTTCCATTTCTCTATTTTCTTGAGTTTTCTTTCATTTGTGTAGACATCATTTCTCAATTGTTATATAAATTTGGCTTAATGAGTTTGTGTGTTTTTATTTAATGGTTGATTCTTTCTTTTTTCTTTTTCCTCGTTTCTCATCTTTGTATAAATTTATTTGCTTCTAGCAAGGTTCCATTTATTTTTACTGAATCAACAACCATGTCTCTATGGTTTATATCCGGAATAATCACAAATAAGAACTCATATAGAAGAGGCGGAGAGAAGAGATATATTTTGAATAAGTTCTCATGTATACAACTCTCTGAATGCTAATTACAACATCTATTTTATTTTAGATACATATTATATTTAGTTATTTTAGATTGCAAAGAAATAGATAAATTTTAATAAATTTCTATTTCTCTATTGCCCGGGCTTAGTGCAGGGCCTTTATTGTCGTTAGCTTATTATAATCGGACCACATTGATCAACTACTTTGATTAAGTGGGCATGAGACATGTGTACCTTAGAGGTTGCGGAAAACGGGCTAAGTGAAATTTATAAGATTCTCTCATGAAATATTTTATCATCAACAACATTCATATAGAAAACAAATAAGAGCTTATTAGAGAGCCAATTTAACTTTGTCATTTTCAAAAATATAATTTTAACTAGTAAGAAATATTGTCACAATTGGGTGAGTGTCACTTCATAAAAAATACGTGAATTTGAATGTGAAAGGTGGGCCCAATGTACTAAATAAATAATGGTCTACAATTGACTTCTCTTATAGCTATTGAGATGGAATACTTGCTTTAGAATGTGAATTATATACTTCCATTTTATCACACATGTATGAATGTACTAAAAGTACATCATACATGATAAATAACATAATAATGTTTGTGACTTCCTTCCAGATCTTTTCATGATATTCTTAGCATTTCTTTAGCTTCTTCCTTCTAAAAATAAATCGTTTCACAAGTTATACTTATCTGATCTGTCTTTTGGAAAAGCTTATTTTTCGTAAACACACAAATAAGAGCTTGTACATGGGGATTTATCTTCTTAAAAGAAATAGGCGTATTTCTACATCTATAAAACAGGAGGGTGGGCCCCCACCATAAAATGTGTATTAAAGGTATGCTCTAGCTAGTAAAATAATGCAACAAAGGTGGGAGCCACCCATTTTATGATGAAATTTGGTTAACCTTTTCCATAAATTGTTGAAATCCTATCCATCTAGTGAAGTAATATTGGTGCCCCATCCATTGATGGAATTACAAAGGGTCCAGTTAGAGAAAATGTTATCATGATAATCAAGGCGACATGATCATCTTATGATTAAAATTTGTAAGTTTGTTATCTGCCCTGGAAATTAATAGACATATACATGGGCTAGATTGGATGGGCTGAAGCTTACTTAGGCCAGAATCTAGTCCATGGGCTTAAAAGTCAGGCCCAGGCCAACCCCGAATGTAAAATATAAGACTTCATGCTAAAATGTTGCAACGGGCCTTTAAGCATAAATTGGTTGAAGCTGTCCCATTTAACAATCGAACCAAAAGGTTAGGCAATTTCCAAGCCATGGGCATACAACATAGCCCAAATCTAGCCTAATGCAGGCTAGGCTCAATCAGGCTCTCTATAGCATGCCCATGAGCATCCAGAGATTGAATAATGACATTAAAAGGCTAGGCAGGCCCATAGGACCATTAGACCAAGCCATTTCATATATAGAGGTATTAGTTTGGTTGGACCTATTGGATCTAGATCCTGTACATAGTTGTCACAATACAAAAGTCTCTGCATTGTTTATCTAATGGACAAATTCTAGAGTTCATGGGGCATTCCAACCAGAGAGCTTTGAATATGCTTAAAAGATATATTCTCTTGGATATAAGACCCTAGTGCCTTTAAAAATGAAAAGGACACGGGTGGCAAGTGATTTCACGCATTCAAGATGGAATCACAGATTGTACTTTTTATGCAGCATGGCGTACCTAGAGAGTAATTTACATTCATTTAATTTGATTAATGATTAGTTTTAGATTTCTTAGAATTTACATATAACATGAATATTTCCTTACTTTATAATTAATAATATGGATGTATAAATATTTGGGATTTTTACGAAAAAAATGAGTCATAAACCGTAATTATACAAATTGATTAAAAAGATCCTAAAACATCCTATTAGAAACATCCAATTGGGGTGTTATACGCAGCCAAAAGACCAATTTGTCTCAAAACGATATCGTTAGCGCTCAATGCTAAAAGCTTTTCCCCTCTTGTTCTCCGAACGATATTGTTTGCCCTATTTTCGTTTGCTGCCCATCGTCTTTTGCATCTCCTCTTTTGCTCTCTATAGCTGAAAACCTCTCTTCCCCATTTTTATTTCTCATCCTAAAACCAATTAGGGTGTTGTACGCGGCCAAAAGATCAATTTGTCTCAAAACGATATCGTTAGCGCTCAATGCTAAAAGCTTTTCCCCTCTTATTCTCCGAATGATATTGTTTGCCCTATTTTCATTTGCTGCCCATCGTCTCTTGCATCTCCTCTTTTGCTCTCTATAGCTGAAAACCTCTCTTCCCCATTTTTATTTCTCATTTCCTTTTTAAAATTTACAATTTCTTTGTGCATAACAAATTCATTATCACTTTCAAGGTCATATTCAAGTAGCTGTTGAAAAAGTACCGTTTCCACCATCATTTGCAAAGAGAGATCCTGATTCAAAGTTCTCTCACAACGACATAGGACTTAGCGCTATATTTATATGTACAACCTACAAGGCCTATGGAATAAATTATTAGTATGCATTTTGGTATTTGTAAAAGAAGATGTTCATTTGTTCATCTATCTCTCATCCACAATTGAGATTGAATCCGGATGCTCTCTCTGCCGTAGTACATCAAACACCAAATTGGGAACTACAAAAAAAGAGACAAAATAAAAATCAAGGAAGAATAGGGGAAAAATCCTAAAGTCTTTTTTTTCTTAAATGAGCCCAGACGATAACATTCAACGGAAGAAGAAGGGAAAAAATCGAAAAAAGACTCGTTGCAGGGCAAATTGGTCTTTTGGCTACGTACGACACCCTAATTCAATATTGTAGTATCGTTCTTAATCAATTTGTGCAATTAGGATTTATGACTGATTTTTCGTTAAAAAAAAACCCTCAATAATTCTTGAAAGTATTCAAATTCAAGAATGTTACCAAATGTTGCTAATTTTGTTAATTAAAAATAATTATGGCAAAGTGTTAGCAAACAAGTTCATCACAACTCATTCTCATGGGAGCATATAATTAGCACAATTCATATTGCGTTAAGCATGATGTTAAACACAAGAATGTTTTTTTTTTTTTAATGGCTAAACACAAGAATTTTGCCAGCCATGCACTAAATATGCAATTTCAAAGCCCTTGAAGAGGTCTGTTCAAAGACCATATAGTAATAAATAATCCGAAAAACGGATAAGTAGATAATTAGGTATAATTATCAGAAGTTAAGAAGGTCAAGCTCTAAAAATAGAGGAAAATTGTCTTTCAACCTGTCTTTACCTATACAAATGGTATTTTAGACTCTTAATACATGAGTTTTCTTATTGATTCCAATTTTCATATTAATTTCTACATTTTCCTCATATTTAAGACTCTTAATAGATTTTTTTTTTTTTTTGGACTCTAACATACTTTCATTATATTCTTAGCACCTAATGCACTTTCATTATTTTGGACTATTAGGTGGGACACATTTTTAAATACAGGTGCACGGTGTGCAGGTAAATATTAATGCGACAAAACTTACAATATATTAACAATTTTATCTATCATAATTTTAATAACTATGGAACTTACTTTTAGCTATTCTTAATACATATATGCATAGGTGGTAAAGCTAGTATAAATAAAATGTAAAATATTATTTAAATTAAATTTTTTACTTAAACTAAAGTGATAAGAATAATCAACACAGTACTATAAAAGATTCATCCTGAAGGTACCAAATATATCACCAATAAGAGTAGATGCTTAGAGATTATGAAAGGAGAGAAATTGAATTAAAATCCTTTGTTATAATAGGAGAGTATTCATATGCATCTATCCCTCACTATAGGGTGAGGGACACTCCACTTTTTGGGAAGTTTCAAGTACATAGGGAGTATTCCTATGTACTCCCTCACCACTTGAATATTTTCCGTTATAATATGTATTAATAGGACTTGAGACAAGCTATTATTAAGTATGTCATCAGTCAAGAAATCCTTGACCTGTAGTTAAATTAATCAATCATGGGTATGTAAACGTAATGTAATATAATCCTATATAGTTGTTTACATACTATACTATCCCTTAAATGGACAAAATATATCTTGAACCAATGATTTCATTTATTGCTTTGGGATGTTATTTGATTTATTTCTTTGGGGTATGCCTCTTTGGGAGGTTCTATTAGCCTTGTTGGGTTTATTAAACCCCTTTCTGTAAATTATTTACTTGAGAAAATGAAGAACTATCATACTCTTTAAAAAAAAAAAAAAAGGTAGGGCATGGGTCAAGATATCCAGACCTATAGTAAAATGAGTCAGACACAAATTAACCCCCTAAACATAAACAAATAAATATAATTCTAGTGGACTGGTTTTTGTGCTTTCGCAGTAATTTCACACTAATATACATGATGAGTACTGTTTTTAAAGAAACCATAATAACTAATTTATAAATGAGAGACCATAGCTAGTAACACTTAAAAAGAACACGAAAAAAAAAAAATGTATGATGCTATTTATACATGTTAAGAAACATGAGTGAAAATACCATAAATGTTGGAAGGTAGGAGTGTTGCCTATTTCATAAAAGAATTTTGAACCCATTTACTATAAAAAGAAAAAAAATGGATCTGACCCATTAGATATATTGAACCTTAAACATAAGTGCATAATTTGTTTTAAGAGGTTATTATAATCTTTTCATTACGATAACAAGGAGTTACTTAGTTGGTGGGCAACCACAAGTTAACACAAAAATTCGTCCTTAGGGGCACTATGTAGAAAAAAAGAATACTTGAGAGGGCCACATATAAAAAAATGCTTGTACTCTTTAAAATTTATAGGGGCCTTTTTAAAAATTTTTTGAAGGCATATGTAACAAAGTATAAAATCCCCTAAAACTTAAGGGTCTTTTTTTTAAAAAAAAATTTCAGGGGGCATGGCCTAGGCCTCTGGTTCCGCCGGCATTGGCAACCTTGTATATCACCCGATCTTTGAGTATCCCACTCTTACCACTTATGTGAGTTCTCTCGAGTCGAAGCCCCCTAGGCTAGGGTAAAATAAAACATCATCATTATGCTTCATACATTATTATATTATATTAATTACTTTTTTAAAATTAATATCATGAGTATTCTATGTCCAAGTTCATTTTATATTAGTAGTGTCGTAAATTTATTGTCATCGGAGAAAATCACATTTATGCATGATATATGAAAGGTGACACAATAATATAAAAATATATATTTCTTTTTTCGTGCATTTATCAATACATGTTCAAAGTTTTTTTTTTTTTAAAGAAATAACGAATAAATTCATAAAAACAATAGAAAATTATTGAGATATTGAATGAAAACTAAGAACAAAGCTCATATCGACACTAGATCCGTGGATTTCATGATACTCTTATCATCCCTAATGAATACTAATTTCACACTCAGTAATTAAAACACCATTAATCTTAGTAAAGGGCATTGATAATGTGGCATGGGACATCTTTTGAAAAAGACAGAGGTAAATAGGTAAAAAAAGAAAAAAGAAAAAGGATAGACATCCGATTTTAGGATATGTCAAATTTCAAATCTTCAAATTGACGCACAAGCATTCAAATGAAATTTGATATTTCTAAAATAAAATATCCATTCGAGACACTCTAAAATTTCTTTAATGGTCACCATCATTCTTGATCTGAAATGGGACCCGTGGCATGCACGGCTACTGCAATTTCCGACAATAGAGTGAGGTCATGGGTGAGGTAACATCACAAATAGGCCTGATGCAATGAGGGTGTATGATTTGTGTAGTTCATTGGACTATTGTACACTTCCTTGTTCCCAAAACAACATTACTGCAAAATAGGAAAAAAACTGGCAAAGAGAAAAAAATAATAAAGAAGAGAAGAAGAAGAAGAAGAAGAAGAACAGAGACGCTCTTTCTCGGTCTCAGTCTTTTCCGATCGGATTCATCCGATCATCTCATATATTTGGAAAAAACTCGTTCAATCACTGACGAGAAAACCCTAATTCATCTCGAAAACCTCAATTTCCCCCTCCCCTTCTCCAACATTTCCTTCCCATATCAAAACCCTAATTGTTCATACATACATGGCCACCGTCTCAGATTCTTCTTCAGCTCTGGAGGGATTCAGCCGCCCTCGGCCTCGTCGATCTCTCAGTTCTCGCAATCAACCATCATCGCTACCTTCCTCGTCATCTCCATGGTCTCAGATTATTCGCAGCAGTAGCGATTCGGATGCTATTCCTGCAGCAATTCAGACTCCTCCGCTGCTGGAAACTAATCATAACAAGGGCGATTGCTCCAGTTATTTGGAGGATGATGAGATTGAGAATTGCGATGGTAATGGAAATGCTGGTGGTGGGATGAAGAAGCAGGCGTGGAATAAGCCCTCAAATGAGGTGGTTGAGGTGGGTAATGTCATGGGTGCCTCCTCTTGGCCTCCGCTTTCTGAGTCCGCCAGGGCGTCGCCCAAATCGTTGTCTTCTGATTCTTTGAAGGCTCTTGGGGAGGGATCGGTTGCCGCCTCCACCTCCTCCTCCTCCCAGGTATGGGTTTTTGTGATTAGGATTTGAATGTTTTCTGTTTCAGAAATTTGGGTTTTTATTCATTATCCCTGTCTTCTCCTCAAAAAGTCTGATTCTTTTTAACCTAATTTAACTTTCAACCCCAATGATGGATAGTGACACTTTTTAAATGGTTCAAGGATGTTGTATTTGTATTGGGGTTTTCTTGTTTAATGTTTTTGGGTTTGATAATTTGTGTTGTTTTTGGTAGGGGCCTGTAATTCCATCTTCTCCCAAAAATTCAATTTCTAATAATACAAACCATAATTCAAGCCCCAACTCCCCCAGCCAGAAACCAGCAAATCGCAGAGGGGGGCACACCAACCATGGTGGGTTTCGATCCCCACCTTCCATGGAGAATACCCAGAGTTCTCTTGAAAGGCCGGATTTTTCTCCACGAGATTTTACACAGAAGAACAATAATTGGGAGACTGGCTCTCAGGGTGGGTTTGGTTTGCACCAACCGCATGCCGGAAGTGATCACCGGCGCAATTCATATAGAAGGGGGAATGGAGGTGGGCATCACGCTCGTGGTGGTGGTGGTGGTGGTGGTGGTGGGGATGGTAGCTACCAGAACAGTTATGGGAGCCGTCGCAGTAATCAAGATCGCTCGAATTTTGAGTGGAATCCTCATCAGAATTTTAGTGGTAGAGATATCCACATGCGGCATCAGAGGCCCGGATCGAGGGGTTTTGTGAGACAGGCACCGCCTGCACCTCCTCCGTTTATCAGTCCTCTGCCTGTTCGGGCTTATGCGGCTCCTATGGGTTTCCCTGGTAAGTTCAAGTTGCTCAAATTGTAGGTGGGTTGGATGTTTGCATGAAAATGAATGAATGCATATGTAATTGATTTGGGGAGAACAATCATTGGAACCACATTAGGTGGATAGTGTGTTCTTCTATCTTCATGACTCAAATTGTCACTAATGCAAGTTATTGGTATTGATTTGGAGTATAGTAATTGGGAACGGTATCATTTTCGATGTTCTTTTGGATATTTATCCTTTACCAAACATATAGAGGAATGTTTAAGCATTTATTCTGAAAAAATATTGGAATGTTTGCACTGTAAGCTTATTCCAAAGAAACTACTCTTATTTTTCTTTAAAATTAGTTTGACTCGATGTAGATGATCTTGTTCAGATTTGCGTTCTCCATTATATTATGTTCCGGCCCCGCCTCATGAGTCTATTGGTGGGGTGGTACCTTATGTTACTCATGCAGCACCTCCCGGGGTGTTCATGTCTGCACCTGATGCTGATCTGCGTACTCTGCTAGTAAAACAGATAGATTATTATTTCAGGTACCTCAACTTGGCTTGCTGGATTTGGACATTTGCATTTGTCTGCTGAGTGGGTTTACATTTTATGCAACTCTGATTTGTGTTTTGCAGTTCCGAGAATTTATGTAGGGATGTCTTCTTGCGGCAGAAAATGGATGAGCAGGGATGGGTACCTATCTCTTTAATTGCAAGCTTCAATCGAGTGAGTTCTTTCCCATTAGAATGACGCTTCACTCTTTTGCTCAATGGTTATTTTGTGCATTCTTAGCTTTTTCAAGTATGGGATGTCTTATTCAAATTCTTATCTGGTCTCTGAACAATTTTACATATATTGATTATTAGAGCTCTACTATTTGTTGCTTATCTATGGGAGTCTGCTCATCCTTACACTCAGCGGCACATCCTGACACCCTTCCATGTGACAGTGAACTTGTTGGCGATCGTGAGATCCTCAACAACAAGCTGTTGTGATGGAGTCTTCCACACAAGGAATTAATTAGTGAAATGTGACCTGGTGAACCATGCGTCATCAGATATCACTGATAAGATTCAGATACTACACTTGATCGGAGAAAGGTGTAAAACTTATGAGAGTCTATTCTTATTTATATCCTTATAGTTTTTAGCTTTTAATAGACACAATACTTGTATATATTAAGATGATATAATTTGGTTTATACCTTGTCCCAATATGTTATGTTAGACTTTCGAATGACTAGGGCTACAAGCATTTTTTTTTTTTTTTCATTTGCTGAGTTTTAGAGAATGATTCAGTACGGACCAGGCCTAAGAAGTCAGCTGGGCCAACCCATTGACCCATAGGTCAACCCGGTCCATTGGGTTCAGTACATAGGCCCAATTTTGACCAAGAGTTACTAAGGAAACCTATTCTTATCCCATTCTATTTTTATTCAGAGAATTGTTTCTAATTTTATTGTTTGATTGGGATTAGATGGTTTCCTATTTTATTTAGAAAGTCTTGCTTGCTAAGGGATCAATCCTACTCTTATTTAAGGATGATCAAACCTCATTGTAGTTCATGCTTATTCAAATTAATCAAAGAGTTATTTGAGTTTTCTTCAATTATGGTGTGTTTTATGGTTGTGAGTGTGCCCTAGTGCTGGAATCCATCTTTGGATTCGATTAGTCCCTCGGGAGATTGGTCGATTTTCCCGATCGAGGATCCGGGGCTTCGCCAGAGAACCAGTGGGGATACCGTTCATAGGTAAATTGTTTTTTGCAGTGAAATAGAGACCAAAAAAAAGTGACGTGACTTTGATTTTTGTCTTTCATAGTATTTCCATCGGATATTTCTTTTCACTTTCCGTGTTTTTTATTTATTTATTTATCTTGTATTTAGTTATGCCAATCCACTAGTTGCTCAGTGGTGAGCCACCTCCCTTCCACAAAAAACAACTGTGGGATCAATCCGTGGCTATAGTGCGATGGTAAGGGACTTGGGTGAGTGTTTGTGGGTGTGTCAGTATTACTATTAAAAAAAATCTTGTCTTTAGTTTTCTCATTTTACTCACTCGCTAGTTGGGAGTTGGGACATCTTTTGGTACTTGGTTTGGTAGTGTGAGAAGCTTGTTGTTAAATTCTGTAATGAATAATTCTATGTTAGGTCACACATATTTTGTGCACAGGCAGGTCAAATAATTATTTTGTGCTATTTAAGTAGTGTTGTTTTGCATTTGGAGTGTGGTGTTCACAAACACTAGCTATTCATTATTATGCAAGGTTAAAGCTATTGTATACCAAGTCCTTCTATGATTTGGTTAAGCTTTATATCTCTTTATGAGCAAACATCTTGATTGATTATCCATTGGATGTTGATTTTAAGTGGAAATGGAATGCTTTCTTTCTTTTAGGGTTCAAAAGTTAGACACATTGCACAAGTTCAAATTCTTTATAATGATCAATTATTGTATAAATTCACATGATGTTTTGAAAGTAGGCTTAAAACATGGTTCAACCTTCAAAATAGCTATGTAGCGGTCGCATTATCAGCCGTACCGGTTGAGGCCATTGCACTATGTTTAAAATAGTGGCGCTGTAGTATAAAACTTAGTAGAGCCAACTAAACCATTTTTTTAATGGTAATTTAAAACACTGTTTTTCCTATTTCTCATCCTCAACAGCCTTTTCTAAAGTTGTCTCTATCCTTATATAGTTCCAAATCACTAAAAAAACACACACACACACACACACAAGATTGACAGCTATACAAGATTCATTTTTTTTACCACTTAAAAATTCACACCACTACGCATCATTTTGGCCTTTGGCTGCTATGCCTGCCGCAACCGCTATTTTGATCCTTGGCTTAAAGTTTAGTAGGTTACTATTTTATGAAATGTTTGAAATAATGTTGAGTTAAAAGGTGTCATCTATCATGTATGCCAATTTGTGTAAGGCCATTTTCAAACACTGGATTATCCACCCTCTTAAATCTACTTTTTACCATTGAAGTGTCCCATCATGGGTTTTGCATTGCGCTTTTAACAGATCTGAAGCAACAAAGACTGTGTAATGTTGGTCATGGCGTTTCCTCTCTCTCTGAGATGTCCTATTCTAGTGTTAGTTGGAAACCCTTAGATGAGTCTTATGTGCTTTACTTCTTTAAGAAGTCATACATTTGCATGATGCTCCTATTTCTCTTATGATGCCTTTGATATTCTCCATTGAAAAGATAACTATGATGCAGGGCCATCAGACGTGGGACCCAAGTGATGCAAATCCAGTATATTTTTTTATATTTTTATTATTCACACTTGTAATTAGGATTAGCTTTCCAAATCTATGGGATTTCTTATTTCCTAAGTTGATAATTAGTTATTTTTCATAGTTTAATTAGGAAATAAGTTGATCGGGTATAACCCTAAGTTTTCCTTTTCTTATTTGTATGGCATTGTAGAGAAGGAATTCTCAGAGTTGAGTTTAATAGGATTTTTCCCTTGTGGGATTTTATTGTTTGAGAGTTTCTTCACTGTGAGATTGTTTCTGCGGAAACCTAACATTGAGCTGCGGCACCTATGATCCAAATCCCAACCTTACGGTTTGCATCAAACTACTTGGGCGGCGTGAGGCCTCTCTGGGGTTTGGAATACATACTTGGCTTTGTAACACTCCCTGGATTGGGACTGTTATACTTGTTTCTTCTTTTCGGTGCTCCTTTCTATCTTGTTCTTGCATGTTGGATAGATTATTCATGTGATATTCAATTTAGATCACAACCACTGAGGTATTTTGCTTGATCTTAACGATTATTATTCCATATTCAGCATTAAGTTACCATTCCACAAAAAAAAAAAAAGGGCATTAGCTTACTGTCACGCCCCCAAACTAGAATTTCGGAGCACTAAGGGTGTGGGGTCCGCAAACCATAGAAAATCTGCCCCCACACCGGTATTCCCACAGGATATCACGTGTGAGGATATACATGATTCCATCACATTCATAACACATTTAGTAGTTCATATCAGCGGAAGCAATATTAAACTAGAACCAATCATGTATCATGACCATTCAATCAAAGAATAGGATGTCAAAGCATAACCAATCCATCAAAGTAAAAGAGTGCGGAAGCGTAGAATGTCTAACCATTATTACATGTTTTATCAATAACAAGTTCCACAACTGATATCATCTAACAATAACTCTCAAGGCCACAATCTCCAAATTTCAATATATTGCTCTTGTGCAAGGTCACTCCACATCATCCCGAGTCCACTCAACTAGCTCAACTGGCGTACCCTTCGGCGCCTCAATCTCCGGGGCAAGGGTTACGACTAGGTCTCCTACAACGCCAAAGGTGACAAGTGAGAGCAAGCAACAAATATAATAACATGTCATGTTTCATCAAATAGAATTAAAGACATAAAGATTAATAAGATGACAAGATATAAGGATAACTAGGCATGATTGTGCAAATGATAGATCAACATCAATAAATCATGTTCCTCTCCGGCAATCGTCTGTGCTAATCACAGATGGATCCCCCCGCCTACAAACAGTTTGAAACTAAACTTTGATGGAAGTGCTCGTGGTAACCCTGGTGTGGCTGGGGTGGGAAGCATTATTTGGAATGATATGGTCCATTCTATCCTTTCCTTCTCAAGGCTTGCCGGTTTCAACTCAACAAATGTCGCAGAATTACTGGCTATTAAGGCCGGCCTTAGAGAGGCAAAGCGATTAAACATTCAAATTTTGATTATTGAAGGGGACTCCTTTTGTGCAATCCAGTGGGCATCGGGAGTTGCAAAAGCACCTTGGAAGGTGGCTGGTGTGGTTGGTGAGATTTCTGATCTGGTGAAAGGCATCCAAGTATCCTTCTCTCATATTGACCTAAGTGCCAACTCAGAAGCGGGTCGTCTAGCCAAAGAGGGTGCTTCTCGCCATGATCTGAGGGTTATTTTGTATCTCTTGTAATTTTGTCTCGTTCTTTTTGTTGTTTTTTTGGGATGGGGCTTGGGTCTATAGTTTTTTTTTTCAGTCTGGGCCTTGATTTGGAACCTTCTTTTATCACAGTATACCCCTCCTATACTGTATAGTTTTCTCCTTTTAATACAATCACCTTTTCAAAAAAAAAAAAAAAAACATCAATAAATGATGTGGGACTTATCTAGCATGTACAAACTAGCAAAATGGCAGTCCATGTGAGCTCATCCCAAGTACACAATACAAGCAAGATGTTCGTGGCGAGAGCTAGATAATATAAGCAAGACAAGGGGTACCGCAAGCTCCATAAAGGAATTCATTTGTGGCCAGCAAGCAAATAAGAATATGGTACCAATATACAAGGCACTACTGTAATAAGCGATAACAAGGCTAAACTCATGCAAGCCGGGTCCAACTAGGCATGGATTGAAGCTAAGTGGCGCTGACACACGGATCAATGGTAATAGTAATCGGATAAGGTCTCAAAGGTAGGCTACACATCCAGCTAAACTAACAAGACAAGTACGTCAAGGGTGTAGCACCAACGGTCAAGCCATCTAGTCTAGGTCATGAAAGTACAAGTACAACAAGTCCATACCATGGGCAAATCACTAGATCCATCCTAGGTCTATGGTACAGGTCCAATACATCAAGACAATAATTATAAATAGGAACCACAGGTACAAGAAGTAAGAAGCATGTACAAAGTCATGCGAGAGTAGAATATCATGATATATGAAATGCTAATCAAGACAAATCATGGACGAAAGACGAGATCCAACCTAGGTCTAGGTTGCCCGAGGTCAATGCCATCCTACCCTACTGTAGTCTTAGGGTCTCTGATGTCCAATCTCATTTTTACCATTTGCATTGTGAAGTTAAGAGACACCAAAGGTTCTAAACCTCCATACACTTGACCTAGCATTGAGTTACATGGAGACAGGGCAACCCATAGGTGAGTGCCAACTCATACACCACCTACAAAGGTCTTACAATTAATTACCAATAGGGCATGACATTGTGATGCTGCCAAGATCCGCGATCGAGATGATAGATCAATCTCCTGAAGGATTTATCGAATCCAAAGATGGATTGCAGCCACCATGGCAACCTCACAAGAGGAGAAAACACCATAACTTGAAGAGAAAACTCTCATAACTCAAAGGATTAATTAATAGTAAGCATTCTAAATACAATTAGGCCTAACATCCTTATATAGAGGAGCTGGCTTAGTCCCTAAGCAACAATATTTCCTAATATCTGACTAATGCCTAAAATAAAAGGAAACTAACTAATATTAATCATAAACAAACCAAATTACTAAATAATACTCCTAACTAAATAGATATCTCGTTATGCCTATAGACTGGACCCAATGGGTTGGCCGACATCACATTGTTAAAGGGTCTCAAGCTGGTCCAAAGGTCCTAAGGTATGAATTCTGCATTTTAAAGGAACCCAGGCTTACAGCTAGCTGTGGTTTGGGTACGGCTAGCCATGAGTGTGCTACGGTTAGCCTTACGGCTCGCCATGGGTTGCCCTACAACTAGCCGAGAGATCACCGTAGAACAAAATGGCTATTTTCACTTTTCTAGAAAACCTAGCCGTAATACACTTACGGTTAGCTGTTATGTAGCTTACGGCTAGCCGTAAATAGCATACGGTTAGCCGTAAAACCCCATTTCTAAAACTCCAAATGACGAATCCAATTGCAATGGGGACCCAATTTTCAACATCAAAACTTGCAGAATTCCATCATCCACATCACGATACCAGTACAATTCACCACAAGCAAGACCTAATTCTACCAATTAAGCCATAAACAACCCATACACATGTAATCAACCCCATTATCATCAATATAATAATAACAATAATAAAAACCATCCAAAATAAATAATACTTATAAGACCACGATATATATATCCAAGAGATATTTAATAATATCCAATCATTATAGGAAATCAAGGAAATTAAATATGTAAGTATTAGAAAATATTTTAGCCCTTAAATCAGGGTCTGGAGTATTACACCCACCATCACAACCCTGCCATGTCTTCACACCTACCGAACCCTATTCCCACCATCCTAATCCCTATGCCGACCACCATCCGATCACAGAATCTCTATAACCCGAACCCACCTGCAACTACCCGACCCAGAACCCAAACCTACGAACCCGTAATGCACAACAAACTAAACCCAACCCACTCATCACCGAACCCCTTCTTCTACCAACCCAACCGAACTCCATCCCTCCAACCATCCAATCCTCTCACTGAATCCACCGAACTCAATCCTTGGAAAATCAATCGAAACCTTAAGAGCACCCAATCCGAACAATTATATTCCACAATAACCCTCAATCCCGACCCCCCTTCACCGCCACCAAAACCTAGCAACCACATCCCAAGCTCCTGAAATACCTGCAACCCATCATAAACCATTCATTCCCTATCACCAAACCAAACCACTCGAATCCCCAAACCTTGGTTGCCACCCTGGCCCCATAAACCTAGAACCATAGCATCCCCCGTTGCTCGAAAACTAGCCTCATCCTTCTCTAAACCCTAATCCCTCCTCAGTCACTCAAAACCCCATCATCACCCCTTCACTGAGACCTACTATACAAATAAACCCATCACCGGCCCACCCCATCTCTGTCGAAACCCCTTAAAAAAATCTCAAACCCTCATTGCCGAGCAAAAATCATTTGATGCCCCTACTTTCCCGAATCAGAACCATCCCAACCGAACCCAACACTCCTTATCAAACTCCATCTGAGCCTGACACCATCCCAAAACCCACCTTCAAAAGCAGCCACTGTCAAGTCCCCATCCCAGACGAAGAAAAAAAGAGAAGAAGAAGAAGAAGAAAGAGAAGAGGAGAAGCAGAGAAGAAAAGATAAGAGATCAAGATCCTTCGATATTGCATGTCCTTTTTCTTCTTCCTCCTTTGGATGGCTTCATGCGTAGAATCCATCGCCACATACATAATCCATGGAAAGCCTATATTCGCTGTCAACTAGACAAACAACCCTCACTAGAGACACATTAACTAATAATATATGCTATACATTCCTCAAAAAATGAATTATCCAATATGATATCAGTGATCTCTATGCCAATAGAAGTAGCTGAATAGTTAGATGCGACCTTAGCAGCTGATGCAGGCTTTGGGCCAAAGTAGGAGTGAGACTCGAGGCAAACCCCTCCCCCTTCCCTCCATCCACCCGCCCACACAACCCCACCCCAGGATTTTTGAGGATGTTACATGCTTTTTACATATTGAACCCTCGGAATTTTTATTTTTATTTTAATTGTGCCCCCCTTAAGGAAATTTTTCTTCTTCCGCCCTTGGTCAAAAGCATCTTGGAAGACTCATCAAAGAAGGTTCAAGAAGATCAACATAGGCTATGCAGTGCTAGAAGGGTGGAGTGTAATTAGATATTGCTCTTCATTGGCTTGAACCCAATAATTTTATTCAATGACCTGCCCCTTCTGAGGGATAATATTATCAGATTAAGATAAAGAGATGAAATGAACAAAAGATTGTAGTGAAAGTTGTTGTCCTTTGAGGATTGATGGTATATTTATAGTACAAAAAGAATGAATTGCATTGATATCACAATGACTAATCTTTCCTAGAACAAGCATTACAATAAATCAGCAGATCTCTATAGTTAGCAATTTGACTAGACTCCAATGTGTGTGGATATGTTGAATTCTTCTAGATGGATTAAGCTTCTAGATGGATGGAGCCAAATGGGTTTGGATCATGACTTGATGGGTCATGGGCCTGTGTCACTTTTACATTGTTAATAACCAAAACCACCAAAAGCTCGAGCCGTTAGTGAACGACGAAACAATGTATATCAAAGGGTCCTCAAAGCCCTCCTCACGTGTGGGGCTCTACACGCGAACAGAAACACACCAAACAACCATACATGGACAGAAACATGTCCCCAAAGATTCGAACACACAACCCAACGTTGATAACCATGTTAATCACCATAAACACCAAGACTTTGATTGGTGTTTCTGGTTATTTACATGGTATTATCAGATTAAGGTAAAGAGATGAAATGAACAAAAGATTGCAGTGAAAGTTGTCCTCCTTTGAGGATCGGCAATATATTTATAATACAAAAAGAATGGTTTACAATGACTTGTCTTTCCTAGAATAAGGTTTACAATGAATCAACAGATCTCTATAGTTAGCAATTTGACTAGGCTCTGGCATGTGTGGAATGTGGATATGCTCGTTGGATTCTTCTAGATGGATGGAGCTAAATGGGCCTGGATCATGACCTGATGGGTCATGGGCTTGAGAGGTTGATCATGCTTCCAACCATGGATCAAAATAACGTAGAGGCTGCTATATCGGGCGTAGCGGTCTTCATTGCATTTAGCGCCGTTCACATCCGTAGCGGCCGCTACGGAGCCGCTACGGAGTGTGAAAATTTCCGACTTTTCAAAAAATTTCAAAATGTATAATAATGCTCATTTCTTTTCTTTTTCTCTCCAAATAACATTTTTGTGCAACTCTTCTACCCTTTTATGTTTAAAAGAACACCAAAAAGCACATGATCTCGCCGAATTACAATGGATATGGAGAGTTCTTCTTAAGATTTCTTCTTTATGTACATCCTATTACACATCCCCTTTGGTAGAGGTATTCTTTTCTCTAGTTACTCTTAAGTCTTAAGTGTTGACTTCATGACATTTTTTTTTTTTTAATGAGCCTTTCATTAGTTTCTAAGTTAGCATAACTAAGCAACATGAATACATGTGAAAAAAATGATCATTATTATTAATTTCTATTTATACAGCGATACAGGACCTCATTCAATGAGGGGACCGCTACGCTCCCTTACCTTAGTTACTTTTGCAAAAAAAGAGCACATTTTCTCTCATTTTCTAATATTCTAGATTTTCTACAATTTTTTACTATTTTTTTAAATCGCATCGCTACGCTGCTACGTAGCGCCCGTTACGTAGCGTTTTGGCGGAGGGCCGCTACGCTCGCCGCTACCGCTATTTTCATCCTTGCTTCCAACCAAGCAGCAATATAATGTGGCATTAGGTGGTGGACTCCCATCCTCTTTTTGGAATTTGACATTTATTTCCATTGGTGTGTCTGCAGATTGACCATGAGAGAGTCTAGTTATGGATAAGAGATCCTCAACATACTTATGTTGATGAATTCCCAGTGGAGTGCATTGGATTTCCAATCCTAGGAAATATGTAAGCACACCAAGGTCTTTCATTTTAAAAGTCCTCATGAGATAGTGTTTGAGATCACTGATGCCTATAACATAGTTTCCACTGATGATGATGTCACCCACAGAGCAGCAAGATGGTGCAACCTCTAAAAGTTTGACAAATGAATAGTGAGTGATCACTATTCACTATGACTTTGATGAAATCTGGCTTAAATAATAGCTTGTCGAAATTTGTCGAACTATGCTTGAGGAGATTGTTTGAGTTCATAAAGGGATTTCTTTAGTCGACAAACCATTTTCGGAGCATATAACTGCTACACTTACGAGAGTTCTTACTGTTTTCATTTTGGCAACTGGAGCAAATGGTTCTTCATAATCTATCCAATACTCTTGTTTGAAATCTTGTGCTACCAAACGAGCTTTGTATCCGTCAAGCGTTCCATCAGACTTGACTTTAATTGAATTAATCCGCTTACTGCCTATAATAGAACCCATGGGGGGTAGTGGGACCAGATTCCAGGTGCGGTTAACTTTAAGAGCCAGTAGCTCTTCACCCATAGCCTTCTGCCAACAGGGTTCCCTGGCTGCCTATGAATATGAGGAGGGAATGGAAACGGAATCCAAGGTGGTAAACAGTAAAGGAAAACTATATCTATTAGGAGGTTTGGAAGGACGAGAGGATCATCGTATAATAGCTAGGGTAGAAGAATTACCTGATGATGTCGGGTTGGGATCCAACAGTTGAGATTGAGAAGGAACTGGTGTAATAATGGGAGGAGGCTTAGGATGACTAGCTTAGACATGTAATGGTGCCGAAGAGGTTGGTGAATCATGAAATGTGGGAAGAAATGAGACATCACATCAGTGAGTTTGGTGCTCGATGATATCGAGTAGAAAGGTACATCTCCAAGAAAAATAACATTTCGAGAAATCTTTGTACAGCGTGCCTCAGGATCATAGCAAAGAAAACCCTTATGATCATCGTTGTATCCTAGAAATACACATTTGCCAGAATGCGCAGAAAATTTAGTTCTTTCATGAAGGGGAAGATGAACAAAGCAGAGGCAATCAAAAGCATGTAAGTGAGAATAGGATGGAGGGGAACTAAATAAACTTTAAAAAGGGGAATTTGATGCAGTAGCTTAATTGGAAGTCTATTAATCAAGTAAATTGCTGTATGGGCAGCCTCACACTAGAAGGTCCGAGGTGCTTGAGATTCAATAAAGAGAGCCCTGACACATTATAGAATGTGGAGATTCTTTCTTTCAGCCACCATTCTGTTGGGGGTGTATGTGGACATGATTTTTTATGATGAATTCCTTTTTCAACTAAGAAAGAGGAAAATCCTGCTGAAATATACTCTCCACCTGAATCAGAATTCAGAACTAAGGCTTTTGTTAGATTTATCAACTGATTTCTAATGAGGTTGTAAAATTTTTGCGAGTGTGGTCATCAATAAAAGTAACACAATTTTTATATCCAAGTCTACTTAATGTGGGTGCTATTCCCAAAACATTAGAGTGAACAATATCAAAAGTTGCCTCAGCTCGTGAATTGTGTGTGGAAAAGGGTATAGTGTGGCTCTTATTTTGACAACAGGAATTACATTTGGAATGTAAAAGAGAAGCAGGCATACTTTTATTTGAAATAGAAGAATATAAACATCCATTATGAAATAAATGAGACAATCTATCATTATTTAGATGTCCCAATCGCTGATGCCAAATGGTCCACACATTTTTCTTAAACAAGAAAGAAGATGTAAAGAAAGATCCTGGTCCGTGGTCCAAGAGAGAGCCTCCCATGTTTATGTCCGGTTCCCTATCACTTTCCCATTCTGCTGGTCCTGTTTAAGAGAACCAGTTGAAGAAAAAGCTACTAAATAGCCATGATCTACCAATTGTCCAACTGATAACAAATTTGCAGGTAACTTAGGGACAAAGAAGACATTAGAAAGTGGAAAAGATTGATTTTGAGGGGTTGTAAGACAAATAGAACCAATGCCAGAGATGGACAAATGTTGACCATTGGCAGCTGTACTATGTTCATGTCCAGCATAAGGTTTTATCCTTCCAAAATGGTGCTCAACTGAACTCATATGACTTGATGCCCCTGAATCAGTAGACCATGAAGATGTATGAGACATAGGTAATGAAGAAAATGCAATAAGAAAGAACCGATGAAATACCCATGCGGAGAAAGATGAGGTGATAGATGCATTAACTAGACTCTGGACAGAGCTCTGAATCATACCGCAGATCTGTCCTGGAGTAAGATTCATGCCAATGGAGGAAGAGGCATCGTCAAGCATTATCACCTGGGCTTGAAGTGCTGCTTGGTGAGGGTGGGTTCTTTGCTGGGGCTGTTCATTCTTCTTCTGGATCGACGAGTACACTCAGAAATGAGGTGTCCATTACATTTACAGTAGTTGCGAAAGTTTTTCTTTCTGCAATTACGAGCAACATGATCAAATAATTTACACTCAAAACACTGGACCTTGGCCCCCCTAATGTGTCAAACATGCAGCTTCTTCTGATGTCGGAACAACAAATGCTTTTGATGCATCAGTTATGACATGTTGTGTTAGAAGTCTAGTTTCTTTCCGGAGTACCTCCTGAACACCGGTTTTCAAGTCCAGGGAAACCTCTCTGTTCATCAGAGCTGACTGAACAGATTCAAAACAGGCCAAAGATTCATGAGAAACTGGCTTATGTGGGACTCTTCTTGTATTTTGAGCACCAAAGACTTAGATTCTGTGGGCACTGTGTCAAGGATCACAGAGTCCTTCTGATTCCATAAAGTAAGAAAGCCACTGTAGAACTCCTGTACTGTTTTATCACCGTGATGGTATTTGGATAGCTCAGAATCAAGGAAAAACTTCCTTGCTTTACTCACTTGATGATAAAGAGATTGTAAATGAGTTCACATTTCATATGCTTTTGAAAATGAATGAAGTGATAAGGAAATTGAGGCGTCAATGGAATTTGAAATTCATGTTACAACCTTTGAATTATTTTGTTCCCAAGTAGCAGCATTCCTGTCATCCATAATAACAGTGCCATCAAGGTAGCCCAGCAGACCTTTTTCGGCAACAAAGTGCTTTAAATGAAAAGCCCAACCAGAGTAATTTTTTCCATTGAGCTTAACAGTTATAATTTCAGTCTTGTCGATGATTACTTACTGACATAAAACAAAACCGAAAAATTCTGGAAGCAGAAGATGTTACAGAAAAAAATAAAATCGTCGAAAACAGTCACGGGGTGACCCGAAAAATCAGCACTGGATGGCTGATTTCTCACTGATGAGAAAGCAAACTCAAGATCCTTCTACAAGGTTATTTCTGTATGTATGATATTTATGCACCTTGTCACAAATTTTCATCCAGATCTGACCATCAGTCATCAATTTGGATGGTGGTGATCTTGCAAAACTGACAATGGAGAAAAGTGACCAAAAACTGACCTGTTGATTCCTAAAAAATGCTGGTAAACATACCAGAAAGCTCAGAAAAATCAGACGATCCAGGAGGAAGTGGACTTCTGGAGATCCAATCTGTGATGATGGGGCCTACAGTATTATCGTATGGTTTGGACAGTCTCAGGACTACATTTTCTGGAAGAAATTATCAATCCAGCAATACTAAATCCAACCAGAAGGTTGGATGTGAGAATCTGGAGCAGGAAATGATATATATGAACTGCACTGAAGGATTCAGAATCCTTCGTCAAATGAGACTTCTGTCGATGAGATAGGATACAGAAATCCTTATAGCCACTCAATAAATACTATTAAGAGATCTATTACTTGCTCTGATACCATATCAGATTAAGGTAAAGAGATGAAATGAACATAAGATTGCAGTGAAAGTTGTTGTCCTCCTTTGAGAATCGAAAGTATATTTATAATACAAAAGGAATGGATTACAATGACTAATCTTTCCTAGAATAAGGATTACAATAAATCAGCAATCTCTTTAGTTAGAAATTTGACTAGGCTTCAACGTGTGTGGATTTGTTTGTTGGATTCTTCAAGATCTATTAAGCTTATAGATGGATGGAGCCAAATGGGCCTGGATCATGACTCGATGGGTCATGGGCCAGAGTCACTTCTACACCTCCTTTTATAGCCACTAGGAACCTAATCTCTTAATCTTATTTTGGGTACCCACATCAAATCAAAATCTAATCAAGTAAAAATCCTGTGACACAGATTACTAATAAAATAATATTTTTATCCCTAACTTTTAGCTATTCGTTATTCAAAATCAAGAGAAAAAGAAAGAGTGAGTTGGCTTCACGCGCTGACTCATGGGTATGGGCTTTTACTATGCTTGGTCCTCCTGCAATAACCTCTTGGGCTTTGGATGGGTTCATGGACTTTTGGTCTATTGATGCACCAGCACCAATAGAATAATGCAAGCAGGCTCGTGGCCCATGTGTGGGACACCCAAGATTATTTAGAAATATTATAATTTCTAATATTATTATTTTCTAAATTCAATTCTAATTAGGGAAGTTTCTAAGTTACTTAAGTTTCCTACTTTAATTAGTTTTCTCCAGGCCTAAGTTTCTTTTATTATTTATATGGCATTGTAGAGATCATAATCTCAGAGTTTTTTCCCTTGTGGGATTTATCGTTGGAGAGTGTTTTTCATCGTGATTGTTCCTACGGAAACCCGTCATTGTGCTCCGGCACCTTCGATCCAAATCCTAAACCATAGGATTTGCATCAATTGGTATCCGAGCAAAGATCCACATCACTCCGATCACTCTCCGGCCACGGATCAGAGCATATCCATCCATTCCATCCATCCCTTTTTCACCCGACAACCATATTCCACCTTCTGTCACTCTCTCTCCATCTCAGCCCTGTCGTTCTTCCCCATTCACCGAATATACTGTTCCAAGATCGAACAGTAGCCACATCCCTGCTGACATCCAAAGCCATCAAATCCAATTCCCCACTGGCCGAAACCTCAATCACAACCCAAACCTCTTCCCAAAATCTCAAACTGAAGAAAACCCCAAACTGAGACGAACTGAACCCAATTATCAACCCTCAGACCCTTCTAATCCCATTGTGTTCCGTCCTCAAACCAATCCCCATTGTCACAACCCACAAAAATCCAGTAACCCAAAACCGAACCCTAATCCATCAAATCCACCCCAAACTGAAATCCCCCCACCAAAAAAAAAAAATTTCCAGATCCCAAACCCTATTCTGTGAAGCCAAACCCCTCTGCCAAAACCCAGCCCGAACCAACCACACCCCTTAATCCCGAAACCCCTCACCTTGTCCGCACCCACCCGAAATCTTTCGATCTCCTTCTCTTGCAACCTGACAAGACAAAACTTGTTCAATAACCCCAAGTGCAAGGTTGCAAAGTAGTAATAACCCGGTCAGCATGGGGTCGATCCACAAGGAGCTAAAAAGGAAGCAATCAACTTGTATCTGTCCTCTGAAAAATCTAACACTAGCCTAAAAGAATCTATACAAATCAATCAACTGCTAATCTGAAAATTAAATTAATTTACAGTTCTTTACAACCAATAAAATTTAGTGAGTTGCTTGCTATCTCAAATGTGGATAAGTTTACCAAAAACATGTCATGCCTCACCATATCCTCTAAAATCAAATCTATGCATTGAGTTGCACTCGGTCACTCCTTTGCTTGAGCAGCATCATTGTCAGTTTTAAATTAGTTGATTTGCTCAAACACCCGGGCACGTATCTTGGCACATTGAGTAGTGTTGCACCTTCTGCCTAGGCATCATTTTAGTTGGTTATATATATATATAGATGGATCCCCTCCACAGCTTTATTCTTTGTGCATTGTGCTCCCCACGCAGTGGGGCCCACTAGAGGGTAGGAAGGAGGGGATGGAAAGATCTTGATGGGCCCTACTTGTGTATGACATTTCACATCCATCAGATCACCCTATCCCCTTGACCATGATCCACATGTTCAACTTTTTTTATATTTAAAAAAAGTTTTTAGTCGATCCATTAGTCCAGTCCATTCAGATTGGTGCAAACCTAAAGGATCCAGTGACTATCCAGAGGAGAGGAAAGGGCGGTGGTGGGGGTATGTGGTAGGGGTGGCAATTTTGCTCTGCCCCGCCCCGGTCCTTAGGTGGGGTGGGGACGGGAATAAAACTGTGCCCCGAAGGCGGGGCGAGGATGGGTTTGCTCTTTTCCCCGCCCCGCCCTGCCCTGCCCTTTGTACCGCCCCGTTGCCCCCCCCATGCCCCGCCCGGAAATTAATAGTCCTCTTAAAAATATATATATTTTAGATTTTTTTATAATAAATAAACATATATATTTTAGATTTCTTTTATCATATTGCTATTATGCTCCACGTGCTTGGGAAGTCAAAGGGGATAAGGTTGTTTGACACTACAATAACCATATCCACATATTGATATAGGTCCTTTCTCTCATCTTTGTTTTGAGGATTTTTTTTTTCTAGTTTTTTTTTTTAGTGATTTGCAACTTGCAAATAAATTACAAACCCACGATTATCTATTTATTGGTGAGTGGAGTACAACACCAGAAATGAAGTGAAACCATGTATTGATGGAGTTCATGATATTTTAGAGAGATATTGTCTTTTTTATAAAGAATGTCTCAAAAGCATATATGATATTTTCAAGTGTATGTTATATATTTGTGGCCTTCAAGGGCTTAGAGATTATAAGAATAAATCTCACTTTAAATAGGGGCTTGAGTTTCGGGCAAATGAGTAAAAGCATGGTTGAGGGTTTTTTTTTTAATAAATATTATTAAGGCATGGAGACAACATAGATGAATCATTCATGTGCTTTTTACCATGTAAAATCATTCATGGGCAACCGAAGAACACGCTCCCTTTATCCCTCAGTTTCATTTTATTTTTATCCTTTTCTCTCTGTTCTCTCCTCTTGAGCGGCTTCTACTTCTTTCTTCATCAATCCATTTGCAGAGGTTAGTCTCTCTCTCTCTCTCTCTCTCTCTCTCTCTCTCTCTCTCTCTCTCTCTCTCTCTCTCTCAGAGATACACCGCTTGAGAACTAAAGCTGTGACAAGACTCTGCTATGCTTCTCGGACCTAACCCTAACCCTATCCCTAACCCTATCCTCAAAATCTCATTCTAACCCTAACCCTATTATCTTCACAGATATTAGTGAACTCTTTAAAAAAAAATGGATAATGTAGGATTTGATGTGTTTTTAGTTACTAAACCCCCCAATTTTGAAGAAAGACACTTTGGATTTTAAACTCAACAGGACTAAGTTTGATGTCACTAAATCCCCAATATCAGAGGCAAAAAGAAGGATTCTTGAGGCGAACTTAGCGCTAGATTTATCTTCCAGAGATTAATGTAACCCACCAATATCCAAAAACGCAAGTTGATGTTCAGACCATCGGTATTTGTACCATTTGTTTTAAAGTTGATTTTTTTTTTCCTTATGAATTGGGTTTTTGCTGGGTTGATCAAATGGACGATTTGGGGGCTTTTTTTTTTTTTTGTTCAAAGCGGCCCATAACTTAAACTTTTTTTTAAAAAAAAGGTCAATGGGCTTAAAAAAAGGTCCAACAGGCCAACACAAAAGAGCCCAACACAGAAAAGCCCAACAGGCAACAGCCCATCTTATATAGTTATATTCGTGTGCCCTAGGTCATCTCCACTTAGGGCAAGAAACGAAAAAAAGAAGAAGAGAGAAACGGCGGAAGAAGAGGAAGGAGGAAGAAGCTGCCGGCAGAACCCTGTAGAATCTAATCTGTTTTGCTTCTTCAATCATCCATTTTCCGACCCCTGAGCATCAGGTAATGTAGCTTCTTCAATCATCCATTTTCCGATCTTGATACCCATTTTCCGACCCCTGAGCATCAAGTCTTTCACGCGTGTGGTGTATGAAGCAGGGGCCTGAAATTATTGGGATTTGGGTTTAGGCTTAAAATTGAAAGAACAGCCATTGCACTAGATCTGTAGCTACGGAAGTCAACAAGCCATTCCAGCTCGATCTGGTATAGTATGTAGCTCAGAGAGGCATACGCCTGTGCACATTTTTTTTTAATCAATTAAATAAAATCTGGATGCCAATTGCCAAATTAGGATGACTTTTCTGTGAAATATGTGTTTTTGTGGTGGCTTGAGTTTGATTTAGTTGTGAAATCTCTGTTTTTTTGGCAGTTATTTGAGAATACTTATTTAGTTTAAATTTACAATGGGTTGCCCTTTTCATGAAATTTCCCTAGAGCTTGAATCTGGGTAGTTTTTTCTTTTCTTTCTTTTTTTTTTTTATTATAAATTGTTGTCTGAGTTGTAGTTAAAAACATTTGTTTTAGAGTAGGACATTAACAAAAAATGTTTTATTATGTTGCGAATATCAGTTCAGTTGTTACCTGGCAATCGGTGTCCATTGTCTGCTTGAGTTTGTTATTTCTAGTCTCCTGGTGGTCCGTGTTAGCAATTTGAATTTCAACAGCCACTTGTTGACGTTGCTATGATTTTCTGCAGCATATAAATTTATTGGAGGGTGTGGGTTTCATTATACTTTTTTGAGTGTTTTGAGGGGAGGGGAGGGGTGGGGTACCCGCGGGGCAATCGGGGTATGGCGGGGCAGGGACGGGGCATATGAATTACTCTGAAGGGCGGGGCGGGGGCGGGGAACCCCAATTCCGCCTCGTTGCCATCCCTTGTATGTGGGGTCCACTCGGATGGATGATCAGGTGGGACTTACTTAGAGTTGCGCAGGTGCGCAAGCTCTATACGCACCTTGCTGTGGGGCCCACATGGGGATGGGGTTGGGGGGATTGAAAGATCTACTTGTGGCCTAGCCTTGTACAAAAGATGGACCCCACCTGATCATCCTAACCCCTTGATCAATGGCCCACAAATTCCCACCATTAAAAACTATGCACAGTTGATCCAATGATCCAGTCCATTCGGATGGGTGCAAACCTAGGGGTCGGGGTACTATCAGGGAGTCCCAGTGTGTGGTTCATTCAGATGGACCATCGCGCACGGGTGTGCACAAAAAAAAAAGTGTGCATAGGATAACTTACCTATATATTGATCAAGTGCACTGTGCACATGGTGAATTCCACACGCACCTCATAGGGGGGGCCCACTTGATCACCCATCCAAATGGACTGCACCATTGGATCGATTGTGCATGGGTTTTAATGATGAAAAATTGTGGGTCATTGATCAAGGGGTTAGGATGATCATGTGACTGCCCGTCTTGTACATAGGTAGGTTCCACCCAGATCATCGAGTCTCCCCTGACCCCATTCCCCCTGGGGCCCACAGTGCGGTGCACATGGAAAGCTCTATGTGCACCTCGCGCATAGGATAGTTACTGTTAGGGGTGTGTGTGTGTGTGTGTATACACACCTCTGTGTTTCCCGACGACCTTTTCTCAGAGAAAATTCCTGTTCTTACATTCACCGCATACCAACTGCCCTTTATTCGTCTTATTCTCAACTTGATGCACATGGCATTTGGTTTACCATTTTCTCATTCTTGTGCTCAGTATTCTAGGCTGGCCACTGGTGATTATTAGTCTTAGGTGAATGATTGTCTTTTGAAAAGTTGAGTGTTGTTAATAGAAATGCCAATGTATTTCTTTGGTTGCAGAGGGATCTTTGACCTGCCCCAGGTCATGTGGATATCATGAAATGTGCTATTTCAGATTGATGCTGTCCAAGTGAATTATGGGCCTCAAATCCTACAAATGAAGGCCCAAGAATAGGCCCAATGTTGACCTGCTCATTGGGCCCAACCCATAGTGGGACAGGCCATTGGGTCAAGCTCATAGATGACTGTTCCATTGGACCTAACCCATGAACAACCAGCCAACTACTTTCTTAGTGTGTAAATTTCCAATAAAAGTTCCCTAGATCTAGATTCTTGGTTTTCAAAATCCTAAATATTGTCTCATCTAGCGAGATAATTGGTTGACATGTAATCAAGTAAACATAGATTGACATAAGAGAGGATAAGAAATTCCTTCAGGTATAAAGAGATTGGCATGTAATCAATTTTATGGAAGAATGAAATCCTATCTAGATCCCTAATAGGTAGGATTTCATCCCCTCTATAAATATCTTGTAATATCTCATTTGTAATTTAATGAATGTTCTTTCTTTTCCTCTCACTATTGTGAAGCAAGCATTCTACCTTTTGTGTGAAGACTTCTTGGATTACAAATGGTGATGACTCCAAATGCTAGGCATTCATGATGAATGTGTGAAAACTTCACCCATCCTTTTGTCCCGTCATTTTTTTGTATTAGAGCGGTAAGTTCCTTTGGGATTTCTCGTCTTCGGTTTCATACCTCTATTAACAGTTGATCTTCTTTTCAATTCCCTTCACTCCTCGTTGCTCTTTCATTTTTCTGCTATTTTTCACTCTTTTTTTTTTTTTTGCTGTTGTAATTATGCCTAAACCATCATTATAGTTAACCTGCATCAAACCCCAACCGGCTTCCCAAAACCCACAGTCCACCCTCTGGCAAATGGCCTTAAACCAGCCCAATACATTGTGCAATTTTGTCTATCAGGAACAGTGACCCCACCCCTGCCCCCTGAGTAGTCCCTCACTTGACCCAAATCTACCTGGACAGAATCTAGACATAACCCTATTTTGTTGTCACATCTGAATTAAGACTCAGTACAACTGCTGTCTAAGCATAAACATAAACAATCTGGTTGTTGTCCCTCATTCAGAATAGTCCTTTAACCTATCTGCAGCTTTATAATACCACATCAGCCTCCTAGTTGACGTTAAACAATACCTGCACAACCACAAGAACAGTCCAAATCTGTTCCTACCAATACTGCTGCATATCGCAGTCTTTTTGTAACTGTCACAACAAAATAATGCAATGTACTCAATCTTGATTCAATCTAATACATGCTACAGCAATCTCTAAATTACAGTCACATCCCAATGCTCTAGTGTTTCAGTGTCATCCTTTCTATTTCACTTTCCTTCGCCAACTTGTCCCCTTTTTAGCCGTTGTAATTGTACACTTTATAACAGTCCCTAGAGGTTGGTTTTCTGGTTTGTTTCTATAAATTTGTTGATGTTCAAAATCCCCACCTCTAGTCACACTTTTTCAGTCAGTGAATTTTCCAGAAGCACCAGATATTACTTGAAAGATGGATCGAGACATCTTGGATTGGATCAGTGCAATTGAAGACTACTTGTATACTTGTATGGAATTCAGCAAGTCATGATTAAGCAAGATATGCATTGTTTTGAAAACCAAAATTGTATCCCAAATCATTTAAGGGAATGAATCGAATCATATTGTGAATCATAGGATTTTTATTTTTCTTATAAAAATGAGAACATGTAACATAGAAGTAAGTTTGGGCACACAAAAGATAGTAGAAAAAGAAAACTTTAGGTACCTTGGATCTATGGTGCAACAGGATGGAGGGATTGATACTGATGTAAGTCACAGGATTCAAGCCGGGTGGACCAAATGGAGGAGTGCTTCGGGGGTCTTGTGTGATCGGAAAGTCCCCCTCAAGGTTAAAGGAAAGTATTATAAGGTGGCGGTACGGTCTGCGTTGTTATATGGATCAGAGTGTTGGGCAGTAAAGCATAATCATGTCAAGAAGATGGAAGTTGCGGAGATGAGAATGCTAAGATGGATGTGCGGGATCACAAGGAGAGATAGGATTAGGAATGAGGAGATTAGGGGCATAGTAGGAATAGTACCGATTGGAGATAAAATGAGAGAAAATTGACTGAGATGGTTCGGCCATGTTAGAAGGCGTCCAATAGAGGCACCTGTTAAAAGGTGTAAAAGCATGGAGTTTGCCAAGAGTAGGAGAGGGAGAGGGAGACCCAAGAGAAGTTAGAAAGAAACTATTAAACATGATCTTGCCTACATGGATCTAACGGAGGACATGACCCTAAACAGATTTGATTGGCGCCGTCAAATCCATATAGCCGACCCCACCTAGTGGGAAAAGGCTTGGTTTGGTTTGGTTTGGTTTATAAAAATGAGAACATATTAAAAAATTAAAAAGGTATTAATTCATATCCGTCCATTTTTCCATCCATAGAACCATAATTACAATAACAAATAAGACTAAGATACATTCATATGAAGAAAGTAATGACATACTAATATATCATAAATGATATCTGTGAATAGTTAAATGTCTAAGACTTCAACATTACTAGATCGAGATTTCATTTGTTCATGTAAAAAGAAGTGCTAACTCTGATATCCCTTTAAAACAGGGTGTCATTGTTTCTAGCTCTTCTTGATGTGTTTTCTTTTTTTGCTTTGCCATTAGTATATTTCTTTTGTACTTATGTGCTTTTTAATAAAATGTCACTATTCAAAAAATTAAATTAAAATGCTAATAGAAAAGAAAAGAAAAAAAAAAGATGCTGACATTAACCTCTTAGCTATAGCTGTTCTCACTCAGACGAATTGTTTGAATCATAAGATTCAATAAAATAAGTATCAAATCATACTATTCTCACCTGAATCCTAAAACCCACTTATAGATGGGAATTCATTGTATAGATACGAATCCTTTTTCCTTAGGATTCGATACAAATCATAGTATTTGGGATACGAATCATAGGATTTTGATTGCAATGACGCTATGTAAAAGGAAACCTTGAAGGAGATTCTCCAATATGGTGGTTCAATGTAGAAGGTTGTTTAAAACTATTCATGAACTCACATTTCAACATGGGATAATTGATGCAATCCTAGGGTTAGGATTGCAAGTGCCGGAACACAATTAGGGTTCCCACAGGAACAATCAAACGTAGAAGATCACTCTCCAACGATAAACCCACAAGGGAAAATTCTATTGTCTCCAAAGTATGAGATTACCAATCTCTACAATGTTGTATATATAATAAAAGAAACTTAAGGGCTAAGAAAACAATCCTAATCAAACTAGGAAACAAGAATAAGAATCCTATCTAAATTAGAAAGCCTTCCTAATTACAATTCTTAAAATTAGAAAATAATAAAATAAGAAAAAACTCTAGATTTCCTTGGGTCCCACATGTGGCCCACTATTGTGCCTCACGCTGTATAGTGGTGTTGCTGCATCATTCCCCCTAGGTTGGAAAAGAGTTCGACCTCGAACTCGACTTTTCTTGATGTTGCTTTTGTAGACATTGTGCACTTGAAGCACTTCCTTGGTATCCATGGGTAGCACATTACACCACACTATATCTATATAATCTTCACCAATATAAAAAGTAACTGGACATATATATCTCTCGTGCACTTCATCACCTGTTAGTAACCACCTAGCAAAATATGGACGATGTTGTTTTCAAACTTTCAGCTGCAATCAATCCATAAGAGCTTGAGAGATAATGTTTTCACAGCTGCCTCCATCAATTACGACCCTGCATGTTTGATCATTGATTCTCTCGTGCACTTCATCACCTGTTAGTAACCACCTAGCAAAATATGGACGATGTTGTTTTCAAACTTTCAGCTGCAATCGATCCATAAGAGCTTGAGAGATAATGTTTTCACAGCTGCCTCCATCAATTACGACCCTGCATGTTTGACCATTGATTGTACCTTTTGAGCGAAAAATATTATTTCACAATCACTTCTTTTTAGTAGTAGGCCTAGCCTTCTTGAGGACCATGTGAGATTCAAGACCCTCCACAGGCCCTGTTTCCTCCACCTCCCCTGTTTCATTCTCTTTAGAATCATCTAGAGTATCTTTCACATCACTTTCAGTTTCAATGAGGTGGATGCGTTTGGGACATTCCATTGCACGGTGCCCTTGTTGTTTACAATGAAAGCAAATGATCCTGTTCTGACCTTCATGCTTGGTTAAAACGTTATCCGATGAACCACTTGGTTTAGATTCTTGTATTGATGAATTCTTTTGTACAGCCCATTTAGATGCATTAAATTTTTTGGCCTGATAATTTGCAATATCCCCGGCCTTGATAGCATGCTGGACGATCTCATCAACATTATAAAAAATTTTAAATGTGAGGATATGTTGTATGTCAAGTCTAAGCTCTTGAAAGTTGAAAGTATCTGTGAACTAATGCATCATCATCTTCATTCAAGCCACAACGAGCTTGCATGGTCATGAACTCCTCAGAATACTCAACAACTGTCTTAAATCCTTGTTTCAAATCTTGAAAACTTGAACGCAAATCTTTGGAGTAGTTGACCGGAAGGAACTTTTGTTTTAAAAGTTTTTTCATCTCAACCCATTTCAACGGGGTCAATATATTGATTCCTTCTTGTTATAAAATATATATATTTATATATTCCTTATCTTCTTTTGCAACTCGACCCACCATATTGCAGAATAATTGCAAAATCGAGTTGCCAATAGGGTGACTTTATGACCATCTGTCATTGGCTTGTTTGCAAAAATATTTTCAACTCACTAACCAATTCATGAATTCATCCAGTTTTAATTTTCCATCATATTCTGGAATCACGAGTTTAATTCCTAAATCTCGATCAACGTTAGCCTATGGATCTCGTTGATTCCGATTATGTCCTCCATCTCAATGCTTATCCTCACACCGATTATTTTCCAAATTGGCTAATCGAGTTTCCACTCATGCCAGAGTTTCTTGGATTTGAACCATTGTTGCGGATAGTTAATTAACATTTTCCGATAATTTTGCAACGGTTCCCCTCAAATCCTCATCATTTGTGGAGGACTCCACTTCTGCCTTATTCTTATGAACCCCCATTTTTATAATGCAATCAAGAAAATCTGACTGACCTGATGTGTAGATCTACCTTCCACGATCGTGTAGGTGAAAATTGATTTCAAATCCAACGATGAATGACTGATATCGCGAAAAGAAGATTCACCCGTTGATATGGTCAAAGAGCCCTTTGACTTTGCTTTGCTAACTTTACTCCAATGGGCTTATACTCTATGGGTCGGATCAAACTATATTAGGCCCTCTTGACTTGGACCTGAACTCAGCTCGAAGTGAGTTTAAGACTGGCACGTGTGAGGCTTCCTTTCCCTCTGCTTCGATCCGAGCGCCTGGAAGAAGAGAAAAGGGGTTGAAACCCTTCTTTGTTGCTCCAACGAAGGGAGAAAAGAGAGGTGGGAGGTGGGGCTTGAAGTTGGGATTGTGGCGATGGGATGACGACGATTGTTGTGACGAAGACACATCGAGGGATAGCTTTGGCGCCGGGTATGTCCTATTCTCTTCTCTCTCTTCTCTGCTCTTTTTTTTTTTTTTGGGTGTTGAAGTAGGGGAAGATGATGATGGGTGTGGCTAGGAAGGGATTTGTGGTGGGGTGGGAGGTTCGGTAGGGGCTGGGTTTGGTGGAAAGAAGACGGGCGATGGGGTTGGGGTTCTCTGAGATGGTTTGTATAGGTGATTGGTGGCTTCTAGTCTAGGTGATGGGTTCGGCTGGTTAAAGGGAGGGATTCTGTGGAAGCGATGAAGGGCTAGGTCCAGGATTGGTAGTCAGGTGGTATTTGGAGGTTTGGGATTTTCGGTCGAACGAGAAGTGGGGAATGGGATTTCAGTTACGAGATGGGTGAATGGAGAGCGGCGGGGGAGGGTTTCTGTGGAAGCGATGAAGGGCTAGGTCTGGGATTGGTAGTCGGGTGGTATTTGGGCGTTTGGGATTTTCGGTCGAACGGGAAGTGGGGAATGGGATTTCAGTTACGAGATGGGTGAATGGAGAGTGGCGATGGAGATGGATTGGGGCTGGTGTCGGTGAATACGTGAGAGCTCGGCTGGGGTTGGGTTTCTTCGGCTGGGAGATTGGGACAGGGGTTTTAGGGGTTGTGATGGGTTCTGTGGGTGATTCGGGGTTTTGCATAAAAGGGACGGTGGGGCATCGGTTGTGGTGGTGCGGATTGGGAGGGATGGGCGTGATGGCGGTGGGGTGTGTTGGGGATGGATGGATGGGGATGGACGATGGATATGCTCCTATCGGTGACCGGAGATGGATCGGAGCAACGTGGATCTTCGCTCTGATACCAATTGATGCAATCCTAGGGGTAGGATCGCAAGTGCCGGAGCACAATTAGGGTTCCCACAGGAACAATCACACGTAGAAGATCACTCTCCAACGATAAACCTGCAAGGAAAAATTTTATTTATTAACTCCAAAATATGAGATTACCGATCTCTACAATGCTGTATATATAATAAAAGAAATTATGGGCTAAGAAAACAATCCTAATCAAACCAGGAAACAAGAATAAGAATCCTATCTAAATTAGAAAGCCTTTCTTATTACAACTCTTAAAATTAGAAAATAAGAAAAAACTCTAGATTTCCTTGGGTCCCACATGTGGCCCATGATTGTGCCTCACGCTGTATAGTGGTGGTGCTGCATCAATAATACAAAATCGTTATTGGCTAATAAGTATTTACACAATAATGACCCATTTTTCATGCCAAGGAAATTCAGATTGGAGCCTGTTACGAGGCATGTCAGTGTTTAAGTCAGGGAGTTCAATCAGAAAAAAGAATGACCACCGTTCCTCAACCAAAAGTCTTATCCAAATCACAAGATTACGAAGAGAATCCTCATCCCATCCAGATGTCAATAAATGATTAAAGGACAGGCTCTGATGTCTAATCCACCTGCACTACATAAAATAAAAAGATTGGCATGTAATCAATTTCATCGAAGGGAAAGAAAATCTTATCTTTATCCCAAAAGCCGGGATTCATCCCCTCTATAAATATCTTTTGATCTCTCATTTATAATCCGATGTAAGCTGTCCATTTTCCTCTTGTTATTGTGAAGCAATTGTTCTCCCTTGTGTGATGACTCCTTCGATTGCCAATGGTGACGACTCACTAACTCCTAAGGCCGGGCATCTGTGGTGAATGCATGATGACTCCATACATCATTGGGTCCCATCATAGATATTTTCATGTGAAATTCTTTGTTATATATTTCGTACTTGGACAGATTACTGAATGGATTTAATGGGATGTTTGTGGCATGCTTTGAGCAAAATCCTTCATATTTTTACCATGACGAGATTGTCATGAACATCTATGTAATACTTCATATAAAAGTTGAAGGAGGTGACGACCCACCACTTTCTGAATGCTGCTCTAATGGATGTTCTTTCCAATTGGCTTGGGAGATCTCTAACCACTTTCTTCAAGTTTTCATCTGTGTAAGAGCTTGATTGAAGATTGGATACCCAGTGGCTTTTGCTGAAAATTCACCCATTTAGAGGATCTCTGAATTAGAGAAATCCATTGGAGATGGTTTGGTCACATCCAACGTAGGCCGGCAACGGTGCTGGTAAGAAAAAGTTTGGGTATGCAAGTTGATGGCCCACCGAGGGGAAGGGGTAGGCCGAAGTTGACGTGGATGGAGGTAGTAAAAATAGATTTGAAGAAGCACAACTTATCTGAAGATTTGGCTCAAGATAGATCAAAATGTAGGAACATAATTCATGTGGCCAACCCCAACATAGTTGGGACAAGGCTCCGATGATGATGATTTGGAGGATCTCTGAGTGTATTAGCTAGTGGGTCATGCAGATTGCAGAAATCATTTCGGATTTAAAATTATGAAGCCCGATCTTTAATATTGTCACAGACAGCTGAGTTTCACTTGATATGATTTGGGAGCAGGAATGTCACTCTGAAGTTCCTGTGATGATGAGTGCAGCTAAGCAAGAAAACTAATTTTATTCCCCAGTTTGTGGGTCAAACCCAATCAACAAATCTGGTGTAATTGGGACAGACTCCAAATTCTTAAACTTACATTAAATATACTAGTTAAATCTGTTTTTATGGGGCAATAGTACAGGTTCATATTGAAGACAGGCATTGAAGGACTACTAATTTTGTTATTCAATGCATCTAGTTAACTTGTCAATCCATGTAATTATACCAAGCTCGTAGCGATGCACTGTCATTTTCTGATTCTAGTTTTATATTCCTGTCTGGGCAGAGTGGTTGGATTTCCTTTCTCAGCAGTGCTTTTTCAGATGCATTTTTTCAGAGAAGTTGATATATTTTGCAGGTCAAGCAATTGACTGTGTATTTCCCCGCTATAGTGGAGGCAGTGCGGTTCTCAACTGTAGTAGAGGTTCAGGTATAGTTTTCTCCATCCATGATATGAGTCTATTTAATTTCTTTTTTCTTTATAATGATAAGAAAAAAAAATTTTTTTTTCTAGTTCTTATTGATTGTACAATGCTTTATGGTTGTTTGGTTCCACGTTTTAATGTTGTATAAATACAATATCAATCCAATTGCAGGGTGACAAAATAAGGAAGCGAAATGACTGGATGAATTGGCTGTTGCCGCCACCTAACCTTTATAGTGCTGTCATGTCTAGCCCCCAGTCCCCTAACTATGATGCACTGGTAACTCAAATGCAGAATGTTGGATTGGAGGGGGCTCCCAGCTACAATACTATGCGTGGTCCAGTGGATTCACACACTGAAGGCGTCCTCACTAGATCATCATCTGGGCAGCCAAATAGACTGCTGCAGGGAACCATAATGTCTGGAATCTCGAATGGGGAGGAGAAAGGGCAAACTAGCATCCAAATGGGCCCAGATCGATCAATCTGAGAAGTATAGAGAGGAGTGATTTGTGCTAAGCACATAATCAGGGGAGGGGATATAGGTTCTTTGGATGAAGGGGGAGGGGTCTTATGGAGAGGGGGGCAAGAAAGCATTTCTTGTCTTTGTAAAAATGGTTTTTGCATGACAAGGGTCACAATTCTCGAATTTTCTGAGGCAAGAAGGGCAAAAACAGACAAAAATATTAAAAAATGAAGAAAATAAAACAACAAAAATAGAAAAATAACAGAAAAAAAGGAAGAAACGGAAAGCCTATTCTATTGAACCATTTTGAGGTGTTTGAGATATGTATAGTTGGATTTGGTGTGGATGGGGATGATGCTTTTCATTTTGTTGATTTACCATCACATGCATCCATTGTTTGTGAGGGTTGGGGTGGGCAGTAATTTCATGAGATTTGGTTTGGAGGAAGGAAAGTGGCGGAGGACCTGCAAGACTCGATGGCTATACAATTTCCTGGACCTTTTATCTTTTCTGGTTTTGGTGCACATTTAACATGATATTACATTATAACTATTTTCTTCAAGACTCATTGAAGATCTTGCATAAATTGCTCTGACAAGAGTTGTAAACATTTATTTTTATGCTTCTAAATTAGGACTTTAAGTTTGTGTGATCGACCTCCAATCAGGTGGGATTGGTGACTGTAGGTGGCACTTTGTGGATGTTCATTTCTATCACTTCTGAATATAGGCAGTTTGGTTCAAGAATCTGTAGGAATTACAGAAACAAGATGGTCCTATATGGCAAGAGATTGGGGCGGGATGCGGTGGTAACCTCTTTTGAAATGTGATTTGGTGTTTGGTTGATAGAATTTCTGAGATTCTTCCATTGAATATCCTTTTTTTATTATTGGAGGAATCTATGGGAAAAATCCACCTAGGACCCCATAGGACAGACTAGAACTCAAGGTTTTTTTTTTTTTTTTTTTTGGCGATATGTTTAATATCGACCATTTTGTAGTGTTCAGCAAATAAGACAGTTACATGTTCGAAAAAAATCTGACTGATAGATTGGTTGATATCGACCATTAGGAGGAACTAGTAGTGGTTGATCTCGATCATTCTGTTGTGTTCAACGAATAATACAGTTATAGGTTAAAAAAAAAAAATCTGACTGTAAGATTGGCCGATATTAACCATTAGAGCTAAGTAGTGTGGTCGATTTCGACCATTAGTGCTAAAATGATAAAGGTGCTCTTTCCCTCTTCTGTAAGGGAGTGAGAAGAACGCAGATCAGATGTTCGACAAAATGATTGAAATAGTACCAAGAGCGAGTGATGAAAGATTTCTTATGATTGGAACAAGGATTTTTTTAAAAAGTCTTAGAAGTGGGTTTTGTTGATTGGGATTTACAAAAAAAGAAGGAAGAAGAGAGGGTGGGCTGGGCTGGGCGGGGCTGGGTGTGGGATACGATGGCAATGCAGGTGCGATGGGAGGAGGGAGAAGCAAAGAGGAGGAGAGGGAGGAGAGGAAGAAAGAAAAGTGGAAAAGGAAAAGAAAGAGAGAAGAAGAGCGGAGAGATGGCTGTGCGGTGTAGTGGAATGTGCGGGTGTGGATGCAAGGAAGGTGGCGGCAGTGAGGGTGGAAGGAGAGGAAGAAAGGAAGAATGAGATGAGGAGGAAACAAAGAAGAAATGGCATGTGCAGTGGGTGCGCAGTGCAGAGAGGGAGGAAGAAGAGAAAGAAAGAAAAAAAGAAAAGAAAGAAGAAGAGATGGTTGTGGTGTCCAGTGGAGTGCAGTCGTGGATGCAAGGAAGGTGGTAATGGTTACGGTGCAAGGTGGGTGCAGAGCGTGTGAGAGTCACCTGTAGTGGATGTTGCTCGTCCTCGCAGCGCCCTCGCTTGACTTGCCTCGATAATGACCGGAATCTCGCTTGACTTGCCTCCGATAATGACCGGAATGAAAAGATCGTCATGAACACTACAAAATGATTGATATCGACCAACCTACAGAAAAGGTCAAAAGAGCCCTCTTGTCTTCAACTTGCTATTGGGTTCCCGTCGGTCCTATAAGGTCATTTGGGGATTTTTTCGGTAGATTCCTCTTATTATTATTATCTTCTTGGACTTTGCCTCATTTTGGGAACGGGGTGACAACATGCTGCTGTGATGGAAAGAATTATACTCATAATCCGCAACCTCTTGCCATTTAATTAGTACTGTTCTATTCCATGTTTGCTGGGTTCTCTCGAGTGCAAGGGGACCTTCAGAATTTACATCTGGTACTGCATCTATACTGTAGGTACCAGGAATGGTGTATGCCTTGTATTAAAGGAAGCAATGGCAATCCTCTTTGTTGCTGCAAGCCATTATAAAATCCTTTTTGCAAATTTCAGATGGGCTTTGCAGTATGAAAAGTTGGTGTTGAAGTGTGCTTTAAAAGGCATGTGTATGTGGGGTCATATCCATATTCATAGTTGTTAATATTGTTTCGGACCTCATGTCGCTTTGGTCTGTAAAATGAAAAGTTTTGGCCGATTCGGGATTTCGGTGAAACTTTTCAGAATTACATTTCGGGAAAAATATAACATAATATATATACATATATAAGTAAAAAAAATAGAAAAAGTAATAAATATAGATTTAATCCATTATAGTAATTTTTCTTGGAATTATATATTTGTGAAAATATAAGAAATACAAAATATATGTGTAAAATTAATTATGTAAAATTCCATTTCGGCCGAAAAGTCACATTTCGTCCGAAATTCCGAATTTCCACCGATATTGACTAAAATTCAAATCGAAAAGTTTTGGCCAAAACTTTATTTCGGCCACTTGATCGAAACGAAAAATCTTGGCCATTTCGGCCGAGACGAAACGAAATTAATAACTATGGTCATATCTCATTGGCTGATTGTGAAATTGGTCAATTCATACTCTAGACTTCATACCCCCCCCCCCCGGTAGGGTTTTTAAGTGGGCCCTATCAAGTTTGTCCATAGCCATAATGTGAGGGATGGATGCACATGAATGTCCCTCATGCAATACATATCGTTATTATACGTTTTGTAATGTATTTACATGTAAAACTCTATTAAAACTACTTAAGATTGGGGAATTTCTTAATTTTAATTTTCTAATCCTTTTTATTAAAAAAAAAAAACTAAAAATGAGTGAAATGAGACATGAAAATGAGTTGAGCGATATGTAAGTCATTATGTAACGGTCTTGCCCCTGGCCGTGGCTGTCATGTGATCTGGTCCATACATTTTAATTGATGATGGTGATAGAAGACAAGATAACCAATTTTCAAACAATCTCCATTCCAAAAAAAAAAAAAAGAAGAAATATTACAATGTTTTGTAGAATGGTTTCAAGCTAATAAGACGAAACCCTAGTCTATTTTTAACCCACAAATATCAAATTCTAAAGCATCAGCTTTAACAAATGATAAAACAATACCAATAAAGTTATCCTGAGAGTCAGGTGTCATTCTTCTTTACCTGTATGCTTGTGTTTCATCTAAAACTTATCTCCAATCCAAATCAGAATCACGAAAACTTTCATCTATTGGATCAGATTAGTTAGAAAAGGCATTCCTTGTCACCAATTTCCTCAAAGTTGACAATTCATCAATCCCCAAAACCCACCAACAAAATGAACTAGTGTGACTATAATTGAAAAAAAAAAAAAATGTAGGCTCCACTATCATCTTAGTCCTGTATTAGAAACAAACCAAAATGATGATAAATCATCTCCTTTAGAATAATAAATAGAGAGGGATAGTGGCCAACCACCTCTCAAGGCATAGTTTTATTACATATGGCCCATTATCTACATTATTATATGGTTTGTAACCGTATCTTTTTCGTTGGTAGTGTTTGTCGTCTTCTTCTTCTTCTTCTAAGGGTCACAGTGGGTGGATGGAGGCATTGGATTTGGACGTCAGTCCATATTGGAATTTACCATCGACACGTCAATCAACTGGTCAACGGAAATGGTGAAGGAAAACCTGATGCTGATTGTTTGTTACTTGGTAAAAAGCCAGTTTAAAACAGTATTAGATTCTTCTTTAACCTAAGGTTATAATAAATTAAGATTACAATTACATGCCTATTCTACTCTCTTTTCTTTTTTCTATACATACATGGATATATCGGTATCTAGTGCGATAAATTAGCAGCATCCAGTGAACCGTATAATTCAACCGAGGTAATGACAATATCAAACCTATTATATCGCTCTTAATTCCTTGATCTATAGTCCTCAAGTTTATTGATTTTGAAACGTATTGTTTTTTTTTTTTGATTTGGATTTGAGTTTCAATAACTAACATACCACATATAGTTTTATCGTGTGATATAAGTAAGAAGTGAACAATAGTAATGAAATTATGTATAAGGTGCTCAGGCACTATAAAATATCTTCCTTGTTTTCTATCATCATTCTTATCCTTTTGTGCTTGCAGTTTCAAAGTAAGCTCACCCTATTTTTTAATATTCATAAGTGGACCCCATCTCATAGTCTCCAACAATTATTTCCCAACAGTTATTATCAGTCCAATGCCAAAGAACAATTCTTATTCAGCAGAAAACTCAAGTGCTCAGTCTCTGTTTGCTTCTATCTTCTCTCAATAAAATGTGATGTGTTATAACTATGTGTATCACAATCGCACAGTATGGATTGTTTAGTCCTTTTCTCCATACATCACCACGTTGTCATGGTTACAAATTACAAAAGGGCTCCTTCTGCAAAGCATGCCTGGGCCCAAGTGGGTGCAGACGTTGTCATGGTTACAAATTACAAAAGGGCTCCTTCTGCAAAGCATGCCTGGGCCCAAGTGGGCACTGTCTCTACTGCACCAGTACACCACCCAGCTAATGTGAGGTCTTGTATTTGGATTTTGAAGTCCTACCACTTTAATGCACAGTAGTCTCAACATTGCAATCTGAACAGCCAGGAAGGGAAAGAAAAGAGATAAAAGAAAGGCCTTCGTTTTCACACACTTGTGCAGCTTTAGAAGGACACCTACCAACCAAATCAATCACCCATACATACATGTGATCATTCCCCCCCTAAACTGCTCAAAACTCTAAAATGCCGAGTATGATGAAACTTGCTTTCTGGCACAAACCATGAAAAGATGACAATAGCTAGAATGGCTATGGATAGCTAGAATGGCTATGGAATGTGGTAGGACCTGTAATTGAAAAATATAACAAAACCTAAAATTGGAGATGGATACTTCAACTATCATGACCCCATTTGCAAGGATGTCATTCTTAGAAAGTATCATGTTGGTTGCCTTCCATTTCCATTCACTTCCTTTTTTTTATACACAACAGGTTCCATATACATTACATACATGGCCTCTTTACCTTCCACTCAAGGAAAGGAATTATGCTGGTATATGATAAAAAGAGGGGATGGTATTGGTAGGCAAGCTTTATTAGCAAGTACATATGCTAAATAAATTCAAAAGACAGGCTCTGCTTTCTCTCTTGTTTTTTTCTGTTTCCAAGAAGGGTACGTTACACATGTGGGAGGAGCGTATTGGGTAGCATTTGCTGATGTGGGGCCCACCAGGGTGGCATATGTGATTTGATGCGCTTCGTACGGTCCTGATAAGGCATGACCCATGTGTCTGTAGCTACAGACAGCTGACATCTGGCCTTGTGGACTTGACATTGACCATGTGAATGCCTCTCCTTTAATTGTGATATAGAGAGGAGAGAGAGAAAGAAAAAGGAGGGAAGGACTATGAAAGATTTTGTATGACTTTCGTACTAGGATTTTGCAAAAGGAAAGGTAGAGAAAACTAGTATTATATTGAAGGGAAGGAGCTGCTGGTGGGGTGCAGTGTTTTGTTCAGCGTCTAATAAGGTTTCACCCTAAAAGGCAAAGAAAGCAGCAGAAAAAGAAGAGAAACGAGGGGCTATTGCACCTCATGAGCACTCTAGTAGTACTATTTCTGTAGATTCATATCTTTCGAATCGAATCATGCATTGGATCATCGTTTTGTATGCGTGCACTTGAAAGCCTTCATATTAATTGCTTGTTATGGCCGGGTATAACAGGGGCATAGCAGAGGGATTTGACCAAAGGGTGACCGTGTGTCATGGTTTGAAATTTTGGTTTCGGTTGCGGCATAGGTCGGACTGAAAAATCGATATGAAATTGATATCGATCGCGGATATTGATCTGTAACGGTCGTCGTAGTGTAAATTTTTTTTAATAAAAAAATTACAAAAGTATAAAAAAAATTCAGATTAAAAAATGTTGAAAAACAATAATTTTTTTCATTAGTAAGAACAATAAATCAAAATATTGGTCACCTTAAGTTATGAGTCATGTCTGTGTCGCAGTTCGCTGTCTTCTCCAGTTGTTCATATAATACAAGTATACAACCATTATTTTGGCTAATGATCAATTTATTAGTGTAAAATATAAGAAAATAAAGATAGCATATCAATTATCATTTAATACTAACTCAATCATCAAATAAGTTGTGAAATTCAAGACCATGGAGATAACATATTAAAATCTGAAACATGATAATGAGATAGCACTTGGACATCAAAAGGTTCATGGTTTACCTGAAATTATGGAAAACTAGAGAGTAGAGACTAGACAGAGAGATTGATGAGTATGATAAATTGACAGCCTAATTCCAAGTGGAGTGTCGCCCAAGCTCGATATCATCATCATCATCATCATCATTTCTTCGGTATTATTAGTTAAAAAGATATGCTCCATACTATTGCGCTGCATTACCATACATATGACTATATTCAGATGTTCTTGATAATATGATAAACTATCTTGATCCCCTGTAAATTGAGATGACTGGTTGCACTCAAATGGCATGAAATAGGTATGAGGGGCATGAAAAGGTTGTTGGAGATATTGTGGTGGGGGAAGCATCCCTTGCTCAATTAATATCTGTTTGATAGAAAGTAGCGGTGTTAGTGTAGGGGGTACCCAATTAGGATCATATGAATAACCTCAATGCTGTCCATACATGGCACCTTGTTGGCCAACATAACCCCAATGATGACCATGAGTACGTTCCCCCACTCCTTCCCCGCGGCGCCACTACTACTCCCTGTCTCGGTCTGTCCAACATGTCTGACATAGCCACGGCGATGATCTAACTCATTAGCACCCGAAAAATGCTCAATTGTCTCATAAGCGACAGACTCATCATCTCCATAATGACCACCATCCCCGGAAGAGTCAGGTGGAATTCTTGATGATGATGAAGAAGTAAAATACTTGACTCACTCTCCTCGTCCACCTCCTTTCCCCTTGGCTCACTTCATGTATCAGGTGCGAGCCCATGTTGCATTGTCAAGTTTATTTCTTCTACCCTTTTTGAGGCCCTCATTGGCCCAGGCCTATCCCTAGCCATTTTCTCTGTCAATTCCTCAAACGCTGGGTCTTGGTCTAACACCAGTTCTTCTTGTTCCTCCAGCCATTCACCTAACACAGTATCCTTTTCTGAAAAGATATAGTCCAAATTAATTAGACAAAAATAATCTCATTGATCCTCAAACTGTCTTCTCTTTCTATTTCTACTCTGGAGCTTGAGATTGTAGTGGATGTAGACCAATTTATTTAGCTTTTGCATTGTTAATCTATTTCCTGGTCTTGTGTGGATAAATGAGAATGTGCTCTAGTTTCTTTCACAATTGAAAGACGATGTAGTTTGACTAAGGACTTTAAGAGTAATCGTCCTTAGTGAACTCTCTCCATAATTCAACCACCATTCAGCTGAAAATAAAAATAGAAATGATATTAGATTTAATGAAATAATAAGTCCTTGAATAATATAGAGATGACAATACAATTAATACTAGAATTGTTCTTTGTGATAGCTCTCTGCGCAGTCGTCGTTCCAAAACTTCCAGCACGTACATTGTATATGTTAATATGAAAACAATAACGTAGAAAATAATTGAAGAAATTACAATGTTATATACTTTTTTCATTAATTAGCCTACATGATTAGTAGCCCAAATTGCTTCATATGTACGCTCTGCCAGTCTTTCAATTATATTTTTTAGTCCTAAACGGATTTCATCAAATATGTGTCCATCCGTAAATTGTGGATTAAAGATGTATCATGTAAAACCAATGAATTTTAATCAATGATAAATTAATATAGCGAGGAGAATTGAATACAACAATTCAAGTATTCAAGGACATAGCCTTCACTTGCCAACAGTGTGTAAATCATGTTTCAGTTGTCATTCTCATCGATCGTCAATGATCTTCTAAATTTTTTTGTAATATCTACAATCTGCTTGAATAGCCAACTTTGATCTCTCCATGGCCTCATGTAAGAAGCCCACCATTGGCTTATCATCGCCATTAACCGATTGAAGAACCTTTATTATGGGATCAAAAACATCAAAAACACCCTTCACATGAGGCCAAAATTTGTTGGAAGCAATTAATTTACATACTTCTTTTGTAATGGGACTTGGAATCTTTCCCCATTTTGAATTCATGAACTCCTGTGAATTTATCAATTGTACAAGTCCTTCTCTAGACTTGTAAACACTTTCGATGGAAATAAAGTGGGTGGCAAATCTAGTGATGCCAAGCCGCAGTAGTTCATGGTTGTTTGTATACGTTTTCATCATGGAAATGAGTCCATATGACTGATAAAAAAAATTAGTGATCTTCTTTATCCTACAAATCACTTGCAGCATGACTTTTCCTTTTGCAGTATCTTCAAGTATTAGATCCAGGCAATGTGCTACACATGGAAACTAAAAAATTCGTGGCCTTTGTTTCATAAGTATCATTCCTACAGCCTTCATGTTTGTAGCATTGTCGGTAACAACTTGAACTACACAATCTACCCTAATTTCTTCAATCACCTCATTCAATAACCTGTTAATATATTTTGCATCTTGGATGTAATCAGTTGCATCAACTGATTTGATAAACACCGTGCCCATAGATGAGTAGACTAGAAAATTCAAGAGATGACAATGTGTGATGGTCGTCCACCCATCACACATTAGTGTGCAACCTCTTTCCCTCCATGCCCATTTGAAAGTTTGCACCCAAGCCTGCAACTCCTCATACTCTTTCTCAACACAGACATGCACAATCTCATAAGGGGTGGGTGCTTTTATACATGGACCATGTTCTACAGCTGCATCTAACATGGTGGTGAAATAAGGAGAAGATGCCTTGTTGGGTGGAATGCCTCCATAAAAAAAAATCACAGTAGCTATCACTAGATGTTCTCTTGCTTTACCAAACTTGCACTTTAGTGCTTTCATGATGCTGAGCTGCTTTGATGTTGGTTTTTTTATAAGCAAATGGGTCAGTTGGCCCCACCACATTCTGTGTAGGAGGTTTTTTATCCTCCTCAATGTTTGGATCTTGACGGGATTGTTTTTGACTAAATGCCCGACGCAAACTTGCTCCCCCCAGTCCGGATGACCCACCCTACTCATAATGGCTACCTCTAGCGGCTGCTTCATTTTGCATTCTTCTTCTCTCTTCCTCCTCCTAAAGTGACCTCACACTTTCTCTCCTAGCCCTCCTCATTTTCGAGTCTTCATCGTCATCATCGGAGGAAACTAACTCCTCCTCCCTAGAACCAAATACTTCTTCTCTGCATGCATCAAGTTCCTCAGTTCTTCTTCTTTCTTGTACAACTTTTTTTTTTTGAAGATGCATTAAGGAGCTCTTGCATTTCAGCTCTCACATTTGGTGGTACTTTATGACACTTTGCCATCTGTCCTGATACATGTGCCAAATGTTGTTTCAATCGGGTAATCCCCCCATTGAGCACTCGTCCACAATAATTACATTTTACTTTGCTTTTGCTTCCGACTGCTTCACCGTGGCTCCATGCCGAATCTATCTCACGCACCATTGTTCTTATAAAATAAGAAATTCATATAATAGTAATACTCTAACAACAATTATTTTTAAAAAAAGTAGAAGATTTTAAAAAATTATTTTGAAAACCCTAAATATATAGATTTAGTATAAAAGTATGTAGATCGATCATTTACACACCATACAATGATTATGAATCATTAAAAGAACATATTTATTATGAAATCACCAAAAAATGATATATTTTAATTCAAATATTAAAAAATATGAAAATGAAATAGTTAAAAAAATCCAAAATCATGTGTATGGCTATGAGTAAGATGTAGATCTATCATCTGCACACTATTCATAAGCCTTTGATAGTTATAGGGAAATAAATACACTTGAACAATTATTTTTACCAAAAAACAAAGATTTAATAAAATCATTTTTAAAGTCCTAAATATATAGATCTATTATAAAAGTATGTAAATCAATCATTTACACACAATGATCATGAATCATTAAAAGAACATATTTATGATGAAATCCCCAAAAAATGATATATTATAATTCAAATATTAAAAAATCCAAAATCATGTGTGTGGCTAAGAGTAGATGTAGATCTATCATCAACACACTATTCATAAGCCTTTGGTAGTTAAAGTATCATAAATACACTTGAACAATTATTTTTACAAAAAAATAAACATTGAATAAAATCATTTTCAAAGTCCTAAATATATAGATCTAACATAAAAATATGTAAATCAATCATTTACACGACACACAATGATCATGAATCATTAAAAGAACATGTTTATGATAAAATCCCTAAAAAAACTGATATATTATAATTCAAATATTAAAATATTCAAAAATAAAATAATTCAAAAAATTCAAAATCATGTGTATGAGTAGATCTATATATCATCTATACACTATTAATAAGCCATTGGTATTTAGTATTTACTATTTAGTATCATAAATATTCCAACAAGTGTTTTTTTTTTAAAGTAGAAGATCTAAAAATAAATAAATTTTCTACACCCAAATCATATATATGAGTAGATCTAGCATGAAAGTGTGTAGATCTAACTTCTAAGTGAAGAACACAACACATGTGACAAACCCAATGAACTTTTCATTCATTTCTATGCTTTATCTAAAAATAAAAAATAAAAAACATATAATAGAAAAAATAAGGGAGTTAAGTTGATTTCTCTTACGTACCAAATAAAATATTTTCTTCAAGAAATAGTATTGGAATTTGGAAATATGTAAGAGGAATGAGCTATGGAGTATGGCTGCTCTAAGGAGACGAGAGGAGAGGAGGTGAAGACGGGGGAAAAAGTAAGAAAAAGTAGGGTTTTTAACCCATAAACCATCTCGGCCGATATTTTAATATTTTGAAAATATCGGCCGAGATATCGATCAAACCAATATTTTGTTCAACTCGGTCGAGATTGACCGAGATTTTGGCGATTTTTGGAATGCAACACCAATACGGGTACCATAGCAAAAAATCGGAGCGGTATGGGCCGATACCAGTTCATATCGGACGATATGAACTGGTATCGGCCAATTTTTTAAACCATGCCATGGGTGGATCAATTACGGTCCGCCACATCACTGTGGACGACCCTTTCTTTAGACAGGGACAAGCTACTTGCATGCATGGCAAATTGCCCATGGTGAAGTGGTGGACCGGTCTGCCACATCACCGTGGATAGCCCTTTCTTTGGACAGGGGCAGGCTACGCGTGCATGGCAACAACCCACAGTGAAGTGGTAGACTGACCACAATCAACGTGAGGTAAAGCCTCACTAGATCCACACTCGGGATTGAGATGTCCCCACATGCAAATGAAAAGAGGTTTTTTAGATGTTGGCAAATTCTCTCTGCGGAGGGAAGTGGGGTCCTCAATTTTCTCTTCACATTGAATATAATAAAGAAGAGATATTTTAGGGGTTGACATTTTAAATTTATGCCTTTTTACCCCTCCTCAGTTTTTGTTTTCTTTCTAAAAAGGAGAAAATCTTAGCTAACAGTAAGGGTATACTTGTCCTTTTCTTTCTAATGAAAGATGTACGTAAAAGGGACAAACTTATCTTATCCCCTTTTCTTGGAGCAAAGTTTGTTTGTTTTTATTCTCCTTACATCCTTAAAAAATAGGGTAAATTAGAGAGAGATCCCTGAGTATTGTGTTATAAAGTCTCTAGTACACAGTATTATCATTTAAGGCCTAAAGTCCCTTGCGCATGGGATTAATTCAGGCGGTGGTCCCCTAGTTGTCCACATCGAATTTTTTCGTGACTAATTTGCCCTTTCAACTGTTTAGGCGTAAATTTTAAAATTTAAAATCTTCCATTCTCCCTTAATTTTAGGGCAAGGCTCTCTCTCATTCTCTATTTGCAGTAGATTGGATTGCCGTCTCCATCGTCGGAGGTTCTTGGTTTCTCGGTTTTGATGGGCTGAATCCGTGTCGGTCACTACAGCCGTAGCCGGTGTTGCTCCATCATCGGTAAAGAGGAAGAGAACAGACTGTCGTCTCTAAGTTACTGTAGTGGAACTAGAATAGAGGTGGTCTGGAGCTCTGTTACTACGCACGGTCTCCAACGAGGGAGACGCCTATCTGAGTTTGAGGAGAAGATGACCGGAAGTTGTAGAGAAAATCGGAGTCAGGGCAAAGGCAGTGAAGATCTGAGAAGATTTCCCGTCGCTGGAGAAAAAGGGAAGTCTCTGCCTGGAGACCACCGCTTATCTGATTTTTTATGAAATTTATCTGAGTTTTTGTGAAATTTATCTAAGTTTTTTTTTATTTTATTTGTGTTTTTTGGAAAATCTATCTGAGTTTTTTTGGCAAATCTTGAATTTGCCAGAAACTCAAATTTTGAATTTTTAAAATTCAAATCGTCCAAGAGGATCTGAACTATGTTTATAAAAAGGCAAATTTTTGGAAAATTTATCTGAGTTTTTTGGAAAATTTTGAATTCGCCAAAAAATCAAATTTTGAAATTCAAATCTTCCAAGAGGATCCAAATTCAAATTTTTGAAAATTTAAAATCTTTTTGTATTTTTGAATTTTATTTGTCTTTTGAAATGGTAATTGATCACAATTAATGGCATATCCCACTAATCATGGGACATGATTTATCTTTAAATAAATAAGAACTTTTAAAGAAAGGGTAAATTGGGCATTTTAGGTCTTCAAATTTGAAAAAATGACCTACCACACTATGAAAAAAGATTGTAGATCTAAGACCAGAAAGTGAAATGTTTAGAAACCTATCGCCAAATGCCCCTAAAAGGTACGCATCCCACATACCACTTCTTGTAAATAGAATTTTATAATACTCTTGAATGGGGGCCACTTGAGAAAAATGAAAATCAACCCAAAGGAGGAACTTTAAAAGCTGATCTCCTCATTTCGGTCCATTTAAAAGAGTCTAAACCTTACAATAGAAATGTCTTATTCTCTATGAAGATCTTGACTCAATATGATATAAGCCCGATGTCAATTGATTTGAATTATTTATAATATATTATTTGAGCGTTTTAAAATACATCATCTGAAGGTGGGTCACTTGAGTGAAGTCTGATGGCCTATACACTACATGGGGAGGCAGTTTTGTCAATAATTTATATGTTTCATAAGTGGGGCCGCTATTGTGGAACTCTTCCGTGATTCTTTGATTTCTTTTTTTTTTATTGTCTCTATTAAGGAGATATTGTTGGGGCCTTGAAATCATATTGGGCCACAAAAAAAGTTGCTTCTTTTTCAATGAGAAAGCTCACTCCAATACAATGTAGGTCTACTATTAGTCGATCTCTGCAAAATATTTATATTTCTATAATATTTTATTTAAGAATTTTACCAAAAAACACAATATTTATTTAATGTCTTAAAAGCTTTGATTCCGACTGCATCTATTCAAGTGAAATCTTATGAAGGGTGTGCAAAAGGGCCATCTATTGAATTATTTAATTTTTCATAAGTGGGTTTACAAAATCATTAGACGATTATCTTTGCCCCTCCTACAAAAAAATCTTAGCGTAATTTCTTAAAAGCTATGATTCCAACTGCGACTATTCAAGTGAAATCTTATGAAGGGTGTGCAAAAGGGCCATTTATTGAATTATTTAATTTTTCATAGGTGGGTTTACAAAATTATTAGACGATTGTCTTTGCCCCTCCTACAAAAAAATCATGGCTCCGCCACTGCTCTCCGCAACCTCTGCCACTGCTCTCTGCACACCCTCTTTTATGACTTTCTTTGAGTTTGTATGTATAGTAATTTGATTATGTAACATTATGTCTCTAGGTGGCGAAACACATTGGAAAAATGTGAAAAATGGGAGAGGAAGATAGGTTTCATGTGTGAAAAATGTTACTAGGTGGAGAAACACATTTACTATATGGGTTAAAAATCATGAATTTTTCGTAAATAAATGAGTATCCTACAATCTCAAATATATTTCATGTTTGGATGTTTACAAAATATAATATTTACAGATTTAGATATTGCAAGAATAAAATAGTATAGAATAGAATAGTGTAATTTTAAAATATTATAATATTTTTACTGTTTGGTAATTCTTAAAGAATATTACAGATTTTAAATTGAGTTGTTTGGAAGGAACTATATTTTAAAATATATTTAAAAAGTCCAAAATAAAAACAAGTTAATGTTATTGGTCATTGTAAAGTTCATTATTAGAATAAATTTTTTATTAAATACTTAATTTATATGGATTTTGCCATGTCTGGATGAAAAAATATGTGGTATAATAAAGTTCAGTTGCCAGTGTTTTTTACCATAAGCCATTTCATTTATCACATAAAACTATGTAAAGTGTATTAAAGTAAAGTCAATACAAAGGGCAACTATCTCTCCCATATTTTACTTCACTTCATACTTCATCTTACCTTACTTTACCTCATCTTTTACCATGATGAGACATTAACATCTATTTTACTTTACCATACATAAAGTGAACTTTCCTTGATCTAGATGTGACATATATATTATCCCTTTACCATGTTTAGATGAAAAAATAGTATGGTAAAGTAAAGTCCAGTCGCCACTTTTTTTCCATAAACTTTATCATAAGTCGTTTTTTGTTTACCATATAAACTATGGTAAAGTGAGATAAAATAAAGTCAAGCAAAAAGAAAATACTTTATCACTTTCTTCCGCTTTCCTTCACCATATACTTTATCTCACTTTTACTTTACCTCACTCTTACAGTGATGTGACATTTACCTTTACTTTACTTTACCATACATGTAAACAAGTACATCATGATAGATTTGGTGAAGTTCTTTACTTTACTGTATCCACTTTGTAAACCTTGGGCCAATTTGGCAACTCTACTAATAGAGTCAAGTGAAATAAAGTTAATTAATTTTGAAGAAAGAATAAAACATAAGTGGGCTTTGATGATATTTTATTCTTAGTTGTTTGTTATGAAATCCTTTTGGTTTTTTTTATGCGAAAGTGGAGTCTTTTTTGTATTTTAGTGGATAAAGGTGGTCGCTTGTTGAATTTTTTTGAAAAAGATGGAGGGAGTTTTGAATTAAAGTGCTTTTGATGTGACATCTTGTCTGTAAAATGGAAGCTTTACTTGACTTTTACTATGTTAGTAAAGTGCCAAACTAGCCCTTTTTTGTACAAACATGTGCTCAATGGACTTTGTTTCTTTTAGTATTTGGGCCATCCTCTGAAGCTAGCCAAGTGGGGCCCGTCAATAAGCCCCAAACTGAGGTGGGTCAAATCTATTCAGTTGGGGGATGGGGAGTTATGGTGGAAATTGTGACTTTATGGGTTTTTCTTCTTTGAGAGGGGATCCCGGGTCTTAGTGGTGGACCTACAAGGGAGAGATGTAGTAACAAATATTGATCTTTTTTAAAGGAAATGATATTTTTTCATATCTTTCTTGGGTTATTAAACGCACAAGACTTTTTCTTTAGAAAATGAAAGATTATGTTTTATAAAACATTACTTTCTTGTATTTTCTTGTACATCCAAATCGGACCACCATTAGCATTCCACGTTTTGAGGTGCGACTAGTGCGGGATCCACCAAAAATAACATTTCACCACACACATAGTTCCTATTGGATTCCGCATGTGGGGACAAGTACAATTTTTCTAGCACATCTACATTACATTTCAACAGAAGCTTGCGTAACCAATGATACCATATATCAAGAACACACATAACCATATAATATTAGTTACAATCCAAAGCCATAGGGCTAAACATCTAAGAAAAAAAGGAATCAAATAAACAAAGAAAAGACATCTCTCTATATGTGAGATACCACTATCGTTGCCCGATGTCTACTCCACGTCATTGAGGGTCCACTCAACTAAATCCTAGGGCGGTCTCCTCCACCACCTCTAGCTCCAGGTTAAAGGTGGGAACGCTGCCACCTGCAACGGCAAGTGTAGAAAGTTAAAGTAAGTGTGTGGGGAGATTTCCCGAACCACAAGATTAAGTTAATCACAGCCATCGGATGAGGTTAAGCATTCTCACGCGCCATCCTCACGTCATCCACGTGGCACCAGGCTCGCCCCGGCTACCAGGACAGGAGGTCCGGCCGAAGTCGGACAGCTCCGGGCCCTTAGCGCCGAACTGACCCACCTCGGGCTTCATCTCGGCAAGGAGCACCACCTCGGCTGAACCACCGCGGGCACCGCCTCGGCAGAAAGCTCCATCCCGGCTAAAGAAGCCGAGACAGAAGCCGAAGCAAGAGAGAACATTCACGTGTACCCTTCATCCCCCACGTCGCCAGGCACGTGGAGGGATAGGGACACGCGCTGGTGGGACAGACGCGACATCCAGCCGCCCACGATCTTCGCCAGATCCCTGACAGAGTCCCATCCAGCGGCTGAAGCCACATCAGGGCAGGGCCCGAGGGCAAATCCGCTGGTACTCCTACCGCCAAAGGCGCCCAACAGGATCTGGCCCAACAAGATGTGCATTAAATGCGACGTGGGCTGACCCGACGGGCATTTAATGCATAGTGGGCTGGATTGGACCACAATTAATGCAATGTGGGCTGATCGTGACTTCCCAGTCCAATCGTGGGACCCACACCACAATATCTTCCAAAGATACGTTCCACACTCTATAAATAGAGATCCATGCCACCATCTAAGGTACGCCATTTTTCCACACCAGAGCCGTTACTCTGTCTCTCTTCCTCCTCTCCTTCCATTGTTCCAGTTCCCATACTGACTTTGGCATCGGAGAGCCTTGCGCCACCCAGGCCAGGGTCCTCTGACTGTTTGTTCTTCCCTTCCAGGCTTCCGGGCGGCATTCAGACATTCCAGCCACCATCATCTTCTCGGATAAGTCCTATAAGGCACCTTCTTATTGTGGGTCATAATTTTCTGCACCTACAATTGGCGCCGTCTGTGGGAAAGAAATAACCCAGCCATCCAAACCTCTCAAAACCTTCCCAATCTTCCTAACCTCATCCTTTCAGAAGCCATGCCTCCGAAAGCTAAGAAGGGCGTAGAATCTTCAAGAGCAGCGCTTGAGCTGCCACCACCGCCAACGGAAGTCCCTCCTCAGGGGCAGTCCCGCGCGGTGCATGGCACGACTGCAGGCGAGGGCCGCCTGGGCTCCCAACTCTTTGTCGAGATCCCTTTCCAAGAGGGAATCGAGGCCTCACTCTCAGCGGACGAGGTCCCGCCACCCAGACGCGATGAGCGTCAGCATCAGCGTCCTCGGAAGGACAGAGCCGTGGCCGTGGGAGAAACGCGCCACGCTCAACCCCCCGGAGAGGCTCCCGAGGCTGCCCTCCTCCAGAAGCAACTCCAGAAGCAAGAGCGGATGATTCGCGAGCTCCAGCAGCAGCTGAGGGCAGTGCAAACTGCCTCCTTGAGGGAGGTCTCTGAGCCCCAAGGGAAAAAGAAGGGCGCTCCCAGCAAGGCAGCCCGGCCTCCTCGTGAGGACCTCAGACATCATCTGGACCAGAAGCGGGGCCAGATTCGTGACGAAGGCTCTAGCAACAGCCGGAGTCACCATAGTCGCGATGGCCGAACTCATAGCCATCGCAGTCCGAGCCACCCCAAGCGAAAGTCCAGAGTTCAGACTCCAGAGGAGGACGACGAGCAGGAGTGGTTCGACAAACGTGTCAGGATGGCTCTCCAGCACAACCTGGACATGCGGGACCAGAAGCAGCTCTGCGGTCACACTGATCTCGGGGGCTCTCCCTTCACAAAAGAAGTCGAGCGCACCCCCTTGCCCAAGAAGTTCTCCGTCCTGCGGTTCGTCCCCTACGACGGACTGTCCGACCCATCTGCACACCTCCGACACTTCTCTCAGAAGATGTCCATCTGGGGAAATGAAGGTCACCTAAACTGCAAGATCTTCTCCTCCAGTTTGGGCGACCTCCCCCTGAAGTGGTTTTGCTCTCTCCCAGAGCAGTCAATTCCCAGTTGGAAGGAGCTCCAGCTCTCCTTCCTGAAGAAGTTCCAAGCATACACTGTCGTCCCCAAGAAGGAAGGGGACCTCATCGCCCTCAGAATGAAGCAGGGCGAAACTCTCGCCAAGTTCACCCATCGATTCTGGGCGATCTACAGCCAGATCGAGGGTGCAAGAGAGGCGATAGCCATCTACGCCTTCCAGCATGCCCTGATCCCCGGCAGCGACTTGCGGAAGGACTTGGCCGGGGACACCCCAGAGTCCATGTCAGAGTTAATGTCCCGGGTGAAGCGCTTCATCGCCCGGGAAGAAGATGAGATCCGAGCTAAGGATCAGGACGGGCATCCGGAGCCCGAACAGAAGAATAGCCAGCCTCGGCAAAGAGGCGGGAAGCCCGCCCAGAAGCAGGAGTCCAAGCGGGACTGGGCCTCCAGCTCGGCGAAGCCTTCGTCGTCCAGGTCTGGGGGCAATTGGAAGCCCAGACCTCCCTCCAGCGCCAGTCAGAGCGTCAATATCGTCTTCAAGGAGCCGATCTACCGCATCCTGGCCAAGATCAAATCCGAACCATTCTTCAAGTACCCTCCGCCCTTGAAGAGTGAACCCACCGAAGGCTCCCGGAGCAAGCTCTACTGCGCCTTCCATAAGGGCAACGGGCACAGGACTGGAGAATGCAGGAATTTGCAGGGGTATCTAGAGAAGCTGGCCGAACAGGGCCACATCCAAGAGTTCGTCAAGGCCAGTGATGCCGGCGGCAGCGAGGGCCGGGTTCACCAGAATGCACCCCAGGCTCCAGACAGCGAGGACTCAGAGAAGATCATCAATGTGATCCATCTGGCGTCCTCAGCTCCCACTTCCTCATTCCGGGGAAGTTCCCAGACCCGTGCCGAAGCCAGGCGGGCTTCGCACGAGAAAGAAGTGATGAAAGCCGACCTCGCTCCGGCACCTAAGAAAGCCCGCCGCGACAGACCAGCCATCTCGTTCTCAGATCAAGATCTAGAGGGAGTCCAGGTCCCTCACAACGACCCCCTGCTCCTCACCATGAAGCTCAGAGACTTCACCGTCAAGAGGATCCTCGTCGACTCCGGCAGCTCCTCCGAGGTTCTCTACTACGACTGCTTCAAGAGGATGAAGCTCTCCGAAGCAGACCTCACGGAGGTCCGTGCGCCTCTGCTAGGGTTGTCCGCCACGCCAGTCTACCCCAAGGGTAGAATCACCTTGGAAACCCGAGTTGGCGGAGCCTCCGTGTCAGCCGACTTTCTGGTTGTGGACGCCCCTTCCCCCTACAATGTCATTCTGGGCAGAACGTGGCTCCACAAGCTAGAGGCAGTTCCATCTTCCCTCCACCAAAAGCTGAAATTCGTCCATGAGAACGAAGAAGGCAAGATGGAGGTAGTCACAGTGAAGGGAGACCAGCAGCAGGCCAGGCAGTGCGTATTAGCCGCAGTTCCAGCAGTAAAGGAGCCGGAGCGCGTCAACCTGGCCGAATTCGAAAAGGGCCTCGATGAGATCGGCCGGGACCCTGAGAAGAAAAGTATCGAGGACCTGGCCGAGGTCAGGCTAGATCCGGCAGACCCAGACCGTTTCTTCCTGATCGGCACCCAGCTGTCAGAAGAAGAAAGGGCCGAACTCTCTCGGTTCTTGATGCAGAATGTGGACGTCTTCGCTTGGAGCCCGAGCGAAATGCCTGGGGTCGACCCTGAGGTCATGTGCCACAAGCTCAACGTCGACCCCGACCACAAGCCGGTAGTACAGAGAGCCCGCAGAACCGGGCTGCAGCAGACAGATGCGGTCGTGGAAGAGGTCGACAACCTGCTAAAAGCAGGGGCCATCCGGGAAGTCCAGTACCCGGTATGGCTGGCCAACACGGTGGTCGTCAAGAAGAAAACTGGAAAGTGGAGGGTGTGCGTAGACTTCACCGACCTGAACAGAGCTTGCCCAAAGGACAGTTTCCCCCTCCCGAAGATCGACCAACTGATTGACGCCACCGCAGGTCATGACCGAATGAGCTTCCTCGACGCCTACCGAGGCTATCATCAGATCCCTCTCTATGGGCCCGACGAGGAGAAAACATCATTCATCACCCCCAGCGGCACTTACTGCTATAAAGTAATGCCCTTCGGGCTGAAAAACGCGGGGGCGACCTATCAGCGCCTCGTCACAAAGATGTTCCAGGCCCAGCTCGGCCAAACGGTGGAGGTGTATATCGACGACATGGTCGTCAAATCTGTGCGCTCCAGCGACCACCTGGTGGATCTCGGCCAAGTCTTTGACATCCTTCGCGCCTACAAGCTCAAGCTCAACGCTTCCAAGTGCGCCTTCGGCGTAGCCTCTGGCAAGTTTTCTCGGCAGCTTGGTGACGCGGAGGGGGATAGAGGCCAATCCAGACCAGATCACTGCCATCCAGGACATCCAGAGTCCCTCCACCACGAAGGAAGTTCAAAAGCTTACGGGAATGGCCGCCGCACTCAATCGCTTCATCAGCCGCTCATCAGATAAGTGCAGGCCTTTTTTCCAGCTTTTGAGGAAAATTTGAAGTTCCAATGGACCCCCGAGTGCGACCAGGCATTGGCCGCACCCAAAACTTATTTGATGTCACCCCCATTACTCTCCACCCCGACTCGGGGGGAGATTCTGTATTTATACCTAGCGGTCTCGGATCACGCAGTGAGCTCCGTCCTCATCAGGGAGGACGATGGAGTCCAAAAGCCGATCTATTACACGAGCAAGACCCTGCTCGATGCCGAGACCAGGTACCTTCTGTTGGAGAAGCTTGCGTTGGCTCTTGTCACCGCCTCCCGCAAGCTCTCCCATTATTTTCAATCCCACACTATTGTGGTGATCACGGAACACCCACTCCGTTCCTTGTTCAAGAAAGCTGACTTTTCAGGGCGCATATCAAAGTGGGCAGTTGAATTGGGGCAGTATGACATACAGTACCGTCCCCGAACTGCAATCAAAGCCCAGATTCTGGCATACTTCATAGTCGAATTCGCCTGCCCCAACCAGGCTCAGACCCAGCTCGGCACGGCACTGGGGGGCACAGGGCAAGAGCCAGCAGAAACAGAAGTCCAGCAGTCTCCCACCTCGGCATGGAGGATCTTCGTCGACGGGTCGTCCACCTCCAAGAGAGCTGGCGCCGGCATAGTTCTCCAATCGCCAGAGGAACTGGTCATAGAGCAGGCTTTCACCCTCGACTTCAAAGCGACGAACAATGAGGCAGAGTACGAAGCACTGATCGCAGGGTTGAACAGCGCCCGAGTCCTCGGAGCCCAGCACCTGGAAATCTTCAGCGATTCTCAACTGGTGACTAGCCAGCTTGCTGGAGACTACCAGGCCAGGGACGACAGGATGGCGGCCTACTTAGCCCTGGCAAAAAAAGCTACTCTCCCAATTCCAGAAAGCCGAGGTCAGGCAAATCTCCCGAGATACCAACACGCACGCAGATGCGCTTGCAAACCTGGCCTCCGCTGTTGAAGCAGGAAAGAAGAGGACCATCGAGGTCGGGTCAGTATCAAGGTCAAGTCTAGAACTCCAGTCATCTCGGCTTGTCCTCTGTGCTGACCTCGGCCCCAGCTGGATGGATCCAATCGTTGCCTACCTGAAGGATGACCAGCTCCCCCGGGACAAGACTGAAGCCCACAAGATCAGGCTCAAGGCAGCCCGCTTTTGGCTCTCTCCAGAAGGCAAACTCTACAGGAAGTCCTTCACAGGCCCGTACCTCCAATGCGTCCACCCGTCCAAGGTGGACGACTTCCTGTACGAGATCCATGAAGGAATCTGCGGCAGCCATATAGGAGGCCGCTCATTGGCCTACAGGGCAATCAGCCAGGGTTACTGGTGGCCCTACATGCAGAAGGACGCCCAGGTCTACGCCAGAAAATGCGAGAAATGCCAGAAGTTCTCCCACTCCCTCCATCAGCCAGCGCAGGATCTGAGCCCCCTCTCCAGTCCATGGCCCTTCGCCCAATGGGGCCTGGACATTGTGGGGCCCCTTCACCGAGCTCCAGGGAACAAAAGATGGTTGATGGTGGCTACGGACTACTTCACCAAGTGGATAGAGGCTGAACCGTTGTCTTCCATCACGGACAGGGACTCCAGGAACTTCGTCTGGAAAAACATCCTCACGAGGTTCGGCATCCCCCGGACCCTGATTTCAGATAACGGGACTCAGTTCGATTCCAAATCCTTCAGAGACTTCTGCCAAGAGCATGGCATCAGAAACCATTACTCCACCCCGGCATATCCACAGAGTAATGGCCAGGCAGAAATCTCCAACAAAGTGATCCTGGACGGCCTGAAGAAGCGACTGGACAAGGCAAAGGGCAGATGGACAGAAGAGCTTCCGAGCGTGCTGTGGGCCTATCGAACAACTCCAAGGAGGTCCACTTCGGCGACACCATTCTCTCTGGCCTACGGTATGGAGGCGGTCATTCCCCTGGAAATCGGCCTTCCTACCTTGAGGACAGAGCTGGTCGACCAAGGTCGGAATGAGACGAACCTGGCAATGGAGCTGGAGCTGGCGGACGAACGATGAGAAGCGGCAGCCCTGAGACTAACCGACTATCAGCAACGGTTAGCCAGGGCGTACAATCAGAATGTCAAGGAAAGAAGGTTCGCCAAGGGAGAGCTCGTTCTAAAGAAGACCCTGCCGGCTGACAGAGAACCAAATGAGGGGAAGCTTGCCCCGAACTGGCATGGCCCGTTCAGAGTAGTTTCACTGGCAGGAAAGTCAGCCTACAAGCTCGAAGGCTTGGATGGCAAGCCATTGCCGAGACCGTGGAATGCATCCCACTTGAAGAAATTTTATTTCTAAGGATATAATGAATCTCAATCAATGAAAGCAGCTTTCACCTTGTCATCAACTTGTCATCTCTCTGACTGATTTCGACGAATTGGGCCCTCCGCCCTGGAAGAGACCTCGAGTCCAGACTCGGTCGATTCCTAAAGCTCCTAGCCTTGGGCTATGGAGAAGGCTTCGAGTCCTTACTCAGCCGAGATTGGGCCCTCCGCCCTGGAAGAGACCTCGAGTCCAGACTCGGTCGCTTCCTAAAGCTCCTAGCCTTGGGCTATGGAGAAGGCTTCGAGTCCTTACTCAAGCCGAGATTGGGCCCTCCGCCCTGGAAGAGACCTCGAGTCCAGACTCGGTCGCTTCCTAAAGCTCCTAGCCTTGGGCTATGGAGAAGGCTTCGAGTCCTTACTCAGCCGAGATTGGGCCCTCCGCCCTGGAAGAGACCTCGAGTCCAGACTCGGTCGCTTCCTAAAGCTCCTAGCCTTGGGCTATGGAGAAGGCTTCGAGTCCTTACTCAGCCGAGATTGGGCCCTCCGCCCTGGAAGAGACCTCGAGTCCAGACTCGGTCGCTTCCTAAAGCTCCTAGCCTTGGGCTATGGAGAAGGCTTCGAGTCCTTGCTCAGCCGAGATTGGGCCCTCCGCCCTGGAAGAGACCTCGAGTCCAGACTCGGTCGATTCCTAAAGCTCCTAGCCTTGGGCTGTGGAGAAGGCTTCGAGTCCTTACTCAGCCGAGATTGGGCCCTCCGCCCTGGAAGAGACCTCGAGTCCAGACTCGGTCGCTTCCTAAAGCTCCTAGCCTTGGGCTATAGAGAAGGCCTCGAGTTCAGACACTCGGCCGGATTCCTAATATCTGGGTTTTTACACCCCTCAAAGATCATTGCCGAGCTCACGCTTTAACAGCCATGACCAATGGAATGATGGCTCCACTTCGGCATAAAGCAGCTCGTCTCGGCCAAAGCTAGCCATTCCAGGACAATACACAGAAAGAGAAGGAATTCAAAAGCATTGGACAATGTTTGGGTAATCATAGAAGTCCTAGCTTTTATTCATTATAAACTGCTTTATTACAAGAGCTACAAAGCGGAAAGAAGAGTACAGAAAGGAGGATCGCAGTCCTCTGAAAACAGAAAATGAAGCAGAAAATAAAGTGACAGAAAGACTCCGATCTTCGCTCACTCCACGACGACCGGATCGTTGCCTGGAGGCTCTGAGCGATCCTGAACTTCACCGGGCTATGCAGCAAAGCACTCTGGTTGGTCAGACCAAAGCATCGCACAGCCCCACCAGTCGGAGGCCCTGGACCCCGCTGGGCTCTGCCACACCCTCGGCGGGCAGTGGGAGCGGCAGAGCTTGAAGAAACCTCCCGGACCAGCGAGGCCCGATCCCGCCTGCCGTACGACGGGCGCACAGGGCCGTGTCGGACGAGAAGGCGCCACCGTCCCCCTGCAGCGCATCCTCACTCTGCCTGGCGAGGGACGGATGGCCGTGGACCTGCGTTCAGAGAGCGCGTGGTCCACGGGGATTTCCTTCAGAGAGCGCGCAGACCACGACAGCCATCCCCCCCTCGGGGATAGCCGTCCAACGGCGCAGGGTTCCCCCCCGGATCAAGAAGTTTCGGACACCTCCCAGACATGATTCCTACTACCATGATCATTCCTTCTCCCATGGCGAGCTTGCCACCCCTATTTATAGGAGGGAGGAGGACTCGGTCTCCGAAGAAAGTTATGAGGGCGAAGTCTCCCACGCGCACTGGGGATGCACGGCTGTTGACCAGCGATCCCTATGGCGCCACGTGGAGACATCCGTCCGATTCCCTCGTCGGCTGCGCCACCTTGTTTGTTGCTATTTATGGTCTCCAGAATACGGGGTGTCAGTACTGACAGTTTGGCTCTTTCTACCTCAAGGGCCACGCCACACCGTAAAGGCATTCAATACCATTCAATGCACATCCAGAAATGGAAGAGAGACAAACGCAAAAAGAAAATGCATAAGTGAAGAAGCTCGACTTTCATTGATTGGAGAGAATTGTTTACAAGGCTGAAACGTAAAAACATTACAAAGGCAAGATAGAGCTACTCCGGTCTCGGCGACTCGACCAGGTCAATCACCGTCTCCAAGGGGCCAGAAGCTTCGGCCAGGATGGGGACCTCGCTTGGAGCGTCGCTGGCAGACGAGGCTTCGGTTGGCACCTCAGCCGAACCAGGAGCAGAAGTCTCACCCTGCGGCACGGCCAAAGCCTCGCTGGCGACTGGGGCATCGCTTAAGACCGAGGCAGCTGGAGCGTCGACAACCGCAGGGGCTTCGACCGGGGCACTATCAGTTGTAGGTACTGAGCTCGGCTCGGGATCCAGGTCTGAATACTTCGGCAGGTCCTGATAGACGGGGTGGTCTTCAGGGACCCCCGCACGTCTCAGTGCGGCCAGGCATCCCTCCTCGAACAGGATGGCGGTGATCTCCTCCACCTGCTTCTCGTACAGCTCGGTGGCTCGATCTACCCCATCCTGGAAGGCGGACTGGGCCTCCTTCTCAAGCTCGGCGTTCGCAGCCTTCAACCTCGCCGTTTCAGCGCGCAGCCTCGTCCCCTCAGCAGTGGACTCAGCCTTCAACCTGGCCAGCTCGGACTCCAATTCGGCGGCCTTCTTGTTCCTCGCCCAGAGCTCGCCTTTCATGTGGTCGGCCCGAGACGAGAGTTCGGCGATCTCAGCCAGAGCCGACGCCAGCCGAGCAGATTCTCCAGCACTGGCTACCTTGAGCTCCTCCAATCCCTTCCGCTGCTCGTCTAGCTCCTTCTTCAACTTCTCCCGCTCGGACTCCAGGCGGGTCATTCTTGCAGCGCTCCTATCCCTCCTTCCCACCACGGTTAGGAGCCTCTGCACGTTCTGCAAAAAGAAACAGAGAGTCAGGATTCGACCAAGGTACTTGAAGAATGAAGAGAGGCGTTGCAAACACTTACCCGAATATTGTCCTGGATCGCCGAGACCATCAGGCTCTCATCCTCGTACCTGTCGTGCGTCTCCATATCTCTTGGCAGAGCACAGGCCTTGGCGAGAGCCCCAATCACCTCGGCATTTCCCAGCAACCGGTCTTCAACGCTCAAGGGTTCGCCGGTAGAGGTTTCCATCTTCGGCTTCCACGGTGCTGGGGCAGTTCGGGGCCCGGAAGCCGATCCGGACCCTTGTCCCGCCAAGACGAGAGGCTCGCGCGCTGGACCGACAGCCGACTTGCTGACCAGCGCACCCTTTTCGGCCGGCGCACTCTTTTCCTTCGGCGCGCTCTTCTCGCCTCCCCTCTCGGCAGGAGCTTTGGCCCCAGGAGCTTTGCCCGACTGCAGATCGGCCCTTGAGCTCTTCTCCCCCGCTTTGGACTTCTTCCTGGGCGGGGACCCCTCCTTCGAGCGGTCCGGCGAGCGTTGCCGGGCTCTCCCACTCGGGACAGGAGCAGGAACAGAGGGAGCGCCCACGCCCACCGGACCCGAAGCAGCATGAGTACCAGTAGGCGACGGAGTCCCAGAAGACGCTGACCTCTGCCTAAACTTGGCAGCCAGGTCCCTGACAGCGGCCTCCCTCGAGCTTCCTCCCATGTCCTCCTCTCGGTCAGAGATATAAGCTTCCACTATCTGCGACAAGTCCGGCAGCCCCGGATCGGAAGTGGACGCTTCGGCTCCAGACGCAGTCCGGTCACCAACAGGATCGGTCAAGGGGATCCCGCTAAACACCGCAACCGATACGGTCGGACGGTCAGGGTGTGTCTCATCCACCCCAGGAACTCCGGTCCTGTGGTAGTGGCCGCGATACCTCGGCGTATACCCAAGCAGTTTTCAAGCCGACCTGGTTTCGTGCCCCTTGTACCGTTCAACCTTGTTGATGTCTTCGGTATTCCTCCTCCAACCTTCGCTAGCAGCTCGGCGTCGCCTTGCACCCGCCTCTGCTCGACAGGCAAAGAAGAACGTCAGTTCGGCACCAGTAAGATAAGCAAAACAGTAAAGGAGAAAAGCAGCGATGATTACTTGGGACTTCCCCAGGGCGACGTGGGACCGACAGCCTCCTATCTTCACCTGGGCCGAACTCCCAGTCCCCCGAGACACAGAAAAAATCCTCCTCGGCGTTCTTACTTGAATCCTCCAAGGCTAGGACGAAGCCCCTTCGCTGCGGCTTCACACGGAGATAGTATCTTCCCTCCCCAGCCTTGCAGATATCATAAGTGTCCTCGATGTCGTGAGGGCCTAGGTTGGTCCCCAGGATCTCGTTCAGCTTTGCTGTGCCCATAATGACCTTGTAGCCATTGGGCATCAGCTGGCCCGGGGCGAGGGACCAAAGGCTAAGGCAAGCCCTAAGCAAGGGGTGCAGTGGAAACCTGACCCCACCCTCGATCACGGAGATCAGAGGGAATGGCATCCAGCCGCCGTAGCAGCGATACAGGGCAGCGTCGGCAAGGTCTGCCGGTTTCAGGAGGACCCCCTCCGGAATTTTGAAGGCAGCCCTAAACTCGGCCAAGCCCTCATCAGAATCTACCCTGAATCTAGGGGTACCCATGTCTAGAAGGGGTGACGACGAAGAAAAGCCCTAGAAATCGAAAAACCCCAAGAAAAACCAGACGAAAGGACAAAGCGACTTACGAGGACGAAGAGGCAGATCAGGAGCAGATCCAGACGCGTTCCACGGTCGTCGTCCTCGAACAGATCTCAAGAACCAGAACGGAGATCGGGAGCCTCGAACGGATCTCAGAAATCAGAGCAGAAATTGAAAGTAAAAACAGAGGCGAAGGCGAAAAGAGTCAGAAGCAAGAAGAAGAAGGGGACGGCCCTATTTATAGAAGGGGAAACCCTCATTTGGGTACCGCCTCCGAATTCGAAGAGACACTTCAAAGCCCGTGCCCGTCAATCAATGAGACAACCCGTCAATCAACGAGACAACGCAGTCGGCGCAGAAACTACGCGTGTAGCCGTCAGCTCGGTTCCAAAGGCGGACAGGGCAGAGCATTTATTGCTTTAAAGAGTTGAAGCGACACCAGGTAATGATCACAGTATCCCCGGATGGATCCTTCTAGCTTTCAACCCCTAAAGGCTAGCACACTTCAGAGGTCAAAACCTAGGGGGCAATTGTGTGGGGAGATTTCCCGAACCACAAGATTAAGTTAATCACAGCCATCGGATGAGGTTAAGCATTCTCACGCGCCATCCTCACGTCATCCACGTGGCACCAGGCTCGCCCCGGCTACCAGGACAGGAGGTCCGGCCGAAGTCGGACAGCTCCGGGCCCTTAGCGCCGAACTGACCCACCTCGGGCGTCATCTCGGCAAGGAGCACCACCTCGGCTGAACCACCGCGGGCACCACCTCGGCAGAAAGCTCCATCCCGGCTAAAGAAGCCGAGACAGAAGCCGAAGCAAGAGAGAACATTCACGTGTACCCTTCATCCCCCACGTCGCCAGGCACGTGGAGGGATAGGGACACGCGCTGGTGGGACAGACGCGACATCCAGCCGCCCACGATCTTCGCCAGATCCCTGACAGAGTCCCATCCAGCGGCTGAAGCCACATCAGGGCAGGGCCCGAGGGCAAATCCGCTGGTACTCCTACCGCCAAAGGCGCCCAACAGGATCTGGCCCAACAAGATGTGCATTAAATGCGACGTGGGCTGACCCGACGGGCATTTAATGCATAGTGGGCTGGATTGGACCACAATTAATGCAATGTGGGCTGATCGTGACTTCCCAGTCCAATCGTGGGACCCACACCACAATATCTTCCAAAGATACGTTCCACACTCTATAAATAGAGATCCATGCCACCATCTAAGGTACGCCATTTTTCCACACCAGAGCCGTTACTCTGTCTCTCTTCCTCCTCTCCTTCCATTGTTCCAGTTCCCATACTGACTTTGGCATCGGAGAGCCTTGCGCCACCCAGGCCAGGGTCCTCTGACTGTTTGTTCTTCCCTTCCAGGCTTCCGGGCGGCATTCAGACATTCCAGCCACCATCATCTTCTCGGATAAGTCCTATAAGGCACCTTCTTATTGTGGGTCATAATTTTCTGCACCTACAGTAAGCAAATATAATAAACACATCATGTTGCATCAAATATAGAATTAAAGCAAATAAATTGTATGAGTAGCAAGAGATTTGTGATACTGGGCATGGTTATGTAAGTAATAGAAATGACATCAGTGAATCATGTAAGATAAGTCTATGCAAGTACTTCATAACAAAGTGTCAACCACATGGGCTCATTCTCTCAACAGCACGATTGCAAGCGAGCTGTCTGTGATGAAAATTAGATAATATGCAATAAACGAGGGTACCATAAGTCTCCATAAAGGAATATGTGGCTATCAATAATGTTTCTGAATATGGTACTAGAGGACATAGTCACTCTCACGTAAGGCCAAGCTACAGATAGCATAAATAAGGCTAAATCTACACCAACTAGCTCTGACTATGATGGGGTTGAAGCTAAATGGTGTCAACTCAGAATCAAAGACAACTCTACCCGAACATTGTAACAAGGAAGGCCACTCCATTTAAGATTATCTAACAAGTCGCATTCCCAAGAGGATAGCCTTATAACTACAAGTCCTTCCTAAAGCTTGACCTACTATGGCTAAACCAAGCAAGTGAAATGGTGTAACCAATCCATTTCAACAGGGATAACTAGGTCCATCATAGGAATGAGGTACAACACCTTAAACAAGAGTAAAAAAAGATGCATGTACAAGCCATGCAAATAACAAAACATAATAAGAATATACATCATCAGGTAATACCATAAGTTGATGATGAATTACAATTAACAAACCTAGGGTTTAGATTGCCCTTAGAAAATGTCATCCAATCCTACGTAGCCTTAGGGTCCATAATGTCTACAATGTATTATAACTCAGGGTTCTGGATTTAAATGGCATCAAAGACCCTAACCCTACATATGTTTGACCTAGCACTACCCTATACAAAACCTTGGGTAGTTCGTAAGTAGGTGTCAGCTCAGCTCCAACACTACCTACTATGGTCTCATAATTAGATAAGATGAAGCATCCTCAATTGGTCCTAGGACTAACAATGAAATCCTAAGCTTAAGGCCCCTCAACATATAAAAACTTGGGACGTCTACGACTAGCAGTGATTCACCCCACGACTAGTCATATAAACCTAGTTAACAGTGGGTTTCCTTACGATTAGCCGATGTGGAGGTTACGGCTAGGCAATGTGTAAGATCCTTAAAATTCGGCTCTATGGAATTTGTAACCATAGAAAACCACGGTAAAGTTTTTGTAGTCTTATGGCGAGTCGTAGGAATCTTACGGTTAGTTGTAAGTGCCAATTTTGCTGGCCAAACTGAATGGTTCCAAATTCAATCCTAGTCTTATGGCTAGCCGAAGGAATCTCACCTTTTTCTTCTTCCTACTTAGCACCAGACAATATCATAGAAGAAGGGGAAATGATAGTCGTTGTGCTTGAGGTATTCGATGTGCTCGAGATGGTGGTTTTGGATATAATTGACGAGGGTCTCAAGGGCGTAGAGATTACGTTACTTGGACCAATATTCGGTTCCGACGATGCAGGGGAAGGAGTAGTCGTTATTGAAGCGGAACTTATCGCCGACTCCAACGATATTGTCCAATTTGCCACGAATTGCGAAATTTGTTGGGTAGTGTGAATCCTGATAGTACTGTACACCAGCCACGAATGCATGGATCCGAATTTTTTTGGGGTACTTTTGGTATTTCTCGTTTTCCCTTTTTGCCCTAATTCTATGTATTTATAGAATTAGAGCCGCATAGCTCTGTATTGTATTCAAACTCTTTCAGATCATAGTGAAACCGCAGTGACTGTGGACGTAACCCTAATCTGCGGTGAACCAAGTAAGTCTTTTGTGTTCCTGTGTGTATGTGTGATTTTAGATTCGTATTTATTATTTCCTGTGTGTGTTTCGCGTTCCAAAAATCCTGGTTAGGTGGTTAAAGTCCTAACAACTGGTATCAGAGCAATTAGGTTTTTTTTAGTGGGAGCAATGGTTGCAGGCGAAGGAAAAGTTCGAATTGATAAATTCAACGCCACAGATTTTGGATTTTGGAAGATGCAGATTGAAGATTATTTGTATTAGAAGGGTCTGTATCAGCCTCTTGAAGAATAGAAACCAGAAGGGGTGAAAGACGCAGAATGGAATCTCCTTGATAGAAAGGCGCTGGGAGTTATTCGTTTAACAATGGCTCGTAACGTTGCGTTCAACATAGCGAAGGAGACGACGACAGAAGTCTTATGAAAGCCCTTGCAAACATGTACGAAAAACCCTCTGCCACGAATAAGGTATATCTTATGTGTAGGCTATTTAACCTTAAGATGGCAGAAGGGAGTTCAGTGGCTGATCATTTGAACGAGTTCAACATAGCTACTGCCCGGTTGAGTTCTGTAGAGATTGAGTTTAATGACGAAGTCAAGGCTCTAATTCTTCTATCCAATTTGCCCGAAAGCTGGAATGGTACTATAACGGCGGTGAGCAATTCTTCAGGTAATTCGAAATTGAATTATAATGATGTTCGTGACCTAATTTGGAGTGAAGAAATTGCAGAAAGGAATTAGGAGAAACGTCAGGGTCTGCTCTAAATACAAAAACCAGGGGAAGATCAACCGAGAGAAAGTCAAATCATAACAGATCAAAATACAAACATAGAAGCTAGTCCAGAACAGGAGAGGGACGGAGTTTCTGGAATTGTGGGAAGAAAGGGCATTTGAAGGCAGATTGTTTGGCACCAAAGAAGAAACAAGTCTGTGAATGCTGACCCCTTTCTGGTTGCTCAAGGATCAGAATCGGAAGTCTGTGATTGCTACAATAGAAGAGATTTATGATGCCTTGATCTTGAGCGTTGATAGCCCACTCGAATCTTGGATCTTAGATTTTGGAGCATCGTTCTATTCTTCCTCACATAAGGAAATCATGGAGAACTACATCAGTGGTGATTTCGGGAAGGTTTACTTGGCTGATGACGAACCTTTGAAAATTGTGGGTAAAGGGGATGTCAATATTAGGCTGCTATATGGAAATTACAGAATGTCAGACATGTGCCTGGATTGAAAAGGAATTTGATCTCTGTGGGATAGCTTGATGATGATGGTCATGTAGTAACCTTCACGGATTGGGGGGGGGGGGGGGGGGAGGGGGGAGAATCTCTAAAGGAGCCATGGTTGTTGCTCGTGGTATGAAGTTAGGCACCCTTTATATGACAACGAACAACAACAATGTAGTGGCAATTGCTAATCAAAAGGAAGACTCACACTTGAGGCATCGTAGGCTTGGGCATATGAGTGAGAAAGAAATGAAGGTCTTTCTGTCAGAAGGAAAACTGTCAAGTTTGAAATCAGTTGATATTGATTTGTGCGAAGACTATATCTTTGGGAAGCAAAAGAGGGTCCGTTTTTTGAAGGATGGGAGGAAAATGAAGATAGAAAAATTAGAGTTGATTCATACTGACGTATATATGGGGGCCTTCACCAGTTGCATCTCTTGGAAGATCACTTTACTATGTCACTTTTATTGATGATTTGACTAGGAAGGTATGGGTTTATTTTCTGAAAAATAAATATGATGTTTTTACAACCTTTCAAAAGTGGAAAGCCATGGTGGAAACCGAAACGGGTTTGAAAGTCAAGTGTTTGAGATCAGATAATGGAGGGGACTATGAAGACAACTAGTTCAAAAGGTTTTGTGCTGCTAGTGGGGTTAGAATGTAGAAGACAATTAGGAAAACACCGCAGCAGAATGGCGTTGCAGAACGCATGAACAGAACTTTGAATGAATGTGCTAGAGCCATGAGGATACACGCTGGATTGCCAAAGATGTTCTGGGCAGATGCAGTTAACACTGCAACTTATCTGTTAAATCGTGGTCCATCTGTTCCCTTGGATGGATGATTACCAGAGGAGGCCTAGAGCGGGAAAGAGGTAAATCTTTCACACTTGGAAGTTTTTGGGTGGGTTTCATATGTGCATATAGATTATGTTGATAGAACTAAACTTGATCCTATATCTACAAAATGTACTTTTATTGGGTATGGCATTGATGAGTTTGGTTATCGATTTTGAGATGATAAAATCAAAAAATAATTAGAAGTAGAGATGTCATATTTAATGAGAAAGTAAAGTATAAGGATAAGTCTTTTGTAGAATCTGATACTTTTGGTTAGCATGTTGAGTTAGAAAAAAAATACTGAGGGTGATTTGAAAAGTAGGGATTCAAAATAACCCAAAAAATATTATTCCACCAGTGGAACCACATACTCCTGTGGCTCCACCGAGGAGGTCTAGAGAGTCTAAGCCTTTAGATCGTTATTCTCCTTCATTACATAATTTGTTGTTTTCTGACGGTGGTGAGCCAAAGAGTTATGATAAGGTTTTGCGGGTCGATTCAACGCAGTGGGAGTCAGCTATGCAGGATGAGATGGATTCTCTGATGGCAAATCAGACATGAGAGCTGACTGAATTACCAAAGGACAAGAAAGCGTTGCATAACAAATGGGTTTACAGGGTCAAATAGGAATATGATGGAAGTCAACGCTACAAGGCTAGATTGGTGGTGAAAGGATTTTAGCAAAAGGAAGGTGTCGACTACACTGAAGTTTTCTCTCCAGTTGTGAAGTTGACAACAATCAGACTTGTGTTGGGAATTGTAGCTGTTGAGGATTTGCACCTCGAGCAGATGGATGTGAAGACAGCTTTCCAACATGGTGATTTGGAGGAGGATATTTACATGAAGCAACCACATGGTTTCATAGCACAAGGGAAGGAGGAACTAGTATGCAGGCTTAAAAGGAACTTGTATGGTTTGAAAGAGGCCCCAAGGCAACACGACGTTTGATGGTTTTATGTGTAGCAGTGGTTTCACATGATGTCAGGCAAATCATTGTTGCTATTTCCAGAGGATTGACAATAGTTATATTATATTGCTCTTGTATGTTGATGATATGCTTATTGTAGGTCCTAGCATTGAAGAGATAAATAAGTTGAAGAAACTCTTGTCCAACCAATTTGCAATGAAGGATCTTGGAGCTGCAAATCAAATTCTTGGTATGAGGATTCTCAGGGACAGGGTTAGTGGTACTCTAAAGCTATCACAGGTTGAGTATGTCTAAAAGGTTCTCAACAGGTTCAACATGGATGGTGCAGAGCTAGTGAGCACCCCTTTGGCTAGCCACTTCAGACTTACCAATGATCAATCACTAAAGATCGAATAGGAGCGGACAAATATATGAAGTGTGTTCCATATGCTTCAGATATCGGTAGCCTTATGTATGCTATAGTTTGCACAAGACCAGACACTGCTCATGCAGTGGGAGTTGTAAGTAAATTTATGAACAACCTCGGAAAAACGCATTGGGAAGCAGCAAGTGGGTTCTCAGATATCTGAGAGGTACCACAAATACAACATTGTGTTTTGGAGGATCAGATATCACATTGCAGGGCTACGTTGATTCAGACTTGGCAGGAGATTTTGACAGAAGCAGGAGCACTACGGGTTATGTCTTCACATTGGGTAGTGCAGCAATCATTTGCTAGTCACAGTTACAGGATGTGGTTGCACTTTTTCAACTACAGAAGCAGAGTATGTTGTCGTTACAGAAGCGAGTAAATAAATGATTTGGTTCAGAAGTTAATGGAAGAGTTTGGCAAGAAGCAAGAGAACAACAGGCTTTACAGTGACGTAAGAGTGTCATTCATCTTGCTAAGAATTCAGCTTTTCATCCAAGAACCAAGCATATTCGTATCAGATATCACTTCATACGGTGGCTTTTGGAAGATAAAGTTTTGAAACTTGAGAAGATTCTATCAAGTGAGAATCCTGCAGATATGTTCATGAAGGTGGTCAGTACAAAGAAGCTGAAGCTGTGTTCAGCTTTAGTTGCTCTTCAAGTTTGAGGGAGGAAGGCTGAGTTGCTGCGGTGTTCTACTATGTGGTGATGATGATGTTGATGGAATGCTTGAGCTTATGGTATCAAGCTCCCAGTGGGAGATTGTTGGGTAGTATGGATCCTGATAGTACTGTACACCCAACCACGACCGCATGGATTTGAATTTTTTTGGGGTACTCTTGGTATTTCTCATTTTCCCTTTTTGCCATAATTCTATGTATTTATAGAATTAGAGCCGCATATCTTTATATTGTATATAAACTCTTTCAAATCATAGTGAAACCGCAGCGACCGTGAACGTAACCCTATTCTGGGGTGAACCACGTAAATCTTTGTGTTCGTGCGCGCGCGTGATTTTAGATTTGTATTTATTATTTCCTATTTGTGTTTCTCATTTCACCCATCCTGGTTAGGTGGTTAAAATCCTTTAAAAGTCATGGACGATGGAGAGAGGATCCATGAAGGAATGAGAGAAATGAAGAGGAGGAAGAGTTTAGAACTCGAGCTTTGATTGTTTGAAGATGGAGGGGTTTTTGTGTTGAAGAGGGAGAAAGCTATAGAAGAAAGGGGTTTTGACCGTACAGGGTATAAAATACCCTGTATTCCTTGAAATGGTGTTGACCAAAAGAATATCCCAAATATGGGTATCGTACAGTGAGCTTTTTTTTTTTCTTCCACTTTTACCCTTTTTGTGCGATATCGCAAATATTTGCGATATCGCATAAACTGAAGAGTCATTATATGAGCTGCTCGTTTTTCCTCCGTTTGCAGCAAAAAACAAGTCGTTTTCCCTCATTGTTTTCATGTGGGTGTCTTCATCTTTCATATCTTTTGTTCATCTAATACAATCAAACAAAAAAAATTAAGAATAAATTCCAAAATATCTCCATGACCATAAGTTTTTAGTGTCTCAATGCCCAACCATTTTTAACATAACATTTGACAGAGTATACAAAAAACTCCAAACATGTCCAAATATTGTGTAAAAAGAATCATCTGAATGCCTTTGGAGAAATGAAAGAGCGATTGCTACAGCAAATACATTTTTAGGACATTTCATATCTTTTGATCATCTAATACAATTAAACAAAAAAATTAAGAATAAATTTCAAAGTATCTCCATGACTATAAGTTTTTGGTGTCTCAATGGCCAACCATTTTTAACATAACATTTGACAGAGTATACAAAAAATTTCAAACATGTCCAAATATTGTGTAAGAAGAATAATCTGAATGACTTTGGAAAAATGAAAGAGCGATTGCTCCATCCTCTTGAGAACCTCCTCTAAAGATGAAGACAGCCACATGAAAACAATGAGGAAAAACGACTTGCTTTTTGCTGCAAATGGAGGAAAAAAATGGAGGAAAAACGAGCAGCTTATATAATGACTCTTCAGTTTATGCGATATCGCAACACAAAAAGAGTAAAAGTGGAAATAAAAAAGATGCTCTCTGTATGATACCCATATTTGAAATATATTTTTAGTCAACACTATTTCAAGAAATACAGGGTATTTTATATCCTGTACGGTCAAAACCCCTAGAAGAAATTGCTCCCATGTCTGTGTCTATGTACTCGTATTCCCTTGAATTTGTTTTAAAAAAATGCTACTCCACTTTTTCATCTCCATGGACAGAGTTATGTACAAAGGAGGAAGTAGAATAGAAACAAAAATGGAAGGTCGAGCAGCGAGAACTGCCCTTCTGCATGTTTGGTGTTAAGGAAGAAGAAAAAGAAAAATAAGAAGAAACGACCGACAAAATTGGCCGTATACATGTGAGCGATGATACAGCTGCTCAGCAAAACAATAGAAAAAAGAAATATACGAGTTTACTGTAGATTGAATACTAAGAACCAAATTAGTAAATAAATCGTTCAAATACCCAACATGCAATCATAGAATCTTGGAAGAGAGAGAGTTTATTTATTAAGTGAAGCTGAAGCAGCTGAATAGGTGACAAAAAAGTCCTGCTTTTAATTGACGGCAGGGCAGAGCAGGGCAGAGAGCACTACACTGTACGCACACCCATCTCCTCTCCTTTTCCCCTCTCTCTATATATCAAATCCATCACCTCCCCCAGCCCAGCGACGATTTTGGATCGGCAAAACTGAACAGAAACGGTGAGAAAAAAGAACAGATGAAATGATGAGAAATGGCCTCATTACGTGTGGGAATATCTTTTTCATTGGGCTGGATATTCTAAATTGCCCAAGCACGTGTGTATGTACCATTGTACACAATAGACAGAGGAAGAGCATTCCCAATTGGACAAAAAGGTCATCCTTCTCTCTCTCCTTCTCTCTCACACACTACACAGAAAAACTCCCCATCTTGTCTGGGATTGATATGCTTAAGTTGATTCTCAATTTAAACACTTCCATCTTCATCAAATTCTCATCCCCTATAGCCTACAGTCATGTGGTCATCAGGTGAAGAGACCCACCAAAACAACAGCAGCAGCAGCAACAGAGTCTATTCTTCCTCCTCCAAATCCTCCTCTTCTACATCTTCCTGCCCTTCTCCTTTCTCATCTTCTCCTCACCTCTCAAACTCAAGAAAGAAAACCATGGAAGAAGTTTGGAAAGACATCAGCCTCACCAACCTCCAAGACAAACCAACTAGAGAAGAAGGCCCCAGAAGCAGTAGCTTTAGAAATGTCATCTTACAAGACTTCCTTGCGAGACCCTTCAAGGAAACTCCTACTAATACAGTCCCAGATATAGGCCTCTTTGGTCCCTCCCCACCTCCTCCCACAGTCCTCAGCTTGAATTCAGGCCCTGATTTCCACTACCTTGATCCAATGGGCTTCAACCAGAACCAAAGAAGTTCCCAGATCAGACCTCTTTCTGATCATTGCTTCAATAACTCTAGCTCTTCTAATATCTCATCTTCCATCTTTGATGGGTCACCCCCAGCCACTCTATTCGATACGTTTCGATCTGGGTCAGGGCATAAGAGAGTGTCCGACTCAGATAACAACTCCAATGATAGACGCTTCAAGCGCATGATCAAGAACAGAGAGTCAGCTGCTCGATCCAGAGCCAGAAAGCAGGCAGGGGTCTTCTTTCTTTTTCTTTCACTCAAATCTGACTTGTTTTTGTTGTGGGTCTCTGTTACATAGAGTTTGGGTTTTCTTGTTATAGGCATATACTAATGAGCTGGAGCTTGAAGTAGCCCATTTGATGGAAGAGAATGCCAAGCTCAGAAAACAACAGCAACAGGTGATGAAAAATAGGATAGACCCATTTGCTATTTTAGTATCTAAAGTCTCTGAACTTCAAAGCAAGCAATCTATATGTCATATTCATATATGTATATGTTTCTAATTTATGGGCATCTGCCCCGTTTGGGACAGAGAACTGACTGTTCTGTTATTGTATTTTTATTTTGTTGTTTTTATATAAGCAGTTATGTTCAGCAGCTTCATCTACCCAGTTTCCTGCAAAGCACCGTCTCTGTAGAACATCCACAGCTCCATTTTGAGAAGTGTTTTTGGCAGCTGACCGTTTCTGGGGTTCCCCTCTTTATTTACTTTTCTTCATTGTACAGCTCTAAAACAGTGAAAAAAAGGAAGAAGGAAAGGCAAAAGCCATTGCCTATCTCACAAGGTGGACTGTTATTTCCATATTCATGTTTCTAGATGTTTGGGCCTCAGTGAAAAACTCTGAAATCTGTTTCCCTTCCCAAACAAGATTGGAATTTATGGGAAAACCTCTTTTGCATTTTGCAGCATGCATCTGTTTTATATATATTTTTCTCTCTACATAGAAAGGTTACATAGCAACATAACAGAGAGTAGGGATAGAAAGAGAGAAAAAAAAAAAAAAACAGAAATTGAGAAAGAACAAATCAACCCAGACAAAAACACCATGAAACTGCAGGCGCGCCACTTGGTATCTCTTTTCTATTTGATTCTACAGATGGGTATGAAATTATGAATTGCTTGAGAAGCTTTTCACAGATAGAGAGAGAGGGGGGTTGATGTCATCTCCTTATCTTCTTTCTCCATTTTAATTATTGTAGCTTCTGATTGATTCCTTTTTTTGTGGGTCTCTCTCTCTCTTTCTATCCACCCTTTATAAGTTTCCAATCGAATTTGGTTGCTTTCCATATTGGATTTTGACTATCATGCCACGACTAGATATGTTGTTGTGCCCACGCAGTGGAAGACTTTGCTCTGAAATGTCGGCATTTTGGCTCGCTCTTCAGAATTCAGATGCTTTTTTAGTGGTTGTGGTGTGCTTCAGTAGCTGAGTCATACACTCATACATAGTGACTTGGCCCATGTTCTTCTTAGCTTATTATTCAGTACTGGTGGAATTTTATGTCGTAGCAATGCAGAATATGGTTATAGTTCCTTTTTTTATTTTGGGGGGGGCTAGAGAATATATAGTTATAGTTCATATGGTTCTGAATCCACTTGTATTTGGACTTTATGAGTTGGGTCTGTCTCATTGGTATATTCTAGATAATTATCAGTTGGGGCACATTGGTATATTATAGTGATGTGAAACTGATATTGCACCATTATTTTATATTGGTTTCTTAGAAGGTGGTTGTTGGTACATATTGGACACACCCATGTGGTACTTTTATGTTTCGGTATAAATTGGGTATATTGTTAATTGATTCTACGTATGGTACCTATTTAATTAGTTTGGACCATTGGATGGTTATTCAAGCCTTCCTCACAATAAATTGGGTAGGGGGATACTATTAAATTGTACTCCCTATCAAATTAAACTTCATATGAAAATTTTGAATATGTATAAGTGCTAAAACTTAAAAGGGCTATAAATTTATAGTGGTTCTTGGTTTGATTGAGATGATTTTTCAAGACAAAATGTTTTGAGGGCAATGAAAGGGTGTTGGATTTCATCTCTCATGCTAGGGAAAGTAATATGGTTTTGGTGGGTCCTATGTTTGGTCTATTGCAATCAAGCATACTTAAAAGTACTAGCATAGGTTTTAAAGAAACCTACTAAGATTGTCTCTTACACCATCTGTTTGACACGTGGTTCCTTCTTACTCGTCGTTATGGCTATACAACGACAGGAATTTTTTGCCGTGAAGTGGTTGGTTTCTTCCTTCACAAGTGGAATTTTCGTCCACGACAAAGGACCCCTCCGGTTACAAGACGACTTGGACTAAAAGTCCCTAGGCTATATAAAGTATCATGACAACCATATTGTGTGTGAATGGCTCGGTCAGTCGGTCCCTACTCCAACACTAATTATCTATTTGACTAGGGCATTGGATCTCATGCTGTAAAGAAGAAGTCCACAAAGTATTGAAAGTAGAAAGAATAGCCACACCAGCATTGAAAGTAGAAAGAATAGCACATCTGAATCGAACCTTGGATAGTTGGGTGATTTATAGGGTTATAATCCGACCGAGGAACACTTACTCAGTCGGGTGACCTCTTGTAATTATTTTCTTTTTCTTTTTTTTTTCAAACAAAACTCACACTAACGGAAACAAAATAAGGGGAGACAAAAAGTAGTTGGGATTTGTTACATTTGTATGAAGAAATTATGAATTAGCTCTTAAAAGATGGGGTAGGATAAAAATTAAGGTTAAGCTCTTAATAGATTAATGGGTTGTTAAGATATTTCCGAAAGTGATTCACATGATGTCAATTTTATTTTTGACAGAAAGTACCCTTAATCATGATGTCTTGTGTGTTTTTAAAAACCTGCTACACACTTTTATTTCATTGAATGCATTTTAATCTCATGTGTGATTTGCCATGAATACGAAATGCAAAGATGAGAGAGAGGTGTGTGTAGGTGCAAAAAATAACGACCCACAATAATGGGGTGTGCCTTAGAGGACTTACCCGAGTGAGATTAGGGACACCGATGCCTGCGCCTGGAGCCTGAGAAAAGGAAGGAGAAATGCAGGTCAGAGGACCCTGGCCTGGGCGGCGCAGGGCTCTCCGATGCCTAAGTTAGTGTATGAACTAAGCAGAGGGAGGAGATTTTTGGGGAAGAAGATGGCATACCAGAGTGGTAATGGCGTCCCCCATTCTCCGGAGGGGTAGCTGTGTTTATATAGAGGAGGAGGAGGCAAACGGGTTGTTGGCTGTCTTGTCATAGCCCACTTTGTCAGGTACTAGGGAGGCGCGGTCTCATCGTAGCCTGTCTGGTCCCGTCGTAGCCTGTCCTGTCCCGTTAGGCCATATCCTGGCGCTTTGGGAGCTGTGGAGGGCGATCTGTCAGGAGATACGGGCTGTCCCCCTTGTCTTGTCGCACGGGCCATAGCGTGCTCAAGTGTCCAAGGGTGGACAGCTGTCAGGCCCTGCCTCGGCTAGTCCTGGCATCCTCACCGAGGTCGGGGAGGACCTTGACTTGGTTAGAGCCCTTGCAGAGACGCCGAAATGGAGGACCGGGGAGGAGTCCCTAGCCAAGATGGAGACGACCTGGCCGAGGTGGAGCTCAGCCGAGCTGGGAGCGTCCTGGCCAAGATGGAAATGTCGTGCAAGGTGCCGAGATGAGTCTCTGGCCGGAGTGGGGCACTTGGCCGAACTGGCGGACGTTGAGACGGGCCTTGCCGAGATGGCCTAGCTGGCGCCGGAGCATGAGATAGAGCATCCGGCCAGTCATCCGGTGAGTTCGGAAATATCCCCACACAATAGCCCCCCAGCTTCTGAGCTCGATAGACTGCTCTCTTGAGGTCAGAAGGTAAGTATCATGGAGGATGACTGGCTGGCAATGAACCGGAGCTGGAGGTTGGCATCACTGTTGAAGCTGTAACAAGATGCCTCTGTCGAGCTGGAGAGTGCATTGTTGCTGAAAGCCAAGAGAGATGGCTCATTTATTTAGGAGTATCTTGCTACTGCTGCTGCTGAGGAAGCAAGCTGATGAGGAGGCTGCTAAACCGGAGACTGGCACTGCTGCCGAGCCGGAGGAAGGATTTCCTGCCGTACTGGAGGCTGGCGCTGCTGTGGAGCTGCGAACTGGCATGAGGCCGAGGAGGTGATACGGAACAGTCTCTACTGCAATCTTGTAGAACTGCCCTTAGCCGAAGTGGCCAGCTTTTGGCCGAGACGAACTGCCTTGCGACAGTGGGTCGGAGATGAGCATAAGTTCGGAAACGGTCTTTGAGGGGTGTATGAACCCGGACTTCAGGAAACTGTCCTTGGCCGAACTGCCTTGGGGGGTTTATGAACCCAGACTTTAGGGAAGGCTGAGTGTAGGAACTGCAGGCCTTTTCCAAGGCGTAGAGCCTGAGTGTGTCCAAGACACGGGGCTTTAGGAAAGGCTGAGTGTAGGAACTCTTCCATGCCGTTTCCAGGGCGTAGAGCCGGAGTGTGTCCAAGACACGGGGCTTTAGGAAAGGCTGAGTGTAGGAACTCTTCCATGCCGTTTCCAGGGCGTAGAGCCGGAGTGTGTCCAAGACACGGGGCTTTAGGAAAGGCTGAGTGTAGGAACTCGAAGCCATTTCCAGGGCGTAGAGCCTGAGTGTCCAAGACACGGGGCTTTAGGAAAGGCTTGAGTGTAGGAACTCTTCCATGCCGTTTCCAGGGCGTAGAGCCGGAGTGTGTCCAAGACACGGGGCTTTAGGAAAGGCTTGAGTGTAGGAACTCTTCCATGCCGTTTCCAGGGCGTAGAGCCGGAGTGTGTCCAAGACACGGGGCTTTAGGAAAGGCTGAGTGTAGGAACTCGAAGCCATTTCCAGGGCGTAGAGCCTTGTAGATGGGTGAAGACCCTGAGTTTAGGAATTGGCCGAGTGTCCGAACTCGAGGCCTTTTCCAGGGCTGTTAACCCTTGGAGATGGGTGAAGACCCTGAGTTTAGGAATTGGCCGAGTGTCCGAACTCGAGGCCTTTTCCAGGGCTGTTAACCCTTGGAGATGGGTGAAGACCCTGAGTTTAGGAATTGGCCGAGTGTCCGAACTCGAGGCCTTTTCCAGGGCTGTTAACCCTCGTCACTTGCTTTTCTGGCATTCGCCGAGATGGAGAGGCCCGGGTGTATGAACCCGAGGGCGGTCCCGATGGCAGTGGCCGAGACCGACATGAGGCCAAACCTGTGAAGCGCGTAGCTAGCACGAGGGGGATACCAACATGAGGTCGTTAGATGCGGTCGAAACCATCATGAGGCCGAAACCAGCGTGAGGTGGAAACCAGCACGTGGACGGACCAGCATGAGGTCGTCAGATGCGGTCGAGACCATCATGAGGCGTCAGATGCGGTCGAGACCATCATGAGGCCGAGACCAGCGTGAGGTGAAGACCAGCACGTGGACGGACCAGCATGAGGTCGTCAGATGCGGTCTAGACCATCATGAGGCCGAAACCAGCGTGAGGTGGAAACCAGCACGTGGACGGACCAGCATGAGGTCGTCAGATGCGGTCAAAACCATCATGAGGCCGAAACCAGCACGTGGACGGACCAGCATGAGGTCGTTAAATGCTGTCGAGACCAGCATGAGGCCGAAACCAGCGTGAGGTGGGGACCAGCACGTGGACGGACCTGCATGAGGTCGTTAGATGCGGTCGAGACCATCATGAGGCCGAAACCAGCGTGAGGTGAAGACCAGCACGTGGACGGACCAGCATGAGGTCGTCAGATGCGGTCGAAACCATCATGAGGCCGAAACCAGCGTGAGGTGGAAACCAGCACGTGGACGGACCAGCATGAGGTCGGAAGCTAAGTGACAAAAAGTTCCATCTAGCTGCCCCCGAGTTGGAAGAGATTCCTGCAGAGCTGGGGGCTGCTAGCGAGCTGGAGGCGATATGATCGCTGTCGCGGAGGTTGAACTGCTCCTGGGCCCGGTTGCTTCTGCTCTTCAGGGCGCGTCTTTCGGGGGGTAGAGTCGAGGTCGAATCCAAAGAGGATGAACCCGACCGAGTATCCTGCTGTTGGTCGCCTGCTTGGCCAGATCTTGCTCCTGACCTCTCTCGGCGGGGGACCGTCGGCAGTTGTGTCGACAATGCGATAGGTACCTTTCCCTTTCTGGTTCTTCGAGGCATGGTGTTTGGAAAGATTTGGAGAAGGTTGGAAGGCTGGGATATTGCTTTCCCACAGACGGTGCCAATTGTAGGTGCAAAAAATAACGACCCACAATAATGGGGGGTGCCTTAGAGGACTTACCCGAGTGAGATTAGGGACACCGATGCCTGCGCCTGGAGCCTGAGAAAAGGAAGGAGAAATGCAGGTCAGAGGACCCTGGCCTGGGCGGCGCAGGGCTCTCCGATGCCTAAGTTAGTGTATGAACTAAGCAGAGGGAGGAGATTTTTGGGGAAGAAGATGGCATACCAGAGTGGTAATGGCGTCCCCCATTCTCCGGAGGGGTAGCTGTGTTTATATAGAGGAGGAGGAGGCAAACGGGTTGTTGGCTGTCTTGTCATAGCCCACTTTGTCAGGTACTAGGGAGGCGCGGTCTCATCGTAGCCTGTCTGGTCCCGTCGTAGCCTGTCCTGTCCCGTTAGGCCATATCCTGGCGCTTTGGGAGCTGTGGAGGGCGATCTGTCAAGAGATACGGGCTGTCCCCCTTGTCTTGTCGCACGGGCCATAGCGTGCTCAAGTGTCCAAGGGTGGACAGCTGTCAGGCCCTGCCTCGGCTAGTCCTGGCATCCTCACCGAGGTCGGGGAGGACCTTGACTTGGTTAGAGCCCTTGCAGAGGCGCCGAAATGGAGGACCGGGGAGGAGTCCCTAGCCAAGCTGGAGACGACCTGGCCGAGGTGGAGCTCAGCCGAGCTGGGAGCGTCCTGGCCAAGATGGAATGTCGTGCAAGGTGCCGAGATGAGTCTCTGGCCGGAGTGGGGCACTTGGCCGAACTGGCGGACGTTGAGACGGGCCTTGCCGAGATGGCCTAGCTGGCGCCGGAGCATGAGATAGAGCATCCGGCCAGTCATCCGGTGAGTTCGGAAATATCCCCACACAGTGTGGAAAGGTGAAGAGATGGGTTTTGTTTTGTAATGGGCTTGTGAAGATTGGATTTTTTTTTTTATTTGTGTATATGGATTTGAAAGGATGATAAAAAATTGTGAATATGAGATTTTTGGAGTTTGTGAAGATGAATCCTATATAGAGAGGGATGGATTTTTCAATTCACCTTCATCTTCACCTTTTATTGCGTAGAATCAACCCCATCAAATTAGATGCTTAATGAACATAAAATCAGAGATGGTGCTAGACCTTGAAGCTCACTGACAAAAAGGGTGGGACCTATAAAGCTGACTCTACATGCAATTCGTTCAAATAAAATTCTCTATGGTGCATATATTTAATTAAAGCCACTATTTAATTAGAAATCCCCCAAATAATATCATGATGCCTTCATAAAATCTCCAATTTTAGAATATTAGAATAAAACGATGATAATATTAGAATTAGGATTTAAAAAAATGAGGAAATCATAAAAGAAAATGCTTCTTAACCAAATGTTTTAACATTCAAATGGTGACCTGTCCTAATAGATTAACATGACAAATAAACACTCTTGATATCTCCCATTTGACTCATTTCATAGCCTTGTATTATTGCTTATTCCATGACCTCAAGATGATCAAGTTCCCTTCACCCAACGCTTTGACTCTCTTCAGACTTCTAACATTAGGTTGTCATAAAAATAATTATATATTAAAAAAAAAGTAGCCCTTATGTATAAAGAGGCATTTCCATTTATCTTAAACTCCGATAATAGGAATGGATCTAAGTTGGTCCCACAAGCTGGGACATACAAGGAATGGAAGAGACCTACGTGGTCGATCCTTAATCATTTGGGTGAGAAGCGGGGTTTCTAACCAGCAGAGCAACCTTACGTTCTCACACCGATCTTATTTAGATCCTAATTTATGAACCCATTTTCATCTTAATAAAAATATGAGGATTTTACTGGAAAAATTCCAGAATATAGCCATTCATCCCGATGGGTCCCGGCCAAATTGTCAGCACTAATCCAGTCCATCAGTACGTTTGTGGGTTTTTTTTTTTTTTTTCTATTCTGGGGTAAGTGACCAAGAAATGAAAAGAAGAGATAGAGGTCGTCACACCTTCTCTTCCTTCTTTTTCTTCTCTTCCTCGGACTCTTCAACCTTCAAACCCTCCTTAGTGGCCGAAACAAGCTTCTTCCCATCATATTCCTTCAATTGGCCCACAGCATATTCATCAATAGCATCAACCTGAACTGGAACCAAACCAACCTGAACAGATCATCTTCCTCATTGGGTTCTGTAATAGAACCTTGGTTCTTCCTACTTCTTCCCAGCGTTTCAAAATGTGAAGATCCAAGCACCTTTGTCGTGTTACTCCGACGGGGACTGACACAGGCCGCAGGCGAACTCCGGGGACACCGAGCAAGAATTCGGAGTCCGGCAGCGAACGGCGGGGATGGTTTTCTGCGACTTTCCAAATCTGAAACAGAACTTCAGTTTTTTTATTTTTTTTTAATCCGCTCCAATTGTCTTCTCTGTGGTGATTGGTGGCCCACTCCGAACTCCGGATTCAATCTGGAAGGCCCTGAGACAAGTCTCCTCCCTGGAATTAGACTGCGACGAAGAACTCGTCTGCCTCGTTCTCTGCAACATCTTTGTTCCAAAGCTCTGACGATCTGCATCAGAGCATGTGGGGCCCACTGATCAATGATCAAAATTGCCCTTTGTCTCAACGATCCCGATCCATACAATTTTCGAAAACGGCTGGCCTGATCAGATTTCTCAGAAAATCTGGATCCTTGTCGAGTTGTCGAGAACCCACTTTTGCAATGGGTTCTGCGATGGCCATTACCAACTTCTGTTTTCCCCTTCTGCCATTCAAATCCTCCTCTCTCTCCCTCCACCCGGGTTCATTAGTTTAACTCCTAACAATACAGTGACGATAGCGTCACTCAATAATTTTTTGAGTGACGCTATTGTCAATTGGAATAAAAAATAAAAATATGGCGAGAAGACCAATGAGGTGCTATACATTTTGCTAGGACTCTTTAGGATAAAAGGCTATATTTTGGGAAATTTTTCAGTAAAATCCTCTAAAAATATTATATTTATTTTTAAAAATATATTTTTTAAATTATATATAACCTGAGAGTGTTGGGGGTGGGGTGGGAAATATTCAATGAAAAAAAAAGAGTCTTCAAACTTTAAAGTCTTGTGAGGGTAGAAAGGTAGTTAATGCTAGTTGATATTTGTCGCAAAATATCACGATGGTGGAGACAGTTTGAGGCACATGGGCCCCATAGATTTCGTGGTCACCTCTTTTAATGATTCCAATGGACCCATCACCCATCGATGGGTCACAGCTTCTAGCCAATTCGCTGGCTAGGCCAAACTGGGGGAATAAAAGATTGCAACCTTACTAACTTTCCATTGGAGAATTTCTTAGCTGATTGGAGGTCGGCCCCATCAATTCCATGTGACGTTTGACACTGGATTTGACACAACCAAAAGCGACGGCTCGGCTGCTTTTAGCAAAGTCAAGAGTGTGGGGCCCACTATAAGAATTCCAAACTAACCTAGGTTAAATTGTTGAATCCGGAAGCAAAGGGCACTGGCCTTCACCAATCACGCTCTGTGATATCACTGCAAATACCTTAATGAGTTGAAACGGTATCCTCTTAAGGATTTTGCCCCATAACCTGAGTCGATCAATTACGGTAAGGTTCGTTCACGTAGGGTTGTACACAGATCGAATTGATGCAGATTGAACCAAATGCGTTATTAATCCGTTACCAACAGATTGACGGATTTGGAATCCGCCACCAATCCGTTGCTGTTAAAATCCGATTGATCCGATTCGTGGAGAACCGGATCGGATCTGATCGAATTAATCCGTTCAATCTAATTTAAAAAAAGAAATTATCAAATATGTTATAAAAAATTACATTTTGACAACTTAAATTTTTTTCTTCTTATTTTAAATTTAGACATCTTAATTTATATTTAGACCCATTATATTTTTTTATATTAATGCCAATGGATCGGATCGGATCGGATTGAATGCGCGGATTGAGTGTGAAATCCGCTACCGAAACGTTGCTAATGGATTGCAAAATTTTCAATCCGTCACCAATCCGTTTACCTTCGGATCGGATAAAAATCCGCTGATCCGATTGGATTTCCTGATCGAATGATTTTTTGTGCACCCTACGTTCACGGTCACCATCGAGTAGGCTCTCACAGGATCCGACTTTGATAGGTTAGATGGGGAACAACAGCATGTGATTATGGTACGTGTTTGTGGTGACGTGGCACACCGTGATTGGTCCACTCATGACAACTGTGCGCCAACTACGACAGCAGATTCGGACTCCAATTTTTTTTTATTACAATCAAAGGCTTTCGATTCGATTTTAACGTGATGTTCTCATATTTTATTTTAAACTTAAATTAATTTATTATTAAACCCTAAGTCCTAAATCCTAATTTAAGTAAAAATGTAGTTTGTAAAGATGAACTCGCTGGAGTTCTTCAAAAGGGCATTGAGTCGAATAAGTCAGGTGTGTTTGGTTCTTGACTTTCAGAATGTCCAAAAACCCTTAAAAATTCAATTTGATAAATAACTTTTCTAAAAGAGCTTTTGAAAAAGAAAAAGTTTAAATCTTACTTTTCTAGAAAGCATGTTGGTAAACTTGCTCTCACAAATCCCATAGCTTGGATTGGCCCGCAAGTGGCCGAGTCAAGTCAAAGCGGCCAAGTGGCCGAGTTGGCAAACTATTGCCCAACTCAATGGCTTTTGAGTCGAGTGGGTTTGTTCAAGTGAGAACGAGTTGAACCGAGTTTGAGACAAGCCATTTTTTATATATCTAAAGTGAAAGCTACCCTCTTACAAGGCGACAGAGAAACTTTGCACCCACCAACAATGGGTAAAGTCATTGTCACCAAAAAGACAGTTTAATAAAAGGAAGCAATTATATGTTGTGCAGGGCTACCTACTACAAAAATACAACTGGGCAAATGTACAATGATTTGGACCCTTCAAGGTCATAGATGAACCAGACACTAGTGTTGGCCATCTTGAGACTCCTCTTTTAGACACACCTGATCCAAAATAATCAATTACTTAAGTAACACTCTTGCCTCAAATCATGTATATGTAGGGTTGATGTGCAATTGTGCATGAATAGTAATCAATCCTTGAAAATAAAACCAACTAATTAGTAAGCAACCCATTGTTTTCAGGTCTATTCTTGAGTTGGTTTGGATGGATAGCAATCCTTGAAAATAAAACCTTATTGGAGTATATCATATCACCTTTTGCCTATAGTGAAAACCTCATCTAAAATGGATGAGCTTGAATATATAGTTCTACAAAATTGAGCCAACATATCACATCATTATAAGGCCTGAAGCAAGACTCATGAATGGCTTGAGCATGAGGGATTTGGGCCCTCTTAAAAAACCTGTCTGCAGCTTTAAACTTATTAGATTGGTCGATCTCAGACCCGGGTTTATTGTTGATTGGGCCTCAAATAAACATTTAGAGGGTTTACTCTAGACTAGACAAACTTCGTTCAAGACCAGGCCCTGAGCATGTAATGTATTCATACCCTTTACGACTTAACCGGTATGGGCTTAGTTGGGCTCGAAATGAATGTAGAATGCTTAAACTAGGCTTGAATTACATGCCAAAATGAGCCTTAAGTTGATGGGCCTAGCATAGACTAATTTGAGCTTGTTGCAGCAAGTCTAGAAGTTGGGCCTAGTCCAGACCTTCATCTGATACAATGTCATGCATCATTGTCCCGAATCCCGAAAGGCCCAATTTTGGTTTGGATTTTGTCTTAGCCTAATTAGATACTAGCACAATAAGCATGGTTATATCAATAGCATTTCAAATTGAACAACCATAAATTTAAAAATTAAATGAATACTTAGGGAAGTATTTTAGGCTAGAATGGCAATATCATGAGAAAATGGAGAAATGAAGTTATTTCATTGGAAAAGGGAAATGAAAAATGAGAGGAGACGTGAGTAGTTACATGTTAACATGGAGTAAATGAAAGTTGCAAGGGACCAAACCATGACATACTATAATCTAGATCACATAATTTGGAAAAGCAAATTCTTAAGGCAAGATCCAGGCCATGAAATATACAGGACATCTATGATTATGCATCACAGCAACATGGGTTGCCTTTGGAATAAATGAAAAAAAAGAAAAAAAAAAGAGAATTTCTTTTCCGTGGACATAAGCGGTGTTGCCGAACAAAGTGAATCTTATTGTGTTTTTCTGTGTGATTATTTGATTTTTTTTTTTCTTTTTTCTTTTTTTGTTTCATCACGGTAGATTTTTTCCGCTCTGCCACTCCCTACACGAAGCAGATGTTTAAGATAATAGTCATCTAATCTTCTCGCAAGTACGTCCTCTTTTTTGCTTAGTTGATAAGGCTAACATGAACGTTCTCTGCTCCATTAAGGTCATCAATCTAGAGAAAATTCTTTATAAGAAAACTTGTTTGAAGTTGATTATTCCACTCAACTTGAAATTAAAACTTTCTTAAATAAGAAAAAATGTGATCGATGAATAAAACGAGATCCATATACAAATAGCATGGGACTAGCAAAATTACATCTGAGTTTTACAGCCCACACCAGGACGACAATTAAGTAATTTTGAGAAAGTGGACAATGATCTACAGCTGTAGGTTAAAGGCAATTTCTATGACAAAATCGTATACTGAATTATTGATAGCACTGCATGGTTCATTCATTTTCATCCGTATGCATGACTGTCACCACCTCATAAAAAGTTCTTGCCCCATCCTTGAGCCACCCCCGTAAATTAATAATACCAATTACTCAAAAACTAACAACCCCACATCAGCTTCCTCCATCCCCGACCTCCACAAAGATTAAACAACACATTCATGGTTGAGTGGTGATGGCATCTTAGTAACACAAATGTTCAGGAATCCATCTTTGGGACTTCAAGTTTGAAGCATCACTAGTCCGACTTAAGCAAAAAAATAATAAAATACTACAATCTTAGGTGGCCCTTAATCAAATTGATTACTTTTAAAAAAATATTATTTTTCACTTAATTTTTTATTTTAATCAGGTATATTGAGAGAGAGAGAGAGAGAGAGAGCGCTAAGTTGATGAATGAGAGAGAGAGAGAGAGAGCGCGCGCTAAGTTGATGAATGAGACTTGATATGTAAATAAGCTCTAAATCATAAAATAAGAGCTTATTTTTAGAGTTTCCAAACGCCCCTTAAGTGGTGGTGAATCACATGCTTCACACTTGATCTGATGGTGAGCCCAATGACAATTATGTTAAGGAGTGGGCTCCACCGAGGGGGGTATTGAAAAATATTTATGATGCCTCTACTAATACCTCGAGGTTTTGGTGTGAAAGACTAGCTTAAGAAATTTAAGATGGTTTGGTCGCGAATTCGAGTCCTAGGAAAGACTTCCCGCTTTGATGCTATGTACCAACCCAAAAGATTAAGCTGGTAGGTGGAAGGCCCAAACAGGCATATGAAGCTCTATCAAACCCATTATTTGGGTGATGTGGATGTGGGATGACTTTCCCAACACTCTCCCTCACGTGCAAGCCCAACAGATTTCATAGAAGGACTTGCCACGTGGGTCGCACAAGAACGACATGAACTCGCTTTGATACCATCTTAAGTTTCCTAACCTAATCATTCTTACCAAAACCTAGGGGTGTACATAGGTCGGATTGGGGCGGATTTGGCTAAATACCTCATCTGACCAAAACTAGCATGGGTTGTGTCGGGTCGGGTTACTCGAGTTGTCGGGTAGGGTTGGGTTTAAATGGGTTGTACCTGTATAAGAATCAATATTGTAAGTGTAACTAAATTATTCATATTCCATACTCCATGTTAGTCCATAGCCCCCTGCCCTCTGCATAGATTCATAATTTCATAATTCATATTTCATACATTACAATACCAGGCTTATTATCAGCAGTCCAACACAAGTGCACAAGTGGGTCGGATATGTACTATATATTTCCAAAGAGGCAAGAATCAAACATATTTTATTATATGCAATATAATAAATAAAATATAAAACGTTACCGTTTGTATTATGTAGGGTTGGGTTGGCTGCATATGGGTCGGATATGTACTACATGTATAACCGATCCGTTTATAAAATGGGTTACACATTTGGACCTGTATCTGACCCGCTGTGCTGTGGGTTAGGGCCGGTTTTTGATGGGTTGGGTCGGGTTGATGGGTTGGGTTGGGTTGGATACGGATTTTATATACCCCTACCAAAACCTCGAGGTGTTAGAAGAGGCAACATAAATACTTTTCAATACTCCCCCTCGGGTGGAGCCCACTCCTCAGCACTCCATCTCAAGTGGAACTGAGTCGGTGCACTTTTGACGGCACACATTTTTTTCGCGCCGAGTCGTTCCTCCTGGGACTTGAACTCGCGACTGATTGGCTCTCATACCTTCTTAAATTTCCTAAGCTAGCCATTCATACCAAAACCTCGAGGCTTTAGTAGAGACAACATAAATACTTTTCAATACTCCCCCTTGGGTGGAGCCAGGGGCGGACGTAGGTCCAAAATTAAATCCAATAGAGTATTTTTTATTTTTTTGGTAGAATCATGAAATTTGAATGGAGCCTTGGAGCACGGGTGGACTTAAGTTAGAGCGATTTGGGCAGTTTCCCCAGGTCGAAATTGAAATCCCCATAGAGTTGAATGGGTCTTGGAGTATGCCACACATGTCTAAACTTGTCGCTCTACATATGTCTAAAGATAGCCCCACATATGTAAAGCTTTGTTGGTAAAAAAAAAATTAAAAAGAAAAGAAAAGAAAAAACATTGCGGCAACACACCGCTCTTTCTTCTTCAACCTCTTATTTCCAAAATACCTTCGCACCGATTGTCGATCGTGCTTATCATCGCCAGTCCCTATGTATAGTATATACTACTGCATCTTCTTCTGCTAAACATATCTAGTATAATCCTTCTTAATCACTCTATATCTAAATCTGAACGCTTGATCTCCAAATCCTAATTAAAAACCCTGAATCCCCAAATCCTATGCCCTAAACCATCAAATCTTAGTGTATCAACAAATCCAAAGATGACTAAATTCATTCTCGTTATAATCATCTCTTCTTACCCCCACTGTGACTCAAAGATAGAATTTCACTCTCATTATCCAAAGGTTGGAGGCTTGAGAAAGTGAAAAGGGAAAGGATGAGTGTCCTTGAAATGTTCTTGTATACAGTTTTTTCTTACACACTCACTCACCTTAACTTGCACTATCTCCATTGAGCATTGATTTTGACATATAGATTTAGGGCATGTTTGGTAACCATAACTTTTATGTGCTTCCGTAGAAAATCCACGTTTGGTAATTGCATTCACGTTTTTGAATATATCCTAAGTTAGACCCTCCCCCATCAGAATATGAGAATCAACGGAATGGAGGAAGTGCGCTGCTACAGTGAAAAACACAATAGGTTAAGGGTCACCGTTTTTTTCTTCTTCAGATTTTTGGTTTTTCTAGGCCCCACAGTCAAGATCCGAACCGGTAATCTTGTCTAAAAGCCCCAAAACGGCTCGGAAGTCAAATATCAGTCGTTCATTCTTCACATATTTCAAGATATTTCTAAAAAAGTTCATATCATTGGATCTCAATTTCTGAACTTTTGTGAGACCCATTTGAGCAATCTAAACAATTAAAACTCTTCAGAAGGCCCAAAATGGTTTGTATGTCAAGTTTGGAAGCATGATTCTTCATGGATCATGAGAAAATGTCAAAAAACCTCTGACCGTTGATCTCCATAGTGCAAAAATGGGATTCTCTAGCAGTCTATTTTTTCAATTTTTTGAGTTTTTATGGACCCCAAACCCATGATCCGAACCGTGCATCACATCCATAAGACCAAACACGGCTAGGGGCTCAAGTTTCAACCGTTGATCCATCATGGATTCTAAGATATTTGCAAAAAAGTTACAGAGACTAAAAATTATTTTATATTTTTGTGGGGCCCATTTGTAAGATTTGAACCGTTAACATTCTCTGGAGAGCCAAGAACGGCTATGGTGTAAAATCTCAGCCCTTGATCTTACATGGATTATAAGATATTTACAAAAAATCAATAAGCATTGGATCACATATAATGCAAATGGGAGGAATCCTCTATGTTTGTCAAACTTGAAACTGTCTTGAAAAATCCTCTTTGAGGATGGGTTGTTTCTAGCTAATCAAAGGAATTCTCTTGGTGTGCCAAACGTGCCCTTAGTGAAACATGATAATGTGAGTTTGAGTATCTAAAATTAAGGTTAGAGTAATTTTTTATCCATCTAATGATTTTTGGTACTTCTGACTAACCTCTTCATTGCTAACCTTCAATAATTATCATGCATCTAGTTGAGTTCCACGAGTTGGACATTTTCTAAAGAAAAACTTGGAGGTGCTATTTGGTAATGTGAAAAAATTTAGTGAAGTCTAGCAAAGTTTTTTTTTTTTCAAATATTAAGTCTAGCAGAATTTTAGCCCCACCCAAATGAAAATCTTGGGTCCGCCACTGGATGGAGCCAACTCCGCAACAGATTAGAGTAAGATCTGGCCTCAGCGCAAATGGAGTGGAGAGCCAGGGTTTGGAGCACTTTAGATTTTAGAGGCGGCCAAAGGGGCTTCACTGATGGATTCATATAGCTTGTGGCCCTGGTCCAGAGGATCCAAAGAACAATCATTTGTGAAACTAACTCATTTGCCTTGGCCCCCCTCGAGAATTACCAGGAAACTAACTGATGGCATCAAATCAACCTTCGATACAGACCCTTCATCTGCCGGTGGCCTTGAAGTTCTCTGAAACAATAATGAGTTCTAATTCCAGATGTTCTCATCTTTTAAAATTCTATTGCCTGTGGGTTTTTTCCTTTTTTTTGTAAAGAGGACATTTAATTATTCAAAAGAACAGAAAAACAAAGTTCTAAGGATTCAACAACTTATATATACAGCCAATTTGAAAAGATTATTCACAGCCTCAGTCCCATCAGAAAGCACAAGGATTTTGAAAAATCTCTTTTCTACCAAATTAAATGCATGGACGATCGCACACGCTTCAGCTTCTTTGGATGAGAGTCTCGTAGCATTGAGAGCACATGCACCACAAAGAATGCTATCATACAGCATCAAACTAACAAAAGCAGCTTTTTCATTGGATGCGTTAAAAGCGACATCTGAGAAGATATGAATGTATTCTTTCTAATCTTCAACCAACACCATAGGTCATAGGTGATGGGAAGGTTCCATAGAAACAGAAAGCATATTCAGAACATTAGGGAGGCAGAACATACACTCCGCTAGCTTAGTAGTCTGATAAGGATTTAGATATATTCCTTTGATCATATATATAATCATTTCAGGCTTCCAAATAGCCCAGCATAAACCCAACACCCAGATTTAGTTGAGGAATCATTAAGAGGAGAATGAATTGGTTTGAACAGACTCAAAACTAATCCATCAGTCAACAATATTCTTGGAAGATAGGAAAGCATCCCAAGCCTCAAACCAAATCGAACTTTAAAACTGCAATGGAGGAAGGCATGTTCAATATCTCATATGTTGCATCACATACATGGTAAGCTATAAAACTATCTGGTATAAATAAACTAAGCAAAGATATTACTGGAGTGGCCTTCATTGAGCATTTTCACCCAAGGTAGGAAAACTATGCAACTTGCCTTTTGAGTCTCCTGAATCACCCTGTTTTGACGGAGGACGAGTCAATTATAGAAGTGAATTGGTCAAGTCACCTCATTTTGATAAATTGTTCATGTTATGAACCATTGGATAGGTAGAATGATTTTAAGCAACTGATGTTTTTTTAATAATAATGCTCGAGGTTTGGAGTTAGCAATTTAAAAGTTTTAATTGGGATGTAACTTGAAACTTATATTTGATCTTTTACATTCGATATTTGAATTAAAGAATTAATGTACTGTGCAAGATTTTTTTCTTCTATTTTTTATTATTATAATATTTTCCTTACATATATAAATTTAATAATTTTAAATTATCATGAATGCATGTAAATAAATGTATATTTATATTTAACATGTATCCAATCCATTTTTAACATGAATATAAAAAAAAATGACTCTATCGAGTCAACATGTTGATTCCTTCCGAGTCAAAATCCTTTGCATTGGACCAGTCAAGTCCGAGTCACAAATTTTTCTACCTTGTTTTCACCTAAAAAGGAAGATTTGTTGGGAAAGAGGGAGTTTCATTTCGAAGAAATGCTCATCCAGCAGCAGTTTGGATTTTTAGAGAGGAAGAGCACAGGGAATAATCTAAGGGCATGTTTGTGTACATGCCTAAGAAAACCGGTTCTGTCGAAAAAAAATAAATTACCAACACCCGCCATAAGAATTTATTTTCCATGGAGTTATGGAAAAACTTAGCTCATTTTTACACTTTTCTACAAAGAAAAGCGCGGCACCAAACATGGATTTTACTGTAGCGCGGAATTTAATTTTCGAAAAACCATGCCCTAAGGTTGCTCATGTGCAACCCACGTTAAATTGACACTAGTCAATCTTCCATCTCTCGATTCACTAACATTGAGCCAAATTTTACTTCAGTCAGAGTTGGCCCGCCACCAGATTGATTACCTGTTCTGGGTGGCTCAAATCTGGCAATGGACCCAATTACAATTAAATTGAAGTGAAATTTGGCCCAGTGTCAAGATGGAAACCTTGAGTTTGGGCAGTTTCGGTTGAAGGTAGGCAGCAACATCTGGGAGACCACAGACAGTCCTCTGTGACTGCGGAGAATCCCTCCAGCAGATACTGATTGACAGTTCAAGAATCATGATCCATCTCGAACAACAATAAGTGGTTTCTCAGGCTGAAGAACAGATGCAACAATCTCAATCTCGGCCCGAATGTAATGGACCTTTTCACTAGCCCAATAGCTCATGGCCTGACCTATACAAGGGAAGTCTAAGTTCTAGAGTCAACATGTAAGAACAATTTGGGTCAATGTAGAGATGTCAATGAGTTAGGACGATGACCCGAAACTGTACCCGAACCCAAACCCAAACCCAAACCTAATACGTGGTGATAGATACATAACTGTGGACCTCAATGCAGTCCTGATTGGCATTATATCTTCATGGGTTGGGTTCTTGGTGTATTTGTGTAGATGTTAAGGCCAATTCTATCAGTAATTTTAGCTTTCTAGTCTACGAGACTTGGTCCAAGCCCAATTCAATAAGTTCTGGGGCGAGTTCAGATATGGATAAAACTACAGACTAAAGACTCAATACCCGAGGTTCCATATCTGTGAAAGTGAATTCTAACTCTGTTGTCTTTTGTCCAAAATGTGACCCATACCTGGACTTTTTTGGTTGGATCCTTCCATCTTCAAGATGGCAAGTCCAAACCCATTTAAGAAAATATGAATTGTTACCTGCCGTAGTCAACAGAAAATCTGAAAAACATTGGGTTGGATAGATCCAGATTTGCTGATTCCTCTCTAAGCAGCATAGATATTGATGCATATCATGTCCTGAAGCTACTTCTAGCAGGAGACCCTAACCCTACAATCAACAGCCAGAAAAAAAAAAAAAAAAATGGATGGATACAACACCTTCTATTGGTTTCTACATTGATCAACTTCTAAGAAAGGAGCTAACACAAAAATGGACACCAAAACAAAGACCCAACAAAATCAAAGTGAAAAAGAAATCACTTGAACAGTTCCTTCCATGATCTCTTGAAAACCCCATATCTATACATCCCACAAATTGCCTTTCCATAGTAAGTTTCAAAACTTTCTTCAAAATCCAGCCACATGAAATGAAGAAAACCATATCACCATCTCCTCAGTGAGCTCCTCCCTTCTGTGCAAGATCTCAACGTCGACGCAAAACCGACAGAGGGGGCATGTTTTACGGCACAAGTTCAACCACCTATCAACACACACGGTATGAAACAAGTGGCGACATGGCAGCCTTCGCGTCTCTTCTCCATCCCTCAACCTTGAGAGACATACACAACAATCACCATTGCAGCTTCCATCAGGACCAACGCTCAGCTGCCCTTCCGCCGGAGAAATGGGTGCACCAGATTCATCTATAAAACCAGATTTGATCACTAGATGAGCTTCCTTGGGGCCTCCTCTCTCTAGACCAAGAATCTGGAAGATAAAGGTGACCAAGTTCTTCATGACACGGTTAGAATGGAAATGATTGCTTGTTTTTTTTTTCTCCTAATTGGGAGAATCTCTGTAATGTTGTATTATGATAAGTCTTGGTCTTTGATCAGTTGTTTTGCTTGGTTTGTAAGTTTGGTTGGGATTGGGAGAGACGATTTTGAGTGCTCAACAAAGGAAGTTACACCAACACATGACAATGCCTTTGACATCTCACTTAGAAAATAAGAGAGATATTTTCATGTGTCCATATTATTGTCTTTCATGGATTCTACATTCAAATAGATGAAAACTACTTACTTTTCTTCTCGTCGAAAATCACTTTGCATATTTATCATTGCCTTAGAATACACACATGCATGGTCAGTCTGGGGATGCAGATGTGGCGGGTTCAGTATGGGACCATGGTGGACCCAGAATACAAATCTGATGAGTTTCAAGACCAGGGCCATGGAACAGACCTGAACCCAGTTTAGTTCAAGACCCAGTGTCTGGACCCACTAGGACTTCGACCTGAAACAGAGGTCCATTGGCAGCCTTAGTTAAGTCCAAGAAGTGATAAATTGCAAGGCCCACAGTAGGCGCTGCAGAGGCCAAACAACTAGAGGATAGAATGATCCTGACCTTTGAATTATGAAGGGGCATCAGAGTTTAAGTATTTCCTATATTACTGTTCGTGCAATCTTAGGGTCATACGATATCACACACATTGAACCGTGCAATATCCTAACGCTGTGCGATATCACACGTATCGCCCTATGAAATAACCTAGGGCCGTGCAATATCGCACCATTTTTGTACGAACGGCTCTGTGAAAAATATTTAAACTTCACCTATTTTAGTGCAAATGTCAAATTTAAAAACAGTTGTACAGGTAATATCCCTAATAAATATATACCTGTTGAATTTGATCTATTTACCCTTTTTCTTCTTTTAATCATGGTGCAAAGACCTTGGATTGGGGAATTACAAGATAACGTTCATTGAGGCTTAATATTTAGATTTGGGTCTGGGACCATGTAGTTTTGGACCCATGGACCAGGACCGTAAATAGAATCGTGAACATATATTTATTTCTATATATTAAATTCACTGACCTGCCACCTCATTGGGTCTTGGGATGCCTACTCAAACCCAAACCCAAGTCTGACTACATTTTTTGTTTTTACAAATTTGATTATAGCTAGTTCCAACTTGTTACCCCTGCTTGCGACCGGCACATGCCGAAAAATAACACATGGCGGAAAAAACACCAAAAATAAGCCATCAAAACAACACAAAAATTATGTTGAGATTAGGGACAATATTGGTAAGGAATCATAGCATTTCATTGACCATTACTCTTTGGATTGAGGTCCATGTATGTCGTTCATATAGCGGCGTTATGCATGACCATTGATCATCAGATGTGTTAAAAGAGTACCAATGAAATCCTCAAGATAGAAGCCAAAGGAACTCTTTCATCAGATCACAATATATCTATAACATACAATCTTGGTTACTTAGAAACTATGTAAAGGAAAATGGTCCTGAAAAAAGAGAGCACCCAACAGAAATCGAAATCGTGAAGCTCTACAAGGCTTGAACTCTCACATATGCCCATCCTTCGAGCAGACCTACAGTCAATATATTGGATACAGATTCTCAAGGCAAGTGTTAAGGATCAGTCATAAGGTCATAATGAGTAACATCTCAAGGTTACTAAAATAAAATCAAAGACAGTTATATTTTCTAATCCTGTTAGAAATCACCAACTACCAAACCTAGGGAAAAAAGTTGTACTACATACAATCTACTATTGATCCCAACACAGTTCTCTGTAGCAAGCTATGCTTTTCTAGACCCATCACTCCATCATGAAAGACAAAGAAGCACCAATTTATTCATAAATATCCACAACAGGTGAAATACTGAAGAGTCACAAAATACAATCAGAATCTTGTAGTGAGAAAGAACTGTCACGCCCACCATCAACCATCAACCACCATTTGACCGGTCAAGCAAAATTGAAAGCAAAGCAATGGTATATCTTGGGCCCCAATGAGGAGAGGTTTATTGAATGTTAACAATCAAGTAATGACAATGTCAGATCCACTGCTTCTTTCTGTGCGTTCAATATATGGATTTGGCTTGGAATAAAAATCCAAGAGTTAACAGGAGAGCCAACACGAGATGCACACTTTGCATTCTTCATCACCTAACCAAAGGCCGCAACTTAAAACAATCGCTTTATTTTTCAATAGATACAACACAATCATAGATATAGTGTTGAAACACTAGACTTCCTAATCTCAAATAAAAAATTTGTTGACTCCAACTGATCAAATAGCTCCTAACCGACCAAAAACTTATCAAATGCAATAAGATTCCACTGCAGACTCTTTACAACCTCTGAAGTTGCAAACATTGAATGAAAGACCCACCTAGATGCATGCAAATCAAGGAGGTAGGATGGTAGGTCTTGTTAAAACTAAACCATTAAGCCATGATAAGACCTGCCAACGCCACCTAGCCCTAGTGATTTGCATGCACCTAGGTGGGACCCACATCCCAACCTTGAAGCTTTCTCGGGGACGGATGGGTGTGGCCCCCTGTGATCAACAGGTGGGGGCCACTTGGGGCCCTCTAATGATCAATCCAATCTTGTATAGATCTCATGGATTTTACACCAATCCCAATGAGACTAATCGTTGGATTAAAATGAAAACAAAATGATGCACTCTAAAACCATTAAACTTGAGGGACACGAATCAAGGGGTTAGGATGATCTATCGGACTTGGAATTTTATATGTGATGGTTCCATCTGGATCTTTTGATCCCCACCACCCATGATTGGCAGGGCCCTAGTTGGGGCGGCCCCATAGTTTGGCTTGCATAGTCTCCTGTGTGAGGCAAACGCACATGAGCTGGGCACATATATAATTTTTTTTACTAAAACCATCTTCCAATAATTTTGTGGGAACAAGTTCGTGTGTGTACACAAATTTTCAAGGGCAGCTAGACTGTTACTTGATTAGATGGTAAGGATTTCTCAAACCCTAACCCCCCATGATTTCCAAGCTTCCAGGAGGGGCCCATATGATGGACCATTACTAACCTAGGAACGGTTCAGCTATTCTTAAAAATGATTATATATATGGCAAATTCTCCACACAACCCACCTTTTTTGCTCCATCTTGGGTTTCATATAAGGGCCCACCTTTGATCAATCTAAACTCTTCACACACACCAACCCCCTTTAAATTGGCACTAATCTTAATTTCACACTGTTGCATACATTAATCACCAATGGATTTTATCACAATAAACTTGCACGATATTTAGCCATTAATCTTATGAGGACGTAAAACGAATGGCTATGATCATTTGATCAACTTGATATCTTGTATTCTCCTAATCCATGTCTTCCATTGTTGTGCCCCATTGAAAGTGGGAATGAGGCGTTCTCAGTTCAACACCCTGGTGCATTTTTTTCTAATAAGCGCTCCCTTCCTATGTGAGCCCAACCAGGACATATCCAATTCACGAAGGTAGGTCGTATTTGGAGGAGACATTGAGGAGAAAGGGTGGGACACGTATAACTCTGATAAAAAAATCCCAACCAATGTTGAAGCCAAAATTTTCATGGTTTTCTAAGTGCATTTGGCTTTTTGTGACTGATTCATATGGTGATTAATGTTTGATTCGGTGTCAAGATTCTAAGTGCCAATTCATAAAGGGTAGGTGAGACTGAATAGCTTGAATTTGTTGAAGGTGGCCCCACTATACAGAATATGGAACGGTGGAGAAGGGGCTGGAACAGGAGTGGGTTGATTGAAGAAAAATACATATATTTTTGTGTGTACACATGGCTTGCTCCCACTTTTAAGAGTGAACTATCCACATTTTGAGAATTCAAACATTGGACCCAACATTCATGACTATAGTCACTCATATCACACAACCATGAATATCATCATCATCATCAAGAAAGCCTTATCCCATCAATATGGGTCAGCTACGAGAGTTCAACTCAATTTCAACAAAAAATGGCTCCACAAAACCTAAGACAACAAAACCTAAGCCTAAACACCAGGAACCGAGTAGAAAGCTCTCTATCTCTTTAAGTGCATGAAAACAAAAAAAAAAAAATCTCATTCTAGAAATGATATATGCTAAATGACAGCTTCTGACTAGAAATAGATGTACCTAGAAATCTACACCACTACAAAACTCATTTGCTTAGGGTCTCATTTTTGAGTTATTGTTCTTCTAATCTGACCCAATTCAACACCAAGCTCCAAGTTACTCCACATAATGTCATGTTAGGCACCATAAAATATCTCAATTTAATCAGGATGAAAATCACCATTGGATTGATCAATCCAAAGGCATGGTGCACTCTGAGTGGAATGAAATGACTACAATGAACAAGTTTGAACAGTTTAACACCATCTTTAAACTCAAATATTGGGCTATGCACATGTTAGCATGCGCACACAATTTCTAGTTTCATGTAGAGGAGCTTATAGGGGACCTCATTTGTGCTTCATTTATTTATTTTCAATGGTACCACTAACACACACTCTACCCAAGCCCCTAACCATCAGCGCTACAGCTAGGGTTTGAACCCTGGTCATTTAAGTGGATAGGGAGGTTCCTCACCACAAGGTAACAATGGATTTGCTCATTTGTACTCAACGAGTGACTGATAACAAGATTTTCATAAAGCAAACATGAAAAACCAAGATTCTGTTTTTTCATTCCAACCTATCTTTATAGCCAAATCCTCGGATTATAAATATATATATATATAGAGAGAGAGAGAATGGTCACCTGCGCATTGCACACCTATGCACAGCGCATACGGACCATCCTATAGGCAGGACCCACCTTTGAATACGCATGGTGGGCGATCCAGATGCACGGTGTGCAGGTGCACAATGCGCATGAGAAAATTTTCATGCATATATATATATTAAGTGGTAAAATACTCAGCTCTAGAAGTGGATGCATGGCAAATTGCTTTACAGTGCATTCAAAATTCACATGCAAGTAAAAATCTATCGAACATGCGATTAAAGGATATGACTTATGAGATGTGTGTGTGTGAGGTGTAGATATGTATGAAAATGGTTTATAAACATGCAGAACAGTAGGTCGTCCTCTTCAATTAAAATGCATGCACATTACATTTTCATATGGTCTGCGCATTAAGTCATTCAGAGGCCAGAAATAAGAAAAAAGGAAGAAAACCATCCTTCTGCATGCAGTTGAACACTAGTAGGTAGAGAATGAAAAAGATAGATTAAAAAACTTCAAAGCCAGAGGAACAAGTGAATGAAAAAAAAAAATGGAGAATGAGATAAAATGTCTCTCAGATTGCTTCCGCACAAAAAATGTTGTGCTTCTGTGACTTGTAATTAGCCAATGATCCCACATATCATCATCACGATCATCATCAAAGCAGTGTACCAACTAAGTGGATACAAGACCTTGTGATCCCATTCCCACATATAACCTGGAAATTATGTGAATTCTAAAAGAATGCCACTTTTTCTCATCATTTCATTAAAATTATTCCGACTGTTGATACAACTAATCACACAAAGATGCTAGCCATCTGGGAAAAAGACATGCACAGGTACCAGATGGTGCATCCCATCAGAACAAGGGTCATGTGCTGCCATTTTATATTTGTTTTTTTTTTTTTTTGGGTCAGCCTGCCCAAAAATGAAATGTTCATTCTTACCACTCTTAACATGAGAAAACTACATTAAGAAGGAAGCCATAAAATCTCATACTCAAGTGAGACATGAAAAACATTGTAACCCCGTTAAGTAACTTTTAGCTTAAGCAAAGAGAAACACTGCCTGTAGAAAAGCTCAACAATTTCAATGAATGTCACACCATCAGCTATTATACTCTTTTTTTCTTTTGTCATTCTTAACCATTACCATTTAATGTTGGTTACCTCCCATATGTCCATTGTTCACAGCAGATGAATCAGCATCAGTATCATGTTTTGATGCATCATCTGTCTTGAGCAGCTTGCCATCCTTGGGCACCAAGCAAGGGATTCCATCAACTATCTACAAAATAAAACGATTAAAGCATAAACGAGGGACTACAAAGTACAACAGAATTCATTTGCAGAATGGACAATTCTTTAGCAATGACAGTTGGCAATGTACTTGAAAAGGCGTAAAAGCTGCAATATTGATTTGAAAACGGATTATTCAATTTGCTAATTCAGCTTAAGTTCATTTGCAAATCCAATTAGTTCCTATTGGCTTTACAATGTTTATCATAAATGATTAGATAGATTATCATGCACCATCTACAATCATAACCATCAAGCGCATTATTTTTATACCCTACATAGAACCTATATTTTATGTATATAGAAGACTGGAAAATTGCACCGGCACCAATGAGAAAAAGTCTTTCTATGCAAGTTGATGGCCCACCAAGGAAAAGACGTAGGCCAAAGAGGACATGAATGGAAGTAGTAAGGTTAGATATGAAGAACTGCAACCTATCCGACGTTTGACCCGGGACAGATTAGAATGGAGATATAATTCATGTAGCCAATCACAACATAGTTGGGACAAGATGATGATGAGACTGGAAAAATCATGTCAGAAGAATTAAGTGTTGCAAGTATAAGGAGAAGACCAACAAAGACTTGGAAGTTGGGACAAAGCAATCACATTGGACACACTCAGAATGTTTTTTTTTCCCCTACTAAAGTGGCCCCCTGAAGGAAATTTGTCTCCCTCCGCCCTTGGTCACAATTCACAACACAACTTACAGGTTAGAGTAACGGAGAATATAGACCTAAATAGGGGCAAATAAAACTCATAAAGCCAAATCCCAGATCATAGATGGGATAGCCTATGATGTTGATAGGGCCCATATTATGTTCTTTCTATAACTGGTGCCTATATTATGTTCTATGAGTTGTATGAATTGCATAGTTTCTTGGATATGGTTAGAGCTATAATACATGGTCAGCTGGTCACATTGAAGGAACAACAGCAAACATATTTTAAAAAAATTACTCATACGAGAAAAAAAAAAAAAAAAGGAAGAAGAAAACAGCAAACATATAAAAAGATCACATGGCATGTATATATCCAGAGTGACCATACATGGTCCCAAAGTGTATAAGTGTTAATGATTCTGGATTAATGATTCTGGATCCATTGGGCCATAAAGCCCAACTCATTGGCTTGACTCATTGGCTTAGTCAAACTGTAATATATTGTACAGATATTTCATTCTATCTTAGGTCATAGCTGACTAGACAATAACTAAATCGTAGCACTAAATTGTAGCCTTAAACAAGGTTTGTACATTATATATATGAAGATCAATCGATCCTTGGGAGATTATCCCATTACAATTTACATTGTTTTCAATATTGGTTCCTGACAGTGGTTGTTCCTGACTTGGTATCAGAGCCACTGCTCTAGTGTTCTTCAAGATCCAAGTTTTTGTGGATCCCCCTGGTCATCTTCCAAGATCTGGAAGCCATTCAGAGTTTTTTATCCAACCTGATTACCTTTGATCATCACAGATCATCTCAGATCAGGCGTGGCCCACCTATGATCATCATCACCATCTTAGCGGAATCTACCCTTCATGGTCGCCAGAATATCTTCTTGTTTATGAATATTTTTTCCATATTTTTTTATCACCAGAGGTAGGTCATCTGCTCATTTCTAGTGGTTGTAATTTTTATCCAAAAGTTTCAATCTCAGCCGTCTAGATTCTCGGATCTTGATCTTTTTTGAGGGGTTCTTCTTCCATCAGTTGTGGTTTTTAGATCTCCTATCATCCCTCTCCTATGATCTGTCCAAAGATCATCTGGTGGGGCCCCTGTGCTGCTTCTCTACCCTGACGGCCTGGACGATTTTTGCACTTTTGGTGCAATTCTTCTCCCCTGACGACCTTAGCATCTGATGGTTTATTTTTTATAGTTGCTGTTGTTTGTTCTGCTGCTATTTACTGCTCTACTGGTGTTACTGCTGGGTGTCTTGCTATTTGTTTTGGGCATCTTCTCTGCTACTCAATCAGTGCTTGTAAACATATATTTTCTGTGCTTTCCATATTGATCAGAAGCTTGTTGCTGTGTGATGAGTTTTCTTCATCAGTCTGCTGCTTCATCTGACTGTTTGTTTCAAATGGAGAAATCTGAAATCCATTTAATCAAGTTTAATGGTACTAATTATCCATCTTGGGCTTTTCAATTTGAACTTTAACTAGAAGGTACAGAATTATGGGGCCATATCTCTGGGACTGATCCCACAACAACTGAGGATGAGAAGAAAATTGTGACCTGGAACACAAAAGATGCTAAAATCAAAACTTGGATTCTTGGGTCCATGGAACCTCAGTTTTTCATGAATTTGAAACCATACAAAACTGCCAAAGATATGTGGAACTATCTAAAGAAAGTATATCATCAGGGGAATTCTGCACGCCAGTATCATTTGGAATTTGAAATTGCAAACTATATGCAAGGCACTTCCTCAATTCAAGACTATTATTCTGGTTTCCAGAATTTATGGGCTGAGTTAGATGAAATCAAATATGCAAATGTCTCTGCACAGGCTCTTCCAGAATTGCTAAATATACTCGCAACTAGTCATCGGGATCAATTTCTCATGAAATTAAGGTCTCAATATGAATCGGTCAGATCCAATCTCATGAGTAGGGTACCTTCTCCATCCCTAGATGAATGTCTAAATGAATTGCTGCGAGAGGAACAGAGACAATTGACCCAATCTGGTGTGCTACAACAGACTACTCATGGTGCCATTGATGTTGCCAATAATGTACCCACTCAATCATCGAACTCGCCATTTCATGCTACTTATGCTCCCAAGGGAAAGCAACCAAGCAAGGATGTCAGTAAAGTGCAGTGCTACAAGTGTCATAATTTCGGCCATTATGCAAATCAGTGCAAGCAGCGGATCTGCAATTATTGCAAAGCATCTGGACATTCAATCAATGAATGCCGCAAGCGTCCTCAGAACAGAAATCCAAAAGTTTACTAGGCTGTCACTGCTACTTCTGATTCTTCTTCCACCTCTTCTTTTGCCCCTGCTTCTGCTGCTCCAGTCACTCCTGATATGATCCAACAAATGATCCTTCAGGCTTTTTCCACTCTTGGTATATCTGGTAAAAATCACTCTCTCTCACATTGGTATTTTGACTCTGGTGCCTCCAATCATGTGACTTCATCATCCCAACATTTTTCCAAAATTAAACCATATGATGGAAAAATTCAGGTCCATGCTGCTAATGGTACAAATATACCAATTACTTATGTTGGTGATATTTCTCATTCTTTACCCTTACATGATGTTTTTTGTTCGCCAAATCTTTCTACCAATTTAATCTCTGTAGGTCAATTGGTTGATGGTAACTGCAATATTTCTTTTTCCTCCTCTGGTTGTGTGGTGCAGGATCAGGAGACGGGGAAGGTAATAGCGAAGGGGCCTAAGTGTGGGCGTTTGTTTCCTCTTCACATACCAACACCGAATCCAAATATGTCTTTGTTTGCTTCAACAGTTGTTTCTAAGAATAATGTGCAGTTATGGCACAATAGATTAGGACATCCTAATTCCAAAGTATTGTTATCTTTGTTAAATTCTGGTCATATAAATAAAATGAAGTTTTTATCTTCAGATGTTGCTCTTGATTGCACCACTTGTAAGCTAGGGAAAAGTAAAATTTTGCCTTTTCCATTACATGTTTCTTCTGCTACCAAATGTTTTGATTTAGTACATAGTGATGTTTGGGGTGTTGCACCAATTGTTTCTCATTCACAGTATAAGTATTTTGTGACTTTCATTGATGATTATAGTCGTTTTACATGGGTTTATTTTCTACATACCAAATCTGAAGTCTTTGATGTGTTTAAAAAATTCTTGAATTCTGTTCAAAATCAATTTTCAACATGTATTAAGATTTTTCGTACAGACTCGGGGGGGGGATATATGTCCGCAAAATTTCAAGAATTTTTACAAGACAAAGGGATTATATCCCAACGGACTTGTCCCTACACCCCCCAACAAAATGGTGTTGCAGAACGGAAAAATCGTCATCTTCTAGATATTGTCAGGTGTTTGTTATTAGAATCCTCAGTTCCACCTAGATTTTGGCCAGAAGCATTAACCACTGCTACTCATATCATCAACTGTCTTCCTTCTCCAACACTTCATAACCTCTCCACATTTCCGTCTTTTCCAAACTGAACCATAATACACATATTTACACACTTTTGGTTGTGTTTGTTTTGTTCATCTTCCAACCCATGAACGTTCCAAGTTATCTGCACAATCTGCAAAATGTGCTTTTCTTGGTTATGCTTCTCCACAAAAAGGTTTTATTTGTTATGACACCACCTCCAAGCGTATTCGGATTTCTAGGAATGTTGTTTTCTTTGAACATCAATATTTTTTCAGTCTTATCCTGATTCATCTCCAGAAATCACATTTTCTAAAGTACCATCCTTTGATGATGAATGTCTTCATTCACCTCTGCGATTTCATCCGGACAAGGTGTATATTCGTCAACGAGGAACAAATGCCACCCCTTTGCCTCTTCTACAAGAACCAGCCCTGGATCTTTCTTCAGCACCAAATCCACCTCCACTTGCTCTTCGTCATTCTTCTCGTATCTCTCGGCCTCCGGATCGATACGGTTTCTCATTCTTCATATTTAGCTACCTTATCCTCTGTTTCAATTCCTAATTCTTATTCCCAAGCAGCAAAGCAGGAATGTTGGAGAAAGGCTATGGAAGAAGAACTTCATGCTCTCGAGCAAAACCAAACATGGGTTGTTGTTCCATGCCCAGTCTCGGTTAAACCGATCGGGAGTAAATGGGTTTACTCTATCAAATTAAAGGCAGATGGCACTTTGGATAGATACAAGGCAAGGCTTGTGGCGCTAGGCAACAGACAGGAATACGGCATCGACTACGACGAAACATTTGCGCCTGTAGCAAAGATGACCACAGTTCGCACTATTCTTGCCATCGCTGCTTCCAAATCTTGGCCTCTTTTTCAATTTGATGTGAAAAACGCCTTTCTTCACGGTGATCTTAAAGAGGACGTTTACATGCGACTGCCTCAAGGTTTTCCCAAATCATTAGAAGGACAAGTTGCTCATTTGAAACGGTCTTTGTATGGGCTAAAACAAGCACCAAGAGCATGGTTTGACAAATTCAAGGATGCATTACTGAAGCTGCATTTTCAACAGAGTCCTTATGATCCATCATTATTTTTGCATCAGACATCAACAGGAATTACCATTCTTCTCGTTTATGTTGATGATATCATAATCACCGACACAGATACAGCCAAGATTAATGATCTCCAAGTTTCTCTTCATCAATCTTTTCAAATGAAGGATCTGGGACTTCTGCAATATTTTTTGGGTTTGGAAGTACATCAATCTGAGAAAGGGATGATTCTGCATCAACATAAGTATACTATGGATTTAATTGAATCAGCAGGCCTGTCAAAATCCACACCTGTGGATACTCCTCTGGAACTGAATCTTAAACTCCATAGTGATAGTGGTGATCCCCTTCCTGATCCGACATATTATCGACAGCTTGTCGGCAGTTTTATATATTTGACTACTACTCGGCCTGACATTAGTTATGCAGTAAACTTGATGAGTCAATATATGACCAAGCCTCATCATCTCCATTTAGCAGCTGTTTGACGCATTATCCGTTATCTTCTTGGCACTTCCCACAGAGGCTTGTTTTTTTCCTGTTGGCTCTCCAGTGACATTGACTGCCTACTCTGATGCTGATTGGGCAGGTTCCCCTAATACTCGTCGGTCCACAACGGGGTAGTGCATGTACTTAGGTGATGCCCTTATTTCATGGAAAGTAAAAAAGCAAGACAAAGTTTCCAAATCTTCCACTGAAGCAGAATACCGGGCTATGTCTGCCGCTTGCTCAGAAATTCTATGGCTTCGTGGCCTTCTTGAGGAACTTGGATTCTCGCAAAAATCTCCCACCCCCCTCCATGCGGATAACACCAGTGCCATTCGGATTACAGAAAATCCAGTTTTTCATGAAAGAACTAAACATATTGAGGTTGCTTGCCATTTTATCCGGGATGAATATCTACGCAATATTATTTTTCTTCCGTTCATCTCCTCCAGCCTCCAAATTGCTGATATTTTTACAAAAGCACTTCCTCAACCACGACATCAGTTCTTGACCGACAAATTGATGCTTGTTGATTCATTAGCATCAATTTGAGGGGGGGTGTTAATGATTCTGGATTAATGATTCTGGATCCATTGGGCCATAAAGCCCAACTCATTGGCTTGACTCATTGGCTTAGTCAACTGTAATATATTGTACAGGTATTTCATTCTATCTTAGGTCATAGCTGACTGGACAATAACTAAATCGTAGCACTAAATTGTAGCCTTAAACAAGGTTTGTACATTATATATATGAAGATCAATCGATCCTTGGGAGATTATCCCATTACAATTTACATTGTTTTCAATATTGGTTCCTGACAGTGGTTGTTCCTGACTAGAAGGAACAGCCAAAACCTCAAGCTGATAAGATGAATACTCACCATCCAATTGGCAGCCACCAAATGGATGGATAATGAGAAAATGGTTACCAGTCCTTTGCAATTATCACCCACATCCCTATTATCAAGACTCTCAGGACGGACATACATGCATCCTGTTTGCGTGGCTGAGTAGCTCCATTATATTATGCCTTGAGGGTAGTAGTAAATTCAAGCTGTATCTTTGACACAGCCAAGGGAGGGGAAAGCTGAACAATGGCTTAACCTCTGAAGCCAAAGCCTCAATGACACACAAGCATGACCATGGATCCAGCACCACTAGCCTTCAAACATTAAAACAAAGAAAACTAAATTCACTCAAGTCATCAATTTCCTTATCATTCATTATATCGACAACTACAAGGGACATTCCTTAGCTTGCATTTCAAGCTTATCAATTATTTGGTTGATTTTCTTCTAAATTTTAGGAATTGACATGTATAGAAGAATGCCATTGATACTTCTGATAGCTAGGATCTTCTCCAAAACTCCATCAGACCTTTGAATCTACAAGTGATCTTGAGGTCTATACACCTTCCAGGCTTGTTTGCCAAATCATATCCATGTAGAAGCACAAACAAAGAAGGCTTTGTAGAAGGCCCATGACCAAGAGGCCCAAAGCTCAAACATGGAAACACCCATGTGTGGGATTTCTTAGATTTGGTCAACATTATACAGTTGTATAACAGCAATCACAATTATATTCTTTCCTTTCTTACTTGTATACACATGTAATTAGAAATCAATCATAGGCTGTAATTAGCAATACTTTGTGTATAAGAGCAACAGTCGATCGTCTCTTTGGGGTACGACAGATTTCACAATTTCTCTCTTTTGCTCTTCTTCTTCTTTCAATACAAGGATCTGTTGATCCTTACAAATCCAGTTGCCATCTCTCAAGTTGCTAACCAATACACCCAAAATCCTAGGCATTAAAAGTGCGGCAAACTAACTACTTAACCCCCCCCCCTCGGGCGGGACACCACCTAGACTTGAAGCACACGACCGTGCAAGACGCGACATGGGGCCTCTTTGCCTTGCGCCCACAAGACGCGGCATTGGGCCTTTTTTTACCATGAGCATATTCGAACCCGGAACGTATTGGCTCTGATACCATCTTAAGTTGCTAACTAATACACCCAAAATGCCTAGGCGTTAAGGGTGCAGCAAACTAACTACTTAACACCATCCACCATATATCCTCAAAAACAAAGTCAATAAGGGGAAATACAACTGTTGGATCTTGTATAGAAACCATCGAGGCAATGAAGCTATTATCTGATTATCCAAGCTCAACTTCTAGAATCAGAAGGTCATGAAACTAATCAACTAGATGGTCATACTTTCAATATTCTCATCCAATTCTTCATTCTGTCACCTTTGACAAATATGCCATGGCTTTTGGCTTTTTTGGTCTAGCCAAAAACCATTGTGGTTCATCTTCTCCCTTTTGCTTTATAAGTTCTTGCACTTGATCCATGCTTGGAGCCTTTTTTGCACTTTCTTTTGGCACTGGACTAACATATTCAACTTGAGGCATTTCTTGGCATTTTGCTTCAGTAGGACATACCGAGGATTCTCGTGAAGTCTCACTTAAGAGAATAATCCCTTAATAACCTTGTAAGGTAAAAGATGATGCAATGTGAATAGATACTATTTGCATGGCTGAGTAGCTACATTCTATTATGCCTTGAGGGTTGTAGTAAATTCAAGCTGCATCTTTGACACAGCCAAGGGAGAGGAAAGCTGAACAATGGCTTAACCTCTGAAGCCAAAGACTCAATACTGCATACGTATGACCATGGATTCGACACCACTAGGCTTCAAACATTAAAACAAAGAAAATTCACTCAAATCATCGATTTCCATATCATTCACTATCTCCACAACTACAAGAGCACATGAATATATATATATTGGCTCTAATAGATATTCCTTAGCTTAAATTTCAAGGGTATCATTTATTTGGATTGATTTTCTAGTGAGTTGCTGCTTCTGACAAATTTCCATCAGACCTTTGAATTTACAAATGATCTTGATTGAACTATTGGATCTCTACACCTTTCAGGATTGTTTGCCAAATCATATCCAGTTGCCATCCACTGTATATCCTCAAAAACAAAGTCAATAAGGGGAAATACAACCATTGGATCTTGTATAGAAACCATCGAGGCAATGAAGCAATTATCAGATTATCCAAGCTCAACTTCTAGAATCAGAAGCTCGCGAAACTAGTCAACTAGATGGTCATACTTTCAATCTTCTCATCCAATTCTTCATTTTCTGTCACTCTTGACATAATGTGTCATGGCTTTTGGCTTTTTTGGTCTCGCCAAAAACCATTGTGGTTCATCTTCTCCCTTTTGCTTCTTCAGTTCTTGCACTTGATCCATGCTTGGAGCCTTTTTTGCACTTTCTTTTAGCACTGGACTAACATATTCAACTTGAGGCATTTCTTGGCATTTTGCTTCAGAAGTACATACCAAGGATTCTCGTGAAGTCTCACTTAGGAGAAGAATCCCTTGATAACCCTGTGAGGTAAAAGATGATGCAATGTGAATAGATCTAGTAGGAGCTCTTCTTTGTTGAAAATCCCCAGCCTGAAGATTGGAGTTCCTGCCAATGGGGTTCAAATTGACACTCTGTGGTGGAGAGAATGGATCCCTACCATGTATGTATATGTCATCCATGAGCAATTTCATGTCGCTCCATGTTGGTACAAATGATTGTGAGGGTTGAATGTCGATACAATTGATAATCAACTTCTTCCCGCCATGCTTTGTGCATCTCCTTGACTTTCTAATATATGCCCCTTAAAATAATCTTTGAGTACTCTAATCCAATTCAAGAAGATGTTCGGATCTCTCTTTCTATTAAAAAATGGAACTTCTGGAGCTTTCTAATTAAACATGTTTGAGATTTTAACTGAATGAACAATTTCTAAAGATTAGCACGGAAAGAATTAATACAATATGGAACGACAATATGGACTGTCTGGGTGCAGGAACAGCATAAACAGGGTTCTAAAGGGGACTGCAAAGGTGAGTGGCAGCTGTAGGAGATTGGATAAAGGACTAATTTTGGGTGATATGGATCAAATTGGGGAGTGACGGGTGTTGTAACAGATTGCAGACTACTGTTGCAATTAGCAATCAGGTTATGCACATGTTACAAACGGAATATGGACTTGATTGGACCCACAAATTAGGGTGGTTTTAGGATTTTGGGGTTAGAGGTGCCAAGGCTGTGCTAGTAATTTGACAGAGATCAGTTTCAGGGACAATTTAGGAAGGAGTTTGCAGGGATGAAGTGGTCAACAGCTGGGATTGAGTTTGGGACGTGTTCTGGAAGGGCTTGATAGGGTTGAATGGGGCTGAATTGAGGCCCTCAGTGATAGATTTGAAAATTTTCTGGCATTGTGAAAATGGGGCAGAAATTGGTAAAAACAGAAATCAAATTGAAAGACTAGGACAACTTTACTGCACATTGATTCAAAACTTGAACTTTCAAAAGGATGTTCGCTTTGATACCAATTAACGCAACCAAGGAAAGGGGAAGAATGACCAACAGGTCAACCTTTGAAGTCGAAACCTCAATATCGCACAAGCATGACGATGGGTTCAGCACCACTAGTCTTCCAACATCAAACCAAGGAAAAATCATTCAAATCATCATTTCAATATCATTTATTATGTGCACAACTACAAGAATACATGAATAATATATACTCTAATGGATATTTCTTAGCTTGCATTTCAAGGTTATCAATTATTTAGATAGATTTTCTTCTACTAAATTTTAGGAATGACACCTTACATCTATTATTAGAGATGCTGCAGCTACACTTGATATTTATATATGTATTAATTCATAATAATATGATTGCTTATTATTCCACTTATCCAACTTAGCACATGCATATCGGCAACATGTGAGTTGTCTTATCATTTCTTGGGAACGGAAGTCTATTTTCTACCTTGAATTTCTAGAAAGAATAAAACGCAAATGAACTCAAACCTCACTTTGTCTCTTTCTACCATGAACTATTATAACATCAAGAACTCAACCCCAAATTCTGCATATAACTGCTTAATTTAGTTGCACATCCAATTTAATTAACAATATTGTACAAGAGCTGAGATGTATCACAAGCTACAAATGCATAAACATTTCCTTCCAGATCGATCTGACATCACCCTAGGTGTTTCTTCTCAGTTCTCCATCTATCTTCCCTTCCTCGCTGCCCTAGTCAATGGCTCAATGCCAGCCCACTCCACCGATCTGGTTAAGCATAGAAGACAGCTTAAAGAAGAAAATGCCCACTCTCGCCGAGTTTCGAACCCAGAAGTTTCTCACAGCTACTGCATTAATCTCCAATTTTACATGTACTTTACAGCCACCCAACCCCCAAAACAATGGAGCTCGATTCTATCCTCGTGCTTCTTATTAAATCCAACAGGTAATCAAGATAACCTGTACTGCCCAGAAGATCAAACATGCAGATGTAGTGCTTGATTTCAGGAAAGATTTAGTCACAGTGAACCTTGAAAAATCTTCCATGGCCCTCTTCAATCAGTCCTACATCAGTGTGACCACTATAAACACTAACGAGGGTAAACGAAACTGGGTTGATCTTTTCCATCCTGCTAGAGATGGAAATTCATCTTCACCATATCCACGAAACAGAAACAAGCCCTTCGATTATTGAGTTCTAGTAAAAGAGGTTATATCACAGTTTAAAGAACACTACAAACACAACCAACAACCCCTCCACCCAACCCCAAAAACATGCATATGTATCAATCAATTAAGTCCATTATAGACATCAAGGATGAAGCATTCACATCTTTATATATGTATCTCAATTTTTTTTTAAGCAAGACCTCCTGGTTGCCATAAGCGAAGATCACGGTCACCATGGTTACTTCAACAGAACCGAACACCACAATCTTCAATTGATTCTCTAAATCACTTAAACCCAAGATCATGGTTGTTCACAACAACAAATCCTTTGAAGACATCCTACAAGGGTTTTTTCAACGAGGGGTGGGATGATGGGGATCCTATCCATGTAGACATATCTCTTGCTCTTATCTCTTTTTCTCTGAGTTATCTTACTAGTTCCCTCTTATCTTATTTATTGCTTTAGGTAGTTTCCTCTTTTATCTTAACAGCTTCGGGCAGTTTTCTTATTTTCTCGGTTAGTATAGACTTTTATCTTGCTGTAATTAGTAGCCTCTGTGAGGCTGCTTCTTCTTAGTAGAATAGTACAGAAAATTCATATTTACTCTCTCTCTCTCTCTCTCTCTCTCTCTCTCTCTCTCATTTCTTTTCCTTAACAATAAATCAAGGTTCATACTACATGGCATTCTGAGCACAGTACTACTTTCCAGCGTCTTTTTCAACAAGTCTGTGAGCAGAATTGTCGACCTCAAAATCTTGGCTGTCCACTTAATGATATCCTAGGAAGCACGGACACTTCTCCGGGGCCAGAGTGTCGGTGTCCGACACGTGTCGGACACGGACACGCTCCGGACACGCTCCGACACGTGTCAGACACGCCCAAAAGAGTGTCCTGATTATTTTTTTTATTTTTAATATTTCGGACACGCTGGGACACGCTGGGGACATGCTGGGGACACGCTGGCCTCTTTTAATTGGAAAAAAAATAATAAAATTAGAATAAAAATGAAATGAAAAGGGGGGCTGTTTGCAAAAGGTCATAACTTATTTGTTTGTTAAATTGATTACAAAGTTAAAATAATAAAATTAGAGTAAAAAATGAAAAGAAAAGGGGGATTATTGCAAAAGGTCATAACTTATTTGATTGCTAAATTGATTACAAAGTTAAAATAATAAAATTAGAGTAAAAATGAAAAGAAAAGGGGGTTGTTTCTAAAAGGTCATAACTTATTTGTTTGCTAAATTGATTACAAAGTTAAAATAATAAAATTAGAGTAAAAAATGAAAAGAAAAGGGGGCTGTTTGTAAAAGGTTATAACTTATATGATTGCTAAATTGATTACAAAGTTAAAATAATAAAATTAGAGTAAAAAATGAAAAGAAAATGGGGCTGTTTGCAAAAGGTCATAACTTATTTGATTGCTAAATTGATTACAAAGTTAAAATGATAGTATCTTTTAGTATATGATTAGATATATTATTATTATTATTAATTATTAACGTGTCCCCAACGTGTCCGTGTCCTACTTTTTTGAAAAATGCCGTGTCGGCGTGTCCGTGTCGTGTCGTGTCCGTGCTTCTTAGATGATATCTACTCTTTGATAAGAGCTTGTGGCACGGGAAGGTGCTCACTATTGCAACCTTAGTCATGGTTCATGTCATATTACCAATCCAAAAAAAACAAACAAATAAATATCTCCTTTGGGCATTTCATTAAACACTCTACGTGATTCGATCATCCTATCCTAATTAGAGAAATAGTTGATCAACGCAGTCCAACGATACTTCCCATATTCAATCCACTCCCTAAACCCCACCCACCACCAACCCAAATCCAACCATGAACAGCTTCACCTAATTCTAGGGTCAGTACCTGCACTTATGCTTTGGGATTGAACCTGATATCTCAGACATTTTCATGCAAAACCCAATGTCATGAATTGGGTATGAAAAGTAAACATACCCTCAAATCACAGCATTATATAAATAAATGTTGAGAGCTTCTACGCAGCTGAAAACCAGAACGGCCTAACCCATTCAACGAAATGCCAAGCACAAACCACCAATGCTTCTGTTTATTAAAAAAAATAACAGCTTTTGGTGGTCATTGATCTTGACCCTGGTATTAAAATCTGAGAATTCATTGAGACCTCTTGACAACAGAATTTAGAGAGGTTTTGGGGCTTTTTGTGGGTTTGTAACACCTGATTTGGGTAGTAAAAAAAGGGGTTGGAGCCTTTGTGGATGGAGAGAAGAGATTACCGGATAAGAAGCTCCAAGAGCGTCGCTGATGAGAGAATCGGTTTCTGGACTCAGCCTGCACTAGGAGAAAGAAGAAAGTGAAAAAAAATGGAAGGTTGGGTTTTAGAGAGAGACAGAGAGAGACCTTAAGGGCTGCTTGGAGAGTGGGCAGGCTAAAAAGTCTGAGAGAGCCTTGCTGATGCCCATTTCCTTGAGAAGGACTCTGCTTCCTCTCACCATTTGGAGCTTGTGCTTGTTTGATGGATGGTCCACTGATTACTGATTATGCAACTAGAGTATACTCTTTTCTTTTCTTTTGTTTTTAATTCCTACATGTTTGGATAAAAAAATTTTACCCCACCTATAGGGGGCTGGGACCTTGCCGCGAGTGCAGTAGACCTGGGGTGAGATGATGGAGCCCAAGGGTCAGAGAAGAAGACATTTTACCTCAATGGTAAGAGGCCGCAGTTCTTATCTGACTGTTTAGAGTTCGAACCCAAACATGCCATGTACAATGATACTTGAAACTAGATTTTGCACCAATTTGTTAACCATGTGGGCCCATACCGGAGCAAGGCACAAGTTAAATAAGTATAAATTTTGGAGCAGCAAGGATTGAAGAGTCTGAATCTAAGTTGTTGATGTCATTGGAACTGGTTTAGTCTCACTTGGCTCGGTTTGTGGATGTGTTTTAGCTGGCCTAGCTTTGTGGGTTTTCATTTTGGTTGGTACGTTGGCCTCGTGGGTTAGCTCTCCTTTGATTGTACTAATTCTTTTTTGTCAAGCACAAATGATCATATAGAGCATCCGCATATTCTTGTTTTTACTTTTGTCATTCTCTTTGGAATATATACACACTTAACATTAAAAACGAAAAAAAAAAGGAGTCACAGCCATGGATTCTAGATCCTAGCCTGCCCAATAAGAAATCTTGAAAGTCCAAGCCCACGAGTTAAACATATGAGTCTGATTATGGCCCAGTCAATTAAGGGCGTGTTTGGCATCGTTGCTATGTTGTTCCCGAATTTGTCTAAGATTGGGTGGTGCTTAGATCAGATTGTAGTGACACTATGTTGTTTAGAGCTTGTTTAGCAACATTACTTTAAAATGTTTCATTTAAAATAGAGGAGGGTTCACCTGAGCTGCAGCTCATATAGAAACTAAGCTGCACCGTGCGAAATCTGCGTGTGGCGAACTGTTTTCAATTGAATGATAGATTTCGTCGATGGCCCGCTTTTTTTTTTCATTTCCCTCCTCTGCATCCCTAAATCCATCAAACGCCTCTCCCTCTCTCTCCCAGCGATCCTGTCGATCTCTCTCTCCCTGCGATCCTCTCTCTCTCTCGCCTCTCTCTGAGCAGTGAAGCTCTCTCTCTCTCGCCTCTCTCAACTCTCTACGATCGCCTCTTTCCTCTCTCCCCAGCGATCGCTTCTCGCCACTCTCTCCCCAGCGAGAGCCTCTCTCTTGGCACTCTCTCCCAGTGGCGGTCCTAGGATTTTTATTTAGGTGGGGCTAAACTCTTTCTCAACTTTGCTAACCTTCTTTCTATATTAACAATATCAAAAGATAAAAGGTTAATCTAAATATACACTACTTTGTTCCTTGCTCAGATATCCTACTCAATTGAAGGGTCCCCACTACCTCTTCCAAATTCAGGTAATCATCAATTCATTATCATCAAAACAGCCTAAGATAACATTTTCTTTAATCCTAGGTGTTTGGATGCCCTGAAACGATAATTATGGTGAGCACCCATTTATCCAATTTGGATTTCTAGAGAGAATTTATTTGGATAAAAGGAATTTGGTTGCCTGCAGTTACCTTAGCTATGAAAATAATTTCCTATAGTTGGTCATGGGCTCATGGCAAAGAAGAAAAAAAAAAAAAAAACACCACTTAAATATAACTCAAGTAATCCAAACATATGAACCCTAATGCCTGATTTATGTATGAATTGAAGTTTAAAGCGTGCCCAACGGTGATTTGGTCATCTTCGGACTTGTAGATATTCTATGATTTAGGGCTTATGGTTTAGATTAGAATTTAAAAATTTAGGGTTTCAAATTAGGATTTAGAAATTAAGGGATCACATTCAAGTATAGAGTGATTAGGATTATACTACAACTGAGAGGGAATATTGATTTATTTATGATTATTTGGTGAAAGAGAGACTAACCACAAGAGGACCGGCAGTGAGAAGCTCGATCAGTGCGAAGAGGATCTCAGACTCTCATTAGAAAGAAGTTGAAAGAGATTGGCACTAAAAAGATTTGTTTTCTAACCTTTTCAAGTTTTGTAAAGTGGGGCGATCACAAGGTTTAGCGTGGGGCGACTATTTATTAGATATACGTGGGAAAGGTACATACCCATTCAATATCAAGTAATTTCAAAATTGACCTGGGGCTACAGCCCCACGTCATTTATATCTGGGTCCGCCCATGCTCTCTCCCCAGCAACGCTGTCGCCTCTCTCTCTCTTTCTCTCAGCGATTGACTGTGGCAATCTCAGCAGCTCTCTCTCTCTCTCTCTCTCTCTCTCTCTCTCTCTCTCTCTCTCTCTCTCTCTCTCTCTCTCTCTCTCTCATCTCGCCTCCCCTGAATCAGCGAGGCAACGAACGACGGCAGCGACAGTCCAGATCCACTCCCTCTTTCGTCGATCTCTATCTTGCCGATCCACTCCTTCTCTCGTCGCTCTCTCTCTCTCGCTGCTACATTTCATCATAGCTCTGTAAATCGCCTCTTGAGCTCACCTCTGCATCTCTGGACTGTGCACGACCCTTCTGCTCACCTCATCAAAACCAGACCAGAGGAAAACCCTTTCTTCCACTGGTTAGTATGGCTTATTTAATTATTTTCATACGTTTTTAGTTGTGGTAAAAGGGCAATCCATCACACACCCAAGGTTTTATTTGATCTGCTAGTTGGATAACAGTAATCCAACTCACATTTCTACAATCCTAGTCATTTACTTTTTGTCTATATACTGCTAGTTGGGAATTCAAGGTTTTCTACCTGCATACAATATTTGCACTGCCAATATCACCTCGGGTAGAGAATTTCAGTCATCCCTCGGATCTGGATGTCTTCTAATCCCAAGTTCCATGTATATTGGGTCCATTATTAACTGTGTCTACTATTGAATTTCTATAAAATGCAACTTAGGTACCCTTAAAACTTTAGGGCTTGTAAATTGCAATTGAGATGATTTTTCTCCCCAAAATCATGCTGTACGATGTTTTAAGTAGGTTTTATGAGGGGCAAACATTTTAATTTCTCAGGCAAGCAACAAGTCATATTATATCCATATGCATGATTTGATCTACTACAATGGACACCATGTTATTCATGACCAATTTTCATTATTTGTGTCTAGGTTGGATATGGATATGACCTCCTCCTCAACTGTTGCAATTGTCCACTATCCGTCTGTTGATGAAAATATGACACCAAAGGTGGGCATGCATTTTGATGATTTAGATCAGGCATATAACTTTTACAATGGTTATGGAAAGCTCACTGGTTTTAGTATAAGAAAAGAATCTACCAATAGAGGCAAAGATGGGGAGGTTGTATGGAAGCGATTTGTCTGTTCAAAGCAGGGTAATACAGATGATAAATCCACAATTGAAAAGGAAGTTGTTCAAAGACGTCGAATGGAAACAAGATTCAATTGTAAGGCACAGTTGCTAGTGAAAATAGATAAGTCAGGTGGTTATGTGGTATCCAAGTTTGTTCCTCAACACTCTCATGCCCCCGCTACTCCTAGTAAGAGATTTATATTGAGGTCACATCATGAAGTGCCAGAATCAAAGCGACAGATTATAAATACATATGATTCAGCAAATGTGCGAAGCAAACAACAAATGCAGGTGTTTTCATCGCAATCCAGGGGACTTGACGAAATTGGATTTACAGATACGGATGCCAAGAATCACCGAAGGGATGAAAAGGAAAAGAAAAGAGGGCTAGATGGGCAGTTGTTATTTCAACTTTTTGAAACCGAAAAAGAGATGGAAAATGGTTTCACATATACCATTGAGCGGGATGCACAGAAAAAGATAACACATATTTTTTGGGCAAACGGGGCATTCCGTTCGGCTTACAAAGTGTTTGGTGATGTGATGACATTTGATACAACCTATAAGATAAATTGTTATGAACTTATTTTTGCCGCGTTTGTAGGTTGCAATCACCATGGGCAAACGACCTTATTTGGATGTGGGTTTCTACCCAATGAAAAAACGGAGTCATTTGAGTGGTTGTTTAACACATTGGCTTGAAGCAATGTCATTTAGTCCACCAAAGGGAATCATAACAGATCAAGATCTGGCAATGACAAAAGCTATAAAGAATGTCATGCCAAATACTGTTCATCGGTATTGCCTATGGCACATTTTGGATAAGTTGCCTACGAATTTAGGAGGGGTTCATGTTCACAATGACGGTTTAATAGATAAGATCAAAAAATGTGTTCATAACTCTGACACTTCTTGTCAGTTTGACAGTTTTTGGAATCAAATCATAACAGAAAATAAGCTTCTGGAGAATGATTGGTTGGCGGATATATTTAAGATTCGTCATTTGTGGGTTCCGGCATATTTGAAAAACAATTTCTTTGGTGGCATGTCAACAACTCAAAGAAGTGAAAGTATGAATGCATTTGTGAAGTAATATGTAGAGTTCAAGAATTCTCTGCTTGATTTCATCTTGCGTTTTGACGCCGGGGTTGAACGTTTAAGATATCTTGAAAAGAAAGAGGATTTTGAGAATAGTAATGGGAAGCCTAAAATGAAGACACGTTCACCAATGGAAAGGCAGATGGCTGAAGTATATACAAGAAACTTATTTTATAAGTTTCAAGAAGAGTTACTCACCACCACATCGCTTGGCAAAAAGCTTGTATATGAGGATGATATGAGCTGTAAGTTTGTTGTGAAAAATTATTTTGACGAAAATGAAATTGAAAGAGAGGTTTCATGGAAAAAAGACGAGTTGCATGCATATTGTTCCTGCAAAAAGTTTGAATTTGTTGGCATCCCTTGTTGTCATGTATTGTTTGTCTTGAAGCATTTATCAATACTGTTTTTACCCAAGCGTTACATTTTGAAGCGATGGACGAAGGGTGTTACAAAAGATGTTTTTTGTAGACGTTCTTGAATCGGGTGAATCTGCCCGTGTTAATCAATGCATGGCTCGACATAGTCACTTGTCATGTATGTTTGCAGGGCTTATTGACAAAGCTAGTAATTCTAAAGAAGGTTTCGACATTTTGGTCAGTGCTCATGCGGAATTGGAAATGAAGTTAAGTCGGGTTACGTTAAACAACACAGAAGATACAAGCATTGCTAAAGGGAAAGGACTTGTGGACAGTAATGTGGTTGAATATCATGAGCCGTCGCATGTTGTGACGAAAGGACACGCGAAAAGACTTAAATCGTCGAAGGAAAAGGCAACAAAAGGGCGTCTTTGTAGGGGCTACAACAAGCGCGGTGTATCACATGACAACGAAACTGTCCGGTGTTGTTGAACAGGTAAATGATTTAATGAAATTTGTCTTTTTATACCCCATGTTGCATATAAAACTATTATTTATAATGAAATATTTCAGGTTAGTTGATGCTGAGCCAGGCCAGTCACTTGATTCTGACTGTGGAAGTAGAGAAAGCTCTGATGAAGAAATACTATGACTTACAATGGTAAGGTATTTATTCACAAAATGATGTAGTTTTATTTTTGGCCAAACAAAGTCAGGTTATATCTTATCTTATAGAGCATGCTTCAATTTTCTGAGTCTGTTATTAAATTTATGCAGAGAAAGTGCAAAGATGAGTTCCATCAACAAGTGTATGCAAGTGAGGCGAAAAGTAGAATGGTGTGTGACAGTTTGCATATGTGTTCTTGTAGTACTTTGATGAGGTTTGCAATGAATGGTGTGTGATGCTTTTGATGTAATGGATGTGGGTGACAAATTTGGGAAGGAATGTTGTGGGCTCGACATAGTCACAAATTGTATGTACAGAATGATGGAATGGATGTGAGATTTCATTTCTCTTGTTTTATATTATGAATTTTGTTATGTACAATTTGATGGAATGGATGTGGGTGACTGTCTTTTTGTTGTGAAATGGATGTTAGATTTGATTTCTCTTGTTTTATGTTGTGGGTTCTGCTATGTACAGAATGATGGAATGGATGTGGGATTTGGTTTAACACGAGCTTGCCCGGGTAGCCCTGTTTAGTGGGCTGATTAACCCACTTCCCAAGTGAGTTTCTCACTGAAATTTTGGGGTCTGAAAGACCACATGGGTCGACACTTAAAATCTGCATTTTTTCGGAAGGAATGGAACGCGTTCGGTTAGTTTTCCAATCGCGCACTTTTTCAACAAAATGGGTTCAGATGTGCTGAAACCTGAAAACTTGCCCGGGTAGCCGTGTTTAGGGGGCTGGTTAGCCCACTTCCCGAGGGAGTTTCTCTCTAAAATTTTGGGGTCTGAAAGACCACATGGGACACTTAAAATCTGCATTTTTTTCGGAAGGAATGGAACGCGTTCGGTTAGTTTTCCAATCGCGCACTTTTTCAACAAAATGGGTTCAGATCTGCTGAAACCTGAAAACTTGCCCGGGTAGCCCTGTTTAGGGGGTTGGTTAGCCCACTTCCCGAGGGAGTTTCTCTCTAAAATTCTGGGGTCTGAAAGAACACATGGGACACTTAAAATCTGCATTTTTTCGGAAGGAATGGAATGCGTTCGGTTAGTTTTCCAATCGCACACTTTTTCAACAAAATGGGTTCAGATCTGCTGAAACATGAAAACTTGCACAGGTAGCCCTGTTTAGGGGGTTGGTTAGCCCACTTCCCGAGTGAGTTTCTCTCTAAAATTTTGGGATCTGTAAGACCACATGGGACACTTAAAATCTGCATTTTTTCGGAAGGAATGGAACGCGTTCGGTTAGTTTTCCAATCGTGCACTTTTTCAACAAAATGGGTTTAGATGTGCTGAAACCTGAAAACTTGCCCGGGTAGCCCTGTTTAGGGGGCTGGTTAGCCCACTTTCCGAGGGAGTTTCTCTCTAAAATTTTGGGGTCTGAAAGACCACATGGGACACTTAAAATTTGCATTTTTTCGGAAGGAATGGAATGCGTTTGGTTAGTTTTCCAATCGCGCAGTTTTTCAACAAAATGTGTTCAAATCTGCTGTAACCTGTAAACTTGACCTGGATTCATTTTGGGATGGTTTGCTTATGCAATTAGGAGATAGAAGGTCAATCAGGAATGAATTACTGAAAATAAAGGAGAGCTAATTACATTCCTATTTGAGGACCCAAAAAAAAAAAAAAAACAATTTGAAGACCCACGAAATCCAATATGAGTACCCCTGTTTATGGCTTAAGTTAACCCACTTCCCGATGGAGTTTTTCGCTGAAACTTGGGATTTTGGAAGTCCATATCATGGACTTCAATTCTGCTATTTTTCATTACGTACCAATAGCATTTGCCTCGTTTTCATCTAGCTCACTTTTCCAACCAAGTCAGTCAATTCTCCTGAAACCTACCAAGTCAGAATCCTATGTATAGAGGGGAGTATTGAAGTCATACAAGCCAATTGTATCCAAAATGAGAACTGAAAATGGCATACAAGAATTTCAAAACCCAGTTGTATCCAAAATGAGAACTGACATGGCATACAAGAATTTCAAAACTCACTAGAAATTCAAAACTATATTTCAACCCAAATAGTACTTGCGTGGGAAATATTTACACATCATTTAACACATGGCTGAGCCCCATGCATATGCAACAAATATAGAAAAATTATTATTATATAGCTGCGGTAATGTGGGCATTGTTGCTGGCAATGCTGTGCTTTTACACTCTCTCTCAAAAGTTGGATTTCATGCTTAATCTCCTGCTTCAACTCTTCAAGTGACGTTCTCGTTTCTGCCATTCTACTTTCAGTTTGCATACGTCCGATATTTTCATCCTGTATATAATCGGCCTCTACATCATCCTTTCAAATCAACAACCCACAACCTCTTTCTCCCTACATAGAAATTCATATCAAATGCAACATTAATTTTAGAGCGGAAATATACATTAATTTAGGAAGTTGGAATCTATAGACACGTGTAAATCTGGACATTTATAAAATCTTCGACCCGGATTATGGGCTGTTCGGGACGTCTTTAAAATCATATACCCATACCCACATGGGCACTTTGGTGCCCATTCTAATTTTCATAGTTGAGACGACGCTGACGACATGTGTAAGCAATACCGAACTGTTCACAAAGTTTTGAATCAATGTTTTACAGCAATAAATGTATATTTCTAACATCAAGAAATTGACAAAAAAATGCAAAAACCATTTCAACAAATCCAAACAAGAAGAAGGGTAGCAGACCAGCTGTCACATTTGATCAAACCATTTTCAACAAATCCAAACAAGAAGACGAGGAATAGACCACCTTTAAAATTTGATCAAACCATTTCAAGAAATCCAAACATGAAGAAGAGTAACAGTCTAGACTAACCCAGACGAATGCTTCGCTACGATTGAACTGGGCAGTAACTAGTCCCTGCACATTGCAATCAGAGAATTAAAAGCAGGAAGCTCACTAACTATTACCCAGCAATCAATACCCTACGCTATAGGGTCTTTTCCCATTGGTTTTTCTTCTTAAATCCAATGGTGTTGTTTTGCATAGTGGTCAACTTGCAATACTTTTGTTGGTGTTCTAATTTGGTCTGGCTATTCTGGCTTTCTGTGCCATAGCCAATACCTTTAGCAGAAAAATATGAGTGTCCCACCCAAATACATAACAGCAAAAAAAAAAAAAATACATTGTTAACCCCGTGCAATGTCCTGCAAATTGAGAAATTGAAGCAAGAAAACCCTGTGTGTATGATGGATTACCCTTTTACACAACTAAAAACATATAAAAAAGCTTAAATAAGCCATATGAACCAGGGGAAGAAAGGGTTTTTCTCTGGTCTCGTTTTGATAGAAGAATGGTCGTGCTCAGTCCAGAGGCGTAGAGGCGATTTACAGAGGCAACTAGGCTAGAAGAAAGAGGGAGGGAGGGAGAGAGGCGACCATCTGATCGTTGTACTTCGCTGATTCAGGGGAAGCGAGAGTGAAGACAGATCTTCCGTTGTTCGCTGCCTCTCTGATTCAGGGGAGGCGAGAGTGAAAACCGAGCTTCCAGAGAGCGTCGAGAGAGAGAGAGAGAGAGAGAGAGAGAGAGAGAGAGAGAGAGAGAGAGAGAGAGCTTCACTGCTCAGAGAGAGGCGAGAGAGAGAGAGAGAGGATCGCAGGGAGAAAGATCGACAGGATCGCTGAGAGAGAGAGAGAGAGAGAGAGAGAGAATCGCTGGGAGAGAGAGAGAGAGAGGCGTTTGATGGATTTAGGGATGCAGAGGAGGGAAATGAACAAAAAAAAAAAAAAAACGGGCCATCGACGAAATCCATCATTCAATTGAAAACAGTTCGCCACACGCAGATTTCGCACGGCGCAGCTTAGTTTCTCTATGAGCTGCAGCTCAGGTGAACCCTCCTCTTTAAAATATGCCGCGCGGAACTTATTTAGTAACGTTATAATAATTTTGTTTTAAGGAATAGAATAAAGAGAATTATATTTAGCTAAAAAGGGGATTATCATTCCTTACACAAAGACCATCTTCTCAATGTCTAATTCGAAGATTCTGATTAAAAAAAGTTACATATTTTGTTTCTAGCAGAATGCAAACACTAAAATCAGTAATCTAATTCAACTTTTAAGATATTGAGTTCTCAGGAGTGTTTGGCCACCAGTAGGATCATCGTAATTCAAATACATATCATAGTATAAAGGCATTACAAGACTGACTAGAAAGAACATATGTGGTAATAAACGACAAGAATACATGTAATTTTCAAAATGACTCAAATGATGTATTTTACATTGTAATTTATAAAAGGTGAGCCCCAATTACCACAATTCCTAAATGTGGATCCCATGTTCACAGTAAAAAAAAAAAAAAGGTGGCCCCACTTTGTAACTCTTAAAGGTGGTTCAAATGTTCACAATAAAAAAAAGATGGGGCCACCTTGTAATTCCTATAAAGGTTGACTCACATTGTAAATACTATAAAGGTGGGCCCCCATATTTTAATTTCTAAAGGTGCTCTCATGGTCACAATCACAAAAGGTGGCCCACTTCGAAATTCCTAAATATGGGTCACATGTTCACAATTACAAAGGTGAGCCCGCATTATAATTCCTATAAAGGTGGATCCACATTATAAATCCTATGAAGGCATGTCTATATTTTAATTTCTAAATGTGGGTACCATGTAATTTTTAAAGGTGGGAGAGAGAAAAAAGAGATTTCGAAAGAGTGGTAGGGAGAGAGAAGAAGAGAAGAGAAAGAGGAGGAATGGGTTATTTGGACTGTTGGAGAGAGAGTAGCGTTCCATTGAGTTGTTAAAAAAAAGGGATTGATATTGGCACTCCTTTTACCCCCTTTTTGATGCAGGCACTTCATTCTTTTTGGGAGTGCCTGCATCAAAAGTGGGGGAGGGAGTGCCAATATCAATGGCAAAAAAAAAACCCCGAAGTTTAATCATTTTTTATTTCCTACTCCAACGGAACACAATTTTAGGAATCATTTCAATGAAAGCAAAATTTGGAACACCAACTAAACTTACTAAACAGGGTTTTCACGATCTTATCTTGTGGGAACATTGGAACATCCCATTGGCGTGATGACAAACGGGCCCAAAATCTTGCACAAAGACAATGCGGGATGTTCAATTTGTGTAATCCGAAAAAAGGGCATTCCTCTGCATTAAATGGCTCCCATTTAAAATTCTACACTTAGTGCACAACAACCATGCACAATTCTCATAGGAAAACATGTATGTGTGTATGTATGCATGCATATAAGTTCGGCTTGGAATGGCTTCGCCTATGTGGGTCAAATTGCTTGGACCACCGCTATGATTATGGTTCAAGCTTTTTGAAACACACAACTCGTTCATCCAAGTTGTGTACTCCGTTCAACTAATCATTCAAATTTTGATATCATCCTATGTTCTTTGGCAAGTAGAATTTAGGCAATTTTGGAGCTTTCGAAGTACCTCTGAAATCAAATGGCTCTCATTCTTAGATCAAATGTTTATATAACATGGTTTTGAAACATGTATTATGTTAATGTTTATAAAATATGATTTTGAAACATGCATTATATTAATGTCTGTTTAACATGATTTTGAAACATGTATTATGTTAATATTTATTTAACATGATTTTTTTCATCAAACTTAAATATGCCCATCTTAATGTAAAATTATGATTTGTGAAGATTTAAGCAAAGTGGAAAGCTAACAATAGAGACATAGAATTTGTAGGGATTTTTGGAGTTAGTCTTTTACCTTAGCATGTAGGTGATGGTTGAGCTGTCATACACTTACAAGACTGCCGGATGTTTGGTAATCAATTATACTGAGCCAAAGGTGTTCGCCTAAGGTATTTGGTACCCATAATCCCAAGTAATGCCAAGATTAAAGTAGCTCAGGGACATCAAAGACCTTATTACTACACATAGTTGGATAGTGATGCCAACAGGTATAACATACCTTAGGTGGATTGTGGTTTATTCCTTGATACATGATTAATCTATTTGCATGCATCTTGTCTTACGTTTTTCAGATATTCGCATGATTTATCTCATGCATCTATATTTTCCTTGTTATCTTGTCATCCTATATTATACCTTGATATGCAATGTGCTCTCATGTTTTATCCATGTTTATGTGAGTATGTTATCTTGGACACTTGCATGTTTACGTTACGCCTATGTTCATGTTATGTCATGCTTGCTAGTATATTCTTGGTTTACATTATGCTCAATGTATCACTCTCAGTATCGGCACCACTTAGCTTCGACCTTACCCCGGTTGGGCCCAGCTGAGGGTTGGTTTAGTATCTTGTTTATGGACTAACTGTAGTCTAAATTATATTCTTGGGAGCTTACCCATGTTCCAGGTCCACGATAGAGTTTTGAGGCCCTCTGCCTCCTAGTGGTACCTTCATGTCTTGCCTTGTTATGTTTCTTGCTCTCATTTAGGCCATGCATTGCAACCATTTTGGGAGAATATAGCCAATGTGGTTCGCCAACTTGTTAGGCCATGCTATTAGAAATTGTCTTGTATGATTCAATATGTCTTATACTTACTCATGCATAATTATGTTTAGCTGAAACTATATTGACATCGTATGATCATCTGTCTTTTATTCTCACTTAATGTTACATGCTATGTCAATTATATTTTTTCGTCTTGTTAGATTGACGTATCTAATGGGCATTACAGGTTACGACGCCCTTGCCCTTGCCACAGAGATTGAGGAGGTCCAAGAGACTCCTCGAGGGGTAGATGAGTGGACCCTAGATGACGTCTTCTAGACGTTTGTTCTGTGAGATTTCGTCATGTGGATTTGTTACATGACCATGGAAGTCATTTGAGGACACTTTAGACTTATATTATTACTATGGATTGTATAACTTAACTTACTTGCTTTGTTACTTCTTTACTATTTCTAACCTTCCTTAAACTTGAACTTAATCATGCACTACAAACACGTTTATGCTATGATTCCCTATTATCATGTGATGGATGGTGAATGTTAATGGTATCATGGATTATTTGAATGATATTCAGGTTTAATGAGTGACACAAGCTTCCACAAAAGAAACATTTCCTAGTTGTGATGGTTTGACATGATGCCTCACACGTGAATCCTGTGGGAACTCTCGCTTGGGGACTAAATATGTGACGAGTCAGTTGACTCAAATCCCCATGCGAACGTGACATGCCTCGGTACCCGGGTGTGATTTTGATGGATTTTGGTAGGCCTGTTAATGGGACGGGGCGGGCTTAGGCTTGGGCTATCCAATCCTGTCCCGAATATTGGGCAGGCCTGCCAAGGGCTATCCAAGCCCGACCCTAAATTGAATGGGCCTATTTCAAATCCCATCCCGTGCAAGCCCAGGCCAGGCCAGGGCTTTTAGACAGAGGTCTCTAAGGCTCAACAATCTCCGATTTTCCTCCTATTTCTAGTACTATTCATCCCATACATAAAACCTCATTTCAACTCCTCAAAGGTCTCTCCCTTTTGCATTTGCTATTGATCCAAAACCCATCTCTTTTTTGTTAATCTGTTCTCTGAAGAGACAACAAAAGGCTCACAACTCAGAGGCCTCCGCTTTTTCTTTTTCTTTTTTAGTTTTTTTTTTTTTCCAATTAGGCCTTTCCATCCCATGCATAAAAGCTACATTTCAACTCTCCAAAAGCCTCTCCTTCTCATTTGGTATTGATCCACATAAAACATACAAACAACGCCAATCATAAAACATAAACAAAATTAAAAGAAACTTGTTATTAGTAGCACCAACGCTTACAGATACTAGGATACAAAATAGAAAGCAAGAGGCCTGGTCTAAATAAAATGCCACTCTTTTGTAATGACTCTACTAATATCAAACATATAAAGTGAAGAAGAAGAAGAAGAAGAAGAAGATGATGATGATGATGATGAAGAAGAAGTTAGATAAAGAAGATAAATAAAGAACACAGTATTGGTTTTCTTTTTCACATTTCTTACATCATCATGTAATGACCTCAACAATCAACATTTATAGAGGATCTGAGAATCTGTTACAAAAAAAAATCTAATTAACTGAATTAGTTATCAAAAGCAATAATGTAAAATGCATGATGTAGTTCTATTCCAGAGCTATCCCAGTCATAACAGAGCTTTGTTTTGACTAAGTGAATTAGAGATTTAGAGTGTTTCTTTTGTGTTCTGTCAACACAAACAACTTCCTTCAATAATGATATGTTAGATGCTCATTTCTTGACATGTTTCAATTCCCTTAAGCTTCTAGAGACTTACACATCATACACCTACAGACTAAGAAAAGCAACCATCAAAAGACTCTCAATTAAAAAATAATAATAATAAATGAGTACAAGTTCTTTAAGGCAGGGCCGCGCCGGGTTGGGCCTATTCTGCCAAGTCACAATCCCATTTTAGCCAGGCTTTAAAACAATTGTCCAAGCCCAGCCCGCTGGGTTTAAAATTTTTGTAAAAGCCCTGTATTTATGGGCTTGGGATGGGCCAAATTAGGCCAGGAACCCATTTTAACGGGCTATTTTGACAGGCTTAGATTTTGGGTAGGGGGCGTAACATACGAAGTTGGTATTAGAGCCGATGACGACTCTATTTCATGTGGGGGAGAATGTGAGTATAGCGGGCCTAGACCGAGGTAGCAGATCTGGTTAAAATCCGGTGTGCACATCACCCGCCAAATAACACCTGGGATATTAGGGACTTCACCACTCCCACATTGAAAATATACAAGTCTTGACCCTAGGCTTATTAGTCAAAACTCCGTCTCAACTCAACATGACGCGTTTTAAAATCATGAGGCCTTGGAAACCGTAAGAATTCTGGAGCTAAGCCTGCTCAAGCAGGAGTAGTACTAGGATGAGTGACCTCTTGAAAAGTCCTCGCGTGTGCTTATAATGTTTATTTAAATAGCTACGGATAGCACACCTGTTCCCACCCATTTCCACCCAAGGATCAATCCTTGGGTGGGTAGGTTTTCTTAGTCTCCCTTGGCCATTAGGCCAACTTGACAAAAAGAAGTTTTGTGGTCTACACAACAAATACTATAAGTAAATAATAATATAATAATGAGACACCTCTATTCACAGTGTTTAAGGTTAAATAACAAAATTATTTACAATATCTTGTCGGAAAGGGTGTGGACATCATGACAGAGGGGGTATGGAATAAGTGATTAACTAAAGTAAAATAGTTGGTCTCTCAATCCAAAGATCAACACTAGAACTAGTTGATGGCAGGAGATGGCAATCGGTTGGGTAGGGTATGGGTTTAGATCAACTAGTGCCCGACCCGATTGACACGTGAGCTACCCCATACCAGATTTGTCTTATGATGGGTTTTAGTAGGGGTGTAACGATTTGGTTAACCGTTCATTTTGGGAGAATCGTTTGTTGGAAATAGGTGGGCCTCTAGGATAGGTTTCAAAAACTTTTGACTCACTTGATGCAGGGATCAACTATCCAGAAGGCTACAAAACCCAATTCAAGATGCAAACCCTCAATCTCACATATCAAGATCAGTAAATCAATCTATCTACAAGATAGAAAACTAGCAACAAAACATGCAACAAAGATCTATATCATACTAGGAAATAGATTATACCTTTGGAGCTTGATTGTGCTCTAATGGAGAATTTGCTACTTTCTTTGATGACGAACTCTTTCGCGAACAAAATAGGTTTCTCCAAGACCCAATGATCTTCCACGCTATGACCCGTATCAGATTCTCTTTTTCTCAAAAAGATGGTGGGATCTCCAAGAGAACGCTACTAGGAACTCAAATGAGGAACTAGAAGAGAACTAGAAGAGGGAAGAGAGAGAGAGAGAGAGAGAGAGAGAGAGAGAGAGAGAGAGAAAGAGAGAGAGAGAGAGAGAGAGCTTGTACAACACTTACACTAAAGAGGGCTGGGCGTGAATCCCTAGGTATGGAGCATGCATGGGACGTCCAGCCCTCCTCTCCTCTATTTATAACTTTCGCAAGTTACCTCCTCTTTTATTAATTGCAGTAGAAGTCTCACTTCAATTCTACAATTAGTAACTTTCTCTTTTCTAATTTAAATAGAAGTCTTACTTCCATTAAAATTAGTAACTTTACTTTATCACATTTAGAAGTATTACTTAAAATATGATTAGCAACTTTCTAATTCCTTTCCAATTAAAATAGAAGTCTTACTTATGCTAAAATTAGTAAGTATACTATTACCACTATTAGAAGTCTCACTTCAAATAGAAATAGTAACTTTCCTTTTAGAGTTCAACTAGAATTAGTATCTTTCTAATAACTTGGGCTAGCGTGGGGACCACTAGGGATTCCTTAGAAAACTGGCTCCAACTGGGACTCGCGATCTCACATCTCATGTGTAATCCGGACCCACAGTTAATTGCAAATAACTCCACTATATAAATGTAATTGAACTCCAGTTTTAGGAATATTACATAGAAAACCCTAAACTTCCACACTACCACAAGTGGGCCCCTCTATCAATATCCATGGATCAATTGGACATGTCTTCCAAACTTAAATCCATATCTTATTATTCTTGAGCCCCAATTAATTATAATGATCATAGGTACCTTTTCAATTAACTCTTAATCGGAATGGGTGTGCACTTACCAATGATAAATCTATTAATTGGCACAAGGGGATATTAGAGATAGATTCCATCTTGACCATTGAATGTTCCCACAGCTCTACTACCACGTACTTAAATCACCGAGGTGTTGACGTACAGTTGGCCTCACCCATTGGTGACTCAAAGCAAATGAATAGATAGAAACTTGAGTTCATTAATGTCTTAGGATTAAGAGCCTATTGCTAGGAAATTATGAGAGCAAACCTTAAAGTAAAGACAGTGTTTATAAGGTGCTTCTCATGGTCCTTCAATACATCCAATGTACCAGCACTATGATCCAGAATCTTCCATTCTGATGATCGAGACAAATCACACTATCTAATAGTGATCAAAGTGCTGCAACCTTGTCAGTATGAAATGTCCAGTCTCATCACTGGTTGTGAAGATATTTAAGTATAAGATTTGCTACACATGTCTCGTATATGTGGATCTCATCTATACACATGTGTTACATCTAGTATACTTGTGGACTCCGGTTCATCTCATGAACCATCATGTCATTCGTATTGGTTATGTGCAAATATATAATAAATCACAATTCATCTCATGAAAGGAAAACATGAATATACTGATAAAATAAAGAAATTAATCAATTTATTATATCATCTACTGGATTGAGTCCATAAAACTAACATCGTTAACCAAACCGTGAATTACGGTTTTCAGTTTTAAAAACCGTAACCGTAAGCATATTCGGAAAAAACCGTTAAAAACTGAACCGCGGTTAACCGTTAAAATCCATAACCGAACCATATCGGGAAAACTATTAAAAACCATTAAAATTCGTTTTGTCAAGTGTATACTTAAGTTAATAATTATATACATATTTCATTTAGGCCCTTTATTTTTTTATTAGTATAACAGTACGGTTAACCATATGCTGGTTAACCGAACTGTATTTTACGGTTCGGTTCGGTTAATAACCGTGAGTCAATACTGAAAACCGTAACCGAACCGTGAAACACGGTTATTAACCGCGGTTCGGTTCGATTAGACGGTTTTTCAATTTTCTTTTACACCCCTAGGTTTTAAGACCTGAAATCCCAAACCCACCCCATGACAGGTATGGGCTGAGTCAAATTTCAAGCCGGTTAGCTTACTTCATTTAAGAAGAGAAAGATATTACAACCCTAAGATTTGAACCTATGCCATTTTATTTAATTTATATTTAAGTGAATTTTGTTTTATTTGCCAAAAATTCACAACCCTAAAGATTTGAATCTGTCAAATTTCAAGCTGGTTAGTTTACTTTATTTAAGAAGAGAAAAATATTACAACCCTAAAGATTTGAACCTATGGCATTTTATTTAATTTATATTTAAGTGAATTTGGACCCAAGATTTGAACCTATTCTTTCTCTTTAAAGTTATATAGTGTTGGGTTGGGAAAAAAAAAACTCAATTATGGCCTTATATGAAGTCATGTCAGCTTCTTGGGGTCCATTTGTTTCCAAAAATACATATGTGCCTTTTCAGTAAAATGTGCCCCTTCTTGGGGCCCATTCGTGAATGTGTTCTTTTAAAAATAGATATGTGCCTTTCAATAAAAATGTGTCCTTTTAAAAATATATATGTGCCTCTTTGGTCCATTTGTGTGCATGTGTCCCAATTCAAAGGGATGCCTTTCAGCTCTATAAACTTAGTTTGTTTTCAAAGTTTTTCTATAGTACACATTCAAAATGAGCATAAATGCATATTAATCCTTTGTTTTTAAGACGAAACGTGTCTGCTGACGTGAAGGTTTGACTTTCATAAATTTTTGGTTGATTTAAAATTTTTAATTATTTTGTTATAAATGAATTTATATGAAAGTGATTTTAATTTTAATATATTATTTAGGTCGCACGAGACTTAATTACCTATGTATCGCAAAGGGGCTTCATGCTAGTGACCTTTATTTAGGCTACATTTAAACGAATTTGGTTGAATCTATTTGTGAAATAGTAGGACAAATGGGAAAGAAAAACTAATTTTGAACCAGTAAGGGCACGTTTGTGTAGCCCATTTCCATGGAAAATGGAGTCGTTTTCTGCAGAAATCCCTCTTTTTATGCGTTTGGTACGGTAGTTTTCCATAGAATTTTTTTTCCATGTCAGCTTTTTCCTTCCTCGCCCTGAAAATAAACTTTTAGGGGGGCACGGGAAGTCTATTTACACATAAAATTGTCTCCCTTAATCAACTCCATTTACTACCCATTTCTGATGCAAAACCCTATCCATTCTCTATTCTTCTTCAACCACAAGAGCAAGCAGGGACAGCCGCCTTCATCTGCAGAGCGCTCACAGAAAGCTTCACTGATAAATGTCCTTCACATTCTGTCCAAAATTTGCTGTCTCAATGTATGACTATACCAAACAATATTGGTGCATTTACTTCATCAGATTTGAGATGATATTTGGGTTTTCTAAATAGATACATATTGGAATTATGATGAATTGTGTTTCCCATTCACCAAGTTCTTCCTTTAATTGTGTTTACCCTTGCCATCAAATGAAGGGATAATTTTCAAACGATGGTTGGTGTAGAAAAGCACTGTGTATCTTTATTAATAATCAGAAGATGATCTTTGAGAATTAGACATAGGTATCAGGAATGTTAATTTATTGATGGCATAGTACTGTTATGTCCAATTAAATTAGGGCAGATTCCACCTAATTAATTGAAATTATGTTGGCAGGCTATATAATTGAATCGACAAATTATAAACTCATCAAAGAATTTGACCTATCTTTGATAGAAACAAGATTTCAAAGGCCCCCTTAACATGACTTGCATTGAAGTTAGCAATGTGCTAAATTAAATCAATTGATTTGATCTCGTCTAGGCTGCATAGATTCTTTTCAGCTTGGAAAGAACACATCAAATAATTTGTTATTATTTATAGGGGTTTATACAAAGAAGTGTGAACAAATGAGTAAATAGAACATAATTCACAAATGACAATACCACTGTATAGTTATGTTATTTTTCCGCGGAAAATTGTGCACCAAACAGTAAACACTAGTTTTTCGTAAGGAATCCGCAGCCGCACCAAACAAAATTACCACCAATTCATCTAGGAAAAGCTTTTACACCAAACATGAATTTTTGACTTCCACGGAAAATCTTTTCCGATGTATTTAAAAACCATAGAATTTGATATAAAAGAGGAGAGATGGAGAAACTTAGGAAGTTCTAATATATGTTTGAACCACACATGCTAAACATTTTAGGAGAAATTAGCGAAAGGTCCCTATAAGTCCATGTTTCCAGCCTCCAGTCCATGGAAAAACTTTTTAAGGTCTTTGGTCCATTTAGCTAGACTTTTTCCAGTCTTAGGTCCCTGTGCACACATGTTTTCATTTTTTAAGACAAAAATGCCCCTGTAACTGACGCAGCATGGAATGAAATCGTTCCAAACATGTAACGTTAATTCAGCAACGTGTCACGATAATATAGCCTGAGATGTAGGTGATAACTCATCGACTGTTACTGATCTGCCCTTGTAAGTTACCGCAAATCTGTTATTTTGAATTTCAAATGGCAGTCACGGTAGAAAACTTCTGATGGAGATTTTATTGGTTGTAGATTGCAGACGAGTCGGCTGTGTTGCAGATTATAGATCTAGCATGATGGAAACATGTTGCTGCTCTGAATCGAATCAGATGGTAATTCATATGCAACGATTATTTCAAATCAGATGACGAGTCGGCTGTGTTGCAGATTATAGATCTAGCATGATGGAAACATGTTGCTGCTCTGAATCGAATCAGATGGTAATTCATATGCAACGATTATTTCAAATCAGATTTCAGAGATTACAGACTAAAAGCAGTTCGTAGATTCAGTGTGAAGCAGATCTGAGTGTCTTTGTGTAAGAGATTGCAGATTCATCTTTGGACGGAGGTAGATCTGAGTTTCTCTGCGTAACAGATTGCATATTCAACTTTTGTCAGAGGTAAGGAAGGTTTTATATTCATAGCAGATTGTATGCAAGTTTTCTTGTTTAAATTGTAGATTTATACTTCTGATACTCATTTTCATTTTTATTTGAGAAGTTATTTATTTTGTATAGGATTCTGATATGTTGTTGAGATTTGTTATTTGATTTTGTTATTTGTGTTTGTTTTTTATTATATTTATATTTTTGAATTAATTTTGTTATTTGATTTGATTCATATAGATAAAGCCTGACGTATCTAGATGTCAAATAAGTTAATTTGTTTCTCATAAAATTGTTTAATAGTTTGAAATTCTGTTCCAAGCTGCAATTTTGATTGAATCATGTAATCGAATTTATGTGACTTTTTGAATCAAATCTATCAATGTTTCTAATATACATTTGCGATTTATAAAGTTAGTTCAATTTTGTTTAAAAATTATCTGAATTCTATATCGAATTTATCTGAGTTCTTAAGATTTTATCTGATTTCTGAACCAAAGTTATCTGAATTAGAATGAGAAATTATAGATAACTTTTATATAAATTCATATAAATTTGTTCAGAAATAAGATAATTTTATTCAGAAATCAGATAAACGTCTACAGAATTCAGATAAATTTAGATAAATGTTTGTTTGTTGTTGTTTTCTTAATATTCTGCACAATTTTAAAGATTCTGATGACTTTTGAACTTCGTTGATTTTAGTAAATTCAAAGATGGCGCAACCGGTAATGCTTCTTTGTAAGTATGGCATGTTTACTGCCGTCATTCATTTTAGTCTGGGCATGAGATTTGATGATTTAATTCGTCAAGTTTGCAACAAATGGAAGATGTTGGCAGTAAACATGGTATGTCTGACTTACACATTGCCTGGCCATCCAAAGTGCTTGCTGGACAGCGACTCAGATTTGTTGAGCTTATCAATGTTGGCGTCTTCAATGGGTTTGGGAACGGTGGATGTTTTCGTATCAGAAATGCAGGAATCAGATGATGATGATCAAGAGGAAAACGTTGATGATTTTGTTGAAGATGCCATTCAATTAGTGGGTTATGAGGGCACAGATATTGAGACAGATCTACTCCCGCTATTCTGCACACACAAGGAGAAGATTTTGCTGTCTTCAGGCTGGTCAAGTGGTATTAGAGAAGTGGGACAGAGGTTTGAGGGCGGTGTTGCAGAGTTTAGAAGTGTTCTGTGTAGATATTCAATGGAAGTTGGGTTTGAGTTTGTATATGTGAAAAATGATAAAGTTAGGGTAACAGCTGAATGTTCTCGCAGTCGTTCGATGGGTTGTAAATGGCGTGTTCATGCTTCGATTGAGAAGTCATCTGGACATTTTTATATCAGGACATTAGATAATGAGCATACGTGTGGTGCGGCAGTCCGAACTTCGAAGAACAGCCGTATGAGATCTGAGACGGTTGCTGATTTAATGATTGATCATATTCGTGAGAGGCCACTCACTAGACCCATTGATGTTGTGCACCACTTTAAGGCGAATTATGGACTTACAATTACATACCATCATGCATGGTGGGGTGTGGAAAGGGCTAGAAATAAGTTGTATGGTGATTCGTCGCTATCTTTTGACCATCTTCGTTGGTACATTAAGGTGGCGGAGGATGTGAATCCAGGAAGCCTTTTTGTGCTAGATTATGACCAGTCAACTATGTGCTTTAAGCGGCTGTTTGTTTCATTCTATGCTTCAATTTCTGGTTTTAATCATGTCCGTCCTTTGTTATTTTTGGATGGAACTTTTTTGAAAGGTAGATACAAGGGAAACTTGTTGGCAGCAACAGGGAAGAATGGAAATCAAGGTATGGCAGTTGCTTTCGATTCTTTTATTTCTGAGATTATTTTTATTAATGATTACCATTTACTTTTTTATATTTATTTCTTGTAGTATAAAACTTTATTTTTTTATAACACAGGTTTATTTCCCCTTGCTTTCGCTGTGGTGGACTCAGAGACGGAGGACAATTGGAAGTGGTTTTTGCAGAATTTAAAGAAAGTTCTGGTTTCGGATCGCACTATTACTTTTATTTCCGATAGAAATCTAGGTCTGATAGAGGGTGTTTCAAGTGTTTTCCACTATGCTCATCATGCTTTTTGCCTACAACACTTGAAGGCAAATTTGAGAGACAAACTGTCAGGTGGATACACTAACGAATTTAGAGAGAGAATGGTTATGATGCTTCGGGAATGTGCATATGCCCCGACCATAGCTGCATTCCATGCCAAGTTGCAGGCGTTGAGGCATCAAGGTGGTAGCAACGTAGACAGATTTCTTTCCGGATTGCCTCATGAAAGATGGAGCAATGCCTACTTTAAGGGTCAACGGTATGGTGAGATGTGTTCAAATGCAGCTGAATCTTTCAACTCCTGGATTAGAGAAGCTCGTCATCTTCCAATTACAAAGATGGTGGACACAATAAGGGTTCAAATAATGGAGCAGATGGCTACTAGGAAGGAAGTTTCCAGCAGATGGAAGTCAGTCATTTGCCCGGATATGGATAAGAGGTTGGATGCTTTGATCCAGCTAGGACGGACGTGGACTGTCAGGCGTTCCAGTGAAACTGTTTACGATGTTCACTCTTACCCGTCAGTGACTGTCGACATTTTTAATCATATATGTTCCTGTTATCAGTGGCAGATTAATGGCTTTCCTTGTGCACATGCTTGTGCTGCGATTCAAAAGAGTGGAAAGGACCTGAATTTTTATGTGGATCATTATTTTCACACTGATTCATATAGGGCTTCATATGATGAGCAGATATTTCCAATTCCAACTGTCGGAATGCCGGAGGCAACAGTTGCTGGAGCTGTTATTCTCCCACCTCTGGTGAAACGTCCAGCCGGCAGGCCCAAAAAAAAGAGGATATTGTCAAGGGGGGAGATGACACGGCAGATAAAATGTGGGCGTTGTGGTCGGTTTGGCAGTCACAATAAGAAGTCTTGCAAGGAGCCTATTATTTGACAAATATTTGAAATAGACTTTGACTTTAGTTTCTGTATAATAGTAGTCAATTCTTTAGCATGTATAGAAGATACGATATGAATTGTGATTAGTGAATAAATAGTCAAAGTGACAGACATTTTACTACTGTTTATTGTGTTGTTTATCATATAAGCAATCACTTATATAATTCTTTATCTCATTTAAAATGTGTTTTCAAAAATTGATAATAAAAATGTATTATAATTGAGATTAAATATGCAGCAGAAGTCATATAAATTGCTTCATACCTCATATAAATTGATTATGAAGTTATAGAATTTATTTCAGAATTCAGATAATTTCTTGTCAACTCAGATAATTACTGTCAGAATTCACCCAATTCGTTTCAGAACTCAGATAAATTTATCTAAAAAACAGATAAATTGCATCTGGACTCAGATAATGTGTTTCAGAACTCAGATAAATTTATCTAAAAAATAGATAAATTGCATATGGACTCAGATAATCTGTTTCAGAACTCAGATAAATTTATCTAAAAAATAGATAAATTCCATCTAGACTCAGATAATGTGTTTCAGAACTCAGATAAATTTATATAAAAAATAGATAAATTGCATCTGGAATCAGATAATTTGTTTCAGAACTCGGATAAATTTATTAGAAACTAAGATAAATTGTTTTTGAACTCAGATAGTTTGTATCAGACCGTAGATAAATTTGTGAAAAAACAGGTAATATTCTGTAAAAATCGTATAAATATGTGAAGAGAATCAACGAAAACTATATCAGGACACATATTTTACAATTCATTCACAATTTAATTCATTCATCGATTCAGAAATTTTGACAATTAAATTGCCAAAGTTGTTTCCCTTACATTCATTGTGCAAAAGTATACATTCACAAGTATGTTGCAGTGGTTCTTTTCAAATTACAGAGAAATACATGAATTTGGCTTCTGTTTACTGTGACATAACCCTGTTTCAAACCCTATGTCACTGTTCAAAATCATCATCAGCACCTTCTCTCCTTGCATGGAAGTTTTGAATTGACCAGCAGTGATGCATGTCATTGAGGAATTTGGAAACTATTTCTCTTCTCAAATCATCAATGATGTTCTGTTGCAGTTTCGAATCAATTGGTTGTTTGTGAGTAATTTGCTTCATGATGTAGCAAACAATGACGCCGCAATCGACACTGCAAAAGAAGATGATGTTGGTACTTTAAAATGAATTGAATCAGTGTCTATACAAAACGATACTTACGATCCCATTTTCTGTTGTGGGGCGTCTTCCACGCTTATCAACGGAGCTCCATATGGCTGGGTTTCTTCAATATTTACGTAATTGTAGTTCTCCACATATTGTTTCTGCAGAAATAAATAAATTAATATAGTCAATGGGTTGGGGTTTATTATTATGGGCAGTAGTCTGTATTTAATGATTATGTGAATGAGACATACCAGAATTTGTGCATCTTCAAAGTAATGATCGACTGTTTTAGCTAATCTCGGTTTCAAGGAATTGTAATGTAGCCAATCCCCCTCTTTCTGATCCAGCACCAACAGTGTCCAATGAAATGGTTGAGCATTTTTCCTTTTTCCATTTGAATTCATTGGAAAGTGCACGAATCTGTGGTTTGCAGTTCTGCTTGGGGAGATTTGTTTGTGTAAAATCTTTTCTCTCATTTCTGATGTGTTTGCTGTAACGAATTTCTGCATTAATTTTAGTTTAGTAACTGTTTATTATATTGTAAAACAAAGTAAAATGTTACTTTATTAATTAAGATTCATTGTATTTTACCCAGCATAAACTTGATATGAAGATTGATTTTTCTTGGGGCAGCAGGCCATGCTGACTGCTTGCTGTAAGTTGTTGTTGGATTTCTTCCTGTTCTCTGTATAACAAGTCAGCATATCCGTCAATAACCTGTTCAATTTGAAGCAGATAGTGTTAGTTATATTTATTGAATATGAATATGACCATTGTTGTTATATTACAAAAATTAAGCAATAGTATGGAAAGTTTATTTGTTTGGATGTTTACATTGCTGGAGAATTCTGCTTTGTTGAGGATTGCAATGATGTCCTCGTATGATACAGCAGATATGCCCTCAGCTCCCCAGACTAGCGCCCTGCAAATGCAATTGTAAAAAGTGCTTAAGTTGTTGTCATTTTGAATAATTTTTTTTTTACAACAAGAGCTGTGTTGCTTAGTTGCATAGGACTGTTACTTACTCATTGCCTTCTGCTTCGTAGATTTGTTTCAGCTTTTCAATGTCGGGCTCAGTCATTTGCTTAGTGACTGTATTTCTGGGGAGTCTAAAGGGTGCAGCTGTTTCAATCATTTTCCTTGTTGCCCTCCTTTTTTTAATTCTTTTTATCATGGAGGATTGTTTCACCTCCTTAACTGGCTTGATCTGTGTGTCAGAGTAGTTGATCTGATTAATCATTCAGACAAACAAATATAGATTAAATAAATTGGAATATATACAAGGTAAGATAAATTCAATGCAACATCAGATAAAATTGATGGAAAGTCAGTTAAATTCACAAAGAACAAAGATAAATTTGATGAGATATGTTACAAGTTCAGTCAGAATTCAGATAAATTTGTTAGAGAGTCAGATAATTTGAAAGAGAGTCATATATTTTGCATACTAAAGGTCAGGTAAGATAGATTTGCAATCCAAAGAATAATATTCAAAAGAAATATGGAAGTGTAAATAAATTACCTCATCAGCATTCTCTTCAATTTTCTGATCTGCTGCAGACCCCTCCGCTTTTTTCTGTGCGATTCTAGACCCTTTTTGTTCTGAAATTTTGTTCTTTGGAGACTGGAAGATATCATCCAATGTGTTTCCAGCCCACTCCAATCCTTTCTCTGCATAATCAAGTGTCATTTCCTTTAACAGCTGCCGTAATTTCATGTTGTTCGATTCCAGATTTATTATTTTTTTCTTCAGCTCCTTCCCCTCATTTTCTGCCTTTGCTGCTCTTGAGGACTGTATATCTGACACACTCATAGTATGTTTGAGCTGCTCTTTTAAGGAGTTCACCATTCTAGAAGTATCTTCTATAGTTTGATCGGTTTTGACGTCACATGTTTCAAGGGAATTCTTCTCATTTGTCAACTGCTCAATCATCAATAGAGCATTGTCTCTTTCTTTAAGCAAGCTTTCTATTCTTTTTTCCATTTCAAGCCTTTCCTTTTTCAGACTGTTGTTTTCTACTGATGTCCTTTCAAGTTCAATAGCCATCCTTTGAATCTGTTCTTGTAAATCTTTATTATCCTTGGTCAGTTGGTTGGCTAACGAAGTTGCCCTGTCACGCTCTTCAGTTAGATTTTGTAGTTTGTTGTTTTTGATTGAGTGTGACGGGTTACTAGTAGAAGGCCCAATGTCAGCAGCTTCTTGTTCGGTTCCAGTTATTGTTTCAGATGTCACATTGGTTGATGCATTGGTGGCATTTCCAATTATATCAGCTAAAATGTTGGCGACCACCAGATCTGTCTCTAGAGCCATTTGGTGATAATCAGCCATCTCCACACCAGCAGAAGTTGTTTCTTCACTGTTGTTTGTTCTCTCTGCTCTTCCAATTCAGATATGACCAATGTCTCTATCATCATGTCTGTATCAGACTGTTTGCCTTCATTCATTTTATTATCTGTTTCATTTTCTCCTTTTTCCTGTTGTTGTTCTTCTTCTTCATCTGGTTCCTCTTGCTCCTCTCCTTCATTCTCATTTTCTCCTTCTGCTTCTTCTACTGCTACATGGACTTCTTTCTGGTTTTGATGTTCTTCTTCTTCATGTCCTTCCTCTTGCTCCTCTCCTTCATTGCTTTTTTCTTCTTCTGATTCAACTACATGTTGTGATACATTTTTATTTTTTTCTTCTTCACCCTCTTCATTATCTTCTACTATCCTTTCTTCTTGAATTTTTTCTGTTTCTTTTACCTCTTCTTCTCCTTCTATCTGCATTAAACCCCCTTCAGCCCCACTGACACTGCCTAACAAAGACAGGAATCGCTGCGATTCAAGCAGTGTGCTCTCTAATGAGTCACCAAGGACCTGCAGTTTGTAACAGTGTTAGATTGAACATGTCAGATTAAGATATTAGATAAATTTAGATAGTGAAAACGAAGATAACAAATAATTATTTATATAATAGAGTACCTCATTAACTTTTAGTGTATGAAGTGGTTTTTTCCTAAGTGCCATACTGACAGCCCTTAGATTCCACTTTAGTATCCGTGGGAAATGCAAAGACTCATTTGGGCTGACAATTGTTGAATGTTCACACAGCCAATACTGTTACAAAATTAGAAAAGTCATATGTTAATATGTCATTATTTCTAAACTTGAAGTCAAATGTTTTTAGTATGGAGCTGTATATTGTACCGGTAATGCAATAAGGCAGCCAATGACTTTATCAGAACCACGGCTCCTACTGTGTACTGATTCCATTAAAAATTTTGATATTTCTTCTGCCCAGGCATAGTTCTTCATATCCATGTACTTTTCAACATAGCCCACGTATGCCCACCCTATTGTGTTGCCATGGGTTGAAAAAAAAAGAACCACAAGGATATACAGGCATATTAGCCTGGCAACATCAGCAATTTCAATATCTGTTGATCCACTCAATGCAAGATGTAGCTGTTCCTTAATCTTTGGAGCTGAAACCCTTGAAGGACCTTGGAATCTCCTAGATATGAATTCAGATCCCTTTCTCTTTCCATATTTCAAATCAAGTGGTTTTGATCCATTTGGTATGCCAAATATATGTGATATGTCATTTGCAGTGAATGACACATAGGATTTTCCTATTTTGAACTGCCTCCTCTTGCTGTTGTATGTATCGAGGATCAACATAATGTCGTTGTCATACTTTCTGCAAACCTTTTCTGAGAATGTGCCATCCAGAATGCACTCAATTAGGCTCCAGAAAGGTGTCTTTCTCAATTCAGCTTTATGTAATTCTGATATCAAATTCTTTATGCCATTAACTAATCTGACGACTGAGACCAAGTTAGATCTGAATTGGTAATGGCTTGTATCCTTCTCATCCTTCTTTTTCTTCTTCCCTTGTATGTTCTTCGATGAATTTTCTTCTTGCCTCTTTCTTTTGCTTATTTTTTTTGCTGCATACAGTAAAATTATACAGATAGATAACTTTTGCATAAATTCAGATAAATTTATTAAGAAATCAGATAAATTTGTTCAAAAATGAGATAAAATTATACAGAATTCAGATAACTTTGTGAATAACATGTGTCCATTTTACATTCTGCACACAGTTATAAATACATTACAATCCGTATCAACTCTCATTCATAACTCAGTTGCAATCTAATTATGTAATATCAGATAAATTCAAAATAAATTCATTTAAGATAAATTCATCCAGAAGTTAGATAGATTCATTTACATGGAAACAGTGAGACAAAATGTAGTTGCTACTACGCGATCAAAATTTATTAAAATAACTCTGATAAACTTACTTATATTTGGACTAGTAGCAGTGATTGTGTGACATTTTGGCTGAACATTGCAAAATTTTATAAAAGCATTGGAAACTATGTTTTTTGAAATGACAATCTCAATTAAAATGATATATACATAAGTTAAAACGAAAAAGATATAGATATTATCTGAGTTATGTATTAAAGTTATCTGATTTGTAATGGTGGTAGATAGATAAAATTATATTAAATATGTTCAGACTTCAGATAATTTTGTTCAAATATCAGATAATTTTTTTCAGAAATTATATAAAATTATTAAGAACTCAGATAAGTTTTTGAAAAACATGTGTGTATTTTACATTATGTATGTAGGTATAAATAGATTATAAATTGTACTAATGTTTAATCGAGACTCAGTTGCATTCCAATTATGGAATTTCAGATAAATCCAAGCATAAACCCAGCTAAGTTAAATATATTGAGAACTCAGATAGATTCAGTTACATGATATTTCTCAAAACAACTCAGATAAACTTATTTATAGGTAGACAAGTAGGAGTGATTGTGTTATATTTTGGTTAAACATTTGAAAAATTTATAAAGACATTGTAAAAATATGTTTTTCAAAATCACAATCTCAATAAAAATCATATATATATAAGTGAAAACGTAAAAGATGTAGATATTATATGAGTTCTGAATCGAATTTATCTGATTTGTAATGAAGAAATGTAGATAAAATTATATAGATCTAGATAAAGTTGATCAGAAATCAGATAATTTTGTTCAAATAACAGATAACTTTGTTCAGAACTTAGATAAAATTGTGAAGAAATCAGATAAATTTTTGTAAAGCATGTGTTTATCTTAAATTCTGCTTGTAGATATAAATACATCATAATTCAACTAATTTTGATTCGAAACTCAGTTGCATCCCAATATGGAATCTCAGATAAATTCAACATAAATTCAATTAAGATAAATACATCCATAACTCAGATAGATTCAGTCGAATGATATTTCTGAAAAAAAATTGAGATAAAGTTATTTATATTTGGACAAGTAGTAGTGATTGTGTGACATTCGTTTAAACATATCAGAAATTTACAATAGTATTATTCAAAACTTCACACAGTAAAAGAGATTGAGAGAATTGTTTATTGACCTTCTTCTCCTTCTTTCTTCTGATGCTCTTGTTCTGCAAGAATGGCAGACTTCGTTCTTGCCATTTTCCTGAATAGATTTTTGGATTTAGAAAAATAATGAGAGAAAATGAAGCAAGAACATCGCAAATGTGGTTGAAAAGAAGTATAGGGTTTCGAAACATCGATGATTTCTCCGATTTGAAAAGGATGGAATAATAAACTTACAATAGAAATCGAGTGTTTGTAGTTTTTTTTATCTTGTTTGCAATCACGTTTGCACTGAAATCCGAGACGTCTGCAAGTAGGGTTTGAATCTCGTCTTCTTTGGAGTTCTTCTATCCGAAATGAGTTCGTAGATGTAGAGCATAACAGACAATGAAATGGAAACTATTCAAAAATTTGACCTAAGTGCTTCTTCTTCGCTGTTTGAACAATCAATCGCCGAAAATCGCCTTCGTTTTCGTCGGTTTCTCGATTTGGAAGATGAGTCCAAGAGTTGTATCCATATCGGGCGACGTAAGCGTTTGTTTTAAATTAATAAAGCTAGATTTTAGAAAGGGACAAATTAGTCTTTTCAGGTATGTAAAAGTGTGAGAGGGACCTTTGGCAAGATGGCTTTTTTTTGTGGACTGTTAGCAACAAAGTAATGTTATGAGGGACCTCCGGCCAAAGCTCCCAACATTTTATCTAGGAAGGATTTTATATCTATGCATTGGACTGGCATTTCCATTGTTCCGGTCTCTAGTTTCGCAAGAGGTGGGTCCGCTTAAGGTTTAAATTCGATGGTGGCATGGAAAAATATTATATATGAGTAAACAGGTTCAATACACACCATATTTTTTCCCCAATACTTAGACAGGACAAACCTTGCCCGATCTATGATTAAGGGCAGACTCGGCCCAAAATATTAACAAAAAGTCTACATGGACAAACTCCCATGGACTATTAATCACACAGCATGCCCTAGTAAGAGTGGAATGGAGTTTGAACCAAAGCTAAAAAATGAGAACCGACATCATCACGATTTGGACTTAAGAAAATGGCCTCATTCTTTAGATGAGGATGGCTTTCTCCTGTGCATGTGTGTGCACTATGCATCAGTGCGGTGAATGACGTGGAACCCGGTTAAACTCAGCGGATCCCGCCTCTAGATGGATAAAGTGTAAGATGAGAGGATCTGAATTAGTGAAGGTTTGTTGGATATCTCGCATCAACCATTAGTTTTTACAAGATTTGTTGACACTTGAAAGATGAAGATCTAACCACTCCTCGGGGTAGAAGAAATACACGGTGAGACCTAGTCTCTCACATTGTAAGGACCCAATAAAAAAACCCAGATGATATTGATTGGTGACCAAAGTACCTATCATGAGTGGACCCCACCCTTGTGATCACATCTCATTCACTAATTGTTTAGATTAATTGTTAATTATTTAGTTTTTTTTTTCATGTGATTGCATTTTTTTGTTAATCATTTGCTCCTACATAATCATGTAGAGCTTTCCCTCAACTCGTGAATCCATCCATGAAAAAAGAAAGGAAAAAGGAGAGAGAAGAAGAGTTATTTGAAGGAGAAAGCCGAAAATTTAGCTTTTCCGCCGAGTATTTTCTGTTTTTCCTCCATTACTAACAGCAGAAAACCTATTTTTTCAGGCCTTTTATTTCTTTCTTTTGTTTTTTCATTCTTTTTGCCTGGGTCGAGTCACGGGTTGGGTCCATGGGTTGAGGGTCGAGTCTACAATAATGAATGAGCATACATTATTAACAAATAAATGTAATAATATAAATACAATAAACAATTAACAACTAACATATGTATAATTAGTGAGTGAAGATCGATCACATGGGCGTGGTCCACTCGTGATAAGTGCTATGGTCACAAACCAATACCATTTGGGTTTTCAGGATCGGGTCCTTACAATATTAGTTGAATAAATATCAAATTCGGGATGAAAGTGATCTCATCACTGATATTTGGTTTAAATGCAGTAACTAGAGATAAAAGTGAATGAAAAGGGAAATATTAGTACAGTCAAGTAACTTGATATATAGAATTGACCAACAAATTGTGATAGGTTGATAGCAGCTCCTTACCCGAGTGGTAAGGAACGGCGGTTCCCACATGGCCCCCAGGGTTGGAACCTTGGGTACGCCGGCTTTTCTCGCATGTGCGATCTACTTGTGTTGGATTTCTTCCCTCATGTGCAGGCTCCTTTTCCAGGTAAGTGGGCCGTTTTTCCATGTGTGCAAGCTCTCTCTTGGGTCCCACTCCCCTTGGCTATGGTACCTAAAAAAAACAAATTGTGATGGGTTTCATGTATGCAATTAATTTGTTTTTTCTTTTTACAAATGTGATAGGTTTCATGCAATTAATTTGTATTTTTTTTTGTATTATCTCATTGAAGATGAACTGAAATTTCCATCTACCTACCTTTTTTCTTATCATACAGTGGATCCAACTGCAGAACAAACTTGTATCAAAAGAAAACTTTGAGGAAAACTTCTATATTTAGAGGGATTTATTTCCAACGGTTAGGATTTTAAGAGATATACGCCCACTGTGGAGCTCACCTTCACTCCTTTTAATTCAGGGTCTCTCTAGGTTAAAAAACCAATCGGGGCCCATTCGACTCCCATGTTTTAGCAAACATCTCCAAGGGGAGGAGACAGATGGCCATGATCATAAGTATTCTTCCACCATTCAATAATAACTTCTTTCTAGCGAAAGGAGTCAGATATAAGAACCCACTGCGAGCCGCTTTGGCCCGCCCACATGCACGCGCTCTGAGTATTGCTCCTGTCGAGCACGCCTAACTCCATAGTTCTTACGTTTTTTTTGGACCGCATGGTTTTAAAACGAGTCATGTTGAGTTAATACGAGGTTTAGGACTTGAATGTTTCTGATGCGCGACTAACGGAGACTCATTGTTAGAAGCCCGTGGTTGACACGCTACGCCCCATGGTTAAGGGTGCCACCCGGACCAAGTTCTAACATATCAGTAATAGAGTTAATTTTAGCTTTAATAACTGTTCCTATCTGGATAGCATTTCAGAGGCATTTCCAGCCAAACATTATAACCTTTTGAGAGAGAGGAAGTTTTCAAAATGCCTTCCAATTAAGTCGCGGAATGAGGTTAGGTTCATTAATACCACAGATAACTCTATAACATGATTTGGTAGTAAGCTGACCATTTCTCGAAAAAGGCCCAACTTCTTTATCTTTACCAAAGAATTTAGGGATATAGACCTTACTAATGTCTCCATCATCCGTAGGGTTGTCAAAGATGTCTTAGAGAATATTAGTCTTTTAACTTTTACGCCAAGTTTAAACCAGAATTAGGGTTGCAAGTGGGATTGGCCAACCCACCCTAGTCCAAGCTAAGAGGCATCCTCTTGGATATGGGTTAGCATCTTGGGGCTTTATAACATAACTTGGCCTGCGCTTGAGATTTTTGTCCTACTTCTAAATGAGAAAGGCTTGGGTCTGTATTTGTCCAAAGGCTCGGTATATGGCCGAAACTGGCCCGGAAAATGGGCCCAATATCTCACTAATAGGTGAGCCCCTAGCCTAACTTTATGGACATCGGCTTAAGAGTCCTGCTACATGGACTAACTCATAGACAGAACCATGGACTAATTCTCATCCAAATATTGGATGTTCTCATCCAATATTTGGATGAGAACCATGGGATTAGTGCATGGACTAACTCTATGAGTTAGTCCATGTAGACTTTTTATCGGCTTAAATACTTGTCTTGATAATTAAAAGAACAGGTGTCAAATGGAATTGGCCCAGCCCAACCCACACACTAACAAGCGCTATCCAAAATTAGAGGACCAGCTCAGGAATGCCAGACTGGGATTTTGGAAACCCACTAGCAGCATGTAGTCGGCCCATATTAAAAGCAATAGAACCAGCTACATTAATATAAGTTGAGCTGGACCAACCCAGTTTCTCTGATCTATCACTCTATGGATATATGCCAAAACTTAGGGTAATCAAATATTTGACCATAAATAATACCCAGGCTCATGCCACATTTCTAATTATTTAGGTGAAAGGTAGTCATAACATCCATTCCCAGTTAGAAAATTTGAATCGGGCTCTGGTTGGTTTTTAGGTCCATGTTTTAGTCTTTTCTCTATTTAAGAGAGATGACAACCTTAATTGATTTATTGAGAGACATCATTTTCTATCATAACTATCTAAAAGGCACAAAACTTCTAATCAACAACAACCTAATGCACCATTTGGAACTAGCACTCATATGCATTAGGGTCACATTTTTTGGTATCCTAGGCTAAGGGCCTAAGAGAGCACCCGTGCAAGAGAAAGAGATGGACTCGGAGAGGTCACACACATAATAAGAATTGATTATACCCAAAAATTAATCTCTAGTTAGCTAGGTGAGAGACAGTGTTGTCAACCAATTTAGCAACCCTTCATTCCCGATCCTGAGCATCACATGAGAACACACATGCAACATATACGTTCTTGGGGTCCAACACATTTTATCTTCTGCCAGTACGAATGTTAATTAGACCCAGCAAAATATCTAGGAATCCTGTAGAACATTTTTTCAAACCCCACCTGTATAGACCAGCAAAATTTTCAAAACTTGGATGCTCAAAGACTTTCCATTGTCGACTTTGGATCCTTTGAAATTTCTTGGGGAGGACAGCAAAGGAATTAGAGGAAGGTCCTCCAGCCATAACAAAGAAAAATGAAAAAAAGAGGAAGGTCCATGGGCTTTATGCAGACGAGTGGGACCACTATCTTAGTGGACTTCTGTGTACAGATAGATATACATGATGTGCCCCACTAGAAGCATCCATTGACGGTGATGGATTCCACCAGATAAGAATGTGCAGGTTTCATTGATTGAGCTAGCATGCAACCAATCAAGAATATGATTCAAACGAAACCTAAAAGCATGCAACAAAATAGACAATTAAGAAAGAAAACTTGGCCTTTAATTCGTTTATTTATTTTGTGGCATTGTATATTCTTTTGTCATTTGGTAAAGCATGTTTTATTTAAAAGAAGAAAAAAAATTATATTTTCTCAATATTGAAGATTTCTATTTCTTATGAAAAGGGTTACGAATGGAGGATTCCTTTCTCCGGTGGATATAAAAACTCGCTTTACAAATCCTCTCTTGAAAACCTTTGTATGAATACTCTCTAGAGCTTGCAATTTATTCAGGCTTCCTGCAACAATTTTCTTCTTTCTTATTTTTATGGAAAGAAGGAAAATTTTGCCCAAGGAGAAGATGGAGAAAGTGAAGGAGGGCTTTGTTTCAATGAAGAATAAATCTAAATACTTCAAAAAATTGAAGAAAAAAAATTATCAAAAAAATAATTTTAAATGACCAAAAATTGACCTAAATTGGAAATCTTAGACCTTAAGTTGAAAAGTTTTAAAACTTGTATCATTTCTAAAAATAAGGCAAGAAACAATACCAAATAAGTTTTGAAAAGTTTTGCATAGTCTATTCTCAGCAAACTAATATGACATGACAATTTCAAACAAGTTCGCCAAACCAATTCTACATGAATTAATCTCAGCACAATCTGATCTCAACACAACCTAATCTCAGCATAATAATACGGAAACAATGCCAAATAGGCCCTTAAACCCTTAAAAGCTTTCGTTAAAAACCATCACTAATGTAGAAAATACTTCCTTTTCTGCTTTGGGCTTTCTATCACTTAATTTAAGCGCGTGCCAAATAGTAAAAGGGCTCAGATTATATATCCAAGGCTCCAAGCCAAGCCCGAGCCCATGAGAGTGAAACACCAAATCTTTTAGATTTTGCAAGGGTTTTACACCAAAAGCCTGGTGTATATTTCAAAAACGTGGAACAACATACACCCGCAGAGCCGTCTCCAACTCCATGGAATAAGTTCCAGGAGAAGCTGCCATACACATTACACACAGCCAAAGCCCGTTCTGCATCTCCTTCTTAGGCTTTCCTTCGCCATTTACACTGCAGAAACATGGCAAGAGCTCAAGGCCTCGCTTCCTACTTCATTCGACGGTCTCTCCTTCCGTCCCAATCACCATCTTCTTCTCTCCCACGCACCAGCACCGCCATCCTCCAACACTTCACCTCTTTCAGCAGCACTTCTTCTTCTTCTTCTTCCTGCAATGGCTCTCGCTTCTTATCTCCCATTTGTCATCTACCCTTCTCCTCCAGACCTCTCTCTCTGGCCCTCGCAGGAGCCGTCTCCTTTTCATTCGCTGCTTCATCTTTCTCCACAGAAGCCGCTCTCGCCAAGGAGCCCCTCTCTGCCGACCGTCTCCCCCGCAACGTCGTCCTCTACCAGTATGAAGCCTGCCCATTCTGCAACAAGGTCAAAGGTATCATGTTTCTTCTTCTTTTTTTTTTTGATATGATCATGCTATTTATTGTTTTTTTTATTGGAATTTAGATGCACCCATTTGTGTAATTTGAAGAATAGATGATAATTCCTTTTGCATACCCCAAAATATGAGGAGGGTTGGTGTTACATGAGGAGTGGGATGTGAAAATTTAAATCTTTGGACCTATTTCTTAAGTTTTATTTCTTTGTGAAAGTAGCTCTCAAACTAGCCCACATTGGTGGGGAAAAGGTTTCAAGAGATGATCATGGATTTTATGAATCTTATGATTATGAAGAAGGTTTCATTGGGGATGTTTGCATCTGGGGTTCCTTGGAATTTTTTTTTTTTTTTTTTAATAATCTTCTTCGGTTCAGATTAGATTTAGGCGCGTTGGTAGGTTGGCTAATGGTACGGCGGATGCACTAGCAAAGCAAGGGGTTTATAGGCCTTTTCCTGTGGATGCTCCTATTTTGTAATTTTGTGTGTTGTAGGCTTGTAGCTTTAGCTTTGGTTATAATATTCTTGTAGAAGGACTATTTTCCCTTTCTCTGTCTGAGTTTTAGCTTGTAACTCCCTTTTTTTTTTATTAACATGGGATTATTAGGTATATTTCCTCAGCTATTTTTTTAAATCAATGCCTGCATTATTCATCAGACATGACTTCACTCTCACTACGTTATAGGTGAGATTAACAAAGAAATGGCCAAAAACCTCAGTCTCACTCACCGTATTATCATTTCAAATAAAATTAAGAGAAGATTACATCATAAATGGTAATGGCTTGTAACCTTGAATGGAGTCTTGATGTCTGTAGAATTCTAGAGGATTACTACCTTTTTCGAGGACAGTATGATTCCAAAGAAAGGTGCCAAATGAGAACTCCATTGTTTGATCAAACCTTACAAAAACCTTCAAATCCACATGTTTGAAAAATAAAAACGTAGGTTTCCATACAAACAAATGAGCCATGATTCCATGAATGACTTCAGGAATCACGTTAACCATGACAAACAGATCCAAATGAGGACATTTTACAATTCTATTAATTTATTAATCGTCCTTTTCTGTTTTCTTTTTATCTTAAGCACAGCAGCTTGTGAGTGAAAGAAAAGAGCAATGAGCCATGATTCCATGAATGACTTCTGGAATCACGTTAACCATGAGAAACAGATCCAAATGAGGACATTTTACAATTCTATTAATTTATTAATCGTCCTTTTCTGTTTTCTTTTTATCTTAAGCACAGCAGCTTGTGAGTGAAAGAAAAGAGCAATTTTAAGACATATGGGAAATCAGAAAACCCCTTAAAATCTTCCAATAGTTGCTGCCAAACTAACTATTTCATCTTTGAATCCTGGTCTCTGGTGACATCTAATGTCAGCCTTTGGATTAATCTAAGACTCAAAGCATAATTGGTCCTTTTGGTGTGGGTTCAGTTTTGGTTTGGGTTTAGGGAACTTTTGCCAGTTGGCTTTGGTTAGGGGGAAACAAAGAATCCCAAAAACTTTTCACGCTCCGCTGTCTTCTTTTGCATCCGTCCAACACGTCAGGGAAAATAAAACCCCATCCACAACAACAAACCAGGACCTACTTTTGTGTGTTTCTCGTAAATGAAAAATGGATGCTCATTTCCGTCCGTTTCATATACTGTACTTCCGCCTCTTTTCACATTGTCTAGGCACTTCAGACCAAAAAAGTCTATTTCTTAGTGGGTTCATTCCAAGGTTATCCCAAACTGATGTTTTTATCTAAATGTGGTTTGAAAAGGAGGTGGGATGAATAATTCCCAAACAATCTGAAACTGTTTTGAACCTGTTATAAGAGATATATAGAGGTGAGATGTAGAGATGCCAAACGCCACCTTATTTTATTCTATTTAGAGTTATTTTTATTTTACTTATAGTTTTTCTTTAATTAGTGGATATTTTAATCCTGATTGTTGATGTGTCTGGACGATCAAGATTAGTTCTAGGGTTAGTTTTGTCTCTATTTAAAGCTTTGTAACCCCGTTTGGCTTCTCAGACTTGATTAACGAAAAGAAAATTTCCTGAGTGCTTTTGCTCTCTTATACTCTCTCCTGTGATGGGAGAACTTTGCCTCCAGTGATTGGAGTTCGGTGTGGGTCCAATATTTAGGTGTGAAGCCTGGGTTATCCCCCATATTTGATCTTCATCCCTGCCCGCCTACATCTTGATCTGCCATCTGCATCAATTGGTATCAAAGCCGAAGATCGATCCAACTAGATTTGATAATCGGCACATGGTCTGGTTTCCCTTCCACTGGATTCCACACCCATCCTTCACAGACGACAGTCGCACGCTCAAATCGAGCCCACTGACTGCCATCCATCACCAAACACCATCACCGAGCAAAAAACCCTATGTCCGAACAACCCATCACCATCATCCACCAACCTTAAACCTATTTCCTAGCCCAATCACCAAGCAGCACCCCCACTTCTACGCCCCGAAATCCGAATCCAACATTAGAACTGAAAACCCTCTACCGATCCTCACTCTGATCCCCAAAACCCTAATCGATCCCTCTGATTGATCCCAAACCCCTGTAGCAATCCCAAAACCTACATGTCGCACCATCAAAATCCCAAATCACCATACCCTTTTGTAGTCTCTTTAATTTAAATCATAAATCCTCATACCTTCTCTATTGTGTAAGTGTTCCCATTGATCAGAAAAATGTGAGGATTAGGAGAAGAAGAGTTCCTTAAGACCTGGTATGATGGTATTTCATTAGGGCAAATTACTAGCCTTTTTTTAAAACAAGCAAATTACCAGCCTTCTCTTAAATTGTTTGTGATATTTTATTGAAGATGCCACTGTTGGGCCTTAATTGTCTCTACACTCCCCCTCAAATTTATGCATAGTGGAGAGGTGCATCAATTTGGAAGCCAGAAATTCCTGGTGAGCTTTGGTGAATAGGTCTGCCAATTAATATTGAGAAGAGACATGTGGGAGGTGTAATGTTTTGGACATGATATGTTGCCGGATAAAGTGACAATCCACTTCTATGTGATTTGTCCTTTCATGAAACCCCGGATTATTGGCAATTTGGATGGCACTAGTGTTATTAGCAAAGAGAGGCTTAGGTCTGAGAGAGAAGACTCCAAAGTCGAGTAGAAGATGACGAAGCCGAATAACCTCATTGGAAGCGGAAGACATAGCCCAATATTCAGCTTCAGCAGAAGATTTCAAAATAGTTGTTTGCCTTGTACATTTCCAAGAAAGAGCCGATGTACAGAGTTTGTCCATTGGAGAGATTGATTTTGGGGGGTAGATAGGCCAAGTGAACCTATGACATATGTGGATAGAGTTTGTCCATTGGAGGCCATAATCTGTTCATGTCCTGCATAAGGTGTAAGGTCTTGTAACTTGTAAGGAGTGTGAAACTGAGCTCATATGATTGGAGGCCCCAAAATAAAAAAAACCAACAGGGAGAGGAAAAAGGTAAAGTAGAGAAAGATGTGTGAAATTGCTGACTTGTGATACCCATTGATGAGAAGGCAGAGGTGATAGAACATAGAATCATTGACTGAGCTCTGAATCACCTCACGATCATTCCAGTAGAAGAGGTAGCCTCATCACTGACCGAGTGCATTTGTGCTTGAAGTGCAGTCTGATTCTATTTCTGTGGCTGTTCATTCTTCGGTGGAGGTCGTCGAATACACTAAAAAATAACATGCCCATTACGCTTATAGTAATTGCAGAAGTTCTTCTTTTTACAGTTAAGAGCAACATGCTGGTATTCCTTGCACCCACAGAAATACAGCATTGTACTTTTGCCCCACAAGGTGTAAGAAGAGCAGCTTCATTAGAAGTTGGAGTGGTGAACACTTTTGGTTCTTCTAAAAGAGCACGTTGAGACAGTAGCCAAGTTTCTTCACTGAGCACCTTTTGAATATAGGTATCTAAATCTGGAGATACCTCTCTGTTCATTAAAAGCAGATCAAATAGATTCAAACTTAGGACGAAGGTTCATTAGAAACTAACTTATATGAGATTCTTCTGGTATCTTGATGACCTGATACTTGGATTCTTTGCGCACGGAATCTAGAGTCATAGTCTTTTTCATTCTAGAACGCAAGAAAACCATTAAAATATTCTTGTTCTGTTTTATCCCTCCAACTGTACTTTGCCAACTCAATATCAACATAAAATTTCCTGGCTTTGTTGACTTAATGATAAATTTTCCATTTGTGAGACCACATGTTGGAGGCTTCAAACAAGGCTTGCAGTTATAAACTAATGGGAGGATCAATGGAGCTAAGGATCCATGTTACCACTTTTGGAATTGTTTTGATTCTAAGTTTCCTTGGTTTTGTCAGTCTCTTTTATAGTTCCATCCAGATAACCTCCAAGACATTTTCCGGTGACCAAGTATTTTAAATGCAATGACCAACCAGAGTAATTTTTCCCATTGAGCGTAACAAGGATGATCTCATTGTTGTCCATGATGGCCAATAAGACTCACTCACAGCTGTGAATAAAATCAGAAGCACCAAATTCCAGGGAAAAAAAAAAACAAAATATGTGAAAAAATAGGCTGGACGACCCATAGATTCTGCACTAGAATGCAGATTGCTCACTGCAGAAAAATCTAATGCACAATCTACCTTCCAGGTTATGTGCCTACTTTATTTATGCAACTCGTGAAGTTTGAATCCAATCTGACCATTGCTCGCAAAATTAGACGGTGGTGATGAAAGCTACATCATGAATGTGACGATGGAGAAAAAAGGGTAGAAACTGACCTTTTGATGCCCAGAAAACTCTGGAAAAAATACCAGAAGACTTAGAAAATTCAGGCGACGCTAGGGTAAGAGAATTCCTGAGAATCCAATTAACAATGGTGGCACCCACAGTATGAATGCACGATATGGACCGTCTTGGGACTGTGTTTGCTGGAAAAGATGACTGAATCAGAGGTAATAGATGATTGGATATCTGAATCTGAAGCAGAACTGCAGAAGATGCTGGAGATGAGAGACAACGAAGAATTCAGAAATCCCTTCTTGCGATGATATGATCTGCTGTCGATGAAGTAGGAATGAAAAAATCCTTTCAAAGGCACTAAAAACACTACCCAGAGATTATCCATGCTCTTATACCATATCAGATGTATCAAATCTAGGCTACTGGAGTAGGAAGAGAAATAACCAAGGAAATTGAAGAATACAGTGTACCGAGGGGTCGACTATGTTTATATAGGGCTTCTTTGGAATCCCGCTAAGGCGCTAACCATAATTAAGAGATCATAGAGATTTACAGCATACCATTTGATCCTATGTATGACATGGTCGATCTTATCCTATTGTACACCAAGTGACCCATGTGTGTTATTTCACACATGATATTGGTCCTGTTGGGCCTTGATTGTGATGGGCCTAACTGTCGCCACATAATGCAACCCTCCTTTTCCAGTTCTCAACTACGCCTGAGAGAGAAGTGTATCTGGATTTAGAGGTGTCAAGGCACGCCTTAACCTAGCACGGGCCATACTTGCATGGCACGTCCCATCAGTTGTGCCGTGCCGTGCCGGCACGCCTGCCACATCGCACGGTTCGTGCCGCCTGAATCATGCCTGGGCCGTGCCATTCGTGCCAAGTCTTCGTGCTTGGCTTTCATGCCGGGCTTCAAATGTGTTGTGATTCCATTTTAGGATTTTCGGCTAAAAAAAAATTAAAAGATACACACAAAGAAGAGTATGACACACAGATTTAAGTGGTTCAGACAAACTTGACCTACACACTCATAAGATAACCATTTGGATCTTTTCTATTGAAGGTTTTTCAGCAGGATTACCTTCGAAATCTTTACAATTTTTGTAGATAATAAAAAAAAAATGAAAAAGTAAAAGACTACATTGGAGGGGTAAAGCCATGGTTTTAAAAATCGGCCGATACCGGTTCATATCGGCCGATATGAACCGGTATCGGCCCCTACCGGTCCGATATTTATCCGAGATACCGGTATCGGTATCGATTGGCAAAAAATCGCAAAAATATCAGATAATATCGGCCGAGTTGACGAAAATCTCGGTTTGACCGATATCTGAAAATATCGGCCGATGAACAGTGCCATCTTCCCCAATCTCTTCAATCTGCACACAGTGGAGGGCTGAGGAGGAAAAATAAAAAATAAAAGAAGAAGAAGATGAAGAGAAGAAAGCAATAGGGAGGCTGCCGGAGTTGCATTTCAGTGGGCTGGGAGTTGGAGTCACAGCACAAGTAGGGTCCTTCTTCCTCTTCCTTCCCCATTCTTTTCTTTCGTTTTGTTTTTCTCTTGGTTGCAGCCACCCCATGCCCCCTTCTTCTCCTTTCTGTATCGATGATACAAAGTAACAAGTGAGACTTTTTTCTACCATCATCCCATGGGTTATCCAACAGGTGTCGCCCATCTGGGTGGCTCTGAGGACTATCCACAGCCAAGTAATGCCGCCCATGGACACATCTAACTGCACGTGTCACACAACGAGGCGATCGTTGGAACTGTTGGCCCACTATGGTTGTACTACCTCGATTTTGTATCCCTGCTTACTTTTGTTCACTGTTTTCTCATTAGTACTGATGGGTTACACACACTTGTCAAAAAACAGTCATTAATATAATAGTTTCTTTACCAGAAAAAAAAAGGAACGAAAGGGCAAAAGTCTCCAACAGTCTTCCTACCATTTTTATATTTTTTTTAAGTTATGGGTTATAACATTCATATAACTTGTAAGATTTTGCCAATCAATGGACTCCATTGTGTGGCCCATTTGTAGAAAATCAAAGTTGCTCAAAATAATTGTCCTCCTCCTATATGGGTTTTGACCGAATTTCATTTTAATTGTAGATGTGATGCTATTAGATTGAAAAAATCGATCAACCGATCAATCTGACGGTGGATCAATCTCTTATTAGACTGAAAGTTGTCCAAAACCCATATAAAAGAGAGACAATTATTTTGAGCCGTTTAGACTGTGTAGATGGAGCCTACTATGAAGTATGAAGCCTACAAGAATTTTAAGATATCCTTATGCTTCTTTTAATTGTACCATATTAATAACTAATAAGGCCCACTTAAAAAGTCTAAACTACTCTAAAACACATGTAAACTATGAAATCTTTTTTTTTTTTTGTGACTTTGATAGATGACTAGATCACAAATTTATGCATATGAATAGGCTAATGATAAATGATTGTAATAATGTAACATGACAAATTCAATTATGGGCCTAACTTCAATTGGAGTGAAGTTTTTTACAAGCTAATATAAGAGGTGATAGTTCTTTTGAATGATTTGGATCTCAAGTATGGGCTACATTAATGGATTTATACATTATAAAGACAAACACAAATATTGAACTTGACATATTTAATAGTTACAGATTAAACAACGATACATTGGATGTTTTTGCGATATTTTTTGGATTAAAAAAAAAAATTCACGCTGCGACGGACCGATAACCGTGACCGATACTGATATCATATCGGTTTTTCGGCCAGGCCGATACCGCGACCGAAACCGAGATTTTAAACCATAGGTAAAACTAGAGATGTCAAGTGGGCCGTGCCGGCCCGGGCCCGCCAGTCAACGGGCCGTGGCACGGCACGGCCCGGTCAACGGCACGGCCCACTGGGCACGGCCCATGACGCGGGCCGTGCTGGGCCGAGCTTCGCAGGCCCGCTGGCTCGTTTGGCACGGCCCGCTAGGCCCACCAGGCTAGTGGGCCAGCTCCTGCGGCCCGCCAGGCACGGCCCGCCCAAAAATGCGTATTTTTTTAAAAACGTTGTCAATTTTATTTCTGAGAGAAGTATGTCATGTAAGTAATCCACACACTAAAATATAATTCACTTGAATCTCCCATTCTATCCATGCAAAGTTATACACTGGTATCCGCTAACAAACTCAAAAATCAAAATGCATTGTACATCAATAAATTTTAAAAATTGGTTGTTTTGATTAGTTTATCTTCGAAAATAATTCTTATGTGACACTGCATCTTATTGTTTTTCTATTAGTAAAAAGATGAAAGTATGATTTATTTTGAAACTGAGGAACGCGGGATAGCCCAGTGGTAAGGGTGTCTCATTTTACATGCCGGCCATGGATCATCCTTGGCCAGGTAGATAGTCTCACATGTCTTGTACCACTCACCCATACTAGGGTAAAAAAATAATATTTTGCTACCATAATTACTCCCTTCCAGGGAAAATTCTCTCCCTTCCCATATGCCAATGTGGAAACTTGCAAGTAACAAGAAATGGCCATCAGAATCTCTAAGAGCATCTCCAACGGATATGTTATTTTGGAGATGTCAAATTCCATTTAAAGACTTATGTGGCAATTTGAAGGTTTAAAATTTGACATTTCTTAAAATAGGAATTCCACCTTATGTGTCAAATTACATGAAAAGTCCCCCCTTCTTCTTCAATTCTACATTGTTAGTGTAGATTTGTCTTTATTCAATAATGTTGTTATTTTTTATAAATTATAATAACTTATTGTTTTTATTAATCAATTACGTATATTATATATTCATTTGGGTTTAATTTTATTGCATAATGATTATCATAAAAATAAAAGTTTGACCACCATGCTTAAAGTACAACACATAAGTACAAAAAAATAATAATTACAGTATCTATAGTATGAAAATATAGTTACTTTTATAAAATACCTCATGGCTAAAGTCTAACTACTTAGGTTCTCATCTCTATCTAAAGTGATTAAATTCTCATCCTAATCTAACTAGTAGTTAAAGTGGTTAAGTTTTCATCCTCATCTAACTAGTTTTAATATTGTTTGGATAAATATTTATATACAATAGTTAGTTGGTCCAGTGGTTATGTTTACTTCTTAAATCCTAATGGTAGTGAGTTCGAATCACACCTAGCACACACATTTTATTTATTTTTAAAATTATATACAGGTTACGCAGGTCGAGCCGACCCATCTCCAAGCATCAAAGAGACCAGGCCCGCCTGGCCCGCGGGCCGGCCCGGCACGGCCCGCTCCAGCCCGCCCCACTGCGGGCCGTGCCACTGGGCCGTGCCGTGCCAGGGGTTTTCCCTGGCGGGCCGTGCCGGCCAGGCCCGTGGCACGGGCGGGCTGAATTTGGGGCCGGCACGGCCCGTTTGACATGCCTAGGTAAAACTAGGGGTGGAAGAAACCGAACCGAACCGAACTCTGGACCGTAAACCGAACCGTAAAATTAAGTTCGGTTCGGTTTTCAGTTTTTAGAAAATAATTTCGGTTTAAACCGAAAAACCGAACTATATTTCATGTTTTAAATTAAATATATATATATATGTCAGTATTAGACAGACTATTACTGTAATTTACATAGACTAATAGACTATAATCTAAAGACTAAAAGAGTAAAAGACCAAATGGGAAAGGAAAAACCGAAAACCAAACGTTGAATTGAAAATTTTGGTTTAAACCGAAAAATCGAAAACCAAACCATTTAATTATTTTCGGTTCGGTTCGGTTTTACATCTTATTCGGTCCGGTTCGGTTTGTAATATTTTGACATTTCGGTTTTCGGTTTTTTTCGGTTTCGGTCTAAAACCGAACCGAAAACCGTACTTCCACCCCTAGGTAAAACCATCAAAATACACAAAATATGACCGATTTGCATAGTCTGCCGTGTCGTGCCAACGGGCCTGGGCCTGGGCACCTTGACTGCCGGCACATCCCATTTGACATCTCTATCCGGAGTCATTGATCCACTTGACTTGATGAAAACTACTGAAGTTTGAATAGAATCCCAAAATTTCTGAGTGACCATTATAGAATTGGGGAACCTCTCTCTTATAATGATTTTTTTATTGATAACCACACAAATATATTAAATGAGAGGCAAAAGAGTACAATAGCCCCAACACCTCTCTCTTATAAGGATTAGAAAGGTTAAAAATTCAATAACTTACATGTCATTCACAAGGAAATTGCTAGCATGTTCACTTGCATGATTATCGTGTTTGTTTGCATGAGGAGAGGAGTGGAGTAAAATAAAAGGGTCAAATCAAGAGAAAAAGAAAGAGGACGGGGACGGGGTTGAGAGTAAAATGACAAAAGGTTACTCCTCCCCAAGTTATAGTTTTTTGTCATTTAGTGCTATCTAAGAGTAGTTTTTTGTCATTTAATGTCTTTTACTCTTAACCCCCTCCTCTTTCTATTTCTCTTGATTTGACCCTTTTATTTTACTCCACTCCTCCCCACATGCAAACAAACATGAATTATGGAGGGCATCACATTTTATACCTATGCAACTGATTTCTCAAACAAACAAATTTTTGTTTTTTTTAAATAACTCTTCAGTGCATCTGACTTATTAAACATCTATTTTCTCTTCTTTTACTTATTTTGCTAAGTTGGGCTACTAGTGATACTTTAAACTTGGAGACCCAGGGATCAATCCTTTGGCATGTGAGTGATACTAAGGTGCCAACACCACTCAACCACAAGTGTGTTGGCCTTATTTTAGTGTTTTTTTTTTTTCACTAATGCTTTTGTATGGCCTTTTAGGGTTTGCTATCCTCTTCCTTCATGACCAATTTGATGCTTAAACCAACACTAGATGTTGGAGTGACCCAGGAAATATAAATTCTACCCTGCCTACCTCGGTATCAACTATCAAGATTCCAAGATTACAAGTCTAAATGTACTGGTTAACTTAGATGCCTGGTGGAGGGAGGTGGTTGTAGTTTTGGCGTGGATGGGTTTTGAATCCAGAAGTTCTTTTCTTTAATTAGTTCTTCTCTAAATTCAGGTGGCAAGATGGCACATGGAAAGGCCCATTTGGTTAGGCACTAATTAGTGTTTTAAGTTTTAACCCAATTACAAAATTTAAGTGTTGATTGCATCTACTTGAGAATTCACTAACATTTACCGAAGGGAAAAAACATGGAAAGGCCCATTTGGTTAGGCACTAAGGGAACTGTCATTTTTACCTTTCTTTCTTATCGTGTTAGATTACAACTTTACTAGTGATGTTGACTTACCAATCTCTTGGTGCTTGGTTTCATTTTTTTTCCCAGCATTCCTTGACTATCATGATATACCATACGAAGTTGTGGAGGTCAACCCCCTCAGCAAAAAGGAAATCAAGTGGTCTGATTATAAGAAGGTCCCGATACTGACAGTCGAGGGTGAACAGCTGGTCGATTCATCAGGTTTCATAATCAAAATTTTCTAAAATAAAAACTGGATGCATTAATGTAATTTCTTTTTAATATAATTATGGATGAGCTTTTGTTAAATAATTGTCGTTTTCTAATTTATGTTGTTTCTTTTTGCTAAAAAATATAATCATGTGCTTACTGCAGAAATAATTGAAAAGCTGAGCCGCAGGGTCCATCCTGAGGAGCCGGTTTTTGCTGATGATGAAGAGAAGAAGTGGCGTAGGTAAAATTTCCTTGTAACATTTTTTATTCTCTTTCCATTCCTTTTTTTTCTTTTTCATGGTTGCACTTTTAAGAAGAATTTCTCTATTCACCATTCAGTGCAGGGTCTTAATGTGAAGTTGCAGTTTAGTACATAGCATAGACGAGTCATGAGTGACTCCTTTTCATTTCAACTTTCGAAATTAGTTGATCTTATGACCTGAGTCCTTTTAATATAGGCTTCCCTTATTGCCTTGTTTGCAATGCACATGGCTAGGTAACTTCCATTCACGGAGAGCTAGATCGTTGCAAGCACAGGATACTGACACAAATAACTAGAAGAATCTAGGTAGAACTGACATGCTAGGTTGTCTGGCAATGTATTTAGCATATATTGGTTTGAATCCACAATGTCAAAGAGGGCAGTTCCAATCACCGTAGCACAATTTGTCCAAAACAACCCAAAAGATTGCAAATTCACAGCAAAAGAGAAGGAAAAGCAACTCAAATAACATTTAGATATCCCTTACCTGGGATTCACACACCCTAATGAAGATACAAAAAAGCACAATAAGGGGTGTGATGTCCAGCTCTATTTTTTGAAAAATCCACCAAAAGTTGTTTCTCTCTTCATTAAATTGGTGTTTATATGATGAAGATAAAGAGATCCTCTTATCTTAACCACAAATTACTATGGAAGACTTAGTCCAAGCCTTCTAAAATTGATAAGGGGTTGTTTGCATTTTACCCATTGGATAGGAAAATGGGTTTTACATATGTATATGCTACATATGCAAATGTTATATATGCAAATTTTATACTTGTGAAACACTTCACCATGTTTGTCAAAATCACCATTTTCACATGAGTACATCCAATTGTTTTAGATGTGTTTGGATGTTTTTTCACATATTTCTCAAACTCCATGAAGATTTAAGAAATGAAACTAAATGTCTCAATGCTTATCATTATCCTGAGAATATTGAATGGTTTGGATTATGAATTGGAGCTTAGAGGCCCACAAAGTGCAGACAATTAGATCTAAAAAGTTGAGATTTTTTGCATGTTTTCACAAATTACTTAAATTTTATAAATATTTAAGAGAATCAGCTTTGAGGTGTTGGGGTTTATTAGTTCAATAAACAAATTGAACGGTTGTGGCTCATGATAGACTGGAATGGAGAAACAGTATTCATGTAGCCAACCCCAACATAGTTGGGACAAGGCTTTGATGATAATGATGGAACAAAATTGAAGGGTTTGGATTACAAATAGGGGCCCACAGGAATGAAAAAAATAATAAAAGTGGTTGATGGGATTTGATCCCGTGAGCAATTGCATAACCAAATTGCAAACAAAATGTGTGAAGTGTGTAGTGGGGCCTTTTTGCAAGTGGGGAGATGTGAAAGAGTTTCACACCTATTTAGGTGTGAAAATGGCCTTATTTACACACCATTTTCACACTTCATTATGCATTGCCGTCACATGCATAAATGAGTGCAAACAATGGTGGTGATGTATGATCATTATGCATGTCTATCATGTACATATGTAAATGAGTGCAAACAAACTACTCCTAAAGTTTTTCGAAGAGGAAACTAATTGAAGGAATGAGATCTTTCTGAAAGATGGAATCATATAAGAGAAAAAGTAGGAAAGAAGTAAAGAGATCTTAGAAGGAAGGACAAAAAAATACATAGATAGATTTTAGAAAGTAGACAAGAATTTTTATTTTTTTAATTTCTGAATGATAAAAGTAGCAAAAAAGGAAGAGGGCTGTGTCATATAGGTTAACAACCAGTGTAAATTTTTTTATCATAACTCCAACATGATTTGCAACATGATAGAAGTAGGAAAAGAATAAAGAGAGATCTTTTTAAGGGAGAAAAGTAGATAAGAGAAAGAGAAAGTAGAAAAGAATAAAAGAGGGATCTTTTAAAGATACTAAAGAAAGACCGAAATTCCCTAAATTGGTTACTAAACTACATCTTATCATAAATGAGTTCAAAGTTAAAACATTTTCAAATGAAGTTGGAATCGTACAAACTAGGGCTTGTGCAAACGCTAACTCAATAAGCCATCTAATGGACGAATTTCATGTAGTTCATTACCTCATCTGGTGCATGAAATATATGATCATATTGAAAACATGAAAATATAGCATGGTTGGGTCCTGCTGTGGTTCTGGTGGATTGGGCTCACTTTTGTTCTTCCATCTTTTTGGGCTGCATGATGTGATTTCAAAGAATTTAGCCCTAGGATTGAGTGGAGAAGTAAACTTATAACGCCTACATTGGATAGATGGGAAAAAGCTTTGATTATTATTATTATTATTAGTATGATGATGATGATGGTGATGACGACCTCAATTATGTATCCCATTCCCATCACATTCTTATTTTGGCTTTGTCCTTAACTTTGTTGAATTGTGCTCAGTTGCTGACACTTGCTTATGCATTAGTAGAATTTTAAGCTCCCAATCACCATCATCATCAAAGCCTTGTCCCAACTATTTCGGAAGTGAAGCTCCCAATAAGTGATATTTTACTAGTTTGATTGCGATTGTGATGATTTGGGTTCAAATAATATTGAGATATTTTGAAAATAGGAAAAGTTATTTCTATGTATCCTTCCCATCTTAGTCATATATACTTTCCTCGTAGTAAAAAGGTGGATTTATAACGCATCATGTCATTATGCAGGTGGGTTGACGATCACTTGGTGCATGTCTTATCACCAAACATATACCGGAGTGCTTCTGAGGCTCTTGAGTCCTTTGACTATATCACAAGCAATGGTAAGATATTCTAGCAGTCATATTTCAGAACTACCAGTCAAGTATTCAATGTTGGAACATCTTATTAATAGTCTACAATACATTGTGTGTGTTAAACTTAAATGTATTATGTTCTGTGTCCTCCTGCTGCTGTTAGTTATATGGTTTGTTGAGGGACAAGACATCTAAAGAGGCTTTTTGTTTTTGTTTTTTTTTCCTAAGGAGCAGCTTCTTAGAAGCTATGTTATTTACTTAAGTGGCACCAACGACGTGGATGAACTTTTATTGAAAGCCATCTCAGGCTAGAGATACAACTCATCCATCTAACACCACCTCTAGCTCATCTTCTAAGAAGTAAAAAGATCTTCAGGAATTTGTTGGTTGCCTCTTGACTTTCATCTTCCAGAATGTAGCTTCTTGACAACGCCCAATGGGCCTTTATGAATCTTTCCAATATCTAGAAAAAATCACTTCTGTAGTTGAGTGAAGGAATTTTGAATAGAATATAGGACCATTTTTCTCTCTTTCACCAATCTTCTTTTGATTGTGGCCTTCGTTGCCAAACCTCTGTGACGTGTGTAGGTCTACACAAAGGAGTAAATATACAAGACTATATACATTGGCATAGTGACTGTAGTAATTTGCACCCATGGAAAGGAGGAAGAATTAGAAAAAAACTGTGACCTCCTCCCATCCAAAGCCAAGAAGAATACTAGAACTTTAGGTGGGTGGATACTAGAACTTTAAGAGATTACATATTTGTTCAGCCTAGTAGTTTGTGGTAAAATTACCAAGTGCAGTGTACAAATATAGATCTTCAGCTCCCTTATTATCTGATTAGAAGCCTATTCATTTTCCATGTGTTCTTCTAATTAATTAATTTATCCTTTTTAGTTCTTTTGTACTTAGCCAAGAAGGAATTGTGGGACTCCAGCCAGCTCTAGTGGAAGAGAAACCCCAACCATTATGAAGAAATCAAGCCCCCGCAGTAAGGAATGCGCGGGTCGGGGTGGTTGGGGGGGGGGGTGTTCTTTCCATCGAGCCCATTTTTCCTTTCATTGTCCTCTCTTCCCACCTTCACTTTACTTCATTCATTAACTTCATCTTTTTATAACATTAAAAAGTATTCAGTGCCCAACTACTCTTTAATTCATTTAAAATGGTATTTATTGCTCAACTTTCTTGCTTCGCTTACTGGAGTTATTTACCCATTTCACTTGATTATTTAAAATCGAGAAGGAGACTTTAGTATGCATATTTCCATTTATTGTCCATAACCGTTCTTGTTAACTGTTTTTTTTTTTTTTTATCAACCCTAGACAACAAACAAGGAAAGAAAAGGAGAGATAATAAAAGGGAAGTATGCCTCTTACTAGGGGTGCACATCGGGTCGGGTTTCGGGTTATCGGGCTGGGTCTGACCCGACCCGGTATTTTTTAAGACCTCTGACCCGGTCCGATAACCCTGTTAAATTAAACCGGGTTCGGGTTTCGGGTAACCCGGTAACCCAGTAAGACCTCCTGACCCAGTCATTTAATCACTTCCATTCTTCCAAGTAGGCCGAGTATGAGCTGATCAACGGCCAGATGGGAGTCTCCGCGCGATTTCTGATAGGATTGGGCGCGGCGGATGACCTTAATGAGGGAGGTGCTTGCAGGGACTTCATTTGGGGCGGGGCTCAGGGAGGGGATTTTCTTGAGTGCTTGTTTGAGGACGTGTTCGAAGGAGTTGGAGGGCTCTTCTCCGCCTCCTGCACTGGAGACTGCTAGCCGGAAAATGCCGTTTGGGTTGGAGATGAGGGCAAGGGCGAGGTGGACTGGGGTGATTTGGGCATGGCCTGAGTTGAAGATAGAAGATCGACAATAGAAACCCTATTTTGGAAAATGCTTCATTTGTTTTGTGGGTGAACTTTTCAGGATTCATGGCTAGCTATCTAAAATCTGGGTTGTGTTTTTGGTTCAATTGAAATGTAGAGAATGAAAAGAAAAGATGGGAATCGATGGGAATTTGTAACACATTGGTTGGTGTTTGTTGGTGGTGTTGTGAAAGTGAGAGTGGTTTTGTGAGATGGGAAGAGGAGGGGAGATGATTCGACATGTTTCTGGAAGCAGGGGATGGACGGTGGGTACTGCAGGCGACGGAGGAACGAGGAGCTCGACTGCTCGAGAAGGAGCTGCAGAGAGAAGAAAAGGCGCAGAGGCAGCACCAAAGCAGAGGAGAAAGCACCCTAATTTATAACTTAGTTTTCATTTTTCAAACCCGATAACTTATTAAATTCAAACCCGGAACCTGGACCTGTTAAGAAAGGTCCGGGCCGGGTTTGACCCGACCCGATAAATTCTTTATCGGGTTGACCCGATAAGGTCCGGGTCGGACCGGGTTTCAAGACCCGATGTGCACCCCTACCACTTACATTGGGTTAAAAGTCAGTGAGATAATAGGTGGAGGTGGAAGAAAACAGGGGAAAAAGCTTGAAGGAACCGATCTTCAAAGCATGAAATCACCAAAAAGGGCATTTGCAGATGAATAAGGGAATAAGCATTTGCAGAGTGCTCAGCATAAAAAAAGAGAGGGAAACAAGTTGCTTTTACCACACGATACGGGAAAAGGCATTTGCAGATTGCTCAGAGCATAAAAAGGCAGGGAAACAAGTTTCTTTTTGTACAGGACACGACTGGTGAGTGCGCCACTTGGTAATGGAGACTCGTGACCAAAGGGCAATTCAGGGACTCACACACACAAAAAAAAAGAAAAAAGAAAAGAAAAGAGGGTGAGTTTGTTTGACAAGCCCCCTTTCGGTAGTAAGTCCATGTAAGGTAGACTTTGGAGCTTTCAGAGTATTTGAGGATTTTTTTCGTAAATGTCCCTTAATTCAACCAATGGCATTATATTATGAAAATAAATAAGAGTTTTTTTACAAAAGGCCCTTGTATTTTCTGACAACCTCAGAAAGGCTCCGTATTTTGCGTTTTTACTAAACCCACTGGTCTGACCTGGAGATGAATAATAGTTTGTTTTTATGGGCAAATGACAAAAATACCCTTGTTTAAGCTAAGAAAATCTCACTGACTCAAGTTTGTCGGGGCCCACCTGGATTCATGATGATTGAAGGAGTCATGGTGATGGAAAATCTTGGTTGTAGATTAAGAAAATATGCAATATTAAGCTGATCAAATGATCACAATCCTTAGTTTTAAGTCCTCAAATTTTAATGGTTGTACATTGTGTAAGCTACTTGTGATAAAATCCAGTGGCGAATAATGTCAAATAATGTGAAATGAGATCGGTTCCAATTGAAGGGTCCTGGTGTGTGTTAATGGGTTGTGGATTGATCAATGGCGGACCTCCTCTATGAAAGCTCAAAAAGGAGTGTTTATGAAAAGGGGTGCTACAGTAAAATCATCATTCGAGACACTTGAGTTTTTCTCAAGAATAAATGGGTCAAAATAAAAAGTTGTAGAGCATAGTATCTGTTTTAATAGTTTGACTTTAGTCAAGGGAGGTTTTAGTGAAAACACAAAATATAAGGGCCTCTTTGAGGTTATGTGAAAATGAAAGGGCCTTTGTAAAAGATTTCTGTAAATAAAGAGGGCAGGGCAGTTTGATCCAGCAGCTGCAACAAAGTAAGTGGGCCACATGTGGGACCCATGAAATTCTGATTTTTATATTATTAGTAGTTTTGATTTTAGGAAAGATTGTAATTAGGATTAGTTTCTAACTTAGATAGGATTCTTATTTTGTCTCCTAGTTTAATTAGGATTGCTTTCCTAGTCCTTAAGACTCTTTTATTATAAATAAAGCATTGTAGAGATCAATGATCTCATATTTGGAGATTAATAGAATTCCCTGTGTGGGTTTAATCGTTGGAGAGTGTCTTCATCGTGTGATTGTTCCCTCAGAACCCTAATTGTGCCCCGGCACTTGTGATCCTAACCCTAGGATTGCATCACAATCTGTGCAAATTATTTCCACTGCCAAAAAGAGGAGTATAAAGAGTTACAAGGTTACCTTAAAATAATCCAGCTAAACCATCAAGATGCAAGACCTTGCCCCTAGAACTTGCTAAAAAAAAACCTGAAAGAAATTTAGAAACACCTCTAATCAAGCCCTAAATGGGCTTCAGTATGAGTGACATGCCAAGGATGTGTAGAGCACCCAGAAAACCACTCCTCTTCCTTCAATGAGCCAATCACAAAGAGAATGTCCCTTTTAGAAAACCTAACAAGAGAACACTCTTCTCGAAGTGTTGTAGAGAAGAACCTAGAGAAAACCTTTTAAAAAAAATTGACCTTTCATATCTTCTTAAGTGGGTTTAAACAATGTACATGAAATGGTACCAAATTACAAGAATGCTGCCGGCTTCAAGCCTGCAATAAGGTGATATTTCCATCATTGTGCAATGATCTCCTCCTTGATTGTAAAATCTACGTTCTTCAAACAAAGAGAAGCAAAACTCCATTCCAATTCTTCAACTGAAATCATCTTTGTCAACATATTTGCAACATTTTCCTTGGTTCCTGCTTAATCTATACTTCAAATCACCTTCTTCAATGACTCGGCTAATATAGCGATAGTTGCCCAACGTGCTTTGACCTTATGTGAACAGAATTCTTTGCAAGACTAATGGCATCCATGTTACAAATAACTTTATGGGTTTGTAGTCAATACCCATTTCATCAAACCTTGAAGCCAAACCACCCCCTCGCAATCCTTTGTTACTGCCATGTACTCTGCTTCTATATTAGATAAAGCAACAACTAGTTAAACTTTGACATCCAACTCATAGGATCATTGGCATATATTGAAAACATAAACCGAGACCAACCTTCTTTATGATGATCGCAACCATAGCTCGCATTAACAAGTACGTGCATAGATTCTTTACCCCTGCTAAATGTGATGGAGTTGATCACGAGTGCCTCTCAAATAAAGAAGAACCCATCGTGTCACTTCCCAGTGAGCTCTTCCCAGCTTAGACATACACTGGCTCAAAAACCCATCATATGTTCAACATCTAGCCTAGTGCATACCATAGCAAACATCAAGGTTTCAATGCAACTTGCTTGTGGAACTCTTGCCATGAAATTCTTTTCATCTTTCCTTTTTGGACAATCTTCAGAAGACAACTGGATACGCGGAGCGAAAGGAGTTTTTATCGGTTTTTCCTCGCTTATATGAAACCCTTATAGTGCCTTCCTCGCAAAGCTTCTTTGCAAAAGTGACAGGGTTCCATTTCTCCCATCTCTTTGAATTTTTATTCCAAGAATTTACTTAGCAGGACGAAGATCCTTCATTTCAAATCTTTCACTAAAATATCTTGAGTTCATCTATCACAACCTTTAAAACTAGAAGCATGTCATCCACAAATAAGTTTAAGAAAACAAAATGTTTATCATCAAAGAATTTCATGTAAACACAACAATCATACTTCTTTCATATCCAAGACTGTAATGCTTGGTTTAGGCTATTAAGTGAAATATTCATCGGTTTCTCCCCTAAAACTTTTAGAACAAACCCTTGCAGTTGCTGGATATATAATTCTTCTTCAAGGTCTCCATGCAGGAACCCCATCTTAATATCCATTTGCTGAATCTGTAAATCAAACACTGCAACAAGACTAAGCACGGATTGGACTGTAACTATTTTTACTATTGAGCAAATATTTCAAGGGAAATCAATCCCTTCTTTCAAAGCCCTTGGCCACTGGCCTTGCCCAATGATGTTCAACTTTGTCATTGGCCCTTTGTGTTTATCAACTCATTTGCATCCAGTTGCTTTTCGACCTTTAGGCAATTCCACCACATCCCATCTTATTCTTTGGAATAGCATGCATTCCTTATTGCCATTTTCCAATTACTTGCATCATTCCCTTCAATGACTTCCCTGAATAAATTTGGTTTTTCAGTCATGGCTGTTAAAGCTCTAAGACTTTCTTGATCTGCATAATCCTCAGATCTTTCTGGTGGATAATTTACCCTTGTAGACTGCCTTTGCATTTGATGCTATAGCTTCTTCAATTTCAACTGCTTGATCATTTTATTTTTCTGGTTCAAGATCGTCATCACCAAAATCAATGGGAACATTTTCTAGAAACACCTTCAACTACTCCTTAATCATTGTTTCCATTCATTCCTTTTAACAACAAAGAAAATTCATTAAAGTGCACATCATGACTAGTTATGAACTTCTTGGTATTTGAATCCCACGTGTTACTCTTTCACCTTTTTTTCCCATATCCAAAAAAAGTGCATTTCTTTGATTTGGTTCTAATTTGTTTCTTTGACAGCTAGGAATTAAAGCATATGCATCATAACCAATATAATTTTGGATTTGAACAAGAATAAAAATAGCTGTTGCAGCTAGCAGTAGCGGTGATACGTAGCGGTGTGAATCAAAAAAGTTGTCAAATGTTCTTGAAAAAATATCCAAAAAATCCAAAATATTGAAAAAATGTTAGAATTTGATACTTCTTTTTCTCTATAATAGCTAAGATAGAGGGGTGTAGCGGTCCCTTCAATGCATAGAAATTCTGAATTGCTGAATGATTATTAAAAAAACAATATTGAACTAATTTTTTTCATGTATTCATGTTGGTTAGCCATACTATATAACTATCATGCATTTCTAGATTCATAATTCAAATAAGCAATTAAGTACAGCTGTATATAACAATTAGTAACTATCATGCTCAAATAAAGTTTAAAGTTCAAACCAAATAACAAATTACCTTCATAAAAAAAAAAAACAATGTGTTTTTGTTGAGTGTAGAGAAAAGAATACCTCTGCCAAAGGGGGTGTCTAATAGGATGTATACCTAGAGAAGAACCCTTGAGAAGAACTCTCTGTATCGACTGTAATTCAGCGAGATCATGTGTTTTTTGGTGTTCTTTTAAGCATAAAAAGGTAAAAGAGTTGTGTAGAAATGTTATTTGGAGAAAAGAAGAAAAGAAATAAGTCTTATTATACACTTTATTTTATTTTGAAAAGTAGGAATCTGTCTCAATCTGTAGCCCGTCTGCTACGTATGTGAGCAGCGCTAAATCCCATTTAGCGTAGCGGTCTTCACTGCTACGCCCAATGTAGTGTAGTGGCCGCTATTCCGATCCATGGATCTGAATAATCACAAGGGGACCAGTGCCATACCTGATTGGGAGTCTTCCTTTCTAATTCCATGGATGGAAAATGGTTCACAAGATAGCATTCTGTTGAAACATCCTCGGCCAACAACTCTTCCTCCAATCCAGCATTGCGTAATATGCATCAAGCTCCATCAATGTCGAGTTCAGGCGTTCCGAAACACCATTTTGTTGAGGAGTGTACACTGTAGTGTAATGTTGAACTATTCCTTGAAATTTGCAGTCTCTCGAAGTGTATTCTGCCCCATTATCTGATGTCTCAAGAGTTTGATGCGTCTACCTGTGGTTTTCTCCAAATCAGCCTTCAAATGCGTGGTGACCTTCAAAGGTAGGCTATGATGTTCCGACCTTTGGATTTGAGAATGACAACCCAAACATTCCTTTGAGAAATCATCAACGACGGAAAATATGAGGCAACCCATAGTTACCTAGATCACAATTTGATTAATATGCATCCGAGTTTGCAATTCGTAATTTGAGACTTAGGTTTGAGCAGGAAGTTCGACAGAGTAGGTTAATTGATTCACTTTTTAATTCATTAGATTCGAAGTTTGAGTTCGCGAAGTTAGATGAACTAATTCGTTTGTGTCCATGCTTTTAAGTGCATCACTAAGGCCCACATATAAATCCCAAACCACTCGGAATCATTGTTCTTTACATTGACACTAGGAGGAATTTTTCCTCATTGGAGTTGGGCCCACAGTAAGATTAATTACATCTAAAACATGGTTACAATAAAAAGCACGAGTAAAATTCCATGATTTACTGATGATCAATCATAAGGTGGGGCTAACTTAGATTAGAGTTAGATATGGATTAACACATACATAGAGCACACTGCTTTTGAGTGGCTGTTTTTTTAGGTTGTCACCATTTAGAGGACTATGAGAGAGTAGTTCGATAATAGTTCGTGGATATTATTGTGAATAGTTCGAAAAGAACTATTTGCACTTTTGAACAACCTAGGTAAGTATGAGTCACCCCATAAGATGCAGCTGGCATTGGACCTCATATACATGTGAATGCAATCAAGAATGCCTTTGCTTGTACGGCTACCAGCATTGAAACTCCACCTACTATGCTTTCCATTGACAGATTGCTCACAAAATTGCATTTCTGAAAAACTGATATTTGGATTAAGCTTCTTTTTCAGCAAAATTTCCATACCTTTTTCTACCCTAGGAGCGAGATAATGATGACTGTTATTTCAGCTTATGAGCCACAATGGTGATAATGTTTTGGTTTTAGATAAGTAAATTGCAGTGGTAGAATATGATAGATTTCTTTGTTCTTATATCGTTGTTAGGGTTTTTCAGATGTAGATAGAACCTTAAAATGCAATATAATGGTGGAAAAAATGGAGTTTTAGTTCAGACCATCACTCTCAGTCAGTACTCTTTAGTGGTCGCAATCTAAACTGTTATATAAGTCTGTTTTCTTTTTTTGTTCTTTTTGAAACAATGGTTTCTTCTGAAAGTTGCTACAAGGTTTTATATCTGTATGGATAACTGCTGGTCTTAGTTAAACTAGCTGGTTAGCGTTTCATCTGCATGAATATTTAGTCAATATATTGCTTAATTTCTTACATGGAACTCTTGATAAGTGCAGGCAATTTCAGCTTTACAGAGAAGCTGACAGTTAAATATGCTGGGGCAGCGGCAATGTATTTCGTATCCAAGAAACTGAAGAAGAAACATAACATAACTGATGAACGTGCAGCTTTATATGAAGCCGCAGAGACATGGGTTGAAGCTCTCCACGGCAGGAATTTTCTTGGTATGGTCATGTCATTGTAGTTTATCCATGAAGTATGAGATCTTCCAATCTCCTTTGGTTGAAAATAGCATATATATTTTTCGTTCCATATCTACAGGGGGTTCTAAGCCTAATTTAGCAGACCTTGCGGTCTTTGGCGTCCTAAGGCCAATCAGATACTTGAGGTCTGGTAGAGATATGGTGGACAACACACGCATTGGCGAGTGGTACACGCGAATGGAAACAGCAGTTGGAGAGTCTTCAAGAATCAATGCTTAAAAAAGGCAAGGCAAGCAAGCTGATGCATTCTCTCTTAAATCAGGGATTTGATTTTTACATCAAGGGGAACAAAATATAGAAACACAGTGTGGTAGTGCTGAGCAATTTTTTGACAATAAATTTTGCGTTTTTAGTTACAGTTTGAAATTTGAACTGTCACAGGACCGGAGAAACACAAGACGATATCACCAAATATTATTTTACAAGGTCCTATATGGAAGAGGAAATTTTACATGATTAGTATCATGTACTAATGTTATGTAAGGTGACACTAGTTTTCAACAAAATAAAGTTAAGAAAAACTTTGGAAGATGCTGAAAAAAGAAAAAAAGTTGGAAAGTCAATAATGGTTTTGATAGTGTAACAAATCTTTATAAGAGGGAAATGTTCGGCAAGCTTTACACTCACTGATGCCCCCACAGATTTGTAAGATTTTACATTATTGAAAGGACTAAGTCTGAACTTTGCTAGGCCTATTTGCATGGCCAAACTTTCAGACTGCACATAAGAGAATTAAGGGATTCATCTATGATACTAGGTCAACCCGCTGATGGATGAGTGGCAAGGCATCTCGGTTTCCACATGTCCTTTTGTTGCTTTGTTGGTCGGGAGCTAGTTCCCGGTTGTTGCTTTGTTGGTCATGAAATTGAGTCCAGATATCCTGTGTCGTTGAGACATCCTATCAACATTTGCTAGCTGTGTAAAATATCTTTTTTTCTTTTATCATTCCAAGAAAGCAATTGAGAGAGTGCATTAGCTGACATGAGATTTTATACTACTAGCGAATGTTGATAGGATGAAATAGTATCTCTCTGTTTCAATGAAATAGGGGATCCGGACTCTAAGAAACTGTGTGGCTTGTGTGGGTACATGAGTTGAGTATTTACCCAAAAAGAAATCTATGAAACTACAACAACCAGGTAGGTGAGTTACCCATGGATTGACCGTTTCCTAAATCAAGGCTGTTAGACTGGACTATTCTTGGTTTTTTTTTTTGGTACCTCGGCCAAGGGGGGCTGGGACCCAAGAGAGAGCCTGCATATACACGGAAAGGTAGCCCGCACAAGCTGGTAGAAAACCCACACAAGTGGGAAAGGAGCCCAGTGACATACTTGGGGTTCAAATCTCGGGCAGCCATATAAGAACTGACGCTCCTTACCACTCGGGTAAGGAGCCGTTCTTGGACTATTCTTGGTGTTGAAGAAGAGGTTTTGACTTTTGCATGCATGGTTTGTTCACTTGTGTCCTGAGCCTTGTCCATTATGTTGGAGTTGGCTACATGAATTTTGTTTTTCTATTTTGATTTATTCCGAGTAAAATTCTCAAATAAGTTACACGCCTTTAAATTTATTTTTAATACCTTTGGCCATATTTTCTTTGGCCTACCCCTTTTCTTTGGTGGGCCATCAACTTGAATGACTAAACTTTTCTTCACTGGCACCATTGTCGGCTTGCGTCCCCTATTGATGCTCCCCCTAAATACTCTTAGAAGTGATTATTTTTAATTTTATATTTTTCAGTTTTACTACACATCCACCTCAACATTCTCATCAATGCTACATCTATTTTGTGCATATGTTGTTTTTTTATTGGCTAACATTCTGCTTCATAAGTCATAGTTGGTCCAATAGTTGTCCTTTAAAATATTTCCTTCAATCTTGTTGGCATGCGCCGATTACAAAGCACTTCAGAAGCAAGTCTCCACTTCAACCAACTCACTTTATCATGTGTTTGACATCTTCATCAATTTCTTCATCCTTATTAATTATTGAGTGAAGGTAATGTAATGAGAATTCTTTGTAGTATCTTTCAGCATTCAATTCTCACATCAGTTTAAACTCTTTGTATATGCCAACTGAAGTTGCAATCTATCTATTTTGTCTTTTTACGACTTACTGTAAAACCTTTGGATTCTAAAACTTTCTGTCATCTCTCAAGTTTGGCAGTAACACCATCTCTTGATTCACTATCCAACACTATATCATCTGCAAACCACATATACAAAGGTAATTCCTTTTGAAATGAGCATTTAACTCATCCATAATCAGTGCAAAGAGATAAGGACTTAGGATAAAAGTCCAAACGTACAAACCTGAAAAAAGAAATTCTCTCCACATTACAGTAGAATTGTGAGACTTCCAAATTCTAGACCAGAAATCAAGGATGGCTCTTTTTTAGGGTTTTTTTTGTTGGGTTGTGGGGTGTGGGGATTTACTTTTTACGGTATTATTGGTAGCATTGCTAGCAACGTCCCAACGCTTCAGGCTCTCCACATCCCCAATATCTTCAATATATCAGTAACAAATTTTGTGCAAATTGGCTGTTCTGGCCCTCACTTTGAGGGCTTTGGGTGGTCCTGGTTTGATATTTTGGCCTGAACCGCTGATCACATTTGGTGGTCCTGGAAAAAGTGTTGGAAAAGCTATTTTTGATGGGTGCAACTCAAAAGTAGGGATGGATGGGATTGGGTTCGGTTGGGATCTAGTGAGATTTATACCCATTTCTCTTTGGTTGGATCTTTGGGGTAATCAAGCAGGGTCCACTAACATCGTTTTGGGATGGATATAATGGTCCATACCTAGTCTTCTGTTCCCCTCGCCATGTCACATACAACACTGAGAGAGAGAGAAGAGTTTTGTCATTGTGTGATAGTGTCCGTTTTAAAATATCAATGAAAATTGTGATAATATTAGAAAAAAAGGATGGTAAAGTTGGTAAAACTTTTATAGAGAATTTTGTGTCCGTCATTAATTTACTTTTTTTTATTAATCACCTAATTAATTAATTAATTAATTTATTTATTTATTTATTGTGATGGTTTCATGTAATATTTGTTGAAAGAGGTTCTTCCCCTTAGGGTGGCTCCAGCATAGCACTTACAGCGGACTTGGAATGGCGGGGATTCAAAATCCAGCATAAAACTCTTGTTGAAAATCCGAAATATCCCTATTTCTTACTTGAAGATAGTCACTCTTCATGTGTTAAAAGCACACATATATTGCTTTTCCATTCATGTATGGATTTATTTTCTCATCTTTCTCATTATAATGTGATGTAATTGTAAGTAAACAGCCACCGATTGCTTTTTTTTTTTTTTTTATAACTAGAGATCATGGTAAAGGCTTCAAAAGCTCTTACCAACCGCTTTTATTCATTTCTTTATTTTTTTCAATCTCAACATCTTATGCATGTTAAATGGAATTATGTTGGTCACCTCCCTTAGTTTTACCCGTGCTTGTGGATATAAGGGTTTGCATGTGCCCTTAGGCATTAGTTCTCGGCTGTTTAGAATTGAGTGTCTCTCGGACTCATGGCCAAAGACTCCTACCATGGATTATAAAAAAGAAAAAGGGAAAAAACGGAATTATGTTAAATTGCCACTATGGAATGGGACCTAACAAGTGGTGCCGTGTAGCACACACTCTTATGGGCCCCATTGTTGTTGTCTTATGCAAGTGGTGGGAGACACTTAGGGCCATCCAATTCTGTGACCTGAATATCTCATGGGCTTGTTACTATCTGAAATTGTGAGTAATGAATGCAGGCAGTTGGTTATATAGTCATGGAAAAGGAGTCCTGATGTGTGTAATGTAGGATCTTACATCTCATTGAGCTACCACTTATCCCAAAACTAATAAAATCCTACATGCAGTAATGAGATGAGGTGTAGCTGGGCTCCCCTTTCTCATTCTACAATATTGTAGGGTTTGAATGGTGGCTTATTTCTTGTGTTGAGCATGCTCCTTTCTTGCAATAATGCAGGCTATCATCTAAAAGGGGTTCCAGTTATAATAAAACACACACACACACACACAAAGCATTCAGTAATGTGTGGATGATGATTCATTTGAAAAACTGACATCAATGCACAAGTATTATTCTGATAAACACTCATCTCCTTGAACTAAGTTCATAGATGTATCAGTACTGAAGGTTTATGGTACGAGATCTCTAAATTGGTCCACTCAATAAATCAGCCCACTAGTGTGCAAAAAATAATAATCTACGCAGCGGAAATAAAACCACAAGCACATACCACAAGGACACCAAATATAAGGTGAAAAACCCTAACCGGGTAAAAAACCACCGATCCGAACTGGATCAAATCAAATACTATGAATCTCGCAATTATAAGAAACTCAGATTTCCTCCCCAGATATCTCCTATCTAAAGATTAAAGTTACCTTGTGTCTCTTCACGCTTCAATGACTTCACACCGTTGATTGCAACAAATTCAATCCAGCGAAATCTTCTATGTAAGAAGATGATCTTCTACAAGGGATGCAGAAGAACCTGGCTCTCTAGAGTACTTGGCATCACAACTCTTCAATAAATCTTTAGAAGATATTTCTCTCAATTAGATCACTAATTCAGAACTTGAGAGATAATCTGTGTTTCTTTGGGTTGTGAGAAACACACAATTTATAGCCCCTAATTCGTACAAGAGACTACTAAGAATAATCCACTTAGAATAAAAGGTTTTCTCAAACTTCCACTCAGAGTCTGGATCCAACTGGGCTCTGTGCACCACCCTTGCTATAGCGAGGTGCCCCTTTGCCTCTTCAATGACTTCTTGAGTCTTGATAAGACAGGACTGCCGGACAAGTTTTCTGCAGCCCACTAACATGACTTTTGTCTACTATAACCCTTTTGTACCTAACAAGTATTATCAGTTTAGTATAATCAGCATTTTGTCACCTATCCTCTTGTGAACGGTGTGTGATTTTCAATCTATGCTATCAAAAGTGGGATCCCTATGAATGAAACATGCTAACCGAATTGCCACACAGCTAGTGGATGAAAATGATTTGGGGTTTTACCTGAATGGTAACAACCTTTAGCCATGGATAACTCTACATTGTGATGAAAGTTGAGTCATTTCCTACTCATTCTCGGTATTGATTTTACCTCATGAGAAATTACCAAGATGCCCAAAAATATGCAGATTTAGTAATTTTTTTATTTTGCGATATCGTATAATGTGGCTCTTTTTTTACTCCAAGCCAACGTCTTTTTCTCCATTTTCACTTATTGTAACTTCTCTGTCCCATCGTTTAGCATGTGAAACTAAACACCTAAAGTTTTATTTTTTTTTGGTAAATAAGATGAATGGTTCATATCATGAATTTTAGATCCCTCCCTCTCCCAACGCCCACCTCCGCCCTCTCCCTCTCCTTTTCCCCGTCTCTCCCTCTCTCTCTCTCTCTCTCTCTCTCTCCTGTTCGGCCACTCAGGACCGAACAAATGAGTATATTATTCGACCCCTGGATGGCCGAAGGATGTAAGGTTTTCAACCCTTCAACCCTTCACGCTTGAAGAGTCCATTCTAGGAATTACACATCATACAAATTCCGATTTTATCCGTTACTCAATAAATTAGCCAACACTCATAAATCCTTACCATCACCATCACTATAAATTATTTAGGGGGCATTATGTTTAATGTTTTTGGTCACTAATACTGTTGGTCCCGTTCATGTCAATCTGAATTATGCCTTCCTTCCTTTTCATGAAAACGAGATGACAGACGTGGGGACGATTTTGTATGGTGTCAGATCATCAAATGTGCGTCATGCGTAGCCTTTTCTTTTTAACTTACATGAATTCTCTGTTTTTACTTGGAACTCGTTCGAAAATCAAGTACATGACCGATCGATCGATCGATCGATCGATCTCATACTAATTGGTGCAGTTATGACCGGGAATGCGATGTGCATTCTGAAAGTTTTCAAAGTAATTAGGGGGTGATATTTCATCTTGAGGATGGACCCGAATTCTCTTGCCACTGCATACTGAGAGGCTAAAGGCCCATTTGGCACTTTATTAGTTTTTTAAAATTTAAATAAAGCTTTCATTTTTCAAATAAAGTATCACATCAAAAGTATATATATATATATTTTAAATTTTCATATTCTTCTTATAAAAAAAATAAAAAAGCAACCTCATTTCTCTACTAAAAGATAAAATATCTTCACTTTTTTTATATAAAAAGTCAAAAAGATTTCATACCACAATCAATTGTTTGGAAAGTACCCGTATTGATTTACATGTAAATAAGGGTTCATGCATTCTCCCCATGCTAGCAACTTGTTTGTTTATAGGATATCTAAGAATTTGTACTCGGGGATATCTTCTTTTTTTTTTTTTTCGCTATCGAAGGGTTCTCATCCTTTTGGACTGGACTAATCCCTCCGGGCCTAGAGGAAAGCCGGATAAACTCCCATTTAGCCCCAGTGTGGTAGTGCAGTTTCGAACCTATAATCTCAAGGTGCAAACCGTGGTCCTAGGCTGCTAAGGGATATCTAAACTTCCAAAATGTTGTCATAAGTACAAAGGCAGGAGAGAGGGGCACTGGAGTGTGGGCAAGTGCCCCACTCAGCTGCTTCCAAAATGTTGTCATAAGTACAAAGGCCGGAGAGAGGGGCAGTGGAGTGTGGGCAAGTGCCCCCACTCAGCTGCTTCAAGACTTTAAAGTATAATGGTTCTTTTCACCTTTTATTATGGATAAAATCTGCCATTTTTTTATATTTTTGCCCCTACTCACCCTTTGCTATAACTTTATAGAATTTCAAAAGACAAATAGGGGCAATGTTGCCGATTGCTATTTGGTTTCTTTGAGATACAAGCAAGTACATGGTAGGTCATTTCCCTCTTCTTTTTGTATTTCTCTTTTTTATCTTTTTCAACTTCTATCTTTAGCATATTCTTTTCCAAGTGCAGTGACCATTGGCCTCCTCTTTTTTCTTTCAAAGATTCAACTTTTTTGTAGTAGAATGTCATTTTTCAAATAAAGGTACATTTCAACCCATTCCATTTGTCTTTTTTTTTTTGCTCGATTTAAATTGTGTTTTTTTTTTTTGGCTTCTTGGATGAATCTGTATTCTTTTCTTGATGTCTTGTGTATTTTTTTTTTTATCAAATACAAGTAGTTATTGATGTTATTTATTTTTCTTAATTTCATGTGGTGAAATTCTGTCTTGATATCATATTATCATGTTATTTAAATTGTACTAAAAAACTTCGTTTGGATTGGATTAAAATGTAAGTAAACAATCCTTGTAGTATGATGTTAACTTGATCTAAAATATTAAAAATGAATTCATATGTCTCAACATTCTAGATTATGTTAACTTAATTTTCCTACATGTGAAGTTCGGTTTTTAAATCTAGGCTTTTCTATGTTTAGGTCCAGCCCGATGAGAACCTGTACTTATTGAATTTCTTTTGAGCCGTTCTACATGGCCCGATTTTTATGGCCTGAAAATCGGGCCATTTAGACTTTTTGATTTTTTTATAGTTTGTTTTACCTACAATGGTTGAAACCGTTTGTTAGCTTGTTGTATTATTAATGGGCTGAAACCACTACTCATATTGATTTGGTAATCAAAATATGGGGTGCAATAAAGTTTTGTTAGTTTATTTTATTTTTCTTTAAAGTTCACATAATTTTGTGATTAATGCATTTTTTTTTAAAATTAAATGCAAGATGTGGGTTATGTCTTTTGAGGATATGATAATTACCTGGCGATTGAGTTTGGATGGATCATTTAATAAATTTGGTATATAGAGCTTCAAGGATAATTTTAATAGAATACTTCCTTCATTTTTTATTTGTTTTATTCTCACTAATAACTCAAGGAAGTCCGAAGTTATTTTCAATACATTATAATATCATTTAATTTTTTACTTAATTTGGTCTATAGGGTTTTTGGGCTAATTTAGTGGGTTGGACTGGGCCCAAGCTCACTTAGGGTGTGCACCAATTGGGTCACCCAAGAGTGAACTCCAAACTAGTGGGGCCATATTTCAAAAAGTAGGCCATGTGGGGTCGACAAAATAAATTCGTCCAATAGTTCTGCATGTCCTAAATCATTGTAGTTTCCATGTTCTCCACTTGATTTATTTCCTTTCTACTCCTGATTAGTACATCGTTATATTTTGGGGCATTTGGCGACGGATCCCTGAACATTTCACTTTATTGCCTTAGATCCACAATCTTTTTTCATAATGTGCCTAAAATGTCTAATTTACCCTTTCTTCAAAATCATATCCCTCGATTAGTGGGATATCCCATTAATAATAGTCAACTATCATTTAATTGACCACAATTAATGAAATCCCATTAATGAGATTTTCAAATAAATTTTAAAAAACACAAATAAATTACAAAAGAACACAAATAACTTTTAAAAAATGAAATAAATTTAAAAAAGAACGCAAATAAATTTAAAAAGATGTAAATAAATCTCAAAAGAACCAAATAAATTTCAAAAAATATAAATAAATTTCAAAGGACACTAATAAATTTCAAAAGTTCCAAATAAAATTTAAAAATATAAATAAATTTGAAAAGACGCAAATAAATTTCAAAAGACGTAAATAAAATTTCAAAAAAATGCAATAATTTCAAAATGTAATAAATTTCAAAAGAACGAAGATAGATTTAAAAAGACGCAAACAAATCTCAAACGATCCAAATAAATTTCAAAAAATGGAAATAAATTTCAAAAGACGCAAATAAATTTTAAAAGATTCAAATAAAATTCAAAAAATATAAATAAATTTCAAAAGACGCAAATACATTTCAAAAGACATAAATAAAATTCAAAAACGCAAATAAATTTGAAAAACACAAATACATTTGCCCAAACTACAATAAACCAATTTTCCAAATTTTAGAAAATTTTTCCAAAAACTCAAGTATGTTTCCCAAACCTATAAACTTAAAACAACGCAAATAAACTTTAAAAGACACAAATAAAATGAAAAAAATGCGAATAGATTTAAAGAAATATAAATAAATTTTTCAAAAAACTCAGATAGATTTTCCATAAATTCAATAGATTTGTAAAAAAAACTTAGATAAATTTGCCAAAAACAAAGAAAGATTTGCCAGAACTCAAATTTGCCAAAAACTCAGATAAATTTGCCAAATGCACAGATAAATTTGTTAGAAACTCAGATAAATTTTTTAAAAACTCAGATAAATTTTTCAAAAACGATATAACAACCTTGTTGCCTTCTTTCTTTGGCGATGGCATAGCACCGTCGACTACGTTCGGATCTCACGGTGGGGTCTAGCTGAAAAAACAACCCAACTTCTGAAACGGGTCAAGTCGAACCTGACCTGGAACCAACCCGGAACTGTTGTAGAGCCCATGCCCACCTTCTTCTTCTTCTCCCATTCTGGTTCTGCAACAAGAACCAGAATACACTACTGCCAGTAGAGGTCCTCTTCCTCTCCGGTCAAGGCACGACGGCAACGGCGGCGACCCTCCTTCTCCGTCGACGCGCAGTGGCAGCGGCCCACCTTCTTCTTCTCCCGTTCTGGTTCTGCAGCAAGAACCAGAAGACACCGCTGCCAGTAGTGGCTTCTTCCTCTCCGGTCAAGGCACGATCCTCTCCGGTTAAGGCACGACTGCAGCGGCGGCGACCCTCCTTCTCCATCGACGTGCAGCGATAACGGAGATCAGCCCCTAGATCCATTGTGTGAAAATTCAAAAAACTTGGCCTCATTGCACATCCAATGTTGATCCACTCCAATGAGCTCAAAGACCCAGAGCTTAAACTTTTCTGCAATGGCCCTAAAGAAACCGATCGATCTTTTTCCTCATTCAAAGTCCCCTCAACCTGTGCAGAAGGAACCTTAACATCTGACGCTGGAGGATAAGGTTCTTCTATTGCATAATTTTCCATGAGGTCCTACTTGCACTTGTAAAAGACCTCGCTCATCAGATGCTCACTTTGAATTGATTCAATATCAGTGACCCTGATCATCTCCGCAAAGATGACATCTTCTCCATTTGAAATCATGGACATGGCAGCAGCCATGTCTCAAGTCCTAGTATTGGTTCTTCCACGATGGGATCTGGGGCTTTAAACAAATCTCCTTCTCCACCCAAGTCATAATCATAAACAGTAGAGGTTGGAATGATGTTGCTCTATTTGTTCTGCTCGATCCAGAAAGCGCCACTCTAAAAGAAGAGGGATAATACAAATTTTGAAATTTAAAATTTCAAAATTTGATGCCTAAAATGATTGAAAGGGTAAATCAGTCATCAAAAATGTATCCAGGGACCTCTCGCCACAATATGTCCAGCTGTATGGACTACAGGCCTTAAAAAGTTTTTTCTTGGACTGGAGGCTGGATACATTCACTTATAGGGACCTTTCGCTAATTTTGCCCCATATTATTTTTATGTTTATATTTTTATGTTAGGGAAGTATTGCGAAATGAGTTGGGTGAGGATTTCATTGTTTTCTAGAAAATCCTAAAATTAAAAGACAATATCATGTAAAGTCTATTGTGCTCGTTCGCCACCAGGTTTTCTCTCTCTCTCTCTCTCTCTCTCTCTCTCTCTCTCTACAATATCATATATAGTGTTTATATTTATGCAAGTTGTTACTTTTTTTTTTCATTTAGTGAGAATTTTAATTGCTCTTTGCCCCCTCTAGAAGAAATTTTTGGCTCTGTCTCTTGACGCAACTCAACAACTATATTCACAAACACTCAATACTTCCACGGATTTTTTAAGCTAAGATTTGGAGATTTCAATGAGGTAAAATGACAATCTAGAAGGCTGGAATTTTGAAAATCTTGCTATTTCACTAATCAAAAAGGAAATCCCAATTGATGGGAGACAACAATTGTAAGGTTCGTGACCTTACTGGGTCAGTTGGGCCCAAAACCCGGCCCATTGACCCGTTTAATTTGTTATTATTTTATTTAATTGTATTTTAGATATTTAAGTGGGTTTAGATCATGAGCGAGTTTCTTTTAGCATTAGAATAGTATCTGCGAAGTTTCGTTTGATTCCGAGTTCGTTTGATCATAGCAGGGGGGGTAGTTTGCAATTTAGGAAAATTGAGTGTTTTTCCAAAATATTCCAAACGCCGTGATTTTTGGGTTCGTTGGAAAGGTCTTGTCATTCTGATGAATTTTGTCTCTTGATTCATCGCGATCCGGCGATCAGAAACCTTTCAAGTGGTCCATTCTTTCACCGGACCCACTTAAATGGCGATTCGGTCTTTTCCTCCTTAATCATCTTCTTAAACGAAAACTAAACCTAACTGTTCATTCGTTCTCTGCAACAAAGTAAACCAGCAGCCTCTCTTTTCTTCTTCTTCCTTTGTCAAGCCAGATCTCAGCCCTAGAAGACCCCATTCGGAGATCCGATCCGTTAATCGTCTTCCCCTCGATTCCCTCTTGCTTCCGGTATCATTTTGGTAAGACTCCTCACAATCTCTTATTTTCACTTTATCATTTCTTTGGTTAGATTAAGTCCGATCTTAATTCTTTTCCTTCCTATCTTCTTCTTGGCTTCTTAGTTTGCGTTGTATCGGGTTAGATCGGGGATTTCGGAGTAGAAAGGATTCTCCTCGAATTTCACCCAATTCCAATCTTCACTTTGGGTTGAGGCAAGTAGATCTGCAATTCATATATAAACATGTATGTTTGTTTTCATTTGATTGGCTATGTTTTCTGTAGATTTCCATTTAATTCCAAGCCTGTTGTAATTTTAATTGGAAATTATTTGTTAGGTTAGATTTTTTGGAAAATGGATAATTGATGATAATAGGTTGTTTTAGGATTTCTTAATGGGATGGAATGGAATGTGGATGGAACGAATTGTTGGGAGAGCAGGAGGCTCAATTTTGTGCAGGATATAGCCATTGGGAAAGGTTTAGAACAGAATGGAGATGATCTGGAACAACTAGAACAAAAAAATTCAGCAAACAGCACTTTCTGCACACGAACGTTCGAACACTTTTCCTGAACGTTCGAACACTTGAGCTCTCGGGAAATTGGCCTGGGACGAACGTTCGAACACTTCTTCGAACGTTCGAACTCCTGGCAATTGACCGATTTTAGGCAGATTTTCCAACGCTCATAACTTTTAATCCGCCCGTTGGAATTCTACGTATAATATACCGTTGGAAAGCTCTTGAAACGTAGAATCCAATGGTTCTGGTTTCATCACGATCGGAGGTTGGGAAGTAATGTAAATACTTAAATTATTAATCCAACTTATTTTTATATTGGAAATGAGACTGGTAACCTAAGTTTGGGCCTTAGATATTGGAAACCATGAATTTACTCTCACTTGACCATTAATGGGATTGAAATCGAAGTACGTGGCTTGGTGTGCTTCGATGGGTTGTCTAGGTATTCGTGTATTACGCGTGGTGTAACCGAATGCATATGGAGTTGGATTGAACGATGCTTAACATGATTGTACACCAAGGGATTTCCCTAGAAGCATCATTGATTCAATTTCCGCATGTACTCTATTAGAACACGTCGAATACAGGGATGACACCACGTACCTAGGATTGGATAGTAATTCTTCCTTGACTTGTGACTTGTATCCGTTGTTACTATTCCTCGTATACTCTCTTGACATAAAATACTTAATTACATATGAAACATAAATTCTTATAGAATATAGGACTTGGACTTGACTTAGAGTGTACCATAGGAACCCGTGTCTTGTTTTGATAAACATGACTGGCTAGTATGAAGAGGATTATCACGTGGCTTGTCTTGTATTGATCTGGAAGAGATAATCCCTAAAATCTTGTCTTGTACTTGGAACTAGCCAGACTTGCTTGTCTTGTCTGTTCTTGAGTCAAAACCACTTTATTATTGTTTGCATATCATGGCCATCTGCAGTTTGGGATTTAATGACGAATCGGTTACTCCGGTTGTCGGGGTGGGCAGTCGGCGTAGGACGGCGTCCATGGCGTTGAATAGCTGGGAGCGGGCTAGGACCGTGCTGCTATTCCCAGGACAGGGAGCTAGGATCCCACTGGAGCCGGACTATGGTATCAGTAGTCCAAGGGGATTGTTACTGGTACCCCGGGAGGTGGCATAGGACATCCTCGGAGTCTCCCTCTTGCTTGTCTTGTTAGCATTTGCATGATAGTGGTTATTGTTAGATTGCTAGGATTCCTGTTATTGTTTCTATAAATTAATCTCGCTTTATGCCTAGCTTCATGTTCTTGTATTCTTATGATCTTATACTTGTCATTATTCTACACTTGATGCATGTCATGTTTATTATGCATTGCCTATCTATTGCTCAACATGTCGTTGACTCTGTTCCTTGGTGTGCAGACACATCAGGTGAGTACTACTACGAGGAGCAGGCAGGTGAGGAGATCCCAGAGGATCTCCAACCAGCAGAGGAGGCAAGAGAGTGGCGTGCCGATGACGTAGAGTAACGTCATCACTTCCGGGCACGAGAGAGATACATTGGGTTTCATATCGATTATATTCTTTTATTGATTCTCTCGTTGGACCTTTTGTTACTTTCATTGACTTGTTCTTTATTGGCCTTATTTCTGGGATGGCCAATGTAATAAATAACTTAACTTCTAGTTTGTTTACTTTTCTTGCAAACTTTAAATTAATGAGAGATTATTAATCATTGCTTGAGATTCTATATGTCTAGAGTTGTTTGGACTCTATTTGTATTATACATTCATACTACATGAGGTTTGAGGTTTGAAATATTAAATCCTCACCGCGGACTACGATCCATGGGCCCAAAGGACAAAATTTTTAAATAGTCCAAAAATTCACTCTCCGGATCCGGTTATTCTTTAATCGGGTTCGGGGGACGTGACAACAATTGATATATCTATAAAAAATAATAATATGAAATTCTCCTAGGGGCTCACTTATCTTTCACGCTTAAGATATGGAAATGGGATTTACTTACTTACGATTTGCACATGTGAATTCTACATATGTTATTTTCACATCTGAAGCACATTACCATGTTTATTTGGAAGCACCGTTTATGCACTAGTAAACAGTTAACACTCCTGATTACATGTTGAAATTCTCATTATATCAAAATTTATAAATATTTAAGACATGAAATAAAATTAAATATTGGGTGTGTTTGGATGTGTAGTGAATTGAAGTAAAGTCATGAGGTAAAGCCTCCATTATTCAGACAACATAAGACAAAGGGTCATATCAAAAGTTCACAAATTCAAAATTTCCTCTTTCTTTTTTTTTAAAAAAAAAGAGTTAAAAAACAACTTCCTTTCTCCACTAAATAACAAAAAAAAAAATCCTCCTTTTACACAAAAAGTTAAAAATATTTCTTATCAAGTCACGAAAAATAAAAGACTATCATAACCTCTTATATTTTATTCTCTATTGATTTGATGCTTCACCTCATTTTACTTCAATTCACCATACATCCAAACACGCCAGAATTTAATGGGTCAGTAAAAAATCCTTAACAGTTCAAATTAAAATTTTGGGCTCAAAGGATTTGCAAAAAATAAAAGATGATGATGGATATTAAAATCATGACCTCTAAAAAATATTGGCAGTTTTCTAACAAGAAAGATACATGACACTTTCACAGTTTTCAAATGCATAAATTCCCATATAAAAATGATTTTATTTATACACAATTTTCAGACCTCATCCATACATGGGATGTATGCATCAACACAAATAAAGATATAACCACATGTAATTGTTATGTATGTGTACCATTTTGATATCAAAATGGGTGCAGCCAAATGACCTTTGAAGAAATTCTTCAAAAAAATGAGCCGCGAGCTGTAGGCCTGCCAAAGGGATCGGCCCAGGGTTGTGTTTACCCTAGCCTCAATATATACAAGGCCGGGCTTAGAAAACCTCGAGGGCCGGGTTTGGATCAGCTGCCCGAAAATACGAAACATTTTAAGGGCTTTTTACCCTCCCTTCAAAGGGTACCAAGGATGTACAAAGGAAGCATTACAGGCTTGTAGGTTGTAAAGCTATGTCTGGCCACATCCATGCCACATCCATCGTATTCTTGGCTGTTGCGGCACTAAATAGGGGGACCTCCAATCCATCTTGTTTTTATCCTTGGTTGTTGAGGCACTAAATAGGTGGGCCTACCTCCGTGGCGCCAGTACGGACCTGTCGATTTGTTTCAATGTGGACACACAAGGTGGTACAAAACTAATAGTACGGTTGATCCATGGTCTTTTCACCTTTCCATATGGACCCCCTTTTTTTGTTTCTTCTTATTTGCAATTTAACAGGCACAGTGACTTGCTCAGATGAATCTACAGAATGGGCCATCTAGACTGGCCCACCAAATGGACTGTGTCTGGCAGCATAAACCAACCATAGAACTAACTGGATCTAGGCGACAAGTCAATAGTAGGCTTAGGTGGCTGAATCATGAAAGATTTTGAGCCACAAGATGATAAGTGAAGTCTGAATGATTGTCACATGCGGTGCCGGACACCTTGTATAAAATGCAAGCTGCAGGGCTACGGGAGAGCAGCATTGCACTGAGTTGGCCGGGGGACCTTGATTCTCTGGATCATTGAGATGGCTCTGGTGCAGATCAGTGAGACGCCGAGATGGAAGAAGCTGTTGGGATTTGTAGGGCCTGGTTTTCTGGTTTCTGTGGCTTATCTTGACCCAGGAAACTGTATTCTCTCCTCCCTGGCTTCTTGTATCTCTTTTCATTAGTTCCAATATAGTGTTATACAAATCAATCTGCATTTAATGGATTGTTGCCTCTTAGGGTACAAACTATGGTGTTAGACCTGTACTTGGAGTGAGATAATTAAAATGAGAGAGAGAGAGAGAGTTCTTATGCGTTGGTCCTGCTTGGGTAGAAGTACCAGGAGAAATCTTGTTTGATGGAATTTTGAATTCTCTCAATTCTTGCCGCATCTAGAAATCTAATTTTAAATAAATTAAGCATTTGAAATGCTTAAGGGACAAGATCCGGATCCAATATAAGCAACCCCAAGAGGCACAATTCTCTTCAGAAATACATATAAGAATATTGGATTTATCGAGAGTGGCCTAACATATAGATTTAAATAAGTAATTGAGTAGATAGCTATGGACCAATTAAAGAAAAAAGTAGCTAGCCATGTAAGAACGCATGAAATTAATTTTAAGGGGGGTGATGTTTTATATTACATCTATAGTTCCACTCACCCAAGCAACTCAAAAGGCCATGAGTCAAGTAACTCAGCCAAGTGTGACCGAGTCTGTTTTTATGTTTTAAGAGTCAATCGACTGTGCGGCTCAAGCAGAGTCAAACGAAGTCGAGTCTAGTTTTTTGACCGAAGTAGTAGCACAGACTTACATGTTCTTTATTATTTTATCTGGTGATTGCAATGTAGTGGAGACGGATCTGCAAGCAGGCGCTAACAACAAATACCAGGTGAATGAAAACTCTTTCTCTATCGATCTATCTGTCTGTCTGTCTATCTATATATACACATCTCAAATTCATTTCACGTCTTGTATTGTGGAAGCAGCTGCTGTGGATCATTCTTGTCGGGTTGAGCTTTGCTTTGATCATCCAGTCCCGCTCTGCCAATCTGGGGGTGGCTACAGGTTACTTCATATACCTAGCTATAAATACATGTTTTACAAGTAAATCTATTCAGATACATGATATATTACGATATAAAAATAGATAGATGTATGCTTACATTCATTTTTACTTATATATCTGTATTCATTATGAGTTGTAATATATAGGTTTTATTGTCACCTAATAATCTGGCACCAACCCTCCTTTTCTTTGAATTAGAGACTGGTACACAATAATAGATGCCTTAAGTTGGAATAACTGTAATACACAGTTGGAGGTGGTCTGATGGGACCCTGCCAAACTATTTGCACACAATAACATGGAAAGAGGACAAGACTGGTGAAGGAAATCTAGTACAAACTGTTTGCAAGTGAAAGCACAAACATCAGTTGTGAATAATATGGACCCAAGATTTTCATTTGGGTAAGTCTAACTTTTTGTTAGCATAATCATAAACATGGTATATTATGGTCCAAGAAAAAACCTTCCAAAGAAGAAGCAGCAGCAGAAGGAGAACATAATTTTTTTTTTGCTACCTATTAAAGTTCAATTTTTATAATTTTGTTGTTACCTACTTTTCTTTATAAGAAAAAAAAAAAAGAAAAGAAAGAAAGAGGCAAAGTACTCCTATGCAGAAAATAATTTGTTGGATTGAAAATGACAATATCCTGACACAACCACAGTGGATTATGGAATGGAAAAGGAAACCCTAGTTCATTCAAAATGCTCACCCATTCTCACCAAATCAACGAAATCTACATATCACACAACACATAGAAAGAAAAAGAGAATTCCGAATGTTTATGACATTTTAATAATTTACAAATCACTCTTCTATAAAAAAAAAAGGCATATCATTCTCCCTTCAAATATTAATCTCTCATTTTCCAGTCCCCAATTTCCATCTCTTTCTACATTATCCATTCTCTTTGTAAAATAACCTCATCTTTTCCAACACCCAATTCTCATTTAATCTATTTCTATATATTTCTTTTTACAACTTATCCAACAAAACAAAGGCTAGCCGAAACACAAGACACTCTCTCTCTCTCTCTCTCCAACACGTCGTCTTTACTTATCTTGCAAGACTGTGCTACAAGATTGCTCAACCATACTACCAGACTCTAATACGTGGCAAGACTACGATACAAAACTTCTCAAATCAAGACTCCAATACATGGCAAGAATGCATTTCAAGACTCCAATTAATACTCATCTTGCAAGACTGCAATGCAAGATTATAATAAGTGGGGTAGACGTTTTGAAATATGTGGGGGCATGGTTAGGGGCCCATTAGAAGAAGGTTTAAGGGATTTATGAATCCGATATGGGGTGACCGCCCCAAATATTGGTTATCATGTGGTTCGATCCCTGGCTGTGAATATGGTGAACATGTATGTTTGACTAGTATAGCAAGGTGATATGCACCATCGTTGAATCAGCTTTGCACAACTGATATTTTGATCTCCGAGATCAATCGCTTTAGTCGTTCAAATTGAAATAAATGCTAGGTGGTCCCCATCCCCTCCCTTAAATTAGTGGTCCAAAGTCGCACTTCTGGACCACACCCGCAAGCATTATGTCATTTAATTTGGGGTTCTCCCTTTGTTGAGGGAGAAGAGAAATTGAGAACACAAGTAAAATTGGTTGATTGCATTCTATTTAAATTGAATTACAACCACTAATAGATAGAAAACTGAAAGAAAACCTGTTAAACTAGACTGCTAACCTAAATAAGAAACATAACCATAATAGATAACCATAAATCTCATTGACCTAAGAAACAAATACTCCTAATAAAATCCTAACCTTCATAACATTTTCGGCTTAACCCCTCCAGTGTGTGTGTTGAGTCAGTGATGACTTCAACACTCTCCCTCATCGCTGACTCCCAGCATCATTACGTTAAGTTTTCATCTAAATTTATTAAAAATATTCCATGTTCACAGTGCTAGCTTGTGGTGGTCCTCAAGACCATGTGGCTGTTGGTTTTTTGGGTGTTTCAAAAAAATTCAAAAGGTTTTGACCTTTTTTAAAAAGATTTTGTCTTTTCCTCACTTTCTTTTATAAGTGGATAGTGTAGGCTTTATGAAATACATGGAACCCACATCGGTTAAGTCCAACTCTTTAGAAGGTTTTATATGCATTTTCATTTCTATATACTTTAATAACTTTTGATCATTTTGACCATGAGCCTTATGGTGTTGGGTCCGGAAACGTCTAACCGGGCGCGTGTCCATGACGTGCATCTTGCATTATTACCGCATGTCCTGAGGACGGTTCTACTGAGCGACATCAAATGTGCCTCAACCACAAGAAAGGAATCATAAATCGGGCATTATTGTTTAATTATTTATTTGACAACATCCCCCTTTACCTTATCCTCCAAGGATTTGCAAAAGTCGTAACACCAAAAGCTCGAGCTGTTAGTGAACGGCATAACAATTATATCAACACCCCCTCTCGAACGGGAAGCCGTTCGAATTCAAAACCCAACAAACAGACGGAACAGACAGACCCGATAGACAGATGGAGGTCCTCTCGAACGGGAAGCCGTTCGAATTCGAAACCCAACAAACAGACGGAACAGACAGACCCGATAGATAGATGGAGGTAACATGCCTCCCAGGGGTTTCGAACTCGTGACCTTTAGCTCTGATACCATGTTAATAACCAGTAACACCAAAAGCTCGAGCTGTTAGTGAACGTGTTTGGATGTGTGGTGAATTGAAATGTGGTGAGGTGAAGCATCAAATTAAGAGAAAATAAAATATAAGGTATTATGATGGTGTTTTGTTTTTAGTTGGTTGATATGGAATTTTTTTGACTTTTTATATAAAAAAGTAGAATTTTTTTGTCTTTTAGTGAAAAAATGGTTGCTTTTTTGACTTTTTTGTGTAAAAAGGGAGTTTGATATGACCATTGTGCTTTATTGTCTGAATTCACTTCATTTCACTTTAACAAAATAAAGTGCCAAACACCCCCTAAAGCTTCCTTTGGAGTCTTCACATCCATTAGAAGATAAAACATTTCATCATCTACTGACTTCTTAATTGCCTCTTTTGGTGATATCGTTTCTCCCCCACACGTTATCTACCATAAACCCGTAATCACAAGGTAAGATTCCATATGTTTTCTCCGTAAGTCGTAATTTGACTTATTGTGAAGTATCACCGCGAAAGAAAGAAAGAAATCTATTCCGAACTCTATCACTACTGGCTATGTAGATCTCGTCACCACGAGTATGCAGGTGAAAACATCTCTCAAATCTGAGTTGGATGGCTTTGCTATCGCGGAAACGAATCCTAGCCCTTTGATTGGTCAAACTGCACTTTGATCGGATTATGTTGATGCTAGCTATCAGCTGATGTTAGCACTTCTTGCTGACTTGACTACTTCTGCAAATGGGCCACGTCCGCCTATAACTTGAGACCGACCTGTACCCAGCCAACCTGTGCACAGACTCGAACCAGGCGCAAGTTTGGTTCGGTTAACATGATTGAAAACCAGGTCTGACCCCATTACGCATTTGAATTATATTGTAAGGAGAGTATGGCTGTGGTATGAAAAAAATAAAAAATCGAAGGTAGTTGTTTGTAAACATCACGAAATGCAGGTTGTTATATGTAAATTTCTGAAAACACCACATAGAATTCAATAAAATGCAACCCCACACACACACACAAAGAAAAGGAAAAAAAAAACACAACACAACAACAAGAAGCTTCTGTGATGGGAGGATTAAAGTAAGGGGACTGAGGTTAATGGGTGACAATTATGCTGTTGTTATTAGATGGATTAGAGTTGCATTAGATGGATTAGAGTTGCCACAGAACTTCCCAAGATTGGAAGATCCTTAGATCTTTGAATCTGGATAACCTGAGGCATTCTATTTCTGACCCATTTAATCAACCCATGGTTTTTTTTTTTTTTTTTTTTGTTCACATCCTTCCTGATTCATTAGGATCCAAGAGGATGAAACATGGATGTTGTGTATAATACAGGGAAGCATCTCTCTGAGCATTGTAAGGCTGAGTACCCCAAGCTGGTGAATTACTGCCTGTGGATCTTAGCAGAAGTTTCCGTGATTGCTGCCGACATTCCAGAAGGTTGAATAGGAAAGCATGAAAAACACAACATTGAGGACTCATTCATTTGTTCAGATTTGAATGGTGGACAGTTTTCTACACTCCCCTGACGTTAGACCTGATTCATTTTCATCTAGATGGCTTATTCAATACAGAGGTCTAATTGGATGAAAATAGTCCGCACTTCAAATATGATGACTGGGATGGAGTTTTCCTCTATTTTTTCCACCTTGTTTTCTCAACAAAATAGACCCTTACGGCCGGTTTCCTACTCTAAATTGAATCCCTAGGAATTCTTAGTGAAGGGGTTTTATAGGAGTTTAATGAGGCAAGGAGTGATATGGATATCGCAGATGTGACGGTCGCTTCCTTTAGGATTTAATTTTACTAGGGTGACGAGTGGTAATCATTTCCCAGTGAACATGAGATTCGCTTATAACCCTTTCAAATCTTCACCATGAATTTGTAGCTTAAAAGTGAAGGACTAAATAGAAGATCGCAAGGGGCCATCATATGATACCCCATTGATGGGATATGATTACTTACCCATCATCCTAGTAATTTAAATCTCTGGAAAAGTGATATCCTTCCCACTTCTATATCTTAAACCCTTCAATCTTTAGCACTCTTTTGATGAATCTCTTTATCATGAACCCTTGGAATCCAGTATGAAGTAGGCAACTGGGATTTATACGCACACTTTTTCATGCATACACTTGCAAATGATACTATTTTCAAGTTTATGCATCCAAAGAGTAATGCATATGTTTTTTTTTTTTTTAGAGCACTTCATTTCTTCAACTAATCTGTATTTGAATCTTGATAGTGATAGGAACAGCCTTTGCCCTGAACATACTCTTTGGCTTACCCATATGGGCTGGAGTATTATTGGCTGGATTGAACACACTTCTGCTCCTTGCACTACAGAGATACGGCGTGAGTAAATTATCTTTTCTACAGGGGCTGTTGTGTCAAATTATCTTCAACCAAAATCATAACATAGTAGTTCTGGAATTCAAATTTGTAGATAAGAAAGCTGGAGGTGGCTTTAACTGTTCTTCTGTTGATCATGGGAGGTTGCTTCTTCGCAGAGATGGCCCACGCCAAGCCCAATGCCGCCGAGGTCCTGATGGGGATGTTTGTTCCCAAACTGAGAAGTGATCGAGCCACCAGGGATGCCATTGCGCTCTTGGGTGCTCTCATCATGCCGTAATTCTCATCCACCACCTTCCTCGACTTTTTTTATTAAGTTTATCACAGATCACATCATGTGATCAATGTAAGATAATTGCCTGTGAACAGATGCTTGCCTGCTTGTTAGGGAGCCCCACTGTCTCACTATTTGATCACCACTTAATGGTGATCATCCTTCTACATTATGGTAACCAAAAGTATACATCCTCATCTATGCATAAATTTTTACTAATCATACTTCATCATTCTCGTCTTTGCCTTGTCCTATCAATTTGGGTTCTGTTTAATGCATATTGTTCATATAAAAAAAGCTGCTATATTGAGTTCCCTCCTCTTATGGTAGTATAATTGTGTGTAAATGAAATTACTAACAACTGTATCTTGGATTTACAGGCACAATCTCTTCCTTCACTCTGCATTGGTCATGTCTAGAAAAATACCCCACTCCGTCCATGGAATTAATGTGGGCAAATAAAATCACTCCCTATCAGTAACATAGAAATTTAACCTACCATTGCTAATACATCCTTGGTTTTCTTAGAGCGCGTGCAGATACTTCTTAATCGAAAGCGGTGTGGCGCTGTTCATCGCGTTCCTCATCAATGTGTCTGTCGTCTCTGTTAGTGGCAGTGTCTGTTCTGATCATGATCTCTCATCTTCAAACAAAGCTCGTTGCAAGAACATCACACTCAATTCTGCAGCATTCTTGCTCAAGGTCTCTTACATTTCTTTCCTTCTATTTTTCGAACATGGTTGACATCATGTACTCGTAACTCACACCTCTATCTCTATCCAGCTGAGCTACAGTCGGGGACCAAAGGTCTCTCACATTTAACTCTATAAAGTGAATACTAACTGCAACCAATTTGAAAGCAACATGTGATAGATGTGCAGGCAATTAACTATACATGCCATAGTGTATAGTATGGTTCATTCTTGGACTACCTGAAGAATTAGCTCTTTTCGTAATACTACGCTGTTTGGTAAACTGTTGGGCTACATGAAGAGTCATCCCTTGTCATACTTATGGTGGTCTTCACATGTATAGTTATCTGTACAAAATGTATACACAACCACAAGTTCGTGGCTCTAGCATGGATATATGCCTGTCGCAAGAGGTTAGGCCCCAGCTGGATCCTCAGAACTCGGTTTACCTGTAACTTTTAACTACCTATAATTGGTGATGGCAAAGACCAAAATAATAACTGTGGCTTGTGTAACTATGGCTATACAAATGCAAGCCATGTTACCTGCACACTGTTTACAAAGATCAAAACGGGCACTTAGGATTGTCCAAATTGGATTATTAATAACTCCATGTGCCCTTAAACTCATCTCAGTTGTGCCATTTGAATTTTAATTTGTCGCTCTTGAGAAACTTACAATGACAAACTTGCAGAATGTATTAGGCAAATGGAGTTCAACAGTATACGCGATCTCGTTGCTGGCATCAGGGCAGAGCTCTACAGTCACCGGAACCTATGCTGGCCAGTATATCATGCAAGTAAGTTGAAAGATAGTTCATAAATTCCATAGGCAATTACTAAACTAAAACACGATGTGAAGAAGTTGCTTATGTTTGCAGGGTTTTTTGGATCTGAAAATGCGGCCTTGGTTGAGAAACCTACTTACTCGTTGTATAGCCATTACACCAAGCTTAGTAGTTTCCATAATCGGCGGCTCCTCTGGAGCAGGGAGGCTTATTATTATTGCTTCGGTACTTAAAATTTGTATTAGTTTGTATAATCATGAATCTAGCTGCATATATTCGTAAATACATGTACATATGTAAATAAAGTAACTTCTTGGTGCAGATGATCTTATCATTCCAACTCCCATTTGCATTGGTTCCTCTGCTCAAGTTCACCAGCAGCAAGGCTAAAATGGGCCTGCATAGGAACTCATTGCTGGTAAGAACATTTTACACTGCTTCCCCTATTGCATTAGTTCCCTAAAATTAGCTAAGATTAATGAAGTATGGTCTGAAGATAGTTAAAGATGTTATAACAGCTATCTCTCCATGGGGGTTACCTGGATTTGTGGATCACAAATCACAGTTTCTGCTTTGTGGATCAGAGTTTGCCTCTTATCTATGGGTAGGGTTAGGTAATTTACATTTTTGGATCACTCATGCAGATTTAGCCATTCTTTATTAATTTACGCGTGGAGCTGAGTTCTATGTCTAGGATTTCAAGCCATTGATAGGATGGGTCTAAATTTTGAATAGTCATTGCAGACAATGCTCATGGACTTGAATATAGGACTGATGTCGTCATCGTCGGTATCAACATCATGGCCTTACCTCAATAATTTGTGGTCAGCTAAAAGAGTTCTACTCTTTATTATGAACACTTGTGAACAATATTTGAGTAGGGAACATAATTCTTATAAATAAATATAAATTTTAGCATGTGACTTGATTATCTGATAGATTCATTCCTTTATAAATCTTCTTTAACTAGGTCACAGCAGCTTCCTGGGTCTTGGGTCTGTTTATGATTGGAATTAACATGTATTACTTAAGCACGAGATTGTTGGGCTGGTTGACGCATCACCATTTGCCCAGGGCCACTTCAGTTCTTGCAGCAGCCATTGTCATCCCCGGCATGATATTTTACATAGGAATGTTGGTTTACTTGACATTTAAGAAGGAGACTGCTGTAACATGCTCACCACCTCTTGCAATGAATGTAGTGAGGTCTGACCAGGCTCAATTGCGGACAGAACCCAACATTGACAGCCCAACAGATCCAGAACTACAGGTAGAGATTGTATGCAGCGATGCCCAAGCCTCTAGCCTGAAGAGAGTACATGACATGCCATTAAACTAATAAGAGTTAAGCATTTATGCTTATTTTTCCTACCATTCTACAACAAATCTACATGAATTATGTGCAGATGATATTGTTTTCACTGCAACTTTGAAGAAAATCATATGATATTATTGGATCTGAGTGGATTGTCATTTGAGTGTTGTGTGAGCTCATATAGAGGTATGAGGTTTGTTATTCTTGTACACATATATATATGCACGTTTGCTACTCAATTTGATTAGAACTCCATTCCCAATGCCTATTGAAGTCTGCTATGGGTATATATTGAAAATCTATCTTAATCCATATAGATCTTTTATTTGTGCCTGTTTTTAGTACAACAACAATAGAACATGACAAATCCGCAAGATTTTGGAGAAAAAAGAATATTGGAGATAGGGATGCAACTCGGGTGTACGGGGCTGGGTATCAACCTGAATTGTATGAAGGAAAGCTGGAACCCAAATTCTAAAACACTAAGCTCAAGCCAAGCATGGGTGATATAATAAGTACATGCATTAGATATAACATAATATTTGTGTATTTTGTGTTCATAATATGTTTTTATTTATTTATTTGTTTGTTTTTTAATCGATAGTGGAACTTCTATTAGAGGAACAAAAGAGCATGAGAAAATAAGAAAAAAGAGGAAAGGTACGAAAGCATTATACCAAACCCCTGACCAAAAGGGAAATAAAGCAAAACAAACAACACTACAAAACATCAAAAACCAAGCCCTCTACAAAAGGACCAAAAAAAAACACCACACAAATCATCAAATACCAACAAAAGTGTTTTTCGTCTCTATCCACACCTTGCTTTGCTAATAAATCTGCTATGTCATTGGCCGAACAATTTAATGCTTGAACACAACCCGCATCGAAGAGGACAAAACTCTAATCAGCTCCTTAAGGATGTAGAGAAACTTCGAAAAAGCCTTACCATTATGCGAGACTTAAGAAATAGAATTGGGAAAGTCACTTTCTACAATCAAGTTATCACTAAAAGCCCCACAATATATTCTCAAAGCCTCTAAAATGGCAAGCAACTCCACCTTGTTGAAGTCTTTAATTCCAATGGCTTGCAAAACAAAACCAACACTCCACCATCGAAGTTACATAGCACCCCTCCAATCCCCGCTAGCCCCGCGGTTTGCCTCTTACCGCCCCATCCACATTAAATTTGAGAGTACCTTCCAAAGGCAGGCACCATTTAACAAGATTGATGGAATTGGAAGACCCACACGCCATACAAACCTCCCAATTAATAAGAGTATTTTCGATGTTAAGAAAATCAAGCTCTTGTCTCCCTATAGCCCATTTTTCCGGATTTTAACAAGAGCGCTGCCTACAAATCTTGCAAAAAAGAAGCCATATTACTAAAAATCCTCCCAATTATAAAAAATAAGTGTTGATTTATTATCATAATATATGTGTGTGTGCAATTTGGGTGCCTAGGCCCAAGCCCAAGTCCAGCCTATTCCAAACTTTTTTACTTGGGCTTCATAATCCAGGCCTGATACCTGCCATCCCTACGGAAAATTGGGTTTTCATGTACATATATGCTCAGACTTGGTGCAGCCTAACTTTTCACTCCTAATTGTTAGTACCTTCGCCTCCATCTTACGGGAAGCCCAACCCATAACTTATCCATGGTAACATTGGACCTGCGCAGGCCCAATCGCAGTCCATTGAGAGTTGGGCCAGGCACATTTCCAGCCCTAGAAGAAGAGAGACTGACTCCCACATTTTTTTTCTTTATTTTCCCGGACATTTATGGACCATAAGTCCCAAAGGCCCCTATCCCTAGTGTGCAGGGTAATTGGTTGGTAAACCTAAAAACTACTCTTCCAACAACTAATGAAATTACTATTCTATGTTCAAATTCAATTTGACAAAATGCAAGGTATCAAGAGCAGGCTCCTCTACATTGCTCATGGCGACCCTTTTAGGGACTGTTTGGGAACTTCACTAGTTGAGCGGAGGCTTCACTTCAATTCATTCTACATGTAAAGTCCCTAAAAAGACCCTTATATAGATGCCCACGGAAGAAAATCGCACCACAGTCTTATCTTTCTCTCTTCACTTACTCTTCACCGCAGCCGGAATAACACTTGATAAACCGTGGTTTTTAGCAATGTCCAAACCATCTCATGTTTTAGATAAATAGCTAAACCTCCAAGCCCCCTTTTGTATCTAGTGGGACTAGTGGGCCCTGCAAACATGTCACGTGAGTACGTGACATTCTTTTATCTTTCTATTGGAACTACTACTAGCTTTTAGTTTTATGCCCTAATTCTTTTTTCTATCATGTTTTTTTGTCTTCGCATCATTACCCTCTCAGCTTCAAGTATTTTGTATTATAATCTATGTAGCAATATCTGTCCAACATAGTAATTAGTGTTTTTCCACCATGTACATTGTGCACTGTTATCAATTTAGACTACTTGTAGCATTAAATAGTTTTCGATTTCGACATGATTCTCCATACTCTTAAAATGGTAAAACCTACATTTCTTGTGGTAAGTCTTTAGTTTACATACTTTTAAGCCATGACTAAAGAAGCCCTCCTTTTGAGCTTCATGTTAATGAATTTCTCGTTTTCTTTTATAATCACCAGCACGTCTTGTATAAATACTTCCCCCATGTTAGAGATGATCTAAAATATAACATACATAAGGCAAAAATTTATCCCTATCTGAATCACAATATGGGCCCTCTCTCTTCTCCATGTAAATTCTATAATCAAATAAAAAATAGAAAACATGGGTGAAAATATTTGATGTTATTGTTTCAAGGAATTAAGGCGGCTTGACACTAGCAAAGACTTGAGATTGATTGATAAGTTCATAAATGTAAGGTTAAGGATGCAGATACAAAAGAGGGTAAAGGATCCAGACAACACTCAATTCCTTATTTGTATCCCCATCCTTATCTTTATCTTTATAAGCGAAATTAAAGATAATGTCATTGATCAGAAACATTGACTTCAACAGGTATGAATGGAAAAGTGGAATGCATATATAAAACTGAGGAATTCTCAGAGGTCTATCATAAAATATAAATTGATAAATTTCATAAGTCTTGGCGTAATATTAAAAAGGAATTGTAATAATTGAAATGCTAAAAGGTCCCTACACTGTTAACAAAGATGTTAATAGATCCTTGCATTATTATGATTGGTATTAAGTGAAGAGGTTAAATGGCTTGAATACACCTTCTCTCCCTGAATCCCAAAATGTAGTCCCAAAATAATTGGACTTTTCATTTTTCACCAACTCCAAATGCACCCTATAAGTAGGACCATCCATTCTCTATTAAAAAAGAAAAGAAAAGAAAAGAAAACCCCATTAGCATTGCCAATCCATCTCTGTCCATTCTCCACCTCCTATCAACCTGAATTCGGCCATTTTTCCTGAAAAATTGAAGAACCCTTCAAAATAGTTTTTGGATTTTCACAAATTTGATTGCTCTACACTGAGTTTTTTGGATTTTCACAAATTTGATTGCTCTACACTCTGAGTTCGGCCACCTTTTCATATTAAAATAGGCCCCACAGGGTGTGTCCCAACTTCTTTCATTAGCTCCAATCGAAATTGCCCTCTATATCCACTCCAAAATACGTTAAAACTACCTACATTCTACCTTATTATAAGAAAGATGTGAAAACAAATTAAAGAGGGAGTGAGAGGGGGCAAGGAGGGAGGGAAGAAAGGGGAAATAAGAAGATACAAGATCAGCCAAAAACCCTTAGGGTAGAGTAACAAAAGTACTAAGATTGATGGAAGCCCAGAGTTGAGGAGGATGGATGCAGTTGGAGAAAATGGGCAAGAATTAATGGTGTTTACTCTTTTTGACTTTTATTCTTATATGTGAAGGTGTAATTAGATTTGCTTGAACAAAAACATTGGACATTTTCTACTCCATAAGGCATAGCAGTCAATCATCGTCCCGTAAATTTTTTCCTTTGATCTTGTTGGGACGCGCTAATCACAAAGCACTCCAAATTTACTTGTCAAGCAAACCTCTGTAATAAGAGGGAGAAACCATCGAGTCACCGATTAAATCCACTATGAAAATTGTTGTTACAAGCTTCTTCTTAAACTACTGAGTACTTGAGGATCACCTTCTCATATACAAAGTCCCCTTTCACTCTCTTCATGGAAGAGAAGAAAGCAAAAATCTCTTACTTTGTCACTCTAAAATAAGAGGAACTCACTCTGGTGCTCATAGGATTTGGTTACCACTCTCTTATCGCTTGTCTTGAATTAAATCATGAGTAATTAAAGAGAATATGGTCTTTTGACTTTCTCTTCACTCACACATATGGGTCACACATGTCAACTTCAATTAAACCTACGTGGGCCTTCACATGAGGATGGGCTGATGGGACCCAACAAAAACTAACCAAATCACTAATATTACACCAAAGTTCTCATCCAACTCACATTTTAGAATTAACTGTACACCAAAGGTATATTTGTCTACCTTGTTTCTGCTAAATAGGAACAAAAAATCATCTACTTTTACAAGGTGATCCTTATTTTCCAATGTTTGGTGCGGTACAATTCTCTCAAACAAAAGTAACAAAAAGCAATTGTTTTTCTCATTGGCACAGAAAAGCTTTTCCTGGACAGAGAGGTTGAACTTGGATTCCCATGGAAGAAAAAAAGTGGAAGTCCTCTTTGCATTGCTACACAAACATGTCCTAACAGCCTATTGATGCAGAAAGAAAATAGATGGAGAAAATTGTTTGAATGTATGTTAATTTGAATTAGGGACAATTTCCTTATCTTTTTCTCTGCATCCAAATGAGCCCTCCAAGAGAAGTATAAGATAAACAGGTACATAGACACGAAAATACAGGTCAATTTTATTAATTCAACCAGATCTGATCAGTTCAGATGCTCTTGAAATTGTAATACCAATCTTCATACCCATGCAAACATCATATAAACAACTATATACACATCATACACGCATGTTGCATACACTAATCTTGACTCTCAAATATGAAAAAGTGTTTTATAGCATGGTGTTTTATATTGGTACACATGTACCCATACATTATTAAGCAATAAACATCGAGCAACACAAACGTTTTAAGGTATCATGAGCTACCCCAGTAGAATATATATGCTCTAGGCGATATCACGCATACAGCGACAGCAACTGTGGCCTCCACTTCAAGGCCCCACTTCATTTAGATGCTGCTCACATCCTAATCCCACTTTCCCTTCCCTCCCACTTCCATGTGGACTACCGCTAGACCCAATTAGCTCATGTACTATACTCATGGTCGGATTTGAGATCTAATCTTTTAATGCTATAAATTTTATGAGAGTAAAGTAAAGTGAAATAGATTTCACATGAGAAGTGAAGTGGAGGATAAGTGGATTGAAGTTAAGATAGAGTATTTCACTTTATTCTTCGTTTTGTTTGGATACTTGGTGTGAAGTTAAGGTTTCGAGCAAATGGAATTATTTAGGGTTGAAGTGAAATGGATATACGTGTAGCTAATAACAATACTTCATTTGTCACTCATCCAACAAGAGTAGAGTTGAGATTTGAAACGGTTGGGGCTCATTTAACTTTACTTTACTATATTTCTTTACCTATCCAAACAGATAGGGACCCAATCTTCGATACCGTGCGATCTTCGATACCGTGCTCGAGCAGATGTTATGTCTCGGGATAGAGTTTCTTGTCGCAAGAGTGGATATTATCTCGGGTCTCTTGTGGGTCCTAGCCCCTAAGCTACCAAAATCTCTGAGAGGCCTATATTTTGATCATCATAGATCTTTAAAATCTGAAATTTGGGGACCTCCTATTCAAGCAAAACACTTTACAACATCCCCCAACCAATCCTCCTAGGTGGATCTCACTGGGCTGTTACTCATTATCTTTATCAGCGACGCCTCCAAGGAGATGACATACATGTATAAACCAACACTACAAAATGCAGTATCGGCCTGAGCACGCCATGTATACATTCACTTTCCAAAAAGGCTTTGCCCCATCTACAAGGGCATCTTACCTCAACATGATAGGAAAAGTCACTGACATATATAAATGAGGTCAAAATCAAATCAAACAACCACATTTATGGCACCAATGAAACAAGTTAAAGAACAGAAGAAGACAAAAAACACAAGGCCACACCTTCATGCACCTCAACCATCCCAATTTCCATCAAGGGGTCAAAAAGTCCAAAAGAGCATCTCAATGCTTATATAAGTGGATCTGGTTCATGTATATCCTATAACAGCATACAAAAATTGAGGTAAGTTGTTTAAAGAGAACTTCTCGGAAACTAGGACAAGTCAAAAGGTGTTTTGTTAGTTTTCTTAAACAAAAACAAGAAAGTGGCGCTTTCTGACATAAGCTATGGCATTAAACTATGGAATGAGCTTAGTATACAACCATCTGTCCCAGAACAAGGCAAGGATTCTAAAACACTTCACATGGGTTTTATGAGTTCCATAAAAGAGATCCATTTCACATGGCAGATTATGTACTGGATGTTGCACCAACCAACTAAATCCTGTATATATATATGCTTCGTAAAGAGAGAACACCTCACCTGTCAATCTCCTCCTCATATGCTCCAATATTGAAAAATATCAAGCTCCTTTGCATCAATGCACTTCATTTTGTCTCTATTGTCCTCTCTCTCTCTCTCTCTCTCTCTCTCTCTCTCGGATTGGTTGAGGACTTTGAAGATCTAAGTTTATAGTAAATGGAGGTTCCCATGTTGGTTTTTCACTAGGTAGAAGTAGAACTCTGTCGCACTGCTTCCAATTGCATATTGTCAAGGCCAACCCAAGCTATGCAATTTGTGGGGCATGTTGTGGATGTTACATATGACAGAGATCATACTTTTTAGGTCATCATAACGATTGAATTCGATTGGCTAGAGTCGGTAGGAAGAACCGCAAAGTTGCATTTCAAGTTATGTTGTCTATGAATTACAAAATGAAATCTATGATGATTTTAACAATTATCAATCGTATAATCTAAGACGTTGAATCTAGCTATCTACTAAGTAATCAGGTCTATTGGATGTCGCCGGCTATTTAATGGAATGCAATCAAGTTGTTTGAATTGGATCCAACACTATTCAATCTGTTTGTCAAGCAATTATTAAGCAATAATATGATTTATCTATGGTCTACAATTGCAACCAATATGGAGAAACGACTTTTGCTTTAGGCTAAGATCGTGACCCAAGCTTTTGATTAATAAGAAAGTGATACAAGCTTTTGATTAATAAGAAAGTGATAGGAGTCATGTCCAATCCTAATAGTGGACAATACAATGTTTATGATTCAGTGAATTAACCTTCTGAGCCTCTCATTGGTGAGTGATATATTTTCCTCAAATTTCTCAGTGGCAGATCCACTGAATCTAAGCCCCTTTTTTCACGAATATAGGAAATGAGCAACATAAACATATCACATTCCAACTTCAAAAAAATGGGCCTTGCCTATATAACCTATGTGCCTAGACCTTGAAAATTGATTGGCATTCTAAATTAGATTGGTTATTGTTATTGCCATTGGAAAAAGTCTCTAATAAGACAAACAGTCATATCATGACGTTAAACTAGTCCTCTTGTAAACAAAGAAAATATTGTATGAATAATACTTGTATTTTCTCGTTGTATACTTGTCTGTACAATATATAACGTGTATCTTTAAATCTTTAAAATAGCAAGTGTGGTTGTATACAAACAGGGCCGGCTCACCATATAGGCAGGTGAAGCAAGTGGTGGGGGCCTCACCATGAGGGGGCCTCACCATGAGAGGGCGTCATAATTTTGTTGGATTAGTAACATTAACATAATAAAGATAAAAGAGAAAATCATGGTACATTTGAAAACCAAAATCAGAGAAGATAGACGAAGAAGAAGCAGAAAAGAAAATCACAGTAAAAAAAAAGTATTCTAAAATAAGTACGTTTTTAAATGTATCAAATCTCGCTGGGAATCATCTGAAATGAATTCAAATGAATTCGAGTTAGAAGAGAAAATTGATCACAATTTGACCCGTTTTCTAATGAAACTGAAATCATCGAAAAATTCCATCATTGAAAAATTTTCATAAAATTAGAATTACAAATAAGTCCTTTTTTATAAAAAAAATACCCTGTTTTTAATAAAATGGCATTTCAAATCAACCTTGACTCATGGGGTCCACTAATTAGGATACTATTGAGTCTTTTCCAAACTCATATATTGCTTATTGAATACTATTAATAGTACCTGTTACAGTTGCTTCCACCGAAAGAAGTTTTTCGAAATTAAAGTTAATAAAATCTTATTTATGACCAACTATGTTAGAAGAGAGATTAAGCGGGTTAGCCATTTTATCTATTAAGAAGAAAATTTTGGAAAACCTTGAATACAAAAACTTGATCAATAAGTTTGCATCACAAAAGGCAAGAAAGGTTAAATTCACTTAAAAAAAATAAATCCCTCAACAAGCTCTAAAAAAAAAAAACCCAAAAGCTTTTTTTTAAGTCCGCCAATGTACTACTCATAGTGTACATTGCCAGTCCCAAGTCTGGATTAAGGACTAGGGTTTTTTCATGTTACACATAGAAGTTAGGGGCCTCGTTTATACTTTCCCTTGGGGCCACATATTGTCTTGAGACGGCCCTGTATATAAGGAGGCTGATGTCCAAAATTATAGGCTTTGAGATCTTGAGTAATGGAAAGAGTCAACAACCTTATCCTTGGTGACAGCTGAGCGATGACTAGGATCCAACGATTATCATCAGTTGTGCTAATATCCCCCCTCAAGCTGATGGGAGGGCTACGAACCATAAGCTTGTTTTTTAGAAGAAAGAATGAAGGTTTTTTAGGACCCACTAGAATGAATTACTAGTTCTAATTTAACCAATCAATGCAGCGAAAATAAACCAATCAGACAGAACTAGCAAATAAATCTACCAAGCAATCACCACAAGAAGGCAGACACAAATTTTACGTGGAAATCCTTTCCAGGAGAAAAACCACGAACCAGAAATCAAGAGTTTACGAACAATTTACAAGATATACCCACAAGCTCCTGTACCTCAGTCTGTACCTCGACCTCAGGACTGTAGTTGTTCTTGCACAGAATCCACTAACAGGACTTCCACTGTGCACCGTTCTCCTTACTTGATCCCCTCGCACCTTGTCCACCAAGATGATCAATCTTCTACAAGAGATTAGAAGCAGCAAAACCTTCTAGAGCAGTCCTTCAGAGCAATCTCTCAATGGCTCTAGAGAAACAAGGAAATCTCTTTTATGGTATTCTAATCTCAGATCAATAGAGAAATAACTTCTTGTGTGTCTTCTTTGGGTTGAGAGAATCACCCAATTTATAGGCCCAATTTTGTGCATAAGACTCCTAGTGCTGATTTTTTTTTATTTTGGAATTCAATGTATTTTGGATTTTACTTTTGGGTAGATCAAATTGTATTTTTCTAGGGATTTTGTCCAAGAATTGCCAAAAGGGGGAGATTGTTAGAATATTTATACATTAGGCTGCTGTCAGAAGAAGATGTAAGGCCAAAATAGTCAAACATGCCAAAATCATTGTTGACAGAAAATCTGTCAAGTTGAGACAGAGAGCCACCTCGCTATAGCGAGGGTGCAGCTTGCTATAGCGAGCGAGGCGGACCAAGCCCAGTCCGATCCGGTTAGAACTCTTTTAAGAGTTTGAAAATGGACTTCTCTTCTGAATGGTTTATAACTTGCACTTACAGCCTGCAATGTTCATATTCAGCTTTGCTGGAATAAGGGACCAAGTTCCATTGTATTGTAATGCATCAAATTCAAGAGCCATAGCGGCACGCCATTCAGGACTCTTAACTGCAATGGTAAAGGCTGTGGGTTCTATGGGAGATGTGAGAGTGGTTAAAGCAGCATGCAATGGATGACGAGTAACAGAGTATATCTTAGGCTTACGAGTTCCATCCATTGAGCGTGTCACCATCGGGTGCGCAGGTGGGACCGGACTTGCAACAAGTTCGGTAGGTAATGTGGCATGACATATAGTAGTTTGTTAACTGGGCATTGATGGATGACATGCAACAGGTGGTTCGGTGTGCACCGAGGGATGACACGCAGCACGTTGGTCAATTCCAGGCAACTCATTTTGGTCTTGTATGGTGAGGAGCTAAGCATTTGTGGGATTGGCTATGCATCTGACAGCATCCTAAAGTGGGTCTTGTTGGATTGTTTTTAACAATTCATTTTCTTCAACGTGCTTAGATTCAGTAGATGAAGCAAGATGAGGAGGCAGGACATTAGAGATTGTGGAAGCTTGATGTTGGACAGTGGGCATCATATTGGTCTCCACTGACTTTTGTCGAAGTAAAAGCATCGGGTCAGAGCTCTCCGGGGCAGAAGCGCGAGAGGAAAACTGGTCCAAACCTTGAAAAGGAAAAACTCTCTCATTGAATACCGAGAGAAAAACACGACCTTTGTCAATGTCCAGACAACGATAGCCCACGTGGCTGGTACTATAACCAAGAAAAATACAAGGCCTAGAACGGAACTCGAGTTTATTTTTATGACAAAATTAGCGAAAGGTCCCTATAAGTCAATGTTTTCAGCCTCCAGTCCAAGGAAAAACTTTTTAAGGCCTATGGTCTACTCAACTAGGTTGTTTGCAGCGAGAGGTCCCTGAACCCACGTGTTTTTATTTTTTAGGACTAAATTGCCCTTGTAACTGACGCAAGTGGTCCTCAATGTGTAAGGATTAGTCAGCAACGTGTCATGATTATTTCTCTTCTCAACCTGACTCGCAACGGACCCAACTGGGTCGTCTCCTTCCTCCCAACGCTGCAACAGGCACTATGCCTCCTCTGGAGGTTGTCTTCTGCGGCAACGGTGGGAGGGCGGGCGGTCGGACGGAGAGGGATGGGGTGATGGGTTAGGGAGGAAGAGTGATTCGCAGGACTGTGAGAGATTATGCTGCTCTATACTTGGTTTCATGTTCTTTTTTTTCTTCTTCTTCCATAGAGAGAATGAGGATTCAGGAGTTGGGGTTGGTGTGGAAGGAGAAGGGAGGGGAGGAGGATAGAGAGAGATCGAGGAGGTGGTTGACGGTGGAGAGGTAATGGGAGGCAGAGGAAGGGGAGTCTTCCCAGTGAGGGTCACGGGAAATGGTGTCCTCACAGCGGAGTTTGTTTGGGAGGATTAAAATGGGCAAGCCTGTGCTGACGAAGATGGTTGTGTTGTAGGGACCTGATGGTAGCTGACTCGGCAATGGGATGTTGTGGGAAGTTGCGGGATGGCAACGATGGGGAGCGATGGTGGGGTATGGTCAGGTTGAATGGGTGAAAGTGCAGGGATGAATGTAAAGAAACATAAAAACCAGATTGAAGAAGTATATTTGGGATGGGAAGACGATGAAGTGCTGAGGTGAGGACGTAGGCTGTTAGTCTGTTTATTTGGGAGGATTAAAATGGGCAATCCTGTGCCGATGAAGATGGTTGTTTGTAGGGACCTGATGGTAGCAACGATGGGGAGCAATGGTGGGCTAGGCTCAGGTTGAATGGGTGAAAGTGCAGGGATGAATGCAAAAAAACATAAAAAAAAAAGAAAAAGAAAAGGAAAGAAACATGAAGTATATTGAATTTATGAATTATAAATTGTGAGTTATGAGATTTTTTTATAAAATTTATCTGAGTTTTGTGTAAATTTATCTGAGTTTTTGTAAAGTTTATCTGAGTTTTTGACAAACTTATCTGAGTTTTTGTGAAATTTATCTGAGTTTTCGTCAAATTTATCTGAGTTCTGGACAAATTTATCTGAATTTTCGTCAAATTTATCTGAGTTCTGGACAAATCTATCTGAGTTTTTGGCTACTGTGTCTAAGTTTTTGAACAAATTTATCTGAGTTTTGAGTTTTTTTTATAAAATTTATCTGAGTTTTGAGTGAATTTATCTAAGTTTTGAGTAAATTTATTTGAGTTTTCGCCAACGCCTTGCACACTTTTTTTTTCTCTTCGAAAAAAGGACAGGGCACGTGTTGTTAGTTTAGGAGCTGGCAGGAAATGAGGGGACTAACGTTGTAGAGGATTCGGAATCTAGTGAGGGTGATGCCCATCGAGGCATTTTTTAATTATGATTATAGGCCAGCCACTCCGAGTTCAAGTTGACAAGTGTCCTCAAACTTTACACGAGTCGCATAGCATGCAGGGATGTATCGGATCATAACATCATGCACGCACCGGCGTTATTCTCGTTATACGGTTTTCGTTTATTAAAGAAAGGGTAAATTGGTCTTTTCATGTATGAAAAAGTGTGAGAGTGACCTTTGGCTGTATGACTTTTTTGTGGATTGTTTGCAACAAAGTAATGTTATGAGGGACCTCCGGCCAAAGCCCCTATTTTTATTATATGGTCGCAGCCACAGGAAGCAAAGACACCCAAACGAACGAAGAAATATGTAATCCGATATAAGGTGAAACAGAGATTCCCAAGGTGATCGATTTTTAAGAACTCTTGTGGGCAAACGATTGATTAAAAACACAGCAGTAGTGAAAGCCACTTCCTAGTAGCAAAGAGGCATATGAGCAGTGGCTAATAAAGTAAGGCCCATTTCAACAATATGACGGTGCTTTCTTTCTACAACGCCATTTTGCTCGGGTGTGTGAGGACACGAGATACGATGTGCAATCCCATGAGTTTCCAAAAGAGTTTTGAATCTTGTGCTTGTGAACTCACCACCTCCATCTGATTGGAGTGCTTTGATTTTAAAGGGTAGCATATTTTCCACATAAGTTTTAAATTTGAGAAATGTAACAAATGCTTGAGACTTAGTGGTCAAGGGATACAACCACACATACTTGGTGCAATCATCAATAAAGGAAATATAGTACCTATAACCACTTATTGATAGTTCAGGAGATGAGTCCTAGAGATCACAATATATTAAGGCTAAAGGTTGTGAAGAAATGGAAGTAGAAACTGAAAAGGGTAACTTCTTACTCTTTGCCATCTGACACTCAGTACAAACATTAGAGATTTTAAAAGAACCATCAATAGGTAACTTGAAGGTAGAAACCAGGTGATGAACGACAGCAGATGCAGGATGTCCTAGTCGCAAATGCCAAGTGGAGGCAGGGACGCGTTCACTAACATAGGCAGTAGGACCTAGGGCTGCACGACCGGATTTCCGGACTGGTTTTTTGACTGGATTTTCGGTCCGGCCTAAAATGAAGGACCGGACCGGTCCAAAACAGTCTGGTTGGACCACTTAAGTGGTCCAGACTTGTTTTAAATGAAAACCACAAACTTCCTACTATTTATTGTTCAAACCTGATGATAGAGGGAGAAGGAAAGAACACGCAGCTACAGCTGATTTTGATCAGTTCTTCAATGAGTCTTTGATTTTTTCCATGAGGCCTGATCAAGCTGAGAGGCTGCAGAAGTTGGAGAAGCTTTATGGGGAATCATTGGATGAGAACACTAAACTCTATGCTAAGTACTACAAGGACTATATGAACTTTGATTCAACTGTTAGCAAGAAGGGGATGCCGATTGCAAGTTGCCCATGAAGTTAGCCTGAGAGATCACCGCCTCACGCCTGTGATGTGATTCATGTGAAGGAGAAGGTTTTAGGATTTTAGCCATTTAGGGCTCTCGGCAAATGATGGAGTGTAATACTGTAATGTATCTTGCAATGGGTTGGGCAGTGGGCGCAGGCCTGAACTCATGGGCAGTGGGCGACTGGGTGCAGGTCTGGTCCTGTAGTTAATTCATCATCTTTGGTGGGCCAGTCCAGACCAAATAATCATCATCATCATATATTAAAAAAATAAAAATAAAAAACTTAATATTTTAATAAATTTGGTCCGGTCCGATCCAGACTGGATCCCAAAAGGCCTGGACCGGATATAACCGGTTTTCCAAATCCGGTCCGGACCAGACTGGATTTGGACTACTAAACTACAAATCCAGTCCGATCCGATTTTGTGGTCCGGTCCGGTCTGCTGTTCGGTTTTGTTAAGCCCTAGTAGGACCATCTTTATTAGAACTCGAGGGAATGCAATGAATTGGAAATGGATAGAGACCGTTTTCACTCTGCCCGCCGAAAAGCGTCTTCCCCGTAGCCTTGTACTTAATACAAAAACCAGAAGAGTCAAATGTAAATGCACAATTATTATCATTTGCAAATCGATGCACAGAGATAAGATTGGTGGAAGTCAGGAACAAATAATATGTTATCAAGGCGAAGATTTGCAGAATAAGTTGAGATATTATTAGATCCAACATGAGAGATACGCAAACCTGCATCATTGCTCACCGACACTTTCTCATGGGCATGATAGTCCGAACGAAGAGAAAGATTTCTAATGTTAGATATGATGTAGTCAGTGGCACCGGTATCAGTATACCATTTTTGCTCCAATGGAAATTGATTCGATGCAACCATTACATCAAGCTTATTTGGGGGGTGACGCCCTTGTTACGCATGATCCATGCGATGGTAGCAATCTATTGCAAAGTGCCCAACTCTATTGCAGATCTGACAAGTTGTGTGAGGGCATCCGCGATTTGAACTTGGACTAGCAACATTGTTGCTTTTATTAGACCCTTGAGATTGGGGAGATCCACGAACCCCTTGTTGACTACGGGCCCGATCACGGCCTAGACGACCACCACCATGCCTATAGCTAGTATTTATGCAATTTTTAGGTGTAAATAGTGCAGCGGTGGTCTGGTCGGAAGGCGTAGAAGAAGAGGATTGATGACGAGCAATGCGCATCTCCATGTTTAAGAGTAGCCTATGAACATAGGCAACGGAGACATGATCACTCAAATTAGCAGCTGCTATATTCATGACGACGGGGTCATTTTCCTCTAGGAGGCCATCCAATATGTGAGTAATTTGATCACATTCTTCTACAGAATGTCCAACTGCAGAGAGTTCATCAACAATAGTTTTAATTTTCAAAAGGTAATCAGAGATAGATAGATTACCTTTTTGAATGTTTTGGAGTTGACGCTTCAACTCTAATGTATGGGCTCGAGAAAGGGACGCAAAACAATGCTCAATAGTAGTCTTGGCATCATGAGAGGTGCGCAGGCCTACCACTTGAGATAAAACATTCTCAGAAAGTGTTGCACGAATCCAACTCAGTAAATTTTGGTCCTGTCGATTCCACTCAGTATAGGCTGGAGCAACACTGGAGGTAGCCTTTTTGTCATTGTCATGAATAAATTTTTCCGGACATGGATTCGATCCATTGACAAAGCCCATAAGGTCATGACTGAGCTACAATGGTTCAAATTGAGATTGCCTATAGAGATAGTTGTGGCGATCAAGTTTGATGGACACTAAGTTTGAGATATTGGAAATCACAAACGAAGGTGTCTTTAATGTTGATTCCGATGCAGCCATAGCAAAGCACAGAAATATATATATATATAGCAACGAAGACGTAGAAAGAAAGTGCAGCAAACAAATTGCACAGATGTGCAACAGGGACTCAACCGAGACTTGCAAATTAATATTGCAAGTAATGAGACAAACTGGTTCTGTGCTTGTCGAAGAAGAATGGGCGACGTGAGTCTACTCCTGGCTCTGATACCGTGTAAACAAAGAAAATATTGTATGAATCGTTACTTGTATTTTCTCCTTGTATATTACATTTATAAAGAAAACATGTCTGCACAATATATAAAGTGAATCTTTAAATCTTTAAAGAATGGCAAGTGTGGTTGTATACAGGAGGTTGATGTCCAAAATTACAGGCTTTGAGATCTTGAGTATTGGAAAGAGTCAACAGCCTTATCCTTGGTGATAGCTGGGCGATGACTAGGATCCAAAGATTTATCATCAGCTGTGCTAATACCTTTAGCATATGTTTGTAAATTGCTCCTATTGAAGTTAAATTCAGCCAATAAATGTGAGATGCGAACGGGTTGGATTAACTAAAGGTAGGCCCATATATGACAAAAAAGGTGGGCAGGTTGGTTAGATCGTCAATCAATTATTATTTCTCCACTAAAAATACTAGCAAGAGGCTAAGACCCCGAAAACTAGGGATTGCCTGAGTGGTTGGGTACAGAGCCGGCCGTGGGCTAAAGCCCAGGTAGCCACTGCTTTAAGCCCCCAATTTTTGTCCATTTTTTGGGTCCCCAAATTTCTTTAGCCCATATAATATATAGGTTTGTAAAAAATAAAAAAAAGGCTGCCCAAGACATGAGAAAGGGCCCAATTTCTAAACAGCCCATTACAAAAGGGCCCTAAATTAATGATTTTGTGTTATATTTAAAAGTAAAAAAAAAGTATGAAACTTTGGAAATTGGAAAAGATTAGGTTGGCTATTATAGAGTATTTTGGGATGCCGATTCACTTTCGACTTTGGAGATCAAATACACCCCCTCTCTCTCTCTCAATCAAAATTGGGTCTCCTTATTCCCAATTAAAATTGGGTTTTTTTTACTGCAAAACCGTTTTCAATTTTCCGTTTATGTGTTTCACCGCTTCGTTCTGACGAGCCGGGAAAACAATCAGGTGATTGAACATCCTCTCCTTTCCAAGTTTCAAAGAATATTTTAAAAATGAGCCATTATTTTTTTTATTTGTTCTTTTAATCTTTTTGACTTTTAAGGGGACAAGACTATTGATTAACATATATTTTTTTTATATAAAAATCTGTTGTATACATGAACTCAATATAAAAATAAAAGGATAAGAAAAGGTACCACTAAGTTTAACCACAATATCAATTGAATCAAATGATCTTTCGCTTATTATGAAGAAAAAAAATTAGTTGAATCATCATGTTATGAAAATACAAATAATTTGTAGATGGGTTATGTTTGGCAAATTTGTTGATTTTTGTTTATTTGATTTAATAATTTACAAATGCTCTTATGGTGTTGATTGAGTTATTGATGCTGGCCTAGCACTCTATTATTTTGCAACTTCGGTAATTTTACCTGAATTTGAAGCTTTTGAATTTAGATTGATCGCTGGTTCTTGAGTTCTGCATTAGATTGTTTCCTAGAATCATGCATCCTACAAAGTGTCTCTCAGGGTTTGAAAAAAGAAAAAAGAAAATGAAAAGTTGACGCACTTATTCAATCTCAATCAGGAGCTCTTGATAAGTTTGTTGTTGCTAAGAAACAAACAGATGATTCAGTTCCAGTTGAAAATTTTGAGGATGAAGAATTTATAAATTCAGTAAATGAAGAGCATGAAGAGGCATTTGATGAGGAAATTAATCAGTGGATTAATGAAAATGACAATGAGAATGATGGTAGTCAACATGAAGACCAAAATGTTGAATTTCAACCTTCAAATGTTGATGATCCGAGTAATTGGGATAAGATGGATCAGAATTTACGAGACTTTTTAGTATAAAGGGGTTCTAAAAGAAGAGTTGACGATGTCAATTATCCTAAAAATGATCTTAATAGATACTTCTCTTCCACACACTACATCCGGCATTTATCCAATGGAGAGAAACATGATAGAAAGTGGCTTGTATATTCGGATGTTTTGGATAAAGTATTTTATTTTTGTTGTAAGTTGTTTAAGAAAGAGGGGAACAAGACTTTATTGGCTAATGATGGATTTGGAGATTGGAAAAATATTGGTAAAAGGTTAAAAAGTCATGAAAGTATTAATGAGCATCTCATGTGCATGAGTAAATGGATTGAATTAGATATAAGATTGCACAAGAATGAAACCATTGATAAAAGTGTGCAAGAACAAATCAATAGAGAGAAAGAACATTGGAAAAGGGTATTGCGAAGGATAATGGCTGTGGTGAAAACACTTGCAAAAAATAATTTAACTTTTCGTGGGGACAATGAAAAGATTTATCAAGAGAGGAATGAAATTTTTTTGAGCATAATTGAAATAATTACCGAATTTGACAATGCAAGAGCACCTTCGGCGAATTGAAAGTGGTGAAGTTCATTACCATTTTCTTAGCCACAAAATTCAAAATGAATTGATATAATTGTTAGTGTGTGAGATTAAGAATGCAAAATATTTCTCAATCATACTTGATTCTACTCCGGATGTAAGCCATGAAGAACAAATGTCTCTTGTGATTCGTTGTGTGTATGTTTCAACAAGTACAATAAAGGTAGAAGAATTCTTTTTAGAGTTTTTAAAGGTGGAAAATACAGCGGGGTTAGGGCTTTTCAATGTACTTCAAAAAGCGTTAAGTACTCTTGAACTTGATTTTGATAATATAAGAGGACAAGGATATGACAATGGATCTAATATGAAAGGAAAACACAAGGGTGTACAAAATAGGGTACTCAACATAAATCCTAGAGCATTATATACACCTTTTGGTTGTCATAGTCTTAACCTTGCTTTTTGTGATATGGCTAACTATTGTCCTAAGGCTACATCTTTCTTTGGAGTGGTACAGCGAATATACTTGTTGTTTTCATCTTCGCCAAAGAGGTGGAAAGTTTTAAAAGATAATGTAGAAGGTCTCATGGTCAAGCCATTGTCGGAAACACGTTGGGAAAGTGTTAAAGTTAGAAGATACCAAGCCCCACAAATACGAGTTGCTTTAGTTGAATTGGCCCACGCTATTAAATATTCGAAAACAAAGAATGATGCAGAGTCCTTAGCAGTACATGGAATTAGCAGTTTTGAGTTTTTAGTTGGCATGATTATTTGGCACAATCTATTATTTGATGTTAATTCCGTTAGCAAGGTTTTTCAAAACGAAGACATGCACATAGATGTTATTGTTGATCAGTTGAAATAGCTTATTGCATTTATTGAAAAGTATAGAGAAACTGGATTTGTAGAGGCCATGATTGAAGCTAAAGAGGTTGCAGCTAGAATGAATGTTGAGTCGATATTTCAAGAAAAACGAATCATGCATTTATAGAAAGAAGCAATTTGACGAGAACAATAGTGAAGAGGCGACACAGTCAGCTGAAAAATCTTTTAGAGTGAAGTATTTCTTATATATTGTAGATCAAGCTCTTTCATCACTTCAAAGCCGATTCGAACAGTTTCAAGTATATGAGAAAACTTTTAGATGTTTGTTTGATTTGAGTGATTTAAATGCTACCAACATGGTTTTAAAAATCGGCCGATACTGGTTCATATCGGCCGATATGAACCGGTATCAGACGGTACCGAGCCGATATCTCACTGAGATATCGGTCTCGGTTATATCGGCCTTCATATTGCCAAAATATCGCGATATTTCGACCGAGATAAAGTTCATCTCGGTCATAACGAGATATCGGCCGATATTAAATAAAATACCCCCAAACCCTAAATTTTTTAACTTTTTCTCCATCTTTATCTTCTTCCCCTCTCCTCTCATCTCCATACTCCTCAGAGCAGCAGCCACCATATAAGTAACGGGAGTTATGGGACTATATAAAAAGGGACACGTGTTCTTAAGAAGGGACATTTTTTTTCAAAGGAAGAACTTCATAAAAAAATTTGGGATACCCCATGAAGACAAAAGGATCCTACTTGACCATTAAAGTTAGGACTCTTTTGCTAATTGTCTTTCCTTTTTTGTACTTGGATGTCTATTATTATCATAAGTTGCTAGATATGATATTAAACCTATTTAATTATGTTTGGAATAATATAGTAGTAAAGATTGTGTAATACACTAATTCATGGACCAAAGGCTTTATATTGAGTTAGATTTGATGTTACTCACATATTTTTCCCTAGATCTAGTATTTTAAAGTGTAGATCTAAATTTTTTTATTTTTAAAATTTGAGGCTTTTCTTGAAATCAATTATATTTTCCACAGTAGTGTTCAAATGCATTGATAATGTGTTAGTTTAAAATAGATCTATACTTTTGGAACAAAGAAGTGTGAGTTTTTGCCCAAAATTATGGTTGCATTATGTCAAATTTATGATATTTCAGCTTATTGATCATGAGCATCAATAATGGTTGCATTATATAAAATAACGATACAGACAAGACTCATAACTTAAGGTGACCGAGATTTTGATTATTGTTGTTACTAATGGAAAAAAAATATTGTTTTCTAGCATTTTCTAATATTCTGGATTTTTTAGATATTTTTACGAAATTTTTTTGGATTAAAAAAATTCACACCGCGACGACCGTGACGGACCGATATCCACGACGATATCGATTTTTCGGCCCGGCCGATACCGCGACCGAGACCGAGATTTTAAACCATAACTACCAATGATGAAGCTTTGACGTCCTATTGTGCTAATCTTGAAATTTTTTTTAGCAAGAATGCACTTTCTGATATTGATGGGAGAGACCTATTTTCAGAAATGAAAGTGTTGAAAAAAGTTTTGCCAAAAGAAACAACAAAGCCAATTGATGTACGTGCTCAATTACTTGAAGGTGATGGATGGTTGTTTTCCCAATACATGGATTGCATACAGAATATTGCAACTATACCAATTACAGTTGCCTCTGGGGAAAGAAGTTTTTCAAAGTTAAAATTGATCACAGGAAAAATTGAATGGATTAGCTATGTTGTCAATTTAGAAGGCCATGGTTGATTAGATTGATTATGCGGCTTTGATTAGTACATTTGCAGCAAAAAATGCTATAAGAGTAGTGTTTAAATGAGTTTGAAGTGGTGTAATGACTATTGATTTTTCTATATATATATATATATATATATGCTTTGAGTTTTGGTAATGATTAATTTATGACTCATTTTTTTGAAGCAAATTTTCGTATACAATATATAAGGGGGTCCCCTTTGAAATCTTTGTTTTAGGCCCCAAAAATCTCAGGGCCGGCGCTGGTTGGGTATCCCATTTCTCAACCAATTGTCTAAAGTCGGTCCCTGGGTTTCCTTCCTAAATCTGAGATATTCTCATGGGTGCTTCAAAAAAATAAAAAAATGATCATCTAGCAAACCTGAGTTCAGTCCAATTAATCTCCATGACAAACTAACACGCACATAAAAGAACACGATATATATAAACTTTGATGCCCTAAATCCAAGGATTAGGATAATGTGATGATATGTGGCCAATCCAAATCAATGTCATATCCATGTCATCTCTCTACTTTCACAATTCAAATGCAACCAAGCGGCCTGCACTATGAACTCGGGGCTTTCATGGGACCAGAGAGGGAGGGAGAGAGAGAAATAAAACCAATCCTTTTGAAAGGTCTCTGATACCAAATATGATCATCTAGCCAACCTTACAAATACTCCCACTAAAAATGGCCCATTTCTTTACATGAATTTACGGAATTTTTGAAATTCATTTCTGTAAATGATTGGAAATTCTGATTGTTGTCGAATTTTATTGTTCCTGAGTTTCTTATTTCATTCATGATAGAATTTCTGCCTAAAAACTTCATACGTCCTAAATCAACAAAATTCTTTGTTTCATAGCTACTAGAATTTCCAAATGGATCAACACCTTTGTATGCATCTTGGTATGTGGGACCAAACATTTATAAATTAGCACATCATTTTTAGAACTTATGTGGACCCACTATTAGAAACCGCATTGTGGTTCCCACCTTTTAAAACTTACGTGGGTCCACCTTTAGAATCGTGGCACATGGGACCCACCTTTAGAAACTGTGGTATGTTTATAAATTACTTGGGCCCTGATCGGACCCCAAGTTTAGGGTGCGATTGTAGTAATAAAAATGGTGAGACCAGGTCGATCCACAGGGAGCTTTAAAAATAAGGCTTTCCAACTTTGTCACCTGCCCTAAATAAAATCTAATTTTAGCCTAAAATCTAGAAAAGTACATTCATCATTCCTACTTTAAATTAAAATCAAATATATTTCTAAAAATAAAAACTCCTAAATCTAAAATGAATCACAAGTTGCTACAAAAGAACACACAAATTAGAGCATCAAGAATAAAAAGTACTAAAAATAAAACTAAGAAACTAAACTAGAAACAAAAGAAACCTAAGTTAGAAAGTCAGTCTATGCTATCTAGTTTCAATCATAAACTTTGCAAAAATAGACATAAAATTGAATTGATCATAAAAATAAAGACAATAAACAAAAGTTTAAGAATTTAAATGTGTGGTGAAAACAAGAATTTAAATGTGCGTTTTTAATAGAAATTTAAATGTGTGGAAGAATATAAATTTAAATGTGTGGAAGTACATAAATTTAAATGTGTGGAAGTGTATTCTTCTCTTTCAAAATTCTTTTCTAAGCGGGGTCATAATTTGAATCATGCTCTTAAGGCCTTTGGGTCGTCAATCCAAACACCAACAAGAAAAGAAACATAAAACAAGCACCAATCCCCCAAGGATAAGAAAGAAAATTGAAAAGAGTAAGAAACAATTTTACTAATATGCAAAGTCTTACATAAGATAAAAGAAAAAATAATCAAATAACAATTACATACTAGGATGAGAAGCCTCTTCTAGATGAAAAACCCAAGGTTATAGTGTGATTTCCGGCCAAATCTCCTTGAGGACTTCAATGGAGAGAAAGAGAGAGGAAGAAGATGGAGTGTAGTAGTAATTCTAGAGAGAGCTGGTCTATCTTCCCATAAGAGGAGAGTGATGCTTATGCCTTCGATTTATAGATTTTTGCTCTCTTTCTTTCCTTCTTTGTTTCAAGTTTGTAGGATGCAATCTTCTTTGTATGGCAAGTCTCTTCCTTAGCCAACAAGTCTTCAAAGATATAGCAAGGTGAGTGAGAGATTTTTGGTGCTTTTCATGTGCAAAATTGCAATCCTGTGTAGAAATTATAGCACCGAAAGGCCATATCTTCCTCATTTTAGCTCCGATTGACACAATCTTAGGTTTTAAAAATATCTAATCGAAAAGAGCTTTCCAACGGTGTCTAGATTGCACCAATCCGACAGTTAGATTAAGACTTATGACCATTTTAATCTCACTGCCCCTGAAAAATCCGAGAATACTTGTGCACATATAGAATGTTAGTTGTGCAATGGAGTGTGTGGGACCCATGTGGACGTCCAAAGGGATCTTGGGATCTTCCTTTCCTTGTTTCTTGACTCCCCTTCCATCTTTGGTTTGCTTCCAAGATTCTTTGATTGACTAGTCAACTCTTCTAGCACATTTTCCTTTCTTGAATTTCTTTCTTGACTTTTGAGTTTTCAAACTTAGTAAGAATTAGATATTACCAAATCTGAAGTTTCTTTCTTGATCTTGAAATCACAAATCTAGCTTTCCATTGTTGACTTTTGAAACTCTCCAAAAATACCAAGATATGTGGGTCCACCATGAAAGATGCCATACCCTTGATCTGTTTTAAATTTCACCAATGTGGGTCCCATTCTTGATTTCTCCTACACAAATTAAAAAAATGGATTCAAGAATAATTCTATGTAAGGAATTTAAATGGACGATGCATGAGACCCTACTTGATGCACCCAAAATAACCGACTTTCCAAAAATAAATCTCCAAAAATGGCAGGTTTCATGAATTTATGCATAAAGTGTGATTTTTTTAGCAAATTACAAATGAATGCACTACAATGGACCCTAAATGCATAAAAATATGATTTGACACTAAATAAAGCTCTTTAATATCAATAAGCCCTTAAAATGATAAAAAATGTGTATGAAAATATGTGCTTTTCAGGACTCATCGGCCCACCTTGAGAATCGTAGTACACAAGACCACCTAGAATTATGGTATGTGGGCTAACCTTTTAGCAAGTACAACTAGGGGACTACCTTTAGAAATTACAATGTAGGCCCATTAGAAAGTGCAGAGTATGGGCCTACATTTAGAAGTAGAGGTCGCTGAAGTTTCAATAAAAGTTTGGGGTGGCAAATAGGTCGGGCCAAGTCAAAATGGGTCAGGCCAGTATATAGGGTCCACAACCCATATTCAAACCGTTTTGAAAATAGCTCCAATATCCCAAATCTACACCCGGTGCAGGTCAACCTGACGAACCCCATGGAATCATATAATTGGCAAACTGTGTAGGTCGACCCACTCAACCAACCTAACCAAACTTGGCTCGTTAAAGTTCAGCCCAAGCAAAGCTTTAAATCGAGAATCATATGAGGTCCATTGTAAAAGGTTATAGCTTAACTCCAATTTCATTTCAAGAACTATATGAATATTTAATCTTTTTTTTTTTCACGCCAAATATAGGTTACGTGGGTTAATCCCAACTTGATCTTTTTTACGTGGGTCTAGAAAATTTGACATATAACTAGCTTAGAGCATCTCGAAGAGAAATGTTAAATTTGGAGATGTCATCTTTGGAGATGCCCTTTTGAAAATGAAGCCTTATGTGGCAAAATTTGGCATCCTTACTTGGACAACTCCAAGAGAGATGTCAAATTATTATTATTTTTTATTTTACCCCCATTTTCTTTATTACATATAACTTATTTATGCTTAATGGGATATGGTACTATTTAAATGTTGTTAAAGTAATTAACTATTAAAAAAATAAAAAAATGCACAAATTATACTTGAAACCCATTTTTCGTTGAAAAGGTAAAATCAAATTACATAATATTTTAGCCAATCACAAGCTTCTTCATATTAATTTGGAAATACCACAGGTGCTCAACCACATCGACTTGGAGTTGGAAATGTGTTCTCTTGTCGCGAATGCACAAGTGGTTTTGAATGAAATCTTAAAATTTTGTAGTGTGGTCGCATAACATGGCAAGATCACTACATGATTCACCCTCTCGTGCCTAACATTGTGAATGTTGGTTGGAGAAATTAGAAAATTGATAGAATTGGGAATCCATGTATGAATGAGGAAAATTTGACTTCAGACGCTCCTAATTTATAGATCGATATCCAAGCTCCAAGAATTTTTCAAATTATCACAATTTAAAATTTTAAGTTAAAATTCAAAAAAGTCAAAGCAAAAAAAAAAAAAATCCAATAGCTATAAATCAAACCGTTGAACGTTCACTGTCACTGAGGTTCCATCTCCAACGACTATTTGTACCAAAAAATTCAATTACAGCCTGCATGCAGGTATATATATATATATATATATATTCATGGCCATTTTTTTTGTTCAAAACAAAGATTTGGTGTTTGCTTTATGGTATGTCAAATTTGGCATACTATCACAACTACCAAATACCATCTAGGATTAGACGGTTCTCTTGGAGACAAGATCACATGTCTTTTATAGCCGTTGGGGGCTGACATGGTTAAAATATGTCTCGGTTGGAGTTGCTCTTATATTTTATTTAGATGGTTTAGGTTGGTCAAAGATGGGTTAGATTAGAGTCAAGTTAGGGGTTTAGTTTTACCACTCCTAACAGGAAGGCTGTCTGAGTTCCAAAATTCTAAAAACCTCAAATGGATACTAGTTCTTGAAAATTATTAACAGGCATTTAGGAATTTTAAGTTTTAAAAATTTTAAAATTCTAGTAAAAGAATAAAGAATTTTCTATCAGGAATTCTGAGAATTCCTAGGCTAAGAAATGGGTAGTTAGTTAGATCCAAGAAATGGATTGAACTTTTCAAATCTGATTTTTTTAATCTCTCTCTCTCTCCATAAGTCAATAATTATAGTTGTTAAGTTGTGATCCATCCACCGGCAAATGATAAGATCTCCTTATAATCTTGACATTCAGTATCTCGTCTCTCTCAAATAGTAGTCAATTTCGTTTGGTCATCGTTTCGGTCTCGCATCCAAGATGAAATATTTTGGTATTTCCGAAATTCGGCAAGACTTTTCAGAGTAAATTTTTGAAATAATAAAAAGTTAAGAATATATATACATATATATAATAGAAAAATAAAAAAAATATAAATTATGCATGTTTTTTCACATGAAGTTGAAAAAAAAAAGTAAAAATTGTGCTACAAATCGAAATGGATCGGAATTCAAATTGTTTTTTTTTTTTTTGCCCATTTTGTTTCGGCCAGAGGACGAGAACGAGAAATTCCATCAAACGAAATGGAATTGACCATTACGCTTTCTAATCTACATGTAACAGTTGTGAGCCGCCGCCATCTTTTTTAACATGTTCTCTACCATTCCTCCTCTTAGTTTCTTACCTCCTTCAATCACTTTTCTACAGGCTCATCTCTTATCTTTTCTTTGTCTAATAGTTATATGACAAAACTAGCACGATGAGTTGTTGAATTGGTTGGTAATTTTCTTCTCACTTATCAAGGGATCAAACCTTAGATAGGACCGGAGCATCCCACTACAAGAGTAATATAAAGAATTTTACAGTTGGAATTGCCTGACCTAAATTTGACACTCATGAGAAGTTAGATTAAAGGACTTTGAGGCTTTGGGAAAAAAAAAAAACCCTCATAAACACATCTCAGACCCGTCCCCTCCCAAGATTTTCATGCTTTCAACTAGGGCCTTGCCTGGGTGGCACATGCTATTGGTGTATGATTGTGATCGATGCAAGTAGATGTGCATAAATGAGAAAAATTGTTATCCATAAATAACTCCAAAAAACTGAGAATTTTAAAATTCTATAACAGGTTCAGACATGAAATCCTCAAAAAAGTGGATTTCCACTAGAGAATTACTATTGCAAATATGTTTTTGTGACTTTGTGAACAAATCGTGAGAAGGCTCATTTTTTACATGAGCTTTATCATAAAGAGAACTTTTCATCCATGCTGCTACAAATGTAGAAAAGCATCCCAAGTGGGCAACACAAGCCTGCCGGACCAATTAAGCACATAGGCTAACAAAAAAACAGAATTATCACATAGTGGCCTCTCTAGTTTTACCGTTGCCTCTTTCAAGAAATTTTACAGCAACATCTCTTTCAAGAGGTGAGCCCTTCTAGGTCGGCCTCCTACAGAGTTTAGCTTCTCCCAACTCTCGAGAAGAGTGATCCGCACTAAGAATGAAATGGAAAAGAAGCCACAGGTATTATTCAATAGTAAAGACAACTCTGTCTGCTTCAGTGTTCTGACTCCATGAATCGAGTGACAGATAGGCGGGCATAGATCAAAGCAGTAAATCGAGTCCATCACAACTCTATCAAGAGCTATAAAAAAAAAAACACAAAGAGGTTGGAAGAAAAGTCAGAAGAAAAGGTGAGAAACTGCAAATCTTCCATCAACTACGAGGCCTTTGGACTTATACCCATCTCTTTTACATAACCTACACAAACCCATACATCTAAAGATCTAGAAGACAAATGGATGATGACATGAATGGCTCCTTTTAGGGTCATGGTCTTTGTGGGTCGGCCACATGATCACACCACACCATTCATTGCTTATGGACCACCCAACCAATGTCAGTCTCTTTGACACTGTTAGCTGTATGTACAGCACATGGGCACCCATTCGTCTCCCCCTCTCTCAGAGTCTCGAGGAGAACCCACAGACCACAACTGATGCATTTGAGGACGAACCTTTCCAGTCCGTACGCTGAGAGATCTTGGGAACTGTAACAACCGTATGATAAAAGCAATAGAAAAGGCTAAGTTCCTCTACGTCTATTCTCTGTCCTGTAGCTCTAAGAAGAAAAACAAATTGCAGAAGGACTGGAAGGGAAGGGGTTTGTCAATTCAGCAGTGTGAACTGTGACTGCATATATCTCCTCTCCTTTCCCTTCCTTTTTGTGCTTTTTTCCATGCAGAGATGATGGAAACAAGTAAAAGCAAACAACCCATTTCACCGGATCTGGATTTGATTCTCCTTGAATCATCAAATCGTCCACATGCAGTGTTTTTAGCCAAATATATCAGTGAGGCTGTACGAAAGGATATCTTTCACCCATTATGGCAATTTATTAGAAAAAGGTCCTTTTATTTAGGCCTCTTTTTTATGTTTTCATGCATGGGCTTATCTAAGATTAAATAAGTTTCCTTGCATGTGATTGTGACACCGCCTACTACTTTGATTTGGTCTTTTATTTGCGTTGATTTAGACAATATCTAATTTCTAAAATCTTGTGCTGTATCGACCATTAATTGCCGAGGGCCTGGAATTGAGGGCTAGAATCCTTTTCCTTAGTCACTTGCATTTAGAATCACAGATGGTGGAAGAATTGGGATGAAACCTAATAAAGTTAATGAATTTTGATATATTAGTTCTCCTTCAATTTTATTTTTTCAACTTCATCACCAAAATTCAAATATCAATATTTTTTTTAACTTTTCAGCTACAGGCGGTTTATGATATCATGAAAACAGTGTATATGATAAATTCTATGATTTTATAAGACTATCCTATAATGTCTATAGCTTTTATGTACCATCTTAAAAAAAAAAGAAGCTTTCAAATGATAGAACTTGAGAAATAGTTGTTAGATGTGTATTCACTTTTTTTTATAAAATATTAATTTTCGTGTTCTGTAAAAGTGGGAATTTGCCTAATGGTTGTTAAGATTAAAGTGTATGATACTGAAACTGAAACTGCTGATGAGACTATCTCATGATATCATGGATACTATGCAAAAAAGTTAAAAAAGGTTTAATCTTGACGACTTTGACGATATTATCTAAATTTCAATTATTAAATTAAAAAAATTGAATTTAAGGAGGATCAATATGTCAAAATCCCAAAAGTTAAAGTCCGTACCTTTTAGGAAAGTTGAGCTTGTAAGTAGAAATTTGATACTTTTCAAAAAATCAATTCTAAGATGTTGAGGTATTTACATCAAACCAATTCTAAGAATGGCACAAAAAAAATATTAGAAAGGAGCTTCTCGAGATTTCATTGTCAATTAATGGAATTACAAATTGATAACTCCATTCCACCTTCTTGGGCCTTACATAAGGTGTTGATTAAATGTGCGATTACATATAACATTACTCCCTTTTAAGATGCATATAACAATAATTATTTTCTAAGATATTATTATTATTATTATTATTATTATTATTATTTGCTCTTATACATGTTCACACACTCACATACACTACACAAAGTCCATCCACCCACAATGTGGCCACTAGCCAGGTACCAATCTAGGATGCTAGATGCCTACCAGTAAATTATAAGTGGATTGGCGTTATTCTTTTTTTATTGCCTGTATTTAACATATATTTCTTAAGGATAATGTTTTTTATGCATTTGGTGTGCATGTCTTATCGGGCATACTTGTTGCTGGGGCCCACCTAGGGTCCCACGGATCATGGGACATCGAGGGATGAAATGATCCAATCAAGGTGAACCCAGATATGAAAAATGAGGTCAATCTAGTGCCTCTAACCCCTTGATCCATGGCCTACAAGTTCAACAACTTTATATTAAATATAATATCACACATAATTCAAGAGTCTAATCCATTTAGATGGGTCATATGGTGGGCCCTACCTTGTTATCTTCGCGGCTAGAGGAGTTCTCAAAGGAAGATTTGTCTTTCCATAAAGTACTTGCTTTTATCATTAATTAATAATAAAATAAAGCTTGAGCCCACAACCTCAAAGTTACAATGGGGATCAAATTCCATTGTGAAGGCCCATTCATGAATAATTGTTGCCCCAAGTTTCAATCTTATCATACTTATGAATAGAGTTAAAATCAAATTCAATTAAAAAGAGAGAGAGAGAGAGAATAACTGCTGTGGAATTTGGGTTTTGATAAGGATGAATTGCAAAGTTGTACACACTTTGACCTACAGAATTGAAGCCTATGGAGGGGAAGGAAGCAGGATTTCTCGTTTCTGCCTCATCCTAATCTCAATTCCATAGTCAAACTGATACCCACCCCGATTCTTTCCTCCATCTAGAAAAAATGTATTTTAGAATTCCTACATCCGGGCGTTTTTAAATGTGGCCATCTTACAGAAAGAAAAGATCATATCCCCCATTCATGATAATGGGGATTAGCCGTTATCAATTTAAACCTTCTAACACATTTCTAGGGAATTGGTATCGACCTCTATCATCAACCGATTGATTGAATTGTGATAACAGCTTTATTAAGAACTCCAATAAGTAAAGATTATAGGATGAATATGACTTGGCACCCGTATCAATCTGATCAAATGAACCTTATTTCTAATTTTAAGTCCTCAAGTGCAGTTACTATATATCTGATAAACATCAGTCGTAAGTATGTCCTTTTTATAAGATTTGATGGGTCATAAGTGAAAAGAAAAACGGGAAATAAAGTTGATTTTTTTTAGCAACCCTTGTCCATGCTATTGCACATACCCCCATAAGGTTTGTATTTGCAAATAAGCCCATGTGGTTTTTGTATTTGTAAATAGGCCACTTCTGTTTCATTTCTCCAAGATCAATATTCCTAATGAGAATGCATAACTATGATGAAATTTGTGTTGAACTTTTATGAAAATGACAGCTTTGGCCTTACATCCATTAAACAAAAATGAGTATATTATTATTTATAAAAATATTATTATTTTATTTTAAGTCTCAATTGTCTCTTTTAATAACTCTTTAATGCAAATGGAGTCTAATTATGTATTTTGAAACTTTTATCAATCTAATTGTCGGTTATACATGGATTGAATCAATTATAACCAACTATAAGCACGTGCTTTCATTGTCATTATGATTGATTTGAATCTAATTAAATAGGCCATATACCGGTAAAAATATATTTATATGCGGCTATTCTCTTTCACTAAATATAATTATTAATGTTATAAGTTTTAGAGAATAATAAGTCCAAGCTTCTAAATTTATGCATATAGGGATAAAGAGATGTGCAAAAATATCATTTCACTCTAAAAACCTTTGGTGGTAGGAAGGCTACTGATTTTGAGGATACAAAAGGTATTAAATTGAAAAAAGTAGGGGTCTATCTATAAATACTAAACCAAAGGGGCCTATTTACAAATCCTACAAACCTTAGGGGGTATATACAAAAAGCTCTTATTCTTCTTACTCTCATTATTAATATTTAAACAGGTGCAATTAATCAAATGGTGCCATTGGTGCGATGAACCCATGTCAATGACATTCAAATTAAATTGTTTTAGAGGGAATTTTCTTATTTATTTATTTCAATCCAATGGTGACCAATTAAATTAGTGTCAAATCTAAGCCTATGTCAATTCATGAGAATCACATGTGAGGCGATGACCGGATCATAGGCGAGCCATTTCATACCTTGATTGCCTCCATGGCACATTAAGCCGATCAAACTCGTTTGCCGAAAAAAAAAAAAAACAATAATCAAACTAGGTAATTTACACTTTTTAAAAAAAAAAATTTAACGAAAACAAACTCCTTAGATCCCATAAGAACGATAAATGCGCTAACGTATTAATATTGACGGTAAAGGCCATCTCGCAACTTTTTTTTGTTAATAGTTTTACCCTGGAACGGAAAAGTATTTGTTTTTCTTTTCATGGGTGAAAAAAAAATCCAAAAAAAAAAAAAAAAACTTAACCTGTTTTTTCCTCAATTTTATCTTTTTTCTTGTGCTAAAATTTTCCAAAAGACTCTCGTGTATCTCCTGACCCGATAGTTTTGTCACAAAATCTGCACGTACGTCCCGCGCACCACTCCATTTTACTGCCCTTGACTACGACGTCTATCGAGAGATCGAGAGAGAGATTGAGGCAGCAGAGAGAGACAGAGTGGCCGTAACGTGCTTCTCAAGACTATCCCGAATCATACTCCTCGGCGTGGAACCACAAAAAAAAGATCAAAGCAAACAGTTCCCAAAAAAGCAGGTCAATCGTTTCCATCCATAATTCAATTCAATGACTTTTATCAAAAGAACTCTTCTTCTTTCCATCAATACAACTAGGCCCCACACCATCAGGATCAGAAATCTCCGGTGCTCCTGCCTCTAGTTTTAAATTTAGATAATAATAACCACACACAGCCACTCACATGACTAATGCATATATAAATATAAAAATTAGAACATCTTTTATGGTGATCGGTTTCAACGTACACACATGTTATATGTAGTTTTCTCGCCTTCTTCTTCTCCACCTAAGTGCTATTCTTTTGTTCTGGGGCAGAGAAACTTGGGTTCTGAAAAGAGATTTCATGATAAAAATCTCCTTGAGAGAGAGAGTTGGGTTTGAAGCAAAGAACCTGTTTATTTCAACTGCTGCAATATTCATTTCATGGAATTTGGTAGAGGATTTTGCAATCCTTGTCAATATATTTTACAATGTCCAATACTTCGACAGCAAAAAAATCAGACCCATATCATCAATATAGATCCTTCGGTTTCAGCACAGTTAGAAAAGGAGAGGCAAGATATAGATCAATATATAACATTACAGGTAAAATCTCACCTAGTTCCACATCTGAAAAAAAAAATCCATGTTGATTCTCATTAAATTCCTTTTCTTTTCTCTTTATTTGATTCCTCTTATCTAAATAGAACAAGAGATCTTGCTTGTGTTTTTCTAACTTTTCACTTTTTTTTTACTATACAGAATGAGAGATTGAGTCTCTTTTTACAAGAACAGAGGAAGCAGCAGATGACATCTTTTTTAAAAGGAATGGAAATAAAAGCTCTAATGTTAGAAAGACAGAAAGAAGAAGAGATAGCAAAAGAAAGGAGAAAGACCGCGCAATTAGAAGACTTATTGAGGAGAGCAGAGATAGAGAAGCAGACATATCAGAGAACAGCTATAGAGAAGGAGGCCATGGCTATGGCCTTGAATAAGACACTGGAGCAGATAAGAGGAGAGATGGTGTGCTCTTCTTCTGCAGAAGACGCGGAGTCATGCTGCGATCTCTCTGATAAATTCAATGAAGGAATAGGGAAGATGACATGCAAGGCCTGCAATTCTGGAGAGTCGCGGTTTATAATCCTCCCATGTAAGCATCTGTGCTTGTGTGAAATGTGTGATGCTCTGCTCCATTCATGTCCGGTCTGTAGATCTGTAAAACAGGAAAGCATGGAGGTCTACATGGTGTAAGTAGAAGTAGAAGAGAGAAAAAAATCTATATTGCAATGAACATATTTTTAGAAGAAAAGTTTATTCTTTTATTTTTCTATTGTTATTATTATTAATGCAACAGGAAAGTCGATTATATAGGTCCTACCTTGCATGGGCTAAACTTATTGAAACACTGTAATAATAGGTTGGATTTGTGTTTGAGCTCAGGTTAGGAGTTGGGTTGCTGGGTTGAATATCAAGAATAGGTTAAAACCAAACCCACCCATTTGTTAAAAGGGGTTAGAAATGTCAAACTCTAATGCCATCCAAAAAAAAAGTCAGTAGGTGGGTGTGGGTCAGGTTAGTTGATTTTTCATATCTTTTTTATATATTTATTTTGTGGGTTTTAGATTTGATGAATCATGTTTTTTTTTTTTCCTTCACTTTATTATACTTGCATGGGCCCAGTTCTAATAAATTTGAAATCCCTTTATTATATGCCACCTCCTCCTTCCATGAATTGGCATTCATTTAAAATTTACTTAAAGTGAGGTGCACTCCATTGGGAAAAGGATCAAATGTTGAAACTGCCATTTTCAATTACTGGAGTTTGATCAAGAATTTTACTTGTGATCAGTCTGATCAGTCTAACTGAGGGATATATATCAAACCAAACTGGTTTTTTTTTAATATATATGTATGTGGTTTCTTTTAAAGATTATAGAGAATTTTATCCTAAAAAGCACATTAAAGGTCTACTAATGAAAAGAGGTACTCATAGTTTTGATGCAACAAAATCGGTATTCCCACTAGAATATTTATTTATTTTTTTCATTTTTTCAACAAGCTACGATGTCGACGCTTAATATCGAGAGTTATTGTCGACGTTGTTCTCCGACCTTTATCATCTGCTATTGTTGGTTTTATGTACCAAATGAACCTGAACAAAACTCTCCCCCAACATTGAATATTCGTTGATCTTCATCAACGAGGTAGGGCTATTGCTGGTTTTCTGTACCAAATGAACCTGAACAAAACTCTCCCCCAACATTGAATATTCGTTGATCTTCATTAACGAGGTAGGCATAGCACAGTTTGACATTCTTTCATGCGTTATCTCTCATGGAGCCTGAGTTTCATGTTTACTTTTCAAGAAAAGTTCATTAGGGTTTTGATATATAATTTATTCATTTCATTATCTTTGTTGTATGATTTTTTTTTGGTGGCTAAATCATCAAGGTAAGAACCTTTCGAGAAAGGAGGAAATGAAACCGCCAGAGTAAGTGGGAAAACGATGGGAGGAAGAAGGGGAAAATGGGATTTCGCCCGATTTATATGGGCTTGAGGGGTTTTGCGTGATTTATATGGGTTTGAATGCGATGACATCATCATACGTTTAAATTTTTAATAAAAAAAAAACGGAAGAAGTCACACGAAACCACGTCCGTGCCATATTAACTAGTGGCATGTTTTTCGGTTAGTAGCTATCTTGGATCATTTTTTTGGTAGTTTTCTCAAGATTATATTTAAACTATATAGCTTATTTAATATGCCTTTTGATGAATTGACACTCATTCATAATTTAGGCCTATTAAAGCACACTCTGGTTATTAGGTTGATCAAATGGGGATACAGTAACACAATTTATTTTTATTAGAGTTAATCATCTATTTTACCTACATTCCATTTTGTTTGTACTTCATGAACAGCCACCTTAATTTTGAATATAGCCTTCTCCCAATCTACACAGACTCTAGATTTTAAAATATTCTAATATCTTGAACTGGGAAACATAACCTTTTATTGATTTTAGAAAAGGAACTTGAATTCTTTTCACTATTCTCTGGCCAGTGGCATGCCAGCTTCTTTTTTAAACTTTTAGCACTGGAGTGGTACCTGGGCTGTACTTTGCATAATACAAAGCAGCAGTAAAATTGATGTACGCAGCGGTTTGCCTTTTTTATTCCTTTCCCAGTTCTACTTTTACCCATTTTAGGACAGAGTACTTTTTTGTTCTGAGAGCAGGGTCCTGTTATTTGTTTAGTTTTATCAGAATCCTAGGTCTCTCTTGCTGTTCATATATGATCAGAATTACAGTAGCTAAAAATTCTCATTAAAGTTCTACTTCATGTGTGTTGTTTGATGGCCAGTAAAAGGTGGTTTTTTTTTTTCCTTGTCGCTTGTTTGGATTTTGTGGTTTTTTTTTTCCTTGTCGCTTGTTTGGATTTTGTATTTCTTCAACTAGTTTCATTTTTCTTTAATTTTTAGAGGTTGTTATGTTGCACGAATTAGTGCCTCGGAAATAGCACTACACAAACGGGGTCCGTTAGACTCCGTTTGGTTTTTTTTTTTAATATAAAACGAGTGACGCTAGTGTCGCTCAGTGTGACAATTTGTGACGCCGGCGTCACTCTTCGTCACATCTTCTCAACCTCTTTCTCCAACCCCTTTCTTGATATGGTCTTCAATGCCACACAAGACCTGTAGAATCAGTGGCTTCATTCAAAATCACCGTATCAAAGCTCTCTTCTTTACCCTTTTTAGTGATTTCTTCATCTTCCATCCTCACACTTTCCCTCATTCTCCTCTTATCAAACCCCAATTTCTCACTAGAAACCCTAACCATACATGTTCCATCACATCCCTCTTCCTCTTCGTCTCTCCATAAACGAAACCCAACCATATCCCAATTTCACCCCTCTCACCTCCATTAGACGTCATCACAGCAACATCCAAACCCGCTTTGCCTACACCATGTCATCCTTTTTTTCACTTCATCCAAACTTGCAAAACAGAGACCCACCGTCATCCTCATAAACTGGTCTCTCCTCACTTCACCTTCATCTCATCAAGTCCCACATTTTTTTTCCATCACATCTCCAATACTAGCTAAAAATTTTCATTTAAGTTCTACTTCATGTGTGTTGTTTGATGGCCAGTAAAAGGTAGTTTTTTTTTTCCCTTGTCGCTTATTTGGATTTTGTATTTCTTCAACTAGTTTCATTTTTCTTTAATTTTTAATGAGAGGGGTCCAGGTTTTTTTTATTTTCTTATTTAAACTCCGTCTTTGACCTTTTGGTGATGTATCTTTTTTGCATGTTTTGCTTCAGATGTCCCATGATTCTAGGTAGGTTTCTTTTACATTTCTCTTTATTAAATAGTTATTAAATAGAGATGGGCAATTTTTTTTTTATCTACGCAAGGGACTTAAACTCAGGAATACACACATATTGTGCACCTATCTAAACCTATTGACCATCACCCTAGGATGGGATGGCATTGATCAATTTTGTACTCTTTTTGCTATTCCTTTATTATCAGGGACTGGAGGTCACCCAGCCATGCACATTATACATGTTCTAAAAAAAAGAAAAAAACTAAATAGCTGGTGTTCATGGGCTAGGCCAGACTGAGGCATATTTAAGACCGTCCAGACTTTAGAAACCACCGGCCCAAGCCAAATACCAGCCTGTACATGTCAGGCCCGAGCTCGCCCATTTAATTAATTGGGTCAGGCTGAAACTCTTCTTTATCAATTTTGTGAGTATTTGAGCAATTGTTTGGACAGGTTAAATTAAATTACATGCATTCCTTATACGGGCCGGATTGGTTCGGGCTTTGGGCTTTTCATTTCTTAATTCAAGCCTACCCTAATTATTAAATTGGCCCTATTTATATATCAAGCCCAGTCCAAAGCGGGCTGAGCCAAATAGGACTCGAGTTAGCCCGCCCCATGAGCACCCCTACTACCCAACAAAGCAATAGTTAGTAACCAATAGTTTAGATACGTTTGGTCCGGCTTATTAAAAGTTAAATGTGCTTTTTTTTAAATATATTTTAAAACCCTATTTCATTAAAGTGGTCTTTCTAAGAAGTAAAAGTTGTTTCATTGGCGGGATTTCATGTATACTTCTCCAAAAAGTCCAACCAAATACACCCTCTAAAATTTTTTAAGATCACTTTTTGTGAGTTTGAGGCCAGTTTTATAAGATGAATTAGTGGGTCCATATGTAGCCCTCAAACCGCCCACCTAGAGATGTCAAGTGGGTCGGCACAGCCCGGCCCGCTAGTCAACGGGCCGTGGCATGGCACGGCCCGGTCAACGGCACGGCCCACTGGGCACGGCCCATGACGCGGGCCGTGTTGGGCCGAGCTGCGCTGGCCCGCTGGCCCGTTAGGCACGGCCCGCCAGCCTAGTGGGCCAGCCCCTGCAGCCAGCCAGGCCGCCAGGATCGGCCCGCCAAGCCCGCCTGGCCCGCCAAAAAAAATTATTTTTTTATATATTTTTTTAATTTATAAAAATCTAATTTCCAGCCAACTAACAACCCTAGGCATTTTCTAATAAAAAAAACACTTACATAACTTGGTAAGGTAGGACTTTAGTGTAAATTAGTCACACTAATAATGAAGGGCCATGTGTTTTTGGGGAGAAGTAATAAGGGGAATGTTTTGGTGTGACACACTTACCTTCACTAAATTTGCCCCCTTGCCTTCACTAATTTTGTTGTCTTCAGAGATATTTGAGAATCTCAAATGAAATTCCCTACCTGGATTCATCTATGTTCAAGAACCCTGAGAAGTTGAGAATCTTTATAGGTTGGAAAGCTCAGAATTAAACACAGGAATATGTTCATAATTCAGTCATTTATGTTCAATATAATCTCGTCACATGTACCTATAACTCCACTCTCAATCACATCACATGAAGCCATATATTTACATTGATATGAACACTAGGAAATAGAAGTAAAAAATATGTAACCATGATAAAGATAATGAGAATTATTGACTAAGACTAAAAACCCATAACTAAAAAATAAAGAAATTGATGCAAATCTAAATAAAATGAAGTCCAAGGTTGTGGTTTCATGGTGGGTCATTTGGAAGACTTGAAATGATTGTTGATAAAGGTAGAAATATTTAACCGCGCTAAGTTCTTGTTTAAAGTATGATAATTAAGCCAAAAAAATAGAAATTGAGTTTGCCATCTCAATTGAAATATCCTTAACCATGGCATTTTAATTTGGATGAAAAATGAGTAGAAAAAAATGACATGATATGTTTTTTTTTTTATATTTCAGGTTGTTTGAATGAAAGAGTGAAAAGTTGGATAAAAAAGGTGTTAGCTTCTCATCATCATCTAAAGTGGTTAAGTTCTCATCCTAATGTAACTAATATTCGTGGTTAGGTTCACATCCTCATCTAACTAGTTTTAATATTGTTTGAATAAATATTAGTATACAAAAGTTAGGTAGTCTAGTGGTGTGTTTATCTTTCACATCCTAATGGTTGTGAGATCGAGTCCACCCAAACACATTTATTTTTAAAAATCTATACAAATTACGTAGGCCCGACGCAATCATTAAATTGGCCCACCTAATAACTTTATTAGAAAAAAAAAGAGGCACGCCTGGCCCGCGGGCCGGCCCCACTGCGGGCCGTGCCGTGCCAGGGGTTTTCCCTGGTGGCCCGTTTGACATGCCTACGCCCACCTCCTTTTATTTTTCTTTTTTGCCTATTTAAATTGGAAATTTATCTCACCAGCTCATAATGTACCAAATGTACATTATATATCAAGCCCAATCCAAAGCGGGCTGAGCCAAATAGGACTCGAGTTAGCCCGCCCCATGAGCACCCCTACTACCCAACAAAGCAATAGTTAGTAACCAATAGTTTAGATACGTTTGGTCGGGCTTATTAAAAGTTAAATGTGCTTTTTTCTTAAATATATTTTAAAAGCCTATTTCATTAAAGCGGTCTTTCTAAGAAGAAAAAGTTGTTCCATTGGCGGGATTTCGTGTATACTTTTCCAAAAAGTCCAACCAAATACACCCTCTAAAATTTTTTAAGATCACTTTTTGTGAGTTTGAGGCCAGTTTTATAAGATGAATTGGGTCCATCTGCAGCCCTCAAACCTCCCACCTCCTTTTATTTTTCTTTTTGGCCTATTTAAATTGGAAATTTATCTCACCAGCTCATAATGTACCAAATGTACAAAAAGAGATGATAGGTATGGCTCTTTGGAAAATTATTTATACGGTAAATTGAAGAAAATAGTCAAATCAAGAGAGAAGAGAAGAAGAGGGGTTAAAAGAAATATTAAATGATATATAGCTCCTCATCTTTTTACCAAAAATAGATAAAAAAAAAAACTACTCTCTCGTCATATTAAATGATAAAATGCTTTAGGTTAGGGAAGAGTAGCTTTTTTAAGCGTTGTCATCTTGCACTTTTACGTTTAACTCTCTCAGATTTTTTTTTCTCTTGATTTGACTATTTACTTTACTATACAAATAATTTTACCGAACGACCCCAAAAGCAAAACATTTTTGCTTCCTTTTCTATAGAAGTAGTGTTACACAAATGTGCCCCAAGTCTTTTTTTTTTTTTTTAGTAAATCTTACTTCTTGATCCTATAAATCCTTTGGGCACAGACTCCTCTCAAATCTATCACTCAAAATCATGATTCAAGGGTTGTTGAAACAATCGTGGGCTATAAACGAGAAGAACCAAATCATTCAAAAGACGAATCTCATCTCAAATGAAGTGAGTATACCAGAAGGATTACTTGAAACAAATATGCGCTGGCAACTAATAGACCCAAATCATTGAGACCCAATTTATTGGGAGAAGAATTAATTTCAACTAGGATTAAGTATTTTTCTTTTTAAATAATGAAAGGTGTCCCAGCTTTTTGGATCGGACTAATCCCTACGGGTCCGGAGGGATCCTGGTAAATCCCCTCTAGCCTAATGTGGCAGCACAATTTCAAACCCCGAACCTCCATGAGCAAACTGTGATCATACACCAATCAAGCTACCCCTCAAGATTATTGAGTGAGCATACTAAAAAGTCAATGCTGAAACAACAAAGAGACAAAAACTAGTAAACTCAAATGAAGTGGATCAACTAGAAGCTACATAAAAGATGATTTATGGGCCAAAAGGTTAGTAAATCCAAGTAGAATGGATTGACGAGAGGCAATTTATGGGCTGGAAATTAGTAAATTTAAGTTGAATCGATCGACCAAATGCAACATATGAGATAATTTATAGCTGGAAATTAATAAATCCAAGTTAAACGAATCAATCAAAAGCCATATATACGATGGGCCAAAATACTAGTAAGTCCATTGGTGAGATCAACCAAAATGAAAAGAATTAGCTAGAAACAACATTTACAAACATTTCATGGGCTAACAACTGGTAAATCCAAGTTAAATGATCTGACAACAAGCCCTACTAGAAACATTAATTCATGGGCTGAAAACTAGTGAATTCACATGGAATGGATCAACCAAAGGCCACATATGAGGCAGCCATGGGCTAAAAGTTTATAAATCCATATGAAATAGATCAACCAAGGGCCACATACAAGATACAACTATGTGCTGAAAAGTGGTAAACCCAAATCATCGACGAAATCAAGCTCAATTTTTTTTTATATAGTTATAACGGACGGTGTCCATCCCTTTGGGCTAGAATAATTCCTACGGGCCCGGGGGAGCCTGGTAAATTCTATATGGCCTTAGTGTGGCAGTACAATTTCGAACCTTCAACTTTCGGGTGCAAACCGTGGTCCTAGGCCAATTAAGTTACCCCTTGGAGTTAAATGAATCTCAATTGATATGAAGGGATCAACTGGACGCACATTTGAAGCATTTTACGGGTTGGAAATTGGTAAAATTCAAGTTATTTGGTTTAAACTAAATGCTAATCTTGAAACAGATATAGGCTGAAAGTTAGTGAATCAATCCAAATGGACCAACCAAAAGCCACATGTAAAACAGGGCAGAAAAAGTGGTAAATCCAAGTCAAATGTATCAACCAAGGCCACAAAGTAGATAGTTTATGGGCCAAAAGATTAGTAAATCTAAAGAAAGTGGATAAACTAGGCATAACAATTATGGGTCAAACAATTCTAGCAAACACAAGCAAAGTGGGCCGACTAGAAGTCACATATGATACAATTGTGGGCTTAATATTAGTAAGCCCAAATCATTAAGGATCTAACAAGTGTGTGTATATATGACCAAAGAGAACAAAGTGTTCCACCTGGTGTGCAGCAGGAACATATTTTGATCTTCCTTTGGTAGCTGAAAAATCAATAATAAAATTGTGCATGCATTGGGAAAAAGAAATGAAAATGGAAAAAGTCCCATAAAGGGCAAGTTCATACCATGAAAGGCGATTTACGTTATAAAAGAAGATTTAAGTCAAGAAAGACATAATCAATTTCATTTCTTTCCGACACAAGCTAAAATAAAATAAATCTATCTAGTTTTTCAGCGTCCTGGGGATAAATGTTTGGATTGGGGGGATGCATGCAAGTGACTCCTTTGACGTTCCTTAGATGGCTGTGTGTACTTGTATTCTTTGACATGGCTTGTAAATTGTAAGGGTCATTTACTGCATAAAAACAGTTAGAAACATGCTGAAAATGAAGAGGGATGTTTTTTGGTCATGGGGACCTTATAGAAATGAGTCTATGAGAGAATTTTGAGGCCCACAAACTACCAGGAACAAAACTGGATTCAAACCACTTCGAAATGACGTGAAACTTGGCGTGTTTGACATTTAACTAGTTAAAGTGAAGTAAAGTAAATCTAGACAAAAAAAAGACAATGGGTTACATCAAAAGTACACAATCTCAATATTCCCTCCCAAAATTTCAAAAAAAATCAAAAAAGCAACATCCTTTCTCCACTAAAAGACAAAAAAAACTTCACTTTTCTATACAAAAAGTCAAAAAGATTCCATACAAACAACTAAAAATAAAATACCATCATAATACCTTATATTTTATTCTCACTTGATTTGATGCTTCACCTCACCATACTTCAATTCACCACACATCCAAACAGGCCCTAGTCCGTTTGGGAAGGAGGGAACAGGGCCGGCTCGAGACAATTCGAGGCCTAAAGCGACGATCATAAATTAGGCCTTTTCTATATTTTAATATTATTATAAAATTTTTATCTTTCTTGCTTTTTTATGATGCGAAATTACTAATTAAGTTTTTATATTCAGGTTTTGCTAACCTATCTTAAGCTACCTCCAAAACCCACATGAGAATTTTGGGCCCATCCCAAAACTCACATGGAAATTTTCGGTAACAAAATCCGACTACTTATTTGGCTCAAACCCCCCACCCGCGCAACATGCAAAGTCAGGACCATCCAAGATGGACTTCAGAGGTGTGTCCCACTTATTGGATGTTCCAGTTACTCATTTGCACTGTAGGCAAGTGAATAAATTTCGGTGGGGGCCCATTGTTTATCTTGAATTTTAAGGAGCCCTGCTATATGGCCTGATGCCAGGCCCGATGAGGACATCTGGCCAAGTAGACTTTTTGAATTTTAAGATCTATTATTAGGGTTGAAATCCCAAGCTATAGATTTATTACAACCACATCATGGATCAAATCTGAATGGGCCCCTATTAAAATAGGATGCACAAAAATAATGAGAAACGCTTGTGAAATAAGTTCATTACTAAATGTATGGCTGAGATTTGATACACATGGACTGCTAAAAATATAATGGTGTGCTAAAATCAATTGGACTCCTAGCCATTGAAATATAAGGTGTAGATTTGGAAATATAATGGGCATAAATGACACTTTAAAGGCCCCATGAAAATCTTGGTCGTATCTTTTCAAATTATTATGGGGCCTTATATTTTGGGGAGAAAAAAAAGGGATGGCAGTTAACAAGTTTTCTATTTTGGAATTTTAAAAGATGTCTTTGCTATTATGTGGCCTCTTTTTGTGCCTTATGTTTTTTGGGCCTAAAGCAATTGCTTTCTTGGCCTTATGGTTCAGCCGGCCCTGGGAGGAAAAATGGGGGGAAGGAAAAAAGAGAGGGGAAAATGGAAAATGAGGGTGTTTGGGAAGGGGGAGGGGAAAATGGGGGAAAAAAGGCATGGGGCCCACTCAAAAACTTTTCCTTCAAAACTGAGGGGAAAATGTGAGGGAAAGAGAGGATTTGTGAGGAATTTACTAAACTGCCCTCTCTCCAATGAAAGAGAGGATTTTTTTTTTATCTTTTTACAAAAGTAAGGATAAATTGGGTAATTTTTTCTCTACCTCACAAACAAACAAAACACTACTTTTCACTTTTTTTTCCCCTACTTTTTTACTATCGAAACATGGGGAGGTAAAATTAATTTTTCCCTTACCTCCCCTCCCTTTCATTTTCCTTCCCCCTCCCCTCCCCTCCCCCTTTCCCAAATATAGTGTAAAGGGAAATCCTCACATAGGTTAAATAAGGCTAACCAAGCGTCAAGTGGACTATAATTAATGGGCTTTTGGGCCAAATAGGATAGAACACCCTGACTAGTCCAAAAGGCAAAAGGGCTCGAACTAACATCCAAATAACCCGAAGTTGGTAGGTCAAAATAGTGAATTTTTTGGGGTAAGTGGGTTAAATCCTTATGATTTATTGTTAAAATAACCAATGTCAATTTTTTTGTAATACAAAGATCCAAAGATGATAATATAAAATAATGTCATCAAAAATTGGGAGAGCATTAGATAAGAGAGCCATGGGCTTGATTAGACTCATTTTTGGAGGGATGAGAGATCTCCGATCTCGAAATGCTTATAAAAGGTGATTTGTGTTGAATGGAGCATTTTGAATGGAGCATGATCGATAGTTTCTGGTCCAATTGACTTCATTTTATCTTTTTGACTTACTGGCCCCTTTTGTTTGCAATGGAATAAAACCAAAAGCTCCAATTCTAATTCTAGCAACCGAAACAAACCTGCTGCAACACATTGCTTTATCTCGAAGCAGGAATCCATTTTCAGTGCTATATCTATATCATCCCCTATACTCCTCACATCTATCTCCACACAAGAGAGGAGGAAGAGGAAGAGGAAGAGGAAGAAGAACAATGCAACCAGGCAGCGATTTCAGCTCCACATACTACAATTACAATCCTCCCCCACCTCACCTCCAAAATCCTAACCCTAACCCTAACCCTAACCCCAACCCTAACGATCTCCTTCCCCAAACCTACGCCTCTGCTCCTCCCTTCTCCAACTACCCCACTTCCTCCTCCTCCTCCGACTACCCACCACCCACCTACTCCTCCCCCTACCCTCCCTTTCCCCAAAATCCCGATCCTGTCCCCAACATCCCTCAAAACCCAACTGCTCCTTCCTTCCAGCACCACCCCTCACCCTACCCTTCCGTCCCATTTTATCCCTACGATCGCCATCCAACGGCCACAAATTATCCCCCAACTCCTTCTTCCCTCCCTCCAATTCAAACCCCAAACCCCATTCCTGATCTCAATTCGCCCTTCTCCGCGCTGTCCCTGTCCCATCCTCCCTCCTCCTACGCCCCGCCTCTCTATGAGAACCCCTATGATGGTGGGTTGAAGCTCGAACGGGGCGGAACAGGCCGCCCCGGCGGGTATCTCGATGAGAATTCTGGTGGGTATGGGCTCGGTTGGGCGGGGACGAGGCGGTATGATCAGATAGGGGATCGCGGGGTTGGATTGGAAGAAGGGGTTTTTGCGTATGATGGAGGGAAGGCTGAGCCTTATGGTGCGCGGGGCACTGGGGGGTTTAAGTCTTCATCGTCGCCGGCATTTGATGATTATGGGAGGTCAATCAGCTTTGGTAAGGAGCAGACGGGGTCTGGGAAGATTGTGAAGGCTGTGCCCAAGGCGGAGACGCAGCAGGACGTGAAAGGCGGGGTGCAGAAGTTCCGAGTTAAGCTCCTGCCTGAGGGAGGGGGCCAGTCTACCATGGATGTGCTTTGCCAGGTTCAATATTGGAAATCCTGCAAATGTTTCTTCTTCTGTTCATTATTATTACAACAGATTATTTTTGAAGTGTCTGTTGACATAATCATGCGCAATGTTTCCATATTCGAGAATTAAAATTACTATAATCTGCTTGCTGGATTAACTGCACAAGTTGTTAATTTGAAAGTACACAAAATTTGACAATGCATGTGTTCCTTATGTTAGTTGTAATTTAAAAGCACTAGAATTCTTAGAGCTATACCATTCCTTTTTTTTTTTTTTTAAAACGTGAATTGAGGCTTAAAACATTAGAGGAGTGATGCTGCAATTGAGGCGTTTCCTATCTGATTTGAATTGTATTTAGATAGGTTCAGGATTACAAGTGACTGCAATTCAGTACAGAAGATTGTGAACACACTTAGCACCTTAAAACATTCATCCATAGCATGAAATTCTTGCTTCCCTTAAAATGGCAACTCATGACAGAGCAATAATCTTTCGCGATATTGAAGTTGAGTAGTAAATTTGTTGAGTATGTGGGAGAACTTTTTCGTGAGTGGTGAAAGAGCATTGTGCTGCCTTTTTAAATTAATGAACAATGGAGATATTCAAAATTGTGCAAGCTATTGAGCTATCGGACGTATGAACTGTATAATGGACTTGATGAAAATTCTGGTAAGAGTAATAGAGCAAAGCTTGCGATACAACTTACGAGTCAAATGTTTCACAATTCAATTTTGGATTTATTCTAGGTAGATCTACTATAGAAATAGAAGCCTTTCGTGCTCTATTAAAATAAACATGGAAAAGGTTAGACAAGAGAGTCGTATGGTTTTTATAAATTTAGAGAAAATTTAAAATTGAAGAGACGAGGAGATTAAGGAGGATGTTGAACATGGGATAAGAGTTGGATGGTTGAAGTGAAGACTTTCTTCTAGAGTGGTTTGTGATTGGTGTATACCAACAGGATTGAAGCGAAAACTTTACAAAACAACGATTAGACTAGCCATGACCCATGGAGCAGAGTGTTGGCTAATCAGGAAACAACACATGCAAAAAATGAGTGTAAAAATGTTGAGATGGATGTCTAGTAAAACTAGGAAAGATAGAATAAGAAATGAGACATTTTGGAGCATTTAGAGGTAGCATTAATAGATGATAAATTAAGAGATACTTGTTTGAGATGGTTTGGACATGTGCATTACAGGACAATGACGACGCCTATAAGGAAAAGTTTCTCTTAGCAGGTTGGTGGCCCCTCAAGGAAAAAGGAGTTGGCCGAAGGGGACATGGATTAGAGTAGTAAGGATAGATTTAAAGAAGTGCAATCTATTTGAAGAAAAATGCATTTAAATTTAGAGAAGATTGGCAAGAGGGTGCCAAGGTCGTTAAGAACTTGTTTGGAATTGGAATTGATGGAGGGATGATGAAGATGCACAGTCCCCAACCGATTGGGAGCTTTCGGTTTGGCTTAGAGAAGAAGAAACATGAGGAAGAAAGAAGAGGGAAAATGAGTGGTGGAAGGCTTACATAGACCTCGGTCTTGAGATATTTACAAGTTTTCCATCCACCAGCTTGTGGTTGAGATTTCGGGCTTCCTAGGGCTTTCTGACCATTGAAACAATTTGCACCCTCAACAAATGTTTCACTAAGTAAAATTTGCTACCCAATGAGCCCAAGGCTGACCTATTTCTAAAATTCTGAAATTTACCTTCACAGTGACCGAAATCACAAACTAGTCCTCCAAGACACTAAACTAGGGCTAATCTCTCCCAAATCGAACAAGTCAACTAATTAATCTTCAAACCCATTTGCTTAGGTACTAAACATACTTAATTAATCTTAAACATAATTAATTAAGATCGGGGTCTTACATCCTTCCTCCGTAGGACATTTGGTCCTCCAAATGAAATCAACGTACCTTAGGTAGGAGGCGCGGGCATTGCGTTTGCACTTGATCCTGTAGCTCCCAAGTAGCTTCTTTGGGTCCATGATGTTCCCATTTTACTTTTACCCAATGTATGGTCTTTGTTCTTAGCACGTGCTCTTTAGTGATGACAATCCGTACTGGCCTTTCTACATAAGCTGAATCTTCCTGAATCTCTAACTACTCATAATTAGCACATGCGATGGATCTGTGATGTGCTCTTTCAGCATCTATACAAGGAAAACTTTGTGTACTCCGGACAACTCTTGTGGCTGGGCTAACTGGTAAGCTACATCTCTGGCTCGACCAAGAATCTCAAAAGGCCCAACAAATCTCTTTGCTAACTCACCTTTCTCTCCAAACCTTAGAGTACCTTTGATAGGTGAGACTTTCAAAGACACTTGAATTTCTAGATCTCTCGTTCCGTTGTCTGCGTAACTCTTCTATCTACTCCGTGCTATCGTCAATCCAAGCTGAATTTGCTTCACCATGTCACTTTTTTCGTTGACTATAGATGGTCAATGAAAACTCCGAAGCTCAACTTCTGTCCAGCAAACCGGAGTTCTACATCTTCTGTGATATAATGCTTCGTATGATGCCATATTGATATTGGAGTGATAACTGTTATTGTAAGTAAATTTGCATAGGGCAAATCATCATCCCGTTCTTTATTAAAACCAAGTACGCATGCCCTTAGCATATCCTCCTTAGCATATCCTCCAGAGCCAGACTAGTTCTTTCGTTTGTTTGTCTGTCTAAGGATGATAAGTTATACTAAAGCTCTACTTTGTTCCCAAAGCTTCTTGCAAACTTGTCCAAAACCTACAGATGAATCTACCATCTCTCTCGGACATTATTGAAGCTGGTGCTCCATGAAGTCGTATAACCTCTGAAATATACAACTTTACTAGTTTTTCCATTTTGGTATAGACTTTCATAGGTAGGAAGTGCATGGATTTTGTCAATCTGTCCACGATCACCCATATGGCATCGTGACCTTAGTCCACAAGAGTCTCGAGGTGAAGTGCATGGTGACATCGTCCCATTTCCATTCTGGGATTTCTAATGGTCGAAGTAGATTGGGAGGCTTTTGATATTCTGCCTTAATCTGCTGGCATACCAAACATCGATAGACAAAACCTTTGATCTATTATTTCATATTGTTCTACGAGTATTGGTTCCTTAAGTTCTGGTACGTTTTGGTATACCCAGGTGAATCGAATATCTCGTATGGTGTGCTTTTGTCATGATCTCATTCTTCAGATCATCAACATTTGGAACGCACAATCGCTCACGGAAGTAGGGATTGTTGTTAATGACCTTGAAATCTAGTCTCTCTGCGATGTTATAAAAAATCCTTTTTAACTCTGGATCTCATCGCTGGTTACATTTAATCTTTGAATAATTTCCGGGTCAAATGACATATTGGCAAGAAGTGATCCTTCACCCTGTGGCTGGAAATTTATGTCCATGTGTCGAAATTTCTCAACCCAATACCATTATGCAATCATGCAGTTAGCTGTCATTGATTTTTTGCTCAATGCATCAGCTACGACATTAGCTTTCCCTAGATGGCACTTAATCGGAAAGTCATAATCCTTATGTAATCCAGAATTTGTGTAGACACGTTGAGAATTTAACTCAGCATTTGAATCAAATCGAACCTGAAGATCAATTTGTTTGATGAGCATTTGAATTCTGTCTCTCCATTTTTTTTTTTTTTTGCCATATCTATTGTAGGTATTTTCTCAGAATTCATGTTGGAGTTGTGACAACACTTTCGTGATGGTTGTCGACCTACCTGATGCAATCCTCGGCCTTCATCTGGGTTTGGGACCAGCTGTTGCAGTGTACTGGTGGAGTTTTTAGTTTGTACCTGGAAAATGAGAAATTAAAAAGCATTGAATTTGATTCCTACCAATAATAAACAGGTGCATAAAATTTGAAACTTTATAACGTTTGTCACTTTTTCACTAATTTTTTTTCAAAAATCTTTAACTAATAAATAAAGTATAAAATTCTGTCACTTATTATGATCCAGCAGTGGCTAAATTTGAAATATAAAAGTTAAGCAGTTTTAAGTTTTTATCGTAAACAATAGCTTACAAAATGAGGGAAATGGAATTCTACAATATAGATTGTCGCCCGAATTGTTGAACTAAAAATAAAATTGGTACGTGTCATCTTCAACTTGTACCAAAATAGTCCAAGTCCTACTTGAGTGAAATTCGACAAACATGAAAGAGGACATGTATTTTAAATGGTTTAGATTTTAATGAGTGGGTCCTTTGGACTCTGGAGCATCACCAAACTTTCTTTAATTCCAAGAAGTGGAGGATTTATACTCTTCTTAACTGCTGATTTGTAGGAGTGAGAATATATTGTTTTCTAACTTCTTTGAACTTTTGTGAAAGGAGCCTTGGAAGTGATTTTTTATTCTCTTAAATAATTAATTAATAGGTATTATAGATATTCTAGTTTGATAGGTTATAACAACCTTACAAGGATGCTACATACAATTTTCATCATCATCATCTTCAAAGCCTTGTCCCAACTATGTTGCAGTCGGCTAAATGAATTCTTTCATCTATCCTGAGCTAAATCCTCTATATTATTTATTATATTAATAAATAAAATAGAGTTCATAAAAGGAGTATTTTATGACCAAGGTCATATTATATAAGAAGTGCGATAAATTTGTTGGGGTCAAACAAAATCACATTTATGCATGATGGTAGTCTTAAATTTGTTAAGGTAGGACAAAATCACATATATGTATGATGGCGCAAGACTATGTAGAATATACATCTTTCGTTCTCTCTTACTCATAAATGCATGTTCAAAGATGATTGAATTAGTGAGATATCAAATAAATTCATAAATTTATTAGAGAATTATTGAAATATTGGAAAAAACTAAAAAACATGTATGATTATATTTTTCATGGTAACATTGGTATTGGTGCATATTCAATTTATCAATAATGTTTATCAGATGATTGTATTAGTCTTACTTTTAATGGTATTAATGCTGCTTAAGATGGATTATGAGTAAATCTTATTTTCCATTCTTTTAAGCAGTATTTTTTTAACAAAAAATATAAAAAATCCTAGAATTAACAATATGGTTCATGATTCGATTCAATTCGACCCTTTTAATGATTTGTGATATGATTTCGGCTTTTAGAACAATGGTTATGAGATAAAATGCTCTTCCAAGATGTGATAGTAAGGTCCGCATAATGTCAAACCACCTTACAACTAAGTTATATTTTGATCATTACTTCTTTTTCACAGTTTAAGGTCATTAAGTTGAGATGCATATTAGTGTAAGATCAGATGCCCAATTATTTTGTTGATTACTTGATTATTTTTTTAATATGATGTTGAACTCAAGTTTTGTTTCTTCTCTTTTCCAGATTGGTTTAGATGGAATTCGTATGCTTGACGTGAACACAAGTAGAACATTAAGAATATATCCACTTGAGACCATAACGAGATGGGAAGTAAGTTTCTTTGCCTCATTTGGGCCTGTTTTTTCACGGAATTCCTAATGGGAATTTCTGATTTTGGGAATTCGTCGACATGATGTGATGGCTTGACACCTAGGCATTTGAAAATGCAATGTTTCTTGGCTAAAATGCTAAAATTTCAAATCCCAGCCACCTGAAAAGTCTCTAATAGCCTTTTGAATTCTAAGAATTCCAACCTCATATTTGCAAATCCTCCATCCAAGAGGATGATTTAGGAATTCCAACTATGGGATTGCTCTCGGAGAATTCAAAAACTCTCCAGACATGAATTCCTTGAATTCTGCTAAGTTTGCATGCGGGCTGAAATAAAATAAAATAAAGTGGTCAAATCAAGAGAAAAAGTAAAAAGGGTTGAAAGTAAAGGCACAAAATGATAAAAAGCTACCCTAAATAGGCACTAAATGAAAAAAGGTACTCTTAAAAGCAATAAATGACAAAAAATGGGATGAGTAAATTTTTGTCTTCAAGTGCTTTTACTCTCAACTCTTCCTTTCTCTTTCTCTTGATTTGACCATTAATTTTATTTCACTTCACTTCTCATGCAAACAAACATGCCCTTAAATTTGTGTTGGGTGCTTTATTTTCATCTTCTTGTGATTCCAATTGTTGCCTCAATTTGTTTGAGCATGGTGTATTCTCAATTAGGTAACCGACTCATCTGTCTATACTTTTTGGGCTAAAAGTTCTGTTGACATCGAACCGAGGCGCATAAGGCTGCAGTCAAATAGCTACACAACTAATACTATCCTCGACACAGTTGCAGCAGCATCTGTTCAGGTTAGAAATCTCTTCCAGATGATTCTTTTGTTAATATGAGGGTTTAACCTTATTTACTTTCTAACTATAAAATCAGTTGTCACCTGCATCATCGTGTTACTTCTGTCTTGCTAATATGTTGGAATAGGAGAAGACCTGTGAATTTTTCCTTTGGGTGGGTGGGGCATAATCATGTTGAAAAAAATTACAATATAATATTAACATTTCTGAAATTAAACATCTAATGACTAGCATAAAAAAGTAGGCTTTGATTTGGGCACCCTTATATTTTTGATTATGTAATATGTGTCAGACCAAAGAGAGATGAAGACAGATGATAGTTTGTGAATTCGATGATCCCTTTGAGGGTCACGATCTTTCATTATATAGAGATAAAGTTTACAAGAATGTTTACAGTGATTGAGAGAATTAACTAAATTAAAGTAATCGTAATCTAATCATAATCTAATTAACATTTAATCAAATCTCCTAATAAGGCATAAAATTAACTAAATTAAAGTAATCATAATCTAATCATAATCTAATTAACATCTAATCAAATCTCCTAATAAGGCATAAAATCAATTACATATCTGTACAAGAGATACTTGTTTTGACCCACAAGTTGGGCTCAATTTGTCATGGGCTGAGACCCACTGAACTAGGCCCATTGGCCTAGTTGACACCCCCCCTCAAATTGATGCGGGTGAATCCACGAGCATCAATTTGCCAACTAGGAATTGGTGTCGTGGCCGAGGAAATCCCTTGGTAAATATATCTGCAATTTGAAGTCCGGTAGGAACATGAGGAAGAGCAATTGCGTCACGCACAAATTCATCACGTATGTAATGACAAGCCACCTCAATATGCTTTGTGCGTTCATGAAAGACAGGATTTTCAGTAATCCGTATGGCACTGGTATTGTCCGCATAGAGAGGTGTAGGGCCAGATTGTGGAAATCCAAGCTTAGAAAGAAGACCCCGAAGCCAGACAATTTCAGATGTGGCAGCCGACATTGCACGATATTCTGCTTCTGTGGATGATTTGGAGACTTTATCTTGTTTCTTACACTTCCAGGAGATCAATAAGTCCCCTAAGAACATGCACCAACCCGTGGTAGACCGTCGACTATCAGGACATCCAGCCCAGTCAGAATCTGAATAAGCTATGAGAGAAGTCGAATTGCCCACAGGAAAGAAAAGGCCACGGGATGGTGTATGAAGAATATAGCAAAGAATGCGCCGAACAGCAACAAGATGGAGATGGCGAGGTTGTGTCATGAACTGACTAACCAGATTCACCGCATATGAGATATCAGGCCGAGTGATAGTCAAGTAGATCAGGCTGCCGACTAAACGACGATACATTGTGGCATCAGGGAGAAGATCACCCGTATCTTGTGCGAGTTGAAGATTGGCCTCAACAGGTGTATCTACAGGAGTGGAGTTTTGAAGGCCAGCCGTCTCAATAAGATCCATAGCATATTTGTGTTGATCTAGTATAAGACCTTTTTCTGACTGATGAACCTCAAGGCCTAAAAAATATGTGAGTGGCCCTAAGTTTTTCATATGAAAAGATTCATGTAAGGATGCCTGTAGATAGGTGATCATGTCAGAATCTGTCCCAGATATGATGATATCATCGACGTATACCAAGAGGACAGTAATCCCTTTTAAGGAACGATGAAGGAACATAGACGGATCAGAGGCACTTTGAGAGAACTGTAGAAGAAGGAGAGCATCTCTAAATTTCTCAAACCAAGCACGCGGAGCTTGCTTTAGACCATATAAAGATCGTCTTAAGCGTGCGCAATCTCCTACTGAAACACCCGTAATGCCTTGGGGAAGTCGCATATAGACTTCTTCCTTGAGATCACCATGAAGAAATGCATTCTTGACGTCAAATTGGTAAATAGGCCATGAGTGGGGAGCAGCAATGGCAAGAACAGTACGGATTGTTGTCATTTTTGCAACTGGAGCAAATGTTTCTTCATAGTCAATGCCATATTCTTGTCGGTTGCCCAGTGCGACTAACCGTGCTTTATATCGATCCAACGAGCCATCAGACTTAAGTTTGACTGAAAAAACCCATTTGCAGCCAATAGGTTTTGCAGATGAGGGACATGGAACAATATCCCAGGTATGATTCTCCTGCAATGCAGCTAATTCTTCGTGCATAGCTTTTTGCCAACAGTCATGCTTCACCGCCTGTGAGTAAGAAGAAGGAATAGCAATAGAGGAGAGAGTAGCATGCAAGGAGGTGTGAGTGAACCCATATTTTTCTGGAGGCTTAGAGAGACGGGTAGAGCGTCGAAGCTGAAGTGGAGATGGAGCATCATGTGTGAAACGTGGTCAAGATCAGGTGCCGGTGAGGGATCCGGAGGGGGAGGCAGTAGTGGAACATCCTTATAACGACGCCGTTCATAGACAAGGAGTGGAGAAGAGATTGGGTCAGAAAAATCTGGTAGATGAGAAAATGATGGTAAATCCGAGGAATGGTTAGGAAAAAAACTTTGATTTTCGAAAAATGTGACATTTCGAGAGATGCGAAGACGGTTGACCACAGGATCATAACAGAGATACCCCTTTTGGTGAGATGCGTAGCCAAGGAATGCACATTTGGCGGACTGAGCAGTTAATTTAGTACGTTCAGTCGAAGGAAGATGAACAAAACATACACAGCCAAAAATGCGCAGGTGGGTATCAGAAGGATCTTTACGAAAGAGACGAAAGTATGGTGTTTGATTTGTGAGGCGATAGGATGGTAAGCGATTGATCAGGTGAACTGCAGTGGCTAACGCTTCGGGCCAAAATCTTGTGGGAACTGATGATTCTAGAAGAGAACGAACAGTATCGAGGAGATGTCTGTTTTTGCGTTCTGCAACTCCGTTCTGTTGAGGAGTGTAAGGGCACGATCGCTGTGATAAAATCCCGTGTTTTTTGCAAATAAGTTTAAAATTGATGGGACATATATTCCCCTCCGGAATCAGATCGGAGAATTTTAATGCGAGTAGAAAACTGATTTTCAACATACGCCATAAATTTTTGGAAAATATCAAAGACTTCAGATTTAGAGTGTAAGAAATAAAGCCATGTGAATCTACTATGATCAATTGATCATCAATAAATGTGACAAAATATTTGAAATGTGTATGAGAAATTACAGGTAAAATCCCCCAGACGTCACTATGAATAATGTCAAAGCAATTTGAAGCCATAGTAGATTTGGAAGAAAATGGAAGGACTTTGCTTTTTCCAAGTTTGCAAACAGAACACTCATCAGAAATGTGACTAAAAGATGTTTTATTTTCATTAATACTACCAGTGTTCAACATCAAAGATAACAATTTTGAATGAGGATGGCCTAATCTATTGTGCAAGAGCCTCCAAACATCTTGAGGAGAAAAACAAGAAAAAGCAGAGATTTGTTTATTCTGAGAGGAAGGCATCACAAGAGGAAACAGGCGTCCACACTTAGGCCCCTTCGCGATCACCGTCCCCGACACTTGATCCTGCACAACACAACCAGAGCGAGAAAAGGAAACATTACAATTATCATCAATCAGTTGTCCAACAGACAGAAGATTTGTAGTAAGATGAGGAGATAGAAAGACTTTTGTGAGAGGTAAAGAATGAATGATATCACCAGTAACTGTAATAGGAAGCTTTTGACCATCAGCAGTATGGACTTGCAAATTCCCTTTGTATGGTTGTAGGTTAGAGAGATGAGTGGTGGAGGAGGTCATGTGATTGGAAGCTCCAGAATCAATAAACCATATGGAAGAAGAGGAATGCTGGTTACCTGATATGCCAAGTGCAGAAAAGGCATTGATGATCATTTGTTGAATAAGCTCAAGGGTGATCTGAGGAGCAGTAGTGGAGGCAGGTGGTGGCGAAGGCATGACTGATGCCGAAGAACTATCACTGGAAGTAGTAGCATCAGCAGTGTTGATATGATATGCTCGTGGAGTGCGATTTTGTGGCCGCCGTTTGCATTCATTGATAACATGACCATTGGATTTGCAGTAATTACAAAACTTGGTCTTACACTGTGAGGCATAGTGTCCATAACTCTTACAGCCAAAGCATTGGATTTTGCTGAGATCTCTTGCAGGAGTTTGTCTTTTAGCAGCAGCATTAGTATGATGAATAATCCCTCCCGGACCATAAGAGACACCAAAAGTGTAACTGGTAGTGGCAGTGGCAGCATATGCTACATCAGGAGAGTTTCCGGAGGACTGTTGCTTCAGAACATGCTGAGTGAGCTGATTTTGTTCCTCTCGCAAGAGTTCATTAAGACACTCATTCAGGGATGGAGATGGAACTCTGCTCATCAGATTGGAACGAATGATCTCATATTCAGATCTTAATTTCATTAGGAACTGGTCTCTATGAGATGTTGCCTGTAATTTTTGAATCTCAGAAAGAGCTGCCTCAGATACATTGAAGTATTTGATTTCATCATATTCTGCCCATAAATTGAGAAAACCTGTATAATAGTCCTAGATAGAAGAGGTGCCTTGGGAATACTGAGCAATCTCTAGTTCAAGCTGATATTGACGGGCAGAATTCCCTTGGTGATACACTTGTTTCAGATAATCCCACATCTCCTTGGAGGTTTTGTAAGGTTTGAGGTTCAGGATATATTGTGGTTCAACGGAACCAAGAATCCAGGTTTTTATCTTGGCATCCTTAGTATTCCAAGAGAGTATTTTTTTCTCATCTTCCTTAGGTCGTGGATCCCATCCTGAAACAAGTCCCCACATTTCCTTTCCTTCAAGATAGACTTGAAATTGATACGACCAGGAAGTATAATTCTTTCCATTAAATTGGATCAATTTAATTTCAGTCAAACAGTATATCTATCAAACTGTGCAACAAAAACCTCACTGTTCTTAAATCAAACTGATGGATCAGATCACACACCAATCAGATCACAAATAATATGACTGATGGATTAGATCACACACTAATCAGATAACAAATGATGGATCAGATCTCAAACAATCAGATCAAGTGGCGAGAACTTGTTCCCAGAATACAGAGAATGAACAGTGCACGAAAAGGATGCAAAACCAACCTAGACGACCCTGTCATCAGTGTGTAATTCTACACGTGGGGCCCACCAAGTGATCTGTATACAGATCTGAAGATGAAGATGGGTGAGCAGCAGAATTCTGCACCTACTGGAAGTGGTCTCAGACAAAACGGATCCAAATCAAAGATTTTGGACGGCTGTGATGAAAAGAAATTGACAAAACAGATTTTCCACAAAAAATGGTAGATGGCCTACCTCTGATGGATGAAAAAATCTGAAAAAATTGCCAAAATAAAGAGCATAACTGGTCGACCAAGATGCTGGGAGCTGTTGATGAGGTTGGTGATGATCAGTGGTGGGCCACAGATGCCAGCAGACGATCAGCGTGGAAGAACCCTGCGAAACAGATCCTTGATCTGTTCTGATGCCAAAAAAATATCGAAATATCTCCAGAAAGTCTAGAATATTCAGACAATCAGAGGGATTGTGATATCCTGATGTGATGGTGATGATCTGGGGTGGGCCACGAGAGATCACAGGATGATCTGGCGACTTCCACTGCTTGGAAGATGAAGAGAAAAAGTTCAGAGAGTCTCTCAGAGACTATGACAGCTTCCAATGTTTGGAAGATGGAGAAGAATCACTCAGAAGTTTGGCTCTGATACCATGTCAGACCAAAGAGAGATGAAGACAGATGATAGTTTGTGAATTCGATGATCCCTTTGAGGGTCACGATCTTTCATTATATAGAGATAAAGTTTACAAGAATGTTTACAGTGATTGAGAGAATTAACTAAATTAAAGTAATCATAATCTAATCATAATCTAATTAACATTTAATCAAATCTCCTAATAAGGCATAAAATTAACTAAATTAAAGTAATCATAATCTAATCATAATCTAATTAACATCTAATCAAATCTCCTAATAAGGCATAAAATCAATTACATATCTGTACAAGAGATACTTGTTTTGACCCACAAGTTGGGCTCAATTTGTCATGGGCTGAGACCCACTGAACCAGGCCCATTGGCCTAGTTGACAATATGTAATGTACTGTCAGATTTTAATGGATCCAAGATCCAAATGCGCACTGACAGCCCCAATGCCCGCCAATTCAACAGGAAATTACAATCAGATGTAACCCAATAATCTTCTTGTATAAACTTGGGTAACTCAGCCACCGATCACATGCACTGTTAAATGATTGAAACCAAGTATCAGGCTGTATTTCTTGGATATAAGATTCTTTTTCCTTTCCTTTTAATTTTTGTTTTTTGGATGTGCGGTTGGTGATTCTTCATTATAATCTTTTGAATGCTTGTACCAATATATCTTATGAAATATAATTCCTCCATTTTTTTAAAACCTCAGCTAAAGGAAATGGGCGGAAATAGAATCAAAGGGCCTTCTGATTCTAGCAAGCTAGCTGACCAACCAACAGAAAAAAGGAAAGGCCTTGCCGATTGGATGAACTTTATAAAGCCTGGAAATGAGGAGAAAGATCATTGGGTAAACGTCATATAAAAACTTCTCGATTTTTCGTATACAACAATGCATTCAAGTCTTTTACTTCTCTTATTTTTTTTTTTTATATTATCCCTTTTTGCTTACATTAGCCTAGTTGACCTAATGTAGACAGTTGGTCTACATTATTTCCAATCCATGACTAGCATGAACTAAAATATTTTCAGAACTTTTGGTGTCCTTTTACTTATCTTGGTTTTTCTGTTTGTTCATTTCATAAATTTCAGTTAATTATGATCCGATTTTGGGCTATTAATGTAAAAAAAAATTTTGGTTTTAGTTTTAAACGATTTATGTAGTGAGTAGGTGGCTTGTAAGTGAAGCATTGAGTGGATCCCTCATCCATCAAACATATTTAATGCATTCACCTGCTAGAACTCCATGCGGATAAGTCTTCAATAATCTGGATCATCTATGCACTCATTGAAGGGAAAGAGATCCAAATGAGGAAATGATGTCATTGAAGGGAAAGAGATCCAAATGAGGAAATGATGCAGGCCTGAAGGAAATAGGACCAGAAAAACCATGCTCATGGCCCAAGCAGGACATCCAAAAGGATTTACTTCCATCTCACATGTTTTTAGCACTAGTATATAACTTCTTTTTCCTTCAGTTTCTCTCTTTTTTTGTTTAACTAGTTTAATTGTGGTAGTTTTGTTCATGCTGTTTTATAGGCTAGGATGGGGTACTCATTTTTTAGGAAAGGAATCTATAAAAAGGTTATAAATCCTTAAACAGGTGTTTATGGGGATAAAGGATGATTTGAATAAAAAAAAATTAGCTTGTTTGGAAGAGTTCTGCAGAACTCTTTCTTGTTTCATTTTTGATGGAACTCTGTTTGAGTTCACGCACCTGTATTCTAAGAAATCTGTCCATTTCTAGGACGATCAACACTCTTAGATGATGCCCTGGTCAACAATGGAACACCATGAAAGCCATGATTGATCTCCAACACGTTTGGGACTTGGATCCTATTGGATCTACCAAGAAGCTCTACATTTTCTTGTTTCTACACGAGTTTCTGATGTCATGATGTGAAAATCCTTGGCTGTGTGAATACAAAAAGGTTACTTTGTTCTTTTTTTTTCCCCTTATTTCAATTGGACATTAGGAATATTGTCAAGGACATCTTGCTGTAGAATATAATCAACCCAAGTCGCATTAAATTGGTCGAGCTTGGATAGGGTCCGACTCGTCTTGCATCAGGATGATGGATATTGTACTCTGAAGATTGTGAAACTTGTGTTCCCCTTTCCTTTAGTTTCCAAACCCAAACCCAACCCCTCCCTCTATTTTTGAATTGATGTTTAGAGTTTCTTTAAATTTGGGTGAAACTCGTCCTGCATCAGGGTGATAGATAATTGTACTCTAAAGATTGTGAAACTTGTGTTCCCCTTTCCTTTAGTTTCTTTTTCCATTTTTCCCCTTGAATTGATGTTTAGTTTTCCCTTTTGATTTATCGTCCTCGCTTCTAGCTATGAAATCATGGTTTTTGGCAAAAAACGTGTTGAGGAAATACTACCAATTACCTTCTTTCTCACCGTGTTTCAGATATTCAATATCTGATCACTCTCGCTTGAAGAATGCTTTTTTCTTTTTTCTTTTAATTTTGATCGGAAATAGTAGAATTACATTTAGAGAGGATGATAAAGTTGATACAAAGAGATCCTATTGAAAGCGCAATGGCGTAGGTATAAAAGTGATATCCCACACCCTAACAAAAGAAAATTATGAAGAAGCAAAGAAATCTACAACTGTAGATCTATTGATGTGGTCGAGCAAGCAAATCCAATCGTTTATGAACTCAACCCAAAATCCTTTATCAACCATCAACCAATTCAAAACAAGAAGAAAAATAGAGGTTTGCTTACTGTTGGTCTCGAAAATCCATTGCAATGATCTTCGACCTATGAACACATCCTTTGATTTGACGGTAGAAGTGTTCTTGGAGGTACAAGTGAACTGTTGGGGATGTCACATGTGATATTCGCACCATCAAATCACAATCTTTGACTAGCCGTTCTTGATCTCCCGATTTCCATTGTTGATTCCCAAAGAGAAAATCAATTCGTGCTCTTCATCACTTGGTGTTTGCACTTCCGGATTATTAGCACTCATAGGAGAAATTTCATGGCCAACTGTAGAGGTGGAATCTTTTGTGTATAACTCTAGCCGATCGGTTTGCATATCTGTTGGCACTGGTTCCTCAACACCCTCTGTTATGTGTGGCAACTTTTCTTCTTGAAGCATAACTTCCACTAGATGAGACCTTTTAAGCATCCGCTTCACACGAATTGCTTCCCAATATGCCTCATGAATGTTTTTATTGTCATTCATTTTCTCCACTATTTCCGGTCTCAAGCCTCTGATGAAACTAATCAAGTCATATTCCTCATCATCTTCTAAACCACACTTGTCTTGGAGCCATGCAAACATGTCACCAGCAGACAAGAACACATAATTCTCTGTTTCAAATCAAGAAATTGCTGAAAATAAGCTTCATTCTTACAATACCATATGCCATATTGACGCGCATATTTGACTCTTTGGAGTGGATTATGGACTTTACTAATATGGAATTTCATATTGGATGTCTGAATGGATTGACCACTTCTGTAGATTTGCTCTTCAGGATCACACTAGCGAAAACGGATCTGAAATCTGACGGTGGATGACGCGGATATTGCAGAAAGAAGTTTCAGCCGCTGATTAGGTCAATCTGCTTTGGGCTGGTCAAACCTGCTATTTGCTGGGCTTTTTTTTTTCCTCTTTGAATGGGTCAGGTCAACCTGTATTAAGAAAGGGCCACAGAACTTGGGCTAAAGCTAGGCCACATGCCACAGGATTTGCACGTGGTTCTTTTAGTGCTGCGTCGGGAGTCGTGTTGAGGGGAGAGGAAAAAGGGGTTGTGGGCATGTGGCCCTTTTCGTTTCGATGGGAGACAGCAGGGGACGTGGAGATGGGAGACTTCCGTAGTTAGTCGCTGGTGGAGTAGGCGACGGTGTTGCTGCTGCAGCGGTGGCGATGGAGATGGCGAACGGGCTGGTGCTAGTGAACGGTACACCTCTTCTTCTTTCTTTTTCTTTCTACTCTTTCTTTCTTTTTCTGCTTTTTCATGCTGCTTCCTTTTCTGCTCCTCTACCTTTTCTTCTTATTTTTTTTTTTCTCTCTGCTCTTTTTCTTCTTCTAGGTTGGGAGGGATTTCAGGTTCAGGATGCTTGAATGGCAATCGGCGATGGAGATGGATTGGGGTTGGGTTCTGCGGAAGGCTCGTGGGCTGTTGGAGGGCTTGGTTAGGGTGGTGGGGCTCGAAAGGGGTTCTGTGGGTGGTTTCGGATGGCAGGGACTTGCTTTCGGATGAGGGATTTAGGTCTCGATTGGTTTGGCAGATGGGTATTTTTGATGGATGAGGTCTCGATTGGGGCTGATTGGGTTTTGGTTTATGGGAAAGGATTTTCGGCAGTGGAGAGGTGGTGAAAAGGTTCTGGGTTTTATGGAATGGAATGGAGATGAGCTTTGGGATCAACACGGAAGGATGGTGAGGGATAGATGGTAATTATGCCGATTGTTTGAAGGGATCGTTCGGCTCTAATACCAATCGATGCAGGCTCTAGAGTTAGAGCTTGGGTGAAAGTGTTCAATGCACAATGGGCGCCGAAGCACGTGTCCAAAGACACAATAAATTTCTGTAGATACGATAAACGAGGATGCACCTCAATGGGAAAATCCAATTTCATTAATCAACTCTCTGAATAATTCTTCACTACAATGCCATATAAATAAAAAAGATAGCTTAGGGCCTAAGAAATCTAATTAATCTAGGAAACTAAATAAAGAGGAAACCTAATCCTAATTACAATATTTAAAGAAACTAATGAGATAAAAAATAAATTCCTAAATCTACGTTCGCCCTACACAGGTGGCCATAAGGTTATGCTGCATCAGCAATGCTTATGTAGGAGAAAACTAACCCTAGATCTAATCTCAACCATTAAAAGTAACCAATGGCTCAGATTAAAACAACATATCTGAATTACAAAATAACCCAAAACATAAAAGAAATTAAATAAAAGTCATAAAATAGTTCTAAAGTGGGGCGTCACCTATAATGGGCTGGCCGTTCCCCTAAATTGGGCCCAGTGGACCTGGTCGACCCATGGATCATGTTTTTGTCTTGCGTCACCTTGTTTCCTCCATGCTCTCTTGAATGATGCCATCTCCAATGATTCATCTAACCGCCAATGTGGCTGTCATGTGGATTCTCGAGAACTTGATCATCACTTGACTGAGCATCATGAATATTCCCTTTTTAAGATAAACTAATGACTTAGAAGGAATCTTCAAAATTCTACAAGTTTCAATAATTTTCTCCTGAACTCTACTAATATAAGAATTACTTGCTGCAATAATTGCCTGTGAGTTCCACAAAGGAAAAGTATAGCATCATTCCAAAAAGTTTGAGATCACTTCCGGCTGCCCATTAGCCCGAACATTCTATCCTCATGAACGTGGTCTGCTCACTTCTCTTGGTTGAAGGATGGGATTGACCCAATGTAACAAATTGTTACAAATCCGCTTGCAACTACGTCTTTGATCACAATTCCGCGAACAAGAAAGCTCACCATCTTTTGACTAAGAGACTAGAATCTCCCATGTAAATACTTTTTCTCTTAGGTTGCCACACATAAATGTTATCCAAAGTTTAGCATGATGTTCCAGAGATCCAAGGGACTCTTTTTTAGTAAGCTGGACTAGAAAAGTTAGCTGGTGGAATAGCTGCGTTGAACTGACTTGTCACATTAATGGATGGGAGAGAGCATTTCTTGTTAAGCTTGTGATGCAGGACAGACCCATGGTCCCCATGGGGTCGCGCTAATGGGCCCAGCCCATCCATCTCAACTAGTTCATTGGGCCCAGCCCACCTACCAAGCCATTAGTTTATAATTATTTTATATTATTTAGGGTTATTTTGATGGTTTATGTCTTTTAGTTTATTTGAATTCAGGAGTTTTAATCCCGGCCATCGATGTGCTGGATGGTCCATATTATTTCTAGGTTTTGCTCATTTTCGTATATAAGCATTGTCAAGCCTGTTGGTTCCTCCGTTAATGATTAATGAAATTTTCTTCAAGTGATTTTGGGGCTGTCAAAAAGTTATCTCTTCTTCCTCGCCCGCGATGGGGAGTTTGGCATGAGGCCAATTTCCAGGCGAAAGCTTGATCTATCCCTTCCACAATCCATCTCTAGTCTTTCCATCTCTACCTGCCTCGCAACTGCACCCCGCTTCGCACCAATTGGCTATCAGAGACGAAGATCGATCCACCCGGTTTCGATCACCGGCAATCCATCATCACCTGTTTCGACCATCAGCAATCCATCATCCCCCACCGGACATCACCATCACCATTCCCCAGTCTCACAACCCAGATCTGGCATAACCAGAACCACTGCCCCCCAACCTGTCCACCCGAAAACCCTTCCTGCCGAGACGCAACCAGCGAACCATCTCTGCCATAAACCCTAAAACCAGATTCTCCAAATCCCCTTTGACCGATGCCAAACCCAATGCCCAAACAACCTTTTCTCCACATTCCCAGTAATTGAACACCACCAGAACCGTAAAACCCCAATCATCATCAAAGCCCCACCATCCACACACAGAAAATCCCCAAATCTGAACCCATCCATTCCGGACCAAACCCAACATCCAAACCCAGCCCTAACCCACACCCATCTTCCCAATTTCAGCCAAAAAAAAAAAACAACAGAAGAGAGAGGGAGACCAGAGGCCGACAGAGAAAGAAAAACAGAAGAAAGAGAAGACAGCAGCAGTAAATAAAAAGAAGCGTACCTGGCACTTTGGTTCGCCACCTCCAACATCGCCATCGTCTTCCATCTTCAAACAGCAATGAGAGTAAGAGGATCTTCATCGCTAGAGCAGCCATTGCAAGAGGACCCTTTTCTCTATTTGTTTGCCGAGTACAGGACCCAAGAGCAGGATTCTCTTATGCATGTAGTCCCCTTCCAGTAACGCGTGCTGGGCCAATTCCTGATTTCGGGCCAAGTTGTAGTTCGGGCCAGATTTGTCCCAAAGTGACCAAATCAGCATATCAAATCTAATCCACAGCAGGCCACATCATAATAACCCAGTCAAGTCTGACCCAGCCGGTGGGCTCGAGCTCAGGTCAAACCCGACCCATATCAGCCTGCATCGTGTCAGAGCTCTTCAGAGAGTAGAGCAGTAGCAACAAAGTGAAAGTGTGGGCCTCAGATTCAGGCAAGTTTCTACCGTTGATCTTCAATCAATGATATCTTCTCCATCTGGACTCCGATCGACGATCTGTCTTCACCTGTGAACTCCAATCAGTGGGATCTACACATCTGGCCAGTCTAATTTTAATTTTGAAGAGCATTAAAATTTTCAGTCTTTGCATCAAGTTAATATGGAATTGTCAGCCAATATGGAATTGCAACTTCTTGAAATCAACAGAGGGCTTAAAGAAACCAACAAAGAGCTTAAAGAAATAAAAAAGGGGTTAAAAGTACGACATATGCAATCAAATATGGGGAAAGGTATTGTGCAAATAAAGATTGCTTTGAGTAGTATATTAATTTGACGCATGGAAGATTGTCCGTCGATGAATATGCCGATGAATTTGAAATGCTACATCATTTATGTGAATTGGGAGATACTCTTGCTTTCAATCACTTTCTCAATGGTTTGTGACCGAGCATATGAAAAAGGAATGCAAAGATATGCATGAAGCATTTTGGGAAGCGATCTGTGTTGAGCCTTTGATAAAACGCTATCACCTCTGAAAAGCCAACATGCAAGAAGAGAAGTCTCCGCAAACCACAGAAGCCCATGTTGTGGAACCAATTGTGCAACATGTTAGGGCTGATATCGTGGAGCAAAAGCAGGAAATAAATGATTTCACAATAAATTTAGAGGAAGTAACAAACAACACTCTTTCTATAATTATACTTCAGACGAATTGGAAGAAAATGAACCTGAGTCTGATCCTTCTAGCAAAGCTGATCAAAAGATGCAAGCAGGTGAAGCGAAAACGGAAGAGGAGCATTGAACAGTTGGAAGTAGTTAGCAAGCCAACTACCCAACTGATGGATCTAAATGTGGTATCACCTTCAGAAAAGCCAATAAGGTCTTTTGAAGAGAAAGATGTTGTTCAAGAAGTTAACGAAGGAGATCAAGTCATTGAGGTACCACATATTGATTTCGTCTTCAGAGATCGATTCAGAGCAGATGATACTCTAAAATTTGAAGCTTCTAATGGTTGGATCTCATATCCAAACAAATTCTCGTTTTCAGAGGCAGTAATACCTCCCTTCTCCATTGCTTTTTTTTGAACGGTATTTTCTCCACTGCTATAAAAATCGAAATTGTATTGCAAATCGTTCAAGTGGATCAATCAAAATCATATGGCCTGTTTGGGGCTTTACTTGTAGAGTTAAAGTCAAGTAAAGCCCCATTTCCCAAAAAAGTCAAAAAGTCAAAAAAGCACTTTTCTCCAATTTCCCACCATATTTTTTCCAAAAAAGTCAAAAAGTAACCACTAAAAAACAAAAAATCTCCACTTTTCAATAAAAAAGTCAAAAAGATTCCATCACAAACCACTAAAAATAAAATACCATCATAACCCATTTATATTTTATTATTTCTTCGAAATAACCTTCACTCCACTCAACTCTACAAGTAAAGCCCCCAAACTAGTGAATCGTATGATTTTTTTTATTTTCTTATAAAAATGAAAAATAAAAAATAAAAAATAAAAAAAAGGAAAGAGAGTTAACACTAATTATGGATGAGTTAACTTATCATATTCAAGAGTTACCTTGGTATATGTTGTTTATAGATGATATAGTATTGGTGGATGAATCACGAGATGGTGTGAATCCAAAATTTAAGAGATGGCGGGAGGCTTTAGTTCCAATGGCTTTAAAATAAGTCGTACAAAGATAGAATATGTGGATTGCAACTTCAGTGGGTGTGTATAAAGAGCTAAAACTACTATGAGAATTGAAGCTCAAGAGATACCTGAAAGAGATTCATTCCGATACCTTGGCTCGATATTTAGTAAGGATGGAGAGATTGGGAAAGATGTTGGACATGGGATAAAATGCGGGATGATTGAAGTGGAGACTTGCTTTTGGAGTACATTGTCATTGGCGCATACCAGCAGAATTGAAGGGAAAATTTTATGGGACAATGATTAGACCAGCTATGACCTGGAGTAGAATGTTGGTCAATCAAGAAGCAACACATGCACAAAATCAGTGTAGTGAAGATGAGAATGCTAAGGTGGATGTGTGGTAAAACCAGGATTGATAGAATAAAAACATTAGCGCTTTTGAGAGCATTTAGAGGTAGCATCAATAGGCGATAAAATAAGATAAACTTGTTTGAGATGGTTTGGACACGTCCAACACATGCCAGGAACGATGCCGGTGAGGAAACATTTTTCTATGTAGGTTGATGGCCCAATAGGGAGAAAGGGTAGCCCGAAGAGGACATGGATGGAAGCCATAACAATAAATATGAAGAAGGGCATCTTATTTGAGTATTAGGCTTAGGATCGATTGGAATGGATAAACATATTTCATGTAGCCAACCCCAACATAGTTGGGACAAGACTTTGATGATGATGATGAAAACAAAAAAAAAAAAATGAATAGTTATTCATAATCCATCAATTTTTCATCTATTGCAGCATAAATACAATGAAAAATAAGACTGGCACAATCATATGAGTAACATCAATAAATTATTGATATATCATAAATGATGTGTAAAAGTAGTTAAAGATGTTTAAAATATCAATGTTACTAGGAAAGAAAAACAACAACTTGCAATAGTTCTTGTTCTCTTTAAATAAAGAAAATCAAATAAAATCAAAATCATCAATCTTATATGTTCAGATGTCTCCTAAAGTTAAAAAAGTGTTCATGAAGAAGAAGAAGAAGAATATAGGACAAACCTTGTATGTACAGTTGGACGCTTTAGTTGAACGCATGTTCCTTATTCATCTCTAAAACCTCCCCAAAATTGTAAGTTAAATCACTTGAATCATAAGAATCGAAGAAATACGTATCAAATTGTAAGATTCACACACGAATCTTAAGATTCACTAGGAAATGGGATTTTTTTGGATAGATACGAATAATTTTCCATAGAATTCGTTACAAATTGTAGGATTTTGACAATAATGATTATCTCCTCAAGCAACTGCATTTTTCTTTCGTTTCTCCCATAAATTTTGCCAAAAGCAAGGGCATGCTGTTCTCTTCATCCTGAATTAATGCAGTCAAGGTTAGCCAAATCCGATTGATAGTGAACAGAAAACCCCAAATCATAAAATTAACAACAAATCCTATGTACCACAATGAAAAACAGTAGATTTTGCTTACCTATCAACGCTCCAATCCATTGTTCATCTTTTGTTGGGAGCTTGTTTCAAGGAGAAGGGAAGAGAAAAGTGCATAATTGCCTGTTTTTATTGATAATAATGAAAAGATAACAAAACTGTATTGAACGTTTCCCTTACATGCTTTTAAATAATACCATCACACTTAATCCCTATATCCTATGATTCAATCACAACTATCCATCAATCCTTAAAGAAAGCATCCTAATTATATTCAGTTAAAGGAGCAACTGACATGAGATATTCCAACTTGTCTTCTTATCTAATGCGATTTTATCACTAACAAATCCTAAATCAAGAAGTCCTTGTAGCAGTGAAAAAAACCATCCGGAAGTTCCAAATACCTGATATGCACGCTTCTTTGGGTGACTTTCTATCTTGCATCAGTGGACCCCACTGGTGGGGCCGGCTACTGCTGAAGCTATAACTCAGGCACTGGCAGACTACCTGTCTTCTGACTCTTGTGGATAGGGCTTGGGCAGTTGGTTCAAACCCACTGACAGGCAGTCCCTATTTTGAGGGCTATTTGGCCTTTCTAAGTTTAAATGGGCTTCATTGGATGATTCAAATGGGTCCTATAAATTCTTAGCCGCTTCCAATTAAATTGGAACATCTATAATTTTGGGGTTTATTTTGGACCCATTTTGACCATCAAAATTATGTCTCAATCCAACTCCATTGATCGGGCCCTTAGAAAAACGGATTAAAGTGCCATTTGATCGATTTAATTTTTCTAAGTATAATGAGGCCTGTTCTAAAAAATGAGTTCCTTAAATTTGGCCATACACTCTTGCTTCATGAAAAAGTTACTTTTCTACTTGCAGTTGCCATCACATCATATACTTCACCATTTCAGTAGACTTCCCGTGAAATAATATTTAATGCTGTGACTAAAATACAATTTTAGCATAACTGAAAGATCTTCTATGCTGTTACAATCTCTTTTGACTAAAAAAATTCCTCTCATGCGTGGTATAACTGAAATCTTGAATTTCTTGATTGCTTCCATCTCATGACTAGCAGAATGTTGCTGGTTTGTATATGATTTGAACATCGTATGTTTTTCTTCCTCCAGGTTCCAGATGAAGCAGCGACCAAATGTACAGCATGTGGAACTGATTTTGGCGCTTTTGTCCGCAAGGTGACAGCCTTTATTTTGTCCTTTTCCAACTGCTCTGATCAGCTGATTCTTTATCAATTTCTTGTATATTGCTTCAACATACGTTGAGATTTTGGTTGCAATTGCATTGTGTTTAGCATCACTGCCGGAATTGTGGAGATATATTCTGTGACAAGTGTACCCAAGGTAGAATTGCTCTAACTACTGATGAGCAAGCTCAACCAGTTCGGGTTTGCGACAGGTGCTTGGTATGCTTCATAATCCTTGAACTCGTTATTCATGTGGTTTACATGTAGCTAAATTTTTTGGAAGTTGTTGGATCTTTTCCTCGATTTTCTTTGTGAGTATCATTATAATACCAAACACAAGGGCCTTTCACTAGGGTGAAAGTTTCTTAATGATTTTATGTAAATATGTTGCCACTCACTCGGTTTTTGCAGGTCTTCATTTTTGTTCTACAAATGTTGACTTGGGCTTCCTGATGGGTGGGACTGCTTAAGACTTTTAGATGAATGCAGCTTGTACTCTGTTTTTTCCTCATGTATGTGGGCGTGGGTGATGGTGGTGGTGGTGGTGTGTGGGATCTATCATCCTTGAATCGAGTCGACTTGAGTGCGTCGCATGAGACTTGGATGACTGAGGGTGAACACCCCCCCCCCCACACACACACACACACACACACACACACACACACACACACACACACACACACACACACACACACACACACACACAAAAAAAAAAAAAAACACAACCAAGTCCAATAACCTTTATAAAACATACCAAGAGTTATTATAAAAAAAGGAAAATTATGTTCTATGAATCTAGAATAATGACTTGTTATGTTTTACTTATGAATAATGTATGTAAGACTTAAGATTTAAAAGTAGATATAGGCACCCACATTTATGTTTCACTCAGTCGGATGATTGGTGCCTCCTATAGTTTTGAAAAATCGGAATCGTATTGCAAATCATTCATACCCATGAATTGAATCGTGAATCGTAGGATTTTTTTATTTTTTTAATAAAAATAAAAATAATAAAAAATTACAATAAAAAAGAAAAAGGTTGTTATTCATAACAATCCCTTTTTCCATTTACAGCAGTATAAATACAATGAAAAATAAGTCTTTCATACAATTATATCAAGAACATCATAACATATATCACTATATAATAAATGATATATGTAAATAGTTAAATAAGTATAATGTATTAATATATATTTATATTTGTTCTTTTTAAATTAAAATATAAAAGTAAAGGTAAAATCCAAATCATCAATCTTACACAATAGGATATCTCTTGAAGTTAAGAAAGTGTTCATAAAATAAAAAAAAAAAGATTTAATAAAAGAAGATATAGACAAGCACCATACGTACAATCGAACGCTTTAATTAAATGCGTGTTCTTTATTCATCTCTAAAATCTCTCAAATGCCGCAAAAACTCTTAAAGAGGTTTTATTAGCTACTAAATAACCTTTTAAAAGTAAAAACGCTGAAAGAGGTAAAAGATTGTTAATGTTAACTTATCAATTGTAGCTATTCTCACTCAGCCGACTTACTTGAATTGTAAGATTCGATGAAACGAGTATCGAATCATAAGATTCACACATGAATCCTAAGATTCATCTGTAAATGGGATTCGTTGTATAGATATACGAATCGTTTTCCTTAGGATTCGGGATACAAATCATAGGATTCTGATAACTATGCTGCCTCCCACCTTTTAGTGCTTTGATGTTTTATAAATGTGGTTTTGATCTTCCAGAATCAATGCGAATGTTGCTAAGAGTCCCCCAAAGCTTCACCCTATAGAAAATTAGGTAATAAGGCCAATCAAACATGGGGAGTTTTGGGTTTTTTGGGGGCTGACTTGCCCCCGATGGAGACAGTGTATTTTTTAAAACCATATGTAGCGGGCTATTTTCTCTTGTGAGCAGGATGCTCAGTTAATATTCTGTTGTGATTCAGGGCCTTGAGAACTTAATGAAATGAAAATTACTGAAAACTCTCTGTTTATGATAATGGTGAATGATCAGACAACTGGACAAGTTCACATCGTCCGCACAAGACAGATTTGGAACAGTGATTAATTTCTGCTGGGTTTCTCCAAGAAAGTTTTCTGCTAAATACCCATAGTGTAGATGGGTGAGCGCTCTCTCTCTCTCTCCCCCCCACATATATGCAACATGATAAGACATTAGTACCCCTTCCATCCACTTTCAGTTTTCTGTGAAGGCTCAAGTGGATCTAGTCCAATTATAACTTATAGTAGATTGGTGCCTGCCGCAGCTATGCCTGGTGGACCTGGACGATTAGAGAATCTGATAGAGTGCTCCTTTCCCTCCTCTTTCACTTGTGCATTGGAGCCAAGAGAAGGGGCCTTCCCATTTCACATTTTGAAACCCGCCCCCCCCTCCCCCCCGCGCGCTCCCTTCTCTCTCTCTCCCTCGTGCTGCATTGGATAAATCTTGAACTGCTTCAATTGAAATTTTCTCGTCTTCTTTTCTGCCATCTCTCTCCTTGTCCCAAGCCTTGATTTTTCCTTCAACATTCTGTGGTTTCTGGAAAGTTTAACATCTGCCCAACCATGCACCTGGAAATGTGGTCCACCACACCTTTACCATCTCTTGGAATCCTGGATAGCTTAACCGAGTGAGGAATCTAAGGGGTTTAATATCCTATTTCACTTTGAATTTATGAAAACGGGTGAGTGATTAGGAAAAGTTTAACCCGACTTGCGTATTTGTGCTGGGCTTCCCATATCTTTGAAGAATATAAACTTTTTAACCCACACAAACTTTTGTTCCAGGTAATGGTCGTACCCATGGTTCAAAATATCGGCCGCCACGCTACGTAGCGGCCGCATTATTGGCCGCAGCGGTCAAGGCCGTTACGCTATTTTGAAAATAGGGGCGCTACAGTCTAAAACCCAGTAAAGCCAAGCAATTTTAATTTTAAATATTATTTTTCCTATTTTTTCTGCTCAATAGCCTTTCCTAAAGTTCTACCATTACATGGTTTCAAATCACTAAAAAAGCACAAGATTGTCCGTTGTGCCATTGCTACTATCACTGCAAGTGCTATGTATCGCCCGCTACGTAGCGTTTTGGCCACTGGCCGCTATGCCCATGGATGAAAATAGCGGTAGCGGCGGGCGTAGCGGCCCGCCGCCAAAACGCTACGAAGCGGGGGATACGTAGCGTAGCGGGGATACGTAGCGGCGTAGCGGTGCGATTTGAAAAAATCGCCCAAAAAATCTGAAAAAATTTCAGAAAATCCAGAAAATTGTAAAATGAAAGAATATGTGGTTCTTTTGCAAAAGTAAGTAAGAAAAGGGGGAGTAGCGGTGCCCTCAATATATGAAGTCCTGTATCGCTGTATAAATAGAAAATAATAGTAATTATTAGTTTTTTCACATGTATTCATGTTTCTTAGTCATAGTAATTTAGAAAGTAATGGAAAGCTCATAAAAAAAACTAGAATATGAAATAAAGGCATAAGACTTAAGAGTTAGATCATTACTCATTACTCATTAGTGAACATTGAACAATCAAATATCAATACTTCAACATCCAAGGTTCAAATTCAATCAAGTGAATGAACTATCAAGTATGAAGTGATCAACAATCAACATTCAACACCAATTTAGAAATGACAGAGTAGAGAGTTAGTGAAGGAAATAGGATTAGGAATACCTTAATCACCACCAAAAGGAATGTCTACCAAGATTCAAGGCGCCATGGTTATCCTCATCATCATCATTGTTTTCATTTCTATTGGCACCATATTGAATTTGATATTGATGAGCATTGGCATCCATAATTCCAAAGAAGGCAGCCGGATCATCATAGGAAATTGGAGGTGGAGGTGGATGTCTACCATATTGCGTTTCACCATAGTCACCATATGAGTAGGACCCTGAAGTTGAAGACTGTTCTTGTCCTTGTACTTGACCATATGGAAAATAATGTGAGGGTCCTTGTCCACTGTAACTAGGGTTCCACGAATCAGTCCATGATGCTGCTTGTTGTCCTCCAACATCTCCACCCATGTTTCCTTGCTCATTACCACCTCCAACCCCAGGTGGTGAGTCTCTTCGGCGCCGTTGATAACCACGGCTTGGATCAAATCTTCCAGATGGTAACTCCCGTACTTCCTCTACCGGAACGACATCATCTTCATCATGTTGGTAGTATTCACTAGTACCACCTGTCCCACTGTCTCCTCCTACATCTCCTCCACCATGGCTACTCGAAGAGACGGTGGTGGAACTAGCTTTCTCAGAAGATCCAATAGTTGCAGGTTCTTTCCCACTCCTCGTCCTACTGGACCTGGTACTAGTACCTTCTCCTTGAGGTGGCTGGCCTTCTGCAGGTGCCTCACCTATATCCTCATCTATCAACTCTTGAATCGTTCCTTGAAACCCAGGATCTGAATCTAGCAGTGGATCCTCTATCTCGGCTAGCCATGGGAGTAAGGGATCGTCATCTCTGAATATGTTATCCAAATTAATAGGACAATAAGCAGGATCATCCCTTGCTTTTCTCTCCCTAGTTCTGTTTCTCAACTTCAAATTGTAATGACAGTATACAAGCTTGTTGAGTTTATGCATGGTAAGCCGATTCCTGGCCTTCGTGTGGATCAAAGAGAAAGTGCTCCAATTCCTCTCACAGTTGGAAGATGTTGTAGTTTGACTAAGGATGCGAACAGCCGCTCTCCTTAGATGTGGAGCACTCTCTCCATAATTCATCCACCAATCAGCTGAAATGCAAAAAAATAAAAAAATAAAAAAATTAGATATTCGTAACCCTCTAGTCCTTCTAATCAAATTAAGATAAATAGATCAAGACTATTTGGGTGGGGTCTTTTGTTCATAGTCATACCAGGTGGGATCCTTCCAATCGATCGTATCACAAGAGGGTCAGCAAAGGTTCCTCTCCTTTGTGTATACATAGATATCTACAATGTGAAAATTAGAAATAAGTCAGTCAACCCCTACAGCATGTATGGCAATTGGCACTTGGCAGCATAATTAAATTCTCTTTTAAGTAACCACCCACTAACCTCTTGTACAGCATCAACTTGATCATCTGCGCTTAACAATCTCTTCAATACCTCCCGTAATCCTACCCGCAATTCTGTATCTATTGCTTCGGTGTGTAGTTCGGCATTTTGGTAATAGAATTCGGGATTCAAAAAATAACCTACATTAAAAATATGTAGAATGTACTGTGAGCAAACAATATAATAAATACATTAGTTAGGAAAACAAAAGAGTATAAGTGTATAACTATCAAAGATATATATTAATTACCTGCAGCATGCAATGGATGGTGCAACTGATCGTTCCAACGGGCATCAATAATGTCTATATATTTCTGATGATATCTAACATTTTCCATAATGGCTCGTTTTGCCCGATCCATTGCTTCATATATAAAGCCCATTGTCGGCTTGTCATCACCATCTACAAGACGCAACACTTTAACTAAAGGCTCAAAAACCTTTAATACTTTCTTCACTTTCTTCCAAAATTTATTGTCCCTCATCAAGTTTGGGACTTCAAACTCCGGACCATGAGTTGCATTGCCCCATTTCGAACGAAGCCATTCTTCCGATGCAAACATCTGAATCAGCTCCGTTCTAAACCTTACAAGGCTTTCCATAGCCAGAAAATGGGTTGCAAACCTAGTTAATCCTGGACGCAGCAAGGCATGGTTATTTGTGTATCTTTTCATCAAGCTTAACACCCATGAATGATCATATATAAATCTTGTAATTCCTCTACATGCCTTGATCAATGAAGCCACTTTTGTCTTCCTTCCAATCTCTTCCAATATGAGATCTACGCAGTGTGCTGCACATGGGGTCCAGAATAAATGTTCCCTCTTGTCCATCAACATCTTACCAGCTGCCTTGAAATTGGCACCATTATCTGTAACAATTTGTACAACATGCTCCTCTCCCACACTCTCTACAATTTTTTCCATAAGACTGTATATATATACGGCTGTCCGTCTATGTTCAGTTGCATCAACGGACTTCACAAAGACGGTCCCAGCGACTGAATACACCAAAAAGTTTATTAATTGTGTTTGAGTGCCGCTGGTCCACCCGTCACACATGATGGTAACACCATTCTGTTGCCACATGGGCCTAAACTTTTCCACCCATTCTTTTATTTCTCTATATTCTTCTTCAAGGTATTTAGTGCCCACATCATATACGGAGGGCGGCTGTATACCCCGCCCAGCTTCGGCGGCAACATCAAGAATAGTCTGAAAAATATGGGGAATCTACTGCTGTAGGTGGTATGTTCTTGTGAATTAGCCATTTTGCGGTAGCTTTGGCTAACCTATCTCTTGCAGCCTTCATTACCCCCTTCACAACACTCGATATTTTTGGTTGTTTAGCACCCTCTTTTCTATGTGCTAGAGGATCAAGAGGAGGAGGAACTGCTCTTCTAGTAGAGATAACTTCTACATCAACATCACGTTCCCGGGTGCTAAATGCCCTACGCATAGCCCCCCCAATGCCCTTGCCCCTGCTTGGCACAGCAGATGATGAGCCCCCTGCATCATAAAATTTGCTTCCAGCAAATGCACGACGTTCATATTCTTCTTGTTGACTCATGATGGACTCTCGGCGTGCAGCCTCCATCTGTGCATCTTCCTCCTCATCAAAGTATTCATCCCCAAATACTTCATAACGGGCAGCATCAACTTCTTGCCGCCTCTTTTCTTTTATCTCTACTTTTCTAGCTTTGTTTTGGCTAAGCAATGCTTTCATTTGTTCCTTTACTTCCCTTGGTACTTCGGTACAGCCTGCAACATTACCAGAAATATGGCCCAAGTGGTGCTTGAATCTTGTAATGCCCCCATTGGTCACTTTCCCACAAAACTTGCATTTGATTTTCAACCTGTTATTATCAACTGCCTCACCAAAGCTCCATGCGGGATCAATATCACGAGGCATTTTCACTTATCAATAGAAGATTGAATACCTGGCTATAAATAATTAAATATGAACAAGTAGTATGTTAAAAATTAAAAAAACAAAGAAACATATTAGAGGAAACATATATCTAACGCTTAGGAATCATTCTCTTGACATTTAATTGGTATTTCATTACTTAAAGTATAATTTTTTTTTCAAAAATTTAAAAAATCCGAAAATAAGAAAATAAATTAGAATTAGGAAAAGACAAAGATATGTTGGATTGATCTATGCCAAACATAGATATAACATTGAGGAGCATTTTTCAATACATTTGATTGGCATTCCATTATTAAAAATATTTTTTTTTTCAAAAAATAACAAAAATCCGAAATTAAAAAATAAAAAAAGTAAAAACACAAGCAATATATGTTGGAATGATCTATGGAAAACATAAATATCAAATGTAGGAACCATTTTCAAGACATTTGATTGGTATTCAAATATTAAAAATATTTTTTTTTCAAAAAATAAATAAATCCGAAAATAAAAAATAGAAAAAAAATCAACAAACATTCAAAATGTGATGGATTGATCTATGGGGAACATAGATCTATCATTTAGAATGCATTTCCAAGTGGTTTCATGGGTTGTCCATGAGTATTCACATTTTTTTTTTCAAAAAATAAATAAATCCGAAAATAAAAAATAGAGAAAAATCAATAAACATTCAAAATGTGATGGATTGATCTATGGGGAACATAGATCTATCATTTAGAATGCATTTCCAAGTGATTTCATGGGTTGTCCATGAGTATTCACATTTTTTTTTTCAAAAAATAAATAAATCCGAAAATAAAAAATAGAGAAAAATCAATAAACATTCAAAATGTGATGGATTGATCTATGGGGAACATAGATCTATCATTTAGAATGCATTTCCAAGTGATTTCATGGGTTGTCCATGAGTATTCACATTTTTTTTTTCAAAAAATAAATAAATCCGAAAATAAAAAATAGAAAAAAATAAAATAAAAATAAAAATAAGTGTGCATGATGAAAGGGAAACATGGATCTCATCATATTACAAGACAAGGAAGCATTTTATAGTACTTAGACTCTTAGAAAGACATGAATAGATGATCTCAAAAGTTAAAAGACTAGAAAAAAATCCAAAAGAAAAACATACCTAGATGGAATGGAAGCTTGGGGCCTTGGGCCTTGGATCTTGTAATTGTTTGTGTTTGATTCCTTCCAATTTGATGTTAAACACTTGTCTTGTAGTAAAATCTTGAAAATGAGTTGAAAATTTGGAGTTGGGAGGCTCTCACAGCAGTGAAGGGAGTTACTTAGACAAAAAGAGAGAAAAAGGAGTGCTAGGGCCGGCTGGGAAGGAAGGGGGGGCTTTTTATACCCCCAGCCGCAACGTAGCGGCCGCTACGCTTTGTGGCGGCCGCTACAGGTATTTATCGGCCGCCACGGCCGATACGGGTGCGATACGGTCGTGGCGGCCGCTATTTTCATGTAGCGTGGCGGACTCGGCCGCCACGCCCGATTTATCGGCCGCTACGCTACGTAGCGGCTGCTATTTTCATCCATGGCTATGCCCGCCGCAACCGCTATTTTGATCCTTGGACTCGTACCTCCCATTGCTCTTTTTGAAGGTACAGAGGTCCACCTTCGCCCATTATATCTCCGTATTGTCCTTTATAACCCCTTGCGATACCTCTGTTATTTGATTCTTGAATCAACATTAAATCAATTCTTTTCTCTCTATTAATTTCAAATGCATCCCTCTTTTCTTTCCTCGTTTGTTCCACGTAGTTATTTTCATTGATCAACTGCCATTTTCCTTTCCAATGTCTTGACAATTTCTCAGCTTCATTTCTGCTTCTGCTAACAAATTATGTTTCACATGATAATTGTACCTCCTGCTGCTGCTCCTGAAATGTGCACCCTCACCCATTAGACCCCCATATCTCCCTTATAACATGTTGAGATACCTCGACCAATTTTCATTCTTGAGTCCATTTTAAATCAAATCTTTCCTCTGCATCATTTTTTAAATTGCAGCCCTCTTTTCTTTTCTCCCAGTTCCTTACATTCCATCCAATTGTTTTCATTGATCAATGACCGTTTTCCTTTCCTTACCAACTAGCAAAAAAGACCCGTGCTAAGCCCGGGTCTAAAAATATTACTAAAACTTAACTAAAAATTATAATAATTTTAATAAAGAGAATTCATCTAGCTATATTTTAGTTGGGAAAAGAAGAAACACTTGGGTATTAAATGTTCTTAAATGTGAGAAGAGGGTATTAAATGCTTAAGGAAAGTACTGCCACATGTCAAAATAATACTGCCAAGTGTCAAAATATAAAAATTTTAGATTGTTGACACATGGCAGGACTTTCCATCCATGGTTTTTGTCTTATAATATAGATAGATATATTGACAATCTAATTCCTTCAGTGACGCACTCTTTTTCCTCTATTTGCCTATTCTGTCTTCACTTGTTCTATATACTGCATTTGAGTCCCTGCTGTTTAACTTGTAAATTTTTTTGTATGTTCTCACATTTGAATGAATGTAACTACTAATTGTAGTCTGAAGTCATTCATCTTGGATGGCTCCTGCTTTGACTACTCTTAGTTACCTATCTGCAGTGCTTGGGTTTGAATGCTCTCCCAAATTACTACGAAACTTGTGCCATCCTCCAATTTTTGGTCCGAATTTGACCCAAACACAGAACCTAAGAAAACTCTAAACTAATATTTAGTTAAATGTTCTAATTTAGTCCCCTAATCAAGCCTCAATTTCCAAATTCAAGAATTAGTGAATTACCCAAAACTCTGCCTCCAAAAGCTTCTAAATCTGAGGGAATGAAACAAGTGCAAGAAACATTGAAAACTTGTCTAAAATTGTCTCGGGCATGACTCTCTTGATGGAAACTTGGTGAAGATGATGGAAAGGTGATGCAGGACAGACCCATGGTCCCCATGGGTCGACCAGCTAATGGCCCAGCCCATCCATCTAGACTCAGTATTTTGGGTCCAGCCCACTCGGCTGGTCGACCCATGGGAACCATCAGTCTGTCCTGCATCAAAAGGACAAACATCGCAGAATGGAATCTGAATTAACTTATGTGCAGCGCTGTAGATCCGGATCACAATCTGACACTCAGGACCATACTTGGTTATTAGCTTGACTTTGGTGTGGGTAATATAGACCCTCATAATCTTCCCATCCAATACTGGGCTTAAGATGATGCCACAAAATGCTAGTTTACCATCTCGAAAGATAAAAACAGACATAAACAGAAATACATAGGCATGAAGGCTGATATTTTGGAATTCCAAGGGAACCATGATTACAATGACTTAATTGGATTAGAAAGTTGATGGTAAAGTTCCCGACAACAAGAAAGTTGAACTGATGGCAGAAATATTCTCGATTAACCTTTGCATGGTGGAAGTATGTACGCACTAGCCATTTCTACTGGACAACAAGAAAGTTGAACTGATGGCAGAAATATTCGCGATTAACCTTAGCATGGTGGAAGTATGTATGCACTAGTCATTTCTACTGGGAAAAGGGAAACAATTCAGGATTGGGAAAAGAAGAAGGGGAACATGTCAGAAGTTCCTGCCATTGCATTACACATGGGACTGTTATAATAGTTGTCTGTATCTGCTACAAGATAACAATTGGTGAGCGATTACTTCTAGGGAATTCTATTATTTTATGCTATGGGCTTGATTTCATGGCTGCAGAGTAGACCTTCTTGCATGTCAACCGAGGATCAAAATAGTGGTTGCAGTGGAGCAGCCAAAATGCTACGTAGTAGGCGATACGGAGAGCAGCGTAGTAGCGTGGAATTTTTAAATGGTCAAACCAATTTAAGACTTGTGTAACAGTCAATCTTGTGTATTTTTAGTGACTTGGAACCATATAAGCGTAGAGACAGGGCCCGTTTGATAATTTTACTTGTCAAGTAAAGTCAAGTAAAGTAAAGTTAAGCATCAAATCAAAAGCACTTTATTTCAAAACTCCATCTTTTTCCAAAAAAGTCAAAAAGCAACTACCTTTATTCACTAAAAGACAAAAAAACTCCATTTCCCTATACAAAAAGTAAAAAATATTCCATCACAAACAACTTAAAACAAAATACCATCATAACCCACTTATATTTTATTCCCTCGTTATTTCACTTCACTATACTTTATTTTAAAAGTAAAATTACCAAACGGGTAGGAAAGGCTATTGAGGAGAAGAAATAAGAAAACAATGTTTTAAATTAAAATTGCTTGGCTCTAGTAGGTTTTAAGACTGTAGCGCTGCTATTTTCAAAATAGTAGCGGCCTCAACCGCTAAAGCTGATAATGTGGTTGCTACATAGAACCTTGATGTCAACGGGGGCACGTTACAAAATGAGTTGGTTTTTGGGAAATTTGAATACATGATGATGCATATTCACTTTGCACCAAAAGTGGAGTACCAAGTTGGGTAGTATTATTGACCATCTTTTTATCCGATGGGGCGAAATAATCCACCAGCGTGACAACCTCCAGGACCACCAATGGGACGGGCGCTCCACAGCATCAACAACGTGTTCCTAATAGTCCAAACCTTATCTTGAGAACCTATGGGAAGAGATGCTTTACAAACTGAGATGGTGGGCAAGGTCCTACTTGCCTTCACTTTCTGCATCTATCCTTCCAATGCCAGAACAACCCAATGTAGCAAATGCAAAGCATGGTAGTAGTTATGATCGTGGAGAGCAGATAAAGGGGCTGCAGTTATTTCAAATTCGGTTATATATTAAATCACCTATTGCCTAGATCCATAGTCATTAATCCTCTCTGTTAATGATGCATCAGCCTAATGGTCTATGATACCCGGATACGGCATTTCACCCATGGTATCCGTGTTGACACTGTACGATACGGATCCAGGTACGGGATACGACAAGATACGTTATGGATACAGTGCGAAATTTCCGGATACGGTAGGGCTGAAAGAAAAATCCGCTACTCCATGGATTAAACAAGAAGAAGAAAGAGGGAGATGAGGAGAAGGGATTAGGGAAATCCACAACAATACATCATCATCATCATCCCGAAAGGAAAAAAGGGGAAAATGTAGCAGAAGAAGAAGGCATGCCTGAAGAAGTAGATCTGCTGCTGCTTCTTGTTGTTGAGGTCGTGCAGGCGATGCATGCCGAGGCCTTCGTTCTGGATGTCGGCAACTTTCCGGCCAGATCTATTGCCGCCAGTTGTCGGCCTTGGCGAGGTTGCGGTACTCGAAGGTGTGAGGAAAGGGTGGGGCTATGTCCTCCTCCTCCTTCCCCTCCTCTCTTTTTCTCGATCCTTCTTGTTGTACAAAGAAAAGAGGCTGCTAATGCCCTATTTCGAAAGGCAACCCTTTTTAAGTGAGTGGGTTGGGATTCATGGCACATCCATGGGGTCCACCTAATTAAAGAAAAAAGGATTATTGATCAAGTGTCCATTTCCTTTTATTATTATATTCTTTTTTTGAAAGGCCCAACCCTTTTATTATTAAAGGGTTATGTCGTCATGGCCCCCACTTTGCGCCCACCTAAATTAAAAATGCACACCATTCCCCTATATATTAAAACGTCAAATTTCTTTTTCTTTTTCTTTTTTTTTTTTGGTATAAAAATGTCAAATTTCACTCTAATAGATGGGGAACAATCCAAACCCTAGCCAAATCTCACTTTTAAAATTTTTTATATGGGGCATATCTAAATTCCAACCTAATAAGAATAAGGCCCTAGCCAAATCTCACTCTAATTTGAAATAGGACCTTAGCAAAATTTCACTCTAATAAAAAATGGGCCCTAGCCAAATTCACTTTAATAGGCTATGGGGTTTTATTAGCAAAATTCACTTGGTAGCAAGCCCACCTCATTGAAAAATTGATCCACTTAGTAGGCCTCACCATAAAATAAATATCCCACCCACTTAAAATAAAGAGGATTTTACCAAAAAAATTACTTTAAGTGGCCACTGCACCAAACATGGAACTTAAGCCAGTAGTGCACCAAATAGGGAAACCGTATAGAAAAGTAACTTTTTTCACCATTTTTTTTGGTGGTACCATTCGACCTTCATTTTCTGTGTTGAGGGTCGACTGCGACCCTCGCTATAACTAGTGAGGGTCGCATTCGACCCCAAGGATGAAAATAGCGGTAGCGGCGGGTGTAGCGGCCCGCCGCCAAAACGCTACGAAGCGGGGGATACGTAGCGGCGTAGCGGGGAGATTTGAAATAATCGCCCAAAAAATCTGAAAAAACTCTAGAAAATTGTAAAATGAAAGAATATGTGGTTCTTTTGCAAAAATAAGTAAGAAAAGGGGGCGTAGCAGTGCCCTTAATATATGAAGTCTTGTATCACTGTATAAATAGAAAATAATAGTAATTATTAGTTTTTTCACGTGTATTTATGTTTCTTAGTCATACTAACTTAGAAAGTAATGGAAAGCTCATAAAAAAAAAAAATAGAACATGAAATAAAGGCATAACTGCATAAGACTTAAGAGTTTGGTCATTACTCAAATACTCATTACTCATTAGTGAATATTGAACAATCAAGATATAAAATATCAATACTTCAACATTCAAGGTTCAAATTCAATCAAGTGAATGAACTATGAAGTGATAAACATTCATCAATCAACATTCAACACCAATTTAGAAATGACAGAGTAGAGAATTAGTGAAGGAAGTAGGAATACCTTGGTCACCACCAAAAGGATCGTCTACCAAGATTTAAGGCACTGTTATCCTCATCCCCATCTGTGTTATCATTTCTATTGGCATCATATTGCATTTGATATTGATAAATATTGGGATCCACAAATCCAAAGAAGGTGGTAGCCGCATGTCCCGCATCATCATAACTTGGAGGAGGTGAAGGTGGATATCTATTATATTGTGTTTCACCGTAGTCACCATATGAGTAGGACCCTGAAACAGAAGACTGTTCGTCTTCTTGTTCCAGTTGACGATATGGAAAATACTGCGATGGTCCTTGTCCACTGTAACTAAGGTTTCATGAATCATTCTTTGATGCTGCTTCTTGTCCTCCAACACCTCCACCCATATTTCCTTCTTCATTTCTACTACCTCCAGGAGCATGTGGTGCAGGTGGTGAGACTCTCCGACGCCGTTGATAACCACGATTTCCTTCCATTCTTTTCGGAAAGTCTTGTACCTCCTCTACAGGAATGACATCTTCCTGATCATGTTGGTAGTATTCACTAGTAGCACCTGTCCCACTAGTGTTTCCTGCTCCATCTCCCCCATCTCCTCCACCATGGCTACTCGAAGAGACGGTGGTACTCGTCATCTCAGAAGATAACACAACATGAGTAGGACCAGCAGGTTCTTTCCCTCTAGATTGTGGGTGCGGCTGTGCACTTGTGCCTTCTCCTCCAAGTGGGGCACCCTTTGCCTCATCCATTTCTTCATCAAGCAAATCTCTAACCTCCTCCTGAAAGCCTGTATCTGAATCTAGCAATGGATCCTCTATCTCGGCTATCCATGGGAGTAAGGGATCGTCCTCTCTGAATATGTGATCCAAACTAATAGGACAATCGCTCGGACTATCCCTTGCCTTCCTTTCTCTCGTTCTGTTTCTCAACTTTAAATTGTAATGGCAATACACAAGCTTGTTGAGTTTTTGCATGGTAAGCCGATTCCTGGACTATGTGTGGATCAAGGAGAAAGTGCTCCAATTCCTTTCACGGTTTGATGAAGTTGTAACTTGACTAAGGATGCAAACAGCCGTTTTCCTTAGATATGGAGTATCCTCTCCAAAATTCATCCACCAATCAGCTGAAATTCAAAATAAACAAATAGAATTAGATATTCCTTAAGTCCTTCCAATCAATTGAGAGATAAATAAGAAAAGACTATTAGGTTGGGTGATTGGGTCTTTTGTTAACATACCAGGTGACATTTTTCCAATCGCCCTTTGTGTGATTGGGTCAACAATGTCAATCCAGGCCCATCCATTTTGGCCCATATCCAGGCCCATTAATTGTTCCTATTTATTGCTTTGTAATTAGTCAAAGATTGTTCTTAATTTTAGAATCTGTGATTGATTGTAATTGATTGTAATTAGGGATTAATCCCTTATATATAGACATCAGTCGATCCAAAGAAGGGGACGACATTCACCTCTCTCTCTCTCATGTTCTGGAAGTCATTTCTCTCTAAATGTCATGGTATCAGAGCTAGATCGATAATCTGTGAACTCTGATCTTCTCCTAAATCATCTTCCAACACATTGGAAGCCAGTATATGATCATCTGTGATCATTTTCTCCAGCCAGATCATCCCTGATCATTTCAGATCAATCATGGCCCACCCGAGATCATCACCAACTCATCAACGGAAGACTACCATCCTGGTTGCCTGGGGTTTCTTGGATTTATGCTGATTTTTTCATGATTTATTGATCATCAGAGGTAGGTTTTCTACCATTTTTTGTGAATATTGATTCTTTTCCAATAGTTTTCATCTCGGCCGTCCAAAATCTTGGATCTGGATTTGATCTTCATGCGACCAGTGCCAGAAGTTGCATAAAACTTCTCTCAGTCCATCCCCATACTCTGATCTGTGCCAAGATCATCAAGTGGGGCCCACGTGTGCATCTACACACTGCCGAACTGGGACGACTTTGGCTGTCTGAATGCATTTGATGCCACTGACGTCATCTGATGCATTTTATGTGTCCTGATCCGAAGCACACGCCCGCACAAGACTATAACGCGGCATGGGGCCTTTTTGCCCTGCGCATTTTGCGCCCGCACAAACACACAACGCGGCATGGGGCATTTCTGCCCTGCGTGGTTTCGAACTCTAGACCTCAGGCTCTTATACCATGTCTACTTTATTTCAATCTGGATTAATAAATAAACCTGTTAATTCTGCTTCTTTTGAATGTGATGCTTGTAAATTAGGAAAGAGTAAAATTTTACCTTTTCCACACTCTAACACACGAAGCACTGCATGTTTTGACTTAATTCACAGTGATGTTTGGGGCATTGCTCCGACTCTTTCTCATAGTCATTTTAAGTACTTTGTCACCTTCATTGATGACTTCAGCAGATTTACTTGGCTTTATTTATTACATTCCAAATCTGATGTTCTCCATGCTTTTAAATTTTTTTTTTAACTATGTTGAAACACAATTCTCCAAATACATTTAAGATTTTGCGATCAGACTCAGGGGGGGAGTATGTGTCCAATGATTTTCAATCTTTTCTCAACAAGAAAGGAATCATTTCTCAACGTACATGTCCATATACTCCACAACAAAATGGAGTTGCGGAACGGAAAAACAGACATCTCCTTGATGTAACTCGAACACTTCTCCTTCAATCTTCCGTTCCTCCTCGTTTTTGGACTGAAGCCCTCACCACCGCAGTTTATCTCATCAATCGTCTTCCCTCATCTACCATTGATCATTTCACACCGTATTTTAAACTGCTTGGGCAACAACCTGTGTTTGATCACCTTCATACATTTGGGTGTGTTTGTTTTGTTCACCTTCCTCTCACGGAACGGACAAAACTAACTGCGCAATCTCGCAGGTGTGCGTTTTTGGGTTATGCCACTAATCAAAAAGGTTTTGTTTGTTATGATCCCATTGGACGTCGTATCAGGGTTTCTCGCAATGTTATTTTCTTTGAAAATCAGAATTTCTTCCCGACTCACATAGACTGTCCTTCATCCTCTTCACCAGCCCTCTTACCTGGTTTCTCGGATCAAACAACGGATCAACCTACTGTTACTAGGTTTAATCCTGATTTTGTGTATCACCGACGGGAAAAAACCTACCACTACAGATGGCCTTCCTCCTGATCCTCCACCGACCAATGGTTCCGCGCCTACTCAAACCTTGCGTCGCTCCTCCAGAGATTCTAGACCGCCTGAGAGGTATGGATTTACCCATACTTCTTTGATGACAACTCTATCTTCCGTCCCTATCCCTAGCTCCTATTTGCAGGCTGTGCAACAAGATTGTTGGAACCAGGCCATGAAGGAGGAATTGGATGCATTGGATCAGAATCACACCTGGGATATTGTGGAGTGTCCTTCAACAGTTAAACCCATTGGTTGCAAATGGATCTACTCGATCAAACTTAAATCTGATGGGTCCTTGGATAGACACAAAGCTAGACTTGTGGCGCTCGGCAACCGTCAGGAGTATGGCATTGACTATGAGGAAACGTTCGCACCTGTGGCAAAAATGACAACTGTTCGGTTACTTCTCGCCATTGCTGCATCGCAATCCTGGCCTTTATACCAAATGGATGTCAAAAATGCTTTTCTCCATGGCGATCTGCACGAAGAAGTCTATATGCGGATACCACAAGGTGTACCCTCTACCTCAAAAAGGACTGTCTGTCGCTTGCGAAAATCACTTTATGGTCTAAAGCAAGCTCCTCGGGCATGGTTCGAAACCTTCCAGAGTCGCTTATGCGAGAGTGCTTTACCCAGAGTTCTTATGATCCATCTCTCTTTCTGTGCCACACATCTACTGGTGTTACTATACTTCTCGTATATGTTGATGATATTATTATCACTGGCACGGATGCTGATATGATCAACTCTCTCCAAGCTTCTCTCAAAGATTCCTTCCGTATGAAGGATTTGGGCCCATTGCATTATTTTTTAGGCTTGGAAGTGCATCAATCTCCGAAAGGTCTATTTGTTAATCAACACAAATACACATCTGATCTTATCGAGTTGGCCGACCTCCAGGATTCTTCCCCTGTTGATACACCTGTAGAGGTCAATCTCAAGTTGAGTAAAGATGATGGAGATCTTCTTCCTGATCCTCATACATACAGGCGACTGGTGGGCAGTCTTTTCTATCTCACTATCACTAGACCTGACATCTCTTATGCTGTTAATCTTGTAAGCCAGTTCATGACAGCTCCTCGACACCTTCATTTGACAGCTGTGAAGCGGATTATTCGCTATCTGCTGCGAACTGTCCTTGTGGTTTATATTATCCCAAGGATAATCCTCTTCATCTGACCGCTTATGCGGATGCTGACTGGGCAGGCTGTCAAGATACACGCCGTTCTACTATTGGTTGGTGCATGTACCTTGGAAATTCTCTCATTTCTTGGAAATGCAAGAAACAAGAACGGGTGTCTCGATCTTCCACGGAAGCTGAATATAGGGCAATGTCTTCTGCTTGTTCTGAGATCTTATGGCTACGGGGACTTCTTTCGGCACTCGGGTTTGCTCAAACCTCTCCTACTCCATTGCATGCCGATAATACTGGGGCTATTCGCATCACTGAAAATCCCGTCTTCCATGAACGCACCAAACATATTGTAGTTGACTGCCACTTTATTCGAGATGAATTTAAGCGAAATGTCATTAGTCTACCGCATGTCCCTGCAGAATCTCAGTTTGCCGATATTTTCACTAAGGGACTTCCTCGGCCTCGACATCAATTTCTTGTCTCCAAATTGCTGCTTTATGACTCCCCAGCATCAATTTGAGGGGGGGTGTCAATCCAGGCCCATCCATTTTGGCCCATATCCAGGCCCATTAATTGTTCCTATTTATTGCATTGTAATTAGTCAAAGATTGTTCTTAATTTTAGGATCTGTGATTGATTGTAATTGATTGTAATTGATTGTAATTAGGGATTAATCCCTTATATATAGACATCAGTCGATCCAAAGAAGGGGACGACATTCACCTCTCTCTCTCTCATGTTCTGGAAGTCATTTCTCTCTAAATGTCAAGCAAAGCCTCCCCTCCTTTGTGTGTATGTAGATATCTACAATGTGAAAATTAGGGATAAATCATACATGTTTAACGGACCGATCTTAAGCATATACATATGTCATCTCAAATCTCAATCACTAACTCACCTCTTGAAGGGCGTTGATGGAATCATCCATTCCCGACAATTTTTTCAACACTTGCTTTAATCCTACCCTCAACTCCGTATCTATTACATTGCTGTGTTGTTGGGCATTGAGGTAGTAGAATTCGGGATTAAGGAAATAACCTATATTGAAAACAAGTTGAAATGCAAAATGATTAAACATTAATCAAAGAATGATAGCTTGCTTTAAAAGCATCAAATAGTGATATAACTATTGAGTACCTGCAGCATGCAATGGATGGTGCAGCTGGTCAGCCCACCGTCTATCAATAATCTTTATATATTCTTCATGATATCTAACATTTTCCATGATAGCTTGCTTAGCCCGATCCATTGCTTCATATATATATATTCCATTGTTGGCTTGTCATCACCATCTACAAGCCGCAACACTCTAACTAAAGGCTCATAAACCTTTAATAAATTAGACACTTTCTTCCAAAACTTATAGTCCCTCATCAAGTTAGAGATCTCAAATTCCGGACCATTTGTTGCATTGCCCCATTTTGAACGAAGCCATTCTTCTGAAGTAAACATCTGAATCAGCTATGTTCTAAACCTTACAAGGCTCTCCATCGCAATGAAATGGGTAGCAAACCTAGTTGATCCCGGACGAATCAAGGCATGGTTATTTGTGAATCTTTTCATCAAGCTCAAAATCCATGAATGATCATAAAAAAATCTGGTAATGCTTCTACATGCCTTGATAACTTCAATAATTTTCTTCTTCCTTCCAATCTCTTCCATAATGAGATCTATACAGTGTGCTGCACATGGAGTCCAAAACAGATGAGGCCTCTTATTCTCCAACATCCTACCGGCTGCCTTGAAATTGGCGCCATTATCTGTAACAATCTGTACAACATGCTCCTCTCCCACAGTCTCTACAACCTTGTCCATAAGAGTATATATATTTAGTTGTCCGTCTTTGTTCAGATGCATCCACGGACTTCACAAAGACACCCAGCAACTGAATGTACCAAAAAGTTTATTAATTGTGTTTGTGTGTCGCTGGTCCACCCATCACACATAATAGTGACTCCATTCTGTTGCCACATGGGCCTAAAGGTATTTAGTGCCCACATCATAAACAGAGGGCGACTGTATTCCCCGCCCAACTTCGGCGGCAACATCAAGAATTCTTTGGGAAATAAGGGAAATCTATTGCTGTAGGTGGTATGTTCTTGTGAATTAGCCATTTTGCTGTAGCTTTGGCTAACCTATCTCTTGCAGCCTTCATTGCCCCTTTCATAACACTTGATATATTTGGTTTTTTAGCTCCCTCTTTTCTATATGCTAGAGGATCAATAGAGGGAGGAGCTGCTCTTCTAGTAGAAATAACTTCTACATCAACATCCCGTTCCCGGGTGCTAAATGCCCTACGCATTGCCCCCGCAATGCCCTTGCCTTTGCCCCTGCTTGGCACAGCAGATGAGCCCCCTGCATCATAATATTTGCTTCCAGCAAATGCACGACGTTCATGTTCTTCTTGGTGACTCATGATGGACTCTCAGCGTGCAGCCTCATCTATGCAACTTCCTCATCAAAACCTTCATCCCCAAACACATCATAACGGGCAGCATCAACATCTTACTGCCTCTTTTCTTTTATCTCAACTTTCCTAGCTTTGTTGTGGCCAACCAAAGCTTTCATTTGTTCCCTGACTTCCCTTGGTACTTCGGTACAACCAGCGACATTGCCAGAAATGTGACCCAAGTGGTGCTTGAATCTTGTAATGCCCCCATTGGTCACTTTCCCACAAAACTTACATTTGATTTTCAACCTATTATTCTCAATTGCCTCACCAAAGCTCCATGCAGGATCAATATCATGAGGCATTTTAAGTTATCAATTGGCAAACACAAATACACAATAGAAGACTGAATACCTATAAATATGAACAAGTAGTATGTTAAAAATTAAAAAAACAAAAAAACATGTTAGAGGAAACATATATCTAATGCTAGGAATCATTCTCTTCACATTTAATTGGTATTTCATTACTTAAAGTACATTTTTTTTTCAAAAATTTAAAAAATCTTAAAATAAAATTAGAAAAAGACAAATATATGTTGGATTGATCTATGCCAAACATAGATATAACATTTAGGGGCCTTATTCAAAACAATATAATGGGTAATCAATTAGTTAAGGCATTTTTTCCTTCAAAAAATCAATAAATCCAAATATATAAAAGAACAAAAAAAGGGAAAGACAAAGAAACATTGGATTGATCTGTGCCAAACATATTCAAAACATTTAGGAGCATTTTTCAATACATTTGATTGGCATTCCATTATTAAAAACATTTTTTTTTCCAAAAAATAACAAAAATCCGAAAATAAAAAATAAATAAAAGCAAAAAAACAAGCAATATATGTTGGAGTGATCTTTGGGAAACATAGATCTAAAATCTAGGAGCCCTTTTCAAGACATTTGATTGGTGTTCAATTACTAAAAATATTTTTTTTTACAAAAATAAAAAAAATCCGAAAATAATAAAAGGAAAAAAATTGAAAACAAGCAATATAGGTTGGAATGATCTATGGGAAACATAGATCTAACAATATGAAGCTATTTTCAAGTTGTTTCATGAGTTTTCCATAATTATTCATGTTTTTTTTTTAAATAACATAAATCCGAAAATAAAAATAACAATATATAAAAAAAACAAAAGATATGCATGCAAGATCAAAAGGAAGCATGGATCTACAATAAAACAAGACAATGATGCCATTACATTGTGATTCATGGTAGTTAGAGAATGATAATCTCAAAAAGTTGAAAAAAAAATCACATACCTAAATGAAGATTCTTGTTTAGAATCTTTAGATTCCTTAAAATTGCTGAATGTCTTGATTTGGGGGACACAAATCTTGAAAAAATGGAGTTAGTGACTACTTGGGACCACAAGAAGAAAGTGACACTGAAGTGAGTGAAGAAGAGAGGTGGAAGAAGGATGCAAAGAGGGTTAAAAAACCCTAATTTCGTCAAAAGGGGGGGTTTTATACCCCCCATGATACGTGGCGGCCGCTACGGACCGCTACGCATGCGACGGCCAATACATTGGCCGTAGCGTAGCGGCCGCATTTTTTATCCATGTTTGACCCTGAGCAGGCATAACCTCTTCATCTTCTTCCTTCTTCCTCGAGTGTTCAAGTTTTCGACTAAAGGAAGATATGACTGGAAGATCTAACCTAGTAAATTGCCAATTGGCCCTAAAAATGTTCTTGGTGAGTTGGTCAATTTAAGAAAGGTTCGGTCCCTAATAAATGTTGTCGATTGGTCGTGCATCATGTGAACTGCTGGTGCCCTGTTCTCTTCTTCATCTCTGGTTTTCTTGTTGGTAGCATCTTTTATTTTAGGCCATTGGTATCTTCTTGTATGGGCATGATTTTTCTGGCCAAAGCACAAATGAGCGTGGATCTTAGCTTTTGAATTGCTTCTACAATCCATTCTTCTATTTTAGCAAAATCTATTTCACGTGATGTTGCACAAAACCATAGCATGCTAGAAATTTGGGTTTGAAATTGCAAGAGCTTTTTTCCGAAAGTATCCTTTATGAGAAATTTACCAAAAAAAAAAAAACTTTAAGTGGTAGATCTTTCCATCCTCTCTTCCTCTAATCGAAAACTCGAACACTTGAGGAAGAAGGAAGAAGATGAAGAGGTTATGCCACTCAGGGTCGAATGTGACCCTCACTTGTTATAGTGAGGGTCGACTGTGACCCTCAACACAGAAAATGAAGGTTGAATGTGTCCACAAAAAAAAAAAAAATGGTGAAAAATACTTTTTTCTGTACGGAGTCCCTGTTTGGTGCACTATTGGCTAAAGTTCCCTGTTTGGTGCAGTGGCAACTTAAAGTTATTTTTTTGGTAAAATCCTCTAAAATAAATCCCTAATCTCATATATATATAAGAAAATATTCAAGTGCATCCATCCCTCACCATTTTTGGTGAGGGACACCCCCCTTTAGAAAGTGTGAAGTACAAAAAGGGGAGTCTTATGTACTTGACACTCCCCTTTTGTACTTGATACTTTCCAAAAGGGGGTGTCCCTCACCAAAAATGGTGAGGGATGGATGCACGTGAATACTTCCTATATATATATATATATATATATAGAGCAAGGCTCTCCTAAGCTCAAGCTTAGGCTAAAATCTCGTAAGCTCATGCTTGTGGGGCCCACTTTTGGTCCATCTAAATTGACCAAACACATGACCCCTCTAAATTTCACATGGCCACCAACTTTCGGGCAGATCCAAATTTACTGGACCGTTGGATCGACTATGTATATATATATATATATGGAGATGCTCCTATGAGGGATATCTCTTACCTTAAATGAGAGATTGATGTGAGGGTTCCCACCCCGTATCCTAAAATTTTAAAGTTGCCGTATCGCATTCGTGGTCCCCGTGTTTGTACCCGTACCCGTACTTGTGTCCGTATCTGGGCATCATAGCTAATGGTAGTTGCAGTTGGCTTTGCTTGTTTTCATGGAGTTCATGGAGTGCAACACTAATGCTTCTGGTAGCTCTCATGTTTTTGCATGTTTATTTTGACATTCTTTATCCTTGATTGAACACCTCATGTCAGAGCTATTCCACATTCGCATCATCACTCAACATTTGTGTTTGATCATTACCAAATTGCAATTAGCACTTGCCATCAGTATTCCTTATTTATGCTTAAGACTGACTAATCCAGAAACTCAGCAATATATTTTTAAAACCAGAAAACTATAAGAATTTTTTTCTTGTACTTATGTAGGCTGAAGTTTCTCATAGATTGAGCATTGCAAAGGAATCACTCAGCAAATCTGCTGTGCAACAAAGTCATGAGGATCTTGCCAAGAAGCTTCAGGTGATGTTTTGAGACCTAAGTATTTGGTGCCATGTGCCTTGTGATGTGTTGCTTATACCCATGGTAACATCTGTTTGTACTTTGGGTCAGTAATTCATTTTAGAAGCCTGTGCTATTTCTTATGTCCATCTTTAGGATTCTGGGAAAATGCTACAGATGCCAGTGATCAAGTGAGATTATGAGGTCTCACCTTGTGAGACCAACCTGGATGCCTGATAATACAGGAAGGTGGGCGTATATTTAAGTTGGGATGGGCACTATGAGGGTAATCTTTGATTCATCTCTATGCAAGTGGTCCCCTACCATCTCCTGCGCAACAAAGTTCTGATTTGGAAAATGGTTTATGCATGGAAAATAGGTGGCACAAAAAATCTGCTTTTGATTGGGTTTCGAATGATAGATACCAAGGGGTGGGTGTGCACACAAGCACACATTAATTGAGATCATTGTGCATTGATGACTTGCATTTTTAGAATAGGATATATTGATTTTTCGTAATGTATCGCAACTTTTGTTTCTGATTTGGAACTTGAGGAAAGGAGAAATGTGTCATCAACTTCTAACCAACCAAGAACTTTGTACGCAGTGAAGCGGAAATGTGAATTTTCTCACCCTACATGGTGGGCTCATGTCAAGATGATGCTTGCTGTGTAACTTACAAACTGCAAATCTTGAATTTTGTTCTAACCATACTGTTCATCTTTTTTTACACTGAGCGCATCGTATGATCCATTTTTCTCTATGCCTTTACACAGGAAATCATCTCTTGTGAATACTATCACTGAATGAAACTCTATATCAGGAAAAGAAATGACTTAACTTCATAAATGGCCAGGTTTACTTATTATTTTAATCTTATGAACAGGATAAAGAAATGATCAGGTCCTTATAACACCTCATTTGACTGTGGGGCGCTCTCTCTCTGAAATCCAGCCCATCCATTTTGCAAAACCTTCATGTCCAAGCTTAAGTTTCCCTCCAGATGAAGTAATATATGTGATTGGATTCATCCATCTTGGGATCATGAATAGGTGGGATCCACATGTCAAATATGGTGCTTACTACAAAGCCATGGGAACAGTTCTTTTTTTTTTTTTTTTTACTGGTGTCAGGACAGGATTGGTTCTCAGCAGAAAATGTTACTCTTGATAATAGAAGCTTGAATTAGGCTAAAAGTTGACCTCTATTAGATGTAGATCACGACAATGTCGGCCAGCTATTCAAATGCAATGAAATGCACAAGCTTTGTACATGTGACCCTAGAATGGATATGTGTGCATTTGCATGTTTTACATAAACTGCCACACCAAGCTAGTCTGATCAATTGAACATATACAAACTAAACCCTTGAGCAAATTGTAACATGAAGAAAAATTTCCACGATCTAATTTAGATGTTTCATTTTTGTGTGTTCCAACAGGAGGAAATGGACAGAAATCGTAAGGGATCATCAGGTATGATTGTGGTTTGATTTTCAGTGTCTCTAAAACATTAGCTTTCTATAGGCAATCCCATTTTGGGAAGTGCTCTTTCATGCTACTCGTCAAATATTGAGCTTTGTGGAGGATTTATGCATCCCTTCCGTTAAAAATGATACTAAAAAGTCTAAAATATTGCTTTGGCTTCCTGCCGGGCTATTACAGCTGAACAGTTTTAGGATTCTTGACCTGAGGATAGATAGTGGTTCCACCATTCCAGGCTTTGTATGTTCTAGACCTTTTGGTGGATTCTCTCTATTGGATAGATAACATCCCAAAGATCTCACTTAACAGAACAAATCCTAGATGGTCAAGAGATGCAGGAACAATCTCCTTCAATGGTGAAAATCACCGGATATTGAATGCTTCTTTGTGTTATTTTCATTTCTTCATGATGAAGTGTCATCATCTGATAAATTCTGAGCATGGTTCTCACACGAGAACGTGAGGCATTATTTATCTACTCTTGACAGGAGCCCACGGTTCAATAGCATGCATGCGCATAGCCCACTTGAAAATCTCTCCCTTCATCAATCTGAATGGGACACGCCCCAGCAGAACATTTCTGCTGTGATCAATCCGAATGAGGGACACCCAACCATATGCATATCCCACTTCCTCCCATGCACACAACCAATGTCACCGATCCCATGTTTTTTACATTGATTTGAATGGGGCCTTGAGATTTTGCACGTAGGTGGGTCACTCCTGGATCTTTCGATCCCCACCTTTCCATGAATTGACGGGGCCTCTGGGTGGGCCCCACAAGACTGTGCACAAATTCCCTAGATGAGCATGTGCGAACCTGATAAGTCATATATCATCATCATCATCATCAAAGGATTGTCCAACTGTGTTAGGGTCGGCTTCCTAGTCTTCATGTTTGAGTTGTGACAAAAGCTTTGTTGGTTAACCTACCTAATTCGACCCCCCCCTACTTTATTTGGACTCAGGACCGATAGTAGAAACAAGCAAAGTTTATATATATATATATATATATATAGGGAGATGCTCCTATGAGAGATATGGTGGGGGCCCTCACATTTAAGTTGTTGGCATTGGATATGGATGTGAGGGCCCCCACCTTCTCTCATAGGAGCATTGCCCGCGCCCCCCCGCGTGCGCACGCACGCACACACACACATATGAGAACCGGTCCTATAAGGACCGCCTTACAACTTACAGTGCGGACCGCCTAGTGGGGCCCACCGTGAGACCCCACTGGTCATGGGACAAAGGGGGACCGAAAAATCCAAGTGGGGCCAACCTATATATCAAAGTTGAAGTCAATCTAATACCTCTAACTCCTTCATCCGTGGTCCATAAGTTTAACAGCTTTATATCAAACAAGAAAAATTGACCTTCAATCTAACAGTCTAGTTAATCCGAATCCATGCAAATTCATGGGATTCGGTGCCTATAAGGGGGTTGTGAAAGTGTGGTCAATTTGGATGGATCATAAGGTGGGCCCCAGTGTGCGTTCCGAATTGTGCAGATCGTAAGAACGGTCCTCATAGGGAGATGTTCCTATGAGAGATAGGGTTCATAATACTGGTTCCCAACAACTTAAATGTGAGGACCCCCACCCCTATCTCTCATATAAGGTGAGAGATATCTCTTATAGGAGCATCTTTCATATGTACTAAGGTGAGATTTTATCCTAAGCTTGAGCTTAGGAGAGCCTTGCACACACACACACACACATATATATATATATATATATGGGAAATATTGATGTGCATCCATCCTTCACTATATTACGGTGATAGACAACATAATAGGGTTGACTTTACGACACATCCGAACTATCCACACACATGGGACCCCCTTAAGTACACTAGATCCATTGAGTTTTCACCTATTCGAATGGATTGGATCGAGGGTCGAATTTTTTTTTTCTTTTAATATAAAGTTGCTAAATTTGTGCGCCATGGATGGAGGGGTTAGAGGCATGGCATTGACCCTAAACTTGATATGTGGGCTCATCCAAGATGTCTCTTTCCATCCACCCCAAGTCCCATCCCCCCCAAGTCCCATAATCAGTGGGTCCCTACGTGGGCCCTATTAAGTTTGTCTCTCACCATATGGTGAGGGAATGATGCACATGAATCTGCGCTCCATAAGTTTAACGGTGTACCTCGGATTGGGACCAAGGGGATTGAAAGATCTCCCCTGGCCCTTTATCTCTGAAAAAAATCAGTCCCATCCCTGATCATCATCACCTCCATCTGGGTTCCACAGTTTAGCGGTGTACATTTTATTTAGATGGGCGTGCAGTCGATCCAATGGTGTATAGGGGTGTACATTTTATTTAGATGGGCGTGCAGTCGATCCAATGGTGTATAGCACATCGGATGGGTTCAAAGGTGGGCCCCATGTGAAACTCGGGGGGGGGGGGGGGGATCCATTCAGATGGACCATCAGGTGGGCCCCAGCATCGTGCACACCTGATAACTATATGAGAAATTCTCAAAAACTCCCCCATCTCAAAAGGGGAGTTTTTGCCCTTATCTAATAGCCAAATGATTTGTTAGTATTTTAAGAAAATCTAAAAAGATCCACCTTTGTAGGAGAATGTTTAGGAGAGATAATCGGATGTGTATCATTTATGACACATGTCACTCTTTTATTGGCTAAAAGAGGGTTTTTTTTTTTTTTTTTTTGTGAAAAAACACCCGGAGAGTTTTGTAGCGTAACTATATATATACATACATATCACATTTTGCTGAGAGTTACCTCTTAATGATTGTATAATAGGTGGCAAAGGCCCTATGAAAAATCCGACCCCTTCTCAATCAGTGACCCTCCAAACTTAGAACCTTAGTTTGAGAATTTCGTTTTTTGACCTCCATATGATTTCCATCCAAGCTAAAATGCTTTGGCCACTATGAAATTTCAGCGAAATATTTTGTAATAATGGTCCAATAGAATTATACATAAATAAGATATATAGGAAAATATTCACGTGCTCATTGTGTACCTTGCACCTTGACCACGCTTCACATGTATTCAAAGGTGGGTACCACCTCTGGGACGATCTGGATGTGCGGTGTGCAGTGCGCAGGTGAATGTTTTCCAATATATGTAAATAAATATGTGAAAAAATATAAAACAACATTGAAATTTTATTGCATTTAATTTATCTTACTAAATCAATGATTCAATATGTTATTTTTACATGCCAAGTGAATCATTTTCATTCCTTTAGATTTTCTTCTAGTGGGTATATAATAGGGTACAAGTAAAAACAGAAAGAAATAAAAATAAAAAAAACAAGAAAAAGAAAAAAGAGTCCTCATACTCAAGGTTTGGACACACAGATTATGTAGTAATAAAGGTCACCTATTAAAAATATAAATTGCTCAAAGTGTCTTCATATATGTCCCCAGGAAAAATTTCACTCTAGCAAGAGACATGCCCATTATCAAATTGATCAGATATACTAATGGTTATTTGATCAATCTAACGGTGATCTCATCTCAATTAAAGTGAAAAATGCCGAGGATGCAGACATGGATGATGCATTTAGGATTTAATTTTTGATAGGTGGGTGAGCCATAAGTCATTTGATCCATCATTGTATGAAGGATACCTTGAAAGGGCATTTTGCCCCTCATTGAGAAAAAATAGGAAGAGGGAAGAAAAGAGAGAAACATGGAAATGAGAGGAAGGGGAAGAAGAGAGCAGAGAGGAAAAGAATAAGAAGGAAGCTTGGGCAAGCTGTAGGCGACAGGGCCATGCGGCACTTGCCTCCTCTCAGCCTCCCTCATTTCTTCCTCGAGTTGCAGGTCCTGATCTCTCTCTCTCTCTCTCTCTTTCTCAAATCTTGGATTTAGGTCATTTCGTTTGAAATCCAGGGCTTTGAATTGAAACCCAAGAACTTGGTCAAATAATACTCACCATTGAATTAAATTTCATGAAAAATGTAACTTAAGAAATTGTTAAACTTTAAGATCCTTAAATCAGTGGTTGTAATCTATGATGCCCAGATATGGCAGGGATACAAATTTTACATATGAAAAGTGTAGTATTGGATACGATACGATACGTTCCCCATTTTGAAGTATTTGTGTATCATACTATCATAGGACCAGATTGGGATATTTTTTGCCCAAGATCATGCCGACAAGGAGACATTTCAATTAGACTATCCTCCCATGATAAGGGGCTTAGTAACACCTATTTTGAAGTATCCATGCATCATAGGGACCGGATTGGGATATTTTTTGCTCCATATCATACTAACAATGAGACCTTTCCATTAGACTATTGTCCCATAATAGGGGCTTAGATTGTTACTTCTTACACAATCCATGAGTTACCTCGTAGGAGAGCTTGAGTCTTGTGTGGATGTCTTGCACGGGATACTGTCCGGGACAACTTGTGCATCCCAACCACCTAGTTTTCACATGTGGATGTCTTTCATGGACCCATCATTTAATGAAAAGGTGTTCCACTTCTTTCTCATTACTTTGAAACGTATTGGGTGAAGCGTTTTCATTTTTTTTTTTTTTTTTTGATAACTAAGCGTTTTCATTTTTAACACCCAAAATGTCGGTACTTTTCTTTTCAAAATTGTGCATATCCCTCCTATATTAAATGATCCATAGCATGTGGAATTGTGGATGCTTTGTATTGAATGAGGAACGAGCCATTCTTGAAACAAAAACATTTGGGCCTTTTCTAGAGTGCCTATATATATTATATACTTTTGCTTGTGTTGTGGAATCACATAAATGATTGTCATGATTGTCAGGCGTTCAAATTACTCTCTTGCAGGTTCCAAGTCATCCGATGGGTCGAGTAGGCGGATGAAAGAAGTTGCCTGTCCAACATGTACAGTCCATTTGCAAGTATGAAACGTTGCAGCATTTGCATTTGATAGATTCTAATGTGTGACCTTGAGTTTTTTCTCAGATGTTTTATATTCATGCTGTTGGTTTTACAGGTTCAAGTTCCTACCTCAGGATCTGAAACGATTGAGTGCGGTGTTTGCCAGCATCCCTTTCTTGTTGGTGCACATTGATTGTATTCATGTCTCCCATGTCGATTGTAAACTGGAAGTTGATTTGTTCACTCTTGGGCTTGTGATTAATAAGCTTTTGGCTTTTGGTTTGTGCATATGATACTGTAGTATATTCCATACTAATTTGGCTGTCATTCCTGTACATGAGATTTCTTGGGGAATCCATGAATATATAATGTGGTGGTTAAATCAATTTTCTTTTTAGATGAGTAAGGGACTTAGATTGCCTGGGTTAAATTTTGTCATTTTACTAGGCCAGAAACGAAAATGGAAAATGTGACACTACTGCAACCAAAAGGAGCAAGCCATGCTTGAAGTAGGCCTGTCAATTCGGTTGTGGAAAACTGCTGCAGCCAAAAGGAGCAAAGCCATGTTGGAAGTAGGCTTATCAATTCAGCCCCTGGAGAAGGGCTTGGCCAGAAATGAAAAAAGAAAATGTGGAGAACTACTGCAGCCAAAAGGAGCAAAGCTATGTTTGAAGTGAGCCTGTCAATTCACAAACCCAGAAACTGAAAAAAAAAGGAAAAATATTATAAGTTGGTCCATTTCATCTTTATTTTATTATTGAAGTTATATATTATACCTGATGTATAAGTAATAAGTGTTGCACGGTTACTTTCGATTCGTTTCTTCTACTTTTATTATTTCTTAATTAATTTTTTTTATATTATTTTTATATATTCTTGCTAATGTAAAATGCGGTTTACTTCTTTTATTAATAATGACATTTTTTCCTTTATGAAGTGACTATGGACGCCGGCCAATAGGTAATTTGTATGTGCGTAACATTTTGAGGATATAGAGTGATTTAAATATCCTTTTAATTAGATAATTGGAGATTTTATAGGAAAAATCCATTAGTGTCCCGTGCACGACAAAGAGCCCAAAAGATCTTCACAGACAGAAGCTCTCTCGTCATTTGTTTCTTTCCTTTTTCTTTATTGCCTTTTGGCTTGAATGTTGATATTAATGCTAAAATGTACATTCATTACAGTATTATTCTCGACATTTATTATTACAATATTAATTTCAGTTGAGTATCGATATTGATGCTCAACACATGTTTAAGGCTCAATCAACGCTCATTATAGTATTATTTTTAGTTGAGCGTCAATATCGTCGATGAATATAGGTTTGCACACTGTCTTCTTCCTCTTCTTTCTATCTCCTCTCCTCTTTCTCTATCTCTCCACTCTATTTCTCACCCAGCTCACCATCTTCAACACTCCGTATCATCCTTAACACCGTCAAATGCCAATTTTCATCTCTCTTGTTTCATTTGATATCTTTATTCCACTCAAATCAGTATCTATATCTTCTTCCTCTAACCCCATAATCCATATTCAATGTCTTTATTGTCATTCCATCTTTCCTCTCACGATCTAAATATATAGCCCCATCAAACAAATTCCCTACCCATTTGCATCACCGGTCGAGAATGCAGTGTTACAGGAGAAGCACTTGTAGTACTTGGATTTGGTGGAGATGCACCCAGTGAAGGAGATTTAGTTGAAGTTAAAAAAAAAAAAATAAAAAAAAATACAAAACTGATGCACCGTGCCACGGCCATTCGCATATCTTTTAGGGCCATTTTCGTTCACCAGATATCTAAGGGGTTTTTTCTTGTAAAATCTTCTAGATAATTGTAACTCCCAATTTTTTAACGTCTAAACTAATATTGATTTTTTTAAATTTATTTATTTTTCTGACTGAATACAACAACACCTAGTCAGGCGATGTTAAATTAAAAATAATGCTGACGGGAATGTAAATGCTTTAACTTTATCAAAGATATATGGGACTACTAGAATGATTATGTGAAAATTCGTGTGAAAAGTGTGGGATAGAACAAACTTTTTAACCCTCTTCATTTTTTACAAAATAAATAAAATTGTATGTCTAGAACCCAAGTCACCAAATCACACATGACTTCGTCCGATAAACAAAATTTTTTTGGAAATAGCTTTTGTACTCGAACATTTTCTTAGTGTTCCCTTCACTATAGAAGTTGGACAAGATAATGCTTTGTCGACACTTAGATACATGGTGATAATGTAAAATAATAATAATAATGACCTTTTTTTTATTTTGAGGCATTGAGCCTGGCCTTGGCACTGACCTTCAAGGGTAGGATAAGGGCCTAGGTAGTACAGGCCTTCTGAGGTTTTGGCTCGTCCAGGGTTGACTATGCTTATATTCAAGGTAGGGTAAGGACAACTCCGACCCAACCCTTTGGCAGCCGTAAATGTTGAAGGACCTATGAATAAGACTTTGGTAGAATGGCTCCTTACCTGTGTCGTAAGGAGCTTCAGTTCTTACCTGGTTGCCTGGGGTTCGAACCCCGAGTACGTCACCTCTTCTCGCTTACGTGGTCTCCTTTCCCACTTGTGTGGGCTTTCGTCCCGTTTGTGAGGTCTTCCTTTTCACTTGAGTGGACTACCTTTCCGTATGTATGCGAGTTCTCTCTTGATTACAATCCCCTTCGCTGGGGTAGCCAAAAAGAAAAAGAAAAAAAGCAAGACTTCAACCTCGGACCCAATCCTTTGACAGCCGTCAAGTACAAATGTGTATTGGTACAATAAATAATCAGCTTCATAAATCATATAGGTCCAATAAAGATATATATTCCAAACAACACAACATGCCTCTCTCTCTCTCTCTCTATTAGGTTTGTCAGTAGTGAACACAGGGAGCCATCCCCGCGGTCTTATATGTGAAACCAAGTGGCAACAACACTCAATCATGAATGTGTTGGCCGATTCACGTGACACGTGACGTGAATTTATTTTGATTGAAAAGATAAAATAGTAGTATGCAAGTATCAATCTAATTCGACCACCCAAAGATATGTATTTCCTGTATAAGCAAAACAGATGTGGATTAGATTCCACACACAAATTTTGAATTGATTTCTTGCTTGACAAAGAAAAAAACCAAAATGTATCTGTTGATATTTAGAGTCATTTCATTGCACTACTAAAAAAAGGGCATTTTATATCAGCTAAAAACTGATATAAATTAAAGACCTATAATATCGGTTTTTGAGTGAACTTCAATCCGATATAAGTACGCCCGATATAAAAGATAAATGTAACCGATATAATAAGTGTAATATTTCATATCGGTTAAGCCTAAACCGATGTAATATTCATATGTATTTATATCATAAATTATTGTAAAACCGATATAACTTATAGCCAAACTGATATAATTAATATATGTTATATCGGTTTAATATGATTTGTTATATCGGTTTCATTATAACCGATATAATTTCACAATTTTTTTTAATATCAAAAGAACCTGCTGTACCACGACAAAAAAACCTGCAAAATACCTCAAAATACTAACATCTAAACAACAAAAACCTTTGTATATATATAAACAAATTAGTTTCTATGTACATATATACATATGCATAGTATAGTATAGGTAGTTCATTCACTTCCATGTACTGTACAACTTAATAAGCTAAGTTAAACTAAAGCAAGAAAAATAAAATTATGTATTGAGAACTACATGCATAATGCCTCCATGTAACGACCGCTTCCCCCTTAGTCCTCCATTGAATCATTGACCTACAAGGCATAAATCACATATTCAATACTTTAATTTCTAAGAGATAGCATATATAGATCGATTACAAGCTAGGCCTCAAGGAAATTAAATTTAACACCAAAGGATATAATATTTATCAATGGCAAACATAGACATTGCGAATTCACATCAATCAAAATAATTCACTAACAAACAACTGAAAGAAGATAGCATTAAAGTTTCTAATGTAACTCTAACTACGCCAAATAAAAATTTGGCAGAGTCTCCTTTGTATTTTCGACATTTCAAAAACCTAAACCCTGTCATAACCTGAAAATCAATTTCAACCCTTCCAAGATATATATAATTTTACATATTATGATCGAAAACCAAAACTTGCATATATACAACATCACCCACATATACACAGCCTTATCTAAATATATACATAACAAAATCCAAGAGTAATAAAACTTTCCTTATTCCATGAAGAAAGACAAACATGCATTCATAACAATTATGAGCTAAAAGCATAGGAAGTACCTATTCTCCATTGGTGATAAAAAATAAAATGTATTCCAGTAACTCCAAACGTAAATCGTTAAGATCCTTGTTTCTGTATGTCGTTGCCTCTCCAAGTTCTTTCAACTTCGATTTTGTCAACGCGAGAGGATCTTCCATAAGGTGCTTCATAAATTTCATCACATAAACGCCACATTCCTTTGTTCCCTTTGCTTAGGGCACTACATAGAGACGAAAAAAGTCATACAAATTAAAAGGATTAGGAGGTATGTGTGATATCATGAACACAATTATTCATTACTCACCTTCACCAATTCCCAAGTCGGATTTCCTTTAATTCTTTTTCCCATTTCCATAGATGCCACTTTAATCACACTTCACACAACGGTATGCTGTCATTGAGTTAACCTCTAACTTCTCCATGGTACAAACATCTAACAAATCAGATTTTAAAAAATAATTGAATTCTATATGTTCTTCAAATACCCCCTTCTCAAGTGGGGAATACTTATTTCACTTGATTTCATCATCTTTTCTATAATCTTGCCAAACTTTTGGAGCTGACTTGCCCCTTCGCCATTAGTTGCATCACTATTAGCTGCAGAGGATGAAACAACCACATTCTACATGGAAATCCATATTAAAATGAATCCGTTTATGTGCTTACTATCCACCAAATGTATACAGATTTTGAACCGATTTAGGAGCTTACCAGATTTTGAGTTTCCACTTTTGATCTCTCTACTCCGTTACTACACTAGCTCCACTGGAATTATTTGAGAAAATGCACGGCAGACAACAAATATCACCTATGAATCCACCCTTGATCTCTCCACTCCGTTTAACACTCATTAATAGCTCCACCCTTAATGTGTTTCAAGTCCATACCCACTAATCCAAACAATCCAAATTAAGACCATTTTAACACCCATTAATAGCTCCACCCTTAATCTGTTTCAAGTCCATACCCACTAATCCAAACAACCCAAATTAAGACCATTTTAACACCCATTAATAGCTCCACCGTTAGTGTATTTTAAATCCATACCCACCAATCCAATTATCATAAATGCACATATTAGAGAAATGTAACACATTTAGAGATATTTAATATATTTATAGCATTAGTAGATATATTTAACATATTTAAAGTAGTAGTAAAGATATTTAACATATTTAAAGCATCTAGTAGAGATGTTTAATACATTTTAAGCATATTGAACACATTTTAAGCATCAAAACCAACAAATGTAACATGTATACACTATTATTCATGTCTATGTACTTGCCTTTCGTTGAAAATGTCCAAATCCCCAAATCCTAGCTCCATAGCTCAACAAACCAAACCTAAGGGATAATATCAAAATAAAACCAAAATAAAACATAAACCAAAAGAAAGGGGAGCTCTAAGCAATCTAACACTCTACCACACCCAAAGCACATTAACCCACCTAAGGGGAAGGAGAGCTTACCAAATAAATGGGTGGATGGAGTGGTGGCTTGCAAATTAAGGAAGAGATGCTCGCGGGGTCCATGCGGAGATGATGGTGATCATCGGAGGTTGTGGGGCTGCCTCTTAGATCCATTTCGAGCAAGGTGGGTGAGAGAGATTGAGAGAATGAGAATGAGAGATGGGACTAAAATTGAGATGGGGAGGTTGTGGGGCCCACCTGATTAGTGGCCCATTGACAAGAAGAAGGAATAAGACATAATGAAAGAAAGAAAGAATGAGAGAGAACAGAGAAAGAGATGATGAAAAGGTGGAATGGGTGAGATGGGTGGGGCTGATCCACATTGGCAAGGAGTGAAGTTAGGTGAGGGAGAGATGAGATGAGATGAGGGAGTGAAATGGCGAGATGGGTTGGGGGTACCTCACGTTAGCAGCAAGGGGAGTGGAGGGAGAAAGAAATAAAGAATGAAAAGAGAGAAAGAAAGAGAGGAATGAGATGGGTGAGGAGGGGCTGATCCACATTGGCAGCAAGGAGGATGAGGGCAGAAGAGAAATAAAGAAAGAAAAAAAGAGAAAGAAAGAGAGAAACAGGGAAGGAGAAATGGGGAAAACAAAGAGAGATGGAGTAGGCTGGTTTGCCGGAGATGGGGAAGCTCGGCGGGGGCGTAGGTGGGTCCGGCGGCGACGGTTGTTGACAGCGAAAAAATGTGTCACTTTGCTTCTTCAAAATCCAGAAAGCTACATGAAGTCGCAGCCTGCCATAAATAAGCAATGCTACTTCCAAAAATCAAATCTTGTTAGAATCAAACAAAAACTACAAGATTCTTCAAGACAGACAAAAGAGGAGTACACAAGAAGTTTCGGGCCATTTCGAAATCATTTGGCCTAACTTCGCTTCTTCGATAGTTGAAAAGGAGTTCCCGGCGGCGAAAGCATCAGAGACACCAAATCTTCAATCAGAGCCGATGGATGGTCTCAAAATACATCCAAAAGGCTCCACGTAAAGTTTCGAGTCAAACCGACAACGTTTGACCCTACATCAACCCTTGAACAACTAAATCAAGTCTTTCGGCAGCGAAAACCACCGAGGCCATCACTCATTAGAAAGAACACATGGACGGCTTCAAAATGCTTACAAAGGGCTACACGTCAAATTTCAGGTCATTTCGACAACATTTGACCAGACTTTGACGCTCGAAGGCCAAATCAGGTCTCTCTGCGGCGAAGCTCCCCGAGACCATGGTTTCCAAGACAGAGCCTATGGATCATCTTAAAATGACTCCAATAGGTTCCCTGTCAAATTTCAAGTCAATCGGACATCGGTTGACCGCACGTCAAGCCGCGACATCTTCATCACGACAAAAATAAGTCTACTGGCGATAGGACCCCAAACGGCTTCAAAACTCAAACAAAAGCCTATGGTTGGTCTTATTTATTGCTCAAGAGGCTTCACCCCAAATTTCAGGTAATTCTGAAATCGTTTGGCCTAGTTTCAGCTTCTGACGGAAAATCGGCAGCTCTGCGCGACAAATTCTTCGGCTTTCCCGAAAAATTGGAAACTTTGCACTAAAAAATGCAAGGATTCTCATCAAATTTTCTACAGGGAAATCAGGCCAATAAATGATAAAAAATGTCAAGAAAAAATAAAGAAGAAAAAGAATAAAAAAATATAAAAAACGGACGCAAAACAGGACAAAAGGGAAAAAAACCCCCCAGGGTCGCCGGCGACCATGGAGCCCAGAATCGCCTGGAGGGTCCCGGAAGCCTCGTTTTTCATCATTTTTCGTGATTCGAAGCGTCTGACTTCTGGGATTTTCCAAAATTCATACTTTTGAGACACCAAATCCTTTGACATCCGTCAAAATCACGGGTCAATCATCAAGAATATCAAAATCAACATTGATCGCCAACTAGTCAATAAAAAAAAGTGTACTTTCTACCCAACCGATCAAGAAATCGACAGGACAGATGGCACCGACCCGCTATTGGCAACCAACACCTGAAGTTACATGGTCATCCGATGTCGTTCTACATGAAGATCCATCGATGATCATCACCAGAAGAATCTCAAAAGACGCGGCACGGCCCTGCTCGGCGACCACTTAATGCGATTAATTGACTAGCTTTATTGCAGTCATTAATTCATTTCTTTGGATGGCCCAATCAGAAGCAAGCATCCGGGAGTTACAAGTCAAGAGATTCATGACATTTAAACCATGAAACTCCTCCCATCATGGCGATTAAAGGCGATTAAATGCCCTTAATCTCCACCGGCCAATCAGAAGCCAAGAAAAAGGAGTTACAAAATAAAGGAATTAAATCCTATAACTCCTCCCATTATGCGGCTTAATGACAATAAAAGCCCATAAACTCTCCTAAATGGCTACCAAGAGCCTATAAATAGGAAAGCACTCCAAAGGAATCCAGATCGGAAAAAAACAAGAGAGATCCCAGATCAGAAAAAAGCACAGAAAATCCAGAGAAAGAAAGAGAGAAAACTCTGCGAAAGTTCTGCACCGGCCACCGCTACAAGGTGACAAAAGTCCCTTAGGGGGTACCCCCCAAGGTCATTGCCTTCTCCTTCTGCCTCAAATGGCTTAGACGTGGCTTTTCAGCCTGTCTACTTAGTTTTTTTATTGGACATAGGACCTCTTTTTGGTCTTTGTCCTCTAAAAACCTGAGGTTATAGCCAAGCCAAGCAAATCAAGAGCATCCTCTGTTCTCATCTGCATGGATGATGGCGAAGTCCACATATGGCTTGCGACCGTCAATCTGAACGAGTCCCCTACAATCTTTTGAAAAGTTAGATCCTCATTTTCTTGCTTTTCATTGTAGTTTGTATTTTTTCAAAAGAGACAAAAATCACAACTCTTGTCTTTCATTATTGATAAGAATTGTAAATCGGCAATAAACACCAAAATCGGCTATAAACGCCAAAAATCGGCTATAAATGCCAAAAATCGGCTATAAACGCCAAAATCGGCTATAAATGCCAAAAAAATCGCCTTTCACGACAAACCAAGAAAAATGTCTCTTTTCTTAAATATATGTGCAATGGAAAACTTGAAAGAAGTTGATTTCCTTTTACTTGCGAAGGTCGATCTCCGGATCACCACTTGTAATTCCAAGTAAAATAGAAAATCTGGCACACCCATATAAAAAAATGTTGATGCACGCCTCTGCCCCCCGGTTACGAAAGGTTGGATCAAACGGACTCCCATGTCCGCCGATCTCGGTAGAACTGAGCAGAAGCGTTGTCCATCAACGGTGATGGTGCCAGGACAGAGGGGTGGTGAGTGAGGTGAGATGGGGCAGAAGAGCAAAGGGGGAAAAGAGAGAGAGGTGGAGCGGCATGGCTGAGTGAGGGAGAGATAGATGAGGGAGATGAGAGAGGAGAAGAGAGATGGCCGGCGGTGGTGATGATGGCGTCCGACGACGGTGGTAGCATGTCGTGAGGGAGGAAGAACGAAAGGGAAGAGAGAAAGGGAGATGGGGGTTGCTATTGTGGAGATGGGGGAAATGGTCATGTGACCTAAAAGGGAATTGGGAAAAGGGAAGTGGGGTGGGGGTTTACATGTGGATTAAGGGGGGGGGGGTCGAATACCCAAAACCGATATTAAAAAAAAAGTGATTTAAGAAGAATCGATATAAAAAGATAGATGTGATATTGGTTTTGGAAAACTATATAATATCGGTTTAATAATAACCAATATAAAATATAGCAATTAATATCACATATGTGCTAACCGATATTATATCTATGTAACCAATATAAAAAAAAATTGACCGATAGAAAAAAATATTAACCGATATAAAAAACCTTGACTGAAGATATTATATCGGTTATATTAAAAACCGATATAGGGCAGTTTTTGTAACCGATATAAAATGTCCTTTTTTTAGTAGTGCTGGTGATTTTTAGCTGCACATGAAAAAACTCAACGAGGCACTACATTTTTATAAGAGATTTCAAATTTAAACCAAGTCTTCTCTCGAATCCGAACTACTCTTCTAATCTTTAATACTCTTACTGTCCCTACAATCTCTAATAGATCATGTTGGTAATACAAAGAATCCTTTGATATTTGAAACTAAACTGTAAATATGTAATCCGAACCGTCTCTACAATCTCTAATTGATCATGTTGATAACACAAAAAATCCCTTTATCTCCGAAAATAAATTGCAAACATTTGGAAGAAAGAGAGAATATAATGCTTTGCTAGCTAGTGATTACCATATTTGTAGAGGCATTCATTTTATGGATTGATGAAGATGATGAGATCGTGAGGTCTAAATGATGCATGGACAAGGGATGATGCCTTAGAGACAGGATCATGGCCGATCTGATCGCAAAATCGCTACCAGGTCATAGCTTTGATATCAGGAAGAATCTCAACATGAGATAAAATGACCATAGCTTTATCATTAGAAAGAATCCAGTTTCTGTGAAACACAAGGAGCAACTTAAAATTAAAATTTCTCTCATAATATCTCTATCTTATTTCAACATACCAAAAAAATATATAAGTAACAAACATCTTTTAAGCACACGACAAAAAAACAAAGCTTGCTATTTGAGAAAACTTATTGAAAAATGAAGCAAAATTGAATGAACTTGTAGGAAAGTCGTTCTCATTTGCATGATAACAAGACGAAATAGAGAGGAAGTTTATCTCGCTTTCCCTTTGACAAGATTGGAGTTGCATGGAGAATGGAAATGAGAGAGAAAGTACACATGATTCCATTGTGTCATTACTGTCAGACCCCGACCCAGGTTTAGTATGATTAATGTTGTTTTAGCCAATGATTAGTCTTTAAGTGGAATTAGAGAATGTTTAGCTTAGATTGTTAGCTTGGTTAGATATTTTTATAGCTTTGGGGAGTTTTGAGAGCCGTTGAGCTTGATTTGGCATGGCCCGGGGTGGCCCGTGTGATGCGTGTTCGTATGGGGAGATTTATCCTTTATTTCAAAAATTTTCGATGTCATAGCATATTTTATAACTTTTTTGTTCGCTCTGTCTGTGTTTGAACCCCAGAAATCCCATTTTTCGAGAAAAAGGGCAAAATAGACCTTTCATATCAAATTTGTGCATGAATTTTGATATTTGAAAACCATGAGGAAAATATTCTTTTTGGAAACTAAATTTTTCGACGATCAATTTTCCCTTCTTCGTCGATCTCATCCGGGACCCACAAATGATGTTTTTAGCCACTTGAAACTTTGGAGCCAGTGGGGCCCACTCCCCACTTAACTAAAAATCCAAACCCATGTTTCTCCTTCCCATTTTCCTAATTCAGTTCAGAACCTAAGAGGAGCTCTTCTTTTTCTCCCTTTCCAACCAGTTTCCCCTCTCTGCATGTTCCTCTTCCTTGGTGCTAATTGGAAATCTGACTCCACAACCTTCTTCCTTAATCTCTGGGCTTTCTAAAGATATTGTTTGTGAAGAATTTCTGCTAGGACAACTCTCTCCTTCAAGCTTCCCTCCTTGTTTAGAACTTCTTGAGGTAAGCAATGGCTGTCCTCTTACAATCTTAGTTTTGTTGAATTGATTAGAACCTTTTCTTCATGCATGCAAGGGAGTTCTTGGAGGACTCCTTTCTTTTTTTTTTTTTCAAAATGTTGGGTTTTGAGAAGTGTTTTCATGGGGGTTTTGTGTAATTTGAAGGCTTTCTATGTTAGGAGAGTGCTCGGAGTGTTATTAGTACCCATCTGAGCTAAGGCAAGTGAAATTTATGATAATGGAATGCATGCAACCTATATGTTTACTTTGTCTTAAAAATTCTGAATTTGAAATTCTTATACACTAGATTGATCCTCTCTAAAATCAAATGGGTGTCTTTTTATAATTGTTTTAGTGTATGATTTATGCCTATGTTTCCTATAAGTTGTATTTTTTAGCAATATGGGTCCTCCTTGTCAAATTGCTGGCTTTAAGCATTTGAAATGCCTTTCAGAATACCATATTTTCTGTGATTATGCTATGTTTCTGAATTGGATTGGTAATTGGAATGAGTTGTAATGTTTGGGGGTTGAATGGAGTTTGTTTGAAGCTAATGGAAGCTCAGGGTGGTTCAGATTGGATGTTGGAAATGAATGGAGAAAAGAAAAGGCAAAATGAATGTATGAAGAAGGGCAAAGAAATCTGCAAGGGACGAGTAGGCAGCAGGCTAGCTCCCTCGAGCGGGCTAGGCCATTGCCTGGCGAAAGGCAAAACAGAAGACTAGCCCGCTCGAGCGAGCATGGCTTTTGGGGCTGCAAGAAGCTTTGTCCGCTCGAGCGCGCTAGGGGCCGCTCGAGCGCGTGAACTTCTGGGCAGTTCGCTCGAGCAGATTATTCCTTGCTCTAGCGGATATAGGCTCTATCCTGGGGCTCTATCCTGCACACTGTTTTGCACTATTTTAGTGTGTAGGCCTCCATAAGGACTCTTTGATGTTGGGAATGGAAATTTGAACTAAAAAACACTTTGGAATATGCAAATCAAGGGGGAATAAGGGGAGCTTTAGGTGTGTGAATTACCAGGGTGATTCCTCAAGCCTCAATATACATTTTGTATGCTCAAATGTCGGAGATCTTATGAGGCACCAAATTCTTTGTTCATAACCGACATTGAGGTACTAAGTGTAGAATGAGACGACCCTAGGTAAGCCAATCAACCACTACAAATTACCTCATCCCAAGTTTGAAAATTGGGTTTGTTTCTTGTAAAACGTTTTGAATAAGTTTTGGGTGGTTTGCCACGTTGGAAAATCTCGATAAGACTACTCGTTTGTTTCATTCCATAATTGTCCATTTGTACTTTATTCATAGTAGTCCTTTTATCGATTTGAAATGTGTTTCGGTCATTTGATTTGTATCGATTCGGATTTTTGGTCGGCACCACTAAGCTTGGGTCGCCTAGTTGGGCTAATCACCCGGCTTGGGATCCTCAAATACTTTCACCAATTGCAGCTTGGATACTTTGTTCGTTTGTTATCCGTTCCGCAGCGGACTTCATTTGTTACCCATTTATATTGGGCTATTATGTATTATATGTTTGTTTCGGCCATTTTATATGGCAATGGTTATTTTGATTACTCTTGTTACTTCGGTAATAGGAGAAGATAGCTCAATGTGGGTTGTCATTGTTTTATTCGTTTCGCAATATTCTTTTAAATGTTCTTAATGCTAACCTTTGAATTTAGTAATTGTTTTCCATAATTCATCATTATTTATGTTTAGACTTTCAAAGGCACCACTATGATTTAAATATCTTCGCAAACACTTGTCACTCTCTTATCTGCTTTATCCGCTTGCCAGACCGTTGTTCTGATACTCACTTGTTTGGTGTCAGATGTCGACCCCGCTGCCTGTGAGGCAGAGCGTGAGGAGGAGGCGGTTGAGTCGCCAGTTGATCGAGAGTGGCAGCCCGACGATGTCATCTAGACATCAGGTTGGGTTATGAGACACATGTTCATTTTGGGGGTTGATGATGATTTTGGGAACTTGTTTAACGAGTCTTTGTTGGCTTCTATTGGGATGTATAACTTTAAATTCACTTTTGTGATTTTGTATAACTTAACTCTAACTTTGGGTTTGCTTATGTGTATGTTTCTCATTTTGATTTGATACGAGGCTTGAATATCTTTATATTCCTTGATTTTGTTTGTGCATTTACTGCATGCTTCCGCACATATGTCCATCATGGATTTGATTGTCAGGTTGTGATTGGTCATGGAATCCTCACCGTGGAAGCCTGTGGGAAAAACAGCGCGTGCGGGGGAAGTTTTACAGCCCGCTGCACTGTGGTTCCGGATTAGGGCGTTGGTCCGAGTCGTGACAATTACAAGAGAATATCTTAGCCATCCAAAGATATGGGCCTTGTTTTCATCAATGCCGACAATGGCCTTATTTCTTCCACCACTAATGTGCAGGCTGCTGAGTAGAAGGTTGTAGCTATGCTATTTATGAAAGGATCTTGTCATATAATGAAAATCTTTTTTCAGACCAGACCATATGCTGTTTATGTGCAGTCTACTTCTAGAGGAGACATTTGGGGCCACCTTTGACCAGTCTACTTCTTCGTACTCCCTACTTAGACCCAATTTGACAATTCTTTAACTATTGAAATCTTTGCTTACCGTTGAACTTCCAAAAAGAAATAAAATTTAGAAGACAACTTTGAAGATATTGGATCAAGGGTTTTAAAGAGAGAATGGTCATGATCTAGTTAGAATCATGAAGAGGTGTCAAATTGGATTTCTAGGAATTCTAGTAATTGTAGTTCTTAAACTGCTTAAAATGAAATAACGAAGGTGAGGATCCATAAATCGGCATAAAAAGAAAGTTTCCCCTTTGATAGAAAATTGAACACCCAGCCATCACGAAATAAATTACCTAGGAAATTAACAGTTCCATCTACATCTTGTCATTATATCCTTTACCCCTTTCTGTTTATTAATTATTTGCTACAACACATTTACCATGGATTCCTAGAAATTTAATTCCATGCAAACAAATAGGTGCTAGGATTCAATTTACTTGGGTGATTGGTGGAAACTCATTTCCTATTGAAAGGAAAGAGTATTTGATGCCATGTTATGAATACCTCACACTGAATTGATCAGTTTCCACCTCTCAGATGGGAAGGCATTGCTTTGAAATCCTAGGAATTCAATTCCTGTTAAACAAAAGGGTCCTCATAAGAACTTGATATGGGAAGGGTTTTTGGTTTGTTTTTATGTTTTTAGAGTTGAAATCTGAGTTGAAGGAAGTTGAACATGGATTCTCAATAAGCCTACAATTGATTCTTCTTGGGTTGATGCCTGAGCTGTTTGTTAATGGGGACACGAACTGTAAATTCATTGGCGATATGTCTACGCTGGTGTAATTCCAGCTCGACCTAATAATTCACCGATCCATGAGGATGATATAACCAATCCATCCTAGGCTCGGGTTATAGTCATTATGCTTGAGCTAGGCTCTTGTCAAGAGGATGGGCTAAAATTCAGGATTGGGTTCCCGCTAGGTCGAGGGAACATAAAGTAGGTTTGGGCTCAGATTGGTCCAAACAACCAATCCCAACCCCAATTGTAGCCCTAAATCCCTACATGTCATACACCATCATCTTAACTATCAAACTCTGTACACTTATGTGCTTAAGTGCTTGTTTGTTTGCCATAGGATAGAATTGAAGATGAGTAAAACAAGGTTGCAACGGTTGAAACTCTTACTTAAAAGCGTGTTTGGATGGAGCACAGGAAACAAGTGAAATAAAGTTGCCGGATGACGTGGCACTCCCCTTTACTCTACTCAACCCATCAAAATCTCATTCCAGTCAACCTGAATAACTTGCTTACTTTACCCACCTTCTTTCTTTCCCATGAAAGTTGCTACCCCTCACTTTCATCTTACTTTATTACAACAAACCAAACACATGTCAAGTAAGGGGAGTTCTATTGGCACCACAAGTATTGCTCTCCCCACCACACTAGAAGACAAAAGAGGCATGTTTTTCCTAAACTACCCCTTCCCTCCTCCCTCCTCCCTCCTCCTCCTCCTCCTCCCTCTCCCACCCTCCACCCTCTTCCCTCATCTCGCCCCCTAGTCTTCGGCGGGGAGGGAGCCCCGGCCGGCAGCCCGCGGCGGAAGCCCCGGCCTACTGGCCGGTCTCCCTCCCCGCCCTCCCTCTTTCTTCCTCCCTCTCCTTCTATTTTCTTTCGCTCTTCTCCCTCTCTCCCTTCCTCTTCTTCCCTCTCCTTCCCTCCCCTACTCTTCTTCTCTCTCCCCTTCCCCTCCCCTTCCCAGTCGCCGGCGGGGAGGGAGATCGAGCTACAGCAGCCGGCCGGGGCTCCCTCCCCGCCGGAGACCGAGGGGGGGGGGGGTGAGATGATGGTGGAGGGTGGGAGAGGGAGGAATGGAAGAGGATGGAGGGGGGAGGAGGAGGAGGGGGGTAGTTTAGGAAAACTCATTTTTTTATTTTTTTTTGTGGTGGGAAGAGAGATTATTGCGGTGCCAATAAAACTCCCCGTCAAGTAATTCAATACTTATTTTATTTCAACCCACTCCACTTTAATTTTATTCTAAATACTCTACTCTTACTCTATCCCTCTTGGAAACAAACATGCCCATAATGTGACTTGAAATGGAAACCCCAGACATTTTTCATGTTTTAACTTTTAAACGGGAGAACTTGTGTAGTTGGGACACACAATAGAGAACTCGAGAGTCTGGATCCTGTGAGTGCTCTCCCACCCGCTTCTTGTGAGTGGGATGTGTGGAGCTACATCGCGGTGCCCACCCACTTATAATCTGAACACTTAAAATTGAATGTCATCTCTTCTTGTGGCATATATTCAAATCTTACTTCAATCAGAGTTGGTCCCACTATAAGATTGAATACATGACTGAATCTGAATGTTGGTTTGTTGCTTTCATCCAAGGACCCCCTTACCCCTTTGTGAAACACAGATTTTGGGAGAACATAAAACGAGTTGGTAATCAAACTAAGGGGCCCTAGGTGATAGCAGGGGACTTTAATGATATTTTGGAAAGCCATGAAGAATGGGGAGGAAAAAAAAATCCTCATAGAGACAGAAGCACTTTGGAATTTATGGAAAATATGCGAATGCTAAACATTGGCTCGATTGGCCCTGCCTTTACATGATCTAATAAGAGAATCGGCCTGCAAATGTCAAGGAAAGGCTTGACAAGGCTATTGGTAATATGTACCCACACTTAAAATGTACCCACGCTTAAAATGTTACCCACACTTAAAATGTTCGGGTGGTTAGGAAGTCCAGTTTTAACCTGGACGTCCTGCCTTCGAATCCCTTTAAGGCCTTAACCAATACATAGTTCTAGTGGGTGGTTCTATGTATCCGTAGGTTTTCTAGTGGGTGGTTCTATGTATCCGTAGGTTTACCAATGATCAACCGAAGGAGGGTCGGCTGGTTCCTATGTTATCAAAAAAAAAAAAAAAGGCTATTGGTGATATAGAATGATGAAAACCCAAGTCACCCTAACTCCCTGGACCTTTTAGATTCCATAGCATGTGGCTAAGGGAGAATAAGTACAAGGAAATTTTCCTCAATAGATGGTCTACACTCAAATATGTCAATGAAAAAGCGCCGATATTACTTTAAACCTATTGGGTAAAGACCTTACTAGATGGAATAAATTTAGCTTCTGGAAAGTAGAGGAGGTGATTGTTGAAACTAGGAATGAATTAAACAGAATCAGGAAAAAAAGAAGTCAACCCTACCTCTGTGGTAGCTAAAATCGAATTGAATAGGAAACTTGATGGATATTTATGTAGGGAAGAAGCATTATGGAGACAAAAATTCAGAGGACCATGGTTAAGAGAAGGATATAGGAACACTATATTCTTTCGCTCTAGTACAATCAACGGGAAGAGGAATAATAACATTGAGAAAAAAAAATAAAGATGAGAAATTGCTTGAGAGCAGGAGTGAAATAGGGGAAACTTCTTGTAATAGTTTGAAACAAATTATGATAACCAGTGGCCCAAGAAACCCTAACAAAATTAAAACCCTAATCAAGCCTATGGTTTCTATTGATGGCCACACCTTCAAAGGAAGAGATAAGGGAGCAGTGTTCCAACTTGGGTCCCTCAAATCCCTAGGCCCAGACGGTTATCCGGCTAAACTTTACCAACACATGTGGGATTCAATTGGATAGGACATCACTGCTATTTTGCAAGGATTTTCTAGAAACAAACTCTCAGGAAAATAAACAAAATCTTTATAGTCTACAACCCTATGAAAAATAACCCCCCAATATGTGAACGATTTCAGACTCATTAGTTTGTGCAATGTTATCCACAAAATTATCTCTAAGGTGGTAGCAAACAAACTTAAAAAGGTGCACAAGAAAATTGTTGGCCCCTACCAGAGCCCCTTTGTGGAAGGCTGAGCCGTCACTAATAATTATATTGTTACCCATGAGGTCATCCACTCTTTCAAAAAGAATTGGAAGGAGAAAAATATGGGGATAAAATTAAACATGGCTAATGCTTATGACCGTATGGAGTGGGACTTCCTAGGAATAGTTCTAGAGGCCATGGGTTTACATAATGAGTTTATCAATGTGATACTAGAATTTGTATCCTCTGTCTCCTTCTCTATCTCGCTCAATAGGTCCGCATTTGGGTTGGTCAACCCATCAAAAGTCCTGAGGCAAGGCGATCCCCTGTCTCCCTATCTGTTTATTTTGGGCGTTGAAGTTCTCTCCCAAATGTTGTTGAAAGAGGAAGACAAAGGGAATATCCATGGAACTAAGGTCTCTAGGTTCGTGCCTAGCATCTCCCACCTGTTTTTTAACAGATGATATCCCACTTTCCCACAAAGCTATGATTAACAAAGTAAAAGTCATAAAAGATACTCTTGATGACCCCCGCTTCTTATTTGGATAGCTTGTCAATTTTGATAAATCCATTGCTTATACTTTAATTAGTAAAAGCACCTGTGCTATGAGAAAAAGAGAACTTAATAAGATCCTAGGTGTGAAACTCAGGGTGGACAATGAGAGATATCTAGGAAACCCTCTCATCAGGAAAAGAAATAAAAATACTAACTTTCAATCCCTAGTTGCTAAGATTATGAGTTATGTCTTGGCAAGTTCCCTTATTTTCACAAGCAGGGAGAATTATCTTAATAAAATCAGCATACGCTATGCCAATTTATAGTATGTCGGTTCTCCAACTCTCATAAAAAAAATACAATTGATCTAGTAGACAAAATGCTTAGATTTATTTTGGGAAACTCCTCAGAGAAAAAAAAATATCCATACAATTAAGTCGGAAGAAGTTTGCAAGCCCATCGAAGATGGAGGGTTGGGGATCCGTGAAACAAATGTCAACAATTTATCTCTTTTGGATAAAACATGTTGGAGATGTCTTGCTAATGAAGAGCGACTGAGTTTCAAGATCTTAAATGCGAAATACTCCCCTAAGAAACCTTTATGGAAGGCCAACTTTAAAAAAAGGGGAACTTGTGCTTTTGAAAAGGATTCCTAGAAGGAACTACTTTATCAAGGATAAGGTTGGATGAATTATTGGGAATGGGGACCAAATCTCTATTTGGGTGCAATTGGATTCCTTAGGATGGAGGACTTAGAAAACCTCCTTTTGATGTTGTTAATCAAGACATTGTGGTTAAAGATCTTTGGAATTCGGATAAAAGATAGAATGAGCATTTAATTAGAAATATCTCCAACAACTCCATTGATGTCGATAATATCCTCAGGACTCATATTCCTCGTAGTAGTAGAGATGATAGGAAAATATGGCCCTTTGCGAAAGGGGGCGAGCTAACTTCTAGATCTGCCTATAGAGTCATTCATGATAAAAGTAGATGGATTTCTAGCAACCCTATCAACTAGAAACCGTATTGGCGTCTCATCTTCCTCAAAGAGTTCTTTTCTTCGGTCGAAAGTGCCTTTATAATGCAGTCTATGAAAGCATAAGATGCTGCGAAAGCACGAACACTACAAGAAAAAACATGTTTGGTGACATGAAAAAATGTCACCGAAGGCCCATTTTTTGTCACCTATTATCATTGGTGACACAGGATGGGGTGTCATTGTATCCATGACACTAAAAGTCAAGGATGACAAAGTTTGTGCACTTGTCACGGAATGATGTCAACAGTGACAAAAATATGGTGTCCTGAAAGAAAGATTTTCCATGACATAGTAGGGCGTCACTAAAAGGAATGGTGACAACAATGTGGGTGCCATAGAAAAGAGATCTTTTGTGACAAGAATTGTCACTGAAAGTATTTACCTTGACAATCAAATGCATGTCACCAATAATATTACCAGGTTGGCACACAAAGGGTGACATACTCTTTTTGTCACAAAAAAACACAATCAAAATATTTGTGCCACCCAAATTATCATTTCGCACCTGCTTACAAAGTTTCAAATATTTGTATCTAGATACACCCATTAGCAAAACTTATACCACAAAGACGCAAAATATCATTCAAATCAAATATCCAACAAGTCAACATTCTATCATCCAAGTTCACAACCCTTCAAAATATTCGTCCTACAACAATAAACACTTCAAAGTTAATAGTTTTAGTATAACTACAAAACATCTATACACGGTGTGTCATGTCAAATTAATTACAAAAATAATTCAAAAAAGTGTTCCAGTTAACTACAAAAAGTCTTCAACTCCATCTTGGTCATCTTGTTTAACTGCCAAAAAGTAACTCCATCTCGATAGTTACCTAGCTGTATAAAATCGCAACAAAAAAAATGTAATTATTTAACATATTATGAAGCGCACAACTCAAAATAAATGTATGAGAAAATAAAATATTGATACTATTCAACAAGTAACTCCATCTCGATAGTTTTAGAAGGTTTTGTGAAACAAGTAATTTCAAGAAGGAAACAATTCAAAAGGCGCCTGGATTTTTGTCCAAAAAATATCCAAAATCCATCATAGCTTAGACCCTAAGCAAGAAACTTCGTAAAACCCAATTCCTTGCAAACAAATTAAGCCAAACTACAACTAATAAATAGGAGCACCTATGCATGGGACGTCCCATGCTCCCCACCATTTTGGATGTCCATACTAAGAGGGCCACCACCTCCCATCTCTCCACACCATCGTACCTTGCTCCACCTCTCTACCATCCTCTTCACCCAAGGGTCTTCCCTAAGGCCAAGAGGGCTCGATTAATAATCAGGTTGAAAATGGGATCAAGTAATAAACAAACAGCATACATATTTTTTTTCTTTTATTTTGATGGCTGTATACATTATTATAGTCTACATGGTACAGAAGCCTAGACCTGACTGATATTTCAGAGATGAAAAAACATGGTGGTAAGGTGTGCAGGAAATTTTTCAAGGGTTACGTTCTTGTTTTACCATGATAATGATACATGTTAATTTAAGTGTCTTGTCATTGATATCATTGTTGTCTATACAGCTTTATGTTAGTTAGAAGTTATTGGTAACATCATCCATTAAGCATGCATGATTGTGCAGAGTCACACAACTTTCTGCAAATTGATTTTTTTTCCCGCTTTTGCTTTTCTAGTTAGTTGTGGACATCAATTATAGAAATGCCCTCATGCAAGTGGAACAATGTAAAATTGATGCTTAAGCCTTCAAATGTTTTTAATTGGTCTTATAGAGTCAGAGAGACTAAGAGACTTAAAAAAAAAAGGAATTTAAGAGCCCTCTGGTTCCAAGTGACCTTTCATGTATCATTTGTCATGTATCAAGTGGCCTTTCATGTATCATGCACTAAGTGTGGCTTTTCTACTGCATATAGCATTTTTCATCTTTGTACTTGTTGCAATCTTACAAAATAATTCAGATATGACGAGAATTAGATAATTAGTTATGGTGTTGATCTGGTTATGTCTTTAGGTGTCTACACGTATAGTTTCAACATATGTCACTATTTTTCAGCATACAACATAGCAGATTCAACACTTAATTGATATGGAAAGTTACTTACCTAGAATTAGAGCCTTCCCCAATAAGACCTCCTTGTATATAAGCGGACATAACAGCGTCTAAGCGTGAAAACTTTTCATCATATGCACGTATTGTCTCCTGTTGCGTTTGACACAAGCCCTTCAAGGTCTCAAACTGATTCTTTTGTTCTTGGCACATATCCTTAAGTGTCGCAACCTGATTCTTCAGGACTCTAACCTCGTCATGTGATTTAGCACTAGACCACTTAGATGATGATCGCTTCAAACCAACACCATATTCCTTTACATAAAACTTATTACCAAGAACTTCCATTGGCATCTCCTCTTGTGGCATGGTGACTGGTAGCCCAAGTGCCTCATCCTCTTTGCGACGTGACTCATCCTCTCGGTGGCACACCTCAAGTTGTACCTAATAGCAAAGAAAATATAGAATCAATATATTGCATAAAATACAAAAATATAAGTTGGTGATGCGACTTCTATGGTTAATGCTCACTTGTACTTGCTCACATATCGGGGTTACCCACTTCTTCTTCTTTGTACTATAATGGGTTAACTTGTAGAAATCTGCAATGTCAGGACGTTGACCATGCTCTTTTTCCTGAGTTGACATAACATCTGCAAATGATTGTGATCCCATAGTATGAGTGAACGGTAAATTTGCTCGAGTAGAACCTATTTTTAACCTAATGTTATCTTTCAAGTGATCAAACTACATATTCAATGAAAAAAAAATCTTTTTTCACTAGTAATAATGATGGCTGACCAAAGCATTCATAAGAAATTTATGCCCTTTGCTTTACTGTTTAATTTCTAACCTCTCACAGAGGAGAGGGCATATAAACAATGCTACTTTCCTCACTTGGAATGGGTGGATCAGTAGGTTCACCCATGTTACATTATGTGAAACTTGGAACTAAGATTTTTGTAAAGGATATGCTAGTGGGGTTGTCTTGTCCAACCCACAGCAGAAAAGCCACAAAAAGAGAATAGTTGTGGTACGTTGCCAGTTGCTTCCATTGACCACATGAGGTGAGGAAAAACGGAGGTGGAGAAGTGCTGCTCTCTCTTTGTGGGTCTCTACATGAATAGACACCGATCCAAACCATCCAAATTGTGGGCCTTACATGGGATGGGGGCATGACATAAATAGTTGGGATTCTATTGCTAATTGTATCCATCATCAGAGGATGGATTTATTCTATTCACTACCATGTAAAGAGGGTCACCATCCAATTCATGTCAATGATCCTAGTTTGTTGCATGTACCTTGGATTTATTCTACCCACCACCAAAATCGGCAGTGGAAAAAAACCATATCGTGAATAAGTAGAATGCAAAACAAGACAAATAAAGAATGGCAGTTGCTTATAATGGGTGGGCTTTTGGGTGCTCGTTGTCTGATTTTATTATTTTAGGGATTTTTAAGGATGAGAACCTCTTAACTTGATTTTCACAGTCCAAGATTAAGACATTAAAAAACCCATAGCAAGAGAAACAAAACAAGAACGCAGCATCGTCATAACCACATGCCACATGAATGAAAAGGGGAAAAACCCATATCAGGAACAAGAACTCAACATTATCATAAAACAAAGCCCATCACAGGAATAAAAGGGGGAAAACCCCAAATCGACATGTGGTGTTCTGCAATGTGTATTGGAGTAGTTCAGGCCTGAAACATCATTAATATGATAGAGAGATCTATATATTCTGCAATGTGTATTGGAAGAAAAGTAGACAATCACCTACCGAGAAAGAGAAAGTGTAGAGATGGAAATCCAACGATGGCTTTGCGGAAGTTTAGATGGAGAAATAGCGATCCAATGCTGGCCGAAGAAGAAGATGCGCATAAAGGGTGGGGTTTTCTTGGGCTTTTGCCTTCTAGTGAGAGAGGTGCGAAGGGTTTTTTGTCTTGGAGGGAGAACAAATATTGGGTTAGGGATCGATGAGATTCAGGTGGAGGTAAAGAAAGAAATGGGTTAGGGATAAGAGCTGGGGAAAAGGGGAAAAGTACTTGGCGAGGAAAAAGAGGGACTGTGGACGCGGGAGGGGAAAAAAGTAGATCTTTCGGTGACAAAAAATCTTGTCACCAAATCTATTAGATCTTTCGGTGACAAAATTTTTTCTCACCAAAACTCCTCTTTATTTGGCACTTTGGTTAAAGCTTTTTCGTGACAAGCAAAAAAAATTTTGTCACCTTCATGTGCGTTCCGTGTCGACATTGATTTTTTGTCACCAAAGGGTGTCACCAATGGTGTTTTTTGTTGTAGTGGAATCTAAATGAGCTGACTGCTACAAACACAATAAAGACTACATCGGCTTGAATCAGGTACTAGTTGTGGAGAATTGTGACTGTCTACGAGAGATCAGTCACATGTGATTCACTCTTCAAGACCCAAGGACAAGGATGGACACCCTGGATGTAGAAGGATAATTAATGTAGACTTAAAGGAAGAGGGTGATCTTGTGTTAGGGGATGATCTATGTCGAATTGCTTCAACTGCTATCTCTCATGTCTATATATAGCCCTCTGGCTAATGGGTGATAAGATCTTTATTGAAACTCAAATGGAGAGATGATAAGGATAAAGGGTATAGATCAAACTATCCCAATTTGAATTTGAATGGAGATATGATAAGGATAGAGAGTTGGATAAAACTCAGACTATTTCTATCCATATCACCATGATACTCCTTGTGAGGGGTGTCTCTTTGTGAGTGAGGCCAACCCACATGTAAACACAAGTGGGCCCCATCACAAATGCCAACAGTCTAAGCATGCAATATGCTTCACAATTAAGCTATTTTGAAAGATGCCCGATGTCCTATTTGTGATAGCTCGGAAGAACACACCGAGCATGCTCTCTTTATGTGTGACCATGCGAGATCCACTTGGTTTGACTCCAATTTAGGAATCTTTTTTCATTCCATTGCTCCTATTAGAATTATGGATTGGTAGATCACTTTTTTAGATTTTTACAGCTCAGAGGTCACACCAATCCACACTCAAACTAAAGCCTGGGCCGTGGCTCTAAGTTGGGCTTTGTGGAAAAGTAGAAATTAATTTATTTATAAGAGCAAAAAAAAAAAAAAATCAGCCCCTCCTCACTATCAACACCGCTACAAGGATAGTTGATAACTCTATCGGTTAATCTGAGAAGACCCATCAAAATCCTATTGGCTTTGGCAAAGATTTTAGCTTCAGGACTCCCACGAGAACTCTTGTCTTCCTAGATGCTTCTTTTAGGGCCATGGATGGAAAAGCAAGCTTTGGCTTTGCTATTTGGTTTGATGGTTCGTGTAGTTCGCTTGATGGACCCAAAGTTTATTTTTCAAAAGAAGTGAGGGAAGTGCTATTGTATCCACACTAATGGGAGCTAGATCCAGAGCCGGCCCTGGGCTAAAGCCCAGGAAGCCGCCGCTTTAGGCCCCCAATTTTTGTCCATTTTTGGGGGCCCCAAATTTCTTTAGCCCATATAATATATAGGTCTGTAAAAAATAAAAAAAGGCTGCCCAAGACATGAGAAAGGGCCCAATTTCTAAACAGCCCATTACAAAAGGGCCCTAAATTAATGATTTTGTATTATATTTAAAAGTAAAAAAATGAAAAAAAGAGTATGAAACTGGAAAAGATTAGGTCGGCTATTATAGAGTAGTTTTGGATGCCAATTCACTTTCGACTTTGGAGATCAAATACACCCCGTCTCTCTCTCTCTCTCTCCTTATTCCCAATTAAAATTGGATTTTTGGACTGCAAAACCGTTTTCGACTTTCTATTTATGTGTTTCACCGCTTTGTGCCGACGAGCCTGGAAGAGAATCAGGTGATTGAACATTCTCTCCTTTCTGAGTTTCAAAGAATATTTTAAAAATGAGCCATTATTCTTTTTATCTGTTCTTTTAATATTTTTGACTTTTAAGGGGACAAGACTATTGATTAACATATTTTCTTTTGTTATATAAAAATTTATTGTATACATAAACTCAATATAAAAATAAAAGGATAAGAAAAGGTACCACTAAGTTTAACCACAATATCAATTGAATCAAATGATCTTTTGCTTATTATGAAGAAAAAAAATCAGTTGAATCATCACATTATGAAAATACAAATAATTTGTAGATGGGTTATGTTTGGCAAATTTGTTGATTGTTGTTTATTTAATTTAATGATTTACAGATGCTCTTATGGTGTTGATTTAGTTATTGATGCTGGCCTAGCACTCTATTATTTCGCAACCTCGGTAATTTTACCTGAATCTGAAGCTTTTGAATTTAGATTGTTAGTTGGTTCTTGAGTTCTGCATTAGATTGTTTCTTAGAATCATGCATCCTAGAAAGTGCCTCTCAGGGTTTGAAAAAAGAAAAGAAAAAAATGAAAGGTTGATGCACTTATTCAATCTCAATCAGGAGCTCTTGATAAATTTGTTGTTTCTAAGAAACAAACAGATGATTCAGTTCCAGTTAAAAATTTTGAGGATGGGGAATTTATAGATTCAGTAAATGAAGAACATGAAGAGACACTTGATGAGGAAATTAATCAGTTGATTAATGAAAATGACAATGAGAATGATGGTAGTCAACATGAAGACCAAAATGTAGAATTTCAGCCTTCAAATGTTGATGATCTGAGTAATTGGGATAAGATGGATCGAAATTTATAAGACTTTTTAGTAGAAATGGGTCCTAAAAGGAGAGTTGACGATGTCAATTATCCTAAAGATGATCTTAATAGACACTTCTCTTCCAATGGAGAGAAACATGATAAAAAGTGGCTTGTATATTCGGATGTTTTGGATAAAGTATTTTATTTTTATTGTAAGTTGTTTAAGGAAGAGGGGAACAAGACTTTATTGGCTAATGATGGACTTGGAGATTGGAAAAATATTGGTAAAAGGTTAAAAAGTCATGAAAGTAGTAATGAGCATCTCATGTGAATGAGTAAATGGATTGAATTAGATATGAGATTGCACAAGAAAGAAACCATTGATAAAAGCGTGCAAGAATAAATAAATAGAGAGAAAGAACATTGGAAAAGGGTGTTGCGAAGGATAATGGCTGTGGTGAAAACACTTGCAAAAAATAATTTAGCTTTCCGTGGAGACAATGAAAAGATTTATCAAGAGAGGAATACAATTTTTTTAAGCATAATTGAAATGATTGCCGAATTTGATCCAACAATGCAAGAGCTCCTTCGGCGAATTAAAAGTGGTGAGGTTCATTACCATTATCTTAGCCACAAAATCCAAAATGAATTGATATAATTGTTAGCGTGTGAGATTAAGAATGCAATCATTGCAAGAATCAAAGAAGCAAAATATTTCTCGATTATACTTGATTGTACTCCGGATGTAAGCCATGAAAAACAAATGTCTCTTGTGATTCGTTGTGCGGATGTTTCAACAAGTCCAATAAAGGTGGAAGAATTCTTTTTAGAATGTTTAAAGGTGGAAGATACAACGGGGTTAGGGCTTTTCAATGTACTTCAAGAAGCGTTGAGTACTCTTGAACTTGATTTTGATAATATAAGAGGACAAGGATATGACAATCGATCTAATATGAAAGGAAAACACAAGGGTGTATAAAATAGGGTACTCAACGTAAATCCTAGAGCATTTTATACACCTTGTGGTTGCCATAGTCTTAACCTTACACTTTGTGATATGGCTAAATATTATCCTAAGGCTACATCTTTCTTTGGAGTGGTACAACGAATATACTTGTTGTTTTCATCTTTACCAAAGAGTTGGAAAGTGTTGAAAGATAATGTAGAAGGTCTCAAGGTCAAGCCATTGTTGGAAACACGTTAGAAAAGTCGTGTGGAAAGTGTTAAAGTTATAAGATACCAAGCCCCACAAATAAGAGATGCTTTCGTTGAATTGGTCCACACTACTGAAGATCCGAAAATAAAGAATGATACGGAGTCCTTAGCAGAACATGGAATTGACAGTTTTGAGCTTTTAGTTGGTATGATTATTTGGCATAATCTATTACTTGCTGTTAATTCCGTTAGCAAGGTTTTTCAAAACAAAGACATGCACATAGATGTTGTTGTTGATCAGTTAAAGAGCTTATTGCATTTATTGAAAAGTATAGAGAAACTGGATTTGTAGAGGCCATGATTGAAGCTAAAGAGGTTGCAGCTAGAATGAATGTTGAGCCGGCATTTCAAGAAAAAAACGAATCATATATAGAAAGAAGCAATTTGACGAGAACAATAGTGAAGAGGCGACACAGTCAACTGAAGAATCTTTTAGAGTGAAGTATTTTTTATATATTGCAGATCAAGCTCTTTCATCACTTCAAAGCCGGTTCGAACAGTTTCAAGTATATGAGAAAACTTTTAGATTTTTGTTTGATTTGAAGGATTTAAATGCTACCAATGATGAAGCTTTGATGTCCTATTGTGCTAATCTTGAAACTTTTTTTGAGCAAGGATGCGCTTTCTGATATTGATGGGAGAGACTTATTTTCAGAATTAGAGTGTTGAAAGAAGTTTTGCCAAAAGAAACAACAAAGCCAATTGATGTGCTCAATTATTTGAAGATGATGGTGATAAGGAGGACCCACACATTAATGAAGACAAGCAGTCAGAGTTTAAAAAGAAATAAGACTCTTTCCCATACCAATCATGCCAATCACAGATTTGTGTGAGTTGGATGAATGAAGCAAAAGAAGAAACCCAAGATATGTAGAGACCGTGTGAGAGCTGGCCTGGGAAGTCAAAGATATTATTTAGTATATTCTCTCCAAAGAAATAGTTTCTTTCCCACATACACAAACGTATTGTAGTCATCTTTATTAAATAGCAATCAGAGGTAAGGGCTCTATTATCAAGAGTTTGAACGCCCAACCTCTTGCAACCTTCTCTTATCATTTATTTTTTCATGGTATCAGAGCATCATCAGCTCTAGATACGATCTCTCATGGCTAGTTCTGTTAGGAAATTAACTAGGGTAAAGCATGCTTTCAATCAATCACAAGCACACAAGAAACAAGAGATTTACGTGGTTCGGCAATTGCCTACGTCCACGGGACTATGAGCGTTCCGCTCGATTTCACTATGCAGGAAATTGAGCAACTCGTTACAAGGATAAACCTCTAACACTTAGCCTACTCTCTCCCCCAATAGATCTCAATCTTGCTCTCACAGTCTCTCCCCTTACAATGCTCTCTTGTTCTCCCTTGCTTTATGTGATGTAACTTACAAAGAATAACCCTAGAGAGTATATATAAAGAACTTTGCCCTAGTTTACTTAAGCCCTAAGTAAACTATCCATCAAGGCCCAATGGACCTTTTGAGCCAAATCCAACAATCTCCACCTTGGCGAAAAATGTCCGACCTTTTGAAGAATTGTTATGCTGTGTTTATAACACCTGTACTGTGTGGGAAAGCTCTCCCACCATATCTGCACCTCACCGAAGATGAGATGCACCTTCAATCTCTAACAAGAGGAGAGATTGAGCAAGTCCAAGCAATGCCTGAACTTCTCTGTAGTGACTGGCTTAGTGAAAATATCAGCTGCATTTTCATCTGTGTGAATCTTCTCAACGGAGATCTCACCTGTAGCAACCCAATCTCGAATTCTGTGATGCATAACAGCAATGTGCTTTGTTCTGGCATGATATGCTTTGTTCTGGCATGATATACCTGATTCTTCGCCAAACATATGGCGCTTTGACTATCACAGTGTATTGAGATTGATCCTTGCTTAATCCCGATTTCATTCACCAAACCTCTCAACCAAATTGCTTCCTTAGAAGCCTCTGCAAGTGCCATGTATTCTGCCTCTGTAGTGGATAATGCTGTTGTAGACTGAAGCACCGATCTAAAGCTTATCGGTCCGCTTGCTAATGTGTAAACATAGCCTGTGGTGGATCTTATTTTGTCTAGATCCCCTGCAAAATCAGAATCTACATATCCCACTACACTTTCTGGTCCCTGTTTTCTTTCAAACAATATTCCCAAGTCTTTGGTGCCTTTTAAGTATCTCAGAATCCACTTTACTGCATTCCAATGCTCTTTCCCTGGATTCGCCATGTACTTACTCACCACACTGACTGCTTGAGCAATATCTGGTCTTGTGCAAACCATGGCATACATCAAACATCCCACCGCATTAGCATACGGTATCTTGGACATGTCTTCAATTTCATTGTCCGTACTTGGAGATTGACTGGCACTTAAATTGAAGTGACTTGCAAGTGGAGTAGACACGGGCTTGGCATTCTGTATGTTAAATTTCTCAAGTACTTTTGAGATGTATTTCTTTTGTGATAACCACAGCTTTCCAGCCTTTCTGTCCCTCCTTATTTCCATACCCAACATTTTTGTGGCCGACCCAAAGTCTTTCATGTCAAACTCCTTTTTCAACTGAGATTTCAGTTCTTCTATTTTTGACATGTTCTTACATGCAATAAGCATATCATCCACATAAAGTAGCAACATAATAAATGAATTATCATCATGCACTTTAAAGTAAACACAATGATCATACTCACATCGATAGTAGCCAATCCGCAACATGTAGGAGTCGAAGCGCTTGTACCATTGCCTTGGTGATTGTTTCAGCCCGTACAATGATCTCTTCAATTTGCAGACATAGTCTTCTTTTCTGACTTCTCTAAATCCTTCAGGTTGCTCCATGTAAATTGTTTCCTCCAAGTCACCATGAAGGAAAGCAGTCTTTACATCTAACTGTTCAAGCTCCATATTGAACTGTGCTACTAATGCCAGCAACACCCTGATAGATGTGTGCTTCACAACTGGGGAAAAGATCTCATCATAGTCAACCCCTTCTTTCTATGAGTACCCCTTTGCTACTAAACGTGCTGGTGTTTCGTTTTCATGTGGAACTTCCTTCTTCCGAAACACCCATTTGCAGCCAACTGATTTTCTATCTTTGGGTTTTGGAACTAACTCCCAGACGGAGTTCTTTTCGAGAGATTCTATCTCATCCATCATAGCACCCATCCAACTCTCCCTATCACTGCTGTTCATAGCTTCTTGGAGTGTGGTTGTATCACCACTACTGGTGATTAGAGCAAAATGGACTTCATCCTCATCCCATCCAAACCTTTGAGGTGGTTTGATGCTTCTCTTTGCTCTTCCTTGTGCTAGACTTGTGGGTTCCTGCTGAACCTCTACTTCTTCCTCTCCACCAGTTGTACTGGCCTCTGTTTGAATTTGCACTGCTTTCTTGCCTTTATTATTTTAAGAGGAATTATTTTAACAACTGCCTTCTCAGCACTGTGCCCTTTGACTTCACCATCTTGTTCCCTGTTCATCATAGACTTTTCATCAAACACTACATCTCTGCTGATGATCTTTTTCAAGTTTACTGGATCCCATAGCTTGTACCCTTTCACTCCCTTCTCGAATCCGAGGAATATGCATTTGAGTGACTTGAAATCTAGCTTGGATCTCTCATCACTAGGAATGTGTGCGTATGCTGGACATCCGAATAACTTGAGTGTAGAATAATCAACTTCTTTACCTGTCGAGACTTCTTCTGCAACTTTGCAATCCAAAGCTGCTGATGGTGACCGATTAACCACATAGCACGCGTGATTAACTGCTTCTGCCCAAAAGCTTTTAGTCAACCCTGCATGTAGTCTCATGCTCCTTGCTCTTTCCAAAAGAGTCCTATTCATTCTTTCCGAAACTCCATTTTGCTGAGGAGTCTTTGGAACTGTAAAGTGTCTTGTGATGCCTTCATCCTTGCAGAATTGTAGAAACATTTGACTTTTGTATTCACCTCCATTATCTGATCTCAGATACTTGACTTTTCTCCCTGTTTGATTTTCAACTTCTGCCTTCCATTCTTTGAATTTTTCGAAGACCTCAGACTTGTGTTTCATGAAGTAAACCCAAACTTTCCTTGAAAAATCGTCAATAAAAGTCACAAAGTATTCAGCTCCACCTTTTGACTTAACTGGGGATGGTCCCCACACATCTGAGTGAATGTAGTCAAGAATGCCTTTACTTCTACAATCTGTTCCTGCAATTTTAAAAGACACTTTCGTCTGCTTGCCATAAACACAGAATTTGCAAAAATCCAGCTTGCATGTTTTCACACCCTTCAACAACTGTCTTTTATGAAGTTCTAACATGCATTTCTCACTCATATGCCCTAGCCGCATATGCCATAACTGAGACTCATCAATGCTGTTTTTGTCTTCCGTGGAGACTGCAGCTCCACCTACAACTGTGTTTCCCATCAATTTGTAAAGGTTGTTACCCACTCTGGTACCTTTCATTAATACCAGAATACCTTTACTCACTTTAAGCAAGCCATCCTTTGCACTGAATGAACAACCTTTGGATTCTAGTGTGCCTAAGGATATCAAATTCTTCTTGAGTGAGGGAACATGTCTCACACCACCCAAAGTTCTAACAACTCCATCTGCCATTCTGATTTTTATGGTTCCCATTCCAATGGTTTTACATGCAGCATCATTACCCATTAGAACACTACCACCATCACATGGCTCATAAGTATCAAACCAATTACGATTAGGACACATATGATATGTACAACCGGAATCTAAAATCCATGTTTCAGATAGATTGTTACCTTGCGAGACCGATAGGAGTTCCACTTCCTTGTCTGAGGCAACGCTGGTGGAGTCACTGCTATCTGATTTGTCCCCAGCTTTATTCTTCCCATCTTTGCTCGCCTTGTAATGCCGGCAATCTTTCTTCCAGTGCCCTTTCTTCCCGCAATGAAAGCATTCTGAATCTTTCTTGCTTTTGGACTTTGATTTAGAGTTGTTTCTTTTTGACTTACCCCTGTCCTTGGACCTGCCACGGTTATGCGAGCCTTCCTTTGATAGAAGTCCCTCTGCATGTGAATTACCTTTGCTAGGTTTTCTTCTGGCAGCATTAGAGATGATATCTTGAGTAACCTCTTCAAAATTGATTGTCTCCTTTCCATATAGCAGGGTAGTCACAAAGTGCTCATATGGGTTAGAGAGAGAATTCAACAATAACAGTGACCTGTCTTCATCATCGAATTTCACATCGAGCCTCAACAAATCACTGATCATCCTATTGAAAGTGTTCATGTGCTCCATCAGATCACATCTTTCTTCCATCTTCAACCCATACAACTGCTTCTTCAGGTGTAGCTTGTTTGTCAGATTCTTACCCATGTACAGCTTCTCGAGCTTTTCCCATAGGTCTTTTGCAGAATCCTCTTCCACGTTGAACATAACTTCATCAGAGAGGTACTGCTCAATAGAGCTCATGGCTCTTTCATCGATATCCGCCCACTCATCATCTTCCATCTTTTCAGGCTTCTTTGCCTTGCCAAGCAATGCTACTTTGATTCCTTGTTGAATCAAGATATTTTTCATTCTCCTTTGCCACAAGCCAAAATTAATTTTGCCATCAAATTTCTGAATTTCAAATTTGATACCTGCTGCTGTAGCCTTGTTTGTTATTATGTCTGAAATCTGCTCCTTTTTTCAGAACTTCAAACGGTCAATCCGTTCCGTTAACTTTGTAGATCTCGTCGACGCGAATCTGTAGGAAGAAACGGAGCTCAAATAGTCCGGATGGCCGAAAACTGAGAATGAATTCTGGCCGTTAATCTGGTCAACTCTGTGGTTTGACCGAACTGCTGACGTGCTGCTGACGTCAGCGCTGCTGGCTGCTGCTGCGCTGGGCTTTTCCTGCACAGGCTGGGTCAGGTCAGAACTGACCCAGGACCTGAACTGCTGAGCTGGGCTTCCTTAACGGACTGGGCCAGGTCAGAACTGACCTGGACTGAAACTGCTGGGCTGGGCTTCCTCTGCGCGAGCTGGGCCAGGTCAGAACTGACCTGGACCGGAACTTGACCCACAAACAGACCCAGATCTGGGTCTGTCTTCTTCATTGAATGGGTTCTGCAACCTCAAAGGAAAACGCAGCGTCTTGCTGCTTCTTCCTTCTTCATTTCCGGTGATGACGCAGCGGCGGGGACAGGCGATGGCCGGCGTCGGCGGACCAGTCCGGCGAGAATTGCGCAACGGCGACGGCTGGATTCCCCCTTTTTTTTTTTAAACAAAAGGCAGAGATCGCCTTTTCCGGTTCCGGCGATGACAGATCCAGATCCTTCTTTGGTTCCGGTGATGAGCGATGTGCTGCGTGACGAGGAACTGCAGTGATCTGTGTGGTTTTGGTTCGAATCCTGATGCGTTCGAATCTGCACAGTGATCAATCAGAATCTCTGAATTCTGATCTTCTTGTCTTGATCAAGCGAAAAAACTTCTATCTTCTTCTGAATCGCGTGGCCCACCTCTGGTGATCGTCTGATCACTGTAGGTTCCAAACCTTGATCCTCGTGCAACCCTACCCTAAGAAAAATCCTAACTTCGCTCTGATACCAATTGTTAGGAAATTAACTAGGGTAAAGCACGCTCAATCAATCACAAGCACACAAGAAACAAGAGATTTACGTGGTTCAGCAATTGCCTACATCCACGGGACTATGAGCGTTCCGCTCGATTTTACTATGCAGGAAATTGGGCAACTCGTTACAAGGATAAACCTCTAACACTTAGCCTACTCTCTCCCCCAATAGATCTCAATCTTGCTCTCACAGTCTCTCCCCTTACAATGCTCTCTTGTTCTCCCTTGCTTTATGTGATGTAACTTACAAAGAATAACCCTAGAGAGTATATATAAAGACTTTGTCCTAGTTTACTTAAGCCCTAAGTAAACTATCCATCAAGGCCCAATGGACCTTTTGAGCCAAATCCAACAAGTTCATCCTCTACGACGAGTTCCCTTAGCCTGTCAGCTGCTGCTTTGCATCATCTCATCACCATTGTCTCAGTGAAACTGAATCTCACCAATTACCTAGTCTGGCGCATGCAAATCCTTCCTCTCATTTGAAAGCCTGAAAGTCAAGGACTTAATTACACAAAGGCTACCAGAGGAAGTGGAGACTAGTGACAAAGGAAAGACAGACTCCAAGTATGATGATCTAAGAGAAGATCTCCTATTACGAAACTGGATCACTGGAACACTCTCAGAAGAGGTTCTATATATGGTTGTCGGTTGTACCACAGCCAAAAAAATCTGGTCCTGTCTTGAAGATAACTTCCTTCATGCTACAAAAGAACGAGAAGTTCAGTTGAAGCAGAGAATGCAGGTCCTTAAACTCGGCAGCCAAACCTTGACCGAGTATATGAAATCCTTCAAGAATGTGTTTGATGGCCTTGCTGCTATTCAAAAGCCTGTCTCTGATGAAGACAAGGTAATATACTTATCTAAAGGACTTGGGAAGAAGTACAGTGTCCTTGTGACCTCTATGCTGGCAAAACCTCCCTTTCCTACATACACCCAGTTTGTGACTGCAGTACAAAGTTATGAGCTCCACCTTCAAAGCATAGAATCAGAGCCAAAGTCTGTTGATCCAAATATGGCGTTTGTCTCCCAACGGCAGCAAGGTGGTGGCCGTGGGAGAGGTGGCAACAGAGGACGTGGTGGTTACAATAACCAATATTCGTCTCGTGGTCGTGGCTTCACTGCTGTCGGCCAAAACCAGGGGTCCCGTCCTCCCTAGCAAAATAACAATACTGGACAACAACAATTTCTAAACCAAACAGGTAATGCTGAGCCTTATTTTTTTGGAAATTCTAAAAAAAGGTTTCAGAATAACAATCCAGGATATCAAGGAAGTGGGGTACCAGATCCTTGTCAAATATGTGGCCGACGTAATCACACAGCCATGAAGTGTTTTTACAGATGTGATTATTCATACCAGGCACCCGAAGATCTATCTCAAGCATTAACTGCCCTCTCTACTTCAGACGTCCAGGATCCAAATCGGTATGTCGATACAGGAGCTAATGCACATGTAACCAATGACCCAGGTAAGCTCTGTAATATACAACCTTACAATGGGTATGACAAAATAATGGTTGGAGATGGGTCAGACTCAATATTTCACACACTGGTAATGCATTTATTAAATCAGAATTTAGTACCATGACACTTAAAGATGTTTTGGTAGTTCCAAGAATAAAAAAGAATCTGATATCTGTCTCACAGTTTGCTAAGGATAACTCATGTGTTTTTGAATTTTCTGATTATGGGTTTCTTGTAAAGGAGCGAGCCACGGGCAAAATGATGGCAACGGGAAGTAAGAAGGGTAGTCTCTATGCGTTGGACAATAAAGCAGTAGCAGCTTTTGTGGCCCTCAGATCTTCAAAAGCCACAGATGAAATTTGGCACCAAAGATTGGGTCATCCTAGTGAGAAATCTTTGAAGCTTTTGAATTCTCAAGGTGTTATTGATATTAGTTTTTGGAATAAAGTTCCTAGCATTTGTGCTAGCTGTCAAATGGGGAAAAGTTACTGCGCCGCTTATGAAAGTCCACTGTGATCTTTGGGGGCCTGCCTCTGTGTCCTCTTCCCAAGGGATCAAATACTCTGTCATCTTTGTAGATGCTTGCACCAGGTTCACATGGTTCTATCCTCTCAAACATAAGTCAGACCTTTTTGAAAACTTCATTCAAGTTTCAGAACCTAGTGGAAAATCAATTATCTACTAAAATTAAGATTTTCCAAAGTAATAGAGGGGGAGAATTCCAATCCCACAAGTTCATTCATCACCTTGAACAATGTGGGGTTCAAAGACATATTTCATGTCCTGGTACACCAGAACAAAACGGAGTTACAGAAAGAAAGCATCGGCACATAGTTGAGACTGGGCTAACTCTTTTGTTACATGGAAATTTACCACATTTTTTGTGGGTTGAAGCATTTATGACTGTAGTATTTTTAATAAACAGGCTTCCATCTACTGTTCTGAAAATGGACACACCCATCTTCAAACCTTAATACTTTATGGTTCACACCCTGATTACTCAAACTTAAAAATCTTTGGGTGTCGGTGCTTTCCGTATTTACGAGATCGGAATACCCACAAGTTTCAGCCAAAATCTTACCCCCGTGTTTTTATGGGGTATAGCCCAATTCATAAAGGCTATCGATGCTATCATCCATAAAGTCGGAAAATTTTTATTTCACGACATGTGATATTTGATGAGACAGTGTTTCCATATAAAAATACACAAGATTTATTGGAGCCTGCGCAGAAACCGTGTACCATCACAACATATTCTGAGTTTATCAATTGGAATTTCCCAAGTGTGGAACCCGCCGATGAGATCAAAGAAAATGATGTGAATGCTTCTCACAAATCAGAGGCTTGAAATCAGGTAATTGTTTCTTCCCCTGGGACACATGTAGATGATTTACAAAGACAACGTTTGACATCAGAAATGTTGACACCCAGTAGTGGCGCTCATTCATCAATTGCCACACAAGCTCAGAATGCTTCATTGTTAGAAAAACCACCCACATTATCCACCCAGAATCAGTCTTCATCTCCCATGTTCTCAAGTGCTGAAATCGGTACTAGTCAATCATCATCACCTCCACACTCATTAGGACCCACATCCAAACATATGAGTAATGAAGATGAGGTTGACACTTATCACAAAAGTTCTGATGGCCTACCGGGTGATCTCTTTGTGGAATTGCCCATTGAGGTGCCAATTCAGAAAAATAAAAATAGGCCCACGGTGAGGACTCATTCCATGATAACAAGATCCAAGGCAAGTTCCAACCCTACGGCAATGATATCTACTTCATTTTTTGATGAAAAAGAACCAGATAATGTTCATGATGCCTTGGAAAAGTCTCAGTGGGTAGCTGCTATGAAAGAAGAATTAGAAGCACTTCATAGAAATGAAACCTGGACCCTTGTTCCAAGAACACCTGATATGAATGTGGTTGGCTCTCGATAGGTCTTTAAAACCAAGTTGAAGTCCGACGGATCAATTGACCGGTTTAAAGCCAGGCTGGTGGCAAAGGGTTACAATAAAAAAGAAGGGATTGACTTCGATGAAACTTTTAGTCCAGTTGTCAAACATGCAACCATTCGAATAATTCTTCTTTGGTAGTGGTCTCTAATTGGCATGTTCGCCAATTAGATGTCAATAATGCTTTCCTACATGGCCTTCTCAAAGTAACAGTGTACATGGACCAACCTCCTGGATTCACTAACCCATCATGTCCTACCCATGTATGCAAGTTACACAAGGCCATCTATGGGCTTAAGCAAGCACCAAGAGCCTAGTTTGACAATTTTAGTCTTTTCTTACTACATGTTGGTTTCTTTTGCAGTAAGGCAGACTCATCGTTATTTGTTCTACATTGTTCAGCTGGAACTATATTACTCCTCCTTTATGTCGATTATATTATTGTCACAAGCAATAACTACTTGTTGCTATCTCAATTGATACATAAACTGAGTTTAGAGTTTGCTATGAAGGATCTTGAGGAGTTACACTATTTCTTAGGTATTGAAATTTCGAGATTCCATGGAGGATTATTTCTCTCACAATCAAAATATGTGATGGATCTCTCATCAAAGACTCAAATGTTGAACAACAAAGCAATTGGAACTCCTCTAGCATAACAACGTGACTTGCACTCTGAAAGTAAGCTACTGGTGGATGCATTAGAATATCGGAGCATTGTTGGTGCACTCCAGTACATCACCTTCACGCGCCCAGATTTAACTTATGTAGTAAATTTGGTGTGCCAATTTATGCAGCAACCCACATATGCGCATTGGCAAGGGGTTTAGAGAATACTTCGGTACCTTCAAGGAACCATTAATTATGGAATCAGAATCTCTTCCCAATCATCTCTTAGCCTATATGACTTTTCTGATGCATATTGGGCTGGATGCCAAAAAACAAGATGGTCAACAACTGGATATTGTGTATATCTTGGATCTAATTGTGTATCATGGAAAGCCAAAAAGCAAACTACAGTATCGAAGTCAAGTGCTGAAGCAGAATATAGAGCACTCGCATCCGCAGCCACTGAGATTACATGAGTTTCCTACTTTCTAAGAGATATTGGGGTGTTCCTCTCTAGACCTCCAGTTCTCTTTTCTGACAATATTAGTGCTCTTTTTTTTTTACAGTAAATCTAGTTCTTCATGCCCGCAGAAAACACATAGAAATTGACTATCATTTTGTACGGAAAAAGGTTGCACTTGGGTCTTTGGTTACTCAGCTCGTAAAATCCACAAATCAAATTGCAGATGTGTTTACCAAACCACTTGGAAGAAAATCATTTCAAAGTCTGCGGACCAAGCTTGGAGTTGTGCCACTACCATCCTCCAGCTTGAGGGGGAGTGATAATGAGGACCCACACGTTAATGAAGACAAGCAGTCAGAGTTTAAAAAGAAAGAAGACTCTTTCCCATACCAATCATGCCAATCACAGAATTGTGTGAGTTGGATGAATGAAGCAAAAGAAGAAACCCAAGATATGTAGAGACCGTGTGAGAGCTGGCCTGGGAAGTCAAAGATATTATTTAGTATATTCTCTCCAAAGAAATAGGATCTCATCTTGTATGAAAAGAAAGTTTCTTTCCCACATACACAAACGTATTGTAGTCATCTTTATTAAATAGCAATCAGAGGTAAGGGCTCTATTATCAAGAGTTTGAACGCCCAACCTCTTGCAAACCTTCTCTTATCATTTATTTTTTCAGATGGATGTTTGTTTTCCAAAGACATAAATTGTATACAAAATATTTCTAACTATACCAGTTACTGTTGCCTCCGGGGAAAGAAGTTTTTCAAAGTTAAAGTTGATCAAGTCTTACCTTCGGTCAACCATGTCACAGAAAAAATTGAGTGGATTAGCTATGTTGTCAATTGAGAAGGCCATGGTTGATAAGATTGATTACGCAGCTTTGATTAATACATTTGCAGCAAAAAATGCTAGAAGAGTAGTGTTTATTGTTGGATACCGCGATCACTGAGAGGGGGGGGTGAATCAGTGATTTCTAAAAACAGGTCCAATTCAACAACAAAACAAGTCAAATCACACAATGACACCAGATTTAACGTGGTTCACCGAAAGGCTACGTCCACGGTTCAAAGACTGTCCGAACACCAATCCGGGACAGATCTGAATCTTATTTAGTCGCACCAACGACAAAGAGCACCAACCCTTAGTTTCAGATAGCACCAACTATCTAGGAAGCACCGACTCCCTTTACAATTTATCTACACCCACAGATAGGATCACCAAACCCTAAACACCAAGCACCAACTTGATGTAAGAACAGAGTAGAAGATTAATTCTGTCTACAGCCCTTCCCCTCTACAATTCTCTCTCTCTCAATCCCTTACAAATTGAAAATTAAAGCATAAACAGAGAGACACTTAACTCATGGACGAATCACCATCTTCTAGAGCATAATCTCGTCCACAATTGCTGTAGAAAACGTCACCACATCAGCACACAGCAACACAGCACCAGCAGCTTCTTCTTTCTCTAAAAAACTCTCTAAAACTCTTCTCTATTCTTTCTCTCTTCTGGTGTGTTTATGAACGACCCATACATGCCTTTATATAGGTTTTAATAACCCTTAATTGTATTCAAAACGGGCTACAATTCGTTTAGAAAGACTCCCAAACGAAATAGATAACTGTGCTGAATTTTCGTGCAAAACTTCTAATTCTGCGCAACTCTGGTTCCCGTGCTCGGTCGACCGAAGACACTGACTGGAAACAGACAACTTTCGAGCTCGGTCGACATCCTGGGGTCCCGGTCGACCGAAGACACACTGTGTCACGAAAATAACTGAGAGCTACCTGAAACTGTTTTCTGCAGGTTTCTTCTTGCTCGGTCGACCGCATGAAGAGCCCGGTCGACCGCGTGCTCTGCTTCAGGAATTCTGAATTCCTGACTGTTTCACTTCTGATTCTTCTTTTCAGCTCTATCAACACTAGCTTATTAACATCATGTTTGTGACAATGTGTTGACAAGAATTCCAACTCAAAACAATACTTGAGATGCTAACTTCTTCAATTCATCAAAAGACTTCTCAAGTCATCTCAAATTCCAACAATCTCCCCCTTTGGAATTGTTGGCAACACTATTGGAACTTCAACACTTTCAACTCAACAATCTCTTCCTAGCTTTCATAGCATCAACAATCTCTCCCCCTTTGACAACAAGTCCAAAGGGACCAAACCGAGGAGCGAATAGGATATTCAATGAATGCATTGCTCCCCCTTTCAAGCACAACTCCTACGGTTTAGGAGAGAGTAACTCCTAACTTTTTCCGGAGATACTCGAAGACTTCCTTTGGCAGAGGTTTTGTGAAAATATCAGCCACTTGCTCAGTTGTTGGAACATATTCCAACTTGACCTCTCCATCAGCAACTTTATCTTTAAGAAAATGATAACGAATTGCTACATGCTTTGTTCGAGAGTGCTGAACAGGATTCTTAGATATATGAATTGCACTCGTGTTGTCACATAGGATCGGCGTAGGATCCGTTGTAGGAAACTCCTAGATCAGAGAGCATTTGCCGCATCCATAACACTTGCGTACAACAAGTTGCCACTGCAATATATTCCGCTTCCGCTGTCGAAAGGGATACAGAGTCTTGCTTCTTACTATGCCAAGCAACTAATCTTTCTCCAAGATAAAATGCGCCGCCGCTAGTACTCTTGCGATCATCTACGCATCCAGCCCAATCGGCATCAGAATATGCAACTAGAGTGAAGGATTTGCCTTTGGGATACCAGATACCAAGCTCCATAGTACCTTTCAGATATCGAAAGATTCTTTTCACTGCTGTAAGGTGCGTTTCAGTTGGTGCTGCTTGAAAACGCGCAACCATACATACTGCTTGTAGAAGATCTGGTCTTGTAGCAGTCAAGTAGAGCAAGCTTCCTATCATAGAGCGATAGGTGGTATGATCAACGGACGAGGCCTTATCATCTTTGCTAAGCTTCGTGTTCGTTGACATTGGTGTGCTCACTGGCTTGCTGTCTTCCATATTGAACCGTTTCAGCATTTCCTTAATGTACTTCATTTGTGATATGAAGATACCATGTTTCAGCTGCTGAACTTGTAAACCAAGAAAGAACTTTAGTTCTCCAAGCATCGACATCTCAAATTCTTTCTTCATCGCTTCAGCAAAATTCCTGCACATCTCCTCATCATTGCCACCAAAGATTATGTCATCAACATAAACAATGACAACCAGCTGTTTGCTTAACTCAGTTTTGACATATAGATTGCTATCAACAAGTCCTTTTCCAAAACCGATCTTGCGGAGATAGAGATCCAGCCTTGCATACCATGCCCTTGGCGCTTGTTTCAGTCCATAAAGAGCCTTTTTCAACTTGCACACTAGATCTGAATTTTTGCTGATGAGAAAACCATCAGGTTGCTCAATGTAGACTTCTTCTTCAAGTAAACCATTCAAGAAAGCTGACTTTACGTCCATCTGAAATACCTTGAAGGTTTTGTATGCTGCCAATGCAAGAAACATTCGAATAGCTTCCAGACGAGCCACCGGTGCAAAGGTCTCTTCAAAATCTATGCCTTCAACTTGAGCATAGCCTTTACAAACCAACCTTGCTTTGTTTCTAATGACTTGACCATCTTCATTCAGCTTATTCCGAAAGACCCATTTAGTACCAATAACATTCTTATCAGTAGGTCTAGGAACAAGTTCCCATGTGGAGTTCTTCTCAATTTGCTCCAACTCCTCATGCATAGCTTTCAACCAACTTTCATCGAGACTGGCTTCAGCCACAGTCTTGGGTTCAATGGTGGACACAAGTGAGTAATTGCTAACTACACTTTGTCTAGTTTGAACGCCTGCCTTAGGATCTCCAATGATTTGATCCTTAGGGTGTTGCTCTACCCAAGTGCTGTGCTTCTTAGGTGTAGAATCTTCTGAGTCATCCTTTGATTTCTCAGAATCATTAGATTCAGCCATCTCATCATCAATCTCACTCGAGTCCTCATAAACTGGACTGTCATTATGAGTTGCATTCTTTGGTTCAATATTCTCATCTATTCTCACATCAGCACTTTCTATGATTTTTCTGGTTCTTTTGTTAAGACACCTATATGCCTTGCTAGTAGAGGAGTAACCCAGAAATATACCTTCGTCAGCTCTTTCTTCAAATTTGCCCGGATTTTGTTCGAGCCGCTTGATGTAACACTTGCTGCCGAAGACTTTGAAGTGCTTGACTGTTGCTTTTCTTCCAAACCATAGCTCATAGGGAGTTTTGTCTTCATGTGGCCTGATCAAGCATCGGTTTTGAATGTATACAGCCGTATGAATTGCCTCTTTCCAATACTTGTCAGCCATCTTGCTTTCACTTAGCATCGTACGAGCCATCTCTTGTACGGTGCGATTCTTCCGTTCCACAACTCCATTTTGCTGTGGAGTTCTAGGGGCTGAGTACTGTCTTTGAATGCCATGATGTTCACAATATTTAGTGAACTCTTCAGATGTGAACTCGCCTCCACGATCAGACCTTAAAATCTTGATACGTTTTTCCAATTGATTTTCAACCTGTGTTTTAAACACTTTAAAACGATCAAGTGCTTGATGCTTATGCTTAAGAAATAATACCCATGTCATACGAGTATAATCATCAATGCATAACATGAAATACTTATCTCCATTGGTGCTTTGAGTTCGCATCGGTCCACAGAGATCAGTGTGCACTAGCTCAAGAGGTTTCTTTGAATGATGCTCCTTTGACTTGAACATAACCCTCGTTTGCTTTCCCTTTTGGCAAGAGTCGCAAATGGGATTGGAAGGCTTTTCAACTTTAGACATGCCTCTTACAGCCTTTGAATTGCAAATCTTTGACATGTTATCAAAGCTTAGATGCCCAAGGCGTTTGTGCCACAACCAACTTTCCTCTGTCCGACTCATCAAGCAGGTCTTTTCAGCTCCATCTGACAGTGTATAGAGATTTCCAGCAGTTCTTGATCCAGTTGCCACTGTTTTGCCGTTGCTACTCTTCTTGATGGCAAACCCATTCTTAGTGAAGATAACTTCGTGACCCTTGTCACAGATCTGGCTCACACTAAGCAGGTTGTGTCTCAATCCAGACACATATAAGACTTCTTCCGATCTGATCTTGTTTGCCATAAGCTGAATAACACCTTTTCCGCAGATTTTGGCACCATCATTGTTGCCAAACTTCACTGAACCGCCTTCATAGTGCTGTAATTTGATGAATTTCTCTTTATCACCAGTCATATGGCTTGAACAACCACTATCAAGGACCCATGGTGCTGTCTTCTTTTGTGCATTGAATGCCGTTTGCACAATGAGAGATTCTTTGGGACTACCTTCCCTTTTCTTTGCCCTCCAAGCCTTAACTAACTTGGGTTTCTTTTCAACCTGAAATTGGTTAGCAATTGGCAACCTACAATCCCTAGCCAAGTGTCCATAATTATGACACATATAGCACTCAATTTTGTGGCTACTTAGGATTGAAAAAGGATTCCTAGTCACAAATGGACTATTTCTTATATAGAATTTGCAATCAGCTCTTTTATGTCCAAACATATTACAATGAAAGCAATAACCATAGAATTTGTATCTTCTTTGTGGCTGGTTAGTCTTCATTACCTTTCTAACAGGAATGGACTCCTTTCTAGGTTGAGTGGGCTTCATAGAGTTAGAAGGTGCAGTGACTTGCTTCACAAGCTCTTTCCTTTTAGGAGGTGCAATCTTAGAGGATTCACCTTTCTCAAATCCTAGACCAAATCTGAAGTGGGCAGGTCTTTGAACTTTCAGTAGTTCATTGAGTTTCATAGTCCCTTCAATCGCTTGGAGCGCTTTGAGTTTTTTGCTATTTTCCAAATTTTCAGCCTTTGCTCTAGCGATCTCAGTTTCAAGTTTCATAGCCTCTTCCTTTTTGATACTTATTTGGTTTTCAAGGACTTCTACCATTCTTTTATATTCTTCTACTTGAGTTTTCAAAGAAATAATTGAACTTTCAGATTCATGGAGAAGTTTCAGATTTTTCTTACTTGATTTGCGTTCCATGCTTAGCTCCTCAAGTGCGGCTATGAGTTCCTCTTCAAGATTGACTTCAGCCTCCTCATCCTCTTCCGGATCTAGCTCTTCTTCTTCTTCAACAGTGACCATGAAGAGAGCTTCGGTTGATTCATCATCGTCTGAAGTTTCAGACGTGCTGTCATCTTGTTGACATAGAAAGTTTTTAGCCACTACACCATTTCAGGGCTTTTACAGCGTGAAATGCGCGCCGTAAATGTAGGTTTACGGCTCATGGGGGTCGTGCCGTAAAAGCGCCTACCGTAAAAGGTTCGATGTAATTACAGCGTGCATATACATGCCGTAAGTAAGATCATGCACGCCGAAAATGATGCTCTTAGAACTTTTTGGACCTGATTTATGACCTACTAAGCAGGCCGTAAATACTAAACTTTTACGACGCAAACTGGGTGCCGTTAAAGCATTGGCGCGCTTAAGTTTATGGCACACGTAGTAAGCCATGAATACTTAAAACGAAAAATGTTTTACACAGCTCACATTTGTGGGCTGTAAATGGGTTGTGTACGATCTGATTAACGGCTCCAAATGCAAGCCGTAATTAAGTATATGTTTTTACAACTTGCAAATGCAGGCCATTAAAGAATTGGCGAGTTTCAATTTACGGCTCGCAAGACGCGCCTTAATTGTTTTTTTTTTATATAAAAAAAATTAATTATTTTTTAATTAAAAAAAATTAAATCCACATTTTTTTATTGCTACAAATACAAATTAATAAACTAAAATAAAAAATGTAAACAAAAACTGCAAATAAACACTGGACCTGAGTTAAAAACAAAAACTCTGGACTTGCAGTCTATACAAGCTAGATAGGCCATGGGAAAAAAATACATGAAAATGATCATTCATTCAAATCAATACCAAAACAATGAGGGAATTCTTGTTTGTTCATTTACAAGATTCACATACTTTTCGTCTTCTTTCATTAGGATTTATTCGCGAAGGTACCATACCATTACATGAAAGTAAACTCCATCGTTGTCGTGTCTTTCATTGAATCATAAGGAAAAAAAAAACAACGTTGCTTACTAGAATCTGGGGAAGCAGAGATTGACAAAAGCTATATGCCCAAATCATCTAAAAAACTCCATATCTTAAATCATAACGAAACGAACACGCCCGGCATATGTACACATCCATTACAGTTTATGTACACGTTCGGCAGTGATTTTGGAACTCCACATTTTGGGTTTGATATACAGAAAATGTGCAAAAAATCAATCTCCCTGGAAAACAAACATTTTACAAGACACTTCTAAACACATTCTAAGGCAACAATCAACCCAACAACAAAATATACCCACAAAATCCAAACAAAACAAAATCAAGAAGCATAAAAAAAAAAAATTACAGCATATATATATTAAAGAGAGAGTACATCATATGGTTCTGTTTGTTCATTCAGAAGTCTCTACCGTTCACATTCAAATGCTTTGTCAACTATGAACATTATATGGAAGTCACAAAAAATGTACAAAAACATTCTCAAATCCAACATTGAATATTGAAAAAAATAATATTGAACATTTTACAAAACCTTCAAATATCCCCATTCAATGGCTTATCCTGCACAGGAAGAAAATTCTGAATAAGAGAGAGGGCTTTAAAACAAACACCATTCAGGAAAAAGAAAAGGTCAGATAGAGAGAGAGAGGGAGAGCCTCAAACCCTCTTGATGACTCACCTGTTCTCCACCATTTCAACCCAAACCCTTAAAATCCCCAACCCTTTTCCCTTCATTTCCAATCAAATGCAAAAATCCCCAAACATCATAAAAAAAAAGGCCCATCAGCAAATGAAAAACGCTCTTAGAAAGGTTTAAGCCCTATCAGTCTTGTCAAATAGAAAGAACATTATATTTAAGGGTGTTAATATTTCAGAAACTACCCAAAGCCCAACTTGTTTTTCCTAAACAGCAAACATTCAAGCCAAAAGCCCAACTCATGATTTGATGGGAAAATAATTATGCAACAGAAGAATAACCTAGGTAACACACACAGAACACATATACCCTCAACTTTTTTTATTCTCTCTGATCTTTCCTACTCTTCCTTACACACACACACACACAATAACACACCCTCTAAATAAAACATGGTAGGTAAGAATCACTCACAAAAAAAGTTGAGCTCAGCTGGATGGAATTGTGAACAACTGCATGTTCTTTTTCCTTACTTTGTGTTGTCTCATGAATAGAATTTTGTATTGGACTTGAAGTTTCGTTTCTCTTGCTTTGTGTCATGTGATTGGTAGAATCTTGAACACTTGCATTATCTTTGAGCTGTAATTAATATATGTTAAACTTCGCATATAAATACAAAAGAATCACAATAATTAAAAGAAATCTATTGAGGTACTTACCATAGTACTTCCTGCTTTTCCAACCATTGCAATAAAATTGTTCATTTGGTTTTTCAAGCTGTAGCACAAAGGTTTCTTATTCTTTTCTCAGCACAGAAATATAAATTTCAATCCCCTAGCCTCAAAGTTCTCCATTGAAGGACATTAAAGCAAGGTCAAACACGCAGACTATGAGATAGTTGCAACTTTGTAACAAAAATAATTTTTCTTTAGAGGTAAGTATCACAGAAAAAAGTTTGTAACAGATTTAGGAAAAATCCAATGGCAAGATTACATAATAGTCACATAATTTTCGCTAATTAATTTACAACATCTAACACCAATGACCTACTGGCACTTAAAATAAAAGGAATGACCAGGATATAGATATAGATCAATAACAAAACTGAAAATAAATCGTTGGCAATGTAAGCAAAGAGTAAAATAGACTATCTAATTTGATTAAATAATAAGATCATCAGTACATATATATTGAAACAAATGTAGAAAAGATGAGGCATTTTTTGAATATGCTTGCTGCATATTTTCCCATCCAAATCTCAGTTTGCAAACTGCATGGTCAAGCACGAATGTCTCTTATACAGTCCATGCAGTCATTTCAAGTGCATCACTTGGAAAACTAACATTTTCAATTCAATTGGTCTTCAGGAACCATTGATGTGGGGTCCAACAGGATGCGTGACAAATACATTTGGGAGGGGAATTGGAAGGTTTCAATGGATTAGAAATGAGCCCAACATTACTATGATCTAATTTTCATAACCACACATATGTGCCCTTCCCTCCCGCACATCAGCAAACTAGGGATGGTACGTGTTGATGTATCCCATCCCAGCAATTGAAAACTTACTCCATTGAGAAACTCAGAACAACCCAGTGGTAAGGGCAAGAGCATCTCATCTCAAACATAAAACGCCCAAACCTCATTCTGCAGCCATGTTTCAAACACAAAAAAAAAAAAAAAAAAATGCATTTGAATTTAGATGTAACACAAATATGAGTATAATCAAGAGATCATATGATACTTTAGATGCTTCCGGGGTTGATTAGGAGAGAACCTTCCATATGGGTTTGTTGATTGAGTTTTAATGGAATTCAATTATGGTGGGGGGTGATAAAACAGAGTATGTGTACTAATACTCATCTTCAAATAGGGTCTGTTTATTATGATACTGAGTACACGTACTTGATTTGGGTAAGGCCTAAGAGTAATGGATTTGGGATATTTTATAGAGGTTGATTAGGACCCGTCAGCCTTTGACTGACCTGCTCTCTTTTCCATATTTTTATTGTATTTTATCTATACATGAATATAAAAGGATAGAGCCCCACACTACTACATTTCCTTCCCCTCCACGGCACAAATGATTGCAAGGGCTTTGACATGAAATCAGAATGGGTGGGCCACAGAAGAAAAAGTGCACCCACTTGGCAGTTGAAACTGTTTGATCTGTGGCATATATGGATTAGGCAAAAGGTTAGACATGGAAGATGGGTCTCAAATTGAAAATAAGATATTTTCTAAGATATTTTTCTACTATCTAAGATGGCTACACCATCAACTAGCAATCAGCCCAATTTGAAACGCATTTGGGTTTTATAACCCATTCGATTGATCCGGCAAAAACTTCAAAAGCAATTCCTTCATCTAATGATTAAAAGGTTGTCAAGGATAGAAGTTATCAGATGGCCTCCACTGTTTGAACACAACAAAATAAAATAAGAACACTAACCATTCCAACCACCAGGTCTTGCATAGTCAGCAAACACTTCATTCATATCAGCTCTAGATACCATGCTGTAAAATCAAAATCACATTATGAGAAGATGCATATGGTTTTATGACTAATTGAAGAACTTAGGCAGGGACTCTACTCATCCTTGCCTTTTCCAATCATCAGTTATATCACCTGTAGTTCTCCAACTGTTTCCAACATGAGCACCCCATGTAGCTGGGTGCATGTCTCCCCTAATAAATCAGAAAGAAAATGATAAATGCATCCATAACAAAACAATTAAGATAAAAATCATCTTTACAGGAACAAAAACATTACAACTTACCACTTGCATAGAGAGAAAAAGATTGGGCGTCCTGCCTTCATTATAGCTCGGGTCATTACAGGATATCTATGAAAGAAAGAGTGCATATTTCAAGTTAAAAATTAGTTCGCATCAACTTACAAATGAAATAGTAGAGATGGTTGGAAAAATATTATTTAGACAAGAAGATTACCTAACCATTGGTTTAGATCCATCATTGTAACAGTTGTCATGCTTCAAATAGTCAATACCCTGCAATTCCCATAGACCATGAAATTGTTTGATAATCAACAATTAGATATACATGAAGAATAGACAAATTCAAAAGTAGATATTGCAATAGTTTTTTAACTACATAGAAAAAATGATAATGAACCATGGATAAATAAAGCAGCTAATATTCATACCCATTCAGCAAATGTCTTGGCATCTATTTCTCATGATGAAGTGATCCAGGCATTCTTTTGCTGCATGTATAAAACCTGGCATTTTCAAACCACCAACAAAAGCAACATCCATATTAGTAAACATTCGTCACTTTATTATGTACTGACATCAAAATAGAAGAATTGATGAACGTACTTGAATTAAGGTAATGGTTATACTAAACAAAATAGATACAAGTCACTCAGTTCCTTATCCGGCGTCCGAGTAGATTCCTAGCTTAATCCCCTTGCTGTGGACATAATCTGCAAGAGCTTTTATTCCCAATGGAAAAGTCACCTTGTTACCAATTAATGAACAAGTAAAATTTAATATGAAATGATAGATGCCCCATTATATAAAAATGTAACGAAAGATCTAAAACATCAAGAAATACTCAAATATGCAGGACAAAGGTACATAAGCCACATCCATAGATGATAAGTATCAAAATACAGTCAACTTGATAAACACAAACATTGGATATTCATAAACAAAAAAAAAAAAAATCTCAGCTCATTACCCAAATCTCAGCTCTGAAACCTTTTGCCAAAAAGGAGTTAAAATAAGCATAGAAATACCTGCCAATAATTTACAAAGATCCACAATAAGCATAGAAATACCTGCCAATAATTTACAAAGATCCATCTTAGCATATTCCTGCAACTAAGGTATAGCAATAGTATCATTTCTATAGAAACTTAATTTATACACAAGCTTGCATATATATAAATAAAAAGATAGATACGGAAATCCATCTCTCTGGAATCAGAAACCATAACTAGAAAAACCACATAACCAACACAAAAAAAAACAAAAACAAAATACAAATGCAAATTCCATCAACAAAAACCCAATAACCAGGAGGGAAATGAGTGACTTCGCCAAAAACCAGGTTGAAAATTTTACATTCTCAAAGCATCAACCACTACCATGACAGGAAATTGACAAAGGAAATTATGAGCAACAAAGACAAAATGAATGCAAACCCCTATTTCACTGAACACTTACTTCCACTCAATATCAAAGGGATTCAGTTACCTGCTTACAAAATATATATAACCCAAATACCTAATTCACATGATTATGATCCACTCATTAAATCCATCCAAAGGACTGCATGGAAAATCATATCTTAAAGCATAAAATAAAAACACCCCAACAAGCAATTTAGCAATGCAAGCCACGAAAAGAACCAAACCATAAAGAACCCAGATCCCATCTTGCACAATTTCTAACTCCCAGCTGCAGATTTTGGGAGTGATAGTGATCAGATCAGTGAAGAAGAAAATGTTAGAAAGAGAGAGGAAGAAGCACCGAAATGAAAAGAAAACAGAAAACGAGGGTTTGTAGATCAGCAAATTGCACAAAAAATTCAATCGAACCACGCCAGATTTCTTTTCATGCATGCATCTCACTCCGATTTGGCATAAAAAAGTTTGAATACGCCATCCACTGATGCTCATTTTATAAGAAACATGTAATCTGAGAAGTGGGAAATACCTGAGTTGTCAACGCAGCAAGTTTTCTTCCTCTTCTTCATTCCCTTCCTTCGTTTTATGTTGCCTGGAAACCGAGAGAGAGTCTTCGGGTTTTGGAATGGAGAGGGTTTTCGATGATGGGATGGACGATGGCTCCAGAGAGACGAGGGTAAGGGTTGGAGATTTGGGAGTTTTCAAATGGAGAGGAATTTCAGTCGGATCGGCTGAGAGAGTGGGAGTGATGTGCCAGCGCAAGGGTTGCAGGGGATGGAAAGGACGGCGAGATCATGGAGAGGGCCAGAGAGATAAAGGGTTGCAAGGGCGAGACGGTGAGAGAGAAGAGATGGGGAAGGCTGCGCAGGATGTGAGAGAAGAGATGGGGAAGGCTGCGCAGGATGTGAGAGAAGAGATGGGGAGGGCCAGAAGGATGAAGGGTTGCAAGGTAGAGACGGTGAGAGAGTGAGAGTAGAGCTGGGGAGGGCTGCGCAGGGGAGAGAGAAGAGATGGGGAGGACCAGAGAGATGAAGGTTTGCAGGGGAGAGACGTTGCGAGGGTGAGAGAGAATAGGGGGGAGGGCTGTGCGCAGGGGAGAGATGGGAGAGAGAATCAGAGAGCGAGAGAGGGCTGTGAGACCTTGGTAAGGGTGAGGGGAATACTAGAGTGAGAGGCGCGCGCGCGAAATTTTAGTGTGACTTTTAGATGTTTCAGATTGTCACCCAAATTTTGTCACCCAAATTTGTCTTTGGGTGAAAAAAATTTTTTTTTCATAGCATTTTGGTTAAAGCTTTTCGTGACAAGCGAAAAGAATTTTTGTCACCTTGGTGTGCATTCTGTGTCAAAGATTGATTTTTTTTCACCAAAGGATGTCACCAATGGTGCTTTTTGTTGTAGTGTCTCTCCTTCCTCCCTCCTTTCCGTCTAAGCCCACTCAGCCTCTACCTGAAACCATGGCAGAAAGTAAAAGAAAAGGAGAAAATAAAAGAGAAAATAGAAAATGAAGAGGAGAAGATGATGGGAGGGTTGAGATGGGTCTGGTGATGGAGTAGAGAGACTTGCGTTGCCTGAGAAAGAGATTTCGGGAAGAGGTACTTGAACCTGTGCAAGGGGAGAGGAAGAGAGGGATGGAGATGAAAATAGGAGAGAGCAAGAGAGGGACGGGGATGGCGTGCACAGGGAGACGAGGGCAAGAGAGGGATGAATGAGGAAAAGAGGAAGGCGCGATTGTGAGGGGCAGAGACGGTGATAGGGAAAAAAAATTCCTAATTTCCTAAATGAAGGCGCGAATGGAAAAGAGGACTTACCGGGTGAAATTTATTTAACTTTTGCCGGCGAAAATAAAAACACACACCTGAAAAAATGGGACTTTTGCCAGGGAAAGCAAAAAAATGCCGGGAAAAATGTGACCTTCGCCGGTAAAAACAAAAAAATACCGGGAAAAATGGGACATTTGTCGGCGAAATCAAAAAAACGCCGGGAAAAATTTGCCTTTGCCGGCAAAGAAATGTCGCCGGGAAAACTATACTTTTCCCGGCGAAATAAGCTTTTGCGCCGGCAAAAGCTATACCTTTTCTGGCGTTTTTTTATTACGAAGGAAAAAAAACGCCGGGAAAAGTGCAATCTCTTATAATGAAACTTGTACTGTTCGGCAGTGACTCAAATCACATGCTTAAGTTCATAAAGTCTTCCTTTTAGAATCCTAATCAGCTTACTTCAAGTCAGTTTAGTCTCATTCTCCCCTCCCTCACCACCCTTCGTTTGGAATATTAATTTGGCGGGTTTCTTCTTTTACGGCATGTGAAATGTGGTTTGGCGGGTTTCTTCTTTTACGGCATGTGAAATGTGGGTTGTGAAAGCTGATTAATCTTACAGCTTCTCAAAGCAGGCCGTGAACTTAATTTGAATGGCTTGGCCTTTTACAGCGTACAACATGTGGGCTGTGATACCCTAATATTTTTACGGCTTGCGATTGTGGGCCGCAAATGCTCAATAATTTACGGCGTCTTAAATGCACGCCGTAATTGATAAGATCTCACGGCGCGCAAAATGCACGCCTTAATAAATAGAAGAAAAAGCCCTTTTGCGGCTCGCATTCCATGCGCGCCGTACTATTATATCATTTACGGCTTGCATTCAATGCACGCCGTAAATGACGCGCTGTAAAAGCCCTGAAATGGTGTAGTGAGCTTTGCCCCTTTTTCTAAAATTTCTCTTTCCTTTACTCTTTTCAGCATAAGAGTCATTATCATTGTCTTCTTTTAGGGGACACTTCGCAGCAAAGTGACCAATACCTCCACAATTGAAGCATTTAAAGGGTAGCTTCCCTTTGTACTTGCCATTGCTTCCTTTCTTCAACTTTCTAACAAATTGAGCCTCAAGCTCATCATCATCAGAATCAACATCATGACCAGCAATCTCTTTTGCCTTTTTCTGAACTTTGAAGGCCGCTTCTTTATCAGATGAAGACGTTTTTCCTATGCGCATCTCATAGGCGGTTAGAGAACCATGTAATTCATCCATGGAAAATGCATTCAGATCTTTGGCTTCTTCAATGGCTGAGACTTTTGAATCAAACCGGGGAAGAAGAGATCTTAGAACCTTTTTGACGATGACCGGCTCTTTAATCCCCTCCCCTAGTCCACGAATGTCATTCGTGACTTCATTCACTCGTTGCATATACGAATCAACATTCTCGCTTTCCTCCATGCGAAGAGATTCAAATTGAGAGCGATGGGTTTGCAATTTGGCTTCTTTAATCTTCTCATCACCTTCATGTATGCTTTGCAACTTGTCCCAAATTTCCTTGGCTGTTTTGCATGCAATTACTTTGACAAGCTCGCTGTCCACAAGGCCACTAAAGAGTGCATTCTGCGCCTTGGAGTCGTTGTCTGCCAACTTCTTCGATGCTGTATCATTGGGTACGGTGGCAGCATTGTAACCGGCTCTGACAGCCTCCCAAACATCATAGCCAAGAGATTTGATGAAGGCTTGCATCCTAATCTTCCAGAAAGAGTAATTAGAACCATCAAACAGAGGTGCTTTCATATTCCCTGTATTGACTGCCATGTGATTTGACAAGAGATCACCCTTAGCGTATTAAACTGATCAAGGGAACCTCGCTCTGATACCAATTGTTGGATACCGCGATCACTGAGAGGGGGGGTGAATCAGTGATTTCTAAAAACAGGTCCAATTCAACAACAAAACAAGTCAAATCACACAATGACACCAGATTTAACGTGGTTCACCGAAAGGCTACGTCCATGGTTCAAAGACTGTCCGAACACCAATCCGGGACAGATCTGAATCTTATTTAGTCGCACCAACGACAAAGAGCACCAACCCTTAGTTTCAGATAGCACCAACTATCTAGGAAGCACCGACTCCCTTTACAATTTATCTGCACCCACAGATAGGATCACCAAACCCTAAACACCAAGCACCAACTTGATGTAAGAACAGAGTAGAAGATTAATTCTGTCTACAGCCCTTCCCCTCTACAATTCTCTCTCTCTCAATCCCTTACAAATTGAAAATTAAAGCATAAACAGAGAGACACTTAACTCATGGACGAATCACCATCTTCTAGAGCATAATCTCGTCCACAATTGCTGTAGAAAACGTCACCACATCAGCACACAGCAACACAGCACCAGCAGCTTCTTCTTTCTCTAAAAAACTCTCTAAAACTCTTCTCTATTCTTTCTCTCTTCTGGTGTGTTTATGAACGACCCATACATGCCTTTATATAGGTTTTAATAACCCTTAATTGTATTCAAAACGGGCTACAATTCGTTTAGAAAGAGTCCCAAACGAAATAGATAACTGTGCTGAATTTTCGTGCAAAACTTCTAATTCTGCGCAACTCTGGTTCCCGTGCTCGGTCGACATCCTGGCTTGCTCGGTCGACCGAAGACACTGACTGGGAAAACAGACAATTTCGAGCTCGGTCGACATCCTGGGGTCCCGGTCGACCGAAGACACACTGTGTCACGAAAATAACTGAGAGCTACCTGAAACTGTTTTCTGCAGGTTTCTTCTTGCTCGGTCGACCGCATGAAGAGCCCGGTCGACCGCGTGCTCTGCTTCAGGAATTCTGAATTCCTGACTGTTTCACTTCTGATTCTTCTTTTCAGCTCTATCAACACTAGCTTATTAACATCATGTTTGTGACAATGTGTTGACAAGAATTCCAACTCAAAACAATACTTGAGATGCTAACTTCTTCAATTCATCAAAAGACTTCTCAGGTCATCTCAAATTCCAACAATTATCTACAACAAATGAGCCTTTTTGCGACGTTTTTATTTGCAACGCTTTCAAATGGTTGCAAACATAGAGCAGCAGCAACGCTTTCAAGGGTAGCAAATCAATTTTGGGAATGTGTACTTTGCGATAGTAATTGCTACGCTTTTAAGGGTCGTTTAAGATTTTTCAAGTTTTATTTTTAAAAGAAAATAATTTATAAGTTTTTTTAAGTTCTGTAGCAACGCTTTTAAGCGTCGAAAATGATAACCTTTTTCAGCAACGCTTTAAAGCGTAGTAACAGCTCGTTTTATTTTTAAAAGAATCATTTATATGTTTATTTAAGTTCTGTAGCAACGCTTTTAAGCGTCGACATTGGTAACCTTGTTTAGCTACACTTTAAAGCGTAGCAACAACATCTGTTTTTTTTTTTTTTTTTTTTTTTAAGAAAATCATTTATAAGTTTTTTGAAGTTATGTAGCAATCCTTTTAAGAATCCAGGAGTGGGAGTGGGAGTGGAATCCGAAATTGATGATGGATTGGATAGGAGCATGAAGAGATTTTTAGACAATATTGAATGCCATTTGTGGTTTTATGGTACAACACTGGGACCTATCACTGGACACTACATCCATAGAATTATTAAAAAAGATCTCTGTTTTGTAAAGATTATTAAAAAAAAGAAGAAGAATGTTTCTTGATGCATATTTTTAATCCATATACCATAGTTTAGCAATACCTTAATTTGAAGAACTAGCACTACGAAAGGAGCCTACCAGAATGCATAACAAGTGAGGAAAGTAGAAAAATGTAAAAGTTTTCATGTGTACAGGGCCATGGTCTAAATATCAAGCTGATTAAATAATTTAATCCTTAGTTAGATAAGGTGAATGTTTATCATGATAAAATCTAATGGCAGCTAATGTCAGTATTAATAACAAATTAGGATAAGTGCCACTTGAAGGTGATTAGGTCAGTACCAAAGCTTGTCCAAGCCTATTATTTTTGCTGGCTTCAAAATCCAAGACTTTATTGATCCTATGGACCAAAAAACATGAAGTCCATGGCTCCTTCTATTTGCAAAACATATGGACCAAGTCCTGTCCTTCTATTTGCAAAACATATGGACTGTATACATATACATTCTGTATACATACAGCGATTTAGGTTTGGGCGGGGGATAAAAACTATGTGGTCTGCCTCTCCCGCGCTCTGCCTCCCCATTTCATTTCCCCATTTCCTCTCCCGCGCTCTGCCTCCCCATTTCCCTGTCTATTTCTCCCTCTCCCTCTCCCTCTCCATCTCTTTCCCCATTTCCCTCTCTATTTCTCCCTCCCCCTCCCTCCTTCCCTCCCTCTCCCTCTCCCTCTCCCCCTCGCTCTGCACTGTGGCCTTCCGCGCGCCGACGACGACTGCGCCTCCTCTCCCCCTCGTTAACGCCACCAGCAGCAGCAGAAGGAAAGAAGCCCTAGATCCCGTTGGAGGTACACACTGATTCTATTCCACGCTTGTAAAAAATCGTGGTTTCTGTTGATATCTTCTGCTACTTTTACTGATTGAAGTTTATGCTATAATCCACGCGGCATTGTAAGTGCATGCTGTGATTTCTACAAATGGGCCATTATAGATTTAAAATCATTATTTTATGATAAATGGGGTATGCTTTATCTGGTCCGTTCTTATTTCATCTCCCCAGAAAAAATGTGATTGGTGTAGTATTTGTGGTTATTGCTTGCACTTGTGCTTCTAAAATTTTCTTCCTTCTGCTTGTGCCTTCCTTACCCAGTGAGAGACTTCTGGGGTTATAGATTTCCTCTTGTTGTAAGTTAAATATCAAACAACTCCAATGGGTTTTACATGTGAGATTTGTTTTTTCTCTTTCTGCTGTTTAAGTATCCATGTCGGTGGGTAAGTGAATATGTTACACTGTTGATGGCAGCATTTTAAGTGAGTGGTTCAGTGGAAAATCTGTATATCAAAGACAACAATTTAGTGGAAAATCTTGTGCTAAATTCTACTATTAGAATAAGTAATCTGCATCAGGCCAATTGGACCTAGTAAATGTAGCAGCAAGTAATATAAGGTGTAGAGGCTTGTTGATATCAAATTAAAAAAAGTTGAAGAGGAGACATTATGGAGGCATGAAAGTTGTTCATACTAGAAGACCCAATAATAAGGGATGAAGTGGGATCTCTTTGCAGAAATAATCGATTGTACAAATCATACCATGTCCCCTCCTTGCTTCCATTATCAGCTTCATACTATGCAGGGGGAGAGAGCTTTTCTCCTTTTTATTTTTTGGGAAAGAGAAGTGAATGCAACCAAGTTCCAGAAAATTGAAGCAGCAACAAATCAACGCAAATAACACTATAGAAACTGTAAAATTAAACCATTCAGGATGCTTCCTGTTCTTTCATTCTTCGGCCAAACAATTTTGCTTGGCCATTCAACTCTATGGGATCTATCCTCAAAAAGATCTTTCACATCCTGGAGAGAGACAGTAGATTAGGTCCAAGGGAGATAGAAAATGCACCATTACCCTAGGCAATTGCATTTTCCCTGCATGCTCCTCCATTTGGTTAGACAAATATCATAAGAGAGGGATTTTTTATACACTGCCTGTAAGACCCGAGAAACAGAGCAGCCAAAAAGGGGTCAAATATATACAAACTCAATCGTTAATCCAAACTCTAAAAGAGTAATAGGATAAAGAACAGACAAACTGGTTTTTTTTTGTATTATTTATGATGGAGATCTTTGTATTATTTATAATATATGATGGATCAATCAGTCTAAAAACCAAGCTACTCAGAAACATCATCACAAACATCATTTTGGGAAATTATCATTTAGAAATATTTTCAGATTTGGAGGGTTTTGATTTTTCCGGTGCAAAATAATTATTTTTAATAAAGATAAATTAAAATTTAAACTAATTCTAAGTTTTTGTTAAATTTTGATGTTTATATAACTTTTACTAGTTTATTCTGTTGTTATTGTGATTTATCATTTTTTTTTTGACATTTTCAAATAATATTATCAAGAAATTAACCTTTTGTTAATTTTGAAATATATATATATATAATCATTGATATAAATTGCAATATAGTTGGGACAATGCTTTGATGATGATGATATTTTCTGAATTTATTTTTATCGATACTTGTGATGCTGCTCAATAAGCCCTAAGCCCTATGATTTTTCACTTCCTGAATGGATTGTGAAGTTAGCAAGTCATTAATGGTCGTTATTTATCTGGGACAAGAGAGTGATGGTTTGAATGGTAATAATATATATATATATATATAATTTTTTTTAAATGATGTGTCTTTTCAAACAACTAATTGCACGGATGCAGCAATAGTATCCAATTATCTGAAATGTCTGAGAGTGGCTGGTCTTCCATTTAGGTGGGAATTTGGCCAGTTTTTTTGAACTATTTTGTCTGTGTGAATGCTAGAAATCTCTCTGCAGGGCCTGCATATAAGATTCATGCCACTCAAAATTAGTGCATATATTAGTTTTGGGCCAGATCTTAGTTCAATAAAAATCGGATCCACCATCAGATTTGGCAGGTGTAAAACAAATGGTTTAAAATAAAAATCAAAGTTAAATCCCATGTTTACAGACGATCAATTTTAAAGTGAGACTAACTCTAATTAGAGTTACACATTGAATTAATTTTTTTTTAGTTTTTTCGATAGTCATTTTTTGTAGACATACCTTACACTTTAGTACTCCATTCTCATTGAATCTCATTTTGAAATAGTCTGTAGTTTTCATCGGACTTCTTGTGGATTATAGGGAGTTTATTGGTGTTATATGCTTATAGTTTTGGGTATTCCATTTGTTTTTTTCCTAGTTATAGCTTCATATTAGAAGTTAACTTGTTCTTCTGTCTGTTTGCGATTTTGTACAATTGTTTCTTTTTCCTTTTCCTATCATTCCAAATGTCGTGAAATTGCAATATTTGCCTTTGCAATTGACATATTTTTTTTGATTTAAATTGCATAGAATTGCACATATAGATGGATAAGAGTTGGATGAATCTGCCAGATCGTTTCGGCACTCGATATACTAAAGGTATTGAGGACTTCATTGCCCTTGCTGGTAATCATATTGACCTCGCGGGTAGGATTCGTTGTCCATGTAAGATTTGCAATAATAGGTATTATAAGCAAATCAACGAAGTAAAAGATCATTTGCTTGACAATGGGATGGACAAGCATTACACTCGATGGGTACATCATGGTGAAGAATATGAAGAATTGTCTGATGATGATGATGATGATGACGATGATATTGGTGCTGATAAAGGGGTTGTTTTTGATGGGGTGCATGATTTACTTCAAGATTTAGGGGCACCTACTCGGATGGATAATCCAATGCCAGACATGCAATATGGAGATGCAGCTAATTTTACATCCACAGAAGCAGAAACATTTACTGGTCTTAATAGTAGAGAAGGAAATGCTACTTTGTTTGAGAAACTCATGAATGAATCGCGACAACCTTTGTATCCAGGCTGCAAAAAATTCTCAAAATTAGATTATCTTGTGAAGTTGTTTCATGTGAAGGTAATTAATCGTTGGAGTAACAAATCATTTGATATGATTCTTCAACTGATTAAAGCGGCATTGCCTGATGGTGAGACACTACCAAAGTCCTATCATGAGGCGAAGACATTAATGCGAGAGTTAGGGCTTGGTTATATTGCAATACATGCATGCAAGTATGATTGTGCACTTTTCTGGGGGAAAGACAACGAAGATCTTCGAAGTTGTCCGGAATGTGGAGAGCCGAGGTACAAAGTTGTTGAAGGCAAGTTTAAGAAAATACCACAAAAAGTTTTACGATACTTTCCACTTAAACCAAGACTTCAAAGGTTGTTTATGTCAAGGATGACTGCTGTAGATATGAGGTGGCACAAAGAGAAGCGAGTTAGGGAGGAAAATGTATTTAGGCACCCAGCTGATTCTAAAGTCTGGGAAGACTTTGACAAAGAGAATGAGTGGTTTTCAAATGAACCTCGCAATATCCGCCTAGGCCTTGCAAGCGATGGGTTCAACCCTTTTGGTGACATGAGTACCATGTACAGCATGTGGCCAGTAATGCTTATGCCTTATAACTTGCCACCATGGAAATGTATGAAGGATCCTTTCATCTTCATGTCACTACTTATTCCTGGTCCTAAATCACCGGGAAATGACATTGATGTGTATTTACGACCATTGATAAATGAATTAAAAGATTTGTGGGAGAATGGCGTGGAGACATATGATGTTGTTACCAAGCAAACATTCCAGCTGCACACTGCATTATTGTGGACTATTAATGACTTTCCTGCATTTGCTAACTTGTCTGGATGGAGCACCAAAGGCAAAATGGCATGTCCAAATTGTAACAAAGACACAGTTTCTATGTATCTAAAGAACTGCCACAAGTTATGTTATATGGCCAATCGTCGTTTTTTGCACTCACGACATTCTTGGCGGAGTGGTGGTAAGAACTTATTTGATGGGAAGGTTGAGAACAGGCCAAAACCAAAGGATTTGTCTGGGGATGATGTGTTATCACAACTTGAACTGGTTGAAGTACGGAAATTTGGGAAGAATCCGAATAACAAGAAAAGGAAGCGCACGCAGATTGAGTTGAATTGGTCAAAGAGGAGTATATTTTTTGAATTACCGTATTGGCGAACACTGAAGCTACGTCACAACCTTGATGTGATGCATATTGAAAAGAACATTTGTGAGAGCATTTTAGGAACTATGATGGGTATTGATGGTAAAACAAAAGATTCAATGCAAGCTCGATTAGATTTGGAAGAATTGGGTATAAGAAAAGATTTGCATCTAATTCCAAGGGGTGATAAGTTTATCATACCATCTGCATGCTATACATTGTCATCGACCGAGAAAAAGGCATTTTGCGAATGGTTGAAATCTGTAAAGTTTCCAGATGGCTTTGCATCTAATATTTCTCGGTGTGTGAATGTCAATGATGGTAGAATATCAGGAATGAAAAGCCATGACTGCCATGTACTTTTACAACGGCTTCTCCCAGTTGCCATGCGTGGTTTCTTATCCAGTGATGTATCCATTGCATTGATTGAGCTGGGTTTCTTCTTCCAAGAGTTGTGTTCGAGGACATTAAGGTTGGAAGTGCTAGAGAATATGGAGAAAGACATTGCTGTGATACTTTGTAAACTTGAACAGATATTTCCGCCTTCATTTTTTGATGTAATGGTTCATTTGGCTGTTCATTTGCCACAAGAGGCAATTCTTGGTGGACCTGTGCAATATCGGTGGATGTATCCCATTGAAAGGTAACATGTATATGCATTTAAAAATTTAAAGTTGTACTTTGTTTTGCCTACAATAATTATAAACCTTTGAACAGGTTTTTGCACACTTTGAAACAATATGTTCGTAACAAGGCACGTCCAGAAGGTTCAATTGCTGAAGCATACATTGATAACGAATGCCTGACATTTTGTTCCATGTATCTCCAAGGAATTGAAACACGCTTCAATCGTGAAGAGCGAAATTTTGATGGTGGTCAGGAGGAACAACCTACTAGGTTGCATGTTTTTTCACAGAATGTGCGACCATTAGGAGCTTCTAAAGTTGTCAGCTTGAATCTAAAAGACCACAACAAGGCTCGTTATTATGTGCTGAATAATTCAGAAGAAGTATTGCCATATCTCGAGTGAGTGCAACCATATGTACTAAGATTCAATAAATATATATTTCTAACTGATTTATACTAAGATTCAATAAATATATATTTCCTTTATGTAGACAACACCTGACTGAGCTTAAAAGGCAAAGTCCAAATAATTTGGAAGAGAGGCAAGAAATGTATTTTGCTGAATGGTTTGAACAACGTGTAAGTTTTCTTAGGGACCCAAAAGTAAAGGTACTTGTAAGTCTTAATTATATTGTATTTTCTATTGATTTTGTACACTTTTCTAGTAGATGCAAGAATTGCGATCCCAGAAATCTCCTGAAGCGATCAATGATTTATATTCATTAGCTTGCGGGCCTGATCACCGTGTCATTCGATATAATGGTTGCATCGTTAATGGGATTAGGTTTCACACAAAGGAGAAGGAAGTAAATCTCCGTACTCAAAATAGTGGTGTCGTTGTGCAAGGGTGTCACCAATCAAAAGAGATTGATTTCTTTGGTGTTTTAACCGATGTCATAGTCTTAAACTACTTAAATTCCAATCGAGTTTATCTTTTTCAATGTGATTGGTATGATGTTGGTAGTAGAAGGACGGTTATTCAAACAGATGGCCATGTGACTAGTGTTAATATCTCCCAAACTTGGTACAAAGATGATCGATTTGTGCTTGCTGCTCAAGCAGGTCAAGTCTTTTATGTGAGCGATACTAAATTGCGTGGTAGTTGGCAAGTTGTGCAGAATATAAAGCCAAGAAATGTATATGATATTTCAGAGAAGGAGGAAGAAATTGTAGTAGAGCATGGTGTTGAGGCATTTCAACAAGAGGAGCATGTCGCTGTGAATGGCATTGTTGAAAATGATCACACACTTGAGGCACTTAACGGTGATAATATTCAGAATGAAGAACTTGCAACCCTACACCTGAGTAGGGAAGATTTGAACCCAAGCGAAGTTGATGCACATGTGGTACTGACTAATATGGGTAGAGTACAGACAGAGGATCCGTTCATTAATGATGATGAAATTGATGAAGAAGACGATGCAATGATAGATTATTGTAGTTATGAAGAAGAGAATGTTGTATCAAGTGATGATGATACTGACATAGATTGAATGGTCATGTAAAAGGTAATTTTAATTATCCATGAGTGATAGCATCATAAATATTGTGTAATTTAATTCCTTCCTAATCATGATACTGAGTATTGACTTTCATTTTACTTGTTTATATTTACATGATTAAACTTTTGTCTGCACTACAATTCAAAAAGTGATTTATGCTCAATGAGAGTTTGTTAAGTTTATGTTGTCAAATGTTTATTTTCTTGTGCAGTCATGGGTCCAGGTAGACGAAACAGTCATGGGTCCAGGTAGACGAACTACTAGAAGTACTTCTCAAATGCAGCCCCTGCCTATGCCAAACACACAATCAGATGTTGTGCTTCTTCGTGGTAAGATAGTATATCTAACATGTAACTTTTGATTTCAGTCCAGTATCTCTATAAATTTCATCAGTTGTGTACAATTGCAACTTTGGTATATTCTCACTCAGTCTTTGTTTATTCATGTTGTGAATTGAATAATTTGTGTATAGACATGGCATCAGATGGACGGTCCGTAAGTTCTAGTACAGTGCCTTCATCTGTTCCCAACTCTTCTGCACAATCAGCTAATGCATCTACTCCTGGTAAGTCCAATAGTTTGATGACATTATTAATGGGTTGGTAAAAAGGGATCAAGTAAAAGTGTCTAACCAGCTGTTAATTTGTGCTATTGTTAATTGTAAAATAGGTTCGACATCATCAGTTAAAAAAAGAGGCAAGGCAAAGAACAACACTCTCATTAACCATATAGCAAGGCGAGGTCAAAAACCTAGGATTGAGATACCAGCAGGTAAGTCAAAACCTGTAGGAGATTGGAGTCAGCAATTTGCTTCTGAAGTTGGCATAATTTGCCGCGAATATGCACCTCTGTCACTTTATAATTGGAGAAAGGTGAAGAAGGAATACAAATCTAAAGTTCAAACGATGCACGAACATATTTTGGTAATAAAAATATTTTTCTTTAGTTGATTTAATATTTATGGAGTCGAATTCTTCTTAACATTTCATTACAAAACTTATTTGCAGAAGAGCTTTGACATTGATATGCATCTCCCGCATGTCGAAAGGGCTATCAATAAATACTTAGGGCAGCGCCTCAAAGAGTTCAGGTGCAGGTTGCACGTTTACTACAAGTCTCTTTCTAATGATCAATGCAGACGGAAGCCATATGTCAACGTCGCACAAGAGGACTGGGAACGACTTTGTGATTGGTTTGAAACAGACAAGTTCAAGGTAAAAAAATGTTATTATTCAAACTTCGTATTTGTGTACTATTGTACTAGCTTATAACTAACAAAATTCTAGTGCAGAAACTTAGCACGGTAAACAAGGCCATTCGTGCCAAGAAAAAAGTTCAACACCGTGGCGGTTCAAGATCGTTTTTGAATCATCGATATGATAAGGTATTATAAATGTTTATAAATTTCCGTGTCCGATATATTTAGATTTGAGTATGATCTTGGATATTCATTATTGGATTTTTCGTGTGTTATCTCATATTTCTGTACTTTGTTATGTGATCCTATGTCAATTGTCAAGCGTATTCAATTTGATAGTCATCTAGACTTTTATTTTTTACCTTTTAATCCCAGATGGGATGGGTTGACCAGTTTGCCCAACCCTTTTAGTTTTTTTGGAGTAAAGGACCAGTTAGTCTTAGTTGCAACCCCATGCCACCCTCCATCCTTTTTGACTATTCTACATTTCCTTTTCTTTGAGAAGTCAAAAGGCATTGGCCTCCTTTTCATCTCTCATGTGCATGTCACAAACTCACGGCGCCTTCAGTTTGACACCAGTACAGACTACAATATTATAGCTTAAAATTTCTAATAATGCATTTAAGTTGTGTCATAGTTGCCCATAATTATAATTCATTCAGCTTTTAATCTAAGGTTATGAATTTGATGTATACTTTGGACTTGAAATGAATGCTTGCAAATCTAATGTATCTGATGCTTTGATGTGGCATTAAATGTGGCAAGATGCTTTGATGCCTTTGTGAGAAATGATTTACAGATATGCTTCTATTGTCATGTTCTAGGTACTTTGCTATGTAGCTTGTTCTCATCCGTATTAGGAATTAGTAGCTTATGTTTGACAATGCTATTTAAATATATAAGTATATATTTAAATGGGAATTTAGAATTGGCATGGCCGACAATAAACATTTTTGGGATTGAACCTGTTACAGCGTAATGCACAAACTCAACAAGAGCCCGGCAGAATTGAATTTTATCGCATGATGTATTATAATCCGGGCAAAGGCTGGAGTGGCTCCGTTGCTGAAGAAAATTATGTGAGGATCAAGTTTTATTTCATCTTTTTTCTTGGCTGTAATTAGAATTTGTCGTCCAAAATATTTTTTTTGTTTGATATCTGCCTTTGTTTATAATTACAGGATAAGATGTTGAAGATGCAGGCCGAGTCCCTAGAAGAAGGTTCTACCCCCATGACTGAGGATGACATTGCTAATAAAGTCTTAGGTACAAAACCAGGTTACATCGTTGGTCTAGGTCACGGCGTGGACCCAATGTCATCCTCCTCCTCCTCTTACTGTTATCCAGAGGTTGAGGAACTTAGGAGGAGAGCTGAGGCAGCTGAGAGACAAGCTGAGGAGCATGGGAGACAAGCACAAGAGCTGAGAGACGAGGTTCAGGAGTTACAGAATTGGAAAGCAGCTTCTGAAGCTAAATTGAACTTTCTCATGGCGCACATTGGGGCCAACTTTTCTGTGGTATGTGTTTATCTTTATCTTTATTATCTTTATCTTTATTATAGAGTACAGATAAGGAGAATATATTAAGTTGCAAATGTAAGAGTGGCCATATCCATCACTGTATCTCCTCTTTGCCACCATATGATTTGATTCCTCACGATGAGTGGCCATATCCATCATCTTTTCCGCTAATTAGACTGTTATAAGTAAAGATGTCAGGACAAACACCTTTCTGTTGCATCTCATTTATCAAGTCATGGATCCTGTCAATCTGCTATTTACTACTCAATCCCTGGATCAACAAATTGTAAGTTCTGGTAGTAGGATTGCAACTTTTCTCCATGTCCTTCAAAACCCGGAATGCATATGATATTTTCCCGTGTTTACAGAATCCATGTATAAAAATGTTATAGATAACGGGATCTGGAGCAACTTTCTTTCCCATCATTTCAATACCCATGGAGTAGAGTGCTATAAGTTACTGTATATGGGATAACCCTGTTACTTCTCATCAAACCCATCACTGATCTTGCCTCTGAGCCAGGGCTGAATTTCTCTGAGCAGTGTTACCGTATTTTGCCTCCATCAGATTCTCAGGTATATGTCTTAATTATGTTTTCCCCTCTCCTCGTCTTCCCTCTGGTTTTTGCATCTGTAGTCTGCTTTCAAGAGTCACATATTCTGTTCTCCAGCGGTGACATTCTTGGACAGAACCAAATGCCTAGAAGCAATGTTGGATGCGTTTGATGATTTTGTTGGTTGGGGGCCTTGTAAAATCTGGCATTTCTATTTATAGGTCAAACATGTTTTGAGACGCTAAATGAGAAGACAGGGAACTCACAGTTGAGATTTGACTTGCTCTGGTTTTACCTCATTAAACTCTTCCTTCATAGGTTAATGCAATAGATAACTTTTACTGATGCTCTGATATAACTTGTGCTTGCTGCTATCCTTTGTATGAAACAGTAGTTAGGTAGCCATCAATTCACTATCTAAAAGACAAACTTTGTTTCCATCCCCCACGAAAAATACTTAGCAACATAAACTCATCGGAGTAAGAGAAATACTGCAACACCATCAAATCTCTGAGTAATATCTACAACACAACTCCCATTGCAGCGTAGGGTTGCATAAGAGAGTAAATGTACAACCACATAACTATGAGCCACTCGCTTGAAAGTTGAGACTCAAATTTTATCATTGAAAATGAAAAAAAAAATGGAATAAAGAAAACAAAAGGAATGAAATTTACATGAAAGCAGAAATTACCTAAAGAAGAATAATAGTAAGGAACAGAAATTGTGAGCCTGTTACTTCATTAGAATCGAATTTCAGATATATTAAAGAGGGAAACCCAATGGTAATAGTCGGCGCCCTTGCAAAAGCATTTTCAGATGAAATCATGCCATAGAACAAGCAAGCACCTAGCTGTCATTAACTTCGAGGAAGATAAACAAACTCTATGCATGGGATAAAATCCCACTTGGTCACCACCAAAACTAATAAGACTCAACCAAGTTGCATTTAACTCATTTGAATCAAAAGATGAATCAATCAAGTCATCGCAACTCAGTAAGTAATGGCAATGGCATGACTTGACAGTTTCCATAGGGTGCTGACTGGGATTAGACTAAATGGTCCCATGTTGTCATTGATGTTTTGCTTTTGCAGGATTCAAGAAAAGTGCAAGAAGAAACACTGTCGTTTTCTTCAAAAAGTGAAAACTGCACAATCTGATTCTAGTTTGAAATGAAATAGAAGAACACTAAAGCATGTTCATGGTTACTGCAAAGATTATGATGGATCCAGTAGAGCTCACAGTGGAACTATAAACAAATTGTTCTCTGTTTCTCTTGAAGGAACCTTGCTCCACAAGCACTTTCCTGCATAGAAATTGAATGCAATTAAGGACAGTTTAAGGCTATAACACTCACAAAACATGCACCAAGGAAATTACCCAACAGCTTAAACATAGAGCACTGCTTCTGCCCAACTTAAACATATTAGCCATGCCCATGTCCCTTATTAGGGAAGAACACAGGAGGCCACATAGTGGCTACGCAAATCCCAAACGAAGGGGGAAAAAGCACAGATAACTTTAGTACTTAATACTACCACAACCATTTAGTAATTTAAATAACCAAAGTCATGCATATTATAATCATATCACAGAGAAGACCAGGAATTATGAAACACTACTCAAGTACCATACTAATAAGAGACTTAAGAGAAAGAAAGTGATGAAAACAAGCATATCTACTGCCCATGAAGAAAGATGCTATTGAAATGTAAATTGTCTGATACTAACAAAATACCCAACCCATAGCATTGCGACATTTTTTCCATCGGTCCGTAGACCTTCATATTAATTGATTTTATCTAAAAACCATAAACTCAAACAGACTGTTTTTGGCTTGCGTGTTAACTATAAAGAGTGTAAGGGTAAAGAATGACAAATATATATATATATATATAAATCAACGAATACAATAAAGAAGTATGGTTTCTATCAAGTGGTTGGATCTCTGTGATGGCCGTCCACATCTCATGCACCTGTCAAAGGTCCTAACCAATGTTTAAAAACTCCTGAATCAGTCTTGTAGAATGGTGCTGACTGAGTTTGTGCACTTTAAGATTTGACTGAGCTTACTTGATGACCGAGTCGATTCTCTGAGATTCTGAACACCGGTTTCAACGTTGCCCAGCCTCTTTAAACCAAATATGGTTTCTCCCACCACTGCTTGTTTTAATCCGAATCTTTTGTGCTGACATCTTTTATATTGTTGGCCGCATGGGCCCTTCTCAGCCTAGGTATGTACTGACCATGTTCTTGGCCTGTAATCAAGCTTAGCCCTGACTTTTAGGCCTAAAGTCTGCACTAAATCCAGAAATCACAGTTGTTCCTGCACTTGGAGTTGAGCTTGGAGGTGGATGGAACAAACTGTAAAAGCCTCATCTGTATTCACTAGTCCTGATGCAGTTCAGTGGACTGGCTATGTAGCTGTATATCTGGCATTGTGCTGAGGGCCTCTGGCAGGGCTACTTGCTAGCTCATCTTAACTGGGGCGTTTATAACGTGCAACTTGGGCTGTGACTCCATCTGAATTCAACTGTCTTAATTTGAATTTGAATTCTGGTGTGCTTTGTTGGGCTAATTCAGGTTTTGGGCTACTCTACACTTGTATATTATATTATTGTACTTAATGGCCTGTTTATTTTTTGTAGTTGAATTCCTAGGAGTTCTAAGACTTGTGTATTTATGAAGTGGTTAAAAATTGAAGAAACACTCATGGTTGAGTGGTGTTGGCACCTTAATATCACATATGCCCAGGGATCCCCCCACACTTAACCCCCCACATCTCAGTCCAACCCAACCCAAGGTGCATATCCAAAAATGACCTAGTAAAAGGGGACATGGGTAATTAACATGTAGCCTTCAACCTAGTGATTTAAATCCCAGGAAAATATCAAGGTCCTATCTGCATCTCTATCCTTATATCTTGTCATCCTTCACCTCTTTAAAATTTCTCCAAAGTTCAGGCTCGTTGGCTCTTGTGGATTCATAATTCACAACATGAATTAGTAATAGAAGCTGAAGCATACAAGCTGTATCAGAAGACGACGTCAGTGTGGATTCCTTGGTTTAAGTCAACCCCAAGAGGAGAAAAAAAGAAAAACAATTAAAAGATTAATCAATGTTTTGGTGCCTAGTCTTAAATTTCCAATTGTGAGGATTTGCTTATTTGATTGTGCTCCTGTGAAATGTCCTGTGTTGTTACTTGTTAAATTAGAGTAATTACTTTCTCAATGTTACATCTTGTGAACTGAGTTTCATCCGTTTCCTTATTTCTCCTTCATCAATAGTATCATCTGCAGATTAATGAAATTAGTTCAGGTTAAGACTGCTATATGTTTAGCCTGCATGACAGTTTGCATCTTATCTGTTTATACTGATTGATTTATTTGTCTATCATGGCACACAAGTGTCTATCCCTTCACTTCCTCAGCTGGTTCTCTAACCATTTATTCTAACAAACTTTTTTTTTTTTTTTGGAATTGCAGAATGGTTCTACATCATGAGTACGTTGCAAAGATAAACTCTTGGGGTTGAAAAGGATGGAAGATGATCATAAACGCAATAGACTTATCCCTTAAATTTTGAATGATGTTTTGTAAGATTAGAAAGGATGACAACTTGGAAGGCTATGTAATTTTTTTTTGGATACTGTGACAATTAATTGTACTTTTTTACATTTAGAACCTATGAAATTTAATTTTTTGTTAGTTAAATGTTTTTGAGTGTGCAAAGTTTCTTTAGGTCAATGATAATGCTAAATCAATGTATAAAAAGTCCAATTTAGATGGGGAAAAATAAAATTTTTTCTGCAACATATTCAAAAGGTTGCAACTGTAAAAGAGTTATTACTACGTTTTTTAAAGCGTTGCAAATACGTGTAGTATTATACTTCCAAATGGTTTTTTTACAACCCTTACAAGCGTTGCAAATACGTGTTGTATTATACTAGCAAATGGCTCTTTTACAACCCTTACAAGCGTTGCAAATACGTGTTGTATTATATGTGCAAATGGTTCTTTTACAACCATTACAAGCGTTGCAAATGAGTTGTATTATACTTCCAAAATTTTCTTTTACAACCCTTACAAGCGTTGCAAATACGTCTTGCATTATATTTAAAAATGGTTCTTTTACAACCTTTACAAGTGTTGCAACAAATAGCCCTTTAGCAACGCTTTTAAACCGTAGCAAAAACAGACTATCTGCGACAAAAACTAAAAACGTTGCAGTTAGTACACCTTTTGCAACCGTTTAAAGCGTCGGTGATAATTTTAAATTAAAAAAAAATATATATATATCTAGCGACGCTATTAATTTCATTAACAACGCTTAAATCCGTAGCTGATGGGTATACCTTTTGCTACGCTTTTAAGCGTTGTTTCTTATCTTTTGCGTCGGCATCAACTGCAACGTCACATCGACGCTTTCAAAACCGTTGCAGAAGACCATTTGCAACGGTTAGGTTATCTATTGCTACGCTTTTAAGCGTCGCAAAAAGTCTCCTCTCTTGTAGTTAAATGAATTTGAAGTGATGTAATGGCTATTGATTTTTCTATATATATATATATATATTGAATTTCGGTAATGATTAATTTATGACCCATGTTTTTGAAGCTAATTTTCGTATACAATATATAAGGGGCCCCTTTGAAATCTTTGCTTTAGGCCTCAAAAATCTCAGGGCCGGTGCTGGCTAGATCACATGGCCTTTGCAAGATCCACCTCTTCTCCGATGCTCCAAAAGTAATTTGAGCGATCAATGGGTAGGTCTATTCAACCTATTTTAATGGATATTAATTATGAGCTGTTAACTGATTTTGATGTTTTTTTTCTCGACTCTATCCGGCTCTATCCCTGGAAGCCTTCTTGTTTGGTAATTTGACTAGTAAAGTCAAGTAAAGTTAAGTCAATTTAAACATCACATCAAAATCACTTTTTACCAAAACTCCCTCCATCTTTTAAAAAAAAAGTCAAAAAGCAACTACATTTATTAACTAGAAGACAAAAAAACTCCTTGTCCCATACAAAAAGTCAAAAATATTCCATTCCAAACAACTAAAAATAAAATATCATTATAACCCACTACATATTTTATTCATTCTTTTTTTTCACTTCACTCAACTTCACTTTAAAAGTAAAGTGCCAAACGGGCCGCGTCGCTCATGATCTTGCTAAGAGCTCTTATGGAAAAGGCTTTTTGGTGGGAGGGAAGAGGTCTTGATATTTAGGCTGCGAGGTTGTCCATTTTTGGGCTGGTTGTCCAATCACGCACTGCTCTACCACAAAGTGTTGCGTTTACTTGCGTTCAAATTGTATCTCCTGGACAACCAAGAAGCAAACAAGAGTTACAAGGTCAAGTGCTAAAAGCTGAATACCATGCCCCTCCATCTACAGTGGCAGGATTACTTTGGATTATATATATTCTTCATGATGTTTGGTTTTACCTATATCGACCACCAATTCTTCCATGTGATAATTTAAGTGCGCTCTGCATAAAGTATTTAATGCTTGCACAAAGCATATTGAAATAGACCATCACTTTGTTCAGGAAAACGGTGGCCATAGGAAAGTTTGTTTCTTCAGCAGATCAAATAGCTGACATTTTACAAAAAAAATTGGCAAAAAAAAAAAGTCCATCAACTTTTGCTTGCTAAGCTTGTAGTATTGGCTCCACCGTACTGCAGCTTGAGGGGGAGTGATAAGGACTACAAGTAGCTCCAGTGTCCAACTCAGTCCACACATGGCTCACTCCAGCCTATTGGATGGGCTGATCCAATTAAGCAAAAGCCTCCCACATGGACTGACCCTAAGCCAGCACAATGCCTTGGACGATCTGTGTCCTGTGTTGCCATTCTTTCAATAACATCATTTGGAGACTTCCACCATAACATCTTGTTAAGATCACAACATATGCAATATGTATACAGAAGTAAACATAGAAGTCATACACCAACAGAGAAAGGTGAACGACGACATTCATCTTCCCCATTTCATCTTATCCTTCTCATAAAATTTCCTGTCGCGCGTTCTGGGCCCTTCCAGTAGCCTATATACTTCTTGATGTTCAACATACTAAACTATTGTTTGCATCACCATTTTCATATCATTTCATGTGTGACTCATTTTCCATGTTTGTTTTAACTAGATGTGTAAATACAAAAAAATTGGGAAATTAATGTAGGGAGGCAGGAAGAGGAAGAAAAGATCTAGCTATCTTAGTTTTTCAGTGGGCTCTAGGACCCAGAACATTTTTAGAAAGGAAATATTTGGTCCATATATTGAACGGTTTAGGTCATAACCTTAAAGGGCTTGCAAGAGAAAAAAAATAGTGCATAAAAATAGAAATTTGGTTAAATGTGTATGCCTTTTTCACATGATGTTTTTTTTTACATTTGTAAGGATCTAATGAAACTTCATAACCTTAGGTTTACCAGTTTTAATTGTGAGAATGTTATACATATTAAATTTCTGTGAATGTACAAAAATCAGAAAAGGAATTCATGAGGATTTAAGATATGAAACTTCACGCCTTGGATTTTATCGTTTTTGATGAGAATATTAAACAGTTTGAATTACAAACTTGGGAGCCACAAGAGTGCAAGCAGAATCAGAATAATGATGGACAAATTCATAGACCCTCACTCTTAAATTAAATTAGACTAGCAAGATCCACTTAATAAAGTTGATAAATGTACCTGTTGGGGTGGAGAAAAAACCACTCTAGTTAAAAATGATGTTGACCTGTGGGCCTGTTATTGCATGGTTATATATAGTTACATTAATTCAACCAACTAGTTTTGTTTTGGTAAGCCAACCAACTCATTGTTGGTAGATGAAGTTGAATTTACTTGGCTCGTTTACTTCTGAATGGGAGTGAGATCCATGTAGGTTAGGGAGGGGTGATGTGGGCACACCTCATGATTCATAATTGTTGTAGCTGCAGCGGATTGCTAAATTTAATACAACTACCTGCAGTTGTGCATTCATTATGCCCTTTTCAGAACGGATAATTGACAATTCTCCATAGTACCTTTAAGACTCCCCATCTTTTCTGATTTTATGCAGCGCTCACCTGTGAACCATCCAACCCCATAAACCCAGGAGCCTACTACTCCTTTGAAATGACACTGCTCCTAAATCTAATTTTTTTGGCTGTGATAGGATTCATTTAAATGCTGTGGCACTGCAATTTGAGGGCTACAATTGTTGATCAGTCTATATCAGGCCCACCTTCAAGCCAATCATCTCCCATCCCCTTTGATACTTATGAATCTGGGTGGGCCCCACACATTAGAGTGCATTACTGACAGTCTCTGGGTAATAAAAGCAGGATTAAGAATGCAGTTGGATGATCTGAAAGATAGTGAGAGGGTGCTATTTTGGGGATGTATCTTTTTAGAGCAGATCATTTGGCAGCTCGAGCATATCGAACTGTAGGGTCATGTGGTGAGAATCTGTCCACTTGCTTGATTAAAGGTTAGGAGAGACAGGCCTGGCCAGCGGTTTCAAGTGACAAGTACAGTGCAAGAGCAGTTGTGGGGATCGCTGCAAGGGACCAGTCGGTAGGGATCGAGGCACTAATAAATGAGTATGAGAGAGTGGTGGGAAATGAACATGAACACACACACCCCACCAGTTCCTGAATTTCACTCACCCCATCAGTTCCTGAATTTCACTCAGATGAGTGATAATTGGAGAGACTTTTAATGATGGCCGTTGGATATAGCCCTCAGCCAGGGGCGGACCATGATTTCATCTTGGGGGGGGGGGGGGTAAATATTTATTTAAATACCATGATTTCATCTTGGGGGGGGGGGGGGGGGGGGGGGTGTTGTAAATATTTATTTAAATATATTTTTTAACAAATCAAGATAGCTAATATTTTTTTATATTTTTTCTGGACATATCTCTAACTATATTTATTTTTGGATTTTTGGTGATGTGTTGTATGAGGCATTTTTGAGAGCTTTATCTAATACAACTTTTGAAGCCTTTTTATTATAAGAACACAATAACTTTAATATCTCTAAAAAATTTCCACGGTTGATTGAACTCTGACTTTCATCATGTCCCCTAAAGCACAAGCTTGAAATGCAAGATATCAGACTGTATCAATCGAGGCCTTAAGTCGTAACCGATTGTTTGCAATTTGTTCAGAAGTGAACCTGTCAAGTACTTTTTGTATGTGTTGAGGTTGGTTCATTTTGTTGAGGTTGGTTCATCAAGTCCTTGCATGATCTCTCGGCATCTTTATGAAAAGTATTAGGACCTTTTCCCATATGATTTAACAAAGCACAATTTCTTCCATCCCTAACTTTCTTCCAATTCCGAAATCCATCAATAGTGAATGCAATTTGTCTAGCATGTCCGATTGGCTTATGAAAGAGATAACATGGAAGACAAAAAATCTATATCATTCTCAGAAAAATATTCCAACCATATATGAAGGAAATAAATTAAACAAAGACTCTTGAAAGCCACGAGGATGAGCCGTTGATCCAAATTTCAGATACTTTGAGAGCTTCGGTTGGTATGGACCAATCTTTATGTACTTTCGTCGAATTTCTTCGCGTTGACTAACGTCATACTCTCATATCTGGCGACGCAATCCTAGATCACGCTCCAAAAAATCAATATCATCATCATTATTGATTTCAGTTCTTTGATGTTTTGTAGGATGATTTTCAGCAATTGAAGTTTCAACGTTAGAGGTGGGCGATGGCCCATCAGCATCTAAGTTTGTAGGATTTTTTCTCTTAAAAAACCCATCAATTGTAGATGACGTTCCCATCTACAAATCAAATAAAAATCATGTCTTATAGATTTCATATTTCGTTTTGGTCTCTTTTTCTTTTTCTTTTTTACTTTGTGCAAACAATTAAGGGAGGGGTGGGGGGTGGGGGGTGGGGGGCACTTGTTATAAAATTAATATATAAATTAATTAAAATATATTATATATAGGGGCTAGTGTTTTGAATGGGCCCCCTCGGGCCTACACCTAGGTCCGCCCCTGCCCTCAGCCAGAGGCCCTGTTGCTCGAACTCTAATTTGTGAGCCTCCTCAGTGGAGTCCACTTATTAAGTGTAGATTGCAAGAATTTAGTGTCCCAAATGGTTTTAGATTAAAGATTAATAAACTGAAAAAGCTACTACGAAATCCTCACTTTTTCAAGTTGAGCTCCCCTCGTCAGATCTAAAAACCCATAATTTTGTGCATTTATTTGTTGATACCAACTTTTCTTAAATATATGCATCAATACATAGTAGTAAAACATGCCCACGCTTAGCACGGGAAATATAAATTATAATATTAAAAAAATATATATAGTTTTAAATAATATTCAGTCTAAATTATATTGAGATAGTAAAAACTGTAATAAAAAATAAAACCTATAATAATAATAGAAAACTATAATTGGTTAATTTTCAAATAAGAGCACTTTAATTTGTTTGAAATTAGTTGTTTATTTTACTTCAAATATTCTTTTGAAATCAAAAGAATAAATCCACAATAAAAAATAAAATTGATAAAAACACCATACAATTACAACATGAAAACAAAAGTCCATAGACCATCCAATAATAAGAACAACTTAAAAGAAATAAATAAACCTATATATGGAAACCAAATGCCTAAAAACTAAAAATTTAAGCAAGAGAATAAATAAAAAACCATAAATCCATGAAAATCTATCACCACAGAAACTAAAAAAGAACCCATCAAAATTGAAAAAAAAAAAAAAAACAGGACTAAGATGAAAGGAGAAATAATAATAATTAAACACCAGAAAATAATAAAAAAGGGAACATATAGAAATAAGAAGTGTAATTTAGAAGAAACAAAAAACCCATGAGAAATTAATAAAAAAAGAAAATTGAAACTAAAAAAGAAAAGATTAAAAACCATCAAAATTGATAATGACAACGATAATGTGCGGTTGCTTAGTTGGTTGGCAACCTTACATGTCATCTAGCTACATCGGGACAAATCATAATTTCAAATGGCATTAGATGTCACGCCCCGAGCCCGAGATTTCACACATCCTGAGGCGCGACACACGCCCGCGTGGAAATTCGAGTCAACTCGTTGACTCTAGGTCCCACGTACGGAATTTACCCACAGGATATCACGTGTGAGGTTTATAAATTTCCATAACCTGTACCATTTTGTCAAATAGATATCCATTCATAATTTATCATGTATCAAAGTATAGAGCATAAGAGTCCATGAGCATAGATTAGATATCAAGTTCAAGTTCAAGAGATATAAAGAGAAGAAGTAAGTTAGTTAAGTTTACAATCCCAAAAAACTAACAAGTTTATAAGCTAATACAAAAGATGTGGCAATCCTAGCAACGGTCCATGGGTCGTTTATCGTCCAATCTCCTCGTACGGATGTCTATAAAAAACATTATTAGGAGTCCACTCTGCTACATTAAGTGGAGGTTCCTCTTCTTCAAGGATCTCCGGGGCAGTGGCGTCGATGTATTCACCTGTAACGCCAAGTGTAGCACCATTAGACTAAGCTAAGCAAGACAAACATATACAGTCCATATAACATGTATCAAATGAATAGTCAGACAGGTATAAATCGTAAGAGATCAAGGAATGATCACTAGACATATCAGTGCATGAGTTAGCATGAGACATACGAGTCATAGATAACAGATAACATATTAACAGTACTAGTTGGCACATCCACATCAGCTATGTTCTCTCAAGTTAGTCATATAACATGAAATAAAATGAGAGCAGAATATCAGAACAGAACAGGGCGGTACTACTAGGAGACAGAGGTACCCAGAATTCTCCATCGTAGACCTAGGGTGCCGGTCTACCCTCAGAGTAATTTTCCCATCTGCAGAGGGCCAGAAGTTTACTAAACCCACACTTAGCAGGGTCCGACTTAGATAGGGTCGAAGCTAAGTGGTGCCGACTCATAGAGTGCAATGTACAAACCACAGATCAGGTGCAGAACAGTGTAAATCAGATACAGGACACATACAGGACATATACAGGACATGACATATAAATGACAAAGAATCAGAGCTTACTGAGATATACTGAACAAAGCCAAAAATAAATATAACATAACAGATGTGTAACAGAAATACATAACTAAACAGAAGCATGATTAAGTCATACTAGAATACTGGAAACGGAATGCAATGCATGTACATACAGATCATATACGGAGTCAAGACAGAAATCAAGCCAAGCCTACGGTCTTGGGAACACATGTGGTCTCCACCGTCCAACTCGGGGTAGTATTAAGAGTTCGACATTATCGGGCTACAAGGACCCCTTGGCGTTACATAATTTGGATGTCGAATCCCTTAATAGAACACATTTGGTTCGGTTACAGTCCGAAGAACACAAGGCCCCTTTTGTGGGTACGGTTGCTCAATTCATATCCACAATTCAACAAACCATCGATCATGATAAAAGTTTAGGGTGCACATCCTACAAGTCCATCTATCAGGCCAATCAATTAGATCAAGCTACGGTTCAATGTCCGGCTCCTGGAAACGTCCATTTATCACAATTATGTAAAATCCAACATATAATCTTTTCCAAGGCTCAAATCTTTTTGTTGGGTTCTACACATTATGAGCTTTCCAACGGTATGTAGATCTCCAAAAACGGACATACGGTTAAAAAGTTATGGTCGTTGGAAAATCTATATACTGCGGTATCAGGTTCGCTCGAGCGTTCAGATGTTCGCTCGAGCGGACCCCAGACAGAGAGCTGTTCGCTCGATCGGACCATAAGTTCGCTCGAGCGAACTCTCGCAGAGAGCCCTTCGCTCGAGCGTTCACTCACGCTCGCTCGAGCGAACTGCCAAATCTCTGTGTCCGAAAATCTGAAACTTTGCTGTTTCTCCCAAGCCATTCAAGGCATTCATTCCAGGTTTAAACCACTACCAATGGGTATCTTTGAGCTTCCAAAATGCTCATAAAAAAAACCATCAATAAACCCATATACATTAATAAGAGAATCATCCACAAAAAAATCCATTTTTTTTTAGCAAGAAGAAGGGTGTCTACACATGATTGCATATATCAAAGAGACAAACAAAGAAGCATGCATATCAATGTACATATTTAACTTGCCTTAGGTGCTTGGAAGCTATCTCACACCTAAAACCTCTTAAGCTCAAAATCCCCAAAACTCAAGCTCAAATGCCCTAAAATGGTAAAAACGAAAATGAATGAAATGAATGAGGAATAAGATGATGTATGCACAAATTTAGGACATTCTTACACTAATATGAAGCAAGAGAAATGAAATGGAAGATGAGACTTACCAATGGAGGAAATGAAACACTTTTAGAGAGAATGGAAGCTTGGAGAAGATGAATAGGAAGATGAAGATGTCTCCACCAAGACTCACATGCAAGGATCCTTGGATGTTTGCTTGAGATGAGGAAGGAAGAAATGAAGAAGAAGAGAAGAAGAAGGGAAAAGCTCCCAGCTGGAATGAAGAAGGAATAAGAGGAGAAGAAGGAAAAATGGCTGGGGTTAAGGCTTTTAAGCCAATTTTTCCCTGCATTGCATGCAAGTCCACAAATGGGCTGAAATTGCAAGAAAGGGCTTGGAGCTAATGAATGGGAATGGGCCTAAATGGATCCGAATTAAATGGGTCAAAGCATGAAAGTTAAGGCCCATGAAATGCTCTATGCAATACATTAAAAACCCAAAAATTTCTAAGTACACACAAAACCCAAAACACTCCAAAAGTCATAATCTACCTAGTAAATGGTCAAACCCCACTAATTCTACCTAATCAAGTCCAATCACAATCAAAACATCCATTAAGCAACTAATCTAAATTAATTAACTCTAAAACGAGATTAAGGCGGGTCGGGGTGTTACATTAGATAAGAAAATTTAAATATGCATTAATTGATTAGAGACCACGAAAGATTGGACTCTTCAAAAGGGAACTCCTTTTAGATTGGACTCTTTATTTAAATGGCTAAAATCGAGAATTTCTCTCGAATCCCTAAAATCTCTCATTCAAATTAAAAATTAAATAAAAATTAAGACCCAATTTCTCAATCAATTTCGAAATTAGAGTTCAATTGAGAAATTAAATCCTATCCCTTTCATATATAATAATTGATATCAATGTGAAATCCTTAGCTATATAAATCCTCAGTGAGAAATCCTTGTTCAAGGGCAGTAAGGAACATATTCCTTATGGATTCGTCACCTATAGTCAAATATGTTGAGATGTCATTGTTCAAATAAGTGGGCTCCCCTGAAGAGTTTTATGATATCTCTTGATTCTGGATCCTATGAGGCTTTAACTTAAAGAAATCACAAGTTAAAATTAGTGAAACTCTATAGTGGGGCCCATCTAGTCAAAGTGCAAGCCATCAAGATAAAGTCCCTCCTTGTGTATGGGTATCTTCGATTTTACTCCAATAGGAATTGATCCTATAATAAGATTGGCCGATTGATAAAAAAAATGCGATAATGAATAATCCATAAGCTTGTGTTAATCGCTTTTTATTATCAATGCGCCAATCTTAGAGTGGGAATCAACTCTTAATTAAGTAAAATTTGAAGATACTGCATTCACTAAGAGGGACTTAAAGTTCAAATCTATTTGATTTCCAGTTGCGATCATTTATAAGTATACCAGCGTTATTTTAACAGTCAAACTCTCCACCTGAAATGTCCACTGATATCTGCCATAGGATTGAGTTACAGGATTGACCTTATGCTAATACTTAGTTCACATGATAGTTTCTGGCTCTTACTGACTGAATATTGGGCCAGAATATCACGAGATCTCATGTATTGTCGACTTTGTCGATAGGCAGTACTGTTTTCTTGATCTAAGCCAACCAACCCCAAATTTTACTTAAGCAGAGTAATATTTTTCTTCAGATAGAACAAGATTTGAAAAATGGGGTTAATCTCTTATCGGAGTCTTATTTTTATATACATTGATCCAACGGTGTATATTGCTCGAGTTGAAGTAAAATTAATTAGTTGATTGAATATTTAGCTCAAACTAATTCATCAATCTATGTTTTTTATTTTATTTTTATGTATCTTAATTTGGAAGGTGCTGAGCCCCCTAGCCGGAGCTCTTGGGTGAGGGGAGTAAACCTCGGATGAGGGAAGATGACCACTTGTGAGGTAGCATAGTCTCGGATGAAGAAATGTGCCTATCCAGGATTGAAGGCAAGTAAGAACCGGGACCTCTTACCACTAGGGTAAGAGTCCCATGAAGTCAAATATGACATTTATCTTGAATTATAAAAGATGCAAATAATAAAGCCTTAAAGGCTATGAGAGCACAACATGGATCAGAGTAATCTGATTAGGCAAGAAGCACGAGGTAATTCGGTGGTAAAAGGGCATCTCACTCTCACCCAATTATGGACACCGACACGGAATTATGCCACGGACACATTCAGATGTATTGTTGGGGGGAAATATCGAACACACTCACCCAGTGATGAGACTAATTTAGTATTAGTATTCCATCACGAGCAGCATTAATTCGTACTAGGCCGACAAGGACATTTATTTTTCTGTTGGGAATGTATATCTATCTTCTTGAGGTTGTGTTTGACCCTTACCTGTTCTCCCTTTGCATCCTGTTTATTCGGTGCATCCTTTTTGGAGTGATGACCCAAACTGTTTCAAGTGTTTTGAGGGAAATTTCCATACCCTCGTGGATGTAGCTTACTCTCTAGAGATTCTCACTTATATGTTTTAAAATATTTCTATAATTTCCTTCTCTACTTCAATGTGGTACGGTAGGGTCGAAATCAAGAAATATTTATTGTTCTTTCAATGTTTCCTGACGTTTTCACCAAAAACTTCTCACCCGCAAGATTACTCTTTCACTATTTTTTAAGGTGAGAATAAATTCCTCTTGATGCATCAAAAACATTGATAAATCCATGCAGTTCATAGTGTTGGCATTTGTGATGGGACTCACTTGTGTTTACATGTGGATGAGACTCAGCTTGACCCCTCCGGGGGATACCCCCGGACCCCCTCTGCGAAGCGCATGTTTTAGATAAATGGCAATCTAAAATCAAGAAGACAAAATGATCTACTTGACCATGATAGCTAGGACTCTTTTGATTGTCTTTTTTTTTTTTTTTTTGTGCTTGGATGTCAATTATTATCATAAACTACTAGATATGATATTAAACCTATTTAATTATGGTTGGAATGATATAGTAGTAAAGATTGTGTAATATGCTAATTCATGAACGAAAAGGTTTTATATTGAGTTAGATTCGATGTTACTCACTTATTTTTCCCTAGATCTAGTATTGTAAAGTGTAGATCTAAATTTTTTTATTTCCAAAATTTGGGGCTTTTCTTGAAATCAATTACATTTTTTCACATTAGTGTTCAAATGCATTGATAATGTGTTAGTTTAAAATAGATCTATACTTTTGGAACAAAAAAGTATGAGTTTTTGCCAAAAATTGTGGTTGCATTATGTCAGATTTATGATATTTCATCCTATTGATCATGAGCATCAATAATGGTTGCATTATATAAAATACTGGAGAATAAAGCGAACAGCGATACAAACAGGACTCATAACTTAAGGTGACCGAGATTTTGATTTATTGTTGTTACTAATGGAAAAAAATATTGTTTTCCAACATTTTCTAATATTCTGGATTTTTTGAATATTTTTGCGGATTTTTTTGGATTAAAAAAAAATATTCACACCGCGACAACCGCGACGGACCGATATCCGCGACGTATCGGTTTTTCGGCCCGGCCGATACCGCGACCGATACCGAGATTTTAAACCATGCGTGGATTGATTCCAAAGAAGTTTTTTGAAATTGAGGGAACTTCTCATGCATACATTGTAACTGATGACGACGAACCACGTTCTTATGAAGAAGCAATGGAATCAGTAAACTCGAAGGCATGGATGCTCGTGATGAATGATGAGATCAGCTCTATGCGTAAGAACCATGTATGGGATCTTGTGGATCTTCCCAAGGATAGGAAAGCCATTACAAACAAATGGGTTTTGAAAATTAAGCGAAAAGCCGACGGTTCCATTGACAAATTTAAAGCTAGGCTTGATGGCTAAGGGGTTCACACAGAAAGAAGGTGTGGATTATGAAGAAACTTTCTCCCTTGTGGTGAGATTTTCTTCTGTCCACATGATCTTATCTATTGTGGCCCACATGGATTTAGAATTACACCAGATGGATGTTAAGACCGCTTTTCTAAACGGTGATCTTGAGGAGGAAATATACATGAAACAACCAATAGGATATGTGGAAAAAGGCCATGAGGATAAAGTTTGTAAACTCAAGAAATCTATCTATGGCCTTAAACAATCCTCGAGACAATGGTACAAAAAGTTCATAATACAATCATGTCAAATGATTTCTCCATGTGTTACGAAGATCATTGTGTTTACATTAAGCGATTTAAACATAAATTTGTGTTGCTAACTCTTTACGTTGATGATATTCTTTTGGCTTGTAATGATATTGGTTTTCTACTTGAGACCAAAGCTTGGTTGTCAACTGTTTTTGAAATGAAAGATTTGGGTGAGGCTGAGTTCATTTTAGGGGTTAAAATTACGCGGAATCGTTCAAAAGGCATTCTTGGCTTGTCCCAAACAACTTACATTGAGAAAATTCTAGAGAAATTTAGAATGGCAAATGCTAGTCCCGTTGAGACTCCGATTGATAAGGGTTGCAAATTAAGTGCAATGCAATGTCCTTAAACCGATCCTGAAACAAAAAGAATGGCTTCCATACCCTATGCCAGCGCTGTACGAAGTTTAATGTATGCTATGTTGTGCACACGCCCCGATATTTGCTATGCGGTTGGGTTGATTAGTCGATTTCAAAGTAACCCGGGTATTGCTCATTGGAATGCCGTCAAACGAATCTTCCGATATTTAAAGGGCACCAAAGATATGATGCTTTGCTATCACGGTGGTGGCTTGAGTTTATTAGCATAGAGTGACTCATCTTTTTCGGATGATCCCGACGACGGCAAATCCACATCGGGATATGTGTTCTTACTGGGCGGGGGAGCCATTTCATGGTCCAGTAAGAAGCAGGAGTGTACGGTCATGTCGACCACTGAGGCCGAATATGTTGCTTGCGCACTAGCGGCCATGGAGGCTGTATGGATTCGCCGTTTTCTGTTGGATTTGGGACTAGTATCCATTGCTCGTGATCCCATTCCATTGAGAACAGATAGTACAACTGCCATATGCTTGGCAAAAGACCCTCAGTTTCATCAGAGGGCAAAACATATCAAACGAAAGTGGCATTTTATCCGTGAACATATAGAAGCAAAAGAAATAGCCATATCTCATGTGCCATCTTTGGAAATGATTGCTGACCCGATGACCGAACCCTTGGCGCGAGAACTATTCGCTATTCATGTAAGGCGTATGGGAATGCAATATATGTAATCCTTTTATTCAGTGGGAGTGTATTGGACTTATTTCAATAAAAGTTTTTTGGTTATATGCGTGTTATATTCCTTTCATTCATACATGTGCATATACTTTACATTGGCAACATACACAATAAGCGTGTGTATTAGATGCACACGTGGCACCAAACAGGTGAGGTCATCAACTCGCACGGATAAAGACCGCCCTTGATGTCTTAGTGACTGATAGGATGAGGTGCATGCATTTGTATGATATGCTAATTAAGCCAATATGGATCTTATTGGTGCGTACAGATGTATGGAACGCCGACTCAGTCTTGTGTGCATTGGGGTGATGTGGATCACAAGACTGAATGAGACTTAGCATTAGTCGTCGGACAAATCACATCCTAATAAGTCCGATAGCCTGTTTTAGAAACCAAGCGTGGTTGTATTTGTGACGATCAGCTTGCGCAGTAGTGAATCGGTGCAATGTTAGCATGGGCTCCGTTATAGAGCTAATGCATTTTCACACTGCGACGCGTGTCTACAGACATGCGTGTTTAAGGACCTACCTACGAGCAACGGGATAATACCCTAAAAATCCTGTTTGTTGTGCGAGTGTTAGTCCCGTAGGTGACTCTTGAGCTTGGAGTTGGTTATTGTGTAAACCAATTCTTGAGGCTCTTGTGCCCCTATACCAACCTCTACGTTGGAAAGATGAGATCGGTGATGCTACTTTAGCTGTGGTTGTGCCACGGCAACATTGGAGCCTACGAGCCTCCGTGCTAGGAAAGTTGCTTGGTTGATTCTGACCATCGTAAGTCCATGTGAAGACCCCTTGACATCACACTCTAGTTTATACATGCTTATGATACTTATCAGCCCGGGCTATATCGAGTATTTTGAAAATTTTAAGACAAACAATTTTCTAAATTATATATATGTATAAATATGTTATTTTATAAAAAGAAATGTTTGTAAAAGGTTTTACTCGATAAGTTGAATAAGCACGTATGTGGGTTGAACACGACTCAAGGGTATGAGTTAACATCCAATCCGGTGTGGTCATGCGAGTGTCTAGGGCAGACTGATGTGTCGGTGAGTTGGTGTATTCTAGTCAGATGGCAACTTAGTATGCATTCTCTCCGTGAATAGGCATAGTGGAGGTCCCACTCTTCAGATCCATTTTTACTTTGTAGCACTTGATGATGGAAATTAGTGATCAAATGGAATTAATCTTGTTCGGTGCGAGTGGGAGATGTTGGCATTTGTGATGTGACCCACTTGTGTTTATATGTGGATGGACCCCACTCATAAAGATACATCCCTCACAAGGAGTCTCATGGTGATATGGATAAGGATAGCTTGAGTTTTATCCAACTCTCTATCTCTTTATCATATCTACATTCAAATTCAAATTGAGAGATTGATCATAATCATCTCTCAATTCGAATTTGAATAGAGATCTTATCACCAATTAGCCTAAGGGCTATATAAAGACATGAGAGATATAGCTTGGGATAACTTTGAAGAATTAATCTTCCTTTTACTAGATCTCCAATTCTCCATCATCATCTTCTGCATCCAGGGTGTCCATCCTTGCCCTTGGATCTTGAAGAGTGACTTATATGTGACTGATCTCTCGTAGACGGTCATAGATCTCCACACCATTGCCTGATTCAAGCCGATATTGTCCTTATTGCGTTTGTAGCAGTCAGCACCTATAGATCCTTGCTTCCGCTATATTTACTTCCTTCACATAGGACACCAGATAAAAGGAGATCCTATTGATTAGTTATATAATTTTTTGGGTACCTCAATCAAGGGGGCTGGGACCCAATAGAGCCCACAAAATGGGAAGAAGAAGCTCACACGGTGGGAAGGAGCTAGAGCCCACACACGTGGGAAGAGTAGCCCTCACACTTGAAAAAAGTGGCATACCCAGCGATCAAATATTCAACTTCTTGGGCATCTGTGTGAGATGTTGGATTGCCAACCAACCAAGCAACCCCTTTTTCTCATTGAGTAGTTATCTAATAAAAAAAAAGCAAACAAAATAACATTACAGATCGACTGTAAAATTTGAAATGTCTCAAGTAACTAATGCCATTTTCTTTTGAGATAGCATTGGATCTAAGATCATATTATTCATTCCATCTTATTTAGGCTAAATAGCTAAACAAATGGCCTTGTGTTTTTATTTTATTTAAATGATATATAACTAAGATTTAACTAAATGTTTAAGTTATTTAGACTTATGGGTGACGGGAGTAACTAGGCTGCCAGCCCCCACTCCCACCACCACCAACACACACACACACAAAAAAAAAAAAAAAAAAAAGCTTTAGGGTTCAATGAGACTGTCCTCCTCTTTTAATGTGTTTACTTCAAATTTTACCTAACAGGAGTCGTTTCCATTAGCTGTCGTGACTATAAAGCTCTACAACTCTCACAGGAGTGCGCGCGCATGAATGTGAGAATTAAAGGTCCTAACTCCAAACTTCTCATTATCATATATAGCATTTAAACCTTTGGTGAATGGCATTAAATGCTGCCATCTAAACCATCCATGCCTGTCATTGGACATTTTGTCCTATTAAACAATCACATGCAACCATTCAACTGATTTTCATTTATCAACAGTGGGTGGATTGATTTACATGTGACCAGTCCAGCATGGTTCCTACTTTGATTAGAATGAGATACACCTCTCATTGCTAAAATAAGGAGAAAAATATCATTTTGAGTAGCGCATCATCATGGCAAGCCCTGTTATATATTTTCATATTTTAATAGACGTTGCAACTACCTATTCATTGAGTGTTGTGTGTGATACGGATGGCTTATATCAAGAAAATGATTCCGCGTGAGTAAATGGTAATGCCCGGATCAGCATATAGGATCGTTCTGGCTATGAACTGCTTTCATGTGATATGTTTATACAGTCCAAGATCCAGTCACTGTCCTGGCTCAGTATGTGCATGATGCATGTACTAAGATTGTTTGAAACCTACATGTCAGGATACCCACATCCATCCACACAGGGTTTTCTGTGGTGGGGTGGTTTCTCCTTTCATTGCTATTATGCTTTTGTTGTCGTTTGTGCTTCTCTTTTCAATGAACTAATCTTTTTTTACCAACAAAGATACTTTTTTTTGGTTTCTTTGTGCGACTATAACATGCATTTCAGATGTGTCATATAAGCTCCTTCTATAAAAGGTGGAAGTTTTTGACATTCGACCCATAGGTCTAGCTATGTTCTCTGATTAGTCTAATGCTTACATAAATTAGACTGAAGTAAAAATTTGGCATAATGAAAGTTCAGGTTAGACTGGGAGTTTCATGGTTAGATCTCAAACATTGGACCAATGATGGATTGATGGAGATGGAATTGAGAGGATCTTTCAAAGAATCTAGACTTTCAACCCTTTTCTTCTCAAATATTTAAAAGTACGTAACTAAGATTCTTTTACTTTTTGAAATCTTGCAGCCACAAGAAAAATTGACTTTTAGCGGCAAAAAAAGACACTTTTAGCGGCCGTTTTTTTTTTTTTTTTTTTTTATATTTCTGCTCTAATACATGAGTGGCTATTGCCTATTAATGCATAGTCTAAGCATTAGCGGAGGAAAAAAAATTGCTGCTAAAAGTATTTCTTTCTGCTGCTAGAAGTCACTTTTTTATATTGAGTCTTTGGTGGATGTCCATTAGCAAGTTCAGCTGAGGGTAAGCTACAATGTGGGGAGAGAGAGAGAGCTTTTTTTCCAGGTCAACAATCAAGTGGCTTCATGTAACTTTCAGTGGTAAATTTCAAAAAAAAAAAAAAAAAGATTTTAGAAGCTAACCACCCCCCACCCAACAAGTAGAGGACCACATCTCACGTTCGATCACCATAAATAGGGCATGGATCCATGATAGAGAAGCCAATGAATAGTATATATGAGGTGTGCAACAAATACATGGCCCATTTCTAACCACAAAATTAATAAATACTTGACTGTAAAAACCCAACTCCAGATTAGACAATTACCCCCCTTTTGTGGGGTCCATCTGAATGGATTCCAATCCCAATCATTGATTCTAAAACTAGATTTTATATTTTAGATCATGAAGGTTTTATGGTTTTATAAAAAAAGCTTTTATTGAGATTTCATCAATATGCAGGTCTTTGTTTTTCTTATAATAGTAATCCGTACATGATAGTTTACTTGAAAAGGCCAAGATATTGTAAGATCTACAATTTTCCATGGAAGATAAACTAACATGGGAGTTGTAGTTAAGGATAATGTGAGTAAAGTAGAGGCAACACACCTAACTCGAGAACCGTCTCTCGATTAGAGGAGGAAATAAATGCTTCTCAATTCCTTTAAATAGGGAAAGCACCATGTTTTCAGGATACTAAGAGGAGAAGAAAAAGATGACATTAAAGCTCTTCTTCTTCTGTTTTGCACCATCTTTCACTTCATCATCCATTCTCTCTCTCCTCCTTTTCTTCCTTTTGGTTCACATAGGTTTCTATGGTCAGACCGTTGATGCTAAGAAACCTCCCGTGCCGGCCTTGATAGTCTTTGGAGACTCCATTGTCGACCCAGGCAACAACAACAAGCTCGGCACTCTTGTAAAGTGCAATTTTCCTCCTTATGGCAAGGACTTTACACAACACATTCCAACTGGAAGGTTCTGCAATGGAAAGATCCCCTCCGACTTACTTGGTAGAGTAAAAACTCCTTTGACCCCACTCACAAACAAGCATCTCTCTCTCTCTCTCTCTCTCTCTCTCTCTCTCTCTCTCTCTCTCCAGCTTTGCATGGTTAGTGGGCGCCCAAATGCAACCCGTGTTTGTGTTTAATGAGAATGCATTCATGGGATTTTCTTCTTTGGGATGAAGGAATCGAAATACTCCCTACGACTGTGATGAAAAAAGAGTGAATAAAACAAGTACAGAATAATGAGCTTAAGAGAAACTTATAATAATTTTTCTTTCTACTATGAAATCCTCTAATAATACAAACGAACGTTATTGATGAAAACTCATTGATGATTTTCATGCACATGCGACTTGTATAATACTTGTACAATGAATTGAATATGGGTCACATCCCAATACCATACACCAATAGATCTAGTAGGAATAGTCAAGCCCAACAGGCGGTTCTGTGAACCATTTTTGCCATTTGAGTTTGATGAATAGTTGGACTGGTTAGAAATATTGGCCAATGAGATTGAGTTCCGGTAAATGCCTTATCCACATCCCATCCTTGATCAGAGATGGAGCCAATGACTCCACCTTCATACAATTTTGCTCTTCCATTGTTGCTTGTCCAAAAGGTTAATTTGCAGTCATAGATTGTGATAATCTTGTAATCTCTTTGCTATCTGTACCCTAAAACCTGAATTAATATGTAAACATTGGTGCAAGATACAGTGAGCGACTGAGTCCGTATCCTCATGCATGGTACGAACTCACTTTTTAATGAGTCTACCTTAAGGGCCAGTTTGGCACTTTACTTTTAAAACTAAGTGGAGTGAAGTGAGATAAAAAGTATGAATAAAAAATATAGTGGGTTATGATGGTATTTTATTTTAGTTGTTAGGGATAGAATATTGTTGACTTTTGGTATGAGAAATGGAGTTTTTTTTTTTCGTCTTTTAGTAAGTAATTGTTGTTGCTTTTTGACTTTTTGTTGAAAAAGTTGGAGAGAGTATGAATAAAATATAAGTGACTTTTTGACATTACTTGACTTGACTTTACAAGTGGATTCGCACCCATCAAAATTATATGTTGTCTCACCTTATTTTATCTCTCAACTGATAGTTGCTTAAACCAAATTTATGCCGTCTTTGATATCATGTAAAATCGAAGATTATTTTTTCCCGATCAACCACTTGGTGTGCATAATTCTAATTGAAGTGAAATTTTCTCTAATCATTGTATGAGGTGGGCTAGTGATTTTATTAGTACGAAGTTCCAAGGGTGGATCGCACTGATGGATTTGTAGAATTAGCCTCTGTTTTTTTGAGCTCTGGCCTCATAGGATCTCGTTGGAGAATCTTTCAACTATCCGTCTTGAATCCTCAAAAGTACATCCAAATGATATGCTATGATTGCCCTGTTAGTTTTGTTTATCTTGCAAATTCATTATTACTTTACATAAAAATGGAATACACTTGCTCATCCTACTGACAATCTTGACGTATGGATGCTTACATATATATATAATTACAGAATCTCAAATTTAGGTGACCATGATTCTTTTAAGACTTCCCTCTAATATGAATAGGATTTAATGTCAGATTCATGGTGAGAACTCCAAAAGAGATGTTTAAAAATCGATATAGAGTGGGTTTGCTTACAATTATTATAACTAAGATCTTTTGTTTTATTTTTCATTTTTAATCTTTTGTTTCAAACATCATGCACAGCTGCAAGCTTGGGAATAAAGGAGGTGGTGCCTGCTTATCTGGACCCGAATCTGACACCTGAAGACCTCCTCACTGGTGTAAGTTTTGCCTCTGGAGGGACGGGATATGACAGTCTCACACCTAAGATTGTGGTACGCTTATTTACTCTCTCTCTCTCTCCATTGTCAATTTCTCTGTCCTTTCTCTTAAGACTTTATTTCTGATGTTTCATTTTATGTATTGATGTAGTCTGTTCTATCACTGTCGGATCAGTTGGAGTTGTTTAAAGAATACGTAGGGGAAGTTGAAGTCCATTGCAGGAGAAGAGAGAGCAGCTACCATTGTGTCAGAAAGTTTATACATATCGATCTTAGGGACCGACGATATCGCCAACACATACTTCGGTACTCCATTTAGAAGGCCGCATTATGATGTCTCTTCTTATTCGGATCTGATTGCTAACTCAGCCTCTGATTTCTATGAGGTAAATTAACGATCTTTAGAAACAACTTAGTGATGGGTTGAATGCACCCCAAATAAATTTCGATGATGTTCACTGCGCGCCCATCATAACATGACCCTCCAAAGCGGACAATTTGGGCCACTTGTTTTAACAGTCTGATTTTGTAGGTGCATGGGGGTCATTTGATTTTGACACATGTAAATGTCATAAATGCATATATTATATATGAATATGAAATACATTACCGTGTTTGTCAAAATTATTATTTTCAAATAAGTGAATAAGTTCATACAACGGTTTTAAGAGTAAATGAATTTTTTTTAATTCACAAATTTCATAGAATACATGAAGAATTAAAATAATTTTTTTACCATTTAACTGTTTTTATTCATATAAAGAAATAAATGGTTTAGCTAGTCCAAAGAAGTCCAGAAAATTAGATCCATCAGTTTGGACATTTTCAAAAGTTTCTCAAAAGCAAGAAAGAATTACGATAAGAAACTTGACCTCTCGGTCGTTTTTATTGATATATAAAGAAGATGAATGTTTTGGATCTTGAATTAGGGGTCCATAGGAATGAAAACTAAATGTTTTTTCATGGGCCCCATGGGAGAAAAAAAACCACTTGAGTCCCTCCATACCAGCAACGTTTCATTCGGGAATTGTGAAGTACTTCAGCATCCACACCTTTGCAGGTTAGAAAATAAAGTTGTATAAATAGCTTCATTTTCACACCACATGCCTAAATAAATGCAGACAAACGTGATACTTGGTCCAACAAATCAACATGACCTGTGAATCATTTGTCTATATATCTAGATGAGTGCAAAAAAATGTCCCCTAAGTACATCCATGGTCGAACAAGTATGATTAGGTAGATTCTAAAACATAATACCTCAAAAGTGTCAAGTTTGGTTGGTGACTGATACGTACTTAGTCTCCTGTGGGGCCCTGTGGGGCATATATGTTACAGTGGTCTGAAAAGGTTGAAGGATGGGCGGGTTCATTCCTCGCGGGCCAACTTCAACCTTGAGTTTGCAGGTTCCAGCATTGTTATAGGTAATATAAAAAAAAAGAAATAATAATAATAATAATAGAAATAAGGTTAATTTTAAAAAATTATGATTTTTTTCATATTTCTTTCGATCCAGTACTCTCGATAAGAAAATTTTAAAAATTTATAAAAAAAAATCCTTATAACGGGTTTTTGTCTTTTCTCAAACTTCTTTCCTCATCACAACTCACGACCTTTCTTCTCCCTCAAAAGCGCAACATATTGGGTCATCCCTTAAATTCCATATAATTATTGTTCTTTTATTAAGCAATCTATCAAAAGCCAAATGCTAAGTTACATGCATTTTCCTGTACGGAAAAGTCGGCTTATTTTTGAATAATCTTATGGTGCTAACACCTATGATTAGGTTGTTTGGTTGGACTTGATCATCCATACATAAAAGGTAGCTGAAGTGGGCCCACTAGATTGTTTGGATTGTACTTGATCATTTCTGATAAATTATTTATTAAAGAATTTTGAAAAATGGCATGAGGGTATTTTATGTCAATTTATTAAATTCTTAATGGAGAGGGCATGATTGAAAGAAATATGAAAAATTACTGTATTTTTTTAAAATATTCATATAATCTTTTTAAAATGAGCTCAAAATTCTATACTTTAAAAAAAAATTATAACGAAAACAAAAATAAATAAAATTGCATGATCAAAGAGATTTGTCAGGAGTTTTCTTTTTCTTTTTTTTGTTTCTTCTCACTCCCCCTCTTCTCCTGAGCCTTTAATGCTCCCAGTTTTACGCTGTATTGTCTCTGATTGTACGGATTATATGTAGGTGTGCATATAAATATATCATCAATAAAGGTGCACTGTTTTTATCTACATATATTGATGATACTGATAAAGGCATTTGAAGGAGGCCCACAAGTAGTTACGGGATGGGTCACTGTCCGTTCTTGAATAGATTCTTTAAAGGCCAGTACTTGGGGCACAATTTGTACGGGTTTCAAAAGAGGAGGACAAGGGGCCTCATCCAAAATCTCCCTTCCCTTGGTGTGACATGTTTGTTTTTGAGGCAAAGTGTTGTTTTTGCGGGGAGATAGAAATTCCTTGCTATTTCTTAAAAAAGTGTTTTTTTAAGGGGGTATTGGAAATTTTTTTCCTTAAACATTACACAAGAATGCTAGAGAATTCACTTAGCCCATTAATGCAATTATGGAGCTCACCTTCAAAATTTTAGTCACTATAAATTAATGCCTCATCTTGTTTTATCACTTACATAAATTTATTTTCATAAAGGTTGTCGGAAAATTTTCTATTGTGAATGTTCTTGTATACGGATTATGGTTACAGCCCTGAAACTTAGGAGAGTTTTTGATTTAGTCATTTATTAATAGCTCCTTGCTTCTTTCATGTCAGGACAGCGATGTGCGCTTTAGGATACCCTTACGTAGGATATTATATTCCATGAAATTTATAGGAGTACTGGCATTACTTTGATAGCAATGAGATTATAATATATTAAAGGGAAGGATTTTGGTTTTAGTTTTTATTGCGGTTATGATTTTGATAGTTAGTTATTCTTTTTTCAAATCATTTTAGTTTTCTCCGCACTTATCTAATTTCTATTCTACTTTTTCATTTCTATAATAACTCCCTTTCAATCCAAACTATACCATTTCCTTTCTACACTAATTCTCGTCATTCCTTTCTATATCATTAGCTCTTAGATTACATAGAAAGGTACTCTCATAATCTATTCTTATTTTGCTTTCTTTTAAAAATTTACGAATTTTTTAGTAGATGAATATTTAAGTTGCAATGTTGTCCATACGTACCTATACTAAGCACGGGTTATTATTCTAGTTATCTTTTAACGAGAACAACGTGCATGCATGAGACTGTTTTGAGGGGTTTCGATTTTAAAGGTGCCCCCCAATGATGGATTTATAACAAAGGATCAGATTGTTCTATTTCCCTCGATAAAATCTGATTTTGTTTTATGTTTGCAAAAACTAGCAAGCATTTATCCGCAATTTATGCGGCTTGGTAAGTAAATCTGAGTTTAGAATTTGGAGGTGAAGGACTTCCCTAAATAAAGATACAAAAATGTTGTTGACTATTACCCTTGCACTTAATTATTTGTTGATTTTGGTAGGAGTTGTATAATTTGGGGGCAAGAAAGATTGGGGTGGTGGGGCTGCCTCCCGTAGGATGTGTTCCCTCACAAAGAACTGTTGCAGGAGGCATCACTAGAGACTGTGTTGAATACTACAACCAAGTTGCTAGACTGGTTAATTCCAAGATATCCAATAAGTTAGAAATGCTTTCAACCAAGCTTTCAGACCCCAAGATCCTCTATATTGATATCTACACTGTTTTGGATGATGTAATTCGGCGCCCCTTCAAATACGGTAATTTAATCTCCCACATCATCATCATCATCATTTGCATCTACATTTCCTTTCTATCATGATAAAAAAAAAAAAAAAATCTCAGGATCGCCAAAAATTGGATTTTTAAGTTGGGAAGTTTTCAAATTACATCATTAGCAACAAACTGTTAGAATATCATTGCTGTAATTTTTTTTTTCATCATTGCTAACTCAAAATGTGTTTTGTTGGTTTGATTTAGTGGATGAATCAATGATATTCTAACATTGGAAGTCATAGATCTATTTTAATAGATGGGAGCTGACGTAGTGGGCTATCATGGATTGCATTGTTCTGGGCCGAAGCTCGTCCAAGGCTGGCCCATTTATTATTGCGCCTAGTGTGTAGAGAAATTGCACAGACGCTTCTGGCCTCAAAGCAAGGTCCCAGACTCAAGCCCATTTAAAAATACACAGACGCCTGTGTAGAAATTCTGGGCCAGATCTAACCTTTAATCATATGTAGACTGAGATCTGGACTTTTTAAAGAATTTTCCCAGAAAACTAGGGCTGGGTATAAGCGACAGGCCTACATATGTAATCCAAATCCAGCCCAATACGGACCAGGGAACAGTTGTGGGCTGGGGACTGGAAAGAAAGCCCTGCTAAACTAAGGACGACTTTTTTCCAGAAAATCATAACATCACTAGGTGTAGGCCTGTAAATTATCAGTGGGAACAACATGCTAAATTCAATCAATAGGATGAATCTGTTGGTGGGCCAAAGTCCAACTGGAATGAACAATGTCCCAAGGCTCATTAATCATGAACAATTTGAATTTTTCAATGGCCACTGTGGATTTTTAGTCCTGCCATGGGATTTCTCCCACATCAGATGATCCAGACTCTTCTATAGGGGTACGAATATGGCTTTCATTGCATCCATGTAGACTCTGAAACTTCCCTTGCTTGAATCCAACAAAGGGGGATATGGATGTCCAATGGGCTTGATAAGAGTCCCTGAAGCAAATTATGGTCTGAATAATTTATTGGGCTAGACCTGATCCACGGCCATCAGGCTCAACCAATACATATTCTACTAGTATTTACAGTATGTTTTTGTATGAGCTGCAGAAGAGGAAACCATGTTTACTCTTCCGCGGCACTCAAGTCCAAATCTGGGTTGATAGGAAATTCGGATCCTCACTAGCAAAAAGAGATTTACTTCGTCGAATGGTTGCTGCACCAAACAAGCAGCCAAGAAGGCGCTGGAAAATACATTGCGTTTCTGTCGTCTTTCCGTGGCTACTGCGTTACACAAACGCCTCTTTCCCAATAGTCTGACCCTTCATGTAAGCCCACTGTTATCGTTGTTGTTTTTGAAACTATGGTATTTTCAATGAACCATCTAGGGTATGAACCCCGAGTTTTGGGGGAAAATGTTCAGTCATAGTACTAGATGAAAATCTAAAAACTACATAACTTGTTTTAAGTGAAATGGATAAGAAAATAAAATCAAACCCCATATATAGTCAAGGCAATTCCCACCAAATCCATATAGCTAATCAAGATATTCATCTTTTTTGTATGCTTATGGTATAAAGGAGGAATAGATCTGGAATCCACACAGTCACATATATTTTTAGTATGTTTTTTTAACCCAGCCAAGGTGGCTGGGACCCAAGAGAGAGCCCGTACAAACACGGAAAAACATGCCGCACAAGTAGGAAAAAAGCCGACACAAGTGGAAAAAGCTGGTATACTCAGGATTTGAACCCTTGTGAGAACTGCTGCCAGGTAAGTGGCCGTTCTCGAAAATGGCCTTCTTTTGGGTTTAGGTCTATGTCCTTTTCTTTTCGTATTTGACCTTTAGGTCCAAATACACTAGGGCCTGACTCGAGCCAGATCCTTAATTCTCATCTCAATTCGGAAGCAATTATCGAAAATAGGATAACTTTCATGCAGATAATAAATGCACAGTGATAGAACTAATTTTTATACTAATGCAAATCTAAATTGAATTAGATAATGGACAAGTTGAATTAGATAAGCTCAACAACTGTAATTGGTCTTTTAACCGTAAAAAGCCCAATCATAGACATATGGCCACATCATGCTACCAATAGAACCATCCTAACTATCATCATCATCATCATCATCATCATTATTCAATCGCCAGTTTGCTAATTTGTACTAATGTTTTGATATTTCTAGGATTTGAAGTGTCGAATAAAGGATGCTGTGGGACAGGAAAACATTGAGGTGTCTATACTATGCAACCCTGCCACTCCACCATGCCAAGATGTTTCAAAGTATGTATTCTGGGACAGTTATCACCCCACAGAGAAAGCTTATAAGGTCATAGTCGGCCCTGTCATTAGGGACTACTTACCCAGACTAGTGTGAGGAGCAAATGCCTGCTACCTAAATCTCAAATTACACACAACTCAAGGTTAATAGCTTTTCTACAACTGCATGATAGATCATGCTATTATAAACGTTCCCTTATGCTTATAATTCTTGCTAATTATCAAATGTGACATAAAAGATCAGATTAAGAAGGTGGTTTGTGGAATATATATTCTTGTATCTGACTTAATGGGATTATTTGTATGGAAGAAAAAATGGATTTAATAGGGTCTATTAGATGTGGAAAAAATTGTGCACATTCCAAATGGTGCATGTCACGCCCCCAAAATGTAAACTGGGGTTATGCGTGAGATTAGGGCTAATTAAAATGTTCAAACCTTAATCAAATACAACTTAGCCCCAATCATGTCCCAATTGGATCGAAGACCGCTGTGAGGTATAAACATTTCCTCGAATACATATAACAAATAGCGGAAGCTTATAAATACAAGTGGTATCTTAAAAGAGTATAGTTTGAGGAAATACTGAATAGTATAACTAGAGTTCAAGTTTAAAAACTGTTAACAAAAGTATTAATTACAATATTAGGCCACATCAAAACCTGTGCCTAATCAAAATGATAAAGAGAACAAAAGATGGAACTAAAAAGATATATCATGAAGGCACTCATGTTACGGCTATACACTGCCGTTCGTACTATACTCTAAGGAGTCATTAGACTGATCTGCCTGACTTCCTCCGTCGTTTCCTCCTCCTCGTAATAGGAAGGTTCGGTACCTATTGCACCAAGAGTAGCATCATCAGGACACAAAGATCGGCAAGTAATATATATAAAACATTAACAGATATGTAGAATGAATCAGAGTAGACAATACGATAGACAAGATCAGTAGAAATGCATAGCATTCAAAAGTAAGTAATGCATAGCATTCGAATCATAAACAGACTAATAAAACATCTAACAAATAGGCAAATCACATAAGCTAATGCACCACAGATAGTTTCACATGACCCTCCATACTCAACATGAGAGTTGTGATAGAGTGGCACGGGATGAAAACCTGGCAAGCAATCAGAATGATACCCTTTAAAAATAAAATAAAATAAAACATCAAACTTCTTCAGAACGGGTATCTGATGGTGTACATCCATCTAAATATAAAAAGTCGTACTGCGCAGACGTTCAAGCCAAAGTCCTCACACAAATGGTGCCCCAAGTGTGTTGGGTGTTTACAACTGAGTGGTGCTTGACACAAGAGTCCTAAACATATCATAGTGAGGGACTAGACTTTCTTGTGTGAACAAGACTTAATAATCATAGGAGAAACTACTTATCCATTGTCAAATCCAAATCATCAAACTTCTTGAAAACATTACCGTAAGTAGTTCTCGACAGACTTTACAATTAAAGTCGTCTAGTCTCAACACTTTCATCAAACTTCAGAATGAACGGAATAACAAAAGGGATCCTAAGTTCATCATATAATACCAAAACAAATAAAATAAACGAAGCTAAGGAACATGAACATTTCATGCGGAAGGTACCAAACTGTATAATTCGAAATCATAACGATAAACAATCCAATCCTAATTATATAGTTAATCCCGAAGCATCGTATATTTCTACTCAGTCAACGAAAGGGTTAAGGTTCAGGGTACCCAAACGAACATTCTTCGTGCATAGATTTAAAGGAAGGTATCCCGTTGTCCCGTACCATTCAAGATTGAGTTAGGATGGATCCTGATGTAGCGGGAATAATCATGAGGAATGTCGGCTCAAAACATCCTCATATAGAGTCAAATTAGTCCAAAATGGGTAGCCAAGGTTCCAATTTAGTCATAATCAAAATGGGTGAAAAAGTCCATTCAAAAGGGGAATTTTCAGTTAAACAGGTCGACCCCCTTCATGGTCGGTCGACCTACCCCAAGGTCGGTCGAACCCAGTTGTAAGTGAAAAATGCGTGAACAGTGAAATGGTCAGGTTCCAGAGAACCTAACCCTGTGTGGTCGGTCGACCGAGTACACTGCGGTTACAGAACACAGGTCCTGTAACTACAGTGAACATGGGTCAATTCCATCCCATTCTTCTTGAACCTGATATACAACCACATTATGCATATAACAAGTCCATTCTAATTCCTATCATCCATCTAATCAAATCATCAACATCCTAAAAATTCATTAAGCAAATAAACCCATTTATCATGTTTTAGAAATTCAAAATCAATAAATGAGCAAAAGACATCTAAACCATCAAATTTGTGTACAATTCAAGAGAAGACAAACATATCCACATAATATGTATATTAACTTGCCTTTGATGAAGTGCTAATTGAAAATCCAAGAGAATTTTGGGAGAAAATCTCTCTTTTAAGCTCAAAGATGGAGAAAACAACTCTCAAACCCAAATCACTCCTACAAATGCATGCCAAGGGTTGAGGTGAGTCTCCTTAATTCATTTCTAACTAAAAGGAAAAGGATTCACTAAGTCTACATGTCTTGAGAGCCTACCTTAGAGTTGTTTGTGGATGAAAAGCTTAGAAATGGGGATATTAATGAACTTGGAAGCTTAGGGAAGATGATTAGAAGCTTCACCAGCGACGACGGAGCTCCAGGATGTGTCGATGGTGAGGAGGTAGTAATGGTGGCTGGGTTTTTGGAGTTGGAATAGTGAAATGAAAGAGAGGAAGTAAGAGATGAGTGAATGGGGCTTTATATTAGGTTAAGTTAAGTGTAAATATGGGTTTGGTCCTTAATGCTTATTTGAGGCTCTTCGACGCGTCGGATCACAACGCGACAGAAGGCAAATGTTCATGAAATGATGCGATCTACTCGATGCACCCAAACTCACAAAAACTCATAATCTCGATTAAACCCCTGAAAACTTCCCAAATTGCAAACCACCCCCTTACTGTACCCAAACGATCTCGGACTCGCACGAGACTTCGCACCCATGATCCATACGATAAACTCGACTCGCTAAGACTCTAAGCAAACTTACTAACTAATCAGGCAATTAATTATAATTAACGATGGGTTAAGGGACGGGGTGTTACAGTGTAAACGGATTCTTTTTCTTTTTTCTTTTTATGAGAAGACTTCGAGAAAATATTATTACGGCAAACTCATAGAGTCCACAATTACATTTTGCATAATCAGCTCAGGTACAGAAAACCACCAAACCTTCATGTTATTAATGAATTGGGCATGTCTAGCTAACTTGTGAGCTACTGCACTGCCCTCCCTTTCTACATGAGCTACTTCATAGTTGTTAAAACACTGTAAAAGAAGTTTGTTCTCATCGAATAATGGGCCTTGTTTATAAAGATTATGGGAAGATGAATTAAGTGCCTCAACCGTCCAAAAGGAGTCTCCTTCAAGAATGATATCACACACACAAATGGTAAGAACCATATTCTAAAGAACTTGCAGTGCCGTAACCGCCTCATTATCATCAGTCTCTGCCACCCAAGTTTCTATTTTGCTCAAAGCCATGATAACATTTTCGTTCTCATCTTGTAGAATAGCTCCTACACCTGCTTTCTGCACATTTTCAAATATGGCACCGTCAACATCCAATTTCACAACACCTGTTGGTGGAGGATGCCAATGTAGAGCTTCCACTTTCTGAAGACTATTCCTTGATGTAGGTGCAGAAAATAATGACCCACAATAAGGAGGAGCCTTATAGGACTTATCCGAGAAGATGATAGCTGCTGGAAACGTCTGGATGCCGTCCGGAAGCCTGAAAGGGAATAGCAAACGGTCAGAGGACCCTGGCCTGAGCGGCGCAAGGCTCTCCGATGCCAAAGTCAGTGTATGAACTGGAACGATGGAAGAGAGGGAGAAGAGAGACAGAGTAACAGCTCTGGTATGGAGAAAAAATGGCGTACCTTAGATGGTGGCATGAATCTCTATTTATAGAGTGTGGAACGTATCTTTGGAAGATATTGTGGTGTGGGTCCCACGATTGGACTGGGAAGTCACGATCAGCCCACATTGCATTAATTGTGGTCCAATCCAGCCCACTATGCATTAAATGCCCGTCGGGTCAGCCCACATCGCATTTAATGCACATCTTGTTGGGCCAGATCCTGTTGGGCGCCTTTGGCGGTAGGAGTACCAGCGGATCTGCCCTCGGGCCCTGCCCTGATGTGGCTTCAGCCGCTGGATGGGACTCTGTCAGGGATCTGGCGAAGATTGTGGGCGGCTGGATGTCGCGTTTGTCCCTCCAGCGCGTGTCCCTATCCCTCCACGTGCCTGACGACGTGGGGGGATGAAGGGTACACGTGAATGTTCCCTCCTGCTTCGGCTTCTGTCTCGGCTTCTTTAGCCGAAATGGAGCTTTCTGCCGAGGTGGTACCCGTGGTGGTGCTCCTTGCCGAGATGACGCCCGAGGTGGGCCAGTTCGGCGCTAAGGGCCCGGAGCTGTCCAACTTCGGCCGGACCTCCTGTTCTGGTAGCCGGGACGAGCCTGGTGTCACGTGGATGACGCGAGGATGGCACGTGAGAATGCTTAACTTGATCTGATGGCTGTGATTAACTTAATCCTGTGGTTCGGGAAATCTCCCCACACAATTGCCCCCTAGGTTTTGACCTCTGAAGTGTGCTAGCCTTTAGGGGTTGAAAGCTAGAAGAATCCATCTGGGGATGCTGTGATCATTACCTGGTGTCGCTTCAACTCTTTAAAGCAATAAATGCCCTGCCCTGTCCGCCTTTGGAACCGAGCTGACGGCTACACGCGTAGTTTCCGCGCCGAATGCGTTGTCCCATTGATTGACGGGCTGTCTCATTGATTGACGGGCACGGGCTTTGAAGTGTCTCTTCGAATTCGGAGGCGGTACCCAAATGAGGGTTTCCCCTTCTATAAATAGGGCCGCCCCCTTCTTCTTCTTGCTTCTGACTCTTTTCGCCTTCGCCTCTGCTTTTTCTTTCAATTTCTGCTCTGATTTCTGAGATCCGTTCGAGGCTTCCGATCTCCGTCCTGGCTCCTGAGATCTGTTTGAGGACGACAACCGTAGAACGTGCCTGGATCTGCTCCTGATCTGCCTCTTCGTCCTCGTAAGTCGCTCTGTTCTTTCGTCTGGTTTTTCTTGGGGTTTTTCGATTTCTAGGGCTTTTCTTCGTAGTCACCCCTTCCAGACATGGGCTCCCCTAGATTCAGGGTAGATTCTGATGAGGGCTTGGCCGAGTTTAGGGCTGCCTTCAAAATTCTGGAGGGGGTCCTCCTGAAACCGGCAGACCTTGCCGACGCTGCCCTGTATCGCTGCTACGGCGGCTGGATGCCATTCCCTCTGATCTCTGTGATCGAGGGTGGGGTCAGGTTTCCACTGCACCCCTTGCTTAGGGCTTGCCTTAGCCTTTGGTCCCTCGCCCCGGGCCAGCTGATGCCTAATGGCTACAAGGTCATTATGGGCACAGCGAAGCTGAACGAGATCTTGGGGACCAACCTAGGCCCTCACGACATCGAGGACACTTATGATATCTGCAAGGCTGGGGAGGGAAGATACTATCTCCGTGTGAAGCCGCAGCGAAGGGGCTTCGTCCTAGCCTTGGAGGATTCAAGTAAGAACGCCGAGGAGGATTTCTTCTGTGTCTCGGGGGACTGGGAGTTCGGCCCAGGCGAAGATAGGAGGCTGTCGGTCCCACGTCGCCCTGGGGAAGTCCCAAGTAATCATCGCTGCTTTTCTCCTTTACTGTTTTGCTTATCTTACTGATGCCGAACTGACATTCTTCTTTGCCTGTCGAGCAGAGGCGGGTGCAAGGCGGCGCCGAGCTGCTAGCGAAGGTTGGAGGAGGAATACCGAAGACATCAACAAGGTCGAACGGTACAAGGGGCACGAAACCAGGTCGGCTTGGAAACTGCTTGGGTATAAGCCGAGGTATCGCGGCCACTACCACAGGACCGGAGCTCCTGGGGCGGACGAGACACACCCTGACCGTCCGACAGTATCGGTTGCGGTGTTCGGTGGAATCCCCTTGACCGATCCTGTTGCTGACCGGACTGCGTCTGGAGCCGAAGCGTCCACTTCCGATCCGGGGCTGCCGGACTTGTCGCAGATAGTGGAAGCTTATACCTCTGACCGAGAGGAGGACATGGGAGGAAGCTCGAGGGAGGCCGCTGTCAGGGACCTGGCTGCCAAGTTTAGGCAGAGGTCAGCGTCTTCTGGGACCCCGTCGCCCACTGGTACTCGTGCTGCTTCGGGTCAAGTGGGCGTGGGCGCTCCGTCTGTTCCTGCTCCTGTCCCGAGTGGGAGAGCCCGGCAACGCTCGCCGGACCGCTCGAAGGAGGGGTCCCCGCCCAGGAAGAAGTCCAAAGCGGGGGAGAAGAGCTCAAGGGCCGATCCGGAGTCGGGCAAAGCCCCTGGGGACAAAGCTCCTACCGAGAAGGGAGGCGAGAAGGGCGCGCCGAAGGAAAAGGGTGCGCCGGCCGAAAAGGGCGCGCTGGTCAGCAAGTCGGCTGTCGGTCCAGCGCGCGAGCCTCTCGTCCTGGCGGGACAAGGGTCCGGATCGGCTTCCGGGCCCCGAACTGCCCCAGCACCGTGGAAGCCGAGGATGGAAACCTCTACCGGCGAACCCTTGAGCGTTGAAGACCGGTTGCTGGGAAATGCCGAGGTGATTGGGGCTCTCGCCAAGGCCTGTGCTCTGCCAAGAGATATGGAGACGCACGACAGGTACGAGGATGAGAGCCTGATGGTCTCGGCGATTCAGGACAATATTCGGGTAAGTGTTTGCAACGCCTCTCTTCATTCTTCGAGTACCTTGGTCGAATCCTGACTTTCTGTTTCTTTTTGCAGAACGTGCAGAGGCTCCTAACCGTGGTGGGAAGGAGGGATAGGAGCGCTGCAAGAATGACCCGCCTGGAGTCCGAGCGGGAGAAGTTGAGGAAGGAGCTAGACGAGCAGCGGAAGGGATTCGAGGAGCTCAAGGTAGCTAGTGCTGGAGAATCTGCTCGGCTGGCGTCGGCTCTGGCTGAGGTCGCCGAACTCTCGTCTCGGGCCGACCACATGAAAGGCGAGCTCTGGGCGAGGAACAAGAAGGCCGCCGAATTGGAGTCTGAGCTGGCCAGGTTGAAGGCTGACTCCACTGCTGAGGGGACGAGGCTGCGTGCTGAAACGGCGAGGCTGAAGGCTGCGAACGCCGAGCTTGAGAAGGAGGCCCAGTCCGCCTTCCAGGATGGGGTAGATCGAGCCACCGAGCTGTACGAGAAGCAGGTGGAGGAGATCACCGCCATCCTGTTCGAGGAGGGATGCCTGGCCGCACTGAGACGTGCGGGGGTCCCTGAAGACCACCCCGTCTATCAGGACCTGCCGAAGTATTCAGACCTGGACCCCGAGCCGAGCTCCGTACCTACAACTGACAGTGCCCCGGTCGAAGCCCCTGCGGTTGTCGACGCTCCAGCTGCCCCGGTCTTAAGCGATGCCCCAGTCGCCAGCGAGGCTTTGGCCGTGCCTCAGGGTGAGACTTCTGCTCCTGGTTCGGCTGAGGTGCCAACCGAAGCCCCGTCTGCCAGCGACGCCCCAAGCGAGGTCCCCATCTTGGCCGAAGCTTCTGGTCCCTTGGAGACGGTGATTGACCTAGTCGAGTCGCCGAGACCGGAGTAGCTCTACCTTGCCTTTGTCTTTCTTTTGTAATGTTTTTATGTTTCAGCCTTGTAAATATTTTCTCCAATCAATGAAAGTCGAGCTTCTTCACTTATGCGTTTTCTCTTTGCATCTGTCTTTCTTCCATTTCTGGATGTACATTGAATGGTATTGAATGCCTTTACCGTGTGGCGTGGCCCTTGAGGTAGAAAGAGTCAAACTGTCAGTGCTGACACTCCGTATTCTGGAGACCATAAATAGTAACAAATAAGGTGGCGCAGCTGACGAGGGAACCGGACGGATGTCTCCACGTGGCGCCATAGGGATCGCTGGTCAACAGCCGTGCATCCCCAGCAACGCGTGGGAGACTTCGCCCTCATAACTCTCTTCGGAGACCGAGTCCTCCTCCTTCCTATAAATAGGGGTGGCATGCTCGCCATGGGAGAAGAAAAGAACATGGCTGTAGGGATCATGTCCGGGAGGTGTCCGAAGTTTCTTGATCCGGGAGGGGAACCCTGCGCCGTTGGATGGCCACCCCCGAGGGGGGGAATGGCTGTCGTGGTCTGCGCGCCCTCTGAAGGAAATCCCCGTGGACCACGCGCTCTCTGAACGCGGGTCCACGGCCATCCGTCCCTGGCGAGGCAGAGTGAGGATGCGCTGCAGGGGGACAGTGGCGCCTTCTCGTCCGACACGGCCCCGTGCGCCCGTCGTACGGCAGGCGGGATTGGGCCTCGCTGGTCCGCGAGGTTTCTTCAAGCTTTGCCGCTCCCACTGCCACTGAGGGTGTGGCAGAGCCCAGCAGGGCCCATGGCCTGCGACCGGAGGGGCTGTGCGATGCTTTGGTCTGACCAGCCAGAGTGCATTGCTGCATAGCCCGGTGAAGTTCAGGATCGCTCAGAGCCTCCAGGCAACGATCCGGCCGTCGTGGAGCGAGCGAAGATCGGAGTTTTTCTGTCACTTTATTTTCTGCTTCATTTTCTGTTTTCAGAGGACTGCGATCCTCCTTCCTGTACTCTTCTTTCTGTTATGTAGTTCTTGTAACAGAGCAGTTCATAATAAATGAAAAGGAATTTTTTGATTATCCGAACATTGTCCAATGCTTTTGAATTCCTTCTCTTTCTGTGTATTGTCCTGGAATGCTTGCATTGTGTTTGAGCGCTGGCATCATTCCATTGGTCATGGCTGTTAAAGCGTGAGCTCGGCAATGGTCTTTGAGGGGTGTAAAAACCCAGATATTAGGAATCCGGCCGAGTGTCTGAACTCGAGGCCTTCTCTATAGCCCAAGGCTAGGAGCTTTAGGAAGCGACCGAGTCTGGACTCGAGGTCTCTTCCAGGGCGGAGGGCCCAATCTCGGCTGAGTAAGGACTCGAAGCCTTCTCCATAGCCCAAGGCTAGGAGCTTTAGGAATCGACCGAGTCTGGACTCGAGGTCTCTTCCAGGGCGGAGGGCCCAATTCGTCGAAATCAGTCAGAGAGATGACAAGTTGATGACAAGGTGAAAGCTGTTTTCATTGATTGAGATTCATTACATCCTTAGAAATAAAATTTCTTCAAGTGGGATGCATTCCACGGTCTCGGCAATGGCTTGCCATCCAAGTCTTCGAGCTTGTAGGCTGACTTTCCTGCCAGTGAAACTACTCTGAACGGGCCGTGCCAGTTCGGGGCAAGCTTCCCCTCATTTGGTTCTCTGTCAGCTGGCAGGGTCCTCTTTAAAACGAGCTCTCCCGTGGTGAACCTTCTTTCCTTGACATTTTGATTGTATGCCCTGGCTAACCGCTGCTGATAGTCGGTTAGTCTCAGGGCTGCAGCTTCTCGTCGTTCGTCCGCTAGCTCCAGCTCCATTGCCAGGTTCGTCTCATTTCGGCCTTGGTCGAACAGTTCTGTCCTCAGGGTAGGAAGGCCGATTTCTAGGGGAATGACCGCCTCCATACCGTAGGCCAGAGAGAATGGTGTCGCCGAAGTGGACCTCCTTGGAGTTGTTCGATAGGCCCACAGCACGCTCGGAAGCTCTTCTGTCCATCTGCCCTTTGCCTTGTCCAGTCGCTTCTTCAGGCTGTCCAGGATCACTTTGTTGGAGATTTCTGCCTGGCCATTACTCTGTGGATATGCCGGGGTGGAGTAATGGTTCCTGATGCCATGCTCTTGGCAGAAATATCTGAAGGATTTGGAATCGAACTGAGTCCCGTTATCTGAAATCAGGGTCCGGGGGATGCCGAACCTCGTGAGGATGTTTTTCCATACGAAGTTCCTGGAGTCCCTGTCCGTGATGGAAGACAACGGTTCAGCCTCTATCCACTTGGTGAAGTAGTCCGTAGCCACTATCAGCCATCTTTTGTTCCCTGGAGCTCGGTGAAGGGGCCCCACAATGTCCAGGCCCCATTGAGCGAAGGGCCATGGACTGGAGAGGGGGCTCAGATCCTGCGCTGGCTGATGGAGGGAGTGGGAGAACTTCTGGCATTTCTCGCATTTTCTGGCGTAGACCTGGGCGTCCTTCTGCATGTAGGGCCACCAGTAACCCTGGCTGATTGCCCTGTAGGCCAATGAGCGGCCTCCTATATGGCTGCCGCAGATTCCTTTATGGATCTCGTACAGGAAGTCGTCCACCTTGGACGGGTGGACGCATTGGAGGTACGGGCCTGTGAAGGACTTCCTGTAGAGTTTGCCTTCTGGAGAGAGCCAAAAGCGGGCTGCCTTGAGCCTGATCTTGTGGGCTTCAGTCTTGTCCTCGGGGAGCTGGTCATCCTTCAGGTAGGCAACGATTGGATCCATCCAGCTGGGGCCGAGGTCAGCACAGAGGACAAGCCGAGATGACTGGAGTTCTAGACTTGACCTTGATACTGACCCGACCTCGATGGTCCTCTTTTTTCCTGCTTCAACAGCGGAGGCCAGGTTTGCAAGCGCATCTGCGTGCGTGTTGGTATCTCGGGAGATTTGCCTGACCTCGGCTTTCTGGAATTGGGAGAGTAGCTCTTTTGCCAGGGCTAAGTAGGCCGCCATCCTGTCGTCCCTGGCCTGGTAGTCTCCAGCGAGCTGGCTAGTTACCAGTTGAGAATCGCTGAAGATTTCCAGGTGCTGGGCTCCGAGGATTCGGGCGCTGTTCAACCCTGCGATCAGTGCTTCGTACTCTGCCTCATTGTTCGTCGCTTTGAAGTCGAGGGTGAAAGCCTGCTCTATGACCAGTCCCTCTGGCGATTGGAGAACTATGCCGGCGCCAGCTCTCTTGGAGGTGGACGACCCGTCGACGAAGATCCTCCATGCCGAGGTGGGAGACTGCTGGACTTCTGTTTCTGCTGGCTCTTGCCCTGTGCCCCCCAGTGCCGTGCCGAGCTGGGTCTGAGTCTGGTTGGGGCAGGCGAATTCGACTATGAAGTCTGCCAGAATCTGGGCTTTGATTGCAGTTCGGGGACGGTACTGTATGTCATACTGCCCCAATTCAACTGCCCACTTTGATATGCGCCCTGAAAAGTCAGCTTTTTTGAACAAGGAACGGAGTGGGTGCTCCGTGATCACCACGATAGTGTGGGATTGAAAATAATGGGAGAGCTTGCGGGAGGCGGTGACAAGAGCCAACGCGAGCTTCTCCAACAGAAGGTACCTGGTCTCGGCATCGAGCAGGGTCTTGCTCGTGTAATAGATCGGCTTTTGAACTCTGGTCTCCCTTCACTGTGACTACCTCCATCTTGCCTTCCTCGTTCTCATGGACGAACTTCAGCTTTTGGTGGAAGGAAGAAGGAACTGCCTCTAGCTTGTGGAGCCACGTCCTGCCCAGAATGACATTGTAGGGGGAAGGGGCATCCACAACCAGAAAGTCGGCTGTCACGGAGGCTCCGCCAACTTGGGTTTCCAAGGTGATTCTACCCTTGGGGTAGACTGGTGTCGCGGACAACCCTAGCAGAGGTGCACGAACCTCCGTGAGGTCTGCTTCGGAGAGTTTCATCCGTTTGAAGCAGTCGTAGTAGAGGACCTCGGAGGAGCTGCCGGAGTCGACGAGGATCCTCTTCACGGTGAAGTCTCTCAACTTCATGGTGAGGAGCAGGGGGTCGGCGTGAGGGACCTGGACTCCCTCCAGATCTCGATCCGAGAACGAGATAGCTGGTTTGTCGCGGCGGGCTTTCTTGGATGCCGGGGCGAGGTCGGCTTTCAGTACTTCTTTCTCGTGCGAAGCCCGCCTGGCTTCGGCACGGGTCTGAGAGTTTCCCCGGGACGAGGAAGCGGGAGCTGAGGACGCCAGATGGATCACGTTGATGATCTTCTCTGAGTCCTCGCTGTCTGGAGCCTGGGCTGCGCTCTGGTGAACCCGGCCCTCGCTGCCACCGGCATCGCCGGTCTTGACGAACTCTTGGATGTGGCCCTGTTCGGCCAGCTTCTCTAGATACCCCTGCAAGGTCCTGCATTCTCCAGTCCTGTGCCCGTTGCCCTTATGGAAGGCGCAGTAGAGCTTGCTCCGGGAGCCTTCGGTGGGTTCACTCTTCAGGGCGGAGGATACTTGAAGAACGGCTCGGACTTGATTTTGGCCAGGATGCGGTAGATCGGCTCCTTGAAGACGACATTGACGCTCTGACCGGCGCTGGAGGGAGGTCTGGGCTTCCAATTGCCCCCAGTCCTGGACGACGAAGGCTTCGCCGAGTTGGAGGCCCACTCCCGCTTGGACTCCTGCTTCTGGGAGGGCCTCCCCCCTCTTTGCCGAGGCTGGCTATTCTTCTGTTCGGGCTCCGGATGCCCGTCCTGATCCTTAGCTCGGATCTCATCTTCTTCCCGGGCGATGAAGCGCTTCACCCGGGACATTAACTCTGACATGGATTCTGGGGTGTCCCCGGCCAAGTCCTTCCGCAGGTCGCTGCCGGGGATCAGGGCATGCTGGAAGGCGTAGATGGATATCCCCTCCCTTGCGCCCTCGATCTGGCTGTATATCGCCCAGAATCGGTGGGTGAACTTGGCGAGAGTTTCGCCCTGCTTCATTCTCAGGGCGATGAGGTCCCCTTCCTTCTTGGGGACGACGGTTGTATGCTTGGAACTTCTTCAGGAAGGAGAGCTGGAGCTCCTTCCAACTGGGAATCGACTGCTCTGGGAGAGAGCAAAACCACTTCAGGGGGAGGTCGCCCAAACTGGAGGAAAAGATCTTGCAGTTTAGGTGGCCCTCGTTTCCCCAAATAGACATCTTCTGGGAGAAGTGTCGGAGGTGTGCAGATGGATCGGACAGTCCGTCATAGGGGACGAACCGCGGGACGGAGAACTTCCTGGGCAAGGGGGTGCGCTCGATCTCCTTCGTGAAGGGAGAGCCCCCGAGATCAGTGTGACCGCAGAGCTGCTTCTGGTCCCGCATGTCCAGGTTGTGCTGGAGAGCCCGCCTGACACGTTTGTCGAACCACTCCTGCTCGTCGTCCTCCTCTGGAGTCTGAACTCTGGACTTTCGCTTGGGGTGGTTCGGACTGTGATAGCTATGAGTTCGGCCATCGCGACTATGGTGACTCCGGCTGTTGCTCGAGCCTTCGTCACGAATCTGGCTCCGTTTCTGGTCCAAATGATGTCTGAGGTCCTCACGAGGAGGCTGGGCTGCCTTGCCGGGAGCGTCCTTCTTTTTCCCTTGGGGCTCAGAGACCTCCCTCAAGGAGGCAAATGTTTATGAAATGATGCGATCTACTCGATGCACCCAAACTCACAAAAACTCATAATCTCGATTAAACCCCTGAAAACTTCCCAAATTGCAAACCACCCCCTTACTGTACCCAAACGATCTCGGACTCGCACGAGACTTCGCACCCGTGATCCATACGATAAACTCGACTCGCTAAGACTCTAAGCAAACTTACTAACTAATCAGGCAATTAATTATAATTAACGATGGGTTAAGGGACGGGGTGTTACAGTGTAAACGGATTCTTTTTCTTTTTTCTTTTTATGAGAAGACTTCGAGAAAATATTATTACGGCAAACTCATAGAGTCCACAATTACATTTTGCATAATCAGCTCAGGTACAGAAAACCACCAAACCTTCATGTTATTAATGAATTGGGCATGTCTAGCTAACTTGTGAGCTACTGCACTGCCCTCCCTTTCTACATGAGCTACTTCATAGTTGTTAAAACACTGTAAAAGAAGTTTGTTCTCATCGAATAATGGGCCTTGTTTATAAAGATTATGGGAAGATGAATTAAGTGCCTCAACCGTCCAAAAGGAGTCTCCTTCAAGAATGATATCACACACACCAATGGTAAGAACCATATTCTAAAGAACTTGCAGTGCCGTAACCGCCTCATTATCATCAGTCTCTGCCACCCAAGTTTCTATTTTGCTCAAAGCCATGATAACATTTTCGTTCTCATCTTGTAGAATAGCTCCTACACCTGCTTTCTGCACATTTTCAAATATGGCACCGTCAACATCCAATTTCACAACACCTGTTGGTGGAGGATGCCAATGTAGAGCTTCCACTTTCTGAAGACTATTCCTTGATGTAGGTGCAGAAAATAATGACCCACAATAAGGAGGAGCCTTATAGGACTTATCCGAGAAGATGATGGCTGCTGGAAACGTCTGGATGCCGTCCGGAAGCCTGAAAGGGAATAGCAAACGGTCAGAGGACCCTGGCCTGAGCGGCGCAAGGCTCTCCGATGCCAAAGTCAGTGTATGAACTGGAACGATGGAAGAGAGGGAGAAGAGAGACAGAGTAACGGCTCTGGTATGGAAAAAATGGCGTACCTTAGATGGTGGCATGAATCTCTATTTATAGAGTGTGGAACGTATCTTTGGAAGATATTGTGGTGTGGGTCCCACGATTGGACTGGGAAGTCACGATCAGCCCACATTGCATTAATTGTGGTCCAATCCAGCCCACTATGCATTAAATGCCCGTCGGGTCAGCCCACATCGCATTTAATGCACATCTTGTTGGGCCAGATCCTGTTGGGCGCCTTTGGCGGTAGGAGTACCAGCGGATCTGCCCTCGGGCCCTGCCCTGATGTGGCTTCAGCCGCTGGATGGGACTCTGTCAGGGATCTGGCGAAGATTGTGGGCGGCTGGATGTCGCGTTTGTCCCTCCAGCGCGTGTCCCTATCCCTCCACGTGCCTGACGACGTGGGGGGATGAAGGGTACACGTGAATGTTCCCTCCTGCTTCGGCTTCTGTCTCGGCTTCTTTAGCCGAAATGGAGCTTTCTGCCGAGGTGGTACCCGTGGTGGTGCTCCTTGCCGAGATGACGCCCGAGGTGGGCCAGTTCGGCGCTAAGGGCCCGGAGCTGTCCAACTTCGGCCGGACCTCCTGTTCTGGTAGCCGGGACGAGCCTGGTGTCACGTGGATGACGCGAGGATGGCACGTGAGAATGCTTAACTTGATCTGATGGCTGTGATTAACTTAATCCTGTGGTTCGGGAAATCTCCCCACACACTTGATATCCAGACTCTCTTGAAATCTTTAATAAGGCAATTGCCCCATCTACAACCATCTATGTGAACTTTCTATTGTAGATAAAATAATTTCTTTGATTCTATATCCCCCATGCCAATGTGAAGAAAAACTCCATATCTCAAATGATTTGTGACAGAATTCTAATTGGAAAAAAGGAAGTGAAACCATTCATGTTTCATTCAATTTATGTGAATTCTATTGTTAATGCATGCAGATAAGTCGAGTCATCGACTCTTCACTTGGCCGTACAAATTGCTATTATATATTTCAAGAGTCATTTGGTTTTGAATTTTGTGCTCATTATATTTGTTTTTCATTCTCTTTGTTTAAGGTTCTAATAGCAAGACTCTAGAGAAGATATCTGATGATATAATTGGCGCTACGCTAATTACACCCATAGATATGCATTTTCAAATACACCTTCTGTAGTTTACTTAAAATCATTTCAGTTCTGTACCATTACCCCTTTTTCTCTTTTTCGGTGTTGGGGCGGGGGATTAAGTACCAGTAGTTGGAGAAACCCAAATCTCTGAGTATGTTCTATCACTACAACAAATCACACCACTCCCGACTAACACTTTAGTCGGCAAACGTAGGTTTTTTAGTCGGTGAATAGTATTCCCGACCAAAAACATTTGGTCGGCGGTTGGTCGCTGAAGTGAGGTCGAGAAATGAACCTGCCGACTAAAATTAATTTAGTCGGGAAATAAAACAATTTCCCGACCAGTAATTTAGTCGGGTAAGCGTGTATTAGTACCGACTAAATAATTAGTCGGCCAATGGTTTTAGTTGGTAAAAGATAAGAGTATTACCAACTAAGTGTTTAGTTGGTGTTGGTTTCCGTTGCCGACTAATAGTTTGGTCGGCTAATGTTACAAATGCCCTACTAAACAATTTAGTCGGTTAATGTTATAAAGCTTTTCTCGATTAAAATGGTTAGTCGACAACTGAAATATCTTAATCATTTAATTTTAAGTTTACCGACTAACTATTTAGTTGGCAATTTATTTTTTTTTAGCCAAAATGTTTTATATTAGAATTAAATCTATTGTCAAAACCTGCTTCAATTTTTTTGAGTTCCAACAAAATAAATCAAGTGTCATGGCCCCGAACCCGATTAAAGAATAAACCGGATCTGGGGTGTGAGTTTTAGGGCTAATTAAAAAAATTTGCCCTTAATGCCCAACGATCGAAGTCCACTGTGAGGATTGTGTAGTTAAGCCTCATTAACAAATAATCAACGGGACTTTTCCGGTAAACACAACAATAAACCTGTAGGAATATCAAAGCAAGTATGGATCTCATTCCATTATATATATTCAAGTTTCAAAAGATAAAATATATAAAGTTTATAAACATCAGGACCATCCCAAAAACCTAGGTCCTGGTACAAAAGATATACAGTGCTAGAATAGATAAATTCAAAAGATCAAAAACCCAAAAGATGAAATGAGGTAGCACGAAGAAAGATGTCCCCATGTAACGCGCACTAGTGCCGGGAGTGATGACGTTATGCTACGTCATCGGCACCCCACTCTCGTACCTCGTCCACTTCTCCCGGTTGAGGATCTGCTGGGATTGTCTCGGCATCCGGGTCGGCGTAATAGTAGTAGGTGTCCTCTGCACACCATGGAATAAAGGATCAACAATATGTTGGCAAGAAGATAAGCAATATACATTATTCATAACATGTTTCAAAAGAGAATATAGACAAGTACATGATTAAAAGGTAGCAAGGTACAAGCTAGGCATGAAGCATGAATAATTGAAAGAATCAAGTAACAATATAAATCCTAGCAAGATAAACAAGAGTAACCATCCATGAAATGCAATGTCAAGCAAGAGGAGACTCCGAGGATGTCCTAGCCATCTCACGGGGGTATAAGTGACGTCCGAGCCGACTACGAATGCCCAAAGACTGGCTCTAGGGGGATCCTAGCTCCCGGTCCTAGGAGTAGCAGCACGGTCCTAGCCCGCTCCCAGCTATTCGCCCCATGGACGCCGTCCAAAGCCGACTGCCCACCTTAGTGTCCGGTATCCGGCCCACTTTATAATCATTAGTCTGCAGCTGGTCATGAATGCAAGATGATGATGATGGTTTGTACACGACACATGTTTCAAGACAAATACACGTGGATATATTTCCAAGTACAAGATAACAAGCCGAGGACTACTCCAAGTCAAGCCAAGATACAAGTCAAGTTCCAAAATCCATGAGTAGTCCTCTTTTCAAGTCTATCCACACGTGTTCATCAATACAAGACAAGGTACCTAAGGATACACTCTAAGTCCAGTCACATCCTAATTCTACAAGTTAAATTACAAGTTATACAAGTATACAAGATTAGAGTGTACAAGGTACGACAAGCTACGGATACATGATTGAAGAGTCAAGAGTGAAGAACAAGCCAATCCTAGGTCAAGAGTTGTCCACCATGTACCGAACGTATCCCCAACGGAGTACGCATGGAGAATGAGTCAATGGTGTCCTAATTTGGCGGGCCCATGGTGTACGGAAGTTATTGGTCACCAATTAACTCAATTCCACACGCATTCGGCCAAGTTACATCAATATACGAAAAATCCCAGGCAACCAACGAAGCACACCAAGCCGAACATACTCCGTTTTCATTTCCCCCAATTGGTCATGCAAGGGTAGGGTCAATAGGTTCCAACCTAGAGTCCAAACTAGGTTTACAATCCCTTTCCAAAAGAGATAAAGCTTGGTTCATTGGTCCAATACCTATTTCATTTCCCAATCTTTGATGATTAAGATTAGTATACCATTGGATTCTACGTCTCGAGGGCTTTCTGACGATATATAAAACTCTAAATTTTGATAAACGGGTCAAAAGTTATGGCTTCCGGAAGATGGCCGAAGCATTTAGCTCGAGCAAACAAAAGTTGGCTCGAGCGAATTGTTCACAGAACCTTCTTGGCTCGAGTGAACTGAAGGTTGGCTCGAACCAAGTGTCCAGAATTGCAGAAAATGACTCATTTTGAGTCCAAACCTTGGGGAATCAAATCCCCTCTCCTCCAAGATCACCCCTGCAAGAAAAAGAGCCTCTTGCTCTCTCCACATCCATTCCATTCCTCCCATCAACAAACCCAACCATTCAATTAAGGTCCAATCCCATTAAATACCTAATCTAGCATGTGAGATCCAAATAAACATAGACAAGCTTGGCATTATGGGTTGCTAAGCAATTGCATTATCAAGAGTGAAGATAATAGACATGCATGAGCAATAGATAAAGCTAATCTACTTGCCTTCACCAAAGAGAGTGAAATTAGAGAGAAATTGAGAAGATTGAGGAGGAAGAAAGCTCCCACACACACTCTAGCCAAAACAACTCTCCCAAGCCTCTCTCCTACACTCAAGGAACACAAAGGAAAAGAAAGAAAGGAAATCCATCAACATGCAAGATCTCTACAACAATGAGGAAGGAAATTAGGGAAGAAATGGTTGAGGAAAACTTACCAAATTTAGGTCAAGATGTAGAGGAAGAAGAGAGGAAGAAGATGATGAGCTTGGCTGGCCTTGAATCCCTTCTCCAATGGCTCATGCAAGAAGAAGAAATGAAGAGGGAGGAAGAGAAGAAAAACTCCAGCAGTTGCAAATGAAGGAAGGAAATGAATGAACGAGCTGGGATGGGGTTTTAGGATGAGGGATGGAGGGGGAAATGACTCAAATACCCTCTTTGAGTGAATTAAGAGAAATGTGATTATTTAAGGGACTTTGGTGCGTCGAATCATGACGAGTCAAGAATGGAAGTGACGAGCGTGACGAGATCTTTCCAACGGACCCAAATTTGGCGGAAAACGGAATTTTCCGAAAAAAATACCCAATTTTCCTATTAATCACAACCTAACCCCCTATTAAGACTAATCGCACTCAGAACCAAACTAAACTTCGCAAATCACTTTCTAATGATAAAAGAAATTCGCTTAGCCACTAAACCCACCTAATTAGCTAAAATCACAATTAATTAGACTAATCGCCAATATTAAGAAATTAATCACCCTATTAAGGTCGGGGACCTTACATCAAGCACCAGTATCGATAATGACCACGCACTAAAATTGAATTATCATGTTCAATTTCATGCTTCATCAGTTCGTAACAGAAAAGGCTTGAAAGGTGAAATAAAAATATGGCAGTCGGGCAGAAAGAACAGCAAAACTTTATTGCGTTCCAAACATAACACAGGAAATTCTACTCAAGCACCATAGTGCACCAATCAATGAGATATTACATACATGTGACAGTAAGCCATCAAAACTTCCTGTACCTTGGTTCTCTTGTATAGAAACCCAAATATTCCTCTTGGACATCATCACTGACCTTTTAATTCCTCCACAATATCCAAATGGGAATGACTAAAAAAACCATAACTTCCATAAATAAAAAGCATTCACCAAATGCTTAACATATAATATCCGAATTCGCAGAGCACAAGATAATACGAAATCGTACCAAAAAAAGTGGAAAATAAGGTCCTAGCAAAGTTTCCACAATTAGCATTAGACAAGTTATAACCAAACCCCAGAGGGTGGAAAATTAAAGAAGATGAAGCAACAAAATGACAATTTGATTAACGTAGAACCCAGGGCAGAAATCTAACTTCTTCAACTCCGTAATCAAAAGGCAGGATATTCCATCTATGTAAAGAATAAAACACAATCATTAGTTATTGCTAATTGGTCATAAATTATTTATTTTTGACCTTTGGTAAAGCAAGTAACATTCAGATCATACATAATATTTCCAGCATGCCCAACCTAGTTGTAGCACTCAAAACACTTGTTTCCAGCATACAAAACCATTTTGGGTGTGGTGACTCCAAAACATTGAATCAAAACCATAACAAGGCTTTAGTCAAAATCAGACAGTAAATTAGGCCAACGTAGATTTTTCATGCAACAGTACTCTGGTACAATCAGGGCTAGAAATGCGCCCAATAAGTCTATAAGATGGAGAACTTGTTCAAGCATAAAGTTTTATCATTACTATAGGTCAACATATCTTGCTCACATAAAAAAAAAATTCTTAAACTTTCATCATTGTAGTCCAACATATCCTGCTTGCATCAAAATTCTCCACTACATTCATAGATGGAATTGAGTGTAACTTCCACTTACCACTATAGTTTGACACATCAGCAAGAAGAGCTAACCTCTATTTCAGACCATAAAGTGTATACCCGCCCCCTAAATACAATAATCAATCAGTGAAATTTAAACTAGCAAGAGTGCTCTGATCCATCACAGATTGCAGGTGATTGTAGAAGTTACAGAACATGTTACAGGCAATCCCAGAAAATTCATTGAGTTTACAACCTGGAATTCCAAGACAGGCAAGGCTAACTCTACAAAATCTAGAATTTAATGAAGACGACACATTTAGCATTCGAAAAACTACTTGATATCCTAAGCTAAGAAAAGTTAATTTATGGACATCAGATAAGATACTTTGGGAGAAAAATTCCAATCTTTGTCAGCCTCACTGCCATGAATGTTGAGTCATTGATAAGAATTGGAAAAATCATTCATTGAACTTGTGACCAAATCTGTCAGTGGTGTCCTACACAACTAAACATCAAAAATATAAATTCTAATCACTTGAGCAATGTATGTAACAATGTTTAAAACTATAAAGCAATAGAAATAAGCATTTATAACTTTGTAAAGCAATAGCAGGGCCCTTCATAGATATTACCATAGAACTTCATAGAAGCTTTGAAATAACTTTGTGCTAGTTCTTGCACCTGGTTTCTTCTATATACCTTTCATGCACACACAAGACCAAAACCAGTCAAAATAAACTTCCAAAAAGAAGTTTGACTTTCTTTCAGATATATGATTTTTCCACACTGTATGCAAATGAAACAAGGCCAACAATCACAATCATTTATTTTGCTCATCTCTTCTGGGTGCATAAGCGTAAGGTGATTATTGAAAGTTGTAACCATTAATTTGAACAGAGGTAGTCGATCCATAACCTAAAATAATGACAGCTGGACTACCTAAGCCATTGCATCAATGATCATTAGTAAAAGGCAGAAGAAAAAAAGGTGAAAGAATAGTTCGCTCTGTGCTCACCACACAACTGCGTGTTCACATCAATGATCTTGAAATGGACAGCTGAAAGAAATAATTAATAGCCAAAGAACAATCCTCACTCAATGAGTAAAAAGTAAGGCAATGGAATGGCCAGGATCTTGAAAAACTACTTTTGTCAAAAGATTTCCAATGACCACTTACAAAATCAAATACATAGCACATAAGTAATTCAGTTTCATGATTGGAAAGGGAAACCTATTACAGAGTACAGTGTCTTGTTTGCCAAATATCCATACTCATATAATAGAAATAAAGTAAGTGATTCTTTAAACAGAAAAAAAAAATATCAAGAGGTTTCTACCTAAAGACAAAAATAAAAAGATGCAAACAGATGACAGATGATAGATGGATAACTAAGGTCAATTAACTCATATGGATAACTTCCTCTACTCAATAGTAGAATTACACATAACAATTTTATAATTCCATTTACAACAACTGAAAACTGCCACGTGGATAATTGTATGACTTCTCCTCGCTTAATTCACCGCTTCAAAGCATATCGGGTACATTTCACCACTCAATAAGGAAAAAGGATAGCATAACTTATAAACAAAAACTCAAACACCCGGTGGGCAAAATCAAACAGACCATACTGTAGGCCCTTTTGGATATTCATAAACCAAGTACAAATAACTTGGATAATGTACAAATGAGGGTCATCAGTGTTCTTCAGTAGTACACATTAAACTGGATCTAGATCAATGGATGAAGGTCAAGATGAAAATGATGGCTATATTGAATTTTCCATGTAGTTTCTCTCCTAATGCATTGTTGTCCTTTGGAAATTTTGAATTTCTAATTTGAATGATATTCAGAACTCATAAAGCTGACTCTATAAATTTCACTTTTGGCCTCAAATATTTTAATATATTAAATATTAAAAAGTTGCAAAGATCTTGAATGTCCATTTGAGGGAAAACATTAATTTAGAGAATTCTAAATTCTCACAGACAAGTAATTTTCAGAATTTTGAATTCTAAACAAACTGGCCTTGAAGGTACTTGTAAATATATAAATATAACTCAAATACAAGTTACAACTAGATAGGCAAAACTCTCAACACCATTATTTCATGAGTAAAAGAATAGTTTTGTTGAATGAAAGGTGGTGATGCCAGCCCAACCTTTCATTCAACCCACCTACAAAAGAAACAACCTATTAGAAGTTTATATTTACTGAAAAGGGATCTTTCCATATTTTTTTTGTCATCAGGAATTGGGCTAAATAGAAAAGGTGTGTGTGTGTGTGTGAGAGAGAGAGAGAGAGATGTTAGACCCTAAGTTGTTTGCAATTTGATGTCTTGCATTTGCATAATAGTCATCTCATTAGGTTCATTTTCATTTCACATGTTTCTTCTTGAAAATCATCTTTTAACTCAACCTACTCATGTTTTGATTTAAACTCTTTTTTGGTTGATTTGAACCTTGATTTTAATCATGTTTTTCTTGATGAAACAATGCATAAAGACACCCTTCAAATCTGAGTTTTTAAATGATTTCAAAAGGTTCATTTTTCAAAACTTCAGATGTTCAGAAAATTGACCTGACCAGTCTGTCGGTCAAGTCATCGGTCCCCATCGGTCTGTTGGATACCGCGATCACTGAGAGGGGGGGGGTGAATCAGTGATTTCTAAAAACAGGTCTAATTCAACAACAAAACAAGTCAAATCACACAATGACACCAGATTTAACGTGGTTCACCGAAAGGCTACGTCCACGGTTCAAAGACTGTCCGAACACCAATCCGGGACAGATCTGAATCTTATTTAGTCGCACCAACGACAAAGAGCACCAACCCTTAGTTTCAGATAGCACCAACTATCTAGGAAGCACCTACTCCCTTGAGTTTCAGATAGCACCAACTATCTAGGAAGCACCTACTCCCTTGAGTTTCAGATAGCACCAACTATCTAGGAAGCACCGACTCCCTTTACAATTTATCTGCACCAACAGATAGGATCACCAAACTCCAAACACCAAGCACCAACTTGATGTAAAAACAGAATAGAAATAAACTCTGTCTACAGCCCTTCCCCTCTATAATTCTCTCTCTCTCAATCCCTTACAAATTGAAATTAAAGCATAAACAGAGAGACACTTAACTCATGGACGAATCACCATCTTCTAGAGCATAATCTCGTCCACAATTGCTGTAGAAAACGTCTGATAATGCAGCAACACAGCAACACAGCAACAGCACCAGCTTTCTCTCAAGAACTCTCTCTTTTCTCTTCTCTTCTTCTCTCTCTGGTGTATCTTTAGAACGACCCATACATGCCTTTATATAGGTTTTAGTAACCCCTAATTGTGTTTAAAACGGGCTACAATTCGTTTAGAAAGAGTCCCAAACAAATTAGATAACTGTGCTGAATTTTCGTGCAAAACTTCTAATTCTGCGCAACTCTGGTTCCCGTGCTCGGTCGACATCATACTGTGCTCGGTCGACATCATACACTATCTGGAAATAGTCACTTATCGAGCTCGGTCGACATCCTGAGGGCTTCGGTCGACCGAAGACACACTGTGTCACGAAAATAACTGGGAGCTACCAAAATCTGTTTTCCTGCAGGTTTCTTCTTGCTCGGTCGACCGCATGAAGAGCCCGGTCGACCGCGTGCTCTGCATCAGGAATTCTTAATTCCTGGCTGTTTCAATTCTGTTTCCAATTCTGATTCTTCTTTTCAGCTCTATCAATACCAGCTTATTAACATCATGTTTGTGACAATGTGTTGACAAGAATTCCAACTCAAATCAATACTTGAGATACTGATTCTTCAAATCATCAAAAACTACTCAAGTCATCTCAAATTCCAACAATCTCCCCCTTTGGAATTGTTGGCAACACTATTGGAACTTCAACACTTTCAACTCCAGCTTGCAGCTCTTCCAAGTTCTTTTCAATACTCACTTGGAACCAATTCTGAAATTCGGCTATATCAACCATGCACTGTCAACAATCTCGTCCTAGCTTTCATAGCATAACATCTCTCCTTGCTATCATAGCATAACATCTCTCCCCCTTTGACAACAAGTCCAAAGGGACCAAACCGAGGAGCGAATAGGATATTCAATGAATGCATTGCTCCCCCTTTCAAGCACAACTCCTACGGTTTAGGAGAGTGAGTAACTCCTAACTTTTTCCGGAGATACTCGAAGACTTCCTTTGGCAGAGGTTTCGTGAAAATATCAGCCACTTGCTCAGTTGTTGGAACATATTCCAACTTGACCTCTCCATCAGCAACTTTATCTTTAAGAAAATGATAACGAATTGCTACATGCTTTGTTCGAGAGTGCTGAACAGGATTCTTAGATATATGAATTGCACTCGTGTTGTCACATAGGATCGGCGTAGGATCCGTTGTAGGAACTCCTAGATCAGAGAGCATTTGCCGCATCCATAACACTTGCGTACAACAAGTTGCCGCTGCAATATATTCCGCTTCCGCTGTCGAAAGGGATACTGAGTCTTGCTTCTTACTATGCCAAGCAACTAATCTTTCTCCAAGATAAAATGCGCCGCCGCTAGTACTCTTGCGATCATCTACGCATCCAGCCCAATCGGCATCAGAATATGCAACAAGAGTGAAGGATTTTCCTTTGGGATACCAGATACCAAGCTCCATAGTACCTTTCAGATATCGAAAGATTCTTTTCACTGCTGTAAGGTGCGTTTCAGTTGGTGCGGCTTGAAAACGTGCAACCATACATACTGCTTGTAGAAGATCTGGTCTTGTTGCAGTCAAGTAGAGCAAGCTTCCTATCATAGAGCGATAGGTGGTATGATCACGGACGAGGCCTTATCATCTTTGCTAAGCTTCGTGTTCGTTGTCATTGGTGTGCTCACTGGCTTGCTGTCTTCCATATTGAACCGTTTCAAGCATTTCCTTAATGTACTTCAATTGTGATATGAAGATGCCATGTTTCAGCTGCTGAACTTGTAAACCAAGAAAGAACTTTAGTTCTCCAAGCATTGACATCTCAAATTCTTTCTTCATCTCTTCTGCAAAATTCCTGCACATCTCCTCATCATTGCCACCAAAGATTATGTCATCAACATAAACAATGACAACCAGCTGTTTGCTTAACTCAGTTTTGACATATAGATTGCTATCAACAAGTCCTTTTCCAAAACCGATCTTGCGGAGATATAGGTCCAGCCTTGCATACCACGCCCTTGGCGCTTGTTTCAGTCCATAAAGAGCCTTTTTCAACTTGCATACTAGATCTGAATTTTTGCTGATGAGAAAACCATCAGGTTGCTCAATGTAGACCTCTTCTTCAAGTAAACCATTCAAGAAAGCTGACTTTACGTCCATCTGAAATACCTTGAAGGTTTTGTATGCTGCCAATGCAAGGAACATTACGAATAGCTTCCAGACGAGCCACCGGTGCAAAGGTCTCTTCAAAATCTATGCCTTCAACTTGAGCATAGCCTTTACAAACCAACCTTGCTTTGTTTCTAATGACTTGACCATCTTCATTCAGCTTATTCCGAAAGACCCATTTAGTACCAATAACATTCTTATCAGTAGGTCTAGGAACAAGTTCCCATGTGGAGTTCTTCTCAATTTGCTCCAACTCCTCATGCATAGCTTTTAACCAACTATCATCGAGACTGGCTTCAGCCACAGTCTTGGGTTCAATGGTGGACACAAGTGAGTAATTACTAACTACACTTTGTCTAGTTTGAACGCCTGCCTTAGGATCTCCAATGATTTGATCCTTAGGGTGTTGCTCTACCCAAGTGCTGTGCTTCTTAGATGAAGTATCTTCTGAGTCATCCTTTGATTTTTCAGAATCATTAGATTCAGCCATCTCATCATCAATCTCACTCGAGTCCTCATAAACTGGACTGTCATTATGAGTTCCACTCTTTGCTTCATGGTTTTCATCAATTCTCACATCAGCACTTTCTATGATTTTTCTGGTTCTTTTGTTAAGACACCTATATGCCTTGCTAGTAGAGGAGTAACCCAGAAATATACCTTCGTCAGCTCTTTCTTCAAATTTGCCCGGATTTTGTTCGAGCCGCTTGATGTAACACTTGCTGCCGAAGACTCTGAAGTGCTTGACGGTTGCTTTTCTTCCAAACCATAGCTCATAGGGAGTTTTGACTTCATGTGGCCTGATCAAGCATCGATTTTGAATGTATACAGCCGTATGAATTGCCTCTTTCCAATACTTGTCAGCCATCTTGCTTTCACTTAGCATCGTACGAGCCATCTCTTGTACGGTGCGATTCTTCCGTTCCACAACTCCATTTTGCTGTGGAGTTCTAGGGGCTGAGTACTGTCTTTGAATGCCATGATATTCACAATATTTAGTGAACTCTTCAGATGTGAACTCGCCTCCACGATCAGACCTTAAGATCTTGATACGTTTTTTCCAATTGATTTTCAACCTGTGCTTTAAACACTTTAAAACGATCAAGTGCTTGATGCTTATGCTTAAGAAACAATACCCATGTCATACGAGTATAATCATCAATGCATAACATGAAATACTTATCTCCATTGGTGCTTTGAGTTCGCATCGGTCCACAGAGATCAGTGTGCACTAGCTCAAGAGGTTTCTTGGAATGATGCTCCTTTGACTTGAACATAACCCTCGTTTGCTTTCCCTTTTGGCAAGAGTCGCAAATGGGATTGGAAGGCTTTTCAACTTTAGACATGCCTCTCACAGCCTTTGAATTGCAAATCTTTGACATGTTGTCAAAGCTTAGATGCCCAAGGCGTTTGTGCCACAACCAACTTTCCTCTGTCCGACTCATCAAGCAGGTCTTTTCAGCTCCATCTGACAATGTATAGAGATTTCCAGCAGTTCTTGATCCAGTTGCCACTGTTTTCCCGTTGCTACTCTTCTTGATGGCAAACCCATTCTTTGTGAAGATAACTTCATGACCCTTGTCACAGATCTGGCTCACACTAAGCAGGTTGTGTCTCAATCCAGACACATATAAGACTTCTTCAGATCTGATCTTGTTTGCCATAAGCTGAATAACACCTTTTCCGCAGATTTTGGCACCATCATTGTTGCCAAACTTCACTGAACCGCCTTCATAGTGCTGTAATTTGACAAATTTCTCTTTATCACCAGTCATATGGCTTGAACAACCACTATCAAGGACCCATGGTGCTGTCTTCTTTTGTGCATTGAATGCCGTTTGCACAATGAGAGATTCTTTGAGACTTTCTGCACTTTTCTTTGCTCTCCAAGCCTTGACTAACTTGGGTTTCTTTTCAACCTGTAATTTGTTAGCAATAGGCAACCTACAATCCCTAGCCAAGTGTCCATAATTATGACACATATAGCACTCAATTTTGTGGCTACTTAGGATTGAAAAAGGATTCCTAGTCACAAATGGACTGTTTCTTACATAGAATTTGCAATCAGCTCTTTTATGTCCAAACATATTACAATGAAAGCAATAACCATAGAATTTGTATCTTCTTTGTGGCTGGTTAATCTTCATTACCTTTCTAACAGGAATGGACTCCTTTCTAGGTTGAGTGGGCTTCATAGTGTTAGAAGGTGCAGTGACTTGCTTCATAAGCTCTTTCCTTTTAGGAGGTGCAATCTTAGAGGATTCACCTTTCTCAAATCCTAGACCAAATCTGAAGTGGGCTGGTCTTTGAACTTTCAGTAGTCCATTGAGTTTCATAGTCCCTTCAATCGCTTGGAGCGCTTTGAGTTTTTTGCTATTTTCCAAATTTTCAGCCTTTGCTCTAGCGATCTCAGTTTCAAGTTTCATAGCCTCTTCCTTTTGATACTTATTTGGTTTTCAAGGACTTCTACCATTCTTTTATATTCTTCTACTTGAGTTTTCAAAGAAATAATAGAACTTTCAGATTCATGGAGAAGTTTCAGATTTTTCTTACTTGATTTGCGTTCCATGCTAAGCTCCTCAAGTGCGGCTATGAGTTCCTCTTCAAGATTGACTTCAGCCTCCTCATCCTCTTCCGGATCTAGCTCTTCTTCTTCTTCTTCAACAGTGACCATGAAGAGAGCTTCGGTTGATTCATCATCGTCTGAAGTTTCAGACGTGCTGTCATCTTGTTGACATAGAAAGTTTTTAGCTTTGCCCCTTTTTCTGAAATTTCTCTTTCCTTTACTCTTTTCAGCATAAGAGTCACTTTCATTGTCTTCTTTTAGCGGACACTTCGCAGCAAAGTGACCAATACCTCCACAATTGAAGCATTTAAAGGGTAGCTTCCCTTTGTACTTGCCAATGCTTCCTTTCTTCAACTTTCTAACAAATTGAGCCTCAAGCTCATCATCATCAGAATCAATATCATGACCAGCTGTCTCTTTTGCCTTTTTCTGAACTTTGAAGGCCGCTTCTTTATCAGATGAAGATGTTTTTCCTATGCGCATCTCATAGGCAGTTAGAGAACCATGTAATTCATCCATGGAAAATGCATTCAGATCTTTGGCTTCTTCAATGGCTGAGACTTTTGAATCAAACCGGGGAAGAAGAGATCTTAGAACCTTTTTGACGATGACCGGCTCTTTAATCTCCTCCCCTAGTCCACGAATGTCATTCGTGACTTCATTCACTCGTTGCAAATACGAGTCAACATTCTCGCTTTCCTCCATGCGAAGAGATTCAAATTGAGAGCGATGAGTTTGCAATTTGGCTTCTTTAATCTTCTCATCACCTTCATGTATGCTTTGCAACTTGTCCCAAATTTCCTTGGCTGTTTTGCATGCAATTACTTTGACAAGCTCGCTGTCCACAAGGCCACTAAAGAGTGCATTCTGCGCCTTGGAGTCGTTGTCTGCCAACTTCTTCGATGCTGTATCATTGGGTACGGTGGCAGCATTGTAACCGGCTCTGACAGCTTCCCAAACATCATAGCCAAGAGATTTGATAAAGGCTTGCATCCTAATCTTCCAAAAGGAGTAATTAGAACCATCAAACAGAGGTGCTTTCATATTCCCTGTATTGACTGCCATGTGATTTGACAAGAGATCACCCTTAGCGTATTAAACTGATCAAGGGAACCTCGCTCTGATACCAATTGTTGGATACCGCGATCACTGAGAGGGGGGGGTGAATCAGTGATTTCTAAAAACAGGTCTAATTCAACAACAAAACAAGTCAAATCACACAATGACACCAGATTTAACGTGGTTCACCGAAAGGCTACGTCCACGGTTCAAAGACTGTCCGAACACCAATCCGGGACAGATCTGAATCTTATTTAGTCGCACCAACGACAAAGAGCACCAACCCTTAGTTTCAGATAGCACCAACTATCTAGGAAGCACCTACTCCCTTGAGTTTCAGATAGCACCAACTATCTAGGAAGCACCTACTCCCTTGAGTTTCAGATAGCACCAACTATCTAGGAAGCACCGACTCCCTTTACAATTTATCTGCACCCACAGATAGGATCACCAAACCCCAAACACCAAGCACCAACTTGATGTAAAAACAGAATAGAAATAAACTCTGTCTACAGCCCTTCCCCTCTACAATTCTCTCTCTCTCAATCCCTTACAAATTGAAATTAAAGCATAAACAGAGAGACACTTAACTCATGGACGAATCACCATCTTCTAGAGCATAATCTCGTCCACAATTGCTGTAGAAAACGTCTGATAATGCAGCAACACAGCAACACAGCAACAGCACCAGCTTTCTCTCAAGAACTCTCTCTCTTTTCTCTTCTCTTCTTCTCTCTCTGGTGTATCTTTAGAACGACCCATACATGCCTTTATATAGGTTTTAGTAACCCCTAATTGTGTTTAAAAACGGGCTACAATTCGTTTAGAAAGAGTCCCAAACAAATTAGATAACTGTGCTGAATTTTCGTGCAAAACTTCTAATTCTGCGCAACTCTGGTTCCCGTGCTCGGTCGACATCATACTGTGCTCGGTCGACATCATACACTATCTGGAAATAGTCACTTATCGAGCTCGGTCGACATCCTGAGGGCTCGGTCGACCGAAGACACACTGTGTCACGAAAATAACTGGGAGCTACCAAAATCTGTTTTCTGCAGGTTTCTTCTTGCTCGGTCGACCGCATGAAGAGCCCGGTCGACCGCGTGCTCTGCATCAGGAATTCTTAATTCCTGGCTGTTTCAATTCTGTTTCCAATTCTGATTCTTCTTTTCAGCTCTATCAATACCAGCTTATTAACATCATGTTTGTGACAATGTGTTGACAAGAATTCCAACTCAAATCAATACTTGAGATACTGATTCTTCAAATCATCAAAAACTACTCAAGTCATCTCAAATTCCAACACGGTCAACCCATAAGTGAATCAAGGTTAACCGATGACTCCATCGGTTCCCATCGGTCAGCCTATCGGTTCCCATCGGTCCACCGATAGTGCATGGAATCTCAGACCGAGACTCGTCGGTTCCAAAAACAGACGGCACCTTTTTCCATGATTGTTGTGCTATCGGCTTGGCTATCGGTTCCGCATCGATCAACCAATGAAGGACGGTCAACCGACGAATGCAAAAGGGTCAGGAGAACTGTAAAAAATATGACCGTTGAGCCATCTGTCAACCGACGGCTAGTTATCGGTTGACCGACAAGCATCCGTTGGACCACTTTTTCTATAAAAAGCAAGTTCATTCCAAGATAAAAAGTGACGAGAATAGAGGCCATTTTTGGTGTTTTTGATGCCCAAGCAAAGGGAATGAACTAAGGAAGCTTGTTTGGTCCAAAGGAAAAGCTAAAGCTTGATTTCAAGAATTTAAATTCTAGTAAGCTTTAATTTCCTTGTTCATATGTATCATGCTTTGGTATAAACTTTTGGAAAATGTTTTCAAGCATGCTAACCATGTTGTGTGGAATCCATTTCCCATTTAATCTTTGATTCACATGTTTTGGATTTCAACACTTGATTTCAAAATAAGTTTTGTTTTAAACTTTGTTAATCATGCTTAGCCAAAATCTTTGATTTCTTTACAACATGATACATTAACTTGTTTGAATCTTTCTTTGTTGATTTTCATTCATTTAAACTTTAGTTAAACCTTGCTTTGAAAACAACATAGAATATGCATCACATGTTTAGAAATATTTAGGTTCATACAACTTGTGAGATTTTGAGTTTCATATCATCATCAAGTTAACTTTTATACATGTGATGTGCATATTGATCACTTCAATCATATATTTGAGTGCTTTAAACCTTCAAATACATTAAGCATATATTAATTGAGCTTATGCTTTAAACTTGATTGAAGTTTCCACACACACATATCATGAGCATTCATTGTGTTGTGTGAGTTTATTTTCACTTTCATATTTGCCTAATTAAGAGGCACCCAATCAGAGCTTAATCTATTTCTCTCCTAGTGTGTAGACACTTTCTTGAGAAAGAAGACTGTTGTACAGGTTATTGCTTAGCCTAAGAAAAGCATAGTGTAAAGGTTGTTGTTTAGCCTAGAAAAACAACTTTATAAAGGTTATTGCTTAGCCGATTGCAAAAGCATAAATAGTGGAAATCCGATGGGGTGTTGAGCACAAGCCGGTAGTGGATGTAGGCATTGAGGCCGAACCACTATAAATCATTGTGCAATGGTGAACTACTTGTGGTGATTGATTAGCTTATCTTCCGCACTTTCTCACATAATCATCACTAGTTAAAGGAGAATTGAAATGGAATTAAAATTGGCCATTAATTGTAGATCACCCTATTCACCCCCCACCTCTAGGGTTAGGATCCCTTGGACTTTCAAGAGAGAGAGAGAGAGAGAGAGAGAGAGAGAGAGAGGTTTTTGAAGATAGCTTTTTGAAAAGTCTCATAACCATCCCATGAAAGGCAGAAAGAAAAGAACCCAATTACAAAAGTACATAAGATGATAGAAGTACATAAGAAAAGAACCCATACACCATCTCCACCACCACCTCTAGCTACCCATATAAAACAAACAAGAGCCAGTGCCAAAGTCAGAAGGGCAAGATAAAGATAAGGTCATCTCATCACTTGGCATTAAAAAACACAAACAAAGTCATCCACTCCTAATTTGGGGCCTTATTCTGAAAAATAAAGGACACCAAAGACAGGGGTATGAGTGTAGCAATGCAGGGGTAGGAGTCCTTCGGATAGAGAAACAAACTAGGATTTATTCTACATCATTAAGGCTGTGAAATGTGGCCAGCCTGGTTTTCCGGCCTATCACTAACTAAACTAGGATCACCCAGTTTTTCAAGAAGAGATAGGCCAGGGATTGATATGGACCAAGTTATTAGCATCAACTGTGCCTAAATAGACCTCAGCCCTATCCAAGTTAATTTAATTTCTGTTATTCCTCGTATAGAGAAGAGAAGTAGACCTGAATGTTTGTGATGGTGGGAGATGCAAGCTTCTTAGGTTCTAGCGTGGACACAACAAGCTTGTACCTATAACATTCCATGGGTAGAATATCAAATCAGGTGACACTGAAAAGTTACTTCATGAGCACAAAAAATAAAGTCCTCCTGGAAAATTCTCCTGTTTAAACTTTTGATATATTTCTCACATTACATGTACAAGCCAGCAGCCAACTTTTATTCTTTCTCAGTAATTGAAAAAATAGAAAATTTCTCACATTACATGTACCAGCCAGCAGCCAACTTTTATTCTTTCTCACTCATGACGATATAAAGAAAAGTGATATCCAATGTAGCTGCTATGATCCTAACATCAAATTTAGCTGCAACAGCAAAATTAAAAATAATGTATTGCAAACCCTCAGCTAAAATTCCCCTACATGGTTCCCTTCCCAACCTCTTAAGTTGCCATTGTTTCCACTACATCAATCATTAGCCTGTTGTGAGTTGCTGGAATGTGAGATTTCCATATATGAATGCAAATCACCAAGTTTCATTCCTCTTAAATTTTTCCCACATGATCAACTTTTGAGAAATCCCAACCACATAAGGCCAAACCTCCCTCATTGCTAACTCATTTCTTTTTTTTACTTCAATCCAATAAAATTGGGTTGTATTTCAATCTCTTCACTGCAGTGAATTTAGTTTATAGATCTTAATAAAAAGAGAGGGAAAATGCACATTGCAATTAAACAGTGAATTAGATACATGCTACAAATCCAAAAAATAATTAATAAAATTAGTTTTTAAGAAACACATGCATACACCTCTTGAAATGTAATGTAAAAACCAAGAAAAGCATGACAAATCTGTCATACTGACCTTATGTCCACTCTCCAATGCTTGCCCACCTTTGATTAGCACGCCCAGAGTTGCACCCACTCCAGTACCAACCATGACCGCTGTGGGAGTCGCAAGTCCAAGCGCACATGGGCAAGCTATCACCATGATAGGGATGCCAAATTGAAGAGCAAGCTGAAAGCTATTCATTGAATTAACTCCAAGAAGAGTGTGAGACATATATCATGGATATCCATTGGATTAGTTTGCATGCACAGAAATGCCCATATACTTGAATTAAACCAGCATTGTGAATACAGGAAGCAAACGTAGATGTTACTTGAAGGAGATTAGGATTGGCCCAATGGGATAGAATTTCAGACCCTGGATCTTAAGTCCTATGGCTCTCGTTCTAATATTCTTTTCACTTATAAGAATGCTCTTTCCTATTAAACAGAGCTTTTTGTTTTCTTGGCAAGGTAAGATGCTACTATCTAATAAACAGAACTCATCCATAGTAGAGGCTAACAAATGCAGTGTGTAAATAGAAACTACACCTTTCATATTTTCAGAAAGTCCAACCAATTTGACACCTCTTCTAACCACTTAATGCTTATAATTTTGCTGGAAGGCTGTAACCAACATCTATTGCCATGGAAAAATCATGTATCACTAGGTTCAATGGGTGCTTGTGTCAACATCCCTATCTTGGACTCTTCAGATTAAAAAGAGAATAAGAATAACCATTAATTAATCCTTCCAAATCCAAAATGAGATTTAACAAAAGAAAGAAAAAAGAGTAGTTACATCTAGTTGGTTTTGTCTATCAAATATCAATGCTCTATAACAGTAACAACCAAAACGTTTCTGTCAAGCTTCTCCTCTGCATCCAAAACACAAATCAGAAACCTGGAGTTCTAACCTTGATAAGAATACAAACCCCATACCCTTCCCCCCTGTTCTAAAAATAGAGGCCTCTTCTGAAGTTCATAGTATTGTTCTATAAAAGCAAATATAGAATGGACAGAAACAAAAGTCTTCTACACCATAAGCTTTTACAGAGCTCACCACAAAAGGAACTTGAAACTTTATCAAATGCCATGATAGTGCCTTGATTTGAATTCCCACGTCCAACCTCTACTTTCCAACCAGTTGAAGAAAGAGAGGCCTTCTCATTACACTGCTTCACTCCAAAAGGATCCAACTGGGAGACAGAGATTTGGGTTATTCCAAATAGAGAATCTCCTCCCCATCTTACTATAGAAAGCTTCAAAGAATTCAAGCTCCCCAGTCAGATTATTGCTGTTAAGATACAGAGCATTCAAATAAGGCAGTGCTGCAAGCTTTGGAGAAAGATTACCCGTGAGCCGGTTGTTTTCCAATGCCATAAACCTTAAATTCTTCATCTGTGCCATAGATTCTGGAATTTTTCCAGTTAGACTCATGATTGCCAGGAAGAACATTATGCTTCCAGACAACAGAACCCATTCCCACACTCCTGACAAAATCAGACCCACACACAATCTCTATCCATCGTCAACTGGAATCCTTAAATCCTCAATAAATCTAAGTAAAAAATGAACCTAAGAACCCGAAAACCCTGAAACCCAAATCACTGACGCCTACACCTAATACCAAAGATCCCCTTCATCCAAGCTGAACCCAGTCGATCGATCTCCAAACTCTGCCCTCTACCCCTTTCAACCTCCGTTTGGCATTCCAATGCCAAGCCCAGCAAATGAAAAAAAAAAGTAAATAAATAACAAGGTAGAAAGGAGAAGAGTAAAGATAAGAAGAAGAAAGGGATTTGAGTTACCTCGGTCACACACTAGCAGCACCAAAAACATCACCGAAACAACGTGGCAGCAACTCCATCGACTAGTAGTGGAGATGGGTAGTAGCCTATTGCAGAAGAATGATCGAACAGCTGATCAGATGAAGGGGGAGGTGGATGAGTCCTTTGGGTAGTGGTTTGTTATTCCCTCACCCTATTTGGCGTTTCTTCGCACGGTCCGGCGATGGAGAGGAGAAGATGATGGGAGGGTCGAGATGGGTCTGGCGATGGAGCAGAGAGAACCTGCTGAAGGGGGGTGGGCGCTCCCTAAGAGAGAGATTCCGGAAAGAGGAAGAGAGGGATGGAAATGAGGATGGGAGAGAGCGAGAGAGGGATGGGGATGAGCGATCGAGGGCCAGGGCCAGAGAGGGAGAGAGTGAGAAAGGGATGGGGACGAACGAAATAAAATGGGACAATATATTAGAGGGGGAGAGTCCGAAATCAAGGTGCGAAAGGTTTTGGGGGGGTGAGAGAGGGATGGGGATGAGCGAAATAAAATGGGACAATATATTAGAGGGGGAGAGTCGAAATCAAGGTGCAAAAGGAAAAAGGCTTTTTTTTGGGGGGGGGGATTATGTAACCTTTCCCGGCGAAAAAGAAGAACGCCGGGAAAAATGGGGACATTTTCCGGCGAAAACAAAAATACTCCAGGAAAAATGGGACTTTTTCTAGCGAAAACAAAAAAACCCCCGGGAAAAGTTAGACTTTTGCCGGCGAAAATCAAAAAACGCCGGTAAAAATGAGACCTTTGCCGGCGAATAAATATCGCCGGGAAAACTACTTTTCCCGGCATTTTTTTATTGCGCCTGGGAAAAACGCCGGGAAAAGTGCGGATTCTTGTAGTGCGAGCCCGTTGATTTGGTTGGGCTCAGTGATTAAAGCATCCACATAAAAAGTTTCTTTCATCGGGTTTAGAAAATCCCTTCATCGGCGCGCTATCGATAATAAATTAGATCTTATAATAGTTGAATGTACATTAGCCATGTGACTATGACAAAATCAAAATGATCAAGATTGTTGATTTGGTTGATCTTGTCGATTACATCATTCGGGTAAATTTTGTACTCGATCGGGTTTTAAAAGTCCATAAATCGCAATACAATTGATAGTAAATTATACCTTGTGCACTAGTTGAATGTACAGTATCACCAAAGCCGGGACATAATCATGACAATCCAGATCAATGATTTACTTTTAATTATTGATTAAACTATTTGCATAAAATCTTAGCTCGATCGGGTTTAAAAAACTCATTCATTGGGGTGCAAAATCATTAGGAACATGATTTCTGATTGTTGTACAAGTTTTATTTGCTGGATTTTTGTCGACTAAATATTTTAGTCGGGAATTACTGAGAAACAATGGCCAACCAAATAAATTAGTCGGTAAATATGAAGAGAAATTTACGACTAAAATATTTAGTCGGAGTTGATCAAGTACCCGCGATTATTTCCCGGGATACGAGTTGGTGCAAAAAAAAAACACAAATTCGCCGACTAATTTAATATTTGGTAGGGAAAATATTTGATTTTGCCGACTAAAAATAAATTAGTCGGTGAATTTGTTCAATTTTGCTGATAAATATTTATTTAGTCAGTAATTGTTCATTATTTGCCAACTAACGTATTTTAGTCGGGAAATTTAGTCGGGAGTGGTGTGATTTGTTGTAGTGTATCCAGGAATATCACTATCTCAAGACCCTAATAACTTGATTGAGATGGGCAGATGTGTACTTTGACTGAGTGGTCACACTTCTTCATTTGAGTTACCAAGTAACTTACATCAGAATTGATTAATGATCGGGTTCAAACTAGAAACAAAATGAATGAGAGAGGGAGTAAGATGGTAAGTGAACTCTCTTGGTCATCTTTGTAATATAAAATGGATTTATCCATTGGACTGGGCTGAAGATTCTCTGAAATTCCTGTCTTAACACAAGCAAGTATCCTAGCAAACTATCTCTATTGGATTGCCAAAAGCTAGTGATTAATCTAATGATTAAACCTAAATCAAACTAAAATCAAGCAATCACACAAGCAACACGACACAAGATTTATACATGGAAAACCCCACTTGGGAAAAAACCACGGGCCTAATCATCTAGGCTAACAAGCAACCAAGCACTAAACTTACGAAAGTTACAAGAGAACTCACACCGCTTTACCAGTTGTTGACTCAACCTAAGGACTATGCTCGCTTGTCGACTGCTTGCCAGGGAGACATCTTGGCCCACAGTTTCCCAGCAATGAGTGAAGAACGCCCAAAGAAGCCATCTGGGCCTGGGGAGCTATTAGTTCTCAAGCCAAAGACTGCCTCACGAATCTCCTTGAGAGAAGGAATAGCAACTAGGAACTGGTTTTGGTATATATTGAGTGAAGGACCATGAAGATCAAAAAGGGATTCATCCAGAGTAGTATTCAAACCTAGGGCTTGCAACAGCTTTGAGAAGTGGAGGTAAGCTTGAGCTCTAATATCTTCTTCATCCTCATAAAAGGTGCCTTCAACTGAGATTTTGTCAATTCTATTGAAGATGCTTCTAGCCTTGGCTGACTGGTGGAAGAATCTAGTGTTTCGGTCTCCATCTTTGAATACCTAAGTTTTGGCGTTTTGTTTCTAGTGGGTGGATTCAGCATTCAACCAATTGTGCAAAGTAGCCTTCTTTGAGTTTAAATCCTGGAGAGACTGGTCACTAGGCTGCTCGTCATGGGACAACTGAGCCTGGAGAGTGGCTGCCTTTGCTTCTAAAATGTTCCTTTTCAACTGTCCAAAGGTTTCTTTGTTCCAGGCCTTGAGGTTGCCTTTGAGAGATTTCATCTTTTGGGCTAAAATGTATTGGGTTACCACTTACAGGGACAGACCAGCTCCTATCAACAACCGACTTGAAAGAACTATGAATGAGCCACATCTCTTCAAATTTAAATGGAGAATTCTTCGGTGAGGGATTACTGTTATGAGAGAGGAGGAGAGGGCTATGATCTGAGGAAATTTTGGGGGGTGTGAACTGAAGGTTCTGTAAAATTGTCTAACCAAGAGGAGTTAGATAAAGCTCTGTCCAATCTAGCTGCTACATAGGCTTGACCTTGCCTGTTGTTAGCCCAGGTGAAGCAATTCCCTTTGTAGCCCAGGTCTTTGAGGCCGGAGGAGAGAACCATATCATTGAAGTCTCTAACTGAAGGAGAAGAGGAGGGGCGGATGCTAAGTTTATCTGAAGACAAAAAGAATAGAATTAAAATCACCAATCACACATTAGGGAACAGGGGAGTGGGAAGAGGTGATGACATGGTCCTAGAGATCCCTTCTTTGTCTATAATCAGTGGAGCCGTAGAGTCTAGTAACTATGAAGGGGAAGAGTAATGAGGATCTACAAATTCAATAGATATGTGTTGATTAAAGTGATTTGAGAGAGAGAGAGAGAAAGAGAGAGGGAGAGAGAGAGAGAGAGAAAGAGAGAGAGTAGAGAGGTGAGTTGGATTATAGATGACCCATAGAGAGTTAATTTGGTTGGTGAAGGAGGATGTGTAAACAAGAGGATTAAAAAAAGGAGGTAATGGAAGAGTTAAAAGAAGTTTTAGGCTCTGCTAGAAAAAGGAGGTCCGGCTTGTGGGAGGAGAGGAGGTGGTGAAGCATTACTTTGGTAGAAGAGTTAGCAATGCCTCTACAATTCCAGAAGAGAATTTTAATCATTGGGTAATTTTGGAGGAGGAAGGGCCATTGTTGCTCCTAGTCTTAGGTCCTGGGGGGAGCGAGCCCTTTTGTTTGGTTTTCTTTTTTCCTTTGGCTTTGTAGGGTGAGAGGTCGACCACCAGAGTTGAGACCTAGGAGGGGTTTTGGTTACAAGGAGCTAGGGGGAATTAGAAGGGATCATCGATCTCAGTCTGGGGAATGGGATCCAAATTATGAATATTGGTTAGGGAGTGTTGAGATGGGTCTGGGACCAGAGTGGTGGGATCTTGGTTGAGAATAAGCTAGGCAGCAGAGGGATTATGGAGAGTGCAGAGGGTGGGGTCTGCCAAGGTGCAAGTATCCAGAATGGAGAAAGGGTTGGAGCAGTCAAGGGATGGAGCTGTAATTTTCTCTAAGATATCATAGGTAACATTAGTGGGGAGGGATAGGATTGGGTTATCGTTGTTTTGAAGAACAAGTGAGCCATGAGAAAGATTTATGGTGATGGGGACAAGGACAGAGGCTACCAAGGGATTAACAGAGGAGGGGGGCAGGGGGGGGATGGGAATAGCTTCAAGAGCAGTGGTAACCAAGGATTGAGAAGTTAGGGGGGGCTGAATTGAGATGTTCAGATGAGGGGGGAGCTAGATTCGGCAGAGGGTTGTTAGTGGAATTCTGCTACTTAAGAGGAGAAGGTGATTGCAGTAGGGGAGGCCGTGAGTATGGGCATTTGGCCGTTAGATGACCTGTAGAAAGATAGCCAGAACAAGGAACATTTTCATAAAGGATCTCCACTTCCACTGTACGCTCACCTTCTAGATCCACTGAGAGGGAGGACAGACCTGGTTTGGATACTTCGAGGTTCACTAAAGCTCTCACATAAGAAAGCATCCTTTGAGCAGCTGTAGTTTCATCCAGGTGAAGCGGTTTGCAGACTAAACTGGCAATTGAGAGGAGGATGTCACTGCTGCAGCAATGGTAAGGGATCCCTTTTAGTCGAATCTAGATAGGGGTGACTGTAGGCCAGGGTTTTCCTCATCCCCAAGGGACCAAGAACGAAGAAGAAGCTTCCTATTTCCCATGGAGACAGGGCTTTGGCTGGTAAGAACTTCTTAGTCTTCCTTGGTATTAAATCTGAAGAGGAAATGGCCAAGCTCTGTAAGAGAGATGAAGCAAGGTCTAGATAGACGCCAAGTGCTATGAACCCAGTGCTCCAAAGCTTCCAGAGAGGGTCTTCTGCCAACAAACTTGCCTATGGCCGAGAAGGAGAAAGAATCATTGCTAGTTTGAATCATCTGCTGAGGAATTTTCAGGGTTAGCTTTCCATCCTTCCAAGCTGGAGGTGGAATGGAAGGGGGAGGGGAAATGAAGACAGGGAAAAAGAAGCTAGCGTAGGTTTTCTGTAAGGGCCTTGATGGTGGAACCTTTGTAGAGATTTTGGGAACCTGGATGGCATGAGGCTCTGCTGGTAGGGCGTTTTGGCGAGTCACAGTAGTGGCTTCTGCCGCTGGATCCTTTCGAAAGATTGGGGACTGGGTTGGGTTTGAACAGCTGGGAGAGGATTGTGGCGAAGTTGATCCAGGGTTAACCGGAGGAACCACTAGGGTATTAGATTTGGAGGGGTTAGAAAGGGAGGGAGGTGAGGGGGCTTCGTGTATAGAAGCTGAAGCTAGAGAGATAAGGGGAGGAGGCAGGGAAGGGTAAGGGTCAGGCGGCAACGAAGGCAGCGGCAAGGGGGGTGGAGCAGGGTCTGGAGGAGAGGGCATGGTGGGTGACCGGGATATTTTCATATAATCACTTTTACTATATGATAAGTTCACCGGGACTGATTTACTATATGATAAGTTTTCCTATGCTTTCTTTTTTACACTATATGGCAACTTTGCCAATATAACCTTTATTATATGATAATTTTGCTGGATTTTAAGGCCTATTTGGCAAGTCTGACGTGGTTGGAATATAGTTTTTTTTTTTTTACAAATAGATAGTTTGGTATGTCATAACCGTCATTTGGGAAGTTTCCTTTTTGAATCTATTTAACTTAAAATTGATTGAAATAGACATTTAATTGCTTTAGACCATTTGACGAAATTTACCTAATGTCAGATTAAAACATCTTTAAGATATTATGCCTCTTTTTCGAGAAATATATAAAAAATTACTTTTAAATTGTCATAAATGTCTAAAGCAAGCATACACTTTTTTGTACTTTTTTCTTACAAGTTTACCCATTACTTTTTTAAGATGAGAAGTTTGCTTCCTCTTTTTTTTCTTTTAATTTATGACAAATTCACCTCTCTCTAGTACGTTTACTATATTATAACTTTGACAGTATGACAAACTTGCGCTTTCTAGACTTATCAAATAATTTATTTATAAGAGAGTATAATCGTAACAAACTCTATTTCAAACAAATCCATTTTTTTTTGCTAAATTGCAAATTAAATTAAGAAGAGAAAAGGGAAGGGAACAGCAGCCAGAAAAAGGCCAAACAAAGAAGGAAAAAACCACAAAGGAAGAAGAAGCTAAGCACTATCTTATAGGATGATAGGGCCGATTACATAGGAGCATGAAGGAGAGAAGAGTAGGACTAGAAAAGGAGGAAGACATGTTCCTCAGAGAAGCAGAAGCATCCATCAAGAAGAAATTAACTGCAGAGTCTAAAGAAGGAGGCTTACTGTTGAAGACTGCCTGGTTCCTTACCTTCCAAAGGCTGAAGATGGCAATGATGAAGAGGGCTCCCTAGCCCTTCTTGGCTAAAGACAGGAGTTAGTAGAGAAGGAGTCCCACATGGAGGAGACAGAGCTGGAAGTACCAAACATAAAGTTGCCTTTCAGTTGAATCCAATCCCAGAATGAGGCAGCAAAGGGATAGAGGAAAAACATGGAGAAGGTTGATTCTTGATGAGAACCACATAGGTAGCAGGGGGATGCCAAATGCACTCCGATGGATTGAGCCCAATCATTGGTAGGAAGTTTGTTATGGAACAGTTTCCAAGCAAAACAAGCCACAAAAGGCTTTAGGAGGCTGTTCCAGGCGAACTTATACCAGGGGCAAGGGGGGCGTCTGGGTTTGATGGACTCCAAGGCAGCAGCAGAGGAGATGAGGGAGGAGTTAGAGCTAGACCAAACCAGCACATCAGGCTCTGCAGTCACGGGGAAGGAGACAAGGAGAGAGGAGGAGAAAGAGAGCACCAGCTGAGGCAGAGGGAGACTCAGAAGCCTCTGGCTGAGAGCAAAGACGTCATGGATAGAACCAGCCTAAGGAAAGGAGAAGTCAGGGAAGATCCGCGCCAAAGATAGTGGGCCGTGCCATTTGTCGTGCCAGAAGCTACCAATTTTACCATCGCCCAAGACCCAGTGGCTATTATGAAAGAGAAAATGAGAATTACTCTTTATAGGTCTCCAGATACAAGAGCCAGAGGAAAGGGAGCAAGGGTGCCACGGAGAGAATCATTTGAAGTATTTGGCTTTGAACCAGGAAGCCCACAATGAAGTACAAGAGAAGGCCGCCCAGCTTAACCTGATTGAATTTGATGTGGATTAGGTTTTTGATGCGACGAAAGCCCAACCCTCGTTCAGACTTAGGCTGACAAACTGAATTCCAATTAAAGAGGCTCCTCTTCGACTAAGCAAGGCCCCGTGACCAGAGGAAGTTCCTCATCCATTTCTCAAGGAAGGTGCAGACCGAGCTAGGGATGGGGAGAACTAGCAGGATGTGGATGGATAGGCTTTGAAGCACATGTTGAACAAGGATGACTCTTCCTGCAAAAGGAGAGCGGATTCTTTTTCTAGCCAGAGAGCCTTTGCCTAAAGGAATCCTTCAAACTTTCAAAGTAGAGAGCTTTGGGGCTTCCAATGAAAAGAGGGACTCCCAGGTAACTAATAGAGAAGAAGGCTTTAGAAATGCCTAAGGATCTCTGAACTCTGACTTTGAAGGACTGCCTGTTGTTGCCAAAAAGAACATGACCTTTCCTGAGATTGAAGTGCTGGCTAGTGGCCACCTGGTAAGCTTCCAAGACTTCCTTGATCACTTTTATTCTCCGAGGAAAAGCTTTGAAGAATAGAAGAATGTCATCCACAAACATCAGGTGAAAGATTGAGGAGGAGGTCGAGGCTCTGTATATCGGAGTCACATACTGCTTAGAAACCAGGTTTTCAATGTTCAGGCTAAGGATCTCTTCCGGGAGGATGAAAAGATGAGGGGATAGAGGGTCTCCCTGCCTAAGCCCACTCCCCGCAGCAAAGTAGCCACCTGGCTCTCCGTTGATAAGAACATAACCTTTTGAAGAGCACACACATTCATGGATAAGGGAGGACCAAGCTCTGCTAAACCCAAAGAAGTCGAAGGCTTTTAATAAAAAATCCCAACTCAACTTATCAAGGCTTTGGAGATATCCAGCTTCAAGCAAACACCTTTGCCTTTAGCTCCCTTATGAAGGCTCTAAGTTAGCTTGTGGGCTAGAGCAATGCGATTGATGGACCGCACATTCATGCTCGGTGCTACCAAGGTCGGCGGACGTGGGAGTCCGTGGGGTACGACCTTTCCGCGCCCAGGGGGCAGAAACGGGTATAAATATTTTTTTGTGTGGGTGTGCCAGATTTTCTATTTTACTTGGAATTGCAAGTGGTGATCCGGAGATCGACTTTCGCAAGTAAAAACGAAATCAACTTCATTCAAGTTTTCCATTGTACATATATTTAAGAAAAAAGACATTTTCTTGATTTGCCGTGAAATGCAATTTTTTGGCATTTATGGCCGATTTTTGGCGTTTATAGCCGATTTTTGGCGTTTATAGCCGATTTTGGCGTTTATAGCCGATTTACAATTCTTATCAATAATGAAAGACAAGAGTTGTGATTTTTATCTCTTTTAGAAAAATACAAATTACAATGAAAAGCAAGAAAAAGAGGATCTAACTTCTTAGGAGATTGTGGGGGACTCGTTCAGATTGACGGTCGCAAGCCATATGTGGACTTCGCCATCATCCATGCAGATGAGAACAGAGGATGCTCTTGATTCGCTTGGCTTTGCTATAACCTCAGGTTTTTTAAAGGACAAAGACCAAGTGGAGGTCTTATGTCTAATAAAAAAGCTAAGTAGATGGGCTGAAAAACCATGTCTAAGCCATTGGAGGCAGAAGGAGAAGGCAAGGACCTTCGGGGGGTACCCCCAAGGGACTTTTGTCACCTTGTAGTGGTGGCCGGTGCAGAACTTCAACAGAGTTTTCTTTCTTTTTTCTCTAAAATTTTCTGTGCTTTTGTTTGATCTGGGATGTGATGTCTGTATCTGATCCTTTTCTTCTTGGAATGCTCTCCTATTTATAGGCTTTAGGTAGCCATTTAGGAGGATTTATGAGCCTTAATTGTCATAAAGCTACATAAAGGGAGGAGTTACAAGATTGAATTCTTTATTTTGTAATTCCTTTTTTTGGCTTCTGATTGACCGGAGGAGATTGAGGGCATTTAATCGCCTTTATTCACCATGATGGGAGGAGTTTCATGGTTTTAAATGCCATGAATCTCTTGACTTGTGACTCCCATTTGCTTGCTTCTGATTGGGCCGTCCAAAGAAATGAATTAATGACTGTAATAAAGCTAGTCAATTAATCGCATTAAGTGGTCGCCGAGCAGTCGAAGAGTCGCGGGCCGTGTCGCGTCTTTTGGGATTCTTCTGGCGATGATCATTGATGGATCTTTATGTAGATCGACATCGGATGACCATGTAACTTCAAGTATTGGTTGCCAACAGCGGGTCGGTGCCATCTGTCCTGTCGATTTCTCGATCGGTCGGGTAGAAAACACACTTTCTTAGTTGACGGTTAGCGATCAATGTTGATTTTGATACTCTGGACGATTTACCCTTGATTTTGACGGATGTTGAAGGATTTGGTGTCTCAAAAGTATGAGTTTTGGAAAATCCTAGGAGTCGGAAGCTTCGAATCGCGAAAAAAATGATGAAAAACGGGCTTTCCGGGGCGAACTCGGCGATTCCGGGCTCCATGGTCGCCGGTGACCATGGGCCAGGGTCGCAGGGGCCTATGACCCTGGGCCAGGGTCATGGGGGTCTGCGACCCTGGGGGGAGATTTCCCCCTTTTGTCCCGTTTTGCGGCCTTTTTTATATTTTTTTATGCTTTATTCTTTTCTATTTTTTCTTGATATTTTTTATCATTTATTGGACTAATTTCCCTATAGAAAACCTGACAAGAATCCTTGCATTTTGGAGTGAAAAGTTTCCAATTTTCAGGGAAAGCCGAAGACCTTGTCGCGTAGAGCTGCCGATTTTCCGTCAGAAGCTGAAACTGGGCCAAACGATGTCAAAATGACCTGAAATTTGGGATGAAGCCTCCTGAGCAATAAATAAGACTAGCCATAGGCTTTTATTTGAGTTTTGAAGCCGTTTGGGGTCCTATCACCAGTGGACTTGTTTTTGCCGCGAGGGGGATGTCGCGCTTTAATGTACGGTCAACCGGTGTCCGATTGACTTGAAATTTGACAGGGAACCCATTGGAGTCATTTTGAGATGATCCATAGGCTCTGTCTCGGAAAACATGGTCCTGGGGAGCTTCGCCGTCGAGATGCCTAATTTGACTTCCGAGCGCCAAAGTTTGGTCAAAATGTTGTTGAAATGACTTGAAACTTGACGTGTAGCCCTTTGTAAGCATTTTGAAACCGTCCATGTGCTCCGTCTGATGAGTGATGGCCTCGACGTTTCTCGCCGCCGAGAGGCTTGATTTAGCTGTTCGAGGGTTGATGTAGGGTCAAACGTTGTCGGTTTGACTTGGAACTTTATATGGAGCCTTTTGGATATATTTTGAGATCATCCGCAGGCTCTGATCGAAGATTTGGTGTCTCCGATGTTTCGCCGCCGGGAGCTCCTTTTCAGCTGCTGGAGAAACGAAGTTAGGCCAAATGATTTTGAAATGGCCCGAAACTTCTTGTGTACTCCTCTTTTGACTGTCTTGAAGGATCTTGCAGTTTTTGTTTGATTCTGACAAGATTTGATTTTTTGGAAGTAGCATTGCCTATTTATGGCAGGCTGCGTCTTCATGTAGCTTTCTTGAGTTTGGAGAGGCAAAGTGAGACATTTTTTTTATGTCAAGAAATGCCCCCTCGAGGTACAGCAACGAGTTGCTTAACTGTTGTAGTCGATGTGCCTCGAAGAGATTTTTGAAGGAGAGCTTGTGACTTGACCAAGAGTCTTTGAGAAGTCTTTTTTTTGGTATTGTAGCCTTTTGAGCTTCCAGGGGAATTTTATGGTAGTGAAATGAATCACGTACCATCTCGAGGCAAAGTTTTGAAGATGACATCAGGGATGTCGATTTGGGTTTTTGTTTTTGACCTTGTGACCTAACAAGCTGTATGTGGCAGGTTAGGGGGTCGGGTTTGGTTTTGACCGTGTGACCCAACAAGCTGTATGTGGAATGTTGGGGGGTCGATTTTGGTTTTGATCTTGTGACCTAACAGGCTGTATGTGGTAAGTTAGGGGATCAAGTTTTGATTTTTGGTTTTGGTCTTGTGATCTAACAAGATGTATGTGGCAAGTTAGGGGACCGGGATTTAGTTTGGATTTTTTGTGGAATGTCAATTTCAAGATTTTGGCTCAATTTGGTATATGAGGCTGGATGGTTTGATTTTTGAAAGCTCATGGGGCTTGGAATTCTTTTTGTATGGTCTAATCAACTCAAAAGAGGTATGAAACCATTTTTATAAGCTCTTGGTAAGAGGGATTTCTCTTTGACTAAAAGCCTAATTTTTTTTTAAGTGCCTAGGTTGTCAAACCTGGCTCATATGGGCTAACCCATGAGAACTTAAGCTTTTGAAATGGCTTAGATCTCATATGGTGTCATTTTTATAAAGAACATCTAAAAATATCTCCTTTGGATAAAGAATATCTAAGAATATCTTTATTTGGAGAGAATCTCTCATGTTCCCTTTATTTTGGGAGAATATCTCAAGATATCTTTCTTTGGGAGAGAATCCCTCAAGATATCTTTCTTTTGGGAAAGAATCTTTCAAGATATCTTTCTTTTGGGAAAGAATCTTTCTAATTTCTTTCTTTTTGGTACGGTTACTAATTAGTAACACTTACCTCTTTCTTGTTTCCTTCTTTGGTTTGCTCTCTTCTATAAAAGCAAGGAGGAGGTTGGATCTCTTGCTTTTATTGCTTTCTTTTACAACAATCTCAAGAGGGCTTCAAGACCAAGAGTTTTTCTTCTTCAAGGATCTTCAAGCTTTTCTTCTTCTTCTCCATCAATGGCTTCAAGTAAGTTCTCTTTCTTAAGAAAACTCCATTGTAGAAAGTAGGATGGTAAAAAAGAAAGTGTTTTTTTTTCTTTTTTTTCTTTCCACGTGTTTTCTTTTCTCTATTTTTTTTACATGTGTTTTTTTTCTCGTGCTTTTTTTTATGCACGTTTTTTTTGGTGGGCCGTATGGACAGATCCATACGAATCTGGCCATATGGCCACGTGGCCTGTGGGCCAGTCCCATTTTTTTTATCTCCTTATTTTTTGAGAAAGTTTTCTTTTTCTTCTTTTTTTTTGTTAAAAGTTTTCTTTTTCTTCCTTTTTTTGTTCTTTTCTTTCTCCTTTTTTTTTTTGAGAAAGTTTTTTGTTTCTTTTTGCTCATCATGATAATGCATTTTTTGGCAAACCAAGATGTTCATGCATGTATTCTTGTAAATTGAATTGGTAGCATGATGTGATAGCATACCTGAAAGTTTTTGCAAATTTGGAAATTTGGAGCTCGCAGTGATGTTGAGCCCATCCTGATTTTGTGGAGACTTTGAGGTTTCGAAAGTTTGGAGTTTCGGAGCTCGCAACAATATTGAGCCCATCTTCAAGCTTTCTATTTCTTTCGGGGTATTTCCTTTTTCTTCGGAATTGCCCCGGAGTCATGTCAAAATTTCGCCAGATTTTTTTTAACGAAATTCCGTCATTTTGATGATTGATTATTTTTTCTTTTCCAACCTTTGCAGGTGGTTCCTCCAGAACGAACAAGGGTAAAGAGCCTGCTACAAGCGTACCTCGTCGTTCTGCTAGATCTTCTAATCCGGTCGTTCAGCAGGCTTGGGAGAAGGTTCAGTATGTTGAGAGAAACATGGAAGAGTGTGACTCCCTCAACAGAGATGAGATGAGGCAGCGACTGATCTCTCTTAAGAGTGAGGAATTTTATAAGATCATGGTAAGCAACCGTCTTTGGGTGATGGACGATCAGAGGGTTTTGCCCAAGCCTACCTTCTTTTTTGGTGATGTTGTCCCTGATGACGTGACATACCAGAGGAGATGTTTTGAGTTCTCTTTCACAGCTGATAGTGAGAAGAAGACTGTTGCTACCCGGTCGACGTTTGATCGCACCGTCTCGATCATGAGCCTTTCTCCCACGTGCTTCAAGAGGAAAGATCCTCCAAGCTGGGTGAAAAGGATAAATGTAATCAAGACCGGGATTTTTTTTGGCGGTTCTCCCAGATATGCGGAGAAATCGCCTACTGACATGGACATGTTAATGCCGGCCAGCGGCTACCAGGGCTCTGATTATCCGTCGATCGATTTGGGACTAGTGGGCCTTGGCATTTTCAGCGGTGACGGCTGCAATTGGGTGAAGCTTTTTCGACTTCGTGGCCATTTCAGTGCTGATTCCAAGTGGAAGTCGTGGACTGATCACGTCCTGCTGATTGGTGGCACCGTTTTGAAGGAAGCCGGGATTTTTGATGCGGTCTGCGCCTTTAGGGAGACGTTGATCTTTTCCGACGAGACCTTCATAGTTATGTTGGAGTCATTCCTTCCACAAACCAATACCTTCGTTGTCACGAATGGTGAGATTGGTTTCTCTTTGAAGGAGCTGAGCGCCATTACTGGATTGCCCATCCTTGGTAGACTCTATGAGAAGTTTATGCCGATCGACAGCGTCCTTGAGGAGCAGTCTGAGGAGTTTAGGCTTTTGTACTTTTACCTCGTCTCCTTCTATGATTTTTTGAAGGAGAAGGAGGGCTCAAAAGTAAGATCCAGTAGTTGGAAGAGTTTTAGCGCTTCGTCTCCCAACTTCTTTGAAAGTGGGGAGCCTTCTGATAGCATGACCCGGGAAGACAGGGCTAAGGATCCGGGTTCGAAGAAGATTTCGGCTATGCAAGAAGAGTTGAGAGATTTCTTTACAAGTACAAAACGCCATATTATCTGACATTGCACTGCGGAGAGATCCCGCTGTTTACCTCACTTATTGGCTAGGGGAAGTCGTTTTTGCCGGAGGAGATGGAATACACATCAGGCCGCATTGTATTTTTCTGGTTTGTCAGATGGCGTTTGGAGAGCAGCTTGCTTTGGTACCAGTTCTTTACTCCTATCTGTGTACCGAACTGCAGGTTGCTGCTTTTTTAGTTCGGCTTAGGCTCCCTATGAATAGGGTATTTTCAGCCCATACTTTTTATTCGTGGTTTGTATACCATTGTCCTGGCTTCCACCGGCTGGGTACTACACAGGATGACGATCCTCTGATGATTTGATTGGCTAAGGGCAAAGCCCTGTTTCAAATTGCTTTTGTTTGCCCACATGAGGATCCGACGGTTCAGGGATGTCGAGATGGGGTAGTCTTCAGTGAAGCTTTCTCCGGAGTTACGGAAGAAGGCTTTTGATTTTGGTGCCTCCCGTGACTCTACCAGGGCAGGGTTGGGAAGGCATTACTCCTTGACAAATGCAGAGAAGGAGTGACTTTTCAGCATAAGTGTCGGCACCATGGTGTACCGTAGACATCTTTTCATCGATATCCAGCCGTATGTGCCTTCTCACTGGGTGACAAGTGGCTTGAGACCATGGACTTTCCTGATGACCAATTCTTTAAGGAGATATTCTTGGATCCTGCTAACAAGGCTAAGTCTGACCTGAATGAGGCTACACAAAGCAGGAAGCAGATAATCTGAGAGAAGAACTTAGAAGAGCTAGCCATCATCGGGTTGAGGCACGACCTTAACATCCTTGATAGGGAGGTCGATGAGGCCAGGAAACTTCTTGAGCATTTGAAGGCACAAGTCGCTGCCAAGTGGGCTGCCATAACAGAGGCTCGCGACAGGGAGAGTGCTCTGATTCGCCGGGTCACAGATGCCGTTCAAGTTCTCTAAAGGAAGTTTCAAGAAGACAAACAGTGGCAAACTGCTCGGGATAAGCTTCCCGGTATAAAAGAAGGGTTGCAGCCTTCTCCAACATCTCATGGCAAGCTCCTGAAGAAGCGTGCCTTGGAAACTATGACGGCGGAGGCCAAGAGTTTGCTTAAGGAGCTGAAATTTTGGCTGGAGACCATTTTTGGTTGAGCTCCTGATTTTTTGTAGTAGAAACTATCCTTATTTTTTTTTGGAACCACTTGTATTTTTTGGTACTTTTTTTGGTTTTTCCTACGCTCACTTAAATCTTTTTGTGATGAAAGTAATTTCTAAATGGGATACTTTTGTTTTTTTTTCCCTACACTCACTTAAATCTTTTTCTGATGAATGTAATTGCTAAATGGGATTTGATCAAAAGTTTTTCATTTTGTGAAAATCTTTTGTCAAATGATTGTTTTGGCATGGGAGCCAGATTTTGTTTATAGCATGGAAGCCGATTTTGGCATGAGAGCCGGTTTTTTGTGGCATTGATAGGCGATTTTGGTGGCATTTATAGCAGGTTTGTGGCATTGATAGCCGAGGTTTTTTTTGAAAACCAAGTTTTGATTTGTGGCGTTGATAGCCGGTTTTGTTTTGTGGCATTGATAACCGGTTTGTGGCATTGATAGAATGGTTTTTTTGTTGAAAACCAAGTTTTGGTTTGTGGCATTGATAGCCAGTTTTGTTTTGTGGCATTAATAGCCGGTTTGTGGCATTTATAGCCTGTTTTGGTGGCATTTATAGCCGATTTTGGTTTTCAAAAATGCAAGTATCGACTAAAAGTCGCCTCCCTGCTGAATGGTCTTGCAAGTATCGATGGAATATCACATCCTTGCTCATTCAGTTGCGAGTATCGATGGAATGTCGCATCCTCGTGAATTTGGGTGCAAGTATTGATGGAATGTTGCATCCTTGCTTTTCAAAAACTCAGTTTTGCGGGTACTGACTTGATGTTATTTCCGCATGATTTTTGAAATTTGTGGTTTTCACGAACCTTTGGGTTGTGGATATCAACTAAAATGTTGTATCTCCACGATTTCTTGGTTTTTTCGAACCTTTGAAATTTGGGTTGTGGATATCATCTGAAATGTTATGTCTCCACGTTTTTTTTAGGTTTTTTCGAACCTTTGAAATTTGGGTTGTGGATATCAACTGAAATGTTGCGTCTCCACGTTTTTTTTAGGGTTTTGCAAGTATCGACGAAATGTCGCTTCCCTGCGATTTTGGAAGTGTCGAACATGGTTCGCATGCTTCTGATTTGTGCGAGTATCGACTAAGTGTCGCTTCCTCGCGGTTTCTTGAAAAACCATTTTTGTTTAAAGACACGAGGGTCATAAGTTTTTGACCTAAAACCATTTTGACGGTAAAGGGCAGAGTCGACTAGGGTGGAAATCCCTGAATCCAGATTTTGTTTCAAACCATGAATTTTGGGTTCAAGGGTTAAAAATTTTGGTCAAGTTAGGGAGAGGCTCCTAAACTAGGATTTTTGAACAATGAAACGATGAAAGTAAGTATTGTTTGAATTTCTAGAAATTTCAACATTTGATATGAAAATTATAAAAAGAGTGGGTTTGACGAGTGAATACCTAGAAACCGGTTTTGGCCGTACAGGCATTGCTCTTACCCAGTTGGGTAAGTCTTCAAGGGTAGTACCACTTTAAGAACTTGCCGTTGATGGGCAGCATACATTTGTCACCCTCCATGTTTAGGAGTGCGTATGCGCCGTTGGAGAAAACCTTGTCGATGACGTAGGGTCCTTCCCATTTTGGCTCAAACTTGCCTTTGGACTTGTGAGCGAAGACCATTCGTCTTTTTACTGCAAGAACTAAGTCACCCTTTTTGTAGGTGCATTGCCTGACCTTTTTGTCGAAAGATCCTGCCATGTGTGCTTGGTAAAGTTCAATAATTTTTGAGCTTCGAGCCGTCTCTCATCGAGATTGTCCAGCTCATGGAGTCGCAATTTGACATTTCTTTCTTGAGTCATGTCATTTTGCAAAGATACCCTCATGGAAGGAATTTGTACTTCCAAGGGTATGATAGCTTCGCATCCATAGACCAAGGATAATGGTGTGCTATGGGTTGGTCCTCGAACGGTGGTTCGATAGGCCCACAAAGCTTGAGACAGTTTGTCGCTCCAGTCTCTTTTGTGACTAGAGACCATTTTCGTGAGGATTTTGCAGAGTGTCTTGTTGAAAGCATCTGCTAATCCATTGCTGCCAGATTGTATGGAGTCGAAGGATAGCTTTGGATTTTGTATTTGTCGCAGAACCTGCAGAATCGATGATCCCAGAATTGTGGTCCGTTATCATGGACGAATCTTTTAGATACGCCGAAATGACAAATGATGTTGGTGCGCAGGAACTGAAGGACTGATGAGGTCTTCATTTCGTTAAGCGCGAATGCTTCTGACCATTTGGAGAAATAATCCGTAGCTAGGGGTGTACAAAAAATCCGTCAATCCGTCAATCCGATCCGATCCGATCCGATCCGCGGATTTTAATCCGATCCGAAGGCCAACGGATTGGTGACGGATTGGAAATTGTGTAATCCGTTAGTAACGGATCGGTGGCGGATTTCATCCTTAATATGTGGATTCAATCCGATCCGATCCGGTGTCGTTAAATATAAATTAAAAAAATTATATATATAAAATAAGAAAAAAAATGTAAGGAGTCACTAACCTTATGAATAGAATAGACATACAGCTCTCAACTCATGCCCCTTTAATTCGGTGACATCAAAATTTATGGGTTTTTTCTTCTTTCTTTTTCTATGTAATGTACAGTAACGGATTGAACAGATTAATCCGATCCGATCCGCTCCTCCACGGATCGGATCGGATCGGATTTCAACAGTAACGGATTGGTGACGGATTACAAAACCGTCAATCCGAAGGCAACGGATTGGTGACGGATTTGGCCCAATCCGCACCAATCCGATCCGTGTACACCCCTATCCGTAGCGGCGAAGATGAAGCGATGACCTTTGCTTGAAGGGGGAGAAATAGGATCTATGATGTCCATACCCCAGGCTTCGAAAGGCCATGAGATCCCTGTTGGATGCAGCCATTCTGGAGGCATGTGAATGTAATCTCCGTGAACTTGGCAATGTTGGCAGCCTTTAACAAATTGGATTGTGTCATCTACCATGGTAGGCCAATAATAATCTAACCTTTTTATCTGATCATAGAGCTTGGGACTAGCCTAATGGGCTCCACAAAGACCAGCATGAACTTCTTTGAGTGTATCTTCAGTCTTTTGATGTGACAAGCAGCGTAGAAGTACTTTGTTGAAGGATTTCCTGTAAAGGATTTTTGAAGGAATATCTAAATGAAAGTTTGGGGTTCGCCTTTGGATGCTTACCCATTCTTTTGGATCTTCAGGTAGGATTCCGAACATAGTGTAATCAATGAACAGATCCCTCCAGTCGCCGATTGAAGGTTGAAGGATAGAGATCCAACTTCCAACCACTCGATGGCATTCAGCAACTGCTTGGTGTGTGTTAAGAGGAGGAAGGATTCTTCTCTCGCACATTGTGATTTGCATGTTTTCCCCTTCCTGGATTGCCATAGATGCGGCAAGTCCGGTCAGGGCATCCGCACGTATGTTTTCACCTCTACAAATGGGGGTGATGTGACAGATGTCAAACTTTTGCAGAAGCGATTGTACCTTGTTGTAGTAAGGCAGTAGATCGGGCTTCTTGACTTCAGATTTCTGATTCATCTGGTTGACGATCAGATGAGAGTCTCCAAAGATTTCCAGAATGGTGATAACAGATTCAATGGCGAGTTCTAATCCTAGGATCAAAGCTTGATATTCAACTGCATTGTTTGTGCATGGTTCCAGTAGCGAGAAAGTGTGTGGAATCATGTATTTGTCGGGGCTAACAAAGAGGATGCTAACTCCCGAGATCAGCTGTCTTTTTTCATTTGTCCTGGTTGCACCGTCAAAGTACATGTTCCAGGAAGCATTTTGTGAGAAAGTCTCCACATTGTAGACCGGTTCGTCTGGGAGATCATCTCTGAGTGGAGAATCTTTAGGCAATGGATGCTCTGCGAGAAAGTCTGCTAGAGCTTGCCCTTTGATTGCTTTTTGTGGTACATACCTAGTATCAAATTGTGACAGAAGCATGGACTATCTTACCAGTCGGGCATTGAGAGAACCTGTTTTTGTGACAAAGACCTTCAAGAGGTTGATCCTCGAGGCCAAGTAGACTGTGTTGGAAAGCAAGTAGTGATGTAGCTTTTGTACGGCGAACATCACTGCAAGACATTCTTTTTCGACTAGAGAATAGCGATGCTCTGCACCTACTAGCATGCGGCTGAGGTAGTATAGAGCAGCTTCTTTTCTTTCATCATTTTCTTCTACAAGTAGAGCACCCAGAGAGTTATCAAGGGGTCTTGTGTATAAGATGAATGGTTTTCCAGTAGTAAGAGCAGCTAATATTGGAGGTTTGGTCAGGTATGACTTGATATCTTGGAATGCGGCTTCACAGTCAGCATCCCAGACAAAGTTTACACCTTTTTTCATCAACCGAGAGAATGGACGGCATTTCCCCGAAAGATTGGAGATGAACCGTCTGATGTAAGCCAGTCTCCCTTGAAGCTCTTTGAGTTCTCTCAAGGTTCTTGGAGAGGGCATTTGTAAAATAGCCTTAACTTTGATGGGGTCAAGCTCTATTCCAGTTTTCCAAACTAAGAATCCGAGGAACTTACCCGACGAGACACCGAAGAAGCACTTCAGAGGATTCATTCGCAGTTTGTGTTTGCGAAGCCGGAGTAAGACTTCTCGAAGGTCTTCGAGATGATCTTCTTTTCTTTTGCTTTTGACGGCGAGGTCATCAATGTAACATTCGACCGTCTTGTGCTGCATATCTTGGAATATTTTCATCATAGCCCTCTGATATGTAGCACCGGCATTTTTCAGACCAAATGACATGACAGTGTAGCAATACACATCAAATGGGTTTCGAAAGGATGTATGTTTTTCATCTTTAAGATGCATCTTTATCTGATTGTAGCCAGAGAAACCATCCATGAATGTCATTCGCTCGAATCCACAAGTATTGTCAATCATTACCTCGGTATGGGGAGCGGAAATTCATTTTTAGGGTATGCACCATTCAGGTTTCTATAGTCAATACAAACCCCGATCTGCCCATTTTTCTTTGTCACGGGGACAATGTTGGCCAACCATTCAGGATGTTGTTCCTCACGGATGAAGCCGACGCTTTTGAGTTTTTGAACTTCTTGTTCAATTTTATCCATCACATCTGGACGGAATCTTCTTTGGCCCTACTTGACAAGCTTGATGTCTTCTTGAAGATTGAGTTTGTGGACTGCTATTTTGGGGTCTAAGCCATGCATTTCAGCATAAGACCATGCAAAGCAATCAACGAACTCACGAAGAAAGGCGATATACTCGGGTGACTCATCATCTTTTATATTATTGCTTATGAATACAGGACGTGGGTTATCTGATGTTCCGAAGTCTATCTTTTGAACATAATCTTCTGTTGGAAGGTTCGCAGGTGGTTCCTCCATAATATTTTCAGAGGCTTCCATCTCTACGAAACCTTCTGGGGTTTTGAGGGCATTTCCAGACCAAGGTTTTGTTCTTTTCCACGGGTCTTCTTGATCGGCAATTTTCTCAAGGCTTGCTATGAGATGATCCCAATCGCCTGTTGAAACCGGGTCGAAGTATGGTACTTCTTTTGGAGACGAGGGTTCTTCTGGGTCAGAAGACCACACGTCTGTGCTATCGGACAACTCCTCTTCATTGTGAGAGAAATCGTACCAATTGGATGAGCTTCCTGGATCTTTGTCAGGTGACTCATCGAAGAGATATCCAGGGAGATCAATGTCTTCATGGATACGAGATGTTGAGGCTTGGTCGGTAAGTCGACTTTTAAGCCTTTGTGTCAACTGTCTCAGAGGAGTGTCGGGATCATACCCTAACCCGTGTGATCATACCCTAACCCGTGTGAAGTCTTTTCTACATGGCCGTAGAGTCTCCAATCTTCCAGCTGACTTTTGGTCATGGCAGGCCCCAATGGTGTGAGAATACCGCGGACTTCTAGCAAACCGACTGGATTTTGAGCGTCATAGCCCATGTTCTTCATAACAGCTCATGCCAAAGGACTATATAAGGATAGTTGAGTCATACCTTTGTTTTGGAAAGGTTCAAGCAAAGAGTTTGATGAAGAAGCATTCGATCTATGGAAGAAGATCGACTTTTCCTTTGCTGAAGTTGTTGGAACAACGAAGGAAGCTGACGTAGGATCTTCTACATCAACAGGTGTCTCCATTGGAGTAGGAGCAGGCTGAATTTGCTGAGTGTCAGCTTGGCTTGATGATCTGTCGTCTTTTGGCTCTGAATCCAAATCCGCGTCTTGCATGATAGACACGAAAGTGACAACAAATTTGCCCCCAGAATTTTGCTTTACCTTCTTCACTTTAGTCGTGATGACCAAAGGCTTTGAAGTCTTGAGGGAGATGATGAAGGGAGTTTGAATGCTCTCTCGGATTTACCGGATGGTTTATTTTCTTCCAGTGATTGTTGAGGAGCCTTGCCGTTTTCTTTCTGAAGATTTTCGGCAAAGGGTGTTGTGTCCTCTCCTTTTTTTTCACCTTCATACATCTGGGAGTCTGCAAAGTGGACTTCTTTACCTTTGAAGGGTCTTCTGTCCGCAAAGACTCGATGTACCAGGCTGTCGTTGCCAACAAACTTGATGCATTGATGTAGAGTTGAAGGGACAACACCATTCTCATGGATTCAAGGGTGTTTGAGAAGGATGTTGTAGCATGAAGGGGTTTTTATTGCATACACAGTGACTTCAGAGATAAGATCACCAATTTGCAACTTGAACCTGATTTTGCCGATAGGCCTTTGAGTACTCCCATCGTATCCAAAAGTAGATATAGATGTGTGGCTCAGCTTGCTGGGTGGGATACCCAACTCTTCGAGAGCCGAAGTGGAGATGAGGTTGAGTGCAGAACCTGGGTCGATCTGAACTCTGTGTATAGGCATTTCCTTGATGTACCTGTGAAGTACAGGGGTCGGTTGTGCCTTGTTTCGCCAAGTAGGAGGTCTTCCTTGAAGGCGAATGTTGCACTGGCTGCCTTTTGAACCGAGAGGCATTCAATGCATGATCCCTCAGTTTTCTTCTTTTCTCTGTTTGAGGAAGCTTCTGAGTTTTTGACCCGGTAGTCCATTTCAATTTGGAGGACTTGCGGGGCATGTTAATTTGATGACATCCTCATTCAGCTTTTGTAATTCTAAAATGAGATTATAACGAGTACGCGGAGACATTCGCAATAAGTCTGGGATGTGCAGACGTGCAGGTATGTGCTTGAAATGTTCAATCGAGTCATACTTGAAAGCCTCCTTGGGGCTTGTATGTTCATTATTGTTGCCACTCGGAGCACTTACAACATCTTTTTCTGAAGGATTTACATATGTAAAGGAAGATTGGTTGTAATTTTTATGGTAGTTCCGACCAGAGTGGGTGCCTTTACTAACTTCGAGAGCTTCTTGAGAAGGGTCTTTGTTTGGAAGCTTTTCTTTAGGATCAAGAGGCTGTCGTTTTTCATTTACTGAGGATGTATCTGCAGCAGAGTTGCCATCCTCATTTATTGTGTTGCGCGGAGCATTTTCAGGGAACAAGTCCTGAACAACATCCAGCAAACTTTCTTCTTCGTTAACCAATTCATCATCCCAAGCATCAATAGCTGGGGATTCTTCAGTCAGGAAGGGTGTGAGCTCTGAAGTCACAGTCTCAGGAGAAGAAACCTGAGAGGGTGCCGTCTCAGTGAAAGTCACGTGAGATGAGGTGGCTCTAGAGGATACATTGCTAGGCATCGTAGGAGTGTAAGTGATCTCATCAGACGATGCTTCGGAAGAGCTATAATCCCGAATTATCACATTACAGGAAGCTCTGACAGGAGATGTTGCCCGATCGGAGTCAGACTCATCCTCGGATGTAAGAGGATCATCTATCCAGCAATTTTCTCCAATTTCAGGAGTTAAGGGAGGATGTACCTAACGGTTTTCAGGGACTTCAGGCTCTGGATTGCGAGGAGGCTCGTTGACGCGGTCTTGCTCTTGTTCTAGAGTGAAATGCTGCAAGATCCTTGCATTTTTCAAGATCAGGCATGGGAGCCAAATCTTCTTCTTTGTCTGCTATTTGTGGTTTAACATGGTTGGGTTCCACTGGAGCAATGATAGGTGCTGGTTCAGTAATATTTTCTTGTACAGCCTCTTGTTCTTCTTCATCATCAGAATAGGATCCTTGTGGCTGTAAGGGGTTATACCAGAGTACTGGCATAAGGTGAGTTTCAGGAACCCATTCTTCATTGGAGAGATATTCTCCTGTTTCAAAGGATTCCTCCCACTCATTGGTGTAGTTGGATTCGAATCCATCATCGGTATCGCTGGACTCGTATCCATCAATGGAGAATCCAACTACGGAATTACAAGAGTATGATGCCCCCTGCGTGGCTTTTTCTTTGAATTGAGGTGGCATGAAATCACTGAGAGTGAGTTTTCTTACCCCCTTTGAAGTCTCTGGAAGGGATGTTTTTGTTGCCTCCAATGAAGCGGTAGAGGAAGCCTCTACCTTTTCTTGGACTTCTTATTTTGGCTGAGTCTTCTCTTGCCGTTTGAGCTTGAAGAGATGTTTCCTAGCTTGCCTTCGCTGTTGAGCTGTAGGCTTTGTTTTCATGACCACCCAATTTTCATCTTCTAGGAGATCGGATGTACCGATATGGGTTGTCCGTCTGGTGTCGGGTAAGGAACCAGTTTTTCGGATGCTTTGATTGTGTTTGTCCACATGACACCATGTTGATGGAGGCAGACCCATAGTTTTTGTGAAAGGTGATGACTCCATTTTTCCATATCTCGTTTATTTTCTCCCTCACAACGAAGCATTGATTGTGAGGATACGAGATCATCTGGTGGTATGGACAGTACAGAGGATCGTTGGTTTTGCCAACATCACCCGGTCTTTTGGGTTCAGGCAAAGTGAGCTTGCCGTTTGCCATGAGAGCCCCGAAGATTTCATCAACATCTTCATCGAATGGGTATTTCTTTTCTACTCATTCTTTGAAGGCATCTGAGAGTTCAGGTCTCTTACCAGCAGTTTTGTTTTCAGTTTTCTTTGGTGGTTGAGGAGCTGACTTGGTCTGCACATTGAGGACCTCTTTTTTCTTTGGTTTTGAGGTTCCAATGGTGGTTGGCTCTTTTCTTGATATTTTTTACTGTTGAGGTCTTTGATCACCGTTTCAGCTTCCATGGAAGCTTCTAGGAGTTCTCCCAGGTTCTTTGATTTGGTGCCAATGATCACGGAGCGGATTCTAGCTCTCATGTTGTTTCGGCAGATGTTGACTAGCGGCACTTGTGGCAATACATCAGAGCATTTGTATGCCATTGCTTTCCACTTGTGAATGAAGTCATATATTGACTCATTCTCCCCCTGTTTTAGGCTGCACAGCTGAGCCATAGTAGCGGGATGATCCTCACCTTTGAAGTGAGTCACGAAGCGTGTCTCTAGTATGGCCCGGTTTGGATGGAGTCCTCCGGCAAAGTGGAGTACCAATCAAAGGCCGTACCTTTTAGGCCTTGTTTGGCATCTCTACTCTTTTTCTGACAGACCATTCAAAATAGAGCCACTAAAAAAAGAGCTATAAAAAAAAGAGAATAGAACAAAAAAACGTGTTTGGTAATGAAAGGGTCCACTTCAAATAGACCGTTTGGTATGCCCTCTATTTGCCTCTTTTTAGAGGGGTATCTTCTGTCATTATGTAAAAAATGAACAAATGCACATTTTCCACCTTCATATATTATTTAAAAATTACAACATCAAACAAAATTATATAATATCTCCATCATTCCATCATCACACACCATTACTCCAACCAGGTTGAAACTTACACCGTTATAAAATAAAAATCCATCGAGCCAACAAATCAAGACACAAGACAATCCTCATGAAGCAAAGCATATGATAACTACACTAAAGAAAAAGGCACCCAGCTGTGGAAATCTCTTAGGGCCTGTTTGGATAAATGAGGAGTGGAGTAGAGTGGAGTAAATTTCACATGAAAAGTGAAGTGGGGTGAAGTGAGTTGAAATTAATTAAATTAACTTCACTTCACTCTGGTTGGTTGCTTTGTGTAAAGTAAAATCTAAAATACTTTGTATGTATTTGGATACCTATGAGTAAAGTAAAAATGGAAACACAAAGAAAAACAAGCTCTCTCTTTTATTCTCTTTGTGAACACTTCCTAAGATCGTTTCAACAGATCCCATATAATATTAAAACAGGGTTCACTTGGGATCAATTGGTATCAAAGGCTATAATCCATTATTCACACAAGAAAACTCACAGGTCATAATCAATTGGTAACTACTGACCTGGTAAGAAACCTTGGTAAGATGATTTATATACCAATTTAATGGCAAAAGCAACTAATAGTGTCAAAAAGCATAATCTGATCTAACGGTGCTCACACAAGTCTAATTAGGCCAAGGCCATGTTAGAATGATCATGGGTCCCACAGAAGATAATTCAATCATTTTTTTTGGGAGAGGTTAGTGACTTGGCCAATGAAAGCCCCAAAAGAACAAAAGTTAGATAGTGACCAGTCCCAGCTAGAAGCCTATATAAAAGTAAAAAAGGCTCAGGGAGATGAGACATAATTTATAATGGCATATGTGCACTTCCAAAGCCTCGGTAACCTTTTTCTATGGAAGAGCAGGGTAGTATAATCAGCTTTTATGCCTCTGTGATTTCATACCCATAAGCCATAACATGGTAAATAGCTAAAGCAGGGCCGAGGTATATACAGGTTTCACAGATACACATGAAAGCAGGTCCCGGTTTCTTCAGAGAGCACATGTTCATTCCCTCAAGCAAACTTGAAATATCATCCCATCCAAAAACACTTTTGTACATCCCTACCAAGAGAGTAGATGTGTAGACATTATTACATACACACATATTCACATATAAATGTGATTTAACAAAGTATGTGCTAAGAAATATAAATCCAAGTATGCTCACTTTATGTATGCATATCTAAGAAACTGAGTTTTTGGCTCCTGTTTTGACCCAAAAAAAAAACACAAGAATAATAAAAATAAAATTCAGCTCCTGTAGTAGTAGTGAGGGGGGGATGGAGATTAGGGTGGCTGTTAAAAATGGTGGCAAAGGATGGGCAGTTGATGTTGAAGTTGTGGTTGAGAATCCTGATGATGACGCAGAAGAGAACAGTGGCATTGTAGTAGAGCCATGATGCATTTGCCATGACGAATTAGAGTGTGTCGGTGGAACAACTTCAACCCTCTTCTCTGTCATTCTTTGCTGCAATGGTAGTTGGCAATGTTATCTATTTGTAGGACAACACTACAAGCAAGATTTGATCTCTTCCTACTTCCCACCATTTTGTAATTAATTTTATATAAAAAAACAGAGATGAATTTTTTATCTACTCAATGAATGAGGTCCATGATTTGGACAGACCAATTTTAGACACACAAAGTTTTCCTTGATGGAAAATCTAACACATGGGTCTATGTTAGACATGTGGCTTGTGCAGTTGTGCATGCCACTAAAACTCATAAAATCACAATCTCACCCCTCGTGTTTGAGATGATTTAAGAGTCTAATCCCATGAGGATGTAGAGACTCTGTCAGTCAATTAGGATTGGATAAGGAAACATTTAATCACCTATAAATATGGATGAAAACCCTAGATTAAATAATCAACTCGACATTAACATGCTCTGCCTCGAATATTACCATTAGACCATGCATACACTGCTGGTTCACAGCTGCGATGAACCCATTCAGACATTAGTCTATAGTAGGAAACGAAAGATTGCCAATGGATTGGAAATTCCTATCGGACCTCTGATTCAAGGTGTGGCTCATTGGATTAAACATGATAAATGTCTTGACATGCATAACCAGTAATACTCCTTGATAAATAAGCTATAAGAGAAATAAACTCCATTTGCTTAATTCCTTTATCAAAGGGGTACTCGAGGGGTGAAAGTGAAGCATCAGCTCAAATTCCTAGGATTTAATTTTAATGAGTGCCAGTGGCCAATCATTTACTATCAAAGGAAAGATTCCTTTGACGGTCCCTTACATATCAACACTTGGATCTTTCACTCTTACCCCTTTTGATAGATCAACACTTAGATCTTTCACTGCTTAGGAAATCTTGGGAATTCAGTATCAATCAGGTAAGCAGACAGTAAAATTTTACAATGCTCGGAGAAAAACATTTTTCAAATAAGAGAAATAGGTAAGGTTTGCTTACCAGCCTGGTGCATGGTGAGAATCTGGTTAATTCGATGAAGGGTCTGCTGCCTCAAGTTATCTCCCTATAAGACAACACCACCTTATAATTAATTACATCCTTGTAGAGGTATGTGAATGCATAATTCATTTATATCTGTGTATGATCTAACATACTAAAGAAGATGATGGAAAGGACTTGAAAACCACATTGGTAAACAAGGAATCACAGTAAATGTGTGAAAGAGGTAAAAGGGTTTAAGTCCTTAATATCTATGGCTGAGAAAAGGGTGCAGCAAGTGGCATTTTCAAGGACAGCAGTATTAAGAGGTAAAGAAAAGTTGATAGTACAGATTTAATGACATATATAATGGGAAATATTCAGGTGAGAACTAGTTCTCACCTATTATATGAGAACTTTTTTGTGGGGCCCAATTGTGAGCCCCATTAGGAGATGGGACCGGGGGGATGAAAAGATCTATATGAGACCACCCCAAGTATCAAGTTTGACCCCAAACTAATGCCCCTAACCCCTTCATCCGTGGCCCACAATTTTAATGGCTTCATATTCAAAAAAAATTTCAACCCTCGATCCAACGGTTCATTCTATTCGAATGTGTGCCAATTCTTGGGATTAGTGACTATAAGGGGGTTCCCTATTGGTTGCTAGGTTTGGATGGGTTGCTAGTTGGGCCCAGCAAAAAAGTTCTCATATAATAAGTGAGAACTAGTTCTCACTTGAATAGTTCCCATATATAATATAGGAACATAAAACATCTTGCATACTGAATTTATTAAGAAACAAAAAGAAAAGAAAAGAAAAAAAAATAGCAGAGCAACTATCACTGACTTCAATATTATACCTCATGTAGTGTACCAAGCATCTGAGTAGAGGGTTCCTGAGATATGGCATAGTGACCGTTGTTCGCTAATATACTTCAAATCAAAGAGAACAAAAAAACAATATCTTTCGCATCTTTACCAAATTATGAACAAGAAATCTGAAACTCACCTCCAATTTAATAACATGGAGTAACCACCAATAGAACCAAGAACATGAAAAAGCAATGAAGCAAGAGTCTAATCCAACAGCTTGTGGACATTAAAAGTTTTAACAACTGGGAAAAGAAAAACAAAGATAACGAAAATAAAGACACAAACATAATGACAATTAGAAAAAGATGAAAGCTTGGCCTGGCCAAATTTCAGCCATAGAAATGGTATTTCCTCTTTGTCAATACTAAAAGAGACAAGTGAGCCAAGCAGAGGTACACCTTAGCCAAGTTTAACAAATTGAACAAATGAAAGTGAGCTGACAGAGTTGGTGGATATATAGCTTGCACTCTTGCGGGTCTGTTTGGTAAGGATTCCTTTTGTGAGACAGTTTGATAAGAATAGATTAGCGGGCTGCATGGCATGGCTGTCCAATGCCAATGGCTCCTCTTTTTTTTTCATGAACCTGATGCAGATTATCTAAGATAATTTGAGGACAGATGACCAAAACAAATCTACTAACATAATGCTCCATATCCAATGCTAACACAAACAAATCTCATACAAACCGTAGGGACTTCTTTTCCCTCAAAGAGTTTCTTATTCTTCTCTCAGCAAACTTTGCACAAAAAAGGAAAATAAAAGACCATCTTCTAAAGCAATGTAACTTTGTTTTTATGGGTCTGTTCCAAAGCAAGCATGAAAGGTAAATTGAGCCCTAATTGAAACAAATCCCCAGCAGACAAATTTTTTATCAATGAAAACAAGAAACTCACAGTTCTCTAACACATAAAATCCCAAATCTCCAAAACCCAGTTAAGCTAATAGTATTCAAAATACATAAAAGAAAACACCATCTCTATAGATTTCAAAATATATAAAAGGAATCAAGTACTTACAATATAAAAAGCTCTCTTCAACAAACAAAAGAGCAAACCCTTCTCCTCATCAATGTCTGCCCATAATCACCAGATTCATGTCACAGAAACCATCTCTCAAATTCATTTCACAGAAAGCCCATCTCTCAGATTCATGTCAAGGAACTCATCTCTCAGATTCATGCCACAGAAACCCATCTCTCAAATCCATGCCACAGAAACCCACCAAACCCATCCCTCAAAATCATACCATAGAAACCATCGAACCCTACAACCAGGACCCCCACCTTCAAAGACCCAATCGAAACCCATCCCAGAACCTCCTTGCTCTTTGATTGGAAAAAAAAGGAGAGAGATCAAGAAGAGATTGTTTCTTCCTTTCTCCCCTCTTTTTTCTTCCCCATTCCCGCTTCTCATCTCGTCTAGGATCTCCTTTCCACCATCTTCAAGCGAAACGAGTTTCGTTGAAAGGATTTTCGGTGTCAATAAAACACCGTCTGAGGGTGATTTTGTCATACAAAATACCTTCCGCCTCTATATTCTTAAGAGCCAAAAGCTCTATTTTCCATTTGCCCAGCATTGGAGCATTTGGTTTTAAGAGGATCTGCCTCTAAATGTCTAAAGCGGACAGAGGGCAAAATCATGTACCAAACGCTCTAATTTTCCAAACATCTATAAACTTTAGACATTTAGAGAAATAGAGGCTAGAAATAGTGATGCCAAACAGGGGCTTAGGGTACTTGCAAAGAGGCGGATCTTGAGTGCATCTTGATCCACGATAGCTCCCGTCAAGATCTTGAAGTGGATGACGTGCTGTCTGGCTGATCCTTTCCCCGTATATGTTTGGAGAGTAGGATGTTTGAATTTTGTGGGGAATGGGACCGAGTCCATCCATAAGGGAATTGGTGGCTTAATCCCATGCTCCTTGAGTATATCCTCTTCTTTTGCTTTTGCGAGGATACTGTCTACGTCCTTTTTGGTAAGGGCGCTGATTCATTTTCTACTCCATTTCCCTCATCATCTTGATGAGGAGGTTCATTGTTCGCCTGATTTTGGAAGGCGAGGAGAAGGTTTTCCATCAGAGTTTCAATCCTCTGTTGGCCTTGTTCCAACTGCTGGATGCATGTGAGCGCATCATCTTGAGGTGGATTGCGAGGTGGTGGCTCAGAATTTGTAGCCAGGACGTTCATCCCTCGAGATTTGAACGAAGAAATTGTCTTGGTGACTGAGCTGGGGCTCATTCTTTTTTATGAAGAGCTTGAGGAAGGATCACTCTGCCGTCCTTGGCTTAAAGGAGCGGGGGATTCTTCTGAATGTGTTCTTGTCCTGGAGACGCTGCGGGTCGCCAGACGTTGGACATGGATTTTTGTTGTTGACTTTTGGCGTCTTCTATTTTTTCCAACCATATGGACAGCAGCAACTTGGTCGGGTTTTTCTTTTTCGACCCATTGAGATACTTGAAGTGTAGGAGGCTGGGTCCTTTGCTTCTCTAGTCTCTTTTGTCGATACGACGCGCGGCGGAGTATACGACGAGCAATTTGAGCTTCGGTCAGCTCTGGCTGGGCTTTGACAATGAATGATGTGCTCCCTCGGGCGCAGCAGCCAAGCCTGTCTTCTTTGTAGCTGGGCAAGGACAGGATGCTAACCCGGTCCTTCGCCTGTTGCAGTGAAGCTTTGAATTTCTCGAGTTCGGCCTCTGTAGATATGAAGGGTCGAACCAAAGGATTGTAGGCCTTGGCAGGTGCTTGTAGAGGTCTTGTGATGCATGACCTGATTTTGGGCTTGTAAGAACAAGCCGGCTCATGCTGGGTTGACTTGGGAGTCAGGTTAGAGATGGGTATCTCCTCTTTCATGTAGGTAAGAGGGTAGAACTGGTTCTCCTTAAGTGGGGCCAGGTATGCTGGCTTGGTGGATGTTTGGGACCTTCTTTGTTTTGGTGAAGGTCTTGGGGACCAAGTCTTAGGATAGAGCTGGTTGCTTGTAGGTTGTGGCTTCGCGAAAGTGCCACGAGTTTCGGGCTTTTTGGTGCTCGCCTTTGGTGTCATGGTAGTGACACGTTGAGAGACGACCTTCTACTTCTTGGAAGGAGCAGTTTGTTCCTCGGGAAGTGGGAATGGTCCCAACGTCCCAAAGACGATAGTCCGGGGAGTCGAGGTCGACCCGGAGTTCAGAGAGTTGCCGAGGGAGTTGGTGCTTTGGCAGCTGATAGGGCGCTTGTAGGTGCGCGTGGTTTGCTTCTGTTGAAGCATGAGTTGGTGCTTGTTCTCATCGAAAGTAATGGTTAGTGAAGCTGCCATTGTTAGTTTTCGAGAAATTTTTGAAACAAGACCACATCCATTAGTAATCACAAGAATATAATGATCATAAATGGGAAGTTCTATGGCTTTGTCTTTTCAAATCACTCGAGGGATATGACTCAAGCAACGTGAAGAAGGCAAAAAGCCATAGAGGGATCAATTATTCTGATCGCAAGTATGGTGAGCCCAGAATGAGCGTTCCAATGACTGTTAGAAACAATTGTGAACCTAAATTCGACTTATCGAGAAGCAGAGCTTGCTCGAGGTAAGAAGAATATAAGGTTGGAGTTAGAAATGTGCCAGTCGCGAATACAGTAGACCTTGAAAGGGCGTACTAGTACAGCTAGACAGAAATGCTTGGAGACCGCATCCATGAGATGAGATTCTCTGTTTTGAAATGTCAAGATTGGATTCATCAAAGAGATCAGATGGTATTCCGATCCAAATACGGGCTCAACGATTTCCGCGAGCGCCAGTACCCTGAAGAGAATGAACCATAATTTCTCGGATCTGAAACCAAAAATGACGATTTTTTTGAAGATTTATTTTTTGAAAATTCTTTTTATTTATTTATTTTTTACTATTTTTTTGAATTTTTTTTATTTTTTATTTATTAATTTAAAATTTTTATTTAAAAATTTTTTATTTTAAAAATTTTTTTATTTAAAGACGTGAGAGTACACATAGGCTTCCTAACCTAGTCTTATGAAATCTTGATTGATAGAATTGCCCTCAGGTAAGGGTAGGATTACAAAATGAACCCGTTTGGAGGACCCTTGCCTAGAACAGTCAAGCTGTCTCTACACTCTAGACAAGGCTTTTCTTGAATCAACCATGATCAAAGAACGCAGTTGGTTTAACCTTAGTGTTCTATGTCTTTTTTTTATCCCAAATAGACTCATCGAAGAGAAACGATGGCCCAATCCCCGATCCGAATACGGTCTCAGCGATTTCCGCGAGTGCAAGTGCCCAAAAAGGAAAGGATCAAAGTTTCTCAATTTTGAATCCAAAATGAGAAATCTGATTTTTTTTTAATTTTAATTTTTTTTGAAATCTCGAATAGACTCATCGAAGAGAAACGATGGCCCAATCCCCGATTCGTCGCAGGTTCAACATTTCAGCAACCACCGGTGCCCGAAAAGGAAAGGATCAAAGTTTCTTAATTTTGAGTCTAAAATGAGAAAATCTGATTTTTTGATTTTTTTTGAAATCCCGAACAGACTCATCGAAGAGAAACGATGGCCCAATCCCCGATTTGTCACAAGCTCAACATTTCTGCAAGCACCGGTGCTCGAAAAGGAAATGATCAAAGTTTCTCAATTTTGAATCCAAAATGAGAAATCTGATTTTTTGATTTTTTTAAAAGAGAAAGAGTGGGAATAAAATAAAAGAATTAGAAATTTCTAAAAAATCTCATCTCATTTTTTTTAGATGCGAAATCCAACATAGGCCACCAACTAGAAAGTAGCAGAGGAATCCAGAAAAGAAGTATAAGCATAGAGCAAAAGATATGGTATGCAAATATTACATTTCTAGCATCGTGTTCTTAATTGAACGAGTCTCACCGGGTGTGCCAGCTTGATGGACCGCGCATTCATGCTCGGTGCTACCGAGGTCGGCGGACGTGGGAGTTCGTGGGGTACGACGCTTTCGCGCCCGGGGGGCAGAAGCGCGTATCAACATTTTTTTGTGTGGGTGTGCGAGATTTTCTATTTTATTGGAATTGCAAGTGGTGATTCGGAGATCGACCTTCGCAAGTAAAAAGGAAATCAACTGCTTTCAAGTTTTCCATTGCACATATATTTAAGAAAAGAGACATTTTCTTGATTTGCCGTGAAAGGCGATTTTTTGGCATTTATGGCCGATTTTTGGCGTTTATAGCCGATTTTGGAATTTATAGCCGATTTTTGGCGTTTATAGCCGACTTTGGCGTTTATAGCCGATTTACAATTCTTATCAATAATGAAAGACAAGAGTTGTGATTTTTTTCTCTTTTTAGAAAAATACAAACTACAATGAAAAATAAGAAAAGGAGGATCTAACTTCTCAGGAGATTGTGGGGGACTCGTTCAGATTGACGGTCGCAAGCCATATGCGAACTTCGCCATCTTCCATGCAGATGAGAACAGAGGATGCTCTTGATTCGCTTGGCTTGGCTATAACCTTAGGTTTTTAAAGGATAAAGACCAAGTGGAGGTCTTATGTCCAATAAAAAAGCTAAGTAGACGGGCTGAAAAACCATGTCTAAGCCATTGGAGGCAGAAGGAGAAGGCAAGGACCTTGGGGGAGGGGGTACCCCCCAAGGGTCTTTTGTCACCTTGTAGTGGTGGCCGGTGCAAAACTTCAGCAGAGTTTTCTTTCTTTTTTCTCTCGGATGTTCTGTGCTTCTTTCTGATCTGGGATGTGATGTCTGTATCTGATTCCTTTCTTCTTGGAATGCTCTCCTATTTATAGGCTTTAGATAGCCATTTAGGAGGATTTATGAGCCTTAATTGTCAATAAAGCTACATAAAGGGAGGAGTTACAAGATTGAATTCTTTATTTTGTAACTCATTTTTCTTGGCTTCTGATTGGCCGGAGGAGATTGAGGACATTTAATCGCCCTTTAATCACCATGATGAGAGGAGTTTCATGGTTTAAATGCCACTGAAATCTCTTGACTTGTAACTTCCCATTTGCTTGCTTTCTGCTTGGGGCCGTCCAAAGAAATGAATTAATGACTGCAATAAAGCTAGTCAATTAATCGCATTAATGTGTCGGTGAGTAGTAGTCGAAGAGTCATGGGCCTTGTAGTTTTTTTCGCGGTCTTTTGGGATTCTTCTGGTGATGATCATTGATGGATCTTTATGTAGATCGACATCGAATGACTATTGTAACTTCAGGTATTGGTTGCCAATAGCGGATTGGTGCCATCTGTCCTTTCGATTCTCGATCGGTCGGGTAAAGAGCAAACTTTTTTTGTTGATCTGTCAGCGATCAATGTTGATTTTGATATTCTTGATGATTTACCCGTTATTTTGACGGATGTTGAAGGATTGGTGTCTCAAAGTATGAGTTTTGGAAAATCCAAGAGTCGGAAGCTTCGAATTCCGAAAAAAACGACGAAAAACAGGCTTTCCAGGGCGTAACCAAATGATTCTGGGCTCCATGGTCAATGGCGACCCCTGGGCCAGGGTTGCGGGGGTCTGCGACCCTGGCGGGAGATTTTCCACTTTATCCCGTTTGCGGCGTTTTTTTATTTTTTTCGATTCTTTTTTCTTCTATATTTTTTTCTTGACAATTTTTTTATCATTTATTGGCCTGATTCCCGGTTAGAAAACTTGGCGAGAATCCTGTATTTTTGGAGTGCAAAGTTTTCAATTTTCCAGGAAAGCCGAAGTACTTTGTCGCGTAGTAGCTGCCGATTTTTCCGTCAGAAGCTTGAAAGGGCCAAACGATGTCGAAATGACCTGAAATTTGGGGTGAAGCCTCCTGAGCAATAAATAAGACCAACCATAGGCTTTTGTTTGAGTTTTGAAGCCGTTTTGGGTATATCGCTTAGTAGACTTATTTTTGTCGAGAGGGGATGTCGTGCTTTGATGTGCGGTCAACCGGTGTCCGATTGACTTGACATTTGACAGGGAACCTATTGGAGTCATTTTGAGATGATCCATAGGCTCTGTATCGAAAACCATGGTCCAGGGAGTTTCACCACTGAGAGTGCCTGATTTGGCTTCAGAGCGTCATAGTCTGGTCACATGTTGTCGAAATGACCTGGAAACTTGACGTGTAGCCCTTTGAAAGCATTTTGAAGCCGTCCATATGCTCTGGCTGATGAGTGATGGCCTCGGTGGTTCTCACCGCCCGAGAGGCTTGATTTAGCTGTTCGAGGGTTGTATGTAGGGTCAAATGTTGCTCGGTTTTGACTTGGAACTGACGTGGAGCTTTTGGATGGATTTGAGACCATCCACAGGCTCTAATCGAAGATTTGGTGTCTCCGATGCTTTCACCACCGGGAGCTCCTTTCAGCTGTTGGAGAAGCGAAGTTCGCCAAATGATTTTGAAATGGCCCGAAACTTCTTGTGTACTCCTCTTTTGACTATCTTGAAGGATCTTGCAGTTTGTGTTTGATTCTGACAAGATTTGATTTTTTGGAAGTAACATTGCCTATTTATGGCAGGCTGCGACTTCATGTAGCTTTCTTGAGTTTGGAGAGGCAAAGTGACAAATTTTTTTGTGTCAACAGCAATCTTGAATTTTCCTACCTTTGATGAAGGCCACCTGCTGATGCGAAATGAGGTCCGGGAGAACTGCAGCCATTCTGGAAGCTAAGATCTTTGAGATAACTTTATAGGAGAAGTTGAGAGGGCTGATAGGACGGTAGTCACCAAAGGAAGCAGGGGCATCCACTTTAGGGATGAGGGAGATGAAGAAAGAGTTAGAGGCCTTAAGGAGCTTTTTAGATATGAAAAAATTCCTAACTGCTGCAATTACAAACGTGTCGAGAATGTCCCAACAGCTGCAGAAGAAACTGCCTGAGAACCCATCCGGACCAGGGGAGCTGGACTTGTTAAGACTAAAGAGAGAAATTCTGATTTCTTCATTTGAGGGGACAGCTTGCATAGAAAGGAGTTTTGGGCAGGAG